>CM055118.1:621534389-622884389 GCA_029206835.1 Rana muscosa
TTGTAGTGCCTATCCTGAGCTAACACCACACGTAGCTCAGGATAGGCACTACAAGTCCCAGCAATGCAGAACCTAACACCACACGTAGCTCAGGATAGGCACTACAAGTCCCAGCAATGCAGAACCTAACACCACAGGTAGCTCAGCATGGTTGTTAAAAAATGATACTAGGTAACAAGGGAAGTATTACTGTTGGAACGCATAGCCCAGTGTTTGTGTTGTCTGTAATGTCACTTCCGTGACATTATCTGATGGTTTCGCTGAACTGTATTGCCGAAAATCCTTTGGAACGCACGGCGCAAGTGTTTGGAACGCTTTGCGCATGCGCAGTGCGAAATTTCTGCCCGCAACGTCACTTCCGCAGCATTCTGTGATAGGGAGCAAAATATGACACTACACCGGCGGGGGAACAGTACTGTGTACATGCTGCGCTCATGTGACTGCCCTCTCTCCTCTCTGCTCTGACGCCAGGAGAGACGTGAGACGTGAAAGCAGAGAGGCGGGCCGGGCAGTCACATGAGCGCGTCATAGGAAATAAAATAAAAAATAAGGCAACAGCTCTCCCGAGAGGAGGGGGCGGGGCTAGACATCGCCGGTAATCGATTAATAGGTTTCCCTGCATCGGTGCCGCATCGGGGACGCCCGAATGCCCGAATCGTGATGCAGCGATTAAATTCCACACCCCTAATACACACACACACACACACACACACACACTCGTTTATTTTAATTTGTGTATATATATATGTGTGTGTGTATATATATACACACACACACACTATATATATTTACATACCTCCCAACACGCACGGATTCTGCGGGAACTTCACGCAAGGACTCTCTGTTCCCGCAGACCAGCGAGAGGATCTTATTTCCCGCAAGGTGGAGGAGAAGGAGGATCTCGGAAGACAGGCAGCACGGTAAGTCAGCCCCGCTCTGCTATCCTGATTACCTGATTATCCTGCGGCACCCCCCCCCCCCCCCGCTCAACAACTTTAAAGGGAGGGGGAAAAATGAGAACAAATGTCCCGCAGTGGACAGTTGAAAAGTTGGGAGGTATGTATTTATATATATATTTATTATGTGTACAGAAATTAAAATAAACAAGTGTGTGTGTGTATATATATATATATATATATATATATATATATATATATATATATATATATATATATACACACACACACACACACATATACACACAGACAACCCCCCTCCTTTATTATAGTGTGTGTACAAACAGCAGAATTCAGTGTTTCTATAAGAATATTGCTTGTACATACTATAGATAGAAGGAGGGGAGGAGATGTTTATATAAATAGTGGGCGGCAACTGGAGAGGAAGGGAAACTTGAAAGTGA
This sequence comes from Rana muscosa, assembly GCA_029206835.1. Classification (NCBI taxonomy): domain Eukaryota; kingdom Metazoa; phylum Chordata; class Amphibia; order Anura; family Ranidae; genus Rana; species Rana muscosa. The sequence goes on from CM055118.1 coordinate 621,535,750, forward strand.
AAGCAATTTTACAAACTGAAAGTAATTGCAGACTGCTTGAGAAGCACTGAGCTTATGCGAGATTTGCAAGCCTGGCATCCAGGAAATAATACAGCCTGGCTTCATGCAACCACAGTAAAAATGGCCACAATGTATTTATAATTTATAAACTATCTAAATGCTCTAATAACCTAACTAAACGGACCTTAGTTTACAGACTAACTTTACTAGAATACATTAAGGTTGTGTAGTCTAGGGGTATTTTTTGTTAAAAAGTGTAATTTAGGCCGGAACACCACTTTAACATAATCTCATAGCTGCACTAATAGGTTGATTTGGTTGATAAATCCCCCTTTGTGCCACTAGAGGGAGATGTGCTCCCAAAAATATATTAATGTAGATCGAGGATATGCAATTAGCAGACCTCCAGATGTTGCAGAACTACAAATCCCATGAGGCATAGCAAGACTCTGACAATCACAAGCATGACACCCAGAGGCATGATGGGACTTGTAGTTTTGCAACAGCTGGAGGTCCGCTAATTGCATATCCCTGATGTAAATGCTAATTGCATATCCCTGATGTAGATGCTTGCATGTGCAGCCGGAAGTAGCGGGTGGAACGAAAACACACCCGCACCTCCGGGCCGCGTCGTTCGCGAGATTGGTTTTATCTAGATGCGCGCGCGGGAGCGGAAGTGACGCCGCGAATAACCTGAAGTGTGGGTTGGAACGCAGAGCCTGATCGTTTCCAGTGCAATGTGCACTAAGCAACAAACGCTCTTACAGCATAATATACTATCTGTATGGCAAACCACTCGGTTTGCCTGTTGGACACTCCAAATTTGGCTTATGAACGCAAATAGTTTTGTCCCTCTGGGTGGAGTGAACTCATGTAGATGGGCGTGGCTTAGCTGGGCTATGGTCACCTGGGGCGTAGACATGTGGATGCATATATATAGGAGCACACAGGAGAGAGGAGCCACTGACGGCTTAGGCTCTGAAGAAAAGGGTAAGCCCCTGAAGCACGTCAGACGTTCAAACATTTGGGGTACCATCTGAACCCCCCCGTCATCAGGTCCTGTCTGCAGATGCCAAGGGATGCAGTTCGACTAATAGAAAAGCCTTTTGCATATGCTCGTTTGTGAGTAGTACTATTGCTTTTATATTTTTAATAAAACTTTTATATTGGTAATGCACTAGGTCGGTGCACCCTCCTTCTTTTCTTTTTCTCTCTAGTTGTATGAATACCCATTGTTCTGAGGAGGGCTGCAAGATTCTAGACTTTGCCTTAATCCAAAGAGTGGATTACACCACCCGTGTCTAGCGAAACACCGAAGCGCAGGATATTATTGTTTTGCAGCAGATTTTAGACATGGTACAGATCTGCCACTTTACAGGTAGACTAAGGGGACCCCCCAGGCACTATATTGGAAGGAATTTTTCATTTTTATACTTTCACTTTAAAAATCCAAAAATCACTGCTCATTTAAAAATGAAATTTTCCCATTGACTTTAATGGGGTTTGTTATTCGTGTCCGAACTTTCGCAGTGTTTAAAAGTTCTGGTGCGAACCAAACAGGGGTCCGTTCGGCCCATCCCTAATAGGTGGTCAGTAATTGCACTGACCACCAAAGGGATAAGCAATGTCCAGAAACACTAATGCCTTGTACACACGATCGAATTTCCGATTGAATAAAATCCGATGGACTTGTTTCATCGGAAATTCCGATCGTGTGTGGGCCCCATCGGAAAAAAATCCGATGGTTAATTCCGATCGTCTGTGTGGAATTCCATCGGAGAAAAATCCACGCATGCTTAGAATCAAGTTGACGCATGCTCGGAAGCATTGAACTTAATTTTTCTCGGCTCGTCGTAGTGTTTTACGTCACCGTGTTTTGGACGGTTGGAATTTAGTCTGATAGCGTGTATGCAAGACTGATGGAAGTCAGCTTCATCGGAATTCCGACGGAAAATTCCATCGGAAATCCGATTGTGTGTACAAGGCATAAAAGATAAAGTGCTTTCTGCTGACAGTCCACATCGCAACATGTAGTATAAATAAATACAATCTGGCTCCACTGTAGCCCCTGTGTGTTAAAGTGGTTGTAAACCCACTTTTTTTTTTTTTTGTCCCACCTGCAAGAGAAAGGCATAATGAGCTATTATGACTAGCATAATAGCTCATTATGTTCCACTTACCTTAGATCGGGGCCCCCGAAGCCGTCCTCGTCCCTCACTGCAGACGCAGACATCACTGCGGCGATAGCCGGAATGTTACTTCCGGGTATCGCCGCACCAGCCAATCACAGCGCCGCTCCGGCGCTGTGATTGGCCGGAGCGGCGGAGACGTCACTCTGCGCATGCGCGCGGGAGGCGTCCCACTCGGCTACGCCCAGCGATTGCTGGGAAGTAGCCGAGTATGTGAATGGGATTAACCCCATAAATGCGCCGTTGTCTACGGCGCGCATGCGCCGTAGATAGCGGCGCTTGACATTTTAGTAAATATCTCCTAAACCGTGTAGGTTTAGGAGATATTTCTTGCACCTACAGGTAAGCCTTAATCTAGGCTTACCTGTAGGTGCAAGTTGAAAAAGTGGGTTTACAACCACTTTAACCACTTGCCAAAGGAGTCAGGGACGAAGTACTGGACTTGACTCTAGGACACCTACACAAAACCCAATCTTCTGGCCTTCACCTCTCAGCTATGGAGGACATGGGCCGTGGTGTATCTCATCCCTCCCCCCAGCACTGAGATCCCTAGACGAAGAAAGACAAGCCGAGCATGAGAAAGGGAGTGAGGGATGAGGCCGCTATATATATATATATATATATATATATATATATATATATATATATATATATTGTGACAGCAGGAAGGTAAAGTCACCTGGTTGCATCCAGGGGGGTAGATATATTTCTCCCAGATTCAGGCTTTATGCCGACTTATACAACTAGGGAGGGAGTTGATGAAGCCCAGCTGAGGCTAGTGGGCTCATGGATGATTCATACCTCTAGGGAGAGGGCTGGGCGTCGTGCAGGCAGGGAGTTGATGAGATCAGCTGAAGCTTGTCAGCTCGTTTAAGGCCTCTACAAAAACTCCCAGCTTCATTAGGTGTTAGCTCATGCCTGGACCCAGACCTGTGTGGACTGTCTAGGGAGAGTGAACCCCTGTGCGGTGAGACAAAGCCTGTGTGGCTATTTGTTTGGACATTGACTAAACCAGGGACTTAGGGACTAGGACAGCACCAGGCTGATCCCAGTTGTTAGTTAGGAAAACCTGCATGTTTAGTCAGAGGTCAAGCTGACCAGGATTTATTTTGTTTATGTTTCTTTTTGGCTTTGTTGTGTTTTTGTCACTGTACATAGAGAAATAAACCGCACCTTTTGATTTTGAAAACCACAACCTCCGTCTGCTGGCCCTGTTTTTGTGTGGGGAGCCCAACCAGGGGGTCACACACACCCGCTACCGAGTTAACCCCCTCACAATATATATATATATATATATATATATAAAGCAGAAGCCCTATAGAGTAAAATGATGGGTTTTGCAATTTCTTATGTCATTTTTCAAACTCAATTTTCTTTGGAAAAAAATCCACTTTAATGAATTTTATTGCATACAAACACAATATATAAAAAAAAATTTGTAAAGTATAAAAGATGATGTTACGCCGAGTACATAGATACCTAACATGTCCTGCTTTAAAATTGCATCCACCCGTGGAATGGTGGGAAACTATGGTGCTTAAAATTCTCCATAGGCAATCACAGATCTGTCTGATCGGCTGCTTTCCTGGCTGCTAACGACCAGTTAAACAAAGAGGCGGAACCGGAAGTGACGACATGCTTGTTGCTTCCTGTTTCTGGGGTCACATAGAGAGAGAAACAACGTCAGTTTCTCTCTCTTTGTTCTAGGCAGCCATCGCCAATGTTCACATCACTCACGAACTCCGCGATCAGACAGCAGAGTCCGGGAAAAGGCAGCGGCAGGAGTGGCGTGGCCCCCCTTTCAGCCACCCTCAGAAGTGATCACCTATGATGTAAAGAGAATTGCCAGCTGGAAAGAGAATCGCCGGATGAAAATGTTCAAACTGGGATGATGGCGGGAAGTGGTTAAAGGAGTTGTAAAGGTACATTTTTTATTTTCTAAATAGGTTCCTTTAAGCTAGTGCATTGTTGCTTCACTTACCTTTTCCTTTGATTTACCTTCTAAAGGTTTGTTTTCTTTGTCAGAATTTCTCACTTCCTGTTTCTCCTCACTGAACTCCACACCATCATCCGAGTGGTGTGGAGTCATCCAGAACAGCTTACTGAACAGCTTACTGAGGATAAACAGGAAGTGAGAAATTCAGACAAAGAAAACAAAGAAAAAAAATATTTAGAAGGGAAATCTAAGGAAAAGGTAAGTGAAGCAACAATGCACTAGCTTAAAGGAACCTATTTAGAAAATAAAAAATGTACCTTTACAACTCCTTTAAGGAAAACCAGCACTCCACAATCTTATTGCACAACCTCCTTTAGTTCTATCTTAGGCCCCATGCACACGGGACGCTGTTAAACTCGCGTTCAGAGGCAGTTGGACAATTTTTTCAACTGACCCATAACTCATTTAATATTATCCTATGTGACCATGTACACTGTCTCATTTGTTGCCGTTTATATGCAGTTGCGTTTAACCTCATTTTTTCTGAAAGCAAAAAAATGGGTTCAGACGCAAAAATTTTCACGCTTCAGACGCAAAACGTGGCTAAACGCGGCTAAAAGCAGTACCGGCAATTTTGTTTATAAGCGTTCTTAAAGGTGACCTATTTTTTTGCATTAGAAATCTCAAAAATGATGGCAAATGATGAAAAACTATTAAAAAATATAAAAAAAAAATGTAATTGCTTGCATTGCATTGTGGACAATCCACAACTTGTGGCAAGTGGATAATCCACAACTTGTTGCAGGTGACTTGGCAAGTGGACAATCCACAACTTGTGGCAGGTGACGTGGCCAGGTGACATGGCAAGTGGACAATCCACAACTTGTGGCAGGTGACGTGGCCAGGTGACATGGCAAGTGGACAATCCAGAACTTGTGGCAGGTGACGTGGCCAGGTGACATGGCAAGTGGACAATCCAGAACTTGTAGCAGGTGACGTGGCCAGGTGACGTGGCAAGTGGACAATCCACAACTTGTGGCAGGTGACGTGGCCAGGTGACGTGGCAGGTGATGTGACCAGGTAACGTGGCCAGTGGAAATCCACAACTTGTAGCAGGTGACGTGGCCAGGTGACATGGCCAGGTGACGTGGCAAGTGGACAATCCACAACTTGTGGCCAGGTGACGTGGCAGGTGACGTGGCCAGGTGACGTGGCAAGTGGACAATCCACAACTTGTGGCAGGTGACGTGGCCAGGTTACGTGGCAAGTGGACAATCCACAACTTGTGGCAGGTGATGTGGCCAGGTGACGTGGCAAGTGGACAATCCACAACTTTTGGCAGGTGATGTGGCCAGGTGACGTGGCAAGTGGAAAATTCACAACTTGTGGCAGGTGACGTGGACAGGTGACATGGCAGATGACGTGGCAAGTGGACAGGTGATGTGGCTGGTGACGTGGCAAGTGGACAATCCACAACTTGTGGCAGGTGACGTGGTGGGTGACGTGGTGGGTGACGTGGCCAGGTGACGTGGCAAGTGGACAATCCACAACTTGTGGCAGGTGACGTGGCAGGGGATGTGGCCAGGTGACGTGGCCAGTGGACAATCCACAACTTGTGGCAGGTGACATGGCCAGGTGACGTGGCAAGTGGACAATTCACAACTTGTGGCAGGTGATGTGGTCAGGTGACGTGACAGGTGACGTGGCAAGAGGACAATCCACAGTTTGTGGCAGGTGATGTGGCAAGTGACACGCTAAATTCAAGTACACTGCTGCTCTCTCAGCTGCTGCTACTCACTCTGGTCTCACAAAATGGCTATAATGGTTAAATAATACTCAAAAGATAGGGGGAGGGAGGGGTGGGATTTTAACTGTGCAAACAGTAAAGTAATAATGAGAAGGAGATTGTTATTCATAAAAAAGTTGTTACAATTTATTAAACATATTCATAAAACATGATCCTGGATAGTCAAAAAAAGACACAATGGGTAAAACCAAGGTGGCTGGAATACAGTTGGAAGGTGGTCACAGTATACAGGTCATTTTCAAATAGGGAGCGGAGAGCTGTCGCATCAACCCGACATGTTTCGCTTATGTAGCTTCTTCAAGGGTAGTGCGATAACGCTCGATGCTAGCACTAACAACTTTGTAAACAGAGAGAACATTAAAGTAAATATAAATTTAATCAATATTTTCAAAATGTATTATTTTTTAATATATGAAGAAACACAATAATAGTATCAAAATAATTAATTATTTAAAGGAAAGGTCAAAACACCATGCCTTAATCTAGGGACTAAACTCACCCCGCTGTGAATCCTAGGCAGATGGAACCAACCGATATAGTCCCAGGATCAGACAAAAGTCCCCCACAAGGGGTTAAAGGACTGTCCCCAATGGTCACAGGGACAAAATAGGGGACTGCTGAGTGGTAAATAAGAAAATAAAATAAATAAGGGAGATAATGAACGAAACGCGAAATATGCAGAAAAATAAAAATAAAAAAATATAATAAAAAATAAATAATAATATGTAAAATAAAAAACAAAAAACAAATAAGGAAAAAATGGGGAAAAAAAACTTGGAGAAAACAATGAATAATAAACTAAATAAGAAAAATTGAAATGAATGAGGAAGCATTGTAAATAAGGAGAAAATGATATTCACAATAAAAAAAGTGAGGGGAAGAAATTAAAATAAATATAAAAAAGTGAAAAAAAGTGAAAAAAGAAAATTACTTATTAGAGGACATCCATATATAAAGAAACACAGAGAGTATGTTATACATACGCAAACATGCCACTTACTTAAAAACAGCAAGAGGATGGTTTGAAGAGGGGGGAAGTCTAAATTTTGAGACTGGCTGAAATATTTACAGACCGGCAGCAGTCTGAAAGCTATAACAGATAAAAAAAAAATGATAATAAATAAAATAAATAATAAAAAGGAAAAGGGGGAATGAAAATAAATATAAAGAAAAAGGCAATATGTAATGGGCATTAGAACAGATAGTTCCCAGTATTTTCATAAAGAGGAACACTCAGTGCATATTTAGCAACACTTGTAGCCAATTTAGAGAAAAAAATATTTAAATATTGTGATGCTTTTCACATTAGTAGATTTCAATGAACCGCAGAACAGTGAAAACGGGCATATGTCTCAAAAAAAGGAAGATTATATATACGGTATGTATACAAAGAGTATAAGGTATATACTGATTGGAAATAGCCGTATCTATATGTAATATATACACCAAAAACAGCAAAACAAAAGGAATTTATAAATAAATATATATATATATATATATATATATATATATATATATATATATATATATATGAGACATCCCCAGAATTCATGAAGGCAAAATTGAAACAAGAAAAAGGAATCCTAACAATAAAAACAGAAAGAGGTATAAGCATTTACCCTTTCCATAGAAGCGTTAGCTCAGGTCCCCCTGCTCCATGCGAAGGAAGCGCTGAGGAGCTGGTTAAATAATGTCCTCCATCGGACCCGGCGTCTGACGTCACAGGGTGCGAGGCGGGCGGCTGGATGTCACTGCGCAGGCTCCAAAGACCTCTGGTGGCAGTAATACTACAAGCCCCAGACTGCCAAGCGGCGGAATGGGGAGGGGACTGCGTGACGACGCCGATGTTGAGGCAAACCCGCAAGTCCCGCCTCAGATCTCCGCCATGCCAATCGGGGATAGTAGGAGGGGAATAGGGTGAATACAAGGGCCAGTTGGAATAGATGACCGTGAATCGACCACAGTGGAGCCGCATCATGTACATCAAATCGGTGGAGGGTAAAAACACCCTACACCTTGTGTGCCCATGTGAACCAAGGGGCAACATTCACCCAGGGGGCCAATGAACAGGGATAGGCGGTGAAGGGCCGCAGAACACACAGCGGGGAGATAGTTCAAACGGAGCCGACAATAGTGACCACTTAAAAACCAGAACCTAATGGATATTTAGCAATGGTGATGACACGATCCTAAAAAAATATATATAATGATAATAGATTCAAAGAAACAGGGAAGGGCCGCAGAACACACAGCGGGGAGATAGTTCAAACGGAGCCGACAATAGTGACCACTTAAAAACCAGAACCTAATGGATATTTAGCAATGGTGATGACACGATCCTAAAAAAATATATATAATGATAATAGATTCAAAGAAACAGATACAAGGAAAAATATAATAAGATACAAATAGACAAAGTAGTATACATGTAATTTTATAATCATATAGATATATAAATGTATCTAATAACTATTTAGAACAAAAAAACAATCCTTAATATAAAAGGCGACAAAAATAATACTAAGAATAGATGGGAAAGGGGGAAAAAAAATAAATAAGAAGAAATAAAATAAGAAATGGGAAGGGGAAGGGGAGAGGAAAGGGGGAGGGGGAAAAAGGAAGAGAAACAAACCTGCAAATAGATGAAAGTGCCCAGGAGAGGAAAGAAGGGGAAGGAATACCAAAATGAAATAAAAATAAAATTAGATATAAAAAAATAGAAGGCTTACTGTTTCACAGAAATACTAAACATAAATAGTTTTTAGAGAAATGATCTGAAGCTCAAATTCTCATTGAATCCCGGAAAACAAGTTGCCCTGAGGTCGTAAATCCAACGGGTCTCAAGTTGGAGCAACGTCTTATCTACACTGCCACCTCTTGAGTCCAGGGGGACATGCTCAAGGGCACAGAATTTAATGAAGCTAGATAGGAATATGAAGGTATTGGGACTTTTAAGGTGCAACAACTACACAATATTCAATATAAAAAATATAATTTTATTACAAAAAAAATATATGAAAATTCATATGTACAAATATACATGAACCATCAAAATAAACATAATAGAGTTTCCAAAGTGCATACAGACAAAATTCTCTACATGTTTCGCCATTTTGTAGGCTTCCTCAGGAGTTTGTCATGCAAATACTGGAAACAAAGAAATAAAAATAAAAAATACATAATAATATTTACTCAAATTTCAAACTCAAAATTACAAAACAGAATATTATTAAGAAAAAAAGGATAACTGAAAACCATAACCAGCCCAATGGTTGCTCAAAAGTTCATCTCAAAATTAGATCTATTTATTCAAGGTATATGACCTTATTAGTATCAGTTGTAAGTACATTACCTGTAAATTTTGATGGTACAATCTAAAATGAAGAATGACCAGATAGCCAATGAGCTATCCCACACGGGGGCGCCCGTAAGGAGGGGATCATATGGTGTATCATAGAGGGGGAGAAATACTGGCACAAATAACCACCCGGATATTACTAGCACAGGAACAGAGGGCCATCTGGGGGAAATTACAAAGAAAAATCGAAGTCAAATAACAATCTATGTATAAGAGTAAAGGCGTCTCCATCTAGTTATACGGCACATACCCCATCAGTATTTACCTGTTTATGGCTGTTGATAGTAAAAAATATTAGAATAGGCAAAAAAGGGGCAGTATCTCCAAAGTACCCCAATCAGTGTCCACTCTAAAGGAAAAAGAATTAGTGGAAATTACTATAAATATATAATAATCCCCTCTAGTTGGTAATCAAAATTTTAATTTTTTAGCCATATACTTGCTAGCTGATATATACCTGGTTAATCCAATTGGATAAAGTGTGTCCACATTAGGGCATCTCTGCCGAAAAACTTGTTTTACAAAACCAATCAATCAGTTTACTGAAAAAATATATAAAATATAAAAACCATTTTAGATTAAAGACCAAGTAAACCAGACAACAGGATAAAAACCAATGTTGCCCGTAAAGAGATCTAGTGCCTAAGTAATTTACCTTTGACTGATATCTAAGAACGTCTTCTCCCCAGAATGTTGGTCATGCTACTGATTTGCAAGGCTGCGATCCGGACTATATACCCCCCCTCCCCCTTCCCATTGGACGCACAATGGCGCCAAATCAATGGGCGGAGCGGGCACGTCAGTTCCGACATCCGCCCATCGTCAGATCCGACCCGGAAGTGACAATTCCACCACTGAAAAACCGGAGACGTCCGCCGGAAGCGCCACCCCGCTCATCAGGAGAAAACATCCTGACGAGCTGGACGCACCATAAGACAGATCCGGAAGGGGAAAACATGCCTAAAGTATAGAAAAGGGCAGACTTCCCTTTAAAATCACGGCAGAAATGGCACATTGGATGTTAGAAAAATGGGGCCAGGATATCCGGTGGGCTTGGTCAGATGGCGCTCAGATTGTCTCCCAAAGGAGAACAAAGAGAAACGCCCTGGGCGCCCATATGATCACCAAATCCCCCCCAAAAAAGAAAAGGGAAACGCCACCCTAAAAAATGTGGTAAACTCCATTGAAATCAATTACATATAATGTAGATTTATCAATAATTAAAGAGAGCCCCTATGGAATATAGAAATGGTACATTCAGTCACCTGTACATAAAGACAAATTTAATAAACAAAAATAAAATAACAAAACAAAATTTTATTTGTTTTAAACAGAGTCTACATATACAGCATAACTATTTTTATCCTACAAAAAGGGTTTGAAACTGATGGACTCATTTAACCCGGGATACATAGTAGCTCTCAAGGTATGTATCCATCTGGTTTCTCGTTGTAGGAGATTTTTGTCCACATCCCCACCTCTTTCATTAAGAGGTATGTATTCTAAAGCAAAGAATTTAATCTTTGACAGATCGAAGGAGTGGAAAAGACCACTATGTCTACTAATAGGAGTCTCCATTTTTTTCTTTTGAATGAGAGATACATGGTCTCTCATTCTGTGAAAGAAAGGCCTCCTCGTTTTACCAACATAAAAGGCCTTACAATCACAGATCATCAAATAAATAACGCCAATTGACTGGCAATTGCTAAAGAAATTTGGTCTATACGTAACTCCATTAGGGAGAACTATTTCAGTAGAATCATATATAAACCTGCAAAATTCACAATGACCACATGGGGCCGAACCCTTTCTACTCTCAACCCTCTTGATTTGGAGATGGCTATGAACTAGTTGATCTTTTAAAGACCTAGATTTTCTATAGGTAATTTGGGGAAATGGCTTAATATATTTGGAGATAATCTCATCTGTTGCTAGCAAAGGCCAGAATTTTTCAATAATTTTTCTTACTTTCTGATGTTCACCAGAGAACCTGGTAATTAATCGTACCGATTGGTCAGTAGTTTGAGATTTCTTAGGATGTATTAGATCTTTCCTGTTTTTATTTTTTGCTCGTTTGTAAGCTTTTTTGAGGGTTGAACGACTATACCCTCTAGCAATTAGTCGAGATTGGAGGGCAGAGGCCTCCGTCTCGAAATCTACTTCCTTACTACAATTTCTTCGAATTCGTAAGTACTGACTGTATGGGATACTTTGTACCAGAGTCCTGGGATGAGAACTTGTGGCATGCAGGATGGTATTGCCTGAAGAGGGCTTTCTATATAATGAAGAGCCCAAGGTGCCATCAGAATTTAAGTAAATAGAAATATCCAGAAAATTTATCACATTCTGGTCACAAATCATCGTAAATTTGAGATTAAAGGAATTTACAGCTAATGAAGACATAAAAGATGTTAATTCCTCTAAGGAGCCAGTCCACACAACAAAAATGTCATCGATAAAGCGTCGCCATATCAAGACTTTATCAAAAAACATTTCAAATGATTCTAAAGAAAAAATCTTCCGTTCCCACCCCCCCAGGTACAGGTTGGCGTACGATGGGGCACACTTGGTCCCCATCGCAACACCCTGCACCTGGAGGTAGTGGGAACGGTCGAAAACAAAAATATTGTTGGTAAGTATGAACAGCAACAATTCCAAAATGAAATTGTTGTAGGGCCTGGCTCCAGGTCCTCTCTCAGAAAGGAAGCCGTCTATAACTTTAATACCCCTAGTGTGGGGGATAGGGTTATAGAGGGCTTCAACGTCTATAGCTACTAGCCATGACCCCGGTGGTACACATAGACCATCCAAAGATCTCAGTAGATCGGCGGTGTCTTGAATGTAGGAACTTAAAGAAATTTTGTTTTGTTATTTTATTTTTGTTTATTAAATTTGTCTTTATGTACAGGTGACTGAATGTACCATTTCTATATTCCATAGGGGCTCTCTTTAATTATTGATAAATCTACATTATATGTAATTGATTTCAATGGAGTTTACCACATTTTTTAGGGTGGCGTTTCCCTTTTCTTTTTTGGGGGGGATTTGGTGATCATATGGGCGCCCAGGGCGTTTCTCTTTGTTCTCCTTTGGGAGACAATCTGAGCGCCATCTGACCAAGCCCACCGGATATCCTGGCCCCATTTTTCTAACATCCAATGTGCCATTTCTGCCGTGATTTTAAAGGGAAGTCTGCCCTTTTCTATACTTTAGGCATGTTTTCCCCTTCCGGATCCGTCTTATGGTGCGTCCAGCTCGTCAGGATGTTTTCTCCTGATGAGCGGGGTGGCGCTTCCGGCGGACGTCTCCGGTTTTTCAGTGGTGGAATTGTCACTTCCGGGTCGGATCTGACGATGGGCGGATGTCGGAACTGACGTGCCCGCTCCGCCCATTGATTTGGCGCCATTGTGCGTCCAATGGGAAGGGGGAGGGGGGGTATATAGTCCGGATCGCAGCCTTGCAAATCAGTAGCATGACCAACATTCTGGGGAGAAGACGTTCTTAGATATCAGTCAAAGGTAAATTACTTAGGCACTAGATCTCTTTACGGGCAACATTGGTTTTTATCCTGTTGTCTGGTTTACTTGGTCTTTAATCTAAAATGGTTTTTATATTTTATATATTTTTTCAGTAAACTGATTGATCGGTTTTGTAAAACAAGTTTTTCGGCAGAGATGCCCTAATGTGGACACACTTTATCCAATTGGATTAACCAGGTATATATCAGCTAGCAAGTATATGGCTAAAAAAATTAAAATTTTGATTACCAACTAGAGGGGATTATTATATATTTATAGTAATTTCCACTAATTCTTTTTCCTTTAGAGTGGACACTGATTGGGGTACTTTGGAGATACTGCCCCTTTTTTGCCTATTCTAATATTTTTTACTATCAACAGCCATAAACAGGTAAATACTGATGGGGTATGTGCCGTATAACTAGATGGAGACGCCTTTACTCTTATACATAGATTGTTATTTGACTTCATTCGATTTTTCTTTGTAATTTCCCCCAGATGGCCCTCTGTTCCTGTGCTAGTAATATCCGGGTGGTTATTTGTGCCAGTATTTCTCCCCCTCTATGATACACCATATGATCCCCTCCTTACGGGCGCCCCCGTGTGGGATAGCTCATTGGCTATCTGGTCATTCTTCATTTTAGATTGTACCATCAAAATTTACAGGTAATGTACTTACAACTGATACTAATAAGGTCATATACCTTGAATAAATAGATCTAATTTTGAGATGAACTTTTGAGCAACCATTGGGCTGGTTATGGTTTTCAGTTATCCTTTTTTTCTTAATAATATTCTGTTTTGTAATTTTGAGTTTGAAATTTGAGTAAATATTATTATGTATTTTTTATTTTTATTTCTTTGTTTCCAGTATTTGCATGACAAACTCCTGAGGAAGCCTACAAAATGGCGAAACATGTAGAGAATTTTGTCTGTATGCACTTTGGAAACTCTATTATGTTTATTTTGATGGTTCATGTATATTTGTACATATGAATTTTCATATATTTTTTTTGTAATAAAATTATATTTTTTATATTGAATATTGTGTAGTTGTTGCACCTTAAAAGTCCCAATACCTTCATATTCCTATATAGCTTCTTAATGAAGGGATGTGGTGCCTATGAGATACAGGTGACAGGTATTATTTTCAATTTCTCCTTGTGAATATACCGGGTGGCAAACGCTCATTTTTTACCTGTCACCTCTATATCATTTTTGTAGTTTATTAGATTATTCTTTTGAATTGGGTTTAAAGATTAATCCCTTTATAGTTTCTATTTTGTATAACAGAGTCTTTTTCTCAATCAGCATGGCTACCTATAGAGGGTCGGCATTTGATGGCCTTATGACTAAAATCCATCTAGCCCAAGGGTCTACATTTGGTGGGATTACCCTTGAACGCTTTTCCAATAGCCTTCAACGTTTATTGGAAAAGAAAGCACGTATTTTTTGGAATCGCAGGTATTTCTTGAAATATTTAGAGGATAAAATTGTACCGTGGGGATTACGCATACAGATTTTTCCTAATATATTTAAAGTGGAGACAGAATTCAAATTAGACTGGGAATCGAACTTACAGTCATGTTCATTTAAGATGATGGAGGCTCTTTGCCAAAACTATGCTAAAGATTTAGAGATAGTCAATAACGACATAGAAAAATTGTATGTTGAAAATTCCAACTTGACTACGGAGGAAACCTTCTCTAATAGAGAGGCTCTCTTAGAAAAACATTTGGAGTCTTTTGTCTCCAATATCCTTAAAACTAAGGATAAAAAATACTATAGGGATCGTCTGGCATATGAATCAAACACAGCCTATCGGTGGACTACTGAAAACCAATGGAGGAAATCCAAATCCTCAGCTCGTAAGAAAACAAATAAAAATCAGGAAGCCACTGATTCCGATGAATCGTCTTTATCTTCCTCGTCCCTACCAGGTAATGCCTCAAACACGTCAGCTAGTTCTAATAAAAGAAAGACTGATCGAGCACCTTCGATGTCAGCGCTTTCTAAACGTACTCAACAGGACATGAATCGTCAGGGTTTACGTTCACAGTCCAAAAATGTACCCCCTCCCACTCATCCCACAGGTGATGGTCACCTTAATTTATCCACACCCAGTTTTTCTAATATTCTTAATGCACCGAAGTTAAATCAATCAATAGTTACCCCTTCGGGGGACTTTCAAATCCCCAATATAGGGGATCTTCGCACTGCGCCAATCTTTTCACCACCCCCAATTGTGGACACCAAAAAGACACCCATTCTTTCACAGGCACTCAAAGTAACTTCCAAAGTAATTTCCAAGTAATTAATCTGTCTTCACATGTACTTACACCGGATCAGACGGAGGTTTTGGGCCTTGGCCTGACTTTTTGTCCTGATCAGGAGGTTGATGCCTTTGAAATTATAAAGGACGTCAATCTCTTTGCGAGAAAACTTACTTTTAAGATTATGTTTGACAGGGATTATAAACGTTCTCCCATGCATTCCATGGGGGAAGATCTCTGGCAAAATAAAACAATTAAGGAGATTCAGGCAATAAACGAATTAATGGAATTATGGGAAGAAGGTAATCCACTAGATGACCCCCTTGAGGAACCCCAGTCTGGCCTCGTAGATGAGATTCCCACGGAGAGAATTTTTCCTCCACCTAATCTATATAAACCGAAATCCAGGACCTTTCCTACTCTCCAAGGAAACCCCAACATTTGGGCATTCACCCAACAAGTTACAAAGGAACTACAGAGTACCAATTGGAAAAGGTTTAGAAGAAATACCAACCTTAAGCCATCCCAACAAAAAGCCGTGTTATCTTTAAAACAGAACGAACATTTAGTGATAAAACCCTCGGATAAAGGAGGTAACATAGTGGTAATGGATTTAAACAAATATAAGCAGATGGTCATGAACCTCCTTTCAAATAAAAGTTGGTATCGCTCTATTCCTTTTGCACAGGTAAAATATGCGGAGACAAAATACCGTATTCTCATTAATCGGGCATTTTGTGATAACCTTATAGACAAGAAGACGTGTGAATTCTTGGTTATTGATAAGCCGAGACTTCCCACGTTTTATGCTCTGCCAAAGGTGCACAAAAATTTGGAAAATCCCCCTGGCCGTCCGATTGTGTCAGGGATTGGTTGCCTTACAGAACCAGCTAGTAAGCTGGTAGACGACTATTTGAGGCCCCATGTAGGTTCTTTAAGTTCCTACATTCAAGACACCGCCGATCTACTGAGATCTTTGGATGGTCTATGTGTACCACCGGGGTCATGGCTAGTAGCTATAGACGTTGAAGCCCTCTATAACTCTATCCCCCACACTAGGGGTATTAAAGTTATAGACGGCTTCCTTTCTGAGAGAGGACCTGGAGCCAGGCCCTACAACAATTTCATTTTGGAATTGTTGCTGTTCATACTTACCAACAATATTTTTGTTTTTGACCGTTCCCACTACCTCCAGGTGCAGGGTGTTGCGATGGGGACCAAGTGTGCCCCATCGTACGCCAACCTGTACCTGGGGGGGTGGGAACAGGAGATTTTTTCTTTAGAATCATTTGAAATGTTTTTTGATAAAGTCTTGATATGGCGACGCTTTATCGATGACATTTTTGTTGTGTGGACTGGCTCCTTAGAGGAATTAACATCTTTTATGTCTTCATTAGCTGTAAATTCCTTTAATCTCAAATTTACGATGATTTGTGACCAGAATGTGATAAATTTTCTGGATATTTCTATTTACTTAAATTCTGATGGCACCTTGGGCTCTTCATTATATAGAAAGCCCTCTTCAGGCAATACCATCCTGCATGCCACAAGTTCTCATCCCAGGACTCTGGTACAAAGTATCCCATACAGTCAGTACTTACGAATTCGAAGAAATTGTAGTAAGGAAGTAGATTTCGAGACGGAGGCCTCTGCCCTCCAATCTCGACTAATTGCTAGAGGGTATAGTCGTTCAACCCTCAAAAAAGCTTACAAACGAGCAAAAAATAAAAACAGGAAAGATCTAATACATCCTAAGAAATCTCAAACTACTGACCAATCGGTACGATTAATTACCAGGTTCTCTGGTGAACATCAGAAAGTAAGAAAAATTATTGAAAAATTCTGGCCTTTGCTAGCAACAGATGAGATTATCTCCAAATATATTAAGCCATTTCCCCAAATTACCTATAGAAAATCTAGGTCTTTAAAAGATCAACTAGTTCATAGCCATCTCCAAATCAAGAGGGTTGAGAGTAGAAAGGGTTCGGCCCCATGTGGTCATTGTGAATTTTGCAGGTTTATATATGATTCTACTGAAATAGTTCTCCCTAATGGAGTTACGTATAGACCAAATTTCTTTAGCAATTGCCAGTCAATTGGCGTTATTTATTTGATGATCTGTGATTGTAAGGCCTTTTATGTTGGTAAAACGAGGAGGCCTTTCTTTCACAGAATGAGAGACCATGTATCTCTCATTCAAAAGAAAAAAATGGAGACTCCTATTAGTAGACATAGTGGTCTTTTCCACTCCTTCGATCTGTCAAAGATTAAATTCTTTGCTTTAGAATACATACCTCTTAATGAAAGAGGTGGGGATGTGGACAAAAATCTCCTACAACGAGAAACCAGATGGATACATACCTTGAGAGCTACTATGTATCCCGGGTTAAATGAGTCCATCAGTTTCAAACCCTTTTTGTAGGATAAAAATAGTTATGCTGTATATGTAGACTCTGTTTAAAACAAATAAAATTTTGTTTTGTTATTTTATTTTTGTTTATTAAATTTGTCTTTATGTACAGGTGACTGAATGTACCATTTCTATATTCCATAGGGGCTCTCTTTAATTATTGATAAATCTACATTATATGTAATTGATTTCAATGGAGTTTACCACATTTTTTAGGGTGGCGTTTCCCTTTTCTTTTTTTGGGGGGGATTTGGTGATCATATGGGCGCCCAGGGCGTTTCTCTTTGTTCTCCTTTGGGAGACAATCTGAGCGCCATCTGACCAAGCCCACCGGATATCCTGGCCCCATTTTTCTAACATCCAATGTGCCATTTCTGCCGTGATTTTAAAGGGAAGTCTGCCCTTTTCTATACTTTAGGCATGTTTTCCCCTTCCGGATCCGTCTTATGGTGCGTCCAGCTCGTCAGGATGTTTTCTCCTGATGAGCGGGGTGGCGCTTCCGGCGGACGTCTCCGGTTTTTCAGTGGTGGAATTGTCACTTCCGGGTCGGATCTGACGATGGGCGGATGTCGGAACTGACGTGCCCGCTCCGCCCATTGATTTGGCGCCATTGTGCGTCCAATGGGAAGGGGGAGGGGGGGTATATAGTCCGGATCGCAGCCTTGCAAATCAGTAGCATGACCAACATTCTGGGGAGAAGACGTTCTTAGATATCAGTCAAAGGTAAATTACTTAGGCACTAGATCTCTTTACGGGCAACATTGGTTTTTATCCTGTTGTCTGGTTTACTTGGTCTTTAATCTAAAATGGTTTTTATATTTTATATATTTTTTCAGTAAACTGATTGATCGGTTTTGTAAAACAAGTTTTTCGGCAGAGATGCCCTAATGTGGACACACTTTATCCAATTGGATTAACCAGGTATATATCAGCTAGCAAGTATATGGCTAAAAAATTAAAATTTTGATTACCAACTAGAGGGGATTATTATATATTTATAGTAATTTCCACTAATTCTTTTTCCTTTAGAGTGGACACTGATTGGGGTACTTTGGAGATACTGCCCCTTTTTTGCCTATTCTAATATTTTTTACTATCAACAGCCATAAACAGGTAAATACTGATGGGGTATGTGCCGTATAACTAGATGGAGACGCCTTTACTCTTATACATAGATTGTTATTTGACTTCATTCGATTTTTCTTTGTAATTTCCCCCAGATGGCCTCTGTTCCTCTGTTTCCCCCAGATGGCCTCTGTTCCTGTGCTAGTAATATCCGGGTGGTTATTTGTGCCAGTATTTCTCCCCCTCTATGATACACCATATGATCCCCTCCTTACGGGTGCCCCCGTGTGGGATAGCTCATTGGCTATCTGGTCATTCTTCATTTTAGATTGTACCATCAAAATTTACAGGTAATGTACTTACAACTGATACTAATAAGGTCATATACCTTGAATAAATACATCTAATTTTGAGATGAACTTTTGAGCAACCATTGGGCTGGTTATGGTTTTCAGTTATCCTTTTTTTCTTAATAATATTCTGTTTTGTAATTTTGAGTTTGAAATTTGAGTAAATATTATTATGTATTTATTATTTTTCTTTCTTTGTTTCCAGTATTTGCATGACAAACTCCTGAGGAAGCCTACAAAATGGCGAAACATGTAGAGAATTTTGTCTGTATGCACTTTGGAAACTCTATTATGTTTATTTTGATGGTTCATGTATATTTGTACATATGAATTTTCATATATTTTTTTGTAATAAAATTATATTTTTTATATTGAATATTGTGTAGTTGTTGCACCTTAAAAGTCCCAATACCTTCATATTCCTATATAGCTTCTTAATGAAGGGATGTGGTGCCTATGAGATACAGGTGACAGGTATTATTTTCAATTTCTCCTTAATGAAGCTAGAGTCAGTCATGGCATATGCCAACATGTCTGCTGACAGCAGTTACAATCTTTTTCTTTAAAATGGGTTTAATGTGGTCCCTTATCCTCCTAAAGAATGGGCGTTTTGTTTTTCCCACATAAAAGCCACCACACCGGCACTGTGCCAAATAAATGACCCACAGTGTCTGGCAGGTGACTCTTACTTTTGTAGTGTGCCAATTGCCTTTAGGGAGTTGAAATTCAGGTTTATGATCTACATCAGTGTTTCTCAACTCCAGTCCTCAAGGCGCACCAACGGGTCATGTTTTCAGGATTTCCCTTTAGATAAAACAGCTGTGGTAATTACTAAGGCAGTGAAACAGATCAAATCACCTGTGCAAAATAATGGAAATCCTGAAAACATGACCTGTTGGTGCGCCTTGAGGACTGGAGTTGAGAAACACTGATCTACATAACGGCACACATCACAATGACCACAAGGAGAGGTGCCAGTCAATGTGAGATTTTTAGGTATCGATGTGGCAGAAAAATGACTGTGCGCTAAACGATCTTTTAATGACAGCGCACGTCTGAAGGTGATTTCAGGAAAGTTCTGAATATATTTCTTAACAATTGGGTCTGCTTCTAGCAAAGGCCAGTATTTTTCCAAAATATTTCTTATTTCAAAATGTTGGTTCAAGTATCGTGTGATAACTCGGACTGTATCTGTTTTTACAGAATCCTTAGAAGAAAATATAAGAGAATTTCTATCCTGTCCTTTCACTTGATTGAAAGCACGTTTCAGGCATTTATGACTATAGGCTTTTCTCTTTAGTTTGTCATACAGATCCGTGGATGCTTTTAAAAAATCTACATTTTGACTACAGTTACATTTAAGCCTCAAATATTGGCTATAAGGAATGCTCCTTAAAGGAGGGTCAGGATGGGAGCTACTGGCATGGAGGATGGTATTTCCTGCCGAAGGCTTCCTATATAAACATGAATTAACCTTCCCATTCTCATCAATGGAGATATTTAAGTCCAAAAAGCTTATATTCGTTGAACTATAGTTTATAGTAAACCTTAAATTAAATTCATTGATGGAAATCAAATCTAAAAATTGTTGAAGTTGTAGTTCATTGCCAGACCAGAAAATTAGCACGTCATCAATGTAACGGTACCAGGAGACGACATTGTCCAAAAGAGGTACAAGGTTGTCCCTGGAAAAAATATTTCTCTCCCACCCCCTCGGGTACAGGTTGGCATACGATGGGGCACACTTGGTGCCCATCGCAATCCCCTGTACCTGGAGGTAGTGGGAGGAACCAAAAACAAACACATTATATTTGAGAATATATCCCAATAGATCAAGGACAAAACGGTTATAACTGAACGCTGAAGGACCTCTTTCTTTCAGAAGATTTTCAATAATTTCCAATCCCTTATCATGAGGTATAGCATTATATAAATTCTCGATATCGAGTGCCACAAGTAACGTGTTTGGCGGGAGATAAATGCCTTCAATTGTCCTCAATAGATCAATAGTGTCCTTGATGTAAGAGGAGAGGGACGTAACATGGGGATAGAGATATCCATCTATCAATGAACTAGCATTTTCTGTTAAGCTGGAACAACCCGAAATAATCAGTGGTCCAGGTGGATCTGATAGAGACTTATGAGTCTTGGGAAGAGCATAAAAGGTAGGGGTTTTAGGGTTCTTGGTGTACAATAAACACCACGTACCTTGATCAATAATACCTTGGTGATATGCTTTCAAAATTATTTTCCGATATTGATTATAGAAAGCACAGTTTGGGAGATAGGTCTATACCAATCGAGATTTGACAAGATTTTTTTACACATATTTCCCTAGTGTGAGACATCCATGATGACAAGATTCCCCCCCTTATACCCTTATCGGCGGACTTAATGATTATCTCATTGTTCATTTGCAAAGATTTAATTGCATTTTTTTGTGAGGTGGTAAGATTTAAAGATTTCGGGGCACTGAAATTGGATTCTTCAATGGCATTGGTGGCTTGTTGGACAAAGGCCCAAATGTTGGGATTGGCATTTAGGAGAGGAACATTTCTCGATTTGGGCTTAAAGGATTCGGGGGGGGGGGGGGGGACATGCCAGTAATTGACATGACTGGTGGAGAATCCAACCAGGGAATGTCCTTGGTGTCATGACCCTCTTCCCAAAGATCCATCAAATCCTGTAGAGCCTGCTGTTCTTCAAGATCTACATTAATATTGGAAAACATTTCTGTTTGCTGAATTTCTGTAACAGGTTTGTCATAGACGACTTTATACATAAGTCTTCGAGCAAAGAGATGTAAATCTTTAAAGAGGTGGAATTTATCAACCTGTGAATCAGGACAAAAAGTCAGACCCAATTTAAGGACCTGGGTTTTATTTTCAGTCAAGGTGTAAGAGGATAAGTTAATGATGGACAGTTCCAGATTAGTGTCAGCATTTTTCTCCAAAAGGAGGAGAGGATCCAAAACAGAGTTTGGATCTATTCTTTCACTAAAAAAATGGGTGCTACTCTAACCTCAGCAGGTAAAGGAGTTCCTGTAGGAGAAACAATTATATCAACATTACTCACCTTATTAGAGGTGTCTAAGTGCATAGGTGAAGCTAAACTAGAAGTGGATAGGGCCGTAGGAGCCACGGCGTGCAAAACATTCGACTGAGGTACAGGGGGTTGCGATGGGCACCAAGTGTGCCCCATCGTATGCCAACCTGTACCTGAGGGGGTGGGAGAGAAGTATTTTTTCCAGGGACGACCTTGTACCTCTTTTGGACAATGTCGTCTCCTGGTACCGTTACATTGATGACGTGCTAATTTTCTGGTCTGGCAATGAACTACAACTTCAACAATTTTTAGATTTGATTTCCATCGATGAATTTAATTTAAGGTCCACTATGAACTATAGTTCAACGAATATAAGCTTTTTGGACTTAAATATCTCCATTGATGAGAATGGGAAGGTTAATGCATGTTTATATAGGAAGCCTTCAGCAGGAAATACCATCCTCCATGCCAGTAGCTCCCATCCTGACCCTCTTTTAAGGAGCATTCCTTACAGCCAATATTTGAGGCTTAAACGTAACTGTAGTCAAAATCTAGATTTTTTAAAAGCATCCAAGGATACCGTATGACAGACTAAAAACAAGAGGCTATAGTCATAAATGCCTGAAAGGATAGAAATTCTCTTATATTTTCTTCTAAGGATTCTGTAAAAACACATACAGTCCGAGTTATCACACGATACTAGAACCAACATTTGGAAATAAGAAATATTTTGAAAAAATACTGGCCTTTACTAGAAGCAGACCCAATTGTTAAGAAATATATTCAGAACTTTCCTGAAATCACCTTCAGACGTGCACCGTCATTAAAAGATCGTTTAGCGCACAGTCATTTTTCTGCCACATCGATACCTAAAAATCTCACATTGACTGGCACCTCTCCTTGTGGTCATTGTGATGTGTGCCGTTATGTAGATCATAAACCTAAATTTCAACTCCCTAATGTCAATTGGCACACTACAAAAGTAAGAGTCACCTGCCAGACACTGGGGGTCATTTATTTGGCACAGTGCCGGTGTGGTGGCTTTTACGTGGGAAAAACAAAACGCCCATTCTTTAAGAGGATAAGAGACCACATTAAACCCATTTTAAAGAAAAAGATTGTAACCGCTGTCAGCAGACATGTTGGCATTTGCCATGACTTTGACTCTAGCTTCATTAAATTCTGTGCCCTGGAGCATGTCCCCCTGGACTCAAGAGGTGGCAGTGTAGATAAGACGTTGCTCCAACTTGAGGCCCGTTGGATTTACGACCTCAGGGCAACTTGTTTTCCGGGATTCAATGAGAATTTGAGCTTCAGATAATTTCTCTAAAAACTATTTATGTTTAGTATTTCTGTGAAACAGTAAGCCTTCTATTTTTTTATATCTAACTTTATTTTTATTTCATTTTGGTATTTCTTCCCCTTCTTTCCTCTCCTGGGCACTTTCATCTATTTGCAGGTTTGTTTCTCTTCCTTTTTCCCCCTCCCCTTTCCTTTCCCCTTCCAATTTCTTATTTTATTTCTTATTTTTTATTTATTTTAATTTTTTTCCCCTTTCCTTTCTATTCTTAGTATTATTTTTGACGCCTTTTATATTAAGGATTGTTTTTTCGTTCTAAATAGTTATTAGATACATTTATATATCTATATGATTATAAAATGACATGTATACTACTTTGTCTATTTGTATCTTATTATATTTTTCCTTGTATCGGTTTCTTTGAATTTATTATCATTATATATTTTTTTTTTAGGATCGTGTCATCACCATTGCTAAATATCCATTAGGTTCCGGTTTTTAAGTAGTCACTATTGTCGGCTCCGTTTGGACTATCTCCCCGCTGTGTGTTCTGCAGCCCTTCACCGCCTATCCCTGTTCATTGGCCCCCTGGGTGACTGTCTCCCCTTGGTTCAAATGGGCACCCAAGGTGGAGGGTGCTTTTACCCTCCACCGATTTGATGTACATGATGCGGCTCCACTGTGGTCGATTCACGGTCATCTATTCCAACTGGCCCTTGTATCCACCCTATTCCCCTCCTACTATATCCGATTGGCATGGCGGGGATCTGAGGTGGGACTTGCGGGTATGCCTCAACATCGGTGCCGTCGCGCAGTCCCCTCCCCATTCCGCGGCTTGGCAGTGTGGGGCTTGTAGTATTACTGCCACCAGAGGTCTTTGGAGCCTGCGCAGTGACATCCAGCCGCCCGCCTCGCACCCTGAGACGTCAGACGCCGGGTCCGATGGAGGACATTATTTAACCAGCTCCTCAGCGCTTCCTTCGCATGGAGCCGGGGGACTTGAGCTAACGCTTCTATGTAAAAGGTAAATGCTTATACCTCTTTCTGTTTTTATTGTTAGGATTCCTTTTTCTTGTTTCAATTTTGCCTTCATGAATTCTGGGGATGTCTCATATATATATATATATATATATATATATATATATATATATATTTATAAATTCCTTTTGTTTTGCTGTTTTTGGAGCTTATATTACATATAGATACGGCTATTTCCAATCAGTATATACCTTATACTCTTTGTATACATATATATATATAATCTTCCTTTTTTTGAGACATATGCCCGTTTTCACTGTTCTGCAGTTCATTGAAATCTACTCTACTCATCTAAAGCATCACAATATTTAAATAATTTTTTCTCTAAAGTGTTGCTAAATATGCACTGAGTGTTCCTCTTTATGAAAATACTGGGAACTATCCGTTCTAATGCCCATTACATATTGCCTTTTTCTTTATGTTTATTTTCATTCCCCCCTTTTCCTTTTTTTTTTTCTTTTTCTTTTTTTTTTTAATTTTTTTATCTGTTATAGCTTTCAGACTGCTGCCGGTCTATAAATATTTCAGCCAGTCTCAAAATTTAGACTTCCCCCCTCTTCAAACCATCCTCTTGGTGTTTTTAAGTAAGTGGCATGTTTGCGTATGTATAACATACTCTCTGTGTTTCTTTATATATGGATGTCCTCTAATAAGTAATTTTCTTTTTTCACTTTTTTTATATTTATTTTCATTTCTTCCCCTCCCTTTTTTTTTTATTGTGAATATAATTTTCTCCTTATTTACAATGCTTCCTCATTCATTTCAATTTTTCTTATTTAGTTTATTATTCATTATTTTCTCCAATTTTTTTCCCCCATTTTTTCCTTATTTGTTTTTTGTTTTTTATTTTACATATTATTTATTTTTTATTATATTTTTACATTTTTATTTTTCTGCATATTTTGAGTTTCGTTCATTATCCTACTTATTTATTTTATTCTCTTATTTACCACTCAGCAGTCCCCTATATTGTCCTCTGTGACCATTGGGGACAGTCCTTTAACCCCTTGTGGGGGACCTTTGTCTGATCCTGGGACTATATCGGTTGGTTCTATCTGCCTAGGATTCACAGTGGGGTGAGTTTAGTCCCTAGATTAAGGCACGGTGTTTTGACCTTTCCTTTAAATAATTAATTATTTTGATACTATTATTGTGTTTCTTCATATATTAAAAAATAATACATTTTGAAAATATTGATTAAATTTATATTTACTTTAATGTTATCTCTGTTTACACAGTTGTTAGTGTTAGCATCAAGGGTTATCGCACTACCCTTGAAGAAGCTACATAAGCGAAACATGTCGGGTTGATGCGACAGCTCTCCGCTCCCTATTTGAAAATGACCTGTATACAGTGCCGATCCTGACCTCCCTGGGGCCCTAAGCAAAATTCTGCTAAGGGGCCCTTTACGGTGGCAAAAAATGGGTGTGGTTTACGCGGAATGGTGGGCGTGGCTTACGTGGGCGTGGCTCGGAGGGGTGTGGTTAGAGTCGGAGATGAATGAGGGATGGAGGAAGAAAGAGAGAAAGAAAGACGGAGAGATAGAAAGAAAGAGGGGTGGAGGGACAGCAGGCCCAGATCCTACACCACAATAGAAATATGTGTATTCCAGAAAGTTTAACAAATCAGCAGATAAAGATACTTCAAACACCTGGTGTTAGCGCTTCAATCATCCAGGCACCTGGTTGTTATGGTGTCAGGATGACTGAAGCGCATTATTTCTATTATTACATTGTAATATAGAATGAAATTATTCAACTCACCATAATGCAGAATCAGTGGAAGCCCCGAGTCCCTGCTTACACCAGGCATTCCCAGCGGAGTCCCCCTTACACCAGGCATTCCCAGTAGAGTTCCTCCTTATATCAGGCATTCCCAGTAGAGTCCCTCCTTACACCAGGCATTCCCAGTAGAGTCCCTCCTTACACCAGGCATTCCCAGCGGAGGCCCCCCTTACACCAGGCCTCCCCAGCGGAGGCCCCCCTTACACCAGGCCTCTGCAGCGGAGGCCCCCTTTACACCAGGCATTCCCAGCGAAGGCCCCCCTTACACCAGGCATTCCCAGCGGAGTCCCGCCTTACACCAGGCCTCCCCAGCGGAGGCCCCCCTTACACCAGGCATTCCCAGCGGAGTCCCGCCTTACACCAGGCCTCCCCAGCGGAGTCCCCCCTTACACCAGGCATTCCCAGCGGAGGCCCCCCTTACACCAGGCATTCCCAGCGGAGGCCCCCCTTACACCAGGCCTCCCCAGCGGAGGCCCCCCTTACACCAGGCCTTCCCAGCGGAGTCCCCCCTTACACCAAGCATTCCCAGCGGAGTCCCCCCTTACACCAGGCCTCCCCAGCGGAGTCCCCCCTTACACCAGGCATTCCCAGCGGAGGCCCCCCTTACACCAGGCATTCCCAGCGGAGTCCCCCCTTACACCAGGCCTCCCCAGCGGAGGCCCCCCTTACACCAGGCATTCCCAGCGGAGTCCTGCCTTACACCAGGCCTCCCCAGCGGAGGCCCCCCTTACACCAGGCATTCCCAGCGGAGGCCCCCCTTACACCAGGCATTCCCAGCGGAGTCCCCCCTTACACCAGGCCTCCCCAGCGGAGTCCCCCCTTACACCAGGCATTCCCAGCGGAGGCCCCCCTTACACCAGGCATTCCCAGCGGAGGCCCCCCTTACACCAGGCATTCCCAGCGGAGGCCCCCCTTACACCAGGCCTCCCAGGCGGAGGCCCCCCTTACACCAGGCATTCCCAGCGGAGGCCCCCCTTACACCAGGCCTCCCCAGCGGAGGCCCCCCTTACACCAGGCCTCCCCAGCGGAGGCCCCCTTTACACCAGGCATTCCCAGTGGAGGCCCCCCTATACACCAGGCCTCCCTAGCGGAGGCCCCCCTTACACCAGGCATTCCCAGTGGAGGCCCCCCTTACACCAGGCCTCCCCAGCGGAGGCCCCCCTTACACCAGGCCTCCCCAGCGGAGGCCCCCCTTACACCAGGCCTCCCCAGCGGAGGCCCCCTTTACACCAGGCATTCCCAGTGGAGGCCCCCCTATACACCAGGCCTCCCTAGCGGAGGCCCCCCTTACACCAGGCATTCCCAGTGGAGGCCTGCCTTACACCAGGCATTCCCAGCGGAGGCCTTACACCAGGGTAGGCCCCCCTTACACCAGGCATTCCCAGCGGAGGCCCCCCTTACACCAGGCATTCCCAGCAGAGGCCCCCCTTACACCAGGTGTGATGCCCCAGCAGCAGAGACTCTCTCCGCTGCCATTACGCAGAGGGGACAGTGGAGGAGCCGGCCGGGTGGCTGGCAATAGGAATTAAGCTGCGGCGCCGCCGCCCACCCCCGCCCCTTCCCACATTTCACTCATACACAGACAGACATTAGCGGGGCGGGAGGTGGGCGGTGCCGCAGCTCAATTCCTATTGGCAGCCACCCTGACCCTCCTCTTGGTCTACAAGAAAATGAAAATTGTCTCCGCCCGGCCTGCGGACCTCTAGTGGCGGCGGCGGCGGTTGCGGCGAAGATTCGGGGGCCCCTAGTAATTACTCGGGGCCCTATGCAGTTTGCCTAGCAAGCCTATAGGGCGGATCGGCCCTGCCTGTATACTGTGACCACCTTCCAACTGTATTCCAGCCACCTTGGTTTTACCCGTTGTGTCTTTTTTTGACTATCCAGGATCATGTTTTATGAATATGTTTAATAAATTGTAACAACTTTTTTATGAATAACAATCTCCTTCTCATTATTACTTTACTATTTGCACCGTTAAAATCCCATCCCTCCCTCCCCCTATCCTTTGAATATATTTTTCTGGGATGTGGTGCCAACTTGCTCTGGTGTTTCACCTTTGATTGGACAAAAACCTACAAAAAGTTAAACAATACTGTTTTTTGAGCTTAGGAAGGGTCTTATGATGTTTCTTAACTAAACGCTTATAGACGCAAACGCGGTAAAACGCCGCTAAACGTAGCTGCAATCGCGGCAAAACGGGCGTTTCTAAACGCCGTTTTCAGCCTTTAAAAACATGCGCTCAGCAGAGTTTGCACCAGCGTCTCGTGTGCATGGGGCCTTATACTTTTTGTTCTATAACTTGTTCCATAAATGCTTAGTCTTAGTTTGTTTTGTAAATGTTATCCTTCTTATTTGCAACACTGTACAGCACATGTATATAGACTTATAAATAGCATGAATAAACACTACACTGTTTGTCACTACCTCAGTGAACTGTGCCAGTGCCTAAAAGTGTGCTCACCCCAGGGAGCTTTTGTACCTGCTACCTATTCCCCAGCTCACAATATATAGTAACACATATAACTATTTTTGGTCCTAACTACTGTATGTTCTGTGTGTTGCTGAATCTAAATCCTCAGTTTTGACAGTAACCCCCTTATTTTATGTACTGACCAAGAATGTGTGTGTGAATACGCAAAAAGCACTTCTGCAATAAGTGGCTTATTCAAAAACAGAATTGCAGATGGGACAATTTAATTATTGTTATTATTCATTTTGTATGTTAAGCTCTTATTGCCTCAGTGCAGAAAATGTGAACTGCATAAGGACACAGCTTTACCTGGCTGAATACTTTTATGTGAGTTCTAAGAAACTAAATACAAGCTCATAATAATTGGCTTTGGCCCGTTCTGCTAATAGTACTTGTCCCCATAGCAGTATAATAGATGGCTGATTCATAATCATTTGAGCCTCCTGGCTACATAGGGAGAAAAAATTGCACACATCACTTAGTGAGCCAAAAAATACTGAAACTTTGAAAGTTCAGTTTGGGTAAAAAAGTCCAACCTAAACAATACTAACATAGACAAAGTTATATATTTCTCAGAGGATGCATGAAGATAACCTCAGGAATGCTCACTTTATTGCCCTCACTAAGGCCCCATGCACATGAGACGCTGTTAAACGCGTGTTAAGAGGCAGTTGGACACTTTTTTCAACTGCTCCTGAACACATTTAATGTTATCCTATGTGTCCATGCACACAGTCTCGTTTATTGCCGTTTTTAGGCAGTTGCGTTTAACCTCGTTTTTCCAGAAGCAAAAAAATGGGTTCAGACGCAAAAGTTTTCCACGTTTCAGACGCAAAACGTTTTTGTTTATAAGCGCTTTTAAAGGTGACCTATTTTTTTACATTAGAAATCTCAAAAATGATGGCAAATTATGAAAAACCATTAAAAAAATATAAAAAAACTGTAATTGCTTGCATTGCACTGTAGACAATCCACAACTTGTGGCAGGTGACGTGGCAAGTGGACAATCCACAACTTGTGGCAGGTGATGTTGCCAGGTGACGTGGCAGGTGGAAATCCACAACTTGTGGCAGGTAACGTGGCCAGGTGACGTGGCAGGTGGAAAATCCACAACTTGTGGCAGGTGACGTGGCAGGTGACATGGCAGGTGACGTGGCAAGTGGACAATCCACAACTTGTGGCAGGTGACGTGGCAGGTGATGTGGCCAGGTGACGTGGCAGGTGGACAATCCACAAATTGTGGCAGGTGACGTGGCCAGGTGATGTGGCAGGTGACGTGATGAGTGGACAATCCACAACTTGTGGCAGGTGACGTGGCCAGGTGATGTGGCCAGGTGATGTGGCAGGTGACGTGGCAGGTGGACAATCCACAAATTGTGGCAGGTGACGTGGCCAGGTGACGTGATGGGTGACGTGGCAGGTGACGTGGCAAGTGGACAATCCACAACTTGTGGCAGGTGACGTGGCCAGGTGACGTGGCAGGTGGACAATCCACAAATTGTGGCAGGTGACGTGGACAGATGATGTGGCCAGGTGACGTGGCAGGTGGACAATCCACAAATTGTGGCAGGTGATGTGGCCAGGTGATGTGGCCAGGTGACGTGGCAGGTGACGTGGCAAGTGGACAATCCACAACTTGTGGCAGGTGACGTGGCCAGGTGATGTGGCAGGTGGACAATCCACAACTTGTGGCAGGTGACGTGGCAGGTGGACAATCCACAAATTGTGGCAGGTGACGTGGCTAGGTGACGTGGCAGGTGACATGGCCAGGTGACGTGGCAGGTGACGTGGCAAGTGGACAATCCACAACTTGTGCCAGGTGACGTGGCCAGTTGATGTGGCAGGTGACGTAGCAAGTGGACAATCCACAAATTGTGGCAGGTGACGTGGCCAGGTGACGTGGCAGGTGGACAATCCACAAATTGTGGCAGGTGACGTGGCCAGGTGACGTGGCCAGGTGACGTGGCCAGGTGACGTGGCAAGTGGACAATCCACAACTTGTGGCAGGTGACGTGGCAGGTGGCATGGCCAGGTGACGTGGCAAGTGGACAATGCACAACTTGTGGCAGGTGACGTGGCCAGGTGACGTGGCCAGGTGACGTGGCAAGTGAAAATTCCACAACTTGTGGCAGGTGACGTGGCCAGGTGACGTGGCAAGTGGACAATGCACAACTTGTGGCAGGTGACGTGGCCAGGTGACGTGGCAGGTAACGTGGCAAGTGAACATTCCACAACTTGTGGCAGGTGACATGGCCAGGTGACGTGGCAAGTGGACAATCCACAAATTGTGGCAGGTGACGTGGCCAGGTGACGTGGCAGGTGACGTGGCAAGTGGACAATCCACAACTTGTGGCAGGTGACGTGGCAGGTGGCATGGCCAGGTGACATGGCAAGTGCACAATGCACAACTTGTGGCAGATGATGTGGCCAGGTGACGTGGCAAGTGAACATTCCACAACTTGTGGCAGGTGACGTGGCAGGTGATGTGGCCAGGTGACGTGGCAAATAGACAATGCACAACTTGTGGCAGGTGACGTGGCCAGGTGACGTGGCAGGTGACATGGCCAGGTGACGTGGCAAGTGGACACTCCACAAATTGTGGCAGGTGACGTGGCCAGGTGGACAATCCACAAATTGTGGCAGGTGACGTGGCCAGGTGACGTGGCAAGTGGACAATCCACAACTTGTGGCAGGTGACGTGGCCAGGTGACGTGGCAAGTGGACAATGCACAACTTGTGGCAGGTGACGTGGCCAGGTGACGTGGCAGGTGACGTGACAAGTGAACATTCCACAACTTGTGGCAGTTACAGGGGCGCATCCAAAAGGGTGGTGATACATAGCGAGTACTCAGAATGGTCAGGAGTGGTAAGTGGGTTCCCCCGAGGATCTGTTCTGGGACTATTTATGTTAAATTTATTCATAAATGATATAGAGGTTGGTATAAATAGCACCCCTGATGAAGTCACATGACGCCACGCGTAGGAACGAATAGGCACACAGCTAGACGTAAACAGACGAGCTCACTGCTCGTAGGAGATAAGTGTTGTGTTTATATGTATTATGTGAATACCCTTAACTGTTGATATAATAAATACTGCTGTTGGTTTTAAACATACTACACTATTTGGGACCCCATATCTTTTTTAAATCCTTGCTGCCACTGAGTGACAAAGACTAAATAAAACCCAAGACCCACATCTGGTCCAGGATCACAAGGGAGGAGCAGCCACCCCTGTCATATATATACACATATATGCGGTTGTCCTTTTACTGCAAGGTAAGAGGCCACTCTCATGCCGCGTACACACGATCATTTTTCCCGTCGGGAAAAATTACATTTTTTCCTTTGGACGAGAAAAACGATCGTCTGTGGGCTTTTTGCCGTTTTTCCCGACGGGAAAAACGGCATTAATCACGATGAGAAAAATTAGAACATGTTCTAATTTTTCTCGTCGTTTTTCCTGACATTTCTTCCGCGGCAGTGTTTCCCATAGGGAAACACTGCCGCGGAGCCCATAGACGATCGTTTTTCTCGTCATTTTAAAAAATGACGAGAAAAATGACCGTGTGTGGGGAACAAGCTGTTCCCTCGTTTAAAATGTCATTATTCACGGCGGTTTTTAAACCGCCGTGAATAATGATCGTGTGTACGCGGCATCACTGGTGTGTCCTTTGCACAAAGAGGAGACTGTTACACCTCTCCAGCACTTTTGCACATGGAATCTGTTTGCACACTGAAGAAAGAATATCATATCATATTGCTATGGTCACAATTTGATTGCGATTTTGCACATAGTTTATTGGATTTAATTGGACTTTGCACTATTTATTACAGATCGGACAGTTTTATATTTTGCTTTGCACAGTTGCACCTAGTGTCTGTTTTGCACTTTGCACAGGATTACATATTGGACTTTGCACATTTATTTTGCTCTTTTGCACAGCCCCTATGAATATTTATGTATATTCCAGATTCTAAGTTTCATATGCACGCTGCACTTTGTTATTATTGTTTTTTGGATTTATGTTTATGCGTTTAGCATTCATGCGTTTAGCATTCATGCGTTTAGCAATCTGTTGCACTCTCATTCTGGTGATATCAGTTATCTAATTTTACTATTTGATTCTACCACTAGTAACAGCGCAGGACCACCCCCCCCCCCCCTCTGCTTAATCTCACATTAACGGGTTGGTTTGACCCTTTCGGTGCCTGCAACAGTTCCACTTTCTTACTTTATTATTTCACATGGTAGCACGGGAATAAACATATTACTTTATAAATAGCTCAATCTGAGGGTTTTTCTGACGATACAAAGCTAAGCAGGGCTGTCAGAACTATTGGGGTTAAAATAATTTATATTCATATACATATAAAGTCGCTTATTGTATATTTTTCATATTGTTCATATTCATGTATATTATGAACGAGAGGACAGCCATTTTGTCTCTAAAGTTTAAATGAGCTCATAGCTCATGATATGCTATGAACAATACTAAAGCCATGTTGGTTCCTATTTTCTCTCTAAGAGGTTAAACCCAATTTACTATCTCTAGAGTTATTTTCTGTCTTACAAGAAGGCATTGTTTTTCTGTATCTTTATCCCAGGTTGTAATTCAAAGGTTTGACACTAAAGCCCCATACACACTATCAGTTTTCTTGCAGGTTTTTCTCTTCAGGTTTACCAAAACCATCTAATATGAGGTCAAACCTTAAGAGTTTCAATTCGTATGCAATCAGGCAGGCCCTTGCACTACATGGTTTTGGTAAACCTGAAGAGAAAAACCTGCAAGAAAACTGATAGTGTGTATGGGGCTTTAGAGATAAGGGGGGTGTTGGTACGGGCTAACACAAACTGTGTAGTATTGTCTCTGTATAACGAGATCATAGGGCTCATCCACAAAATTCCTGTGGTATTGTATATCCTAAATAATGTTTATTTTATATATCTTTACCATGTATTAGTTATACAATGTAAACCCGTTTAATACATATATATATTGGTATAACAAGGGTCACAGGTATATGATCCTGTGAAAAGTGTGAAAGCATTAGTAGCTGTATTGCAATTAGAACCTGTATTTGTAAAGTAATTGTTTTGCTTAGAGTTACTTTTCAAATGATCTCACCTTCTTAGGAATGTAACTAATGGTCTCAGCTAATGTGTGGGTAGATTTTCCCAAGACATTACTCTGAGCCATTCGCCAAGATGGCTGGGATACTTGACATGTGTTTGACACCCTTATGCGGCGTACACACGATCGTTTTTCATGCCATTTTTTTTACCGACGTTTTTCACGTCGTTTTTTTCATGTTTCCTCTCAAGCCTGTCTTGCGTACACACGATCATTTTAAAAACCGTTCAAGCAAAGCGCAGTGACGTACACCACGTACGACGGCACTATAAAGGGGAAGTTCCATTCTAATGACGCCACCCTTTGGGACGCTTTTGCTAATTTCGTGTTACCGCGTGTTAGTAAAAGTTTGGTGAGAGACGATTCGCGCTTTTCAGTCTTCGTGCTTTGAAGATCGTTTTGTGGAGTTCAGTTTGTGCCTGTGGGTTCGTATCTGTCTTGCAGTGCTTGTAGTCAGTTCGTATCTGTTTATTCAGTGCGTTCTTGTCTGCTCGTTCCTGTTTTTCAGCTTGTTCTTCATAGGCCTTGCTGTTCTTCCGTTCGTTCTTCTAGTTCATTCTGAGCTGCCGACCGTTATCTAGCCATGTTGCGGCTACGTACATGTCGTAGAGTTCGTGCTGTAGTTGGTGCAGGGGTTCATGCTGTATCCCGACTCCAGGCCATGAACAGGGTGAGGACAAGTTCATGGACCAAGAATTGGTTGCTCCAGCGGCACCGTTCTGTCAAATGCCTTTGTTGCGGGAGATTAGGGAGAATAATCCTGAGGACTACAGGAATTTTCTCAGGATGTCTGACCCCGTATTTCAGCATCTGTTGGCTTTGGTGTCCCCCTACATTACCAGGCAGGACACCGTTATGCGTGAAGCCATTAGTGCTGAGCAGAGGCTCATTGCCACGTTGCGATACCTTGCGACTGGGAGAAGCCTGCAGGACCTAAAGTTCTCCACAGGCATATCCCCCCATGCTCTGGGTATCATTATACCAAAGACGTGTTCTGCCATCCTTCAAGTTTTGCAGGAGGACTATATTAAGGTAAGTGTTCTTATTTCAAACATCACATTGTATGTATTTCTTTGTTTTAAATTTTTTTGGGGGTTTATTAGCAGTCCCTAATTCCCATGATTCTTAGCTGCAGGGAATGTCCCCTTTCTCCACATGGTTATTTATTTTTGGGAATGTTTTTATTAGGCCTCCATTTAAATTTGCCTTACCTAACCTCTCCAGCATGCTATCCTGGGGCCATACCCACCTTGCCTAGTCATTTCCATGTATTTTAATCTATGCTCCATCGTAGTGCTTTACCCTAAACGCCCCCTAAAGATTGCCTAGGAATGTAACATTTTTCAATAATTCATACAGAGTGCTACAGCCTACATTTGTGATCTCCCCAACTCATCTTCAACCCCCCCCCCCATTTTTTTGGGGGGTTTGTTTTTGGTTTGTTGTTGCTTACTAATAATGTTTTAATTTTTCGGTTTCTCCCAATGTTGGCCATGAATGGTTTTCTTAAATCTGCTTTCAATGTTTCTGTCTCAAAGTATTATTTTTTTTTAAATTTAATTCCACAGTTCCCTTCTACGCCACATGAATGGCAGAATGTGGCATCTGAGTTTGCCCAACGATGGAACTTTCCAAACTGTGGAGGGGCCATCGACGGCAAACATGTTAGGGTCGTCCCACCACCCCATTCGGGATCCTTTTATTATAACTATAAGGGGTTCCACAGCATCGTCATGATGGCAGTGGTGTCGGCCACCTACGAATTCCTCTATGTGGACGTTGGCAAGAATTGCAGGATGTCTGATGGAGGAGTCTTTGCACAGACGGAGTTTGGGGAACGGCTCCTTTTGGATCAGCTGGCCTTGCCACCAGCGGAGCAGAATGTGGAGGGACTCCCATTTGTCTTTGTGGCGGATGAGGCGTTTGGCCTGGGTCCCCATTTGATGAGGCCATTCCCGCAACGCACCCTCACCCCTGAGAGGAGGGTGTTCAACTATCGGCTGGCCAGAGCAAGAAGGGTGGTGGAAAATGCCTTTGGCATCATGGCCAGCAGATTCCGCCTGTTCCTCACCTCCATCCACCTTGCCCCTTACAAATGGAACCATGTTGTAATGGCTTGTTGTGTACTCCATAATTATCTCAGGGTGCATTCAAGCAATTATCTGACTTTGACTGGGCCTGAGGCCTCATTATTTGAAGTGGAAAATCTTGTGGCCCTGGAAGCTGGCCGTCCAGGCTTGGCCCCCCAAACCGGACGTGAGGTCTGTCAACAATATGTCGATTATTTTGTGGGTAGGGGGGCCATTGATATGCCTGATGAATTTTAACCTTATTATTTTTAAAAATAAAACCTTTTTTGGAGAAAATATTGTTTAGGTGTTTTCATTTAATATTCTTTTAGGTTTCTGGTCGGTTTACCTAATGCACTTGTATTGCCATGTGTATTTTGCATTCTTAATTAGCCTTCATTGTCAGTGTAAACACAAAACATTGTTTAGCTCACTTTGCACCACATTTACATAATGAAGCCACAAATTCTGCTTAAGAAAATACCTTTTTTAATTATTTTTGAGGAAACTTCCTTTGAAGTGTAGATGTTATTAAAATATTTTGGGGGTTAAAACGCATGAACAGCCATGCGTAAAAAAATTAACAAATAAAAAAACATGAAAATGTAAACATGTACTATTCATTATCAAGCTTAAAACAAAAACAAACCTGACAAAACACAGCAAGTTCAACGTTCTTTTGTGTTCAAACATTATACACGCCCAAGCACAGCCATTATTTTTTGTAGCTTTTCCTCAACCCGCTTGGTATTTTGCCTGATCTCTATCAAGTCTCCCTTTATTTTTTCAAGGTCACGACAGCAGACCATGAGGTATTGGATCAGGATCTGGGCACTGTGATGTGTAAACTTTTCGGGGTCTCCGGCCAGAACTGCACCTAAACAAAAAAAAATCATGTAGTATAGAATATGTAGGCCTACATCTATTAACCTGCATCTGCCTGGTTTGACACTGACCTCTTGTGGTGCCACTTTCCACTTCCACAACTTCACGTTCCTCTCCATCATGTGGTTCAGGGGGTATTGTTGAAGGTGTTGGATTTCTAGGCTCATCTGACGTAGCTTTTTGAAGCCCTATGGAGATTGCAATAAAAGGTAGAGTTTCATTAGTAACTAATAATTTTTTGGCCACAAAAAAACAAGAAAAAGAGATTTCTAAATATTATTTGGAAGTGTGGTCCATTTTTAAATGTACCCTCAGTGACAACCGGAACACATGATTGGATACATTGCCCAAACCAGAGCATATACTTTTTGAAACAAAGTTTGACACATTGTAACACCCCAAAGTATATACACAGGATCACCTGTGTGTGACACCCTAAAAATTTAGGGGTTTGGTCCCACACTTGTACTACTGCGTTCAGATGTTTAAGCAGCTGCTGAGCATTCTCTCCCTTAACATTACAATGCCTACCCTTTTTCCCCAAAACAAATGTGATTTGGATTCTAAATATGAAGCAAATTGTTTACCAAATTTGCTCCCCAAAACCCCAAAAAAATTGTGTGTTCACACTGGATGTTCCAAAAACATCGTTTTAGGAACTGGACGGAGAAAGAGGTTTACTACGTCCGTTTAGTGTGCGGACGAACACGAAAGTTCGTATCTTTCACTGTACTATATCAAAGTCTAAATATACACGACTTAATACAAGTAATAATCTTTAGCAGGGAAAATGAAGAAAAAGTACTTACTTTTT
This sequence comes from Rana muscosa, assembly GCA_029206835.1. Taxonomy (NCBI): domain Eukaryota; kingdom Metazoa; phylum Chordata; class Amphibia; order Anura; family Ranidae; genus Rana; species Rana muscosa. The sequence continues at coordinate 621,573,195 of CM055118.1, forward strand.
CCTATAACTTTCTTGATTCTTTTGTATTGGTCGGGCTCCCGCAAGTTCAGATCAGACCATCGTTTTCTGAGCTGTTCCTTCGTTCTGCACACCCCGAATTTTTGGTGAAGAGTTTTGACCACTTTGCCCATAATTTTTGACTTGACAAGATTAGCCCTTTTATACGGCCCATGCTTGGCATCATAATCCTCCCTCCTCAAAATGGCCACCATTTCCACCATTTCCTCGAATGACATGTTGGATGCCTTATATCTCCTGGATCGGGATTTGGGCTCCTCTGGAATTTCCTCCTCTGTAGAGGTAATCTCAGCCACCTGTGTCTCCGCCCATGTTGTTAAGCACTACGACGAGCGAGAAGGGGCGGGGAAAGTACAATCTCGAACGTCGGGGGTGGGGAAAGTGTGCGGAGTTTCACGCATGCAAAGTGTATATCAAGTGAAGATCCATGTGTCGAAAATACGTTCATTTGGCGGGAGAGGGAGTTAGCAACGAACGTGTTGACCAAGGTACATAAGTTTTTAAGGATTTGGGTTTCATCAGAGGAGATTTTGGGCTTGAAAATCTGTCAAAAATGCTGATTTGATGAATGTTGCCTGAAACATATGTATTTTCTTGTTGCTTGATTTTACAGAGAGAATGAATAGTTTCAAGAACCCTGACTTTATGGGGGAGTTTATTGATAAATGGAAAGACCTCCCTATCCTTTGGCAGACAAAAAGTGGTGCAAATAAAAATAAAGTGGCCAGGACAGCAGCACTGGAGAGCGTGCTTGCATTTGTACAAACCCAGATACCCACAACAACTCTCCAAGATGTGAAAACCAAAATTGCTACCATCAGGGGGACATACAGGACACAGAGGAATATGGTCCTGAAGTCCCAGAGGTCAGGTGCTGCAGCAGATAAGGTTTATAAACCCAGTCTGTGGTACTACAGCAAGTTATCTTTCCTGGATGACCAGCTGGAAGTGCGGGAATCTCTCTCCACCCTTCCCCCCAGAGGTCAATCCAGCCTTCCTTGTAGCCAGCCCTCCAGCCTTCCTTGCAGCCAGCCCTCCAGCCTTCCTTGCAGCCAGCCCTCCAGCCTTCCTAGCAACCCTGCTCTGGCTTCCCCTGAGGATCAAGATGAGGTCCTTGAGGAGGCAGATTTGGATATATGGAGCCAGGTAAAGTATTGATATCTACATTTATATGTTACAAAAGTGATGATTTTAAATTGATGTTTTAGTATTGTTAGGTATTTAATGTTCAAAAAAAAGAGGATTTAAAGAGCAAGATACAGTAGTGGTTAGGGATGAGCTTCGTGTTCGAGTCGAACATACGTTCGACTCGAACATCGGCTGTTCGATCGTTCGACGAAGATCGAACGATTTGGGCCGTTCGCGCCAAATTCGAGTGACGCGAACGGCCCACAATGCACTACGCCATCGCAGTGTCATCCAGGCGCTGTGATTGGCCAAGCATGCACTGTGACCCCGCATGCTTGGCCAATCACAGCGCCGGCAGCGAGGAGAGCAATGATTGGCCACAGGCAGGATGCCTGTGGCCAATTATTGCTGTGGGGTTTAGTACACGCCCCACACTATAAAAGGCCGCCAGCGCGGCGGCCTTGTGTAGTGTGTTCCGGAGCAGGGAAAGAGAAGCATAGGCAGGGACAGTGTCATTTTTTTTCCTTTACTAATCCTGGATTCCTTGTGTTTAGGGACAAATAAGGATAGGTAGGGAGAGTGTCAGTGACAGTGTGTTATTCTGTGCTAAACCTTGTTTGTAGGGACAGAGAGGTACAGTGAGGGAAAGTGTCAGTGTGCTATTCTGTGCTAAATCTTGTTTGTAGGGAGGGACAGAGTAGGACAGTGAGGGAAAGTGTCAGTGTGCTATTCTGTTCTAAACCAATTTTGCTGTTCCATATTTTAAATCCTTGAGTTTAGGGACAGAGAAGGACACTCGTGGAAATTATCAGTGTGCTATTCTGTGCTAAATCTTGTTTGTAGGGAGGGACAGAGTAGGACAGTGAGGGAAAGTGTCAGTGTGCTATTCTGTTCTAAACCAATTTTGCTGTTCCATATTTTCAATCCTTGAGTTTAGGGACAGAGAAGGACACTCGTGGAAATTATCAGTGTGCTATTCTGTGCTAAATCTTGTTTGTAGGGAGGGACAGAGTAGGACAGTGAGGGAAAGTGTCAGTGTGCTATTCTGTTCTAAACCAATTTTGCTGTTCCATATTTCAAATCCTTGAGTTTAGGGACAGAGAAGGACACTCGTGGAAATTATCAGTGTGCTATTCTGTGCTAAATCTTGTTTGTAGGGAGGGACAGAGTAGGACAGTGAGGGAAAGTGTCAGTGTGCTATTCTGTTCTAAACCAATTTTGCTGAACCATATTTTCAATCCTTGAGTTTAGGGACAGAGAGGTACAGTGAGTGAAACTGACAGTGTGCTATTCTGTTCTAAACCAATTTTGCAGTTCCATATTTTCAATCCTTGAGTTTAGGGACAGAGAAGGACACTCGTGGAAATTATCAGTGTGCTATTGTCATGGATATGCAGTAGTGTTTGTCTGTCAGCTTACCTTCCTTCCCATGTGTTCATCTTAGAGGCCTGAGCCCTTTCACCTGGCTTCCTTTATAATCTCCTCCCAGCCAGACTCAACCCCAGCCCTATCACAGAACACTATATTAACCTGTGCACTGCAAGCCTGCTTTGCTGATCAACGTGTTTGTTAGGCATTGTGTGTTTGGGTTCCTGCCTGCCGTGTGCTACGTCTGTCTCTCTGTTACGTTATTGGCTTGTCCCCGACTATCCCTGTCTGCTCGTGACCCTTGACCTTCGGCTCGTTCTTCGTTATCCTTGTCTGCTTGTGGCCCCTGACCTTCAGCTTGTTATTCGGTTCTCTCTTATCGTGTGCTGCTGCTTCCCCTTTTCCCCTTATCCTACAGGGCGTGAGCTAGGAAACTCCAGGGGCCGCGACCTGGTCCCAGCCTGCAGCTAACATCCTCACCACTAGAGGCCCTGGAGAAGACCAGCTGGGTCTTAGACTCCGCACCCTGGGGAATCTTGGCTCTAGCTTCCGTTTGGATCCCGGTTGTGCTCCTCTGGTCCCACAACCACCCAGTTTCCTATCCGCAGAAGCCAGCCATAGGGTTCACTACCTCGCGGTGCACTCCTGTCCCCCTACGGTGTGCATCTGTCACCTGGCCACAGGTGACCCTGACAGCTATTCTGTGCTAAATCTTGTTTGTAGGGAGGGACAGAGTAGGACAGTGAGGGAAAGTGTCAGTGTGCTATTCTGTTCTAAACCAATTTTGCTGAACCATATTTTCAATCCTTGAGTTTAGGGACAGAGAGGTACAGTGAGTGAAACTGACAGTGTGCTATTCTGTTCTAAACCAATTTTGCAGTTCCATATTTTCAATCCTTGAGTTTAGGGACAGAGAAGGACACTCGTGGAAATTATCAGTGTGCTATTGTCATGGATATGCAGTAGTGTTTGTCTGTCAGCTTACCTTCCTTCCCATGTGTTCATCTTAGAGGCCTGAGCCCTTTCACCTGGCTTCCTTTATAATCTCCTCCCAGCCAGACTCAACCCCAGGCCCTATCACAGAACACTATATTAACCTGTGCACTGCAAGCCTGCTTTGCTGATCAACGTGTTTGTTAGGCATTGTGTGTTTGGGTTCCTGCCTGCCGTGTGCTACGTCTGTCTCTCTGTTACGTTATTGGCTTGTCCCCGACTATCCCTGTCTGCTCGTGACCCTTGACCTTCGGCTCGTTCTTCGTTATCCTTGTCTGCTTGTGGCCCCTGACCTTCAGCTTGTTATTCGGTTCTCTCTTATCGTGTGCTGCTGCTTCCCCTTTTCCCCTTATCCTACGGGGCGTGAGCTAGGAAACTCCAGGGGCCGCGACCTGGTCCCAGCCTGCAGCTAACATCCTCACCACTAGAGGCCCTGGAGAAGACCAGCTGGGTCTTAGACTCCGCACCCTGGGGAATCTTGGCTCTAGCTTCCGTTTGGATCCCGGTTGTGCTCCTCTGGTCCCACAACCACCCAGTTTCCTATCCGCAGAAGCCAGCCATAGGGTTCACTACCTCGCGGTGCACTCCTGTCCCCCTACGGTGTGCATCTGTCACCTGGCCACAGGTGACCCTGACAGCTATTCTGTGCTAAATCTTGTTTGTAGGGAGGGACAGAGTAGGACAGTGAGGGAAAGTGTCAGTGTGCTATTCTGTTCTAAACCAATTTTGCTGAACCATATTTTCAATCCTTGAGTTTAGGGACAGAGAGGTACAGTGAGTGAAACTGACAGTGTGCTATTCTGTTCTAAACCAATTTTGCTGTTCCATATTTCAAATCCTTGAGTTTAGGGACAGAGAAGGACACTCGTGGAAATTATCAGTGTGCTATTCTGTGCTAAATCTTGTTTGTAGGGAGGGACAGAGTAGGACAGTGAGGGAAAGTGTCAGTGTGCTATTCTGTTCTAAACCAATTTTGCAGTTCCATATTTTCAATCCTTGAGTTTAGGGACAGAGAAGGACACTCGTGGAAATTATCAGTGTGCTATTCTGTGCTAAATCTTGTTTGTAGGGAGGGACAGAGTAGGACAGTGAGGGAAAGTGTCAGTGTGCTATTCTGTTCTAAACCAATTTTGCTGAACCATATTTTCAATCCTTGAGTTTAGGGACAGAGAGGTACAGTGAGTGAAACTGACAGTGTGCTATTCTGTTCTAAACCAATTTTGCTGTTCCATATTTCAAATCCTTGAGTTTAGGGACAGAGAAGGACACTCGTGGAAATTATCAGTGTGCTATTCTGTGCTAAATCTTGTTTGTAGGGAGGGACAGAGTAGAACAGTGAGGGAAAGTGTCAGTGTGCTATTCTGTTCTAAACCAGTTTTGCTGTTCCATATTTTCAATCCTTGAGTTTAGGGACAGAGAAGGACACTCGTGGAAATTATCAGTGTGCTATTCTGTGCTAAATCTTGTTTGTAGGGAGGGACAGAGTAGGACAGTGAGGGAAAGTGTCAGTGTGCTATTCTGTTCTAAACCAATTTTGCAGTTCCATATTTTCAATCCTTGAGTTTAGGGACAGAGAAGGACACTCGTGGAAATTATCAGTGTGCTATTCTGTGCTAAATCTTGTTTGTAGGGAGGGACAGAGTAGGACAGTGAGGGAAAGTGTCAGTGTGCTATTCTGTTCTAAACCAATTTTGCTGTTCCATATTTTCAATCCTTGAGTTTAGGGACAGAGAAGGACACTCGTGGAAATTATCAGTGTGCTATTCTGTGCTAAATCTTGTTTGTAGGGAGGGACAGAGTAGGACAGTGAGGGAAAGTGTCAGTGTGCTATTCTGTTCTAAACCAATTTTGCTGTTCCATATTTTCAATCCTTGTGTTTAGGGACAGAGAAGGATAGGCAGGGGACAGTGTCAGTGTCATTGTTGCTAAGCCTCCTGCACAGTATACACCTGAAGCTAGCCCTTATTGCTCTTTTTCCCATCTCCCTGCAGGCCATCCATTAAAATGTCTGGAAGGCAAACAAGGAGAGGCAGACAGTCAGGAGGCAAAAAAAGAGGGCAAGCAGGCTCTGTGTCTGGGGGCAACAGTGCTGGTCGTGGACGCGGTGCATTGTCATCAGCACATGGCCATGGGACACGCTTGTCCTTTTCGTCAGCTGGACATGTCGAGCCACATCATGCCGAAGACTTGGTAGAGTGGATGACCAAGCCCACCTCATCCTCCTCATCCTCTCTCACCCAGGCTCAGGGTACTGGCAAAGCAGCTGCCAAAGCGTCCTCTTCTCTGGTATCATTATCTTCATTAGTCAATCCTTCCCTAGACCCACCATGTCCTCCTCCTGAGGAGTCCCCCGAACTGTTTGAGCACAGTGTTGGGTACATGCTCCAGGAGGATGCCCAGCGTTTGGAAGGATCTGAAGATGATACCCAGCTAGAGGAAGGCAGCAGCGTGAGAGCAGAGAGAGGGGATGCTCAAGAAGGACACCAATCTGGCAGTCATGCTCCAGCAGCTGCAGCATACTGCCAGATTGGCTCCAGTGATGAGGAGGGAGGGGATGATGAGGTCACTGACTCCACGTGGGTGCCTAATAGGAGATAGGAGGAGGAGGAGGATGATGAGGAGGAGGCACATCTCCAACGAGGCAGGATGCCCTTGAGTGGCCAGCGTATGGGCAGCACACTGACGGAATCACACCGCAGAGCTCCGCCTGTGCAGGGCGCTGCCTCTGCCCGTCATTCAAAAAGTTCTTTGGTGTGGGCCTTTTTTGAGGCGAGTGCATCAGATCGCACAGCTGCTGTTTGCAACATATGTCTCAAGCGTATATCGCGTGGCCAAAACATCAGCCGCTTGGGCACCACATGCTTGATCAGACATATGTTGACCTGCCATGCAGCTCGTTGGCAAGCCTACCTTAAAGACCCACACCAAAGAACAAAGCTGACCTCTTCTTGCACCGCATCAGCTGGGATCTCCAACCCCACTATACCTTCACTCCTCTCTGAAACCTGCTCTGAGAGGAATGAAGGTGTAGAATTAGGTGTGTCACAGGCAAGTACTTGCGGGCACTCTGCTAGCAGTACACCAACGTCCGATTCTAGCAGGCAAATTTCCCTGCCCCAGCTGCTGGACCGTCGAAAGAAGTTCACTCCCAGCCATCCACATGCCCAGCGGTTGAATGCTAGCTTGGCTAAATTGCTAGCGCTTCAACGGCTGCCTTTTCAGTTGGTAGACTCGGCCCCCTTCCGTGAGTTTGTGCAATGTGCGGTTCCTCAGTGGCAGGTTCCCAAACGCCACTTTTTCGCACGGAAGGCGATTCCGGCTCTCTACAGGCATGTGGAAGGCAATGTCTTGGCCTCGCTGGACAGGGCGGTCAGCGGTAAGGTGCATATTACCGCTGACTCATGGTCCAGCAGGCATGGACAGGGACGTTACCTTTCTTTCACGGCCCATTGGGTCACTCTTTTGGCAGCTGGGAAGGATGCAGGACAAGGTGCAGTAGTGTTGGAGGTTGTTCCACCGCCACGCCTCCAAAATGCTACTACTGGTTGTGACACACCTCTCTCCTCCACCCCCTCCTCTTCTTCTTCCTCCATGGCCTCTTCCTGTGGTTTGTCCTCGGAACCAGCGGTGCTCCGTAGGCGTTCAAGGGGCTACGCAAGTACGCAGGCAAAAAGATGCCATGCCGTGCTTGCGCTGGTGTGTTTGGGGGACAGGAGCCACACTGGGGCAGAGGTCCTGTCTGCTCTGCAGGGGCAGGCCGAGAGGTGGTTGACGCCACGCCAGCTTAAGCCAGGAATGGTGGTTTGCGACAATGGCACCAACCTCCTCTCCGCCCTCCGACAGGGACAACTGACCCATGTGCCCTGTATGGCTCACGTCCTTAACCTGGTGGTGCAGCGGTTCTTGGGCAGGTACCCGGGCTTACAGGATGTCCTGAGGCAGGCCAGGAAAGTCTGTGTGCATTTCCGCAGATCTTATAATGCCAGTGCTCGCCTGGCTGAGCTGCAAAAGGAGTTGAACCTGCCCAAGAACCGCCTTATATGTGACATGCCCACCAGGTGGAACTCAATGTTGGCCATGCTGCAGCGGCTGCACACGCAGCAGAGGGCCATCAATGAGTACCTGTGCGACTACGGCACCAGGACAGGGTCAGGGGAGCTCAGGTTTTTTTCACCACGCCAGTGGGGCATGATCAGGGATGCATGCACTGTCCTGGCACCATTTGAGGAGGCCACGAGGATGGTGAGCAGTGACAGTGCATGCATCAGTGACACTGTACCTCTTGTCCACCTGTTGGAGCACACGCTGCGTGGAATAATGGACAGGGCACTTGAGGCAGAACAGAGGCAGGAAGAGGAGGACTTCCTTGCCTCTCAAGGCCCCCTTTACCCAGACAGTGTTCCTTCTGTCCCACCCATCGCACAGGAAGAGGAGGAGGAGGAGGAGGAGGAGGAGGAGGATTGTGTCAGCATGGAGGTGGAGGCTGGCACTCAGCATCATCAGCAGCAGTCTTTTAGGGATGATTTACAGTCCCAAGAAACCAGTGGACTTGTACGTGGCTGGGAGGAGGTGGCTGCGGATCATGCCGTCCTTAGTGACCCAGAGGACTCCGGACTGAATGCCTCAGCTAACCTATGCTGCATGGCCTCCCTGATCCTGCAAAGTCTGCGGAAGGATCCTCGTATTCTTCGGATCAAGGAGAGGGACCATTACTGGCTGGCCACTCTCCTTGATCCACGGTACAAGGGTAAGGTTGCGGACCTTATCGTACCATCGCAGAGGGAGCAGAGGATGAGACAACTCCGGGAGGCCTTGCAGAAAGGTCTGTGCAACGCGTTCCCAGAGACTGGGAGGTTACAAACTCCTGGTCCTGGACAACGAGTTGCTGAGGCTTCGGGCAGTCAAAGAAGGAGCGGTGGGGAAGGTGGCCGTCTGACCGATGCGTTCAGACAATTCTTTAGTCCGCAGCCCCAAAGTATGATCGGTTCCAGCAACCATCGCCAGCGTCTGATATACATGGTCCAGGAATACCTAGGGGCAAGGTCAGACTTTGACACCTTCCCCACCGAAAATCCTCTGGCTTACTGGGTCTTGAGGATGGATCACTGGCCAGAGCTTGCACAGTATGCAATTGAGCTACTGGCCTGTCCTGCATCCAGCGTTATTTCAGAACGCACATTCAGTGCTGCTGGAGGATTTGTCACGGATCACAGGGTGCGCCTGTCCACCGACTCGGTTGATCGACTGACTTTCATCAAGATGAACCAGTCTTGGATCACCACCAGCTACCACACACCAGATGCTGATATAACAGACTAATTGATTTTAAAATGTCACATCCCTTCAAGACTGATGCTGATGCTGAGTGCCTGTGCTGTTATGTTGACTGGCTATCCTCCTCCTCCTCCTCCTCAATGATACGATTAATGATGATAGCTTGGAAGATCATTTTGGTTTATGGGTGACGCCACCAGTGGCTAAGGCACAATTTTTCAGCCCCTGTTTAACAGGGGCGTGTAATTAAAATTTTTGATGCAATACTTTGCAACAGGCCTCATTGCTGTGCTCCAAGTACAGTGTCTGTGAGGGGTTGCAGTGTTGTGCCACCAGTGCCTAAGGCCCAATTTTTCAGCCCCTGTTCAACAGGGGCATGCAATTATAATTATTGATCTAATAATTCACAGCAGGGCCCATTGCTGCGCCCACCAAGAGTAACTGTCAGGCCTTACAGTGTTGTGGCACCAGCACCACCATCACCACCACCACCAAAGGCCCAATTTTTCAGCCCCTCTTCAACAGGGGCATGCAATTATAATTATTGATCGAATAATTCACAGCAGGACCCATTGCTGCGCCCACCAAGAGTAACTGTCAGGCCTTACAGTGTTGTGGCACCAGCACCACCATCACCACCACCACCACCAAAGGCCCAATTTTTCAGACCCTGTTCAACAGGGGCATGCAATTATAATTATTGTTCGAATAATTCACAGCAGGGCCCATTGCTGCGCCCACCAAGAGTAACTGTCAGGCCTTACAGTGTTGTGGCACCAGCACCACCATCACCACCACCACCACCACCACCAAAGGCCCAATTTTTCAGCCCCTATTCAACAGGGGCATGCAATTATAATTATTGATCTAATAATTCACAGCAGGGCCCATTGCTGCGCCCACCAAGAGTAACTGTCAGGCCTTACAGTGTTGTGGCACCAGCACCACCATCAAAGGCCCAATTTTTACTACCACTGATCAACAATTATATGTTATTACAATTCCTGATATAATAGTTGACAGCAGGGCGTTCCAGCACCCACCAAGAATAACTGTGAGTGCTTTCAGTGTTGTGCCAACACCAACACCTAAGGGGCCAATTTCTGCAGAGTATATACGGCAGGTCCCTACTTTCAAACATCCAACTTACAAACTACTACTACTTGCAAACGGAAGAAGACAACAGGAAGTGAGAGGAAATCTACCCCTTGGAAGGAAAATTCTCTCCTGTAAGAATTAATATGGGAGAAAGGTGTCTCCTCTCTACTGATGCTTTATCACCAATCCTTGTTTCAATAAAAACACCACATTTCAAAAACAGTTGTCATTGGGACGCAAAGTGAGGTGAAATGTTCTGAACAGGGGCACAGACAGCAAAAAAAATGTGACAGGGGTGATAACCGTTCCCTATGTTTTCCAAAAAGCTAAAAAAAAGGAATTTGGCATGGAGCTACACTTAAACAATGCAGCTGTTCAAAATTACAAACAGATTCTACATAAGAACAAACCTACAGTCCCTGTCTTGTATGCACCGCCTGTATACGGCTGTTCAGAGTATATAGGGCCTTTTTTATTTTGTGTGCGGGGTTCCCCTTAATATCCATACAAGACCCAAAGGGGCTGGTAATGGGCTGGGGTAGGGGGGGGGGGTTGATGGGGTAGCTATGCCATTTTTCCTAAAGATTTACATCCATATTACCGGGACCAGACATTGCATTAAAGCCGCAAGCAGTTTTAAATGGCTTTTTTTCCTTTAGAAATGTTATTTTGTGCAGGGACAGTTCTAAACACGGGAAACACGTGGCACTTCACAGGCATACTTTAGACACCCCCCAGGTACAATATTTAAAGGAATATTTGACTTTTTTTTTTTTCACTTTATGCATCATTAAAATGACTGCTCCCGGAAAACGTCCGTTTTTAAAACTTATTTTTGCATTGATACATGTCCCCTGGTGCAGAACCCGGGTTCCCAAACTCTGTTTCGGACAATAACATGGATAATAGTCGTTATAATTAGCACTTTAGAATCCGAACGTTCGCATCCATTGTATTTAATAGGGTTCTAATGTTCGTGCAAACTTTCGGTCCGTTCGCGGGTTCTGGTGCGAACCGAACCCGGGGGTGTTCGGCTTATCACTAGTAGTGGTCAAATTTGATGGGGACAAGGCAACAATATCAGGAGGCGGAATCTATGCAAAATTAATATCTTTTGACATTCAATTCAAAAATGTCTGGAGGTGAACAATGTGTGTGATTGATGGTGTCAAAAAATAAAGAATGTCCCTTTCTTTTTTTTACAGCCAGAGCTGAGCCAGGAAGAGGGTGATGTTGGGGACCAGGAGGAGACAGGGCCCAGTGGCACACAGGAGGAGGCTGGGCCCAGCACAAGAGCCCAGATGCCTCCCCTGATAATGAAACAATGAGGGCCAAGGAGAGCTAAGCAGGTGGAGGAGGAAACAAGAGCCTTTCTAAAAGAGGCTACTATGGCCCTCAGAGAGGCACCCTCTGCTGAGGAGGGTTTTGCCGCAGTCCTGGCCCATAAGTTAGGCCAAATGGACTTGCGGCAAAAGCTCTATAGTGAAAACCTTTTGCTGAAGGTGATTAACAAGGGGTTGCTCGGTGAACTGACCAAGTTCACCGACATCACTGAGGTTGTCCCTACTCCTCCACCTCCTCCTCCTACTACTCCTCCTGCCACCTCCTCTCCTCCTGATCCCCAGCCTCCGAGGAAGCAACCAACAAAGGCTGCAGGGAAGGCTGCAGAGAAGGCTACAAGGAAGCAAAAAAAAAATAATGCCTGCTGTAGTACCACAGACTGGGGACATATATGACTTATCTGCTGCTGTTCCTGACCTCTGGGAGTTCAAGCCAAGATTCGGCTCCTTTTTTTTTTTCAATTAAAGAGTTTGGTTTTGACATCTTGGATGGTTGTTGTGGGGTCCAAAGGATGCACAAATGCAAGCAGGCTCTCCAGTGCTGCCTTCACGTTTAATTTGTAATGTACCTAAATAAAGGATTCTTTTTTTTGGCTTCAAATACTTGACTATGTGATTTGTATTTCAAATGAGACTTTGCTAAGGAGTAGGCAGGGACATTTCAAATAATATTATTGTTATTAACAAGGGACACAAACCTCCTTGAGGCAAAATGAGACAAATTTTGAAGGTTGGTGTGGTAACTTTACACACCAATAATTTACGCAAAATCACCCAAAAAAAATAAAAGAAGCCTACATATATCAAAGAAGCCCATCAAAAATAATAAAGCTAACTTAATTACTAAAAAAATAAATTAAAAAAGAAAAAAAAAATTAAAATTATTGTGATCTTTACATTTAGTTATGAATGTATGAGGGAGATGTGGCTTCAAAAGAATATTTTACAATCATTAGATCAATTAGGAATTACTTAAGAACCTAGTTTGGCATAACTCTCAAATGTCATTAGCAAAAGAAGGTAATTATTTAAGCATTATCAAAAGAAGAACGGAATGCGCAGCATTAAAACGATGCTATTAATTCCACCGTGACGAATGTGCCATCTCCATTTCCAACGCTAGTTTTACCAGAACGAGCGCTCCCGTCTCATACTTGATTCTGAGCATGCGCGTTTTTTTTCACATCGTTAAAGCATACACACTATCGTTTTTCACGTCGTTAAAAAAAACGACATGAAAAACGATGTGAAAAAATAGAGCATGTTCGAAATTTTTAATGCCCGTTTTTCACGTCGTTAAAAATGCTCTGGAGCATACACACGATCGGTTTTAATGGCCATTTTAAAAAATGGCATTTTTAACGGCATGAAAAACGATCGTGTGTATGGGGCATTAGACAATTAATTGTGTTTTTCTAAGCCTTGGTCAAAAGGGGTCATAAATTTTATTAGGCCTCGGTGACCCTAACATTAGGAGTCATTCCTTATACAAGACTGCCCCTACAGGTGAAAATACTTAATTATTCAAGATGGCGTCTATTTGGTTGCTAAGACAACCTTCCAAAAACATTGTCACTTGACGTTGTCAATTACGTAGTAATGTAACACACACACACACACACACTTTTGGGGTGGAATAAAAATAGGAAGAGTTCAGTGTGTGGGGATCTCGGGAGGAAAGAAAAGCTGAAGGGATCTCTCAAGCCCTGTACACACGATCAGATATCCTATGGATTTTCGTCTGATGGATTTGTCCATCAGAAATCTGATGAAACTGTTTTCCATCAGTCTTGCCCACACACCATCAGTCAAAAAACCGACCGTTCCAAACGTGGTGACGTAAAACACTCTGATGAGCTGAGAAAAATGAAATTCAATGGTACTGAGCATGTGTCGACTTGATTCTGAGCATGCTTGGGTTTTTTATCTGATGGATTTCCCCACAGACGATCAGAAATTGCCATCAGTTTTTTATCCATCAGATAATTTTAAAACATGTTCTATTTTTTAAAACTGATGGAAAAAAGACTGATGGGTCCCATACACGATCGGTTTGTCTGATGAAAACAATCCATCAGACGGTTTTCATCAGTCAAACTGATCGTGTGTACAGGGCTTCACTCTATCTCTGAAGGAACACCTCGCTATCTCTCTCGGGAGACTGGAGCTGGAAGGAGGAGATCTTGAACGCAAACATGTAGGGGTTAGAAGAGGAGTCCTTATGGGACTCATCATTACCTTGTGGAAAATTCTCAAACAGGCAGAACCTGGTAACGTATTTATTTTGTTTATTTACCTGTTTTGGTAATGGAATTGTTTTTGCATACGCATAACTAAAACCATTTAAATATATATAGCCTAGTGTTGGAGTTGTATTATTTTTAACTGCAGTATGAAATAATGATATTCCAAATATTAAGCCATACAACAACTTGGTTGTCTTTATGAAGCTAGAGCTAAGTTTGTACAATTTTTTTATTGTGAAGTATATGCAAAATAGATTATTTCTAAAGTTAACATAAGCCTTGATTGTATTGTCAAGCCTTGTGCCTAATATGACACTTGGTCTGGACACGTGATCTGTTTGTTTAGAGAAAGATAACATAGTGTTAAAGTAAACAAAAGAGTGTTTACACCTTCTGTGAAGTAACAGAAAGACATTTCACAAGAGTTACCAAGTTTTAAATGTACAAGTATCATTAAGGCCCCTTTCACACTGGGGCGGGCAGGTGCGGTGGCGGTATAGCGGCGCGATTTTCAGCGCTGCTATACTGTCGTTCTTACCGCGGTATGCGGTCGCTAGGGGGGTTAATTTAACCCCCGCTAGCGGCCGAAAAAGGGTTAATACCGCCCGCAAACCGCGGCTATTGCCGCGGTTTGCGGGCGGTATTACCGCGCTGTCCCATTGATTTCAATGGGAGACCGCGGTAAAGGAGCGGTGAACACACCGCTCCTTTACCGCTGTAAAGAAGCGGCTAGCAGAACTTTTGGAGCGGTCCTGCTAGCGCACCGCTTCAGTGTGAAAGCCTTCGGGCTTTCACATTGAAGGCACAGGGCAGGATTTTTTCATGCGGTATAACAGCGCTATTATTAGCGCTAAACCGCATGAAAAACGCCCCAGTGTGAAAGGGGCCTTAAGTATTGAACTGTGAATATACTTTGTCATATAGAGCTTGCATAGAAATGTATGTAAATATTATCTGAACATTAACCATCATGTATCTCTGATTGTAGAAGTATATCCATTCATTTGTTTTATCATAAAATATACCTGATTTTAATTTGCACTGTACTTTAGTTAATAAATATATATATCATTTTAAATATTAATTTGTGTTACTTGTCTTCAAACTAGCATGGATAAAGAATTTTGGATTTCTAGTTTGATATTGTAAGAAATTGTAAATCTCACAAATCACAGATTTGCATATTTCCATAAGTACAATAATATTTTAATATTTCAGTATAAACATTCTGACAGGGCAATAACATCACAGCGAGATGTAAAAACCATACAGGAGGACCGCAATAAAATAATGGGATAGGCAACTACATGGCAAATGAGGTTTAATGTTGACAAATGTAAAATAATGTAAAAAACAGTTTGTATCATATACGTGTGGTACGGAGGGCAACAATTGTGAAATTAGCGGAATATATGAAGACCTGGATCCCAGAGGCAGACTATACCATGATGAACAATAAAATAAATAACGTGAGGAATATCTACAAAAACCAGTACAAAGAAGCCTGCGAATCCTGGAGATCAGTAGCAGCAGCGGACCAAGTACATGTCCCAAGCTGTGGTACTACCAACACCTGTGATTTGTGGATGACCAGATTGAAGCCAGGGAATCTCTTTCCAGCCTTCCCTCTACACTTCCCTCCAGCGTTCCCTCCAGCCTTCCCTCCACCCTTCCCTCCACCCCTTCAGAGGGTGCCGAGGAGCTAGTTGACCTTGAAGAGCCGGATCTGCACATCTATAGCCAGGTATAGTATTTTTCTACATATTTATTGTCCTAGAATTATTGTTGGGAACTAGATGTTATTATTCCCAAATTAAATAATAAAAAAAATATATAATAATAATAACAATAGACAGTAGTAGCCAGAATTGATTGGGACAGGAATGAAAACTGCTGGGGTCAGAATGAGAGTCTTTTCTATTTATTAACATTCAATTTGCAACAGTCATGAGTTGAAAATTGTGTGTGATTGATGAACCAAAAACTAAAACTATGTCCCTTTTTTATACACAGGATGGGGTCAGCCAGGAGGACGAGGCTCTGGAGTGTGGCAGGCAGGAGGAGGCAGGGGTGAGTGGCAGCCAGGAGGAGGCAGGGCCAAGTGGCAGTCAGCAGGTTCCCAGGCCAAGTGGCAGCACCCAGTCACAGGTGATTCCCCTCCACGTCAGACCAAAAAGGCCCAGGAAGATTACCCAGGTGAAGGAGGAATCCCTGAGGATCATAAGGGAAGCATCTGAGATAATGAGGGCGCCCCTCAACTCTGTAGAGGCCTATAGCTGCTATCTGGCCGATAAGCTCCATAAAGTGGAGGAGGGACAACGTGCCCTCTCTGAGGAGCTTTTTTTCTAGGGTCCTTCAGAGGGCGGTGAGGGGCCAGCTGACTGAGACCACCCATCTTTGTGATCTTGCCCATCCTTCTCCTCCTCCTCCTGCCACATTACCACCACCAGAGCCACAGCCTGCAAGGGGGCGTGGAGGGAGCCGTGGAAAGAACGCTGCAGGGAAGCGTGGAAGGAACGCTGCAGGGAGCCGTGGAGGGAAGGCTACAAGGAAGACCAGAAAGTGATTCCTCGGCTTCAAGCTGCTCTGCCAGAAGACGCAGTTTGTTGGAGTACCACAGCTTAGGGACATGTATGACATCTGCTGCTGCTCCTAATTTCTGAGATTTGGGGACCAGATTGTGATCCCAATTAGAGGGACTCCTCACGTTATTTAGTTTAATTTCCATACACTTCATGTCTGCCTTTGGGATCCAAAGGCTGCATAAATTCAACTAATTTCTCAATTGTTGCCCTTCCTTTTTATTTTGTTAACAATAATAAATGGATATTTGATTTACTTTAAATACTTGCCTATGTGTTTTTCTTGTGGGTAGGAAGGTACATTTCATAAATACAATGTGTAATTATCAAGGGACACCAACCTCTTTGAGGGAAAAAAAATACAAGATAATAATGTTGTTGTGATAACTTGACCAGAAAAGGAGATCTTGATTCAAATCACCCAAAAAAAATTACGATATTTTGGAGACCTGGCTTTAAAATAAAAAACGAAGATTCATGAGATCACAAAGAAATAAGTTTGTCAAAACTCTGTGTGAATATCCGCACCGAAAACTAATTTTTTTTTGAGCATTAGAAAGAAGAAAAGAATGCGCTACATTTAACGATGCAATAATTTGCAGCATGACGAATGTGCTATCTCCATTACGAACGCTAGTTTTACCAGAACGAGCGCTCCCGTCTTCTAATTTAGTCTGAGCATGCGTGGATTTTTCTCCGATGGAGTTCCACACAGACAATCGGAATTTCCTATTGTTTTTTTTTCCATCGGAAAATTTAAAACATGTTCCATTTTTTTACACCGATGAAAAAAAGTCCGATGGGGCCCACACACAATCGGAATTTCATCAGACTTTTTTCATCGGAATAACCGATCGTGTGTACAGGGCATATACAAACAAATACAAAAAATTCTGCGCTGCTTGTGAAAGTGAGCAGCTACAAAACCAATAGACAAATGGGTGCAAACAAGATAAAAAATAATTTGTAGCGCTAATAAATGTGAAACGTGAATATATGTACCACCCAGTGAATGAAAGTGATACTCAGTCCAAAAATCAGATGTCAATAGTCCATATAAAAATATGAAAAGAGTCTCTGATAAAGTGAAATCACAACAAATTCGATACAAATATGTGATGCTCCCACGATCCTGAATGGGTGAAGTGAGGATAACCACCACCGATAGAAAGAGAGGCTTACCAGAAAATGTGGACCCTACTAGACGTACTGTATGTCTAAAGGGTCAACTCAAGCTCTAGTGTATAGCACTGTGGAAGCTGGATCCTCTGTAGATGATTCACCAAAAACGTCACTCACAACGAACAATGACAGGAGGGTGAGTAGAAGGTTGGGAGATGGTGACCCAATGATGGTTAACCGGGATGTGAACCAAAGGCGATATAAAGGAAAAGAGAAGGGCACATAGCGTAATACTGTAGGTAAACAAAATTTAATGTAGGTAGGGACACTTACATTGGAATGATGAAAATAAGCGCTTATCAGATAATGTCATCGGCAGCAGTGGAATCTCTCGACCCGTTTCGCAACATATTGCATCGTCTGGGGTGTTGTTATCGTGTGTACAGGCCATAACTGTCGTTTCCCAAAGCAACTTCCAGGAGAGCTACATGAGAGGATAAACAAGTAATGCTCCTATCTTAGGGAGAGATCACAGCTTGCATAACTTTTCTCCCAAAAGCCAAGTCCTGACTGGAAAGTTCCTCTTGATGATGCTTCACAAACGCTATTGCTCTCTCTGCCCATAATGCTGCTTGCCAGATCTCTAGTTGAATGTACCTTAATGCTAAAGGGAGGCTGTTGGCCCAAGCTGTTGTGAGCAATTAAAATAGTTCCACGGATCCATCTGGCTATAGAAGCCAAAAGACCTCTATTCAGCCAACTGAACAGAACTAAAAGATGACTAAAACTCCTAAAATCCTGTGAGACCTCCCGATACCCGAGAAGGCACATTCTTACATCCAAAAAAACACACTTCCTTCTTATTTCTGGGGAAGCTACAGAATGATGGAAGGACTACTACCTGTTGGTGAAAATCTGTGGACACTTTAGGAAGGTACAGAGGATCTGGTCTGATAATACCTCTATTTTCCAGAACACACAAATAGGGATCCTTACAGGAAAGTGATTGCAATTCCCTACTCTCCTGGCTGAAGTAATTGTTAACAATAATGTACGTTTTAGAGTTTCAACCTTAAAGCGGAGTTCCACCCAAATTTGGAACTTCTGCTAAATCCACTCCTCGCGCCCTTACATGCCACATTTGGCATGCAATTTTTTTCGGGGGGGAGTGGGGGCTTCAGTAGGAGTGGGACTTCCTGTCCCACTTTCTCCTTCAGCCCTGGGGTCGCCTAGGTGATACGTCATATCGCCTTTTGGCGGCCTCTCCCTGTAGGTGATCACCTGGGACGTGACAGGTCCCAGGCGATCGCCTGTCCACTCAGAGAGCGCTGCGCCGTTCGCGCATGCGCAGTGAATGCCCGGCCATGAAGCCGAAAGCTGTCACGGCCGGGTGCCCAGACTATGAATGGAGGCGCCGGCGGAAAAGGGGGGAGAGGAGCGGAGCTCCGGGCGTCGCGTCGCTGGACAGTGGAACAGGTAAGTGTATGTTTATTAAAAGCCAGCAGCTACACTTTTTGTAGCTGCTGACTTTTAATAAACATAAAAAAAGTCTGGAACTCCCCTTTAAAGTGGTTTTAAATGCTCAAGTTTTTTTTACCTTACTGCATTTTCTGCATTAAGGTAAAAAACCTTCTATGTCTAGGATCCCAGGATCCCCTCCCCCTTATATTCATTTTAGCCAGATCTCAATCCAGCAATGTACACAAGAGCAACATCTCCCCCTTCTCACAGGGCAGATTGATAGCAGGGGGAGCCATTGGCTCCCGCTGATGTCAGTCAAAGCCTATGATGAGGGAGTGGATGACGTGGCAAAGCGTGTAAAAAAAAAACAAAAAACTGAGCCTTTAATATTTAAGAGAACAGTCAGACAAAGGTTCAAAAGGCTCCTTAGTTAAGGCATTCAGGACTAAGGATGCAAGCTTTTCAGAAATGTTGGAAGCCAAAAAGGGAAAAATTTATTTTTTCCAGAAAAAAAAATAGAAATTTTGGGAAAAACTGGAAAAAAAAATCAGCGTGGAGTAGTTTTACAAATTGAAAGTAATTTTGTTACACTGGGAAAAGTGAAATGCAGTGTATAAAAAAGTATTATGCTTGAAGTAAAAGTTATTCAGTAAATAAACTAAACTTGCTTTTTCAAATTTTATTTTTTATTACAAATGGAATAAAAAGAACTGAATATGTTAAGAACATTTCAACTATACATGAGAACAGAAACATATAAAAGTGACGACAGAATAAAGACTGAGTGGTCCATCAAGTCTGCCTGTTTTTTTTTAATACATGTTTTTAATTTTTTCTATGTTTGTCCCAAGCATGTTTGAAGCCATTTATTGTTGACTTTTTCACTGTTCATTACCTCTGCTGAAAGTTTATTCCAAGCATCAACTACTCTTTCAGTAAAATAACACTTTCTAAGATTAGTTTTGAACTATCCTTCAGTTAGTTTGAGGTCATGTCCCGGTGTTCCTGATTTGGTTTTATATTGAAAATACTGCCCTCCTGAACCTTATTCACTCCCTTGATGTATTTAAAGTTTTCAATCATGTCTCCCCTTTCCCTTCTTGCCTCCATGTTTTGTTTTATCCCCAAGACTTTTCACCATTTTTGTTACCAGTCTCTGGACTTCTATCTTATCAATATCTTTTGTAATTGAGGTAGGTCTCCAGAACTGGACATAGTATTCCAAAAGAAGAGGTCTCACCAAAGATCTTTATAGGGGAATTTGGACCTCCTTCCTCATGCTGGTGATCCCTCTAGTGATGCATCCTAGAATTCTATTTGCTTTCCCCACGGCCTGGTCATACTGTTTGCTCATTTTGCAATCATCTGAAATAAGTACCCCCAAATCTTTTTTCTCTAGTGCTAACCAACACTGTACCCTCAATGTCGTACTCTTTCAGGGTATTCTTTTTCCCTAGGTGCCAGTGGCGGCCCATCCTATTCATGCGTCCGGCCCCCTGATCTACATACAGGGCGCCGGACTATGGATTCCAATAGCACGAATAGTTTGAAGCACGTGATTAAAGGCTTTAGGAGGCTTCAAAGAAGGGTGGGCTCGGGGCACTGCCACTGGCTGCCCGGGGTGGGGGGAGGTGGTTGTTTGCCTCCCAAAAAAAAACACCAGCCGCCACTGCTAGGTGCAATATTTGACATTATCTTACACTGCAGTCCACTGCTTTGACCAATCTTCCAGCAAGGTAAAAGGCAACCATCCCTCTTTCCCTCATAATAATACTAAAATCAAATAATGAGGCGCTGACTAGAACAGTTAAAGTGACAATGTAAATAAACATATATCATGCAACAATAAATTCCCATGGTCACCTGTGCCAAATCAATATATATATATATAAATATATGTCATAATAAATCTATTATAAATCTCAATGCACGCAAGTATATAAATCCATATAATCCATGGGAGATTGAACAACTCAAAATAAGTCCTTCTCCAATATTGTAAAGTTTCTTCTCATCCACTTCACTAAACTTCACCACGTGCAAAATAAAATTATTAAACCTAATGTGCTCTTCTTATGTGATGTGCACCTCCACCTAAGTAAATGGGGCCACTCACCAGATCGCTTTGGGCCACCAGGACTCTCACAGCTCTTAAGAGGCAGGTTTCTGCAATGGATCTATCCTGGTCATCCACTAACTGGTCTATATCCTTTGCTTATTCCATCATGGTAATCTCAGGATAAAAAAGCCAATACCTGATAATCGCGCAATACGTTTATTAAAAAGTAATAATACTGTATAATAAAAAAACATATAGCAGTGCACTCACATTTGGTTATGCCCTGGAGTGGCACCCACTATACAGAGCCTTGATCGATAACAATATCGCTGCCGCTCACACTTCTGAGCCGGATGTGACGTCAATGGAGACTCTGAGCTTCCACCGGACCGCCAGTAGTTAGACCTCAATGTATTTCACCAGAAGGTGTCATCAGGAAGTCTGGCCCAGTGGGAACACACACTGTTGGAATATGGAGTAAAAATAAATGTTTTATATTTGAAATCAAATCCTTTTTATTTTTTGGCAATGACACGGTGTGGGCGAATTTCTGTCAGTCACAGGCTGTGTTACGCTCCTCCAGCCTGTGTCTTAATAAGAGAATAGAAGGGAGGTAAAGCCCCTATTAATCTACATTATTCTACATGTAATATCTTGCCCCCATTGTGTTTAGCTGGTTTAGTGGGCATGGAGGAGGAGGGAGGGAGTGGGCTGTCATTTACCACTGTGTATACGCCATGTGTGACTCTCTAGTCACATGGGCTGCTCAGATGTGATAGAGAGGAAATACTCATAGAAACGCACTGAAAACTGAGCATGTGCAGACACAGCTCTGCAAAATCTGTAGCTCAGGCATGTCCAAAGTCCGGCCCGGGTTCCAGTTTAATACAGCCTGTCAGGAAAGGTTCCACTCGCTGGTAATACCATCTGATATTTGGCGTGCAGTACTGATGTCCACCAGCAGGTGTCTCCTGGCAGTTTGGAACTGTCAGGAGAGCCTTTCCCTGCTGGTGTTATGTGATCCTTGGGCCGCAGTACTGGCGTCCACCAGCAGGTGGATCCTGGCAGGATGGAGCAGGTATCTCCTCCTGCAATTAGGAATCACCTGAGCCTGTTAGCAGGTATAAATACCCGGCAGGTGCATACACACACCGCCCTGGTATTGTCCTCGTGCCCTAACCTGATGTCTGATCCCTGATCCCTGAACCTGTTCTGCTCCTTATCCCTGGATCCTTGGATCCTTGCTCTGCTCCCTGCTTGTCCCTGTTTGTCCACTCCTGGCCCCCCCATCTGTCACGTACCTGACGGTGACGAGCCCGGATCTGCAGAGGGAGGCCTCTCTTACGGCTTCCACCGGCGGCCCCTGGTACTGAAGACAGGAGGCACGGAGGTAGAAGGGGTACGAGTGCCTGGCAGGATGGATCAAGGTAGAGTAGAGTCTGAAGACTGGGACGGATCCAGGCACCCAGGAAGTATGGCAGGCTGAACCGGAACCAGGAACACAGCAACTGGACTGGAACTGAAGAGGCAGACTGGACTGGAACCAGGAACAAGCAACTGGACTGGAACTGATGAGGCTGACTGGACTGGAACCAGGACACAGCAACTGGAGAGATTGGTCAGGCAAGCAGGGTCGGTAGAATTGGCTGGCGGCAAGGTACTGGAGGATCAGGCAGAAGATTGGTCAAACAAAGCCGGAGGTCAGAGGCAAGCAGGAAACTGGAAGGGTCAAGGTAAGCCGGGTCGGATGCAGGTAAACTCACGAATCAGGTCTCTTTGGGTACTACACGCTGTAGAGCAGACAGCAGGGACTGTCTGTCACAGGCATGTTTGAATAGCCCTTCTGGCGCGCTTTGTGGAGCGTGCGCGCTGACAGGATTTCTATGACACCATCTGCTGACCTCCCGTTAATGATTTTGGCCTGGCTTGACTACGATTATGGTTCCCCCTTTACTACTTATGCTGGTGGGTTATCACCACTGATTGATTGTTTGGTTGTTCACTTGTACTGGTGGTGTGTTCACATTTCTATTTTCTTAAATAAACTATTTTACTTCACCTATTTCTGTTTGCGGTTTCCTCTGTTGCAGTCCACACAGTTCTGATCATATCTGATTCCTGACAGAATACCAGGGCCATCCCTGATCAGAAGTGGCTGCACAGGGGAACCATTTGATCATTTGCAAACATGAATGCTGATATAATTGTTTATTTATCTCAGCTGGCATCTGAAAGCAATGATCATTGTCGCCAGGCTTTGAAGGAGTGGTCTAGTGACCAGTTGTTTACTGCCATCCGATCGGCTCACTCCCTGGTCGATCAGGGTTATATGCCATTTGGGAAGGTGCAACTTTTAATTAAAATTTGTACTGAGCTGGCCCTGCCCTGTATTCCAGAGGGCCATGATGATTTCACTCCTCCTTTTAATATGAATCAGGTTGTTTCCTTAGTTTGGCTGTTTGAAGACGATCCTGACGATTTTTGTGAGCACTACTCAGCCTGCTCCCCACATGTGATTGCTGAGTGCATTGAGTCTGCTCAGTCTTGGGTTAGACAGGGAGATTTAAAGTTACAGTTTGTACAGCCTATACTCTCAGCATGATCTGGCATGGTGCAATCAGCCCCGGGCCAGACAAACCGCCTCTTCCATCAGACACCAGCCGACCCAAAAGCATGTTTCTCCATCACCCATGGCAACCCCAGTCGCAGTTCAGTACACACTGACTCCCACCAGATACCAACATCCAGTCTCTTCTCCCTGTACCTATCCTGCATTTAACTCACCTGTCTCTTCTCTGCTACCTACAGCTTCCCCACAAGATTTTCCTCTGGCCACTGTTCCCTCTTCCTTGTCATATCCCAGCCCTTCTCTTCAGTATATCTCACCTCCTACCTACAGTC
Source organism: Rana muscosa (assembly GCA_029206835.1). Lineage (NCBI taxonomy): Eukaryota > Metazoa > Chordata > Amphibia > Anura > Ranidae > Rana > Rana muscosa. The sequence goes on from CM055118.1 coordinate 621,596,785, forward strand.
CTGCAGTCACCTACAGATCTCCAGCAGTTAAGCCAAAGAAGAAACAGAAATTCTTTCCAACCCACACGATCCTGCCAGTAACCCAACCTGCCTTCACACCAACCAATCTGCTCCAGCCTGCTTGCATGCCAGCTGAACCTGACAACTCACCTGCCTCTTCCAAACCTCTGCCTGCTATCCAGCCAGCCTGCCAACCTGAAGTTCCTGTACCAGCCTGAAGTTCCTGTACCAGCCTGCAAGCCTGAAGCTCCTGTACCAGCCTGCCAGCCTGAAGTTCCTGTGCCAGCATGCCAGCCTGAAGTTCCTGTGCCAGCCTGCCAGCCTGAAGTTCCTGTGCCAGTGTTCCAGCCCGAAGTTCCTGTGCCAGTGTTCCGGCCTGAAGTGCCAGAGCCAGTCTTCCAGCCTGAAGTGCCAGAGCCAGTCTTCCAGCCTGAAGTGCCAGAGCCGGTGTTCCAGCCTGATGTCCCAATGCCTGTCTTCCAGCCCGATGTTCTGGTGCCTGCCTTCCAACCAGAAGTCCTAAAGCCTGTGTCCCAGTCTGAAGTTCCGGTGTCCCAGTCTGAAGATCCGGTGTCCCAGTCTGAAGATCCGGTGTCCCAGTCTGAAGGTCCGGTGTCCCAGTCTGAAGGTCCGGTGTCCCAGTCTGAAGGTCCGGTGTCCCAGTCTGAAGGTCCGGTGTCCCAGTCTGAAGATCCGGTAACCCCGTCCGAAGATCCGGTAACCCTGCCTGAAGATTCGGTGCCTGTGACCCCACCTGAAGATTCGGTGCCTGTGACCCCGCCTGAAGATTCGGTGCCTGTGACCCCGCCTGAAGATTCGGTGCCTGTGACCCCGCCTGAAGATTCGGTGCCTGTGACCCCGCCTGAAGATTCGGTGCCTGTGACCCCGCCTGAAAATTCGGTGCCTGTGACCCCGCCTGAAGATTCGGTGCCCATTTCCCGGCTTGAGGTTGTGGTGCCCGTTTCACGGCTTGAGGATGTGGTGCCCGTTTCACGGCTTGAGGATTTGGTGTCCGTTTCCCGGCCTGAGGATGTGGTGCACGTTTCCCGGCCTGATGATGTGGTGCCCGTTTCCCGGCCTGAGGATGTGGTGCCCGTTTCCCGGCCCGAGGATGTGGTGCCCGTTTCCCGGCCTGAGGATGTGGTGCCCGTTTCCCAGCCTGAGGTTGTGGTTCCCGTTTCCCGGCCTGAGGTTGTGGTGCCCGTTTCCCGGCTTGAGTTGTGGTGCCCGTTTCCCGGCTTTAGGTTGTGGTACCCGTGTCCCGGCCTGAGGATGTGGTGCCCGTTTCCTGGCCTGAGGAGCCCGCGGCCCAGTCTAATGTGTCCCTGTCTGCTACCCAGCCTAATGTGTTTCTGTCCGCTGCCCAGCCTGAGATGTTCTTGTCTGCTGCCCAACCTGATGTGCCACTGTCTGCTGCTCAGCTTGATGTGCCCATGCCCGCTGCCCAGCTTGATGTGCCTGTTCCTGCTGCCCCGTTTGACGTGTCTGCTGCCCAGCTCGATGTACCCATACTTGCTGCCCAGCTTGACTTACCTGCTTCCCAGCCTGATGCACCTGTACCTGCTACTCCGCTTGAGGTTCCTGTACCTGCTACCCAGCCCGACGTACTTTTTACCCTGTGTGAGGGGGTTAACTCGGTAGCGGGTGTGTGTGACCCCCTGGTTGGGCTCCCCACACAAAAACAGGGCCAGCAGACGGAGGTTGTGGTTTTCAAAATCAAAAGGTGCGGTTTATTTCTCTATGTACAGTGACAAAAACACAGCAAAGCCAAAAAGAAACATAAACAAAATAAATCCTGGTCAGTTTGACCTCTGACTAAACATGCAGGTTTCCTAAACTAACAACTGGGATCAGCCTGGTGCTGTCCTAGTCCCTAAGTCCCTGGTTTAGTAAAAGTCCAAACAAATAGCCACACAGGCTTTGCCTCACCGCACAGGGGTTCACTCTCCCTAGACAGTCCACACAGGTCTGGGTCCAGGCATGAGCTAACATCTAATGAAGCTGGGAGTTTTTATAAAGGCCTTAAATGAGCTGACAAGCTTCAGCTGGTCTCATCAACTCCCTGCCTGCACGACGCCCAGCCCTCTCTCTAGAGGTATGAGTCATCCATGAGCCCACTAGCCTCAGCTGGGCTTCATCAACTCCCTAGTTGTATAAGTCGGCATAAAGCCTGAATCTGGGAGAAATATATCTACCCCCCTGGATGCAACCAGGTGACTTTACCTTCCTGCTGTCACACCTGCCTGATGTGTCTGTACCCGCTGCTCAGCTCGAGCTGCACCTTGCACGGCTTGAAGCCATGGACCTTCCTCATGTGACTTTGTCTGCTGCTCGGCTTGATATCATGGACTTGCCCCAGCAGAGGCTAGTTGGAGCATCCGGAGGTCACTCCTTTGAGGGGGGGGTACTGTCAGGAAAGGTTCCACTCGCTGGTAATACCATCTGATATTTGGCGTGCAGTACTGATGTCCACCAGCAGGTGTCTCCTGGCAGTTTGGTACTGTCAGGAGAGCCTTTCCCTGCTGGTGTTATGTGATCCTTGGTCCGCAGTACTGGCGTCCACCAGCGGGTGGATCCTGGCAGGATGGAGCAGGTATCTCCTCCTGCAACTAGGAATCACCTGAGCCTGTTAGCAGGTATAAATACCCGGCAGGTGCATACACACCGCCCTGGTATTGTCCTTGTGCCCTAACCTGATGTCTGATACCTGATCCCTGAACCTGTTGTTCTGCTCCTTATCCCTGGATCCTTGCTCTGCTCCCTGCTTGTCCCTGTCTGTCCACTCCTGGCCCCCCATCTGCTGACCTCCCGTTAATGATTCTGGCCTGGCTTGACTACGATTATGGTTCCCCCTTTACTACTTATGCTGGTGGGTTATCATCACTGATTGATTGTTTGGTTGTTCACTTGTACTGGTGGTGTGTTCACATTTCTATTTTCTTAAATAAACTATTTTACTTCACCTATTTCTGTTTGCGGTTTCCTCTGTTGCAGTCCACACAGTTCTGATCATATCTGATTCCTGACACAGCCCCCCTGGTGATTTGGATATATATGTCTTTTGTGGCCCCCAGGGTCACAAAAGATATATATCGTATTTATCAGCGCTGCCTCGGAGGGGACAGGGATGGGGCGGGATGAGCGCCGTCAGATTACATACAGGAGAATCTCCTGTTTACTGGGTGGCCTCTGTAATAGGAAGTCCCGTCTCTTGAGTTGCCATTGATGACTGTTCTGTCTATCATAAGAGGCGGGACTTTGTATTAAAGAGGCCGTCACGTAAACAAAAGATTCTCCTGTATGTAATCTGTGAGCGCTCGTCCCACCCCCCTCCCTGTCTCCTTTGAGGCTGCAGATGGGCATTGATCAGGCTGCACTAATGGCAATGGTAAGGCTGCATTCATGGCACATGTGAGGCTGCATTCATGACACATGTGAGGCTGCTTTCATGGCACATGGGAGGCTGCATTCATGACACATGTGAGGCTGCATAGATTGCAATGGTAAGGCTGCATTCATGGCAATAGTAAGGCTGCATTGATTGCAACGGTAAGGCTGCAGATGGGCACTGATTAGGTTGCATTGATGGGCACTGACCCTTATTTTGCTTCACAGTTCTTTATTTAAAATTTTAGGGTTTTTTTTCTTGAAACTTCCCTCTTAACCACGTCAGCCCCGGAAGAATTGGCTACTGAATGACCAGGCCATTTTTTGCGATTCGGCACTGCGTCGCTCTGACAATTGCGCGGTCGTGCGACGTGGTACCCAAAGAAAATTGACGTTCTTTTTGTCCCACAAATAGAGCTTTCTTTTGGTGGTATTTGATCACCTCTGCAGTTTTTATTTTTTGCGCTATAAACAAAAAAAAGAGCGACAATTTTGAAAAATAAAGCAATATTTTTTACTTTTTACTATAATAAATATCCCCCAAAAGTATATAAAAAAACTAATTTCTTTCTCAGTTTAGGCCAATATGTATTCTTCTACATATTTTTGGTAAAAAAAAAAATGCAATAAGCGTATATTGATTGGTTTGTGCAAAAGTTATAGCGTCTACAAAATAGGGGATAGTTTTATGGCATTTTTATTAATATTTTTTTTTTTACTAGTAATGGCGGCGATCTGCGATTTTTATCGTGACTGTGACATTATGGCGGACACATCTGGCACTTTTGACGCTATTTTGGGATCATTGTCATTTATACAGCGATCAGTGCTATAAAAATGCACTGATTACTGTGTAAATGACACTGGCAGGGAAGGGGTTAACCACTAGGGGGCAAGGAAGGGGTTAATTGTGTCCTAGGGAGTGATTCTAACTGTGTGGGGGCTGGGCTACCTGTGACACGACATTGATCACTGCTCCCGATAACAGGGAGCAGTAGATCAGTGTCCTGTCACAAGGCAGAACAGGAAAATGCCTTGTTTACACAGGCATCCCCCTGTTCTGCAGCTCCGTGACACGATCGCGGGACATCGAGTTCGCAAGTCCTGCGGGCACGGTCACAGAGCTCGCGGAGGACGCGATCGCTGTGGCATGGCGGGAAATTTAGAACGACGTACGGGTACATTGCTTTGCCCAGCCAAGCCATTCTGCCGACGTATATATGGGTAAATCGGTCGGCAAGTGGTTAAAGTGAAGGTGCGTGTTATACGCCTGTGTGTGTTATACGCCGATAAATATGGTATATCCAAATAACACGCCCAAGCTCATCCTTAGTCCTGAGCGGCGCTTGGGGATTCACTGGGGCCACAAAAGATATCTATATATCCAAATAACATGCCTGAGCTTCATCTCTTCACCACACACAGCCACAAAGGCAAGGGAATTCTTGTTGGGCAGTGTATTAGTGCTCGGACTAACACACTTAGACAGAATTTTAATGGTTCAAAGAATGTTAGGCAAAATGGTCAGCCCTCACGCCTGTTCACTTCATCAAATCTGGCCCTCTTTAAAAATAAGTTTGGACACCCCTGCTCTAGCTGAATTGGAAACTTGGACAGAAGGGGGAGATAGAGAACAGCAGGATCATCCATGTTTTTTGCAGAATATAGAAATTAATCTCATAGTGAATGAGAATGAACAGCAGGATTATCCCCCCAACAAGCGTGCCAGATATGGGGTCAAAACGTATAAGCTCTGTGAGAGGGCAACAGGCTATATAAACACAGATTTCGAGCTTATGAGGGAAAAGATGAAGTGGAGCCCCTCAGATGCCCAGACTGCATGGGTAGCAGTGGCAAGATAGTATGGGACTTGGTGTTACCCTTGTTCTGTAAGGGGTACCATTTTGTGTGTGGGCATATTTAGAGCATGTCAGTTTTTAGACACTTATTCAATCTTGAAATTGGCTGCTGTGACACCATGCAACCTAAACACCGGGGCCTCTCTCAATGGCTCTTTAACACCCGACTAGTGGCGGCCCGTCAATACTGGGCGCAATGGCAGAGGTAGCTGTCCATTCATCTCCCTGTGACACAGACTCGGCATCCAGCAGTGCACACAGAGGGATCACACAGAATGCTCCAGGTACAGTACATGCCAGGACTGGAGGGGGGAGGGGGACAGAAGGGGCTATTATCACTGTGTCCTGAGTGACTCTACAGCAGCACTTTTAATCTCCAACTTTACTTCCCCTCTCTCCATGTAATCCACGTCTGTACATCTTCCCTATCACACCGATCCTCCCCCTCCCCCTCCTTCAATATCTCCTGTTTGCATAGATCTTCACTGCTCACATCCTGCAGCCTCCGCTCTCAGATCTGACCATTCCAATCACTGAAGGTGTGAATCTCTCGCGCCATCAAGTGAACTAAATGTGCAAATAGGTCAAATAAATAAAATGAAGATTTTGCTAAAATCTAAAGTATAACAAGTGCACAAACATGGGTATGAATAAATAATGATCAGCGCAACTTCTTAAGTGAAAAACTCAATGCCAAAAATAGTGAGGCAAAGATAAATAAATAAATGAATATCCACAGTCTTATCAAAAATTACAAAAAGGAAACAGTGATTCTTCTGAGTGGTGTAACCAGTGAAAAAAAATCTTCTAAGCAGTGTATTAAACGTTTCTTCTATATGTGATCTTCGTGATGTTAAATGCTCATAGAGCTCTTACCTCACAAACAATTATGATAAGCCTTCAAGGTCTCCCAAGCATCCGGGGAACGTCAACTTCAGGTTTCCACGGATATCCAAACTTCCAATGATACTGGAGCCGGCTGGAGCTCTCTGGTGGTGGCATTGGTTTCCCAATATGTCTCCTGATATGTGATGGATTAAAGGGTAAAAGAAAAGAAGCCTCCCATAGCGTAATAACGTTTAAAATAAAGCAATTTATTAAATGGCCAAATGGGCTCTTATGCCGTGTACACACGATCGATTTTCTCGACGGTGAAAACACCGTCGAGAAAATCGAGGAACGGCTTGGTCCCCTACACACAACCCGTTTTCCTGACATTTTTTCTGTTGGTCGGGAAAAACGACCGTGTGTAGGCTCCCTGGCAGTGTTTCCCTATGGGAAAACTGCCGCGGAAAAAAATGCAGTGAATCACGACGAGAAAAATTAGAGCATGTTCTAATTTTTCTCATCGTGATTCTTGCCGTTTTTCTCGTCGGGAAAAATTATGAAAAGCCCACACACGGTCGTTTTTCTCGTCAAAGAGAAAAAATTAATTTTTCCCGACGAGAAAAATGGTCGTGTGTACGCGCAATTACATTTAAAAGGAGAAAAAAAAGCAAAAGAATTGAGTGCAAACCAATCGTCGTAGACACCACTAGTGTCACTTCCGGTTTCAGCAGTACACCCGGCCACACCCTACGCGTTACGTCACAACACGTGACTTCATCAGGGTAACCGGATTGGATCTCAAATGCTTCTATTTATACCTATAAACCGGAAGTAGGTTGGCAGCCATTTTGTTGGAGAAATTGTCCCCGTTATAGTGGCGGCCATCTTTTTGGTGGGGATAGTGGCGGCCATCTTTACCCTTTAATCCATCACATATCAGGAAACCAACGCCACCACCAGAGAGCTCTAGTATCATTGGAAGTTTGGATATCCGGTGAGACCTGAAGTTGGCATTCCAGGGATGCTTGGGAGATCTTGAAGGCTTATAATCGTTTGTGAGGTAAGCGCTCTGTGAGCATTTAACATCACGAGGACCACATATAGAAGAAACGTTTAATACACTGCTTAGAAGATTTTTTTGTCACTGGTTACACCACTCAGAAGAATCACTGTTTTCTTTTTGGATTTTTGATAAAACTGTGGACATTCATTCATTAATTTATTTATCTTTGCCTCAATATTTTTGGCATTGAGTTTTTCCACTTAAGAAGTTGCGCTGATCATTATTTATTCATTCCAATCACTGACTGACACCCTTTCCTTTCCAGATTACTTTTTATCTCTTTTACCTGTTCAGCAGATCAGCACATTCTCTGCACTCATTTAAGGTGTCCATAGTAAGAATGAAATTAAAAAGGAATCAACTATTCTATGGCCACCTTAAATGAGTGCAGAAAATGTACTGATCTGCTAAACAGTTTGGAAGAGATAAAAAGTAATCTGGAAAGGAAAGGGTGTCAGTCAGTGATTGGACCCCTAGAGAGGAATTCCCAGATCTGAGACCACACTTGTAAAGAATAACTCAGCACAGGGATAGTGGGAACCCTTCATAATGGACATAGCGGGTGTACAGACCCGGGAACTCAGTACAGAGATGGTGGGAACCCCCATAATGGGCACATCAGGTTACAGACACGGGAACTTGGCACAGGGATGGCGGGAACCCCTCATAATAGGCACATAAGGTTACAGACCCGGGAACTCAGTACAGGGATAGTGGGAACCCCCATAAAGGGCACATCAGGTTACTGTCAGGAACCATTAATCAGACTGAGACAGAAGTACAGTTAAATCACACTTGTTTAATAATAAAAATAAAAAGGCAAACAGAGTAAGCGTAGTAAAACAAGCCAGGGTTTAGTAACCGGAGTGGGTAGTCAGCCAAGCCAATGTCCAAGAGCCAGGGATAAAGGTAGAGTCCAGCAAGCAGGATCTGTAGCCAGAGGGAACGTAGTCTTGCAGATCTTCAACTGGAACGCAGGAGAAAGTCTGTAGTGATGTTAACACAGGCGAAGACGAAGAGCAAATGAACTGGAAGTCCTAAAGTAGGCAGCTGACGAGCAGATCATCAACAGGTGGATCACTGGAGAGATGGAAGCTGGCAATTAGCTGACAGCTGAGCTACCAGCACAGAGAAGGAAGGGCTGAAAGCAGCCCTGACAGTACCCCCTCCTCAATGATCCCTCCCCCTCGGAGGACCACTGGGCTTGAGGGGAAAACGTCTATGGAAATCACAGAGGAGGACAGGGGCATGTACATCCGAGGATGGGACCCAAGAGCGTTCCTCCGGACCGTACCCCCTCCAATGCAACAGGTACCGTATGCGCCAACGGAACCTATGGGAGTCAACAATGGACTGTACTTCATACTCCTCATGGTTCTCAACCTGTATAGGGTGGCACCTAGGTGGTAAAACGGTTGCAGACCAAAGGTTTCAATAAGGAGACATGAAATACATTAGATATGCGCATACTAGAAGGAAGGTTCAACGCATAAGCCACTGGATTTATCCTGCGAAGGATACGGAAAGGCCCAATAAACCAAGGTGCAAACTTCAGAGAAGGAACACAAAGTCAGAGGTTGCGAGATGACAGCCAGACCCCGACCTGGTAGGAAGGCGCAGGCAGGCGTCTGCGGTCAGCATGGAGTCTGTACCTTTCGTTAGCCTGTCGCAAAGCCTCCTGGACTTGTACCCAAGTGGAACGAAGACCACGGAGATGTTCCTCTAACGCAGGGATACTCTGAGGAACAAACGAGTCAGGCAACATGGAAGGTTGGAAACCATAATTCGCCATAAACGGGGACAAACGGGAAGCAGAATTCAGAGCACTATTGTGAGCAAACTCCGCCCATGGTAAGAGGTCTGACCAGTTGTTGTGATGATCAGAAATATAGCAACGCAGGAATTGCTCCAAGGACTGATTGGCTCGTTCTGCGGCCCCATTAGACTGCGGGTGATACGCAGAGGAGAAAGCAAGCTGAATTCCCAACTGTGCACAAAAAGCTCGCCAGAACCGGGACACAAACGGACTTCCCGTGTCTGAGACAATGACCTTGGGTAGGCCATGTAAGCGAAAGATCTCCCGAGCAAAAATGGAAGCCAGTTCCTTAGACGTAGGCAACTTCTTAAGTGGAATACAGTGGGACATTTTCGAGAACTGGTCTACCACCATAAGGATAACTGTGTTGCCCTGGGAGTTGGGCAACTCCACAATGAAATCCAAAGACAGGTGGGTCCAGGGCCTCTCTCCATTGGGTATGGGGTGTAGGAGGCCCACTGGAAGGTGTCGTGGAGTCTTAATGCCGCGTACACACGACCGTTTTTCATGGCGTGAAAAATGCCATTTTTTAAATTGGTCATTAAAAACGATCGTGTGTAGGCTCGAGAGCATTTTTAACGACGTGAAAAATGGCCTAAAAAAAATTAGAACCTGCTCTATTTTTTCACGTCGTGAAAAACGGTAGTGTGTATGCTTTTACGAGGGGAAAAAAAATGCTCATGCTCAGAATCAAGTATGAGACGGGAGCGCTCCTTCTGGTAAAACTAACGTTCGTAATGGAGATAGCACATTTGTCACGCTGCAACGGACTGAAGAGCATGAGGCTGAAAAGCGCGAATCGGCTCTCACCAAACTTTACTAATACGAGGATCAGCAAAAGCAGCCCAAAGGGTGGAGCCATCCGAATAGAACTTCCCCTTTATAGTGCCGTCGTACGTGTTGTACGTCACCGCGCTTGGCTCCAGCATTTTTTTTCACGATAGTGTGTAGGCAAGGCAGGCTTGAGAGGAAACACGAAAAATCACGTCGAGAAAAACGTTTTTTTCAATGACATTAAAAACGGCCGTGTGTACGCGGCATTACTCTGAGCACACACGGAACAGGCAGCTACGAAGGCGGTTACATCAGCACGTAGACTAGGCCACCAAAATTGTTGGGAAATAGCCCAGAGTTGATTCTTCCCAGGGTGGCCAGCAGCCTTGGGAGAATGATAAGTCTCTCGGGTACAAAGCAGCGATCACAAGGTTTCTCAGGAGGAGCATCGACCTGAGCAGCCAGAATTTTGTCTCCCAAAGGAGAAGTGAGACTGGTGCGAACCGTAGCCAGAATACGATCAGGAGGAATCACAGGAACCGGAACCGACTCCATCTTGGAAGTGGAGGAAAATTGTCGTGACAAGGCGTCTTAGTACCGGGTAAGAATGAGACAATGTAATTGAAACTCGACAAGAAAAGAGCCAATCGTGCCCTTCTGGGAGAAAGGCGCTTAGCCTCAGACAAGAATGTGAGATACTTATGGTCAGTAAGAATGAGAACCGGCACAGTGGTACCTTCGAGGAGATGTCTCCATTCTTTCAGGGCTAAAATTATCGCCAAAAGCTCCCTGTCACCAGTCTCAAAATTGCACTCCGCAGGTGACAATTTCTTGGAAAAGTAGCCACACGGATGCATAGCGCTGTCAGAGCTAGGACATTGAGACAGAAGAGCGCCAACTCCCGTCTCAGAAGCACCAACCTCAAGGATAAAAGGCAACGTAGGATCAGGATGTGCCAACACAGGAGCAGAAACAAAGGTAGTTTTAAGACTCTCAAAAGCCTTAATAGACTCTGGAGACCAAGTCTGTGGGTTACCGTCCTTTCTGGTCATATCAGTCAGGGGCTTGACCAGAGACGAGAAGTTACGAATAAACTTCCGATAATAGTTGGCAAAGCCAAGAAAACGCTGCAGAGGGCGTAAACCCATGGGTCGAGGCCACTGTAGGACAGCAGAAAGTTTTTCTCTGGGTCCATCGAAAAACCAGCCGTGGAAATGACATAACCCAGGAATTTGACCTGTTCCCGATGGAATTCACACTTCTCCAGCTTACAATAGAGATTTTCTCTCTTAGTTTTTGTAGCACTCGACAGACATCTGTGTGGTGGCTCTCCAGGGACTTGGAAAATATGAGGATATCATCGAGATAGACCACCACACATAATTGCAACAAAACTCAAAAGACATCGTTAATAAACTCCTGGAAAACTGCCGGAGCATTACAGAGGCCAAAAGGCATTACGCGGTACTCATAATGACCTGTTCTGGTATTAAACGCAGTTTTCCACTCGTCGCCCTGTTTAATCCTGACGAGATTGTATGCCCCTCTCAAATCAAGCTTTGTGAAGACCGTTGCACCCTTGAGGCGGTCAAATAACTCCGTAATCAACGGGATCGGATAGGCATTCTTAATGGTGAAACGATTGAGACCCCTATAATCGATACAAGGTCTCAGTTCACCACTCTTCTTCTTTACAAAAAAGAAACAAGCACCGGCAGGAGATGAGGATTTGCGGATGAAACCTCGAGAAAGTGCGTCTGCAACATACTCCTCCATGACCAACAAAGGGTAAACCCGGCCACGAGGGGGTATGGCACCAGGTTGAAGGTCAATTGCGCAATCATACGACCGGTGTGGAGGCAACGTACCGGCTTGACCCTTGTCAAAGACATCGCTAAAATCGCGATACTCCTCTGGCAGGGAGGAGAGTGAAGAGATGCACAGAGCCTTGGCTACTTTCGGGAAGCATCTCTCACTGCACTGTGGTGACCAGAACAGAACCTCAGCACAGAGCCAATCAAAAGACAGGTTGTGCCTCTGTAACCAAGGATAACCAATAACCAGTGGAAACTTAGGTGAGGAAATAACTTGGAATTGGATTATCTCATGGTGAAGAGCCCCTACGACCATGGACAAAGGAACCGTCTCAAGAGTCATATGGGCAGGCTGTAGAGGTCTCCCATCAAGAGCCTCAATGGCAAGTGGAGTGTCACACAGCTGCAGCAGAATCGAGTGCTTAGACACAAAGGCAGCATCAATGAACAGGCCTGCAGCCCCGGAGTCGATTAGAGCCTGTATCTCGACGGACGACTCAGCCCACGACAGGGTAACCGAAACAAGGGGCTTATCCTTCTGGGCAACTGGAGACAAAACAACGCCACCTAGGGTCTGTACATGACAGGACCTTAAGGTTCGGGCGTTACCAGGAAGGGTAGGACAAGACTTCAAAAAGTGACCGGCCAGGCCACAATAAAGGCATAATTTCTCCCTCCTCCTAAGGGCTCTCTCATCCGCAGAGAGACGCATGAAGCCCAAGTGCATGGGTTCATCTTCACAGACCGACTCGGTACCAGGAGGCATAGGAGGTGAGGGAGGCAAGGGTGGGACTACAAAGCTCAGAGACAAACGTACAGGAGGCTTCCGCAAGCGCTCCTTAAGAGAGAGTCTCTCTCTGAGTCTGGAGTCAATGAGGATGGCAAATGTGATCAACCTCTCCAGCTCGGAGGGTATATCTTGGGCTGCTATCTCATCTTTGATATTATCCGAGAGACCATGAGAAAACGCAGCCACGAGGACCTCATTGTTCCACGCAACCTCTGCTGCCAGAGTACGGAATTCAATGGCGTAATCGGCAACAGTTCTCGTACTCTGTTTGATGGACATGAGGCACTTGGCAGCAGAAGCGGAGCGTGCGGGAACATCAAATACCCTTTTGAAGGAAGCCACAAATTCTAGATAACTCAGGACCACGGGTTTTTGCGTCTCCCATAGAGGGTTTGCCCAGGCCAAGGCTCTCTCTCAGAAAGCAAAGATATCACGAAACCTACTTTGCTTCTGTCCGTGGGAAATGCCTGGGGCAGCATCTCAAAATATATCTCAACCTGGTTGAGAAAACCTCTGCATTGGACTGGATCGCCCCCAAATCGCTGGGGAAGCGGAGCGGAACCAGACATACCTCTTAACCCCTTAACGACCGCTCACTGTACTGTATATATACGTCGGCAGAATGGCACGGACAGGCACAATCACGTACCTGTACGTGACTGCCTTCGTATAGTTGGGGGGCCCCATCGGACCCCCCTTCTATACAGTGAGCGGTGGTTATCGTTCTGGGAGCGATCTGTGATAAGGGGATGGCCATTCGTTGACGGCCACCCCCTCACGATTGCTCCCGGCGAATGAGAATTTCCTCTGCCTGTGTAATGTTTACACAGGCAGGAGGAAGTGATGTCATCTCTCCTGCGGCGCGCACATATACCGAGCGCCGTGGAGAGAAGACATACAGGTTAGTGCACTAAACAGCACACTGACACCAGCACACATAGGCACACGATCGCCCCCCCAGACACCCCCAGATCACCCCCCAGTCACAGTGTCACTGATTGCAGTGACCATTTATTTACTGATCACTTGTGACTGTAAAAGTGTCAGGGCAGTTAGTTTTAGGTCCAGTGTAGCCCCCTAACCCCCCCTAATTAAGGTTCAATCCCTTTATCGCCCCCAGGTAACCCTTTCACCCCCTAGCACCACTGTCACAAAGCAATCGTTTTTCTGATCGCTGTCTTAGTGTCGGGGGTGCAGATAGGTAGCCAGTTATTTTTTTTAGGTTCGCCGCAGGTTTTTATAGCGTCAGGTACCCCCAAATATATTACCTAATAAAGGTTTAACCCCCTTGATCGCCCCCCAGGTAACCCTTTCACCCCCTTTTGCCAGTGTCACTAAGCGATCGTTTTTCTGATCGCTGTCTTAGTGTCGGTGGTGCCGATAGGTAGCCAGTTATTTTTTTTAGGTTCGCCGCAGGTTTTTATAGCATCAGGTACCCCCAAATATATTACCTAATAAAGGTTTAACCCCTTGATCACCCCCCAGGTAACCCTTTCACCCCCTTTTGCCAGTGTCACTTAGCAATCGTTTTTCTGATCGCTGTATTAGTTATGCTGGTGCCGCTAGGTAGTCAGTTATTTTTTTTAGGTTTGCCGCAGGTTTTTATAGCGTCAGGTACCCCCATATATTATCTAATAAAGGTTTTAACCCCCTAGTTAACCCTTTTACCAGTGATCACCGTATAAGTGTTACTGGTGACACTGGTTAGCCAGTTAGTTATTTTGTTATTTAGGTTCCCCGTCAGGTTTTTATATAGCGTCAGGTACCCCCATATATTACCTAATAAAGGTTTAACCCCCTGATTGCCCCTAGTTAACCCTTTCAGCAGTGATCACCATATAAGTGTTACGGGTTACGCTGGATAGTTAGTTTGCTTTTTATAGTGTCAGGGCACCCGCCGTATATAACCCAATAAAGGTTTAACCCCCTGATCTCCCGGTGGGTGATATCAATTAGGTTTTAGCGTCAGAGAGGGTCTGCGTCACCCCAGGCAGCGTCAGGTTAGTGCCAGTAATGCTAACACCCACGCGTGAAGCATACACCTCCCTTAGTGGTATAGTATCTGATCAGATCTATACTAGCGTCCCCAGCAGTTTAGGGTTCCCAAAAACGCAGTGTTAGCAGGATCAGCCCAGATACCTGCTAGCACCTGCGTTTTGCCCCTCTGTCCAGCCCAGGCCACCCAAGTGCAGTATCAATCGATCACTGTCACTTACAAAACACAACACACATAACTGCAGCGTTCGCAGAGACAGGCCTGATCCCTGCGACTCCAGTGCTGTAGGAGGTGATTTCACCACCACAGTTAAGAAAAAAAAAGCATATATGCCGAAGCATGGGGGCAGCAGGGGCGGAGGAGCGATTTTGCTCCTAATGCCGCGTACATACGGTCGAAATTCCAACGGAGGCTTGCCCGTGGAAAAGTCCGACCATGTGCGTGCGGCATAACTTTTGCGGGAGGATGCCCCCATGCTTCGGCATATATAAATGGTGCATGTATGCCCATCATTAGAAATGGGTGGATGAAGGGAGGTATTCTAATGGTGGGCATACCCACCGATCAATCTCTTTTTTTCGTTCAGCCAACAGGCTGCATGAAAAAAAAGATTACAATACATGTCCAACAAGGACCAGCAACGTACTGGTATGTTGCTGGACTTTGAATGGTTATACCAGATTGATGCCTGCGGGTTTAGGTATCATCTTGGTATCATTCTTTTCAGCCAGCGGCCGGCTTTCATGTAAAAGCAATCCTAGCGACTAATTAGCCTCTGGACTACTTTTACAAGCAGTGGGAGGGAATGTCCCCCCCCCGGAAATAAAAAGCGCCATTGGGAAATTGTGAAAGCATTTTATCACACCGATCTTGGTGTGGTCAGATGCTTTGAGGGCAGAGGAAAGATCTAGGGTCTAATAGACCCCAGTTTTTTTTTTTTTTTAAAAGAGTACCTGCCACTACCTATTGCTATCATAGGGGATATTTACATTCCCTGAGATAACAATAAAAATGATAAAAAATAAATAAATATGGAAGGAACAGTTTAAAAATAAAATAAAAAAGCAAAATTAATAATAAAAAAAAAAAAAAAAGGACCCCTGTCCCGCCCTGCCCTTGCGCAATGGCGAACGCAAGCGTCGGTCTGGCGTCATATGTAAACAGCAATTGCATCATGCATGTGAGGTTTCACCGCAAAGGTCAGATTGAGGGCAGTCATTTTAGCAGTAGACCTCCTCTGTAAATCTAATGTGGTAACCTGTAAAGGCTTTTAAAAATGTATGTAGTTTGTCGCCACTGCGCGTTTGTGCGAAATTTTAAAGCATGTCGTGTTTGGTATCTATGTACTCGGCCTAAGATCATCTTTTTTATTTCATCAAACATTTGGGCAATATAGTGTGTTTTAGTGCATTAAAAAAAAGTGTATTTTTCCCCCAAAAAATGCGTTTGAAAAATCGCTGCGCAAATACTGTGTGGAAAAAAAATGCAACATCCACTATTTTAATCTGTAGGGCCTTTGCTTTAAAAAAATATATAATGTTTGGGGGTTCAACATAATTTTCTTGCAAAAAAAAATAATGTTTTCATGTAAACAAAAAGTGTCAGAAAGGGCTTTGTCTTCAAGTGGTTAGAAGAGTGGATGATGTGTGACATAAGCTTCCTAATGTTGTGCATAAAATGCCAGGACAGTTCAAAACCCCCCCAAATGACCCCATTTTGGAAAGTAGACACCCCAAGCTATATACTGATAGGCATGTCGAGTCCATGGAATATTTTATATGTTGACACAAGTTGCGGAAAAAATACAATTTATTTTGATTTTTTTTGCACAAAGTTGTCACTAAATGATATATTGCTCAAACATGCCATGGGCATATGTGGAACTACACCCCAAAATACATTCTGTTGCTTCTCCTGAGTACGGGGATACCACATGTGTGAGACTTTTTGGGAGCCTAGCCGCGTACGGGACCCCAAAAACCAAGCACCGCCTTCAGGCTTTCTAAGGGTGTAAATTTTTGATTTCACTCCTCACTGCCTATCACAGTTTCGGAGGCCATGGAATGCCCAGATGGCACAAAACCCCCCAAAATGACCCAATTTTGGAAAGTAGACACCCCAAGCTATTTGCTGAGAGGTATGGTGAGCATTTTGCAGATCTCCCTTTTTGTCACAAAGTTTTGAAAATTAAAAAAAAAAAATATATATATTTTCTTTCTTTATTTTCAAAAACAAATGAGAGCTGTAAAATACTCACCATGCCTCTCAGCAAATAGCTTAGGGTGTCTACTTTCCAAAATGGGGTCATTTGGGGGGGTTTTGTGCTATTTTGGCATTTTATGGCCTTCGAAACTGTGATAGGTAGTGAGGAGTGAAATCAAAAATTTGTGCCCTTAGAAATCCTGAAGGCGGTGCTTGGTTTTCGGGGAACCGTACGCGGCTAGGCTCCTAAAAAGTCCCACACATGTGGTATCCCCATACTCAGGAGAAGCAGCAAAATGTATTTTGGGGTGCAATTCCACATATAACCATGGCATGTGTGAGCAATATATCATTTAGTGACAACTTTTTGTAATTTTAAGGTTTTTTTGTCATTATTCAATCACTTGGGACAAAAAATGTTTTTTTCAATGGGCTCAACATGCCTCTCAGCAATTTCCTTGGGGTGTCTACTTTCTAAAATGGGGTCATTTGGGGGGGGGGGGGTTGTGCTATTTTGGCATTCTATGGCCTTCGAAACTGTGATAGGTAGTGAGGAGTGAAATCAAAAATTTGCGCCCTTAGAAATCCTGAAGGTGGTGCTTGGTTTTCGGAGGCCCGTACGCGGCTAGGCTCCTAAAAAGTCCCACACATGTGGTATCCCCGTACTCAGGAGAAGCAGCAAAATGTATTTTGGGGTGCAATTCCACATATAATCATGGCATGTGTGAGCAATATATCATTTAGTGACAACTTTTTGTATTTTTTTTTTTTTTGTCATTACTCAATCACTTGGGAGAAAAAAAAAATATTCAATGGGCTCAACATGCCTCTCAGCAATTTCCTTGGGGTGTCTACTTTCCAAAATGGGGTCATTTGGGGGGGGGGGTTTGTACTGCCCTGCCATTTTAGCACCTCAAGAAATGAGATAGGCAGTCATAAATTAAAAGCTGTGTAAATTCCAGAAAATGTACCCTAGTTTGTAGACGCTATAACTTTTGCGCAAACCAATAAATATACGCTTTTATGACATTTTTTTTACTAAAGACATGTGGCTGAATACATTTTGGTCTAAATGTATGACTAAAATTTAGTTTATTCGATTTTTCTTATAACAAAAAGTAGAAAATATCATTTTTTTTTCCAAAATTTTCGGTATTTTTCCGTTTATATCGCAAAAAATAAAAATCGCAGAGGCAATCAAATACCATTAAAAGAAAGCTCTATTTGTGGGAAGAAAAGGACGCAAATTTGGTTTGGGTACAACATTGCATGTCCGCACAATTTCCAGTTAAAGCAGAGCAGTGCCAAATTGTGAAAACACCTCTGGTAATTAAGCTGCGTAATGGTCCGGTCCTTAAGTGGTTAAAGAGGAAATACTCGAGGCGGGTGCCTGCACAGAGGCTGGAGTAGCAGCAGGGTCTGCCTGCACAGGGACTACCGGAGCGGCCACAGTGGGAGACTCTAGATAAGCCGTGCGACTTAGGAGCATCCTTATCGCTGTGGCAACCTGATCCATGCGGTGATCCATGTCATCCAATCTGGAAAAAATATTATCAACAAGTGGATTGGCTGCACCTTCTGAAGTCATGGCCTTCGCCTACTGTCAGGAACCATGAATCAGACTGAAACAGAAGTACAGTTAAATCACAACTTGTTTAATAATAAAAATAAAAAGGCAAACAGAGTAAGCATAGTAAAACAAGCCAGGGTTCAGTAACCGGAGCGGGTAGTCAGCCAAGCCAATGTCCAAGAGCCAGGGATAAAGGTAGAGTCCAGCAAGCAGGATCTGTAGCCAGAGGGAACGTAGTCTAGCAGGTCTTTAACTGGAAAGCAGGAGAAAGTCTGTAGTGATGTTAACACAGGCGAAGGCGAAGAGCAAATGAACTGGAAGTCCTAAAGTAGGCAGCTGACGAGCGGACCATCAACAGGTGGATCACTGGAGAGATGGAAGCTGGCAATTAGCTGACAGCTGAGCTACCAGCACAGAGAAGGAAGGGCTGAACGAATCCGACAGTTACAGACCCAGGAACTTGGCACGGGGATGATGGGAACCTCTCATAATGGGCACAGCAGGTGTACAGACCCAGGAACTCAGCACAGGGATGATGGGAACCCCTCATAATGGGCACAGCAGGTGTACAGACCCAGTAACTCAGCAAAGGGATGATGGGAACCCCTAATAATGGGCACAGTAGGTGTACAGACCCGGGAACTCAGTACAGGGATGGTGGGAACCCCTCATAATGGGCACAGCAGGTGTACAGACCCAGGAACTCAGCACAGGGATGATGGGAACCCCTCATAATGGGCACAGCAGGTGTACAGACCCAGGAACTCAGCACAGGGATGATGGGAACCCCTCATAATGGGCACAGTAGGTGTACAAACCCAGGACGCAGTACAGGAATGGTGGGAGCCCCTCATAATGGGCACAGTGAGGCTGCAATTGAAGGGCACAGTTTTACCTAGCAGTAATGATACATAATCACCTGATAAATGGCTATTTACAGCCCTGCATTACTAAAAGTTAAATTTTTCAGTTTGCGCACCCCCAAAAAAGTTTGGAGCACCAGCCGCCACTGCACCCGACTTAGAAAGGGGAAGAAAGCCTGTTTGAGGAATGATGAATTACTCACAGTGATGTGAAAGAACAAATGGGATGCTTTCGTCCTGTCCTCTTCCATTCCATTCACGCAGACACGACGGTCCAAATTAACACAGCATCTGGTTTCCTTGAAAAGCCTCTGTGTCCGCGATTATAATCTGCAAATGGGAGGCGTAGACATAAATAACCAAATTATGAAGCCGTATTTAGTTAGCGTAATGCCGCATACACACGACAGTTTTTCATGATGAGAAAAATGCCATTTTTTTATTTGGTCGTTAAAAACGGTCGTGTGTGGGCTCCAGAGCATTTTTCACAACGTGAAAAATTGCCATTAAAAATTTGGAACATGCTCTAATTTTTCTCGTTGTTTTTCACGTCGTCGTTTTTCTCGTCATGAAAATGGCCGTGTGTAGGCTTTAACAACGTGAAAAAAACGCGCATGCTCAGAAGCAAGTGATGAGACGGGAGCGCTCGTTCTGGTAAAACTAGCGTTCGTAATGGAGATAGCACATTCGTCACGCTGTAACGGACTGAAGAGCACGAGGCTGAAAAGCGCGAATCGTCTCTCACCAAACTTTACTAACACAAGGATCAGCAAAAGCAGCCCAAAGGGTGGCGCCAGCCGAATGGAACTTCCCCTTTATAGTGCCGTCGTACATTTCGTACGTCACCGCGCTTTGCTCAAGCATTTTTTTTCATGATAGTGTGTGGACAAGGCAGGCTTGAGAAGAATCACGTCGAGAAAAACTTCGTTTTTTTCAATGACATTAAAAACGGTCGTGTAGTGTCTATATATTTATTTCATCTGGCTATATACAGTATAATGTTTTTGTAATTTACAAAGCAAGCTGGATCCTTTCGAAAATTTTAGGAAGCGATCATCACAGCCATTTTGTATCCAAAAGGTGCTGTGGCCCAAACTCCAAATCCAGATGCAGTTAGCCAGCTGCATGAGAGGCATTTTCCAGATGTTCTCCCTGGCACCCCAACCCAAAAGACACCCCAAACAAGTTGTTGTGTCTTTAGTAAACACAGAATGAAATGTGACACCCAATATTTTTGTCCCTCCTGTCCTGTTCAACCTGTTCTCTGCCTCAAGGACTACTTTTATTGCTATCACACACCAGTGGAAAATTAGTCTAGGGAACAGCACGGCACAGTCTAGGACACACAATTCTACGCAAGAAGGGTCTTGAATGATGTTGGATAGTTCTGTCTATCACATTATGAGAGACCCTAAAATCAAAGGCTGGAAATGTTATGGTTCTAAAAAGTTGTTTCAAAAAAGTAAAAAATAAATTAAAAAAAAAGCAAAAAAATAAAGTTGTTGTCTTATTGAGTTAATGTTATTTAGTTACTGCGTGTTGTTGGTAACTGTTTTAAAACAAACACTAGAGGGCACCTAAATCTAGGTGTCGCAATTTATTTAAAAGAATAAAAGACAATAGAAATGCACTCACTAGCTTCAAGTGGATCAAGGCTTATCAATAAAAAACAAATATAGATCTCCATAGTATCACCGTAGGGGGCCCCCTCCACTTCCTGTCACCATCACCCTCCTGAGAGCGGTGCTGCTTGGAGCTGCAGTCATCTTGCTACACACGGAAGCCACTGTTGCCTATGTTCTAGCTTGAAGCCTGACAGCTGTACTCCCACCAACAACTTTGCTTCAGCAAGCACCCTGCCTGCAGAGGTCTGCAGCCTCACGTGATCCTTTGGAAGTCTATATAGGTTTAAGACAAGCTTTGATCCAACTTTAACTAGTAAGTGCATTTTTATTCTTTTTAATAAATCGCTACACCTAGATGGAGGCGCCCTCTAGTGTTTGTTTTATATATGTGCATTAGGATCTCAAGACCTAATGTGAGAGGAGCTGCATCCACTTCACCCGGTGTTTCCTTGCCATGGTCCTGGCCCTCTTATGTTGCCCATTAAATGACGGTTGGAATCTAGTCATCGCAATAGCTTATTCATTTCCTTTGTCTTTAACTGTTGTTTGCTTTGCAGGAATGCCAATCAGCTGCAGCACTGATTGTTTATTATGACAGCAGCAGGGTGCTGCTCTCAAATTACATAATGCAGGTCCCGTAGCACTGCAGGAGCAGATTTCCTATTCAAAGTTAAAAAAAAATAAAAAAAATGAATGTGTATGCCCAAGCATGAGGGGCCTGGGGTGGTCAGTGGGCGGATTGCTCCTATACTTCGGCATATAAATTTTTTCACTTTTTTTCTTGCAGAGATTTCTTCATCCACACTGATCAATGTGAAGTGAGGAATTTGTAGGTTCTTTTTTTTGTTCAGCTCACGGGCTGAGCGAAAAGAAAAACATTACATGTATACATAACGATAATTAGTGCAGCATAATTTAAAAAATAAATGCTCAGTATCAAATATGTAGTAAAATAAAAAGCGTAATAAGTATACTTCAACTAGTACTTTAAAAAGCTATCATTTGATTACATGCTCCACTTCTGGAGTGGTGTACATTGTAGAATGTGGATAGGGGTTCCAATATGTCAGGAATACGTCTAGATCCTTACAAGTTAGAGTAGCGGAACATGTGAACAATATCAAGAGAGGGGAAAAGAATCACAATGTTTCTAAACATTTTAAGCTCTGTCATGGTAAGGACCCCAGCTCTTTTGAGTTCTATGGGCTTAAAACGGTAGATAAGCATTGGATTTTTTATGAATTTCTTCCCCTTTAAGATGAGTTGAGATAGTTATTAATTGGTCAGAACTTTTATTTTTTACACATCATTCATATTAGGAGATTGTGATTTTCCTTGTGAATCCTTAATATTCTGCCCCTGGTCTATAAGTAATTTCCTCACGTTTGATTTTTATAGTATAATTTTTATAGTCATAATTTCCTTTCATATTTTTATGTTAATAGTAATACGGGATGCACTTCCTAGCTTTTTTGGTTAAGGGAATGCTTATATTGGAGTTTTGTAATAAATAATATTTTCAAATTTTTTTAATCTATTTTCTATATTTTTCATACATTTACATTTTTTATATTTCATATTATTTTCTTGGCTTGATTTATGAATTTTGCCAAGATTTGTACATGTGTTTTGGAGTTAGCACTGGCCAGTCTTGTAAGTGCAATACCTCTATTTTATTTATATATTACATTTTAAAAAGGAGAACACAAGATAGTGTGTGTGTGTGTATATATATATATATATATACACACACATACATACATACATACATACATATATATATATATACACACACATATATACATACACACACACACACATATTTACATACACACACATATATACATACACACACACACTATTATTTATTTATTTTTACACAAAATTGGCACTCCACTTGAAGACCAGACCTATTCTGACACTTCTCTCCTACATGTACAAATCTGTATGTTTTTGCTAGAAAATTACTTAGAACCCCCAAACATTAATTATATATATATATATATATATATATATATATATATATATATATTAGCAGAGGCTCTAGCGAAAAGAATGGTGGTCGTTGCAATTTGTTGTCACATGGTATTTGTTGTCGCATACACTTTAATTACCGTATTTATCGGCGTATAACACGCACCCCAAGTTTAGGAGGGAATTTTAAGGAAAAAAACTTTTAGGAGGGAAATTCAAGGAAAAAAAAACTTACATTTAAATGCAGCATGCAGCCTTGCCCAGTGTCCATCTGCAGCCTTGCCCAGTGTCCATCTGTCCATCTGCAGCCATGCCCAGTGTCCATCTGCAGCCGTGCCCAGTGTCCATCTGCAGCCTTGCCCAGTGTCCATCTGTCCATCTGCAGCCGTGCCCAGTGTTCATCTGTCCATCTGCAGCCGTGCCCAGTGCCTTTGCGATCGTGTCAGTCCCGGCGGTTTTTAAAATTTGGCGCCGATTTCTGTGGAGAGGAGCGAGCGGGGCCGAGTGTACTTTGGCTGGACTCGGCTCCTCTCGCAGTTCCGCCCATCTCCACTGACCGAGCCGCTGACGGAGAAAGCCGAGTGTACTTCGCCTAGACTCGGCTCTGCTCACAGTCACAGGCAGGACTGCGAGAGGAGCCGAGACTAGGCGAAGTACACTCGGCTTTCTCCGTCAGCGGCGCAGTCAGAGATGGGCGGGACTGCGAGAGGAGCCGAGTAAAGCCGATTGTACTTCGGCTCCGCTCGCTCCTGTCGCTCGTTTTCAGCAGGGGAATTCGGAGTATCGGCGTATAACACGCACCCACGATTTTAAGGGGAAAAAAGTGCGTGTTATACGCCGATAAATACGGTAATTTTAATGCACAAAAACACAATATATAAAACACAATATTTTGGTAAACTACAAGACTTAAAAATCTCCATAGGCGACAAATTTTAAAAAATGTGTACAGGTTACCAGCTTAGAGTTACAAAGGAGGTCTAGAGCTAGAATTTTTGCTCTCACTATAATGTTTGCAGCGATACATCACGTGCGTAGTGAAAACACCATTTACATATGCGAGCGCGACCTACATATGCATTCTACTCTGCGTTCAAATATTGGGGGGGCAGGCAGTTTAATTTTTTTTTTTTTTTTTTTTGTAAATTTCTGTTTATTCAGTTTATAACATACAGACAATACAGTCCACAAATTGTATGAATCAACCACCGGCTACAGTGCAATTGGCGGTGTGCGGTGAACAAAAACAAAAAAGTACAAAACAAAAACTATAAACACACCCCAAAACAACAGACGTTGCCTAGACAGATACTTGCATTACTTGACCCTCCATCCCGAGGTAGACATATATTGACAGGGAGCCCTCAGGCCCCTGTATACAAGGTGAGAAAGCGCCTCATATGAGCCCACACAAGTAGCCTCCAGAGACAACGAGGCATCATCCAGGGGAGAGGACAGCCAGCGATGGGCTACTGTTAATTGGCCAGCTAGGAAGTATTTGTAAAAGTTAGGTACCGCAAGGCCTCCCTCCTCATTGGCTGTTGTAATATGACCAATTTGAGAAGGGGGACACTCCCCTGCCACAAAAAAGGAGGAGATCATGCCGTCTATTGATTTAAAGATCGATTTTGGAATCCATACTGGAGAGTTTCTGAGGGTGTATAACAGTAAGGGTAAAATCTTCATTTTAATCAGGTTTATTTTCCCAATGAGGGACAAGGGGAGGTTTTTCCAAGTGTGGAGTTTCTTAGATAGGATGACAAGCAAAGGGGAAACATTTAGTGCGATGAAGTCAGTTACCGAGTTTGAGATCTGAAGTCCCAAGTACTTAATTTGTGTTACCCATTGTAGGGGGTTGCTAGGATCAGCCTGTCTAGGTGCAGAATGAGAACGCAGGGGAAGTATTCTGGAATTCGTTTAGTTAACCTTGAGACCAGACACCACTGTAAAATTACCTAAAAGTGACAACGCAGCTTGCAAAGAGGGTCCGGTATCCCTAATGAATAGGACTAGGTCATCTGCATAGAGGGCTGTAGTCTCGGTCAGTGTGCCCACGCGATCCCCCGAATATGAGGGGAGGAGCGCAACACAATCGCCAGGGGCTCCATAACCAGTGCAAATAGTCCTGGTGAAAGGGGGCACCCTTGTCTGGTGCCCCTGGACACCGGGAAGGTGCCGGACACCCCTCCATTAATGCGGAGGGCTGCCACCGGGTGATCATATAACAGTGATATCCATTTAAGGAAATTGGGGCCAAACCCCATGCGTTGCAATACACTAGTCATGAAACCCCAGTCGATGGAATCAATGGCCTTCTCCAAGTCAAAGAACACCAGCGCCCCCCCTTATGATGTACCCATTTCCAACTGAGTATGCGTGTACACCCTCCTAAGATTTATATCAGTTGCCTTGTTCGGCATAAACCCAGTCTGGTCAGGTGATACTAAGTGGTGCAAAATTGTAATTAACCTATTGCCAATCATTTTAGCGAGTATTTTTAAGTCCATATTTAACAATGCTATGGGCCTGCAAGAAGAGCAGCACCTTGTCAGGTTTAGGGAGCAATACCACATGTGCCTCATAAAAGGAATTTGGCAGAATCCTTGATTTAAAACATTCTCCATATAGTTGCAGAAGTTTGGGGGATAAAATATCTAAATATTATTTGTACCATTCTGCAGGGATCCCATCAGGGCCCGGTGCCTTACCATTAGGAAAGGAGGCGATAGCAGTCACCAGTTCTTTATCAGTGAAGGGTGCCTCAAGACAGGTCGCCACCTCATCTGATAACACCGGTATCTGAAGGGGATCCAGCAGGTCAATCAGAGCCTGTTGGTCATATGGTGGGACAGCAGAGTACAGTTCTGAATAATATGAGACAAACGCTTGCATTATACTCTCCCCGTCCTTCACAAGGGTACTGTCTGATGAATAGATGCAGGGGATCGCTGTGTGCGCCTGCGTATCTGCAGTCAGATAAGCCAGCAATTTCCTGTTTTTATCCCTGTTCTCAAAGAATTCTTCAGCTTTGTGCTTAAAAAGTACACTGGTTACGGTTTTGGAAATGAACCAAGAAGGCCCTTCTGGCCATTTGCAGCTCTGTTAAGTAAGAGAGGGGTGGAGCTTCCGCATGAGACTTTGTACATTGTAATTCAGGAGCCTGAAGCACCTCAGATTCTGAATTTTGCTCAGCTCTGGCTGCCTTAATGGCTGGTTTATATATATATCCCTTGGGTGGATGCCTTGAACGCATTACAACCCACAGGTCTGCCCGTCGAGCCCTCATTGTGCTCCCAGTACTCCTGCAAGTGTGGTGAGACCAGTGTCTCCACGAGGACTCTGTTACCCAACCCGGATGCAGCCTCCAGGCCCCACGACGGCCGCCTCCGGCAAGACTCATCAGCACCTGCAGGGGGGTATGATCCGAGAGCCCCCAGCCAGGTCTCTGACTTCCTTAAGCTGGGGCAATAGAGCCGCATTGGCAAAGGCCAAATCTATGCGGGAGGAGGAGGCACTGACGTGGGAAAGGTAGGAGTAGCCTCTCTCGCCAGGATGTTTCCACCGCCACACCTCCTTCAGAGCCGCAGAGTCTGCCCAATGGCCTAGGTCCATGTTGTGCATCCGGGTCGGGTTTGAAGTGTCCAGAGCATAATCTAGTATATTATTAAAATCTCCAGCCACAAGTAACTTCAGTGGACCAAAGGAGGCAACTTTTTCCAAGACCTGATATAGCACTTCACGCTTGAAAGGGGGTGGGACATATAATTTCGCTATTGCTAGCAGCTGGGAATCTATATTAAGGACCACCACGACATACCTTCCATGGGGTTCAGTCACCACATGCTCAACAGAACATGACAACTTTTTATGCATTAAGATAGCCACTCCCCTGGCAAATGAGGAATGAGTGGAATGTATAGCTCTCTGTATCCAGTTCCTGTTTATGACAGTATTTTGTTACCCGTAAGATGGGTTTCCTGCAAGAGGACAATATGGAGAATTTGGGATTTGAGGTATTGAAGGACCAACGATCGCTTGTATTTGGAATTTAGCCCACGGACAATCCATGAAATGAGTTTGAGGTCACCTATTAAGTAGGGTCATGGATATCATTGAGACAAGAGAAATTCAAACTAAAGGGGAGGCCAGAGGTGGGAGAACCTGGACACAGAGAGCCACAGAGCATCACATAGCAGCATTTACACATTATGTACTGTACTAGGCAAACAAAAAAGTTCCCACATATGCGTAAGCCCTAGGGGCACAACACAAATGGGGAAGAAAAAACCCCCCAAAAATAAAAGGTTGAAAAACAAAAAGGAAAAAAATAAGATGAAAAAAAGTCAGAAACATAACATTTGAAGAACCCAACTCCCTGTTTGCTCCAGGCGAACAGAACCAAAAAGGGAAAAACACAGCCGGAGAAACTTTAGTCCCAAAAAAAACGTGAACATTAGTGGAGTCATTCCTAGAGTTCATCCACTCAAAAAAGAGACGTGTAGATAGTTCAAAAAACATTAGGGAGAGTGCCTGATATACCTGCAGCGACCAAATGGATCATCATGGATAGTTCAGTACAATTCAATTGGTTAGGAGGGTAGCTGCAACAGAGGAACAGGACTCCGGCCCGTAACCACAGTAACAGGAACCACAACTCCCAGCACCATCACAGCAGGGGGGTAAGTAGTCATGTGCCCTTATCACTCTGATATCAAACCTGCAGAGAAGGACGACTGGACCACAAGGCTAGGCAACGGAGTCTAGCCATTCGACTGCATCCTCAGGGGAATCAAAACATTTTGCAGAGCCATGGTGATTTACCTTCCGGCGGCTAGGATACAGCATGTTGTACCCCAGGCCCTTATCCCTCAGGCGCTTGCGAACATTCGTGAAGGAGCGACGTTTTCTCTGTAGATCCGGAGAGAAATCAGGATATAGGTGTATGACAGCATTCTCATACTTCAGCTCAGGGTGTTTACGGGCCTCTGATAGGATCAAGTCCCTGTCCCTGAAGTTTAGCAGGCGGACTAGGAAAGCACGTGGCCACGCACCAGCAGGCCTCCGACCAGTGGGCACTCTGTGTGCACGTTCCACAACATACACTGGGGACAATTGTTGCAGGCCCAGGAGCCGTTTGAAAAACGCCTAAGCAAACACCACAGGGTTGGGGCCCTCCTCACCTTCCGAAAGCCCGACCACCCGGAGACGATTCTCGGTGTCTTCACAACGGGACATAAGGACTTTGACCTGTTGCTGTAATTCCATCACAGTTTGCGCAGTGGAGGCTGCAGTATCCTCCACCGACGAAATGCGGTGTTCGGCTTCAGTGAGGCGGCCCCTGCATTTGTCCATATCTTGCCTAATGAGCCAACATTCGATCGTCAGAGTATCAATCTTCCCCTCAACCGACGATTTGCTGTCCGCAATGGCTGCCAGGATCATGGCGGTGGACTGCTCTCCCTGCAGCTCTGGGTACTGCAGGGCCACAAACGCTGCCATCAAGGATCCCGTCTGTATCGCTACAGATGCTAGAGGCCGAGCGGTGACCGGCAAAACGTCCGCCGCAGGAGTGTTCGGCGAAGGAGCCCGAGTGCTTGGAACGGCTGCTTTCTTAGTCGATTTGTATTTTCCAGTCATGGGGAGTACCAGAGCAGCCCCCGAGACCGCAGGAAGATGCTTACTAAGCAGGATGGCCCGTGGAGTACTAGGATTCCAGCGGATTAAAAGCACGGATGGTGGGAGCTCAGGCTGGACACGTCCTTCTCCTCTCACATTTCGGCCATGCCCCCAGTTTACATTTTTTTATTATTATTATTTATAATATTTTTTTTTTAAAGTACACTGTCCCTTTAATAACCACTTAAAGGGGTTGTAAAGGTTTGTTTTTTATTTTCTAAATAGGTTCCTTTACGCTAGTGCATTGTTGGTTCACTTACCTTTTCCTTAGATTTCCCTTCTAAATATTTTTTTTCTTTGTTTTCTTTGTCTGAATTTCTCACTTCCTGTTCCTCCTCAGTAAGCTGTTCTGGCTGACTCCACACCACTCGGATGATGGTGTGAAGTTTAGTGAGGAGAAACAGGAAGTGAGAAATTCAGACAAAGAAAAAAAACATTTAGAAGGTAAATCAAAGGAAAAGGTAAGTGAAGCAACAATGCACTAGCTTAAAAGGAACCTATTTAGAAAATAAAAAACGAACCTTTACAACCCCTTTAAGGACTTTTTTCAAACTCGGTGTTTACACGTTAAAATTATTTTTTTTTTGCTGGAAAATTACTTAGAAACCTCAAACATTATATATTGTTTTTTTTTTAACACCCTAGAGAATAAAATGGCGGTCATTGCAATACTTTTTGTCACACTGTATTTGCGCAACGGTCTTACAAGCGCAATTTTTTGGGAAAAAATTCACTTTTTGAATTAAAAAATAAGACAACAGTAAAGTTAGCCCAATTTTTTTATATTGTGAAAGATAATGTTACGCCGAGTAAATTGATACCCAACATGTCATGCTTCAAAATTGCACCCACTCGTAGAATGGCGTCAAACTTTTACCCTTAAAAATTTCCATAGGCGACGTTTAAAAAATTCTATAGGTTGCATCTTTTGAGTTACAGAGGAGGTCTAGGGCTAGAATTATTGCTCTCGCTCTAACAATTGCAGCGATACCTCACTTGTGTGGTTTGAACACCATTTTCATATGCGGGCGCATATTTTTTTTTCTTATTTATTTTACTTGATTTTATTTATTTTTACATGTTTAAAAAAAAAAAAAAAAAATGGGTCACTTTTATTCCTATTACAAGGAATGTAAACATCCCTTGTAATAGAAACAAGCATGGCAGGTCCTCTTAAGTATGAGAGCTGGGGTCAAAAAAGACCTCAGATCTCATATTTAGACTAAAGTGCAATAAAAAATAAAATTGTCATTTGAAAAAATTACAACAAAAAAATGTGCCTTTAAGACGTATGGGCGGAAGTGACGTTTTGACGTCGCTTCCGCCTTGGTATGGTATGGAGATGGGTGGGGGTCATCTTCCCCTCACTAGTCTCCATACCCAGCTAGGAAGAGTACCCGATCTCCTCCATTGCTACCGACGGCTCCGGTAAGCGACGGAGGGCGCGGGAGATGGGCGGACCCCTCTCCCGCCGCCGATAACGGTGATCTCGCAGCAAATCCGCCGCAGAGACCACCATTATCATTTACAGGACCGGCACCTGAAGAGATGGATACCTCGGTTGTGGCAGCAACTGCTGCCGTTACCGAGATATCCCTCTCCAAAAAGAGGACGTATATAGTCGTGCGCAGGTCCTTAAGTGGTTAAAATTGTTTTACCACTTTTATTGCTATCACAAGAAATGAAAAACATCAGATCTCTCTTCTACCCCTGAAAGCATGCGATTAAAAAAAAACAAAAAAACATTGATCTCATGCTTTCCAGAAAAAACAAAAGGCTGTTTAAATATATTAGGGTTATGGCTGACAGCTGCAGCCGTGGCCCCGGTATAACTGCTTGAATACCATGATGTACATGTATGTGACTGTGCTGCAAGTGGTTAATGAGTAATAAAATGCAAGGACAATTCAGACATCCCCAAATGACCCCTTTTTGAAAGCAGACACCTCAATGCTGAGTGGCATGTTGAGCCCATGTAAGATTTAATTTTAATTCCCCGGTCTTGGCTGAAAGGCCTAACCAATGAGGTAAGACCAGGTAGCACTGCTCAAATATCGCTCAAATTAGGGGGCACCCAGTGGGCACTTAATCTGGATTTCCTACCATTAAGAAGATTGCTCAGGATCCCCATTATACCAACAGGGATACTATACAGCCAGACAAAAGTCTGATAAGTGATCCTAGCCTTTTTTTTCCAGGAGCTCCATGGTGTGATGCCAAGTCGATCTTCTCTGAACAAAAACGCGAATCATGAAATCGCAGCATAGAAAAACTGTACAAAGGGTACAGAATAGGATCAACTCTTGAAGAGGAAGGGCCTCAGTCCCTAAACCCCCCCTACCCCTGGTGCAAGCCTATTGACAGGGGTAGAGCATACTATGGTCAACATAGGCTAAAGCCAAGCAGACCCCGCTCCCTAGGGACCTGCTGAAGCTGGTTCTCCAAGTACTTTGTGAAAGTTCTCTTGAAGAGAGACCCCCGGTGGGGAAGAGGAAAAGGTCCCAAAGACTACAGATCATCTGCCCAACATCAAGGCAGGCCCCAATAAACTGCTCCCTCCGTCTCTCTTCAAAAAAAAAAAAAGTTCTAGTGCCTGTGATAAATAAAAAAAAAAAGTGGAAAAGGCTTTGACATAAGGGAAGCCTTTCAGCAGTATAAAAATTTTGCCTAGACTAGCCAAAAGGCCTACGCAAGAAGGTATAAGCCAAGGAAGAGATTAAAACTCTGTAGTGCATTTATTTGCCTTTACTAAGCAAAAAATGCTTTACATACAATTTATTACAATTATAGGGATAGAATACAAGAATGACAGGCATACCTATAACAAGCAAATTGTTACCTACTACGTAGCGAATAAGCAGGAACCATGGTCTGTATAAAACAGAAGTATGCTAAAAAGGTACTTCGCTCAGGTTATAGTGGCTTATCGAGCTCCATAGGCAACAAGGACCCCAGGCTTACTCTACAAGCACGGTTGCAAGAAGTCGGGCGAAAGCGTCATCAGGCGAAGTTACTTCTGGCACAGATCGTTCTTGGTGTTAAGTTATTATAGAGTCATCCTGTCAGCTTATCTTGTTGCGCTTTTATTTGGAAAGTTTTACCATCTCCACATGGGTGTGACCCCTCTCTCAACGATGGGAGAAACATTTCCCAATTCAACCTCTAGATGGCACTGTTGTATCATTCATGCCAAAGGTCATATATGTCAAAAGGTCAAGCTATGGTTGAACACGGTTACAAAATTGTTGATTTTAGTCACAGAGAACAATATAAGGATCTAAATGTCAACTGAAACTGGACTCAGGGCCGCCATCAGGGGGGTACAGGCAGTACACCTGTAAGGGGCCCGGAGGTCTCCAGGGGCCCGGATGGCAACCCCCCTTTTTTATTTATTTTTGTTGGAAAAAAATACATTTGTAAGGGGCCCAGAGGTCCCCAGGGGCCCGGAGGTCAACCCCCCTTTGTTTATGTATTTTTTATATAAAAAAAATATTTTATTTTTTTGTAAGGGGCCCAGAGGTCCCCAGAAGCCCCCAGGGCCCTGGATGGCAGCCCCCCTTTTTTTTTATAAAAATATTGTTTTTTATGAAAGGGGTCCAGAGTTCCCCGGATGATAAACCCCCTTTTTTATAAAAAAAAAAAAAAAAAAAAAAGATTTTTTTATTATTTTTTTTTTTGTAAGGGGTCCAGAGGTCCCCAGGTGGCAACCCCACCTTTTTTTGTTCCTTTCTTGTTCGTCAGCACCCAAAGCCCCCCCCGACCTCAACAATTTGCGGCGGCAGCACCCCCCTGCTTCTCAATTCGTGGCACCCCCGCTTCTCAATTTGCGGCGGCAACCCTCCCCGGTTCTCCTCTACTCCAGGGGGCCCATGCCTGAAGCTGTGTAAGGGGCCCTAAAATTCCTGATGGCGGCTCTGACTGGACAGCATACAATAATAGTATCTATGTTCTCATTACTTTACAAGACAGCTTGTGTAAACTGTTTTTTCAATAGTATTTGTTTGAGAAGTATCCACTCAAACACTCAAAGTAATTTATGCTTCCGGTAAAAACAAACAAATTATTCTATGCAAGTCTGAAAAAAAAAATTTGAAAACACACACACACACACACACACACACACACACACACACACACACACACACACACACACACACACATATATCATACACAACACATTCCGCCCTTGATTACTTTCTCTCAGACTACATAGACCAAAAAATCATACTAAACTTTAATTTGCCTTAAATGCACCCCCATCCCCATATTTCTGCCACTGAGAAGGTGTTTCAGTCTTTGGCAAAAAAGTTCATTGGAAACAAGTCCAGTCTTGTAACACATCCAACATTAAAGGGCTTGCTCCCCACAACTCTTGTAGGCTTCTGTCATTCTTTCCATCATTAAGCCACTTTCTCTGATCTTCCTATGGATCAAATCGGAGACAGCCTGTGGAGTTGGAAACAAAAACAGATTATCTGTTCCTTCTAATAATAAAAAAACCCACAGTAGACCTTGGCCCTACAGCTACAATCTCTCCTCTAACTGGCTTCTTGCCTGGATCTCTGACCAACACTCTGCCACCTGTCTGTATCCACTTCTGACCCTCCCAAAGAACATCGATAGGGAGGTGAGGAAATAAACAACTATAAATATTTACATGTCAGTGCACACACCCATAGGGATTGCTACAATCGATACACTGCTCTCTCAATGCTTTACTCCCACATGCACATACACAGAACATTTGAAGTCTTAGTGATCACCCTGTGTCACGTACCTGGTCGGAGGCTGGACTGCTGAGAGGGCTTCCCTTGCGGCTGAGTGCAGAGCAACCCTAAAAGGTGATGACAGGAAATGCTATGCCCAAAGAAGCAGGTTTTTTTTTTTGGTTTAAATCATATTTTATTACGAGTTTTATACATTTACATACAGATTCCACTCATAGTGCATAGAAAACATAATCATGTGTATATATATACCTGTTTTAGGATTGGATTATTCCCAACACATCACCTAGAGTTTAACGCTCTATTGCATAGCTACTATCAGATCAAAAAGCAAAAATACAAAACAGAGAGATCCTGAATAATTAAAGATTTTTATCCCTTCCTTCATAGTAATTTTTTAGTGCTATCAAGTGGTTCTGAATCGTATCAGCCCAAACACACAAAACCAAAAACACAAAGAACATAACACATAACAAAAAAAAAAAAAAAAACTACACACAGATATAGACCTAGACATACTTACACATTCCTCTGGGAAGCCCCCTCCCGACTCCATACCACGCCTACCCAGCCCAACCAAATCCCCATCATACTCGTTTTCACAAGTAGAGTGTCAGAATCTCCGAGTTTAAAAAGTCGATCCAAGGTGACCAAATTTCCATAAACTTGTGATAGTGTCCCTGATTACTTGCTGTTATTTCCTCCATTCTTTTTATTTGGTTAATTTCGGCTACCCACTCTTGAATAGTGGGAACAACTCTTGTATTCCAGTATCTGGGTATGATTATTCGCGCAGCAGATATTAGATTAGAAAACAATCCCTTTGTAACCTTTCTCAAGGCCCCTGGATATATAAGGCTATTTATGGAGATCTATCATAAGATACCCTGGTGACATAGGAGCAGATCTGGAATACAATATCCCAAAATTCTTTAATCTGGGGACATGTCCACCAGATATGGATCATTGTACCCTCATCTCCTCCACATCGCCAGCATTCCCTAGGATAAATCTGTGAAATTCTATGTAACCTTGCCGGGCATCTATACCATCCAGTTAATATTTTATAATTATTTTCTTGTATAAAAGTCGCGGAGCTAGATTTAAAGGTTAACGCATAAGCTTTCTTCCAATCTTCTACAGAAATCGAATGGCCCAATTCTCTCTCCCAATCTCTGATGTAATAGGGGCTAGTTGGGGTAGCGTATGACAGCAGTATATCGTATATCGTGGAGATGGTGTTAGAACAACCTGTCGTCCCATTACACAGGGACTCAAATGGTGTTAAGTCCCTGTGTAATAGAGTGCTTTTAGATAGATGACTGTAATAATGTTGAAGCTGCAGATAATGAAACCACTGACCAGCATATCTGCGTTCATTGTTCATTATCATGTTAAGTGGCTGGGGTCCTTTTGATGACAAAGCTTGTATAATCGGAGAGGGAGTCTGCCTTATCCATTTTAGAAACCTATCTGATGACAGCGCAGAAGGAAAATCTGGGTTACCCATTATTGAGGTTAATGGACCTGGTATTGAAGAAACACCCCACCTTCTTACCGTCCTATCCCAGACTTTCAATAAAGACTGGGTCAAGGGTGGAGGTGTTTGTTCCACAAAACGCAGTTGTTTCGGTAAAGTCCATGAAGGAGAGACCAGTGGGAGTTCTATTATTTGCTGTTCTATGGCTACCCATAGTTTTGTACTCCCACAGTGGAACCAATCCAGTATTCTAGCCAACACAGCAGCTATATAATATAGTTCCATCTGCGGTAACCCCGCTCCTCCCTCTGTCTTCCGCTTTACCAGAATATCATATTGCAATCTTGCCGATGAATTCCGCCAAAGATAGCGAAGTAAGCTCGATCTTAAAGATCGAAAAAAACTGTGTTGTAGCGCTATAGACAGTGTTTGATATAAATATAGGAAGCGTGGCAGAATATCCATCTTGTATATTGCCATTCTCCCTAACCATGAGTGTTTCCTTTTAGCCAAAAGCTGCAATCTATTAATTGTAGAATTTAGTAAAGGGAGATAATTAAACTCATACATTTTTTCTTCTACCGAGGTGATATTCACTCCTAAATATTTGAGAGCTTGTGATTCCCACGGAAAGGGAAAGTTATTTTCTAGCGTTTCTTTATCTATTACTGATAACGTAATATTGAGACATCGAGATTTTGCGACGTTTACTTTAAAGTTGCTATAAAGGCCAAACTGTTCCAATTCATAGAGAATATTCTGAAAAGCTATTTTTGGATTAGATACATATAAAAGTAAATCATCTGCGAAGATACTCAGTTTATAAGAGTTATTGCCCACCTGAACTGAACAATTTGACCGAAGCGCAACCGCCAGGTGTTCCATTGCCAGGATATACAAATATGGTGACCACGGGCAGCCCTGGCGTGTCCCATTTGAAATTTCAACAGGTGGGGATAATGTCCCTTTAACATTTATTCTTGCTGACGGAGCTGTATAAAGGGCCATTATTTTCTGTATAAATTCTCCTGGGAGTCCTATTTGTTCCAAAGACGCTGCCATAAACTTCCAGTCTAAACGATCGAAAGCCTTCTCAGCGTCTAAGGCTAACAAACAGAATGGGCTCTTGAATCTCCGGACATAATGTATCAAAAGGCTGTTCTTCAAGATGTTATCCCGTGCTTCCCACTTCGGTATTAATCCCACCTGATCTAACCCTATTAAACCTGGTATCACTGTTTGTAAACGTGCAGCCAACACTTTGGCATATATTTTTAGGATCACATTAATCAAAGAAATGGGCCTGTAGCTGGAACACTGAGTAGGATCTTTTTCAGGTTTAGCTATAAGTGTAATATGCGCCTCCTGGGTCTGTTTAGTGAATGGGCAGTCTGCTGTCATGTCATTAAACAAATTACACAGAACAGGGTTAAGAAGTTCTCCAAATTGTGGGGGGGCAGGGCGGCGCCAGCGGAGACAGACATGCCCTGCTGAAGCTCCGTGACTCTCAGGACTCCACAGCCGAATAAAGCGCCCGTTCAGCTCGGTTCCCGGTGGAACCAGGTGTGGGAACAGCTGGTGAGACAAAATAGTCTATTTATGTTTAGAAGGGGAGCCCGCTTGAACAGGAAAACATCTAATTTCAAAGTCAGTCAGCCCAGAGCAGCATTGAAAATGGCACCTCCCCCTTCTCCTCACACAAGCACCTCACAAACTGCTAAACAAAGACAGCAGAAACAGCGGTCCCAGGCTTCTCTTGTGGAGAATGACACAGATAATGATAATGACTATGAATATACTGACCCAGTACAGGTCACCAACACAGATACCATTAACCCAAACATATTAAAGCAATTTGAAAAGATGCTTCAGAAGGCACTTAAGAAAACTTCAGACCACATCACAAGCAGTTTGTCAAAGGAAATTAGGGAATTAGGTCAGCGCACTTCTGACCTAGAAGATAGAGTAGATCACATGGAAATTGATGTACAGTCCCACCTGCATGAACTAGAGGATTTAAAAGCAGAAAATCTCATCCTAAACTCGCGTTTAGAAGACTTTGAGAATAGGGCCCGTCGTTCAAACTTGCGCATTCGTGGAATTCCTGAGGCAATTATTGATCTCCAGTCCACAGTAACTGCCCTATTTCAGGAGCTGCAGCCATCAATCACTATTGACCGCCTGGAGATAGACAGAATTCATAGGGCTCTGATTCCTCTCAAAGCTACAGGACCACCGCGCGACATTATAGTGAAACTTCACTATTTCCGTACAAAAGAACAGCTTCTTGCCGCAGCCCGTATAAAAGACTCTTATATTCCAAGGCAATCCATATCAAATTTTTACTGACTTGTCTCCAACTACGGTTGCTAAAAGACGGGCACTGAAACCCCTCCTTCAGATCCTACAGCAAAACCAAATATTATATCAATGGGGTTTTCCATTTTCCATATGGTTTACACATCGAAGTTCAAAATATAGATGTAAATCTGCTGACGAATTGCAAAAGGTACTACAGGACCTTCACCTATTGGACAGATCATTCTCCTTGTCAGATACTTTACACAAGCAAACTGCATCCTACAAAGCAAATGAAACTTCTAACTCCAAAAGCAATGGAAATCATCACAGTCCTACTAAACGCTTTCGCTTCAACTCGCCTGACAGGAATCCTGCAGACACTATGGACTGAGAAACAACTTTTTTCATGTTTTATTTTGGAACTTCTCTCCACGGGAGCTCTGAGATTGCTCAATTTTCCTTCCCCCCCCCTTTTTTTTGTGAAGGCCTATCGGCCATTATCAACACTATTACTTATAGTTCATCCCTATTTAAGCAAGTTCGCTGTTACATAATTTTTTTTTCCCTTGAATCTACCCTACACCACATATATTTTTTTTTTTTATATATAGACGGGTGCTAAAAGTTTTTTCTTCATTTTTCTTTTTTTCAATAAATGATTAAGTGGCTGTTGCGGTCCTGAGAGCTAGTTACTGCTCTCCCCACTACTCTGCCCTGGGTTTCTCCTCCTATCTGTTTTTGGAGGGGCTTCCTTGGATAGATTTTTGGCCTCTGGGTTTGTATTTTCTACTCGCCCAGTACGCCGTATTTTTAATTATTCTCTGCATACTTGATTTATCATTAAATGCTTATATGATTCTTCTTCCGATCTTTTCTTTTTCCATCTTTTCTATCTTTTCTTTTAGAACTCAGCTCCTCCCCGGGGTAAGTATATTTAAATATTTTGCATATATATTGTATGTTTATATTGATTTCTTGATATGTGAATGGCCCCCTTAAATGTCTTATCTTTGAATGTGCAAGGCCTCAACATACCTCAAAAGCGCACGAAAGCATTTCGCTCACTAGCTTCAACAAAGGCACATGTAATTTGTCTCCAAGAGACCCACTTTACTAAACATTCCGCTCCTAAATATTTTGGCTCTCTATACCCTCAGGTTTTTACAGCCTCGGCTGACACAAAGCAGCGTGGTGTACTGATAGCGTTTCATCGCACAACTCCCTTCTCACTTCAGACAGAGATCAAAGATCCTGAAGGGCGGTATCTCATACTTACTGGGCATATAACTGACTCTCCAGTTACTGTGGTGTCATACTACGCCCCAAATAAAACCCCTTCATCCTTCCTCTCTCACTTGTTACAGGTAGTTGAAACTCATAAAACTGGCACGCTACTAATTTGTGGAGATTCGAATCAAGTCCTTTATCCATTTTTAGACAAATCCCCTATTCCTAGCACACCTATCTCCCGTAAAAGCACATTTCAACAATTACTCCAGCAACATCACTTATTAGATACCTGGCGAGAAGCAAACCCAGCTAAGCGACAATTTACTTTCTACTCAAATCCTCACAATTCACTCTCCCGAATAGACCACATACTTATAAATGTACCTATGGCCCCTGAACTTCTCTCTTCCTCCATTATACCCTTCACATGGACTGATCATAGTGCAGTGTTAACCTCATTCACCTCTGCAATTCCAAAAGCACAAGACCCCACTTGGCAGATAAATAACTTCATGCTATCCCACCCATCCCACTATGCAGATTTAGAGACAGCCTTAAAAGATTATATTTCTTTTAATAAAACCTCTGATATCTCTCCTCTGACATTGTGGGAGGCTCATAAATCAGTGCTCCGTGGAGCATGTATTCAAAAAGCCTCATACCTCAAAAAGGAAAAACGGCTGCTCCAACATAAACTGGAGGCAGAATTTAACTCAACCCATGCACTCTTTCAGGCAAACCCTAATCCTACTACGAAATCACACCTGGATAGAGCACGTCTAGACCTTGACCTTTTTCTCTCAAACTCTGCTGTTAAAACGCTAAGTAAATATAGGCATTCATTCTATCTTAAAGCCAATAAACCTACGACACTCCTTGCCCGGGCCCTTAAAAAATCAATACACTCCTCCAAACCGATACGTCTAAAATTGTCCCACGACACCTACACCAGTAACCCAGTAAAAATTCTTCACACTTTCCAAAAACATCTTGCCACATTATACAATAAAGAAGAACCCCTAAATCAGGCCTCTGCAGATTCCTTTTTTTCCCACATCACACTTCCATCTATTCCCTTGGTCAACCGGGATAGCCTTGAAAGCCCTATAACCACTGATGAAATTAACATGGCAATAAAATCTCTTAAGCTAAATAAACGTCCAGGCCCAGACGGCTTTTCAGCCATGTATTATAAGAAATTTGCACATATATTAACCCCACTATTGACCGAAGCCTTCAATTCTATACTCTCTGGGCATTCCTTCCGACCTGAAACACTGACAGCTATTATTTCCATGATCCCTAAACCAAATTCAGATGAATCAGCTCCCTCCAATTACAGACCCATCTCTCTACTTAATTTGGACATAAAGCTTTTAGCGAAAGTTTTGGCAACACGTTTAAATAATATAATAGGATCTTTAATCCACAAGGACCAAGTAGGCTTTATCCCAAAACGCCAATCTGGTGATGCGGTACGTAGAGTGGCCTTACTTACCCATATTGCCCAAAAAAGACGGATACCTCTTTGCCTGTTATCCCTAGACATCAAAAAGGCTTTTGATACTGTATCATGGCCCTACCTCCAATTTGTCCTACAACGCTGGGGATTTGGCCCCCACTTCCTTAGTTGGATCTCGTCACTGTATAACCACCCCAAAGCCTATGTGAAATATGCAGGTTATAAATCCAACCTATTTAACATCCTTCGAGGAACCCGTCAAGGTTGTCCTCTTTCCCCAATTCTATTTGCCCTTCTCATTGAACCCTTAGCTCAATCTATCCGTTCTGATCCATCTATTAAAGGCCTTGAGATAGCTGGACATCAGCATAAAATTTGCTTATTTGCTGACGACATTTTACTTTTTATGTCCTCTCCCCATATCTCTGCTCCTAACTTAATACAGAAGTTAGACCAATTTGCCCGTATTTCTGGTTTGCACGTCAATCTGCAAAAATCCTCAGCACTCAATATCTCCTTATCTTCCTCAGAATTACAACAAGCACAGGTATCCCTTCCCTTTTCCTGGTCCACTACGCGTCTACCCTACCTGGGAATCAACCTCACGTCTCATATTACAGGACTCTTCTCAGCCAATTACCCACCTATATTACGCCATATCACCTCTTTGTTAACACATTGGTCTTCTCTTCCTATATCGTGGATAGGTAAAATGAATATTATTAAAATGTCTATACTTCCCAAAATTCTGTACTTTTTTCGAGTTTTACCCATCTCTCTACCGGCATACTTCTTAAGAATACTACAAAGTAGAATAACAAAATATGTTTGGGGTACATCTAAACCCCGTTTACCCAAACATTCTCTTTACCTCCCTAAATGTAAAGGTGGTCTGGGATTTCCTAATTTATCTACCTACTACTACGCGGCCCAACTAGCACAATTAACCAAATACCATGCAACCTCGGAAATTCCTCTTTGGGTAACTCTAGAATCAATAGATTGCGATCCTTATTCTATCTCCAATCTTTTATGGCTGAGTCCTTCTGATCATAAAAGAATCACTAACCCAGTTACCAAAAACTCATTAACTATTTGGAACAGATTTAAAATAACAAATGAGCTACAATCTCCTCACACTCCACTTTTATCATTTATTAAAAATCCCCTTTTTTATCCTGCCTGGAAATTCCCCAAATCTTTTAAAGCCTGGACTAACTCTAAATTAATCCATCTTCATGATCTGACGTCCCAGACTACCTTTATACCGTTCCCAGATTTATGTGAAAAACATGGTCTTCCAAACTCTGAGCTTTTTAGATATCTGCAGATTAAAAACTTTTTTACACCCTGTATCCAAAGCAGAACCAAACTTAATAAATTATCACACTTCGAAACCAAATGTAAAAATGATCCCCATGCAATTGGACTGATCTCTAACCTCTATGCTCAACTCATCACTAAACCTGTTTCTGACCCTCCTTATGTAGCTAAATGGGAGGCAGATCTCAATCTTAATCTTGAAATATCTGATTGGGCTGCAATCTGGAATAATACAAAATCCTCCTCACAAAACATAACAGCTTTGGAAACTAATTACAAAGTACTCACCCGCTGGTATTTGGTCCCTTCCAGAGTTGCAAAATTTGCCCCCAATTACTCCTCATTATGTTTTCGTGGCTGTGGTGATCTTGGCTCCTATCTACACACTTGGTGGGATTGTCCGGTAGTTCAAAAGTTCTGGAGTGATATATTTCTCATACTCTCAGCCTTGTTTGCAATATCTATCCCTCCAGTACCTTCAATAGCACTCTTAAATCTCAAACCGGCAACACTCACCTATAAACAATTTAAACTTTTATTGCAGATCACAACAGCCGCGAAACAGACCATAGCTAAAGCCTGGAGAACTGACAATTTGGTATTAAATGAAACTAAGCATAGAATTAACCAAGCTATGGTCCATGCCAAAATGGAAGCCATAATTCAAGATAAAATAAATTCCTTTAAAGATATTTGGCAACCATGGATAACTCAGTTTTTGCCACCAAACTTTGATGACACCTTGTTGATGCCTTGATGTTTTACACTCTCTCGCAGTAACTACCTATAAGCAAATGGCTATTGATGCATTTATCCCCGGGGATTCTTCCTGTCGCTTCCTCTTCTCCTTCTCTTCTTCCTGCTCTTCCCCTTCTTTTTTTCTCAACTTGTTTATATGGTCGTTTTTTTTTTTTTGTGTTTTTATTATTTTTATTTTTTTTCATGTATATATAGGTTCAACAAGTATACCTACATATGCTCCTCTCAATTTTTTTAGGCACAGATTCTTGATTTTTAAGAGTTATATAGTAGTGATCATTCTGTCTCATACCTTTTGAGGCTTTAATACATTTCTTTATCCTCCTTAGGTGTTTACCTTTAAGGCTTCAATTGTATTTCTCATTCTGAGTCTACACTTTATTTAGACTAAGTGAAGTAACTCACTCTGATTATTGAGTGAAGCAATTGTCTCTTGATCCATGATATATATATGATTTCATATGCTAATTTTGAACCTATTGTAGTGATTACTGTGATTGTTGCTTTATTTATTTATTTTTTTATTATTATTTCTCTGTAATTTGATAAAATTCAATAAACAAATTTGAACAAGAAGTTCTCCAAATTGTTTATAATATACTACTGAGAATCCATCGGGCCCCGGACTCTTGCCTGGCTTCAATGATTTACTGGCCTGAGTGACTTCTGCCAGTGTAAATTGAGTCGATAGGCACTCTGTCTTCTCCTTTGGCATATTTGGCAGGCCAGTGCTCTGTATGTAGTCACAGAATTGGGCATAACTAATTCTATCTGATCTTACTGAATTTGTATCCTTTAAATTATATAATGAGGAGTAATATTCATGAAAGGTGGAGGTGATTTGTTCTGTGGCACATACAAGACCACGCTGAGGGTACTGCACCTTTGGGATATAGGTTCTAGATTGTTTCTTAGAAATAGATCGGGCGAGTGCTTTACTACATTTATTTCCATGTTCGTACATCATATGTTGCGTACATTCCTTATGTTTCACATAGGCCTGATCAAGTAATGAGTATAATTTTAATCT
This sequence comes from Rana muscosa, assembly GCA_029206835.1. Lineage (NCBI taxonomy): Eukaryota > Metazoa > Chordata > Amphibia > Anura > Ranidae > Rana > Rana muscosa. The sequence continues at coordinate 621,639,334 of CM055118.1, forward strand.
TTTTTGTTGAAGAGATTGAAAGATAGCAACCCCTAAGTGTTGTTTATGTTCTAATTCATGGATCTCTTTCAACAGGGAGGCCATGGTGGAAGCTTTTTCCTTCTTTAATCTTGTACCATGTGATGTTAGTATTCCCCTCAACACACATTTTAAGGCCTCCCATTTTATAGGGGACGCTGTTGTATCATTTTTATGATCATTAAAGAAAGCTGAAATTGTTTCCTCCATGGCCCCAACTGTCAGCGTATCATTTAACAAATTCTCGTTTAATCTCCAAGTAAATTTAGGTTTTAGGCCTCATGCCCACGGACGTTTTTAAAAGCGAGCAGTAAATAGAGCTTTGACGCCAGGAAAACAGGCGTTAAAAAACGCCAAATTTACCGCGTTTTTGATGCGCGTTAGTACGCGTTTTTTAGCGTCAGCGTTTGTAAGCGTTTTTTAAAGAAAAACACATCTCAAGGCTATATTCACTCCCACATTACCCACAATGCCACAGAAAACAAAGAAAACGTGTTACAGAGCTTTAGTCAGTGCCATTTTGTTAGGAGAGAGAGAGGAGAGAGCATTACACATCATTTAAAGCATTTTAGCATATTTCGGGAGTAATATGGATCCCGTCATGTTAAAAATTGATGAGGCAATCCTCCTGATCATCTTGCGGAGGCAGCGGAGAAGGAGACAGGAGGAGGAGAGAAGGAGGAGAACGCGGCAGTATTGGATGCATCCAATGGTATCCCATCGGGTGTCAACTGGCTACTTTGCTAACATTTTTTCTCAACTGCGGTTATATCCTTCGAAATTCCAGAATTTCACAAGGATGTCAGTGCCGCGCTTTGATCATCTGTTGGAGAAGCTGAGGCCAAGGTTGACCAGGATGGACACAGTGATGCGGAGCTCTGTGTCACCGGAGGAACGACTCCTAGTGACACTCAGGTAAGTGCAATACACATATGGGTTAGGGTAACAGAATACGGTTAGGGGTTAGGTTTAGGGGATAGGAAATAGGGTTAGGGGTTACGGTTAGGGGTTATGGTTAGGGGATAGGGTTAGGGTATAGGGTTAGGGGTTAGGGTTAGGGAATAGGGTTAGGGTGTAGGGTTAGGGGTTAGGGTTAGGGAATAGGGTTAGGGGTTAGGGGATAGGGGTTATGGTTAGGGGATAGGGTTAGGGTTAGGGAATAGGGTTAGGGTTTAGGGTTAGGGAATAGGGTTAGGGTTAAGGGTTACGGTTAGGGGATAGGGTTAGGGGATAGGGTTAGGGGTTATGGTTAGGGAATAGGGTTAGGGGTTATGTTTAGGGGATAGGGTTAGGGTTAGGGTTAAGGGTTAGGGGTTAGGTAATAGGGTTAGGGTTAAGGGTTACGGTTAGGGGATAGGGTTAGGGGTTATGGTTAGGGGATAGGGTTAGGGTTTAGGGTTAGGGAATAGGGTTAGGGGTTAGGTAATAGGGTTAGGGTTAAGGGTTACGGTTAGGGGATAGGGTTTAGGGTTAGGGGTTATGGTTAGGGAATAGGGTTAGGGTTAAGGGTTAGGGGTTAGGGTTATGGTTAGGGGATAGGGTTAGGAGTTAGGGAATAGGGTTAGGGTTAGGTAATAGGGTTACGGTTAGGGGATAGGGTTAGGGGTTATGGTTAGGGAATAGGGTTAGGGTTAAGGGTTATGGTTAGGGGATAGGGTTAGGGTTTAGGGTTAGGTAATAGGGTTAGGGTTAAGGGTTACGGTTAGGGGATAGGGTTAGGGGTTAGGGTTAAGGGTTAGGGGTTATGGTTAGGGAATAGGGTTAGGGTTTATGGTTAGGGGATAGGGTTAGGGTTAGGGGTTATGGTTAGGGGATAGGGTTTAGGGTTAGGGTTAAGGTTAAGGGTTAGGGGTTAGGGTTAGGGGTTATGGTTAGGGAATAGGGTTAGGGGGTAGGAAATAGGGTTAGGGTTAAGGGTTACGGTTAGGGGATAGGGTTAGGGTTAGGGGTTAGGGGGTTAGTTATGGTTAGGGGATAGGGTTAGGGGTTATGGTTAGGGGATAGGGTTAGGGTTAGGGGTTATGGTTAGGGGATAGGGTTAGGGTTTAGGGTTAGGATTTAGGGTTAGGGTTAGGGGTTAGGGTTAGGGTAAGTTTTTATTTTTATCAATAGTTTTTTAATATGTGAACTTTTTATCTTATCTTAGGTTCCTTGCCACAGGACAAAGTTACGTGTCCCTACACCATTATTTTCTACTTGGCCTCACAACAGTGTCCAGGGTGATAAGGGAAACATGTGTGGCAATATGGGAGGAGTTACATGAGGAGGTAATGCCAGAGCCCACAGAAGAGATCTGGGAGTCTGTGGTTGACACTTTTTGGGAGAAAACACAGTTCCCAAATTGTATCGGTGCCCTTGATGGGAAACATATCAGGGTGAAGAAGCCTCCCCAGTCTGGATCATCATATTTCAATTATAAAAAATATTTTTCTGTGGTCCTCCTGGCATTGTCCGATGCCCATCTCAAATTTCTTTTTGTGGATGTGGGAGCATATGGAAGCCAAGGTGACGCCCGTATATTCCGGGAGTCGGCCTTCGGACGTCGTCTACATGAGGGACGACTCAATATCCCTGAAAGCAGGCCTCTACCCTGCACTGAGGAACCCAGCCTACCCTTAGTGATGGTGGCAGACGAGGCCTTTGGACTGGCAGAAAACCTCATGAGGCCATACAGTGGCTATGGTCTCAGCCATCGCCAAAAAATCTATAATTATCGGCTCAGCCGTGCACGCCGTGTCGTTGAATGTGCATTTGGGGTGTGCACGGCCAAATGGCGAGTTTTGCTCACAAGTATGCAACTGGATGTGGAGAACGCCATTAAAGTAGTCCTGGCATGCTGCGTTCTGCATAATTATCTAAGGGACAGTGACAGCAGCAATGTTGAACCGGAGCCCAGTAACCAAAGTCAGAGGGTACAATTTATGGACTTGCGGTCAACGGCACGTGTCATGGGCATTCGAAACCAATTTGCTGCATTTTTTGAATCCCCTGATGGAGAGGTGTCATGGCAGAATGATCATGTGTAATTTAAAAAAATGAAATTCAGATGCATTCAGATTCAGAAAAATTTGATACAAATATCGATCCTGGTAAATTTTCAATACAGATGTATACATCTTTACTTTCTTGTGTTTATTTTTGAAATAAATCATTTTAAAGATTGTTATTTTTCCATTTTGCAATCATTGTTCAACAAGTTTTGACTGTGTCTTCATGCAAGCGTATGCTAAGCCCCTTTTGAGTCCTTTGCCCTCTGTCTTTGGTCAAGCGTATGCTAGGCCCGTAATGGAGTGCTGTTGTGCATCATATAAAACACAAATGAAACAATTTTTTATTCAAACAAAAAAAAATTTATTAAACAATTGTTACATCAAAGCTGGTGATAGGTGGGGTTGGACATCTGATCACTACGGGGATGTGGGGATTGGGGACGGGGCTGGGGTTCAATCCAGAATTCTTGCTGGTAGCGGGGGGGGAATGGATTTGAAGGGTGAATATTGGAGGTTGAAGGAGGAAGTTCAGTATTTGAATATGGCATATAAAACGATGCCTGAGACGGGGTAGGTGGTGGCTGGCATTGCTGATGATGAGAGGGGGGTGCTAGCACTGCTGAGGTCCTGGGGGCCATTGGGGGATCATGAGAAGGATTTAATGTATTGCTTGGCGCCCTCACACCTCTCAATTTATCTTGCCGTACTTGCATTGCCATAGTTTGGACTTTATACATAAAATCCTTCTCTTCTTCTCCCCCAATGTCCTCCAGGAGGTGATATAGGCTACGGCAGAAGGAGACGCGTGGGTTGCTGTGATCCAAAAAAGGATCCACACTGCGCCTCTCCTGCCGCACTTCCTGCAGCAGTGCTAGCACCCTGTCATCTCCCTCAACAGTGCAGCCACCCCTCGCCTGACGTCCACGTCCACGACCACGGCCACGAACACCGCCACGACCGCGTCGCTCACCACTGTCCTGAATGGCATTTGAGGATATTTCCAATGCCCTGGATTCCTGCAAAAGAACAAATCATTTTACATTCACATGTACATGGACAGACAGACAATGAGATAGATAGGCAGACATAAGCACTTACCTCATCAGGGCACTGAACACTGCCCTCATCAACATTGTTTGGCGATCCACTGCCTGTCATCGGACTGCTTGGTCTTTCTAAGGTGTCTTCCTCTGCAGACACCTCCCTGGCTGCAGAAATGTTCGATGTTGTCCTGCAGACAATGAAATAAAAGAATTAACTTAAAGTGGTTGTAAATCCACTTATACAACTTGCACCTACAGGTAATCCTAGATTAAGGCTTACCTGTAGGTGCAAGAAATATCTCTTTAACCTACACGGTTAAGGAGATATTTACTTTTAAACCCGGCGTCGCTGACGTCACGCGCATACGCATGTGTCTGTCGTCATTGCCGCTACGGGGCCAATCATAGCGCCGGAGCGGCGATAAACAGAAGAGACGTCTAAGCACGGTGGCAGCGGTGGAGGTGTCCCAGCATCGCTGCGGGGGCTTCAATATCAGGTAAGTCATTCATAATGAGCTAGTATGCTATGCATACTAGCTCATTATGGTTTTGTCTTGCAGGTTGGTTAACAAGAAAATATATATATATATATATATATATATACACATTTACAACCAATAGTCATATAAAATACCGCCAGAAAAGATATGTACATAGGCAACTATATTGCGAAAAAATAAAACTTACGGTCTGCTGCTGTTCCTCATATTTTCTCTGAGGAAATTCAGCTCATTATGAAACACGTGAGGCTTCTTGGTCGGGGCTGCCATTCCACTTCTGGAAGTCTTTTCCTCATCTGTGAGATCCCTCCTGACGCGGTCTCGAAGGGATTTCCAGCGTTTTTGCAAGATTTTTACTAAAAAAAACATGGAAAAAAGGTTTTATATGCATTCCCAAAGTGATCTAAATTTTTTTTTTTGTTCCCCTGTGCCTATGTGCTCGCACACAGAAGCGAACGCATACGCAACTCCCGCCCACATATGACATTGTTGTTCAGACCACACATGTGAGGTGTCGCCCCGAACGTTAGAGCGAGATAAATAATTCTAGCCCTTGACCTCCTCTGTAACTCAAAACATGCAACCAGTATGATTTCTAAGTACGAAAGTTTGGCGCCATTCTACGAGCATGTGCAATTTTGAAGGGTGACATGTAAGTTACCTATTTACTAGGCTTAACATAAACTTTCAAATTAGGTGAAAAAAAAAAAAATTTTTTAAAAACATTAAAATGTCTTTTTTTTTAAATAAAATACGGTCGTAAAATGTATGCGCTAATAACGTGTGAGATTACGCCATTGTATTCTCTAGGGTCTCTGCTAAAAAAACATATATAATGTTTGGGGTTTCTATGTAATTTAATGACAAAAAAGAACATTTTCATGTAGGAAAGAAATGTCAGAATTGGCCAGGATGTGAAGTGGTTAAAAAAAGATCATACATTAGGAAAAGACTTACTTATTTCCTTTCTCTCTCCATGCAAACTGTCTTCCCAGCCAGGGGTGATGGCAGCACTTATATCCTGCCATATCGACACTCTCCTTAGGTGGTCTCCATGCTGCAGATGGGACACATCCCACAGTTCGGGATGGGCCTGAACAGCCGTTATCAGCTCCCGTTGTCCCACAGCTTGTGCCATCTTACAAGCCATGTTCTCTTCTTCACAAGCACACGGCTGTGCAAAGGACTCCTGGGAAATAATATTATCCACACAGGAAGTTCCTGTCTTTACATTGTCCAATCATCTTTTTACATATTTTTACATAGGAAAACACTGGAGCTAAAAAACGCGATTTTAGGCGTTAGTACGCGTTTGTACGCGTTTGTACGCGTTTGTGCGCGTTTTTTGACGCTTCGCGTTTTTTCCTGCCTAACGTCGCCGCCGCGGAACGCACTGGCCCTGGGTTTTTTTTACAGCTTACAAACGCCTATGCTCTTTACAGCTCACAAACGCCTAGGTGGGCATGAAGCTATAGACTAACATGGACAGGCGTTTTTAAGCTGTAAAAAACGCTCACAAACGCGGCTGAAAAAACGCCCGTGGGCATGAGGCCTTATAGTGTTTGGAACCTTCACCACAAAATATACGGGGAAATGATCAGACCACTTTTGTATGCCTATCTCGGACCACAGTTCCCAGTCCAACATACGATGTGAAACCAGGAAATAATCTATCCTGATATACGTATTATGGGTCGCAGAGTAGCACGTATAATCTTTATCTCGAGGGTGTAATGCATGCCAAACATCTACTAGTTGAAACAAATGAAACGTCCGCTTTAATGTATTCAAACGAACGGGTGAGATATATAGATTGCCCGTTGAGGTATCCATAGCCGGATCCATCGTTAAATTTAAATCACCTCTCATAACTAAGACTCCTTCCTCAAAATCTCTAAGTTTCCCTAAAACCGCCGACATCATAGTGCCTTGTCCCTGATTGGGTGCATATATATTAAACAATGTAAATAGCTGATCAAAGATTTTACATTTAATAAACAAATATCTACCCTCAGGGTCAATCTGCTCCTGAACATCAGAGATTGGGATAGAGGAATGTATACCAATCGCCACCCCTCTTGATTTTTCACTTTGATTATGACTCATGAACCATCTAGAATAACACCTAGTGGGCATTCTAGGGACCGAAGAAGATTTAAAATGAGTTTCCTGAAAAAAAAAATATTCACCTTTTGCTTATGCATATCATATATTATTTGATCTTTTCTGCGGAATATTCAGACCCCTGACATTCAGGGATCCAAACTTAAGGCTCCTCATGGTGGATCGAGATAGGGCTCAAGCAGGCATGGTGCATGATATCCGTCTACAGAGAGGGCCCCCCAGAGGAACAAAACACTAACTAAATACAAAAAAAAACACATCAACCCACAAGACGTAGACACACAGAAAAAAAGAAAAAAGACACACAAAAACCTACAGAAAATAATAAACATCCCTCCCATTAGTAGCAGAAATACAGTGGATACTACCGCATATCTGAATGTTGCGGTGCATCCCGGAGGGTCTGTAATTCCACGGTTTAGTACCAATTCCATTGGGTAAAAAAAATACTACAAAAAATATAAATGTCCCACACCCCGCAACCTCCTGGTTGTTGGTGCTCCCAATGGTAAGAAGAAAAAGGAGAAAAAAAGAAAAAGAAAAAGAAAGAAAGAGAGCAGTCCAGCACCCTGTCTGGGCTCCCCTTGTCCCCAGTCTCATTCTATTACCTATACACGCATTTAATCCAAAACACCATGTTTTTACATTCTTTAATTGACTAATCTAGTATGGCAGAACTTATTTTAGTTATTATATCTACAGCAATAGGTGGCTCAGTATGCTCCAGTCCACCCATCGGGAGCGTAACGGGCCCCATTTACCTCTATCCCGCCCCGGGGGGCGACCGGCTGCCCACTGGGCCGCTCCCCTCCGCCATCCCGATGCCCAAATATAAGTCTCCAAAAAAACAAAACACAATGTGTGTTGAGGTCGAAACAAGTGTAAATGAGCCTTATTTCTGCAACTGAATGACAGCAGCCACATATATTGAAAAAAGACTGCATATACAAGCACTAGAAAAGCATACAGCAATGGGTGTCTCTCAACAAAACACAAAACAAAAAAAACACACATTAAAGCTCCTACCGCATCAACATGCTTTTTTTATGCTTCTGCAGACTAACAGGTTTTCTGCTAAGATTGCCCTGTATTTGGCTCCATCCATCTTCCCATCAACTCTGACCAGCTTCCCTGTCCCTGTTGAAGAAAAGCATTCCCACAACATGATGCTGCCACCACCATGTTTCACGGTGAGGATGGTGTGTTCAGGGTGATGTGCAGTGTTAGTTTTCCACCACACATAATGTTTTTCTTATAGGCCAAATAGTTAAAATTTGGTCTCATCTGACCAGAGCACCTTCTTACACGTTTGCTGCGTCTCCCACATAGCTTCTTGCAAACTGAAAAAACAGGACTTTTTATGGCTTTCTTTCAACAATGGCTTTCTTCTTGCCACTCTTCCATTAAGGCCAGATTTGTGGAGTGTACGACTAATAGTTGTCCTGTGGACAGATTCTCCCACCTGAGCTGTGGATCTTTGCAGCTCCTCCAGTTACCAGAGGCCTCTTGGCTGCTTCTCTGATTAATGCTCTCCTTGCCCGGCCTGTCAGTTTAGGTGGACGGCCATGTCTTGATAGGTTTGCAGTTGTCATACTCTTTTCATTTTTGGATGATGGATTGAACAGTGCTCTGTGAGATATTTAAAGCTTGGGATTTTGTTTTATAACCTAACCCTGCTTTAACCACTTGAGGACCGCCGCACGCGGATGTACATCTGCAGAATAGCGCGGCTGGGCACATGGGCGTATAGGTACGTCCCCTTTAAGAGCACAGCCGTGGGTCGCGAGGGCGCTGCCAGCGGCACGCTCGCGACCCGGTCCTCTTCTCCGTGAGGATCAACGCGGGAACAGCGGACCCGATCGCCGCTGGTGTCCTGGGATCGGGTCACAGAGAGGAAGAACGGGGAGAGGTAAGTGTAAACAAACCTCTCCCCGTGCTTCCTAGTGTGAGTGTCATTGATCGTCTGTTCCCTGTAATAGGGAACGACGATCAGTGACGTAACACGCTAAGCCACGCCCCCCACAGAAAAAAACACAAATCAGGGCACACTTAACCCCTACGGCACCCCCTCCTGGTTAACCCCTTCACTGCCAGTGTAATTTTTACAGTAACCAGTGCATTTTTATAGCACTGATCGCTGTAAAAATGAAAATGGTCCCAAAATAGTGTCAAAAGTGTCCGCCATAATGTCGCAGTCACGAAAAAAAAATCACTGATCGCCGCCATTACTAGTAAAAAAAAATTTTTTTAAATAAAAATGCCATAAAACGATCCCCAATTTTGTAAACGCTATAACTTTTGCGCAAACCAATCAATAAATGCTTATTGCGATTTTTTTACCAAAAATATGTAGAAGAATATGTACCGGCCTAAACTGAGGAAAGTTTTTGGGGATATTTATTATAGCAAAAAGTAAAAAATATTGAATTTTTTCAAAATTGTCGCTCTATTTTTGTTTATAGCGCAAAAAATAAAAACCGCAGAGGTGATCAAATACCACCAAAAGAAAGCTCTATTTGTGGGAAAAAAAGGACGCCAATTTTGTTTGGGAGCCATGTCGCACGACCGTGCAATTGTCAGTTAAAGCGACACAGTGCCGAATCGCAAAAAGTGGCCAGGTCTTTAAGCTGCATAATGGTCCGGGTCTTAAGTGGTTAAACTTCTCCACAACTTTATCCCTGACCTGTCTGGTGCATTCCTTGGCCTTCATGATGCCGTTTGTTCACCAAAGGTTCTCTAACAAAATTCTGAGGGCTTAACAGAACAGCTGTATTTATACAAAGATTAAATGACAAACAGGTGGACTCTACTAATTAAATGACTTCTGAAGGCAATTGGTTAAACTAGATTTTAGTTAAGGGTATCAGAGTAAAGGGGGATGAGTACAAATGCATGCCACACTTTTCACATATTTATTTATAATAAAAAAAAAAAATGAAAACCATTTATCATTTTTCTTCCACTAAACAATTATGTGCCACTTTGTGTTAGGCCCCATGCACACGAGACGCAGGTGCAAACTCTGCTGAACACACGTTTTTAAACGCTGAAACCGGCGTTTATAAACGCGCGTTTTGCCGCGTTTGCGGCCGCGTTTGCGTTTATAAGCGTTTCATCATAGACCCTCCCTAAGCTCAAAAAACAGTAAATTTTAACCATTTCAGCCAGTTTGTGAGACCAGAGTGAGTAGCAGCAGCTGAGAGAGCAGCAGTGTACTTGTATTTAGCGTATCACTTGCCACATCATCTGCCACAAGTTGTGGATTGTCCACTTGCCACGTCACCTGCCACGTCACCTGGCCACATCACCTGGCCACGTCACCTGCCACAAGTTGTGGATTGTCCACTTGCCACGTCACCTTGCCACATCACGTGCCACGTCACCTGCCACAAGTTGTGGATTGTCCACTTGCCACGTTACCTGGCCACGTCACCTGGCCATGTTACCTGCCACGTCACCTGGCCACGTTACCTGCCACGTCAGCTGGCCACGTCACCTGCCACGTCAGCTGGCCACGTCACCTGCCACAAGTTGTGGATTGTCCACTTGCCACGTTACCTGGCCACGTCACCTGGCCACGTCACCTGCCACAAGCTGTGGATTGTCCACTTGCCACGTCACCTGGCCACGTCACCTGCCACAAGTTGTGGATTGTCCACTTGCCATGTCACCTGGCCACATCACGTGCCACGTCACCTGGCCACTTCACCTGCCACAAGTTGTGAATTGTCCACTTGCCACGTCACCTGCCACGTCACCTGCCACGTCACCTGGCCACGTCACCTGCCACAAGTTGTGGATTGTCCACTTGCCACGTCACCTGGCCACGTCACCTGCCACGTCACCTGGCCACGTCACCTGCCACAAGCTGTGGATTGTCCACTTGCCACGTCACCTGGCCACGTCACCTGGCCACATCACCTGACACAAGTTGTTGATTGTCCACTTGCCACTTTACCTGCCACAAGTTGTGGATTGTCCACAATGCGATGCAAGCAATTACAGTTTTCTTTTATATTTTTTAATAGTTTTTCATCATTTGCCATCATTTTTGAGATTTCTAATGTTAAAAAATAGGTCACCTTTAAAAACGCTTATAAACGCAAACGCGGCAAAACGCCGGTACCGCGTTTAGCAGCGTTTAGCGTCTGAAACGTGAAAACTTTTGCGTCTGAACCCATTTTTTTGCTTCTGGAAAAACGAGGTTAAACGCAACTGCTTGTAAACGCCAAAAAACGAGAGTGTGTGCATGGACACATAGGATAACATTGAATGGGTTCAGGAGCAGTTGAAAAAAGCGTCCAACTGCCTCTGAACGCGCGTTCAACAGCAAATAACAGCGTCTCGTGTGCATGGGGCCTTAGTCTATCACATAAAATGCATTTCCGTTTTTGGTTGTAACATGACAAAATGTGGAAAATTTCCAGGGATATGAATACTTTTTCAAGGCACTGTACATTGAAGGACAATCCCCCCTTCTTTGCATAATGACACAAGGCGGGGGTAAACTTTACCTCCTCCAGTAACAAGACACACGGGTATATTCAACTTTCCAGGAGTAGACCATCTTTGGGAGGGGCTGCTGGAGAAATCCACCCCCCTTCCCTTTAGCATCTAATAGCTGACAGGGGTTTCATTAACATGCAAGTCAATCCACATAAGCATATACATCCAATAATAGGTTGCTCCCAAGGCAGACAGAAACAATAGAACAATGGGATACAGCCACTCCTCAAACGATCTAGTATAAGGTATACAACAGTATATGAGACTAAGCTCATACAATATTCCAGCAGTTGGAAAGGTGGAATTAATTTATCTTCATATATTGTTTGAGGAATATTGTTCAGAAATATTACTGTCCCAAGTGAAAGATCCCCTTCATTCTTATAACACAAACCACACATATAGAACCCTGGATAACAGGGGTAACATGAAATGGGGTGCAGGTGGACAAAGACCGGTGTGGTTGTTCGGTGAGTCTGGTTAGTGCAGACCCGACTGGGGTTCTCGGTCACCCTGTGCCCCAAATAGACACAGACTGACTTACACATAGGAGGGGTCGGGGGAGCTGGACAAGGAGTTTCCAGAGCTCTCTAAGGTAAGCTGGGTTCCACAAGCCCCCCCACCTCCACAAGCCTCCCCACCCAAAGTGACTTCCGTCACAGGCACTAATATGTTGCACTAATAATCAGTGCGCTGATTATCCATGTAAATGTCTCTGTAACTGGAAAGCTGTTTATCGGCTTGCCTTTCCTCAGACACACAGCACTAAGGAAAGGATATGCAGATAACCAGCATTTGTTTACATGTGATCAGCTGTGATTGGACACAGCTAATCACATGGTAAAGAGCCTACATCATCGGCTCTTTACCCTGATTGTCGCAAAATGTGCCCCCGGGGACACGTAATAGGTGAAGAATGTCATACGTCTAGTTAGGATAGTAAAGCACCCACCTGGCCGTCATTCTACTATAGGTGTTAATCTGTAACGTAGAAGAGAGAAAATAAACTGATATTTTCCGAGATGTCCCAGCCACTGTCCTGAAGCTCATCTGTCAATACAAATAACTTCAAAACCTCCTGCCAGATTTCCTTTCATTCCTAGATAGGCTTCAGCTTCACTATACTACCAAAAGTATTGTGACACCTGCCTTTAAATGCACATGATCTTTAATGGCATCACAGTCTTAGTTGGTAGGGTTCAATATTTAGTTGGCCCACCCTTTGCAGCTATAACAGATTCAACTCTTCTAGGAAGGTTGTCCACAAGGTTTAGGAGTGTGTCTATGGGAATTTTTGACCATTTTTTCAGAAGCGCATATGTGAGGTCAGGCACTGATGTTGACGAAAAGGCCTGGCTTGCAGTCTCCCCTCGAATTCATCCCAAAGGTATCGGGTTGAGGCCAGGATTCTGGGCAGGCCAGTTAAATTCCTCCACCCCAAACTCACTCATCCATGTCTTTATGAACCTTGCTTTGTGCACTGGTCCAAATCATTTGGTGGAGGGGGGATTATGGTATGGGGTTGTTCTTGGCCCTTTAGTTCCAGTGAATGTAACTCTTAAAGCGGAGTTCCACCCAAAATGGAATGTCCACTTTGAGGCTTCCTGACATGCCACATTTGGCATGTCATTTTTTTGGGGGGGGTAACTAGCTTTGACAGGTACTCAGCTCCCACTTCCGTTCATGGCACAGAGCGGAAGTTGTCATCTTCTGGGACACATAACAGGTCCCAAAAGATTGCCCGGCCATTCACAATGCGGAACGTGACCCGCACATGCGCACCCAACTGTGAAGTCACAAGCTGTCACAGCTGGGTGCCCACAATGCCAGCGCCGCGGAGAGGGATAGAAGTGAGGCTTCGGGCGGCCGCATCGCTGGACAGGTGTCTGTTTATTAAAAGTCAACAGCTACACTTTTTGTAGCTGCTGACTTTTAATAAACACAGAAAGAGGTGGAACTCCGCATTAAGGCGTCAGCATACCAAGACATTTTGGACAATTTCATGCTTCCAATTTTGTGGGAGCAGTTTGGGGATAACCCCTTCCTGTTCCAACATGACTGTGCACCAATGCACAAACAAGGTCCATAAAGACATGGAATAGTGAGTTTGGGGTGGACTTCACAAATGCACCTCTGGAAGAATGGTCAAACATTCCTAAACCTTGTGGACAGCCTTCCTAGAAGAGCTGAAGCTGTTATAGCTGCAAAGGGTGGGCCAACTAAATATTGAACCCTGCAGACTAAGACCAGGATGCCAATAAAGTTCATGTAAAGGCAGGCGTCCCAATACTTTCGGTAATATAGTGTATGTTACTTTTGGTTTCTATGTCATGGAGAGCAGTAACCTGGTACCTGTTAAGCCCTGTTCTTTCAGGAACCCTATGTAAAGACTGAACCCTGCACTCCAGCTGTGAAATCTGTGCCCCAGCCCCCCACCATTCTCTCATATGGGGTACTTTTGGCCTAGAACATAAAAACAGAACTGAAGAAAATAGAAAAAGAAGGCACACCGACCTTGTGCATTATCCTTAGTAATTTTATTTATAAAAACAGATTAAAAACTACTCACAAACATTTGAATGAAAAAATGCTTTGTGAATGCCTTCAATTGGTGGCAATCGGTCTAGGTACAACAGTCTCCTTCATATGTTTGTAAATAGTAATTTTATTTATAAAAACAGATTAAATACTGTGTATGTGGGTGTAAGTTTGTGTATCTGGTCTATTAATAGCCCGTTGTATCTTTCAATCAAACCAGCTCCCTATGGATGGGATGTGGCACAATCAGTACACTACAGCATTTTTGGCCTACTGTTGATCTGGTGAAGTGTGAACCATTAAAATTTTGGACCTATTTGGGACAGCCATAAGCAATGATAAGTTTCTGAAGCAATTGAAGCACTGCAGCTTGATCTGCACAAGCAAAAGTCCTGAATAGGTGGCCACTGCAGTGCAGCGTTTCCCTGGGGCAGGGGACAGTAAATTTGCCAAATCTCTGCAGGCCTCTCACTCTTCTTAACTGACCCAGTGGAGTATGTTTGCAATGACCATTGTCACACTTCTCCAAACAATGGGGTTGATCTACTAAAACTAGAGAGAGTACAAAATCTGGTGCAGCTGTGCATGGAAGCCAATCAGCTTCAAACTTAAGCTTGCTTAATTAACCACTTGACAACTGGGCACTTAAACCCCCTTAATAACCAGACCAATTTTCAGCTTTCGGTGCTCTCACATTTTGAATAACAATTACTCAGTCATACAACACTGTACCCATATGAAATTTGTGTCCTTTTTTTTCACACAAATAGAGCTTTCTTTTGGTGGTATTTAATCACCGTTGGGTTTTTTATTTTTTGCTCTATAAAAGAAAAAATGACTGAAAATTCTGTAAAAAAATAAAATTGTCTTTGTTTCTGTTATAAAATTTAGCAAATTAGTAATTTTTCTTCATAAATTTTGCCCAAAATTTATACTGATACATATCTTTGGTGAAAATAAGTACAAATTGGTGTATATTATTTGGTCTTTGTGAAAGTTATAGAGTCCACAAGCTATGGTGCCAATATCTGAAAATTGATCACACCTGAAGTACTGACGGCCTATCATTTCTTGAGACCCCTTTTTGGAAAGAAGACATTCCAAGGTATTTAGAAAGAGGCCTGATGAGTTTTGGAAGTTGTAATTTTTTCCCACAATTCTTTGCAAAATCAAGATTTTTCTTTTTTTTTTTTCACAAAATTGTCATATTAGCAAGTTAGTTCTCACACACAGCATATGCATACCACAAATTACACCCAAAAACACATTCTGCTATTACTCCCGAGTATGGCGATACCACATGTGTAAGACTTTTACACAGCGTGGCCACACAGAGAGGCCCAACATGCAGGGAGCACCTTCAGGCGTTCTAGAGCACCCAGGCCAATTCAGACATTTCTCTCCTATATGTAAAAATCTTCATTTGCTAGAAAATTACATAGAACCCCAAAACATTATATATGTTTTTTTAGCTAAGACCCTAGAGAATACAATGGTGGTCGTTGCAACTTTTTATCTCACACGGTATTTGCACAGCAATTTTTCGAACGCGTTTTTTTTTGGGGGAAAAAACTGTTTTGTGCTTTAAAAAAAGAAAAAAAAACGGTAAAGTTAGCCCAATGTTTTTGGATAATGTGAAAGATGAAGTTACGCTGAGTAAATAGATACCCAACATATCACCCTTCAAAATTGCACACGCTCGTGGAATGGCGCCAAACTTCGCTACTTAAAAATCCCTATAGGCGACGCTTTAAATATTTTTACTGGTTACATGTTTTGAGTTATAGAGGAGTTCCAGGGCCAAAATTATTGCTCTCGCTCTAACGTTTGCAGCGATACCTCACATGTGTGGTTTGAACACCGTTTTCATATGTGAGCGGGACTTACGTATGCGTTCGCTTCTGTATGCGAGCACACAGGGACAGGGCGCTTTAAAAAAAATAGGATTTTTGTACTCACCGTAAAATCCATTTCTCTGACGTCCATGGACTAACACAGCTGGATACTGTAAACGTGTGGGTATATGTCCCTGCTCGCAGGAGAAGATCTAGGCAGAATGTTAGATGTTAAAACATTCTAGAACAAACCAGAGCTGAACAGCCCCGCCCAGGGGGGCGGTCCCTCCGGACATTACCCTCCCACCTGCAGCTAGCAGACCTCAGTTCGTAACAAAGCAGTACAAACCTTAAAAAGGAAGGGTGGGTGCTGTGTCAGTCCATGGACGTCAGAGAAATGGATTTTACGGTGAGTACAAAAATTCTATTTTCTCTTATCGTCCATGGACTGACACAGCTGGATACTGTGTGGGACGTCCCAAAAGCAGTATCAGAAGGGTGGGAGCAGTAGCAAAGGAACAACCAAAACTTCACTCCAAACAAGCAGAGCTCCTCAACGGAGGAGTTGCGACATTAAACAGCGGCCTGCAATGCCTTGCGGCCGAAGGGAGCATCCGAAGATGCAGCCACATCAACCTTATAAAATCTTGAAAAGGTATGAATGGACGACCAGGTCGTCGCCTTGCACACTTGTGCAACCGACGCTTGATTTCGGAAGGCCTGGGAAGCACCAATTGCCTTGGTGGAATGCGCCGCAACCGGAAAGGGAGGCGCCCGCCCCTTAAGGGCATAGGCCTGTATGACGGTCTGCCTGATCCACCTAAAGACGGTGGCAGACGACACCGCTCGGCCCTGTTTTGGACCAGACACAGATTTCCAAATGGAAACAGTAGCAGACAGGTACACTCGTAAGGCTTGTACCCATCTTAATGTATGAAGCGCAAACTCTCAGGGATGCGATGGGTGAGGACACAAGGACGGAAGAACAATGTCCTTCTTAAGGTGAAAGGCCGAGACCATCCTTAGAAAAGAAGGATGGTCGTGGGCGCAACACCAACATATCCTTATGGAGGACCAAGTAAGGCGACTTGCCGGACAAGGCCGCCAACTCAGACACCCGTCTAACCGAAGCAATGGCCACTAAGGCCAACTTCTGGGACAAGGTCAAGAGAGGAATCTCTCTGATATTCTCAAAGGGATGTTCTTGGAGAACCGAGATGCATCAAAATCAGATCCCAAGTAGGGAGAGGAGGCTTGACAGGGGGGATCACATGGCGAACCCCCTGCACAAAAGGTGCTAATCAAGGAATGGCCCGGTAGCGGTCGTTGAAAAAGACAGCCCGGGCTGAAATCCGACCCTCAAAAAAGGTATGCAAGGCCAGCTTTTGGGTCACAGCACGCTGTAAGAACAGCAAAATCCTGGGAACGGAATACATCCGAGGATGCCACTCAAGTTCCTCGCACATAGCGATGTAAGCCTTCCAGGTACGGTGAGATATCTTTCTGGAGGAAGATTCCCGTGTCAACAACATAGAAGAGATGACCGAATACGAGAGAACTCGGTCCTTCAGCACCTGGCTTTAAACAGCCAAGCCAAGGACTGTAAAGCAGGATGAAGTATGGGATCATGAGACAGAAGGTCGACCCCAATAGGCCATCGCCAGGAATGTCTGCGACTAGCCGAAGTAGATCGGCGTACCAAGGTCGCCGTTCCGGAGCACTGGAATGGCCTCAGCCCCTACTCTGCGAAGCCGAAGAGGCAACAACAGTAGCGGAGGGTAAGCATATATCAGGCGATACTGCCCCCACGGGCTTCCAACGCGTCCGCCCAGGGGTCCCTGGACCTGACCACGATCTTGCCACCTTGCGAGTGAGTCTAGAGGCCACAAGGTCCACTTCCGGTGCCCCACCTCCGGATGCAAGGACCCTTCGCCTGCAATGCACACGGCCGACAGGACCGTCTTGCAGCGAGATGTATGAAAATTCCAAAGAGACTCCGCAATGCATCGGAGAAGGGAGGCCCCAGTGTACAGGGTGCCTCAAATGTTGGCCAATAAAGGCAACTTGATGGAACTTCCCTAGAAACTCGGTCAGAGGACTAGTACCTCAGCCTCCACAGGTGGCGCAAACCCACCCCGGGCACAGAGACCTTAAAGGCTAAAGCAGTTGTAGTGCACCTGCTAGACGACTGATGGATGAAGCAGAGGCTTTTGCCCAGTCATTGAGCTACTAAAAATGCCAGAGACGTAGCCACTAACGGGCGTAACGCTAACCCCAGCCTGGCGAACACAGTCCAAGCCAGCACTTCTGATCACCACTGAAAGCAGGTGGAAAGTGATACCCCTGAAACCAGAGATCCTTGTGACAATGCTCCATCCAGCAGCTACCCATGGATAGGTGCTGATTGTGCAAACACATAGTTTATACTATGTATTGCGTCAAACGCACAAATGGAGAGTGTGGGAGGAAACCCACCCAGCCACAAGGAGCATAATACCACCACATACGGCGTATGTAGTTTAGTATTTGTGGATAAACCTATTGAACACGTATATACTGTGCCAGCAACAAAGGCGCGCACATCATTGGGGCCTGGACGTAAACCAGCCACGCACAACCGTGTAGGTATGTTAGCCTGCGAATAAACAAATTGCACATGTTTATACTGTGCATAGCGCTGAGAATGCGCACACCATTGGAACGCAGGGGAGAAACATGAGCACCCGGATGAAACCCATGCAGACTGCATACGCATACCGTGTATGGTATTATAGTATGTGTGCTAAACATTTTGCACAAGCCCATGTGTGCATAGCACCGAAGGCGCGCACACTGTTGGCGCGTGGGAGGAACGGAAGTACCCCACGCATACTCAGAGAATGCAATACCTACAGCTACTGTAAATGTATTTAGTGTAGTGTATAGACATAATGTGTATGTTTACACCGTGTATTGCACCAAAGGCATGCATGTCTTGTAGCATGGGCAGAAACCCACGCAGACTGCATACGCATACCGTGTAGGTATTATAGTGTGTGTGCTAAACATTTTGCACAAGCTCATGTGTGCATAGCACCGGAGGCGCGCACACCGTTGGCGCGTGGGAGGAACCAAAGTACCCCACGCTTACTCAGAGAATGCAATACCTACAACTACTGTGAATGTATTTAGTGTAGTGTATAAACATAATGTGTATGTTTACATCGTGTATTGCACCAAAGGCATGCATGTCATGTAGCGTGGGCGGAAACCCACGCAGACTGCAAAGACATACCGGGTAGGTATGTTAGTATGTGGATATCCAATCGCACAAATTTAGACTGTGCATAGCGGCGAAGCGCCCATACCAATGGAGTGTGGGAGGGAACCGGAGTACCCGGAGGAAAACCACACAGACTGCCTACACATACAGTGTAGATATTATAGCATGCGTGATAAGCATTGAACATGTTTAACTGTGCAGAAGGCCAAAGGCGCACATACCGTCAGCACGTGGGAGGAAACCGGAACACTCGGAAGAACTCCACGCAGACAGCACACAGATACCGTGTAGGAATGATAGCATGTGAATCAACATATTGCACATGTTTATGCTGTGCATTTCCATTGGAGCGTGTGGGGAAACTGGAGTACCCGGAGGAACCCCATGCAAACAGTATACCCATACTGTAAACATGTATAATATGTGCAATAAACATATTGAACATGTCTATACTGTGCAGA
Organism: Rana muscosa; assembly: GCA_029206835.1. NCBI lineage: Eukaryota > Metazoa > Chordata > Amphibia > Anura > Ranidae > Rana > Rana muscosa. The sequence goes on from CM055118.1 coordinate 621,658,611, forward strand.
GAGCCGAAGCGCACATACCATGAGAGTGCGGGAGGACACCAGAGCCCCCGCCAACCCTGAGAATATAATACATACTTATACTGTGAATGTATCTGGAGTCGTGCATAAACATATTTTGTACGTTTATATCATGTATGGCACTGAAACACAGCATTGGAACGTGGGGACAGCCACGCAGACACAGAGACCAATAACACATACATACACTGTGAATGTATGCAGTGTAGAGGTATAAGATGAGGTTAAATTATGGCGCAGAGGCGCATAATCTTCTCTGTGTCATTCCAACCTGCTTGACTGTGCTGCTGAAGCAGCATGCAGGTAACAGGTAACCTCTGATCCTCAGACCGTGTGTCTGTCAGAGCTCAAATCATTCCCCAGGAAATGGCGGGAAATGTTACCTCAGGTATCACACAGAGGGCTCACAGGGACTAGATACATAAATGAATAAAGTCCTCCCTCATCCATGCTGCTCTTATGGCAGCGTGAGGAAAACAGTGAGGAAACTGTGTAAAAGAAAAGCTTGTCACAACAATTCCAGCCTGAGAGTGTTTCTCACATCATCAATGAGATCACTTACAAGCGCCCTGCCATTCACTGACACAGAACTGGAGTCTTCCTCACAAGGGAATGTCCTGTTCATAAACATTAAATATTTAGAGGTAGGGTCCTGAGCATAGTATCTAGGCCCATATCTGACTCAGAGCACCCCTTCAGTAAAGATTTTTGTGGGGGGAGAGGGCTTATAGCTCCTTTTGCTCACACACCGCTTCCATTCTGACAGGAATGATTCCAGGACTGCTGACAACTGGTCCATAAGGACCGCAGGTGCAGGAAACTTATGAACATGTTTAACTGTGCAGCACTGCCAGTTGCCCCAGGCAAGTGTGGAGAGCAGGTGTATCAGACTCCATAACGCCACCCTCTGAGACCTTATACACTATACAGTGAATATACAGTCCACCCACTGGCTACGCTGAGGAGGGGATACCCGGGAGGACCCACCAACCCTTAAGGACCGCTCAGTCTGTGAGGAGATTGTGAGGGGATTCGCGCCGCCGCCAGAAATAAATGCGCGGCGGCCACAAGAAAATGGCCGCCGGCCGCAGCTATAACTGCGCCACTGAACGCCAAGATGGCCCCCGAGCGCAAAATTCAAAGCTCTAATGCGCGCCAATGGCGCACACAATAACCACCTCAAACAGCACCAATGGCGCACGCAATAATCACCTCACACACCAGAAAAAACTGCAGACATGAGCGCCCAGCCAGGCCAGAGTGACCCCCAAGCACCCCACAGCACAGCACCAGTACAGGGTGCAGAGAGCAGCATAACAGGGGGAGACAGGGAGAACCCCCCACACACAGAAACACAGCCAGCATGTACTCACCTGCAGTAGGAGAGACTACTTACCCGTCCCTTTCAGGGACCCACTGGCTTGTTTCAGACAGACCTATCACAGAGTCGTACTGCGTAGCTGTCGGCCCAGGCCACCGCGAGAGATACAGTCAGTCAAGTACTGTTCAATCTTGAGAGGACCGCGGGAGCATGAAAGCAACCCGGCCACCCCTGGAGCCATGGGGGTATGTCGTGAACTGAGTCTCACGCACACAAGGCGAGGATCAGCACGCTCGATGGTCGGACAGGGAAGACTACGAGGATACTAGTGTACCCAACCTGTTGCCCAGCCGACAGTTGATTGAAGGTCTCAAAAATAAAATAATAAAATTCCCAAAGGAATAAAATTTAAAAGTAAAATCTTCCAGGAGACTGGAATAAGACCCCACATCTCACCTCTAGGCTGGAAAGCCTGAAATAATAATAAAAAAAAAAAAAAAAACGATCCTGGCTTCAATCGCAGTGGTGAGTCGGTAGAAGCACCGGAGGGAGGGGGGCGTCCCCTCTCGCCTCCCGTAAGAACAATCAAGCGGTGGAACAGCCGCTATGATCATTCTTATGGTGTAGGGAATCGCCGGCTGAAAAAGCCGACATCTGAGTGATGCCTGTAGCTGTAGGAATCATTCAGATATCCCCGCACAAAGTCAAGGACGTCATATGACGGCCGGCAGGCGGGAAGTGGTTAAAACGCTTTTTTTTTTTTAAACACAGTTGTCCATTTATAGAATATTTCTAACTGACCCCCCCAAAATAGATTCTCCTACTCCTGAGTACGGCGATACCACGTGTGACTTCCACAGCCAGGCCACATACAGAGGCCGAGTATGGCTGGGCATGGCCGAGTATGGCTGGGCATTGCCGAGTTTTGCTGGGTATCGCAGAGTATGGCTGGGTATCGCAGAGTATGGCTGGGTATCGCAGAGTATGGCAGGGTATCGCAGAGTATGGCAGGGTATCGCAGAGTATGGCTGGGTATCGCAGAGTATGGCTGGGTATCGCAGAGTATGGCAGGGTATCGCAGAGTATCGCAGAGTATGGCAGACATTGCTGAGTATGGCAGACATTGCTGAGTATGGCAGGGTATTGCAGGGATGGGTGAGCATGGATGGGTGGGATCTCTCCCATCTCACACTGTACCGATCGGTACAGAGGGGGGAGAGAGGAACCGCTGTGACGCCGGTTTGTTTATAAGTGATCGTTCCGTCATTTAACGGAGCGATCACGTGGTAAACGGCCGCTATCAGCGGCAATTTACCGTGATCCGCCGGGTCCTCCGGTCACGGACACTCCCGTGTGGGCGCCCCAGGGTGCGCGCGATTCTGGGAGGACGTCAATGTACGCCTTCCCAGAGTTAAGAAACCGGCCTTTAGCCATCATTCAGCTATGGGCCGGTTGTCAAGTGGTTAATCTTTGACAAAAAAAACAAAAAATAAATAAAACCTGGAAGCGGATTAGTTTCTATGCAAAGCTGCATCAGATTTTGCACTCTACTTTTAGTAAATCAACCATACTGTGCAGTTTCCCATTACAGTCTTTATCATGTCCATGGATATAGGAAATCCTCTTTATTGTGCCCATTCATATGTCACATTCTGTTCCAAATGTCCATTCTGCTTGTGGGCCCAGTTCATCAAGACAGTGCCAATTGGCACAACTGCATTCACCTTGGCAATGTTATCTGCCACTTTGTTAGAGTTCTCAAAGTCTGGGACTAGGGGCACGTATGCATCAACATGCCCCACTTTTATGGTAAGGGAGTGAACTTCCTTCCAGATGTAGTCCCAGATTTTCTTGCCTCTCCATAAATCATTTATTTACTGGACATAGGCATCCAAGTTGTCAGTCCTTTAAAGATCACCCAGCTGTCAGTATAGATAGTGACACAGGAAGGATTCTCCTGAAGAGTCATTTCTACAGCTTTCAACTCTGCATACTGATGGGACCCTCCAATTACAGTCCCCTGCAGGACTGTCTGTACTCAGCTTGAAAGATGCTACTGTCCACTGACGCCTAGATGATGTGACTATGGCTGAACCATGCTGACTCTTTCACGTCTTCTGACAGAGACTCAAAGGGTGGAGCTTCTTGAATAGGGAATGACAGCAGCACAGGAATTTCTTTGTCTGGGTGCTGGCAAAAGTGACAAGCCCTGCTAACTGTTTTGAAATGCCTGAGATCCCTAGCTGCAATACCCCCTCTTTTTCGTGGGTACCACTGCCATTTCATCAGTGTCCGATTCTGAGCTACAGTTGCCCTAGGGGTCAGTCCATTATCTCTGACCCATTCTGCTATTGACAATGCAATATGGATGGTGACTGGGTCCTGTCTTGTAATAGTCTCTACATGTTGAAGTGCTGTGTAGGCTGCAAACAAGTATTTCCCTAAGGGAATGTATCTCTTCTGTGCCCCTGTCAGTTGCTTGGACCAAAATCCAATGGGTATTGCTCTCTGTCTTTTAATTTGGCTGCCACAGACTCCAAGATATGGCATCATCCTGCTCCACTACATCCAGCTGAAATTGTACTCCTGGTCTCACAGGTCCCAGTCACTAAAAGCTGCAAAATGGCTTCTTTAGCAGCATTTATTGCGATCTGCTGCTCTGAACCCCATGAGAATTCAGTTTTTATCCTGGTAACATTGCATATAGGCCTAGGGATCAGTCCAAGATGTGGGATGAACAATCTTCAGAATTCAACAACTCCAATGAACTTCTGTGCCTCATTTTTGGTAGTAGGGGGTGACAGTGCCTGGATAGTTTACACAACTGTTTGTGGAATTTTCCTCTGTGGCCCAGTCCACATCATTCCCAGCAGTTTCATCTCTGTGACACTCTGAATCTATCGAAATTGAGAAAAGGGCAGTAGCTAGGTGACACGTACCTTGGAAATAAGCCTGACGTGCAGAGGGAGACCTCTCGTACAGCCCTGGTTCCCGGGTCACTGGAGTTGGGACAGTGACCGAAGAAGCACAGTGGGGTAAGAGTGCCTGCTGGGTTCTCTTGGACTGGATGAGAAGACCGCTGGAGAAGGCTGAAGATGCAGGTCAGACGATGCAGGTCAGCGGATACTGGTAGCTGAGGATGCAGGTTAGAAGATGCAGGTCAGCGGACGCAGGTAGCTGAGGATGCAGGTCAGCCGATGTGGGTGCGCCAAGGTACAGGCAAGAGCGTCAGGCAGCGGATGGTTAGAGTTCAGGCAGGATCAGGCAACAGAGGATCAAGCAGACAGATGAGCAGAACAAGGTCAAGGAAGCCAAAGGTCAGGACTGGAGATATCAGCAAGGTCGGGAAGCCGGGTCAGAGTAACAACAGCTATGAGTAAGCATCTCACAATGTGAAACGCGTTAGCCAGTCCCTGTGTTCACCTTTCGGGTGTTTTTGCTGTATTTTATCAATAAATTAGCATCTTTTTGCAGAGTGTGGCAGTCCAGGATCTTTTCATTTATCAGAGTAACAACAGGTGCAGGTTCAGGTCACAGGATAAGCTGCAGATCAAACAGCAAGGGTCCGGACAGTGGAAGCCCCTTTTAAAGGCCACTAGGCGCAAAAGCAGCGTCACTGTGTGCGCGTGCACGATCTCTGTGATCGGCAAAAGGCGCATGCGCACTGGTGCGCATCTGTTCACAGCTAGAAGCCTGCTAGCAGGGATGCGCCTGAGCCCTGTTGCAGGTCTCAGAGGCGTGCGTCCATGACATGGCCCCCCTACCTCCGGGTGCCCAAAAGAGTTTTTTTTTTAGGGTGGCTGTGGAAGAAGGCCTGGATTAGTTCTTGGACATGCACATTCTGCTTGGGTTCCCAAGAGTTCTCCTCTGGTCCATACCCCCTCCACTTGATCAAATATTGCAGTTTATTACCTCTCCTCCTGCAGGCTACGACAGCCCCCACCTCATATTCCTCGTCCCCATCAATCATTACGGGTTCAGGTGGCCCCGATCCCCTGTCTGGGAAGGGGCCCGGTACTGTGGGTTTCAGCAGGGACGCGTGGAACACCAGGTGGATTTTAAGCGAATCGGGTAAGACAAGTTCATAAGAAAACTTAATTTAGTTTTTTCTTAATTAGAAAAGGACCAATAAACTTTGGTGCCAGCTTCGAGGGGCAAGCCATTCTGAGGTTGGCAGTAGACAACCACACTTGATCGCCTGGTTGGAGACACAATTTGCCTCTTCTCTTCCTGTCATAAATTCTTTTGTTAGTTGCCTGTGCCTTGACCATAGTCTCCTGTAACAATTTGTTGTTGCAACCCAGAAAGTCAACAGTACTCTGTACAGCTGGAACCGGAGATTCAGGGATAATATCAGGCAGGAAGACAAGATGAAACCCATAGTTTCCAAAAAATGGAGACTGACCCGTAACTTAATGACTGGCATTATTGAAGGCGAATTCTGCCAATGGCAATAGTGCTACCCAATCGTCCTGGACAAATGTGGTGAAACATTGTATATACTGCTCGAGAGTCTGGTTCGTCCTCTCGGTTTGTCCATTAGTCTGAGGATGGTAGGCAGAAGACATGGATAGTTCAAATTTCAGGGTATAAAGTGGGCCATCTTGGAGAGACGGTGGACCACTACAAAGATGGCTGTATGTCCTTCAGATGGGGGAAGTTCGACTATAAAGTCCATGGCTATCATGCTCCAGGGCCTGTCAGGGATTGGAAGTGGTCTGAGAAGACCCCAGGACTTGGTCCTAGTAGACTTGCTTTGAGTACAGATAACACATCATTTCACATATTCCTTGCAACTTTTCTCAAGCTTTGGCCACCAGAACATGCGCAGGATCAGGTTGAGGGTCTTGTGGACCCCGAACTAGCCAGCCAGAGGGTGATTGTGGCAAAAAGCCCAGTACTTTGGTCTGGAAACTTGCTGGCACAAAATTTTTATTGTCTTTCCAAAGTAACCCATCCCTGGGTATAAGAGACACTCCTGGTGGACTGGGCACTCCTGCTGAAGTTAGTTTTAAGCTGGACATCAGATCTGTCTGGATAAGCAGAAAGTTGCCTTCAGATAGAATGGTATCCGAAACTGAGGCATCCTTGGGATCATCGAACATGCGTGAGAGAGCGTCTGGCTTGGTGTTCCTGGATCCTGGCCGGTAGGTGATATGAAAAGAAAATCTGGAAAAGAATAGCGCCCACCGTTCTTGACGCGGCTTCAGGCGTTTGGCGGTTCTCAAATATTCCAGATTTTTGTGATCTGTGTATATAAGTAAAGGATGTGCTGCACCCTCCAAGGAGGTACCACCATTTTTCTAGCGCGGTCTTAATGGCCAAAAGTTCACGATCCCCCACATCGTAATTTCTTTTAGCCAGAGAAAGCTTACAGGAGAAAAAAGCTATGGGTGCATGAGATCCTTGAGGCCTTGGCGCTGGGAAATAAACTGCCCCTACCGCTCTTTCCGAGGCATCTACCTTGAGTAGGTAAGGTAGAGAGGGATCTGGATGGCTCGGGATGGGAACAGAGGTAAAGAGTTCCTTCAGCGTAGAAAAGGCAGCATGGGCTTCGGAGTTCCAATGGAAACGGATGTTCTGTATTGTTAGCAGAGTGATGGGGGAAATGATTGCAGAGAACCCTTTAATAAATCTCCTGTAAAAATTGGCAAAGCCAACAAAGCATTGCACCCCTTTTTTAACTGAAGGTGCGGGCCAGTCCAGAACAGCTGTGACCTTTTGTGGATTCATCTTGAACCCTTCAGTGGAAATCACCAGGCCCAAGAACTGGATACTCTGCCACTCGAATTCGCATTTTTACGGTTTAGCATATAATCCGTGCTGGCGGAGTTGGCAGAGTACCATCTTAACATGCTTCCGGTGCTGGTCTAGGGATTTGGAGAAGATCAGGATTTCGTCAAGGTAAACGATTACGAAGATATCTAACCAGTCTCTGAAGATATCGTTTACGAAGTGCTGAAAGGTGGCAGGGGCATTGCACAGGCCGAAGGGCATCACTAAATATTCATAGTGGCCGAACCTGGTACGGAAGGCCGTTTTCCACTCGTTCCCTGCACGGATACGAACCAGGTTATAGGCACCTTGGAGGTCGAGCTTAGTGAATACAGTGGTAGTTCTCAGTCTCTGGAACAGCTCGGGCACCAGGGGTAGAGGGTACAGGTTCTTAACCGTCACTTTATTTAGTTCCTGGTAGTCCACACAGGGACGCAAGGAATGGTCCTTCTCTACAAGAAATATCCTGGCCCCTGCTGGAGAAGTAGATGGCCGGATGAATCCTCTCTTAAGGTTTTCGTCTACATATTCTTTTAAAACCTCCAGCTCCCGCTCAGACAAGGGAAAGATCCGCCCAAAGGGGATTTTGGCTCCAGGCAGCAACTCATTCAGACAATCGTATCAGCGGTGGGGAAGAAGAGTCTCAGCCCCCCCGTTTGCTGAATACATCTAGAAACTTGTGATATGGCTTGGGTACTTGTGAACGTAATTCTGCATCAGATTCCAGGCATAGTAGGGGGCCATACATCTTGGGAGGTGAAGGCAGGCAATGCTCTTGGCAGTAAGAAGACTGGAATTTTATTTCTCTGGTGCCCCAATCAATTTGCGGATTGTGGGCCTGAAGCCACGGCAGGCCGAGGATGACCGGGAACAGGGGAGATGCAATTGCATCGAATTTCAGCAGTTCTTTATGACCCGTGGCTGTGACTACTGGTAAAGGTGGAGTCTCCTGGGTGACCAGGCCAGTTTTAATATGAGACCCGTCTGCCAGGAAGATGGAAAGTCCTTGTGCTTTGTGCTGGAGTGGAATGAGCTGTTGGTTAGCAAAGTTCAGATCAATAAAACAACTGCATGCTCCAGAGTCTATGATTGCAGTAGTAGGCACAGTCCTTCCTGAGAGCTGGAATGAGATGGGAAGAGCCAGGTGAGTGGTACTGGCAGAGGGTACTGGCTGACTGGTGGGTGCGATGGATAGACATCTTTGAGACTTTACTGGGCATGAATGTACATAATGTCCAGTCCCCCCGCAGTACAGGCAGAGATTAAGCTGTTGCCGGCGGGAACGTTCCTCAGTAGATAACGAGGGTCTGATTAAACCGACTGGCACAAGTTCAGGGGAGGTTGGAACTGGTCTAACCAGGACAGGTCTGATGGAGGCAGGGCACGTGGTTGTGGACATGCGGGGTAACATCCAAGTTGGACGAGTCTGCTGGTTCACTTTCTCTGCACTGCGCTCCCGAAAGCGCCGGTCTATCTGGATAGTCAAAGTCATTAGGGCCTCCAGAAAGTCTGGTGTGCCAATTCATCCTTGAATCTTTTGGACAGGCCAATGCGGAACTGGTGCCGTAAAGCTGCATGATTCCACAAGGTGTCTGCGCTCCAGCGTCTGAAGTCCGTTATGTAGTCCTCGACCGCTCTGCGGCCTTGCTGGAGCGCATGAAGGGCAGCTTCGGCAGTGGAAGTCTGTTGGGGGTCATCATAAAGAAGCGACATGGCCTTGAAAAAGGATGGCAAAGAGTCCAGGGAAACATGGCGTTCTTCAAGCAGGTGATGCGCCCAGGACTGAGGTTCCCCCCGCAGGAGCGAGATGACAAACCCCACTTTTGTGGTTTCCCGGGAGAACGTCAGGGGTAGCAGGGAGAAGTACAACTCGCATGCATTGCGAAATGACCGAAACTTATTTCGATCCCCAGAAAACTTCTCCGAAATGGGGACCCTTGGCTCTGGGTGCAGCATCGTTACAGAAGGTACAGGGGTGGCTTCTGTAGGTGTCCTGCTGGCAGGAGGATCTGTGGTGGTAGCCGGGGATTGCATTTGTCCCTCTAAGCGTTTATGACCATCCTGAAGAGATTTCACCTCTAGAGTAAGATCAGAAAGGAGTTGGCAGATCTCATCTGTAGAAGAGGTCCCTCTTGCAGGCTCAGGCATGGCTGTTTGATACTGACATGTACCTTGGAGATGAGCCTGACATGCAGAGGGAGACCTCTCGTACAGCCCTGGTTCCCGGGTCACTGGAGTTGGGACAGCGACCTAAGGAGCACAGTGGGGTAAGAGTGCCTGCTGGGTTCTCTTGGACTGGATGAGAAGACCACTGGAGAAGGCTGAAGATGCAGGTCAGGCGATGCAGGTCAGCGGATACTGGTAGCTGAGGATGCAGGTCAGAAAATGCAGGTCAGCCGATGTGGGTGTGCCAAGGAGCAATAGGCGTGTGCAGCAGATGCAGACAGGATCCGGCCTGGGAGCTGAGGATGCAGGTGCGCCAAGGAGCAACAGGTGCACGCGGATGCAAGCAGAAGAAGGGTCAGGTAATCCACAGCGGATCAGATACAGGCAAGAGCGTCGGGCAGCGGATGGTCAGAGTTCAGGCAGGATCCCTTGATGAAGTCACGTGACGGCACGTGTCGGGATTGGAGCACTGGGTACACCAGCAGCTTGACGACAGGAGACAAGCTTGGCGCTCGTGGATACGATTACTAACATTGTCTGCCAAATGTGAGTTTTTTTTATTGTTACTTGATTGCGCTAATAAATACATTTTACGGATTTATGCTATGAGCATTTCCTTATCCTTTTACCAACACTGCTGCCTATTGCATATACTGGGGATCTATACCTGGGATTCCAGAGTGGACAAAGGCATACAGCTGGGAGTGACGAACTCGGCGTTCGTGGATTGTCGCCCATGTTCCTCTTTTATAGAGTGAGTGCATCACTGTATGACCAATTAATATTTCACTGTGGATTCCTATAGAGTTATACAATGAATTTTTCCCTTTATATCTTATTTTTATACATGCTATTAACCACTTAACGACCGCTCACTGTATATATACGTCGGCACAATGGCACCGACAGGCACAATCACGTACAGTGTACGTGATTGCCTTTGTACAGTTGGGGGGTCCGATCGGACCCCCCTTCTGTACAGTGAGCGGTCGGAATTCGTTGGGGAGCGATCCGACATGAGGGGACGGCCGTTCGATTCGGGCCACCCCCCCGCGATCGCTCCCGGCGAATGGAAATGCCCCCTCTGTCTGTCGAATGTACACACAGACAGAGGAAGCAGGAGGAAGTGATGTCATCTCCTGTGCGGCGCTCACATATACCGAGCGCCGCACAAGAGAAGACATCAAGGTTAGTGCACAAACACTACACTAACACCAGCACACATAGGCACATGAATCGCCCCCCCAGATCACCCCCCAGCCCCAGTGTCACTGATTGCAGTGACCATTTATTTACTGATCACTGCAATCAGTGACATTTGTGACTGCAAAAGTGTCACTACATTTAGTTTTAGGTCCAGTGTAGCCCCCTAACCCCCCCTAATAAAGGTTTAACCCCCTTGATCGCCCCCCAGGTAACCCTTTCACCCCCTATCACCACTGTCGCTAAGCGATCATTTTTCTGATCGATGTCTTAGCGTCGGTGATGCAGATCGGTAGCCAGTAATTTTTTTTAGGTTCGCCGCAGGTTTTTATAGCGTCAGGTACCCCCATAAATTAATAAAGGTTTAACCCCCTTGATCGCCCCCCAGGTAACCCTTTCACCCCCTATCACCACTGTCGCTAAGCGATAATTTTTCTGATCGCTGTCTTAGCGTCGGTGATGCAGATCGGTAGCCAGTAATTTTTTTTAGGTTCGCCGCAGGTTTTTATAGCGTCAGGTACCCCCATAAATTATCTAATAAAGGTTTAACCCCCTTGATCGCCCCCCAGGTAACCCTTTCACCCCCTATCACCACTGTCGCTAAGCAATCATTTTTCTGATCGCTGTCTTAGCGTCGGTGATGCAGATCGGTAGCCAGTAATTATTTTTAGGTTCGCCGCAGGTTTTTATAGTGTCAGGTACCCCCATAAATTATCTAATAAAGGTTTTAACCCCCTAATTGCCCCTAGTTAACCCTTTCACCAGTGATCATCATATAAGTGTTACGGGTGACGCTGGTTAGTTAGTTTGCTTTTATAGTGTCAGGGCACCCGCCGTATACAGGTCCTTCTCAAAAAATTAGCATATTGTGATAAAGTTCATTATTTTCTGTAATGTACTGATAAACATTAGACTTTCATATATTTTAGATTCATTACACACAACTGAAGTAGTTCAAGGCTTTTCTTGTTTTAATATTGATGATTTTGGCATACAGCTCATGACAACCCAAAAATCCTATCTCAAAAAATTAGCATATTTCATCCGACCAATAAAAGAAAAGTGTTTTTAATACAAAAAAAGTCAACCTTCAAATAATTATGTTCAGTTATGCACTCAATACTTGGTCGGGAATCCTTTTGCAGAAATGACTGCTTCAATGCGGCGTGGCATGGAGGCAACCAGCCTGTGGCACTGCTGAGGTGTTATGGAGGCCCAGGATGCTTCGATAGCGGCCTTAAGCTCATCCAGAGTGTTGGGTCTTGCGTCTCTCAACTTTCTCTTCCCAATATCCCACAGATTCTCTATGGGGTTCAGGTCAGGAGAGTTGGCAGGCCAATTTAGCACAGTAATACCATGGTCAGTAAACCATTTACCAGTGGTTTTGGCACTGAGAGCAGGTGCCAGGTCGTGCTGAAAAATGAAATCTTCATCTCCATAAAGCTTTTCAGCAGATGGAAGCATGAAGTGCTCCAGAATCTCCTGATAGCTAGCTGCATTGACCCTGCCCTTGATAAAACACAGTGGACCAACACCAGCAGCTGACATGGCACCCAGACCATCACTGACTGTGGGTACTTGACACTGGACTTCAGGCATTTTGGCATTTCCCTCTCCCCAGTCTTCCTCCAGACTCTGGCACCTTGATTTCCGAATGACATGCAAAATTTGCTTTCATCCGAAAAAAGTACGTTGGACCACTGAGCAACAGTCCAGTGCTGCTTCTCTGTAGCCCAGGTCAGGCGCTTATGCCGCAGTTTCTGGTTCAAAAGTGGCTTGACCTGGGGAATGCGGCACCTGTAGCCCATTTCCTGCACACGCCTGTTCACGGTGGCTCTGGATGTTTCTACTCCAGACTCAGTCCACTGCTTCCGCAGGTCCTCCAAGGTCTGGAATCGGTCCTTCTCCACAATCTTCTTCAGGGTCCGGTCACCTCTTCTCGTTGTGCAGCGTTTTCTGCCACACTTTTTCCTTCCCACAGACTTCCCACTGAGGTGCCTTGATACAGCACTCTGGGAACAGCCTATTCGTTCAGAAATTTCTTTCTGTGTCTTACCCTCTTGCTTGAGGGTGTCAATGATGGCCTTCTGGACAGCAGTCAGGTCGGCAGTCTTACCCATGATTGCGGTTTTGAGTAATGAACCAGGCTGGGAGTTTTTAAAAGCCTCAGGAATCTTTTGCAGGTGTTTAGAGTTAATTAGTTGATTCAGATGATTAGGTTAATAGCTCGTTTAGAGAACCTTTTCATGATATGCTAATTTTTTGAGATAGGATTTTTGGGTTGTCATGAGCTGTATGCCAAAATCATCAATATTAAAACAAGAAAAGCCTTGAACTACTTCAGTTGTGTGTAATGAATCTAAAATATATGAAAGTCTAATGTTTATCAGTACATTACAGAAAATAATGAACTTTATCACAATATGCTAATTTTTTGAGAAGGACCTGTATAACCCAATAAAGGTTTAACCCCCTGATCGCCCGGCGGGTGATATCAATTAGGTTTTAGCGTCAGAGAGGGTCTGCGTCACACCCCAGGCAGCGTCAGGTTAGTGCCAGTAACGCTAACACCCACGCGTGAAGCATACACCTCCCTTAGTGGTATAGTATCTGAACAGATCAATATCTGATCAGATCTATACTAGCGTCCCCAGCAGTTTAGGGTTCCCAAAAACGCAGTGTTAGCGGGATCAGCCCAGATACCTGCTAGCACCTGCGGTTTGCCCCTCCGTCCAGCCCAGGCCACCCAAGTGCAGTATCAATCGATCACTGTCACTTACAAAACACAACACACATAACTGCAGCGTTCGCAGAGACAGGCCTGATCCCTGCGACTCCAGTGCTGTAGGAGGTGATTTCACCACCACAGTTAAGAAAAAAAAAAGCAAATATGCCGAAGCATTGGGGCAGCAGAGTGATTTTGCTCCTAATGCCGCGTACATACGATCGAAATTCCGACGGAGGTTTGCCCGTGGAAAAGTCCGACCATGTGTGTGCGGCATAACTTTTTTGCGGGAGGATGCCCCCATGCTTCGGCATATATAAATGGTGCATGTATGCCCATCATTAGAAGTGGGTGGATGAAGGGCGGTATTCTAATGGTGGGCATACCCACCGATCAATCTCTTTTTTCGTTCAGCCACCTGGCAGCATGAAAAAAAAAGATTACAATACATGTCCAACAAGGACCAGCAACGTACTGGTATGTTGCTGGACTTTGAATGGTTATACCAGATTGATGCCTGTAGGTTTAGGTATCATCTTGGTATCATTCTTTTCAGCCAGCGGCCGGCTTTCATGTAAAAGCAATCCTAGTGGCTAATTAGCCTCTGGACTGCTTTTACAAGCAGTGGGAGGGAATGTCCCCCCCCCGGATATAAAAAGCGCCATTGGGAAATTGGGAAAGCATTTTATCACACCGATCTTGGTGTGGTCAGATGCTTTGAGGGCAGAGGAAAGATCTAGGGTCTAGACCCCAGTTTTTTCAAAAAAAGAGTACCTGTCACTACCTATTGCTATCATAGGGGATATTTACATTCCCTGAGATAACAATAAAAAAAAAAAAATATGGAAGGAACAATTTAAAAATAAAATAAAAAAGCAAAATTAATAAAAAAAATAAAATAAAAAAAAACCACCCCTGTCCTGCCCTGCTCTTGCCCAATGGCGTACGCAAGCGTCGGTCTGGCGTCATATGTAAACAGCAATTGCACCATGCATGTGAGGTATCACCGCGAAGGTCAGATCGAGGGCAGTAATTTTAGCAGTAGACCTCCTCTGTAAATCTAATGGGGTAACCTGTAAAGGCTTTTAAAAATGTATGTAGTTTGTTGCCAATGCGCGTTTGTGCGAAATTTTAAAGCATGTCGTGTTTGGTATCTATGTACTCGGCCTAAGATCATCTTTTTTATTTCATCAAACATTTGGGCAATATAGTGTGTTTTAGTGCATTAAAATTAAAAAAAAAAAAGTGTATTTTTTCCCCAAAAAATGCGTTTGAAAAATCGCTGCGCAAATACTGTGTAGAAAAAAAAAATGGAACACCCACCATTTTATTCTGTAGGGCCTTTGCTTTAAAAATATATATAATGTTTGGGGGTTCAACATAATTTTCTTGCAAAAAAAAAAAAATGTTTTCATGTAAACAAAAAGTGTCAAAAAGGGCTTTGTCTTCAAGTGGTTAGAAGAGTGGATGTAAGCTTCCTAATGTTGTGTATAAAATGCCAGAACAGTTCAAAACCCCCCCAAATGACCCCATTTTGGAAAGTAGACACCCCAAGCTATATACTGAGAGGCATGTCGAGTCCATGGAATATTTTATATGTTGACACAAACATGCCATGGGTATATGTGGAATTACACCCCAAAATACATTCTGTTGCTTCTCCTGAGTACGGGGATACCACATGTGTGAGACTTTTTGGGAGCCTAGCCGCGTACGGGACCCCAAAAACCAATCACCGCCTTCAGGCTTTCTAAGGGTGTAAATTTTTGATTTCACTTCTCACTGCCTATCACAGTTTCGGAGGCCATGGAATGGCCAGATGACACAAAACCCCCCCAAATGACCCCATTTTGGAAAGTAGACACCCCAAGCTATTTGCTGAGAGGTATTGTGAGTATTTTGCAGATCTCGCTTTTTGTCACAAAGTTTTGAAAATTGAAAAAAAAAAAAATGTTCTTTCTTCATTTTCAAAAACAAATGAGAGCTGTAAAATACTCACCATGCCTCTCAGCAAACAGCTTGGGGTGTCTACTTTCCAAAATGGGGTCATTTGGGGGCGGTTTTGTGCTATTTTGGCATTTTATGGCCTTCAAAACTGTGATAGGTAGTGAGGAGTGAAATCAAAAATTTGCGCCCTTAGAAATCCTGAAGGCGGTGCTTGGTTTCCGGGGTCCCGTACGTGGCTAGGCTCCTAAAAAGTCCCACACATGTGGTATCCCCGTACTCAGGAGAAGCAGCAGAATGTATTTTGGGGTGCAATTCCACATATAACTATGGCATGTGTGAGCAATATATCATTTAGTGACAACTTTTTGTAATTTTTTATTTGTCATTATTCAATCACTTGGGACAAAAAAAAAAAAATATTCAATGGGCTCAACATGCCTCTCAGCAATTTCCTTGGGGTGTCTACTTTCTAAAATGGGGTCATTTGGGGGGGTTTTGTACTGCCCTGCCATTTTAGCACCTCAAGAAAGGAGATAGGCAGTCATAAATTTAAAGCTGTGTAAATTCCAGAAAATGTACCCTAGTTTGTAAACGCTATAACTTTTGCGCAAACCAATAAAGATACGCTTATTGACATTTTTTTTACTAAAGACATGTGGCTGAATACATTTTGGCCTAAATGTATGACTAAAATTGAGTTTGTTCGATTTTTCTTATAACAAAAAGTAGAAAATATCTTTTTTTTTTCAAAATTTTCGGTCTTCTTCCGTTTATATCGCAAAAAATAAAAATCGCAGAGGCAATCAAATACCATTAAAAGAAAGCTCTATTTGTGGGAAGAAAAGGACGCAAATTTCGTTTGGGTACAACATTGCATGTCTGCACAATTTACAGTTAAAGCAGCGCAGTGCAAAATTCAGAATTTACCTCTGGTCCTTTAGCTACCAAATGGTCCGGGGCTTAAGTGGTTAACCTGCCTCTGAGAACATTGTAAGCACTGCAAGGAGACCTACACATCGCTGCAATTACCTCTGTTCACAGCTGGGACTACTTATGCTGACTATCTGATAGCAGTGAGGTGAGCTGCTTGAAAGCACAGAGGTGTCTCACATTGCAGGATAGAGATGCTCAGCACTTTACATTATATTTTGGTGACGGGACTTATTTGACACCAGACCATTACTTTATTTACATTGTTTGCTGTATTCAATTGGATATCTACGCATATCTGTCATTATTTTTTTCTACATGTATCACCTATTTTGGGATTGCCGATCACTAGGGATGAGCTCAGGCGTGTTTGCATTGAACACGTGCAGAGCCCGCCAAGGAAGTCGGCACCGCGCTGCGCTAATCACAGGCAGGGAGACATTGTTCCGATGCTCGGCGGCAGAGAACGGGAAAAGTCTCGCTGCCTGTGATTAGCGCAGCGCGGTTCTGACTTCCTTGGCGGGCTCTGCAAGTGTTCAATGCGAACACGCCTGAGCTCATCCCTACCTGTCACTGGACTCACAGGAGGTTTTTATTCAATTTGAGATGCACCACATGTGGCTTTATATTATTTGATCACATGCACCCTTGTGTATTATTGGACTCACAGGAGGATTTTATTCTATGTTGTTTCACATGAGTTTTTGGATTGTTTTATGTTATCACTATACTTACCAGGATTAACAGTATTGTGTTGTTAATATATACACTGTTTTGTGGGGATAAGATTTTATTTCTCACCTAGTTTCCTTCTCACTACCTTCTCTCACAGCGCAGTCACCATTACTTTTATAGATGTAGGCAAGAGCGTCAGGCAACGGATGGTCAGAGTTCAGGCAGGATCAGGCAACGGAGGATCAAGCAGACAGATGAGCAGAACAAGGTCAAGGAAGCCAAAAGGTCAGGACTGGAGATATCAGCAAGGTAAGGAAGCCGGGTCAGAGTAACAACAGGTGCAGGTCACAGGATAAGCTGCAGATCAAACAGCAAGGGTCTGGACAGCGGAAGCCCCTTTTAAAGGCTACTAGGCGCCAAAGAAGCATCACTGTGCGCGCGTGCATGATCTCCGTGATCGGCGCACGCACACTGGTGCGCGTCTGTTCCCCCGCTGGAAGCCTGCTAGCAGGGATGCGCCTGAGCCCTGTCGCGGATCTCAGAGGCGTGCGTTCATGTCACTAGGTCTATCACAGCATGATATTCTTCTGCCTCCTTTGCAAATTTCCTCAATGATGCAGATCATATCAGGTACAGCTGACTTCAATGGAGCTGCCACTTTGTTTACACCTCTGTAATCCACAGTCATTTTATATGTCCCATCAGGTTTCTGTACTGGGAACACCAGAAACAAGAAAGGACTTACAGCGGATCTAAGGATACCTTCTCTCAAAAGTTCTTGAAGTCTCCCTAATTTATTTGTGTACTCTAGGATGTCTGCACTGCTTGAGACAGACTGGCTTCTCTGTGGGAGGAATTTAGACAGGGTTTCATTTTGCATGACCTCTCACCACAGTCTTCACCATCCTAACCAGATACTCTTTATCAGGTACCCGAATGTACCCCTGTTCAGCCTGAATTGACTGACATTGAAGTAGATCCATTCCAAGAATATTTTCAGGTAACTCGGATCCCAAAACTTTTGTCCAAACTCCTGGTCCCTTGCCAATAACCAGTTTCACTCCTGTCATATTGCCCTCCCAAACCTTGTATATGAAAAAAATGATGCCCTGTCACTGACAGGGTTTTTATCTTTACCCGCTCTTCCTTCTGAAATTGTGGGCTTCAGGTGCAGCACAGACCTTTGGATTAGTAGCACGTTCACCATGCCCTCATTTCAGAGCAGTGTGCATGCACCAGAGATGTCCCCAACTGTAACACAAGCGAATATCTCCCATACGATACACGTTTAGGAGATACTCATTTTACATACAGATAAGCTTTATTATAAGCGTACCCGTAGCAAAGTCTACTACCGCTTTAAAACACTGACCATTTGATGACTGAGTGCACAAGCAACTGTTTCAGGGAACCATTAAATCAATAGGTTTAGTTCCAGCCTCTATAAAAAATGTTTTTAAAAGTCAGCAGCTACAAATACTGTAGCTGCCTGACTTTTGATATAAGGACACTTACCTGTCCAGGGATCCTGTGATGTCGCCTCCCCCGAAGCCAATTTGTCTATCGGCTCGGGTACACGCACCAACATTTCAACTAAGGCAGTGGTTCTCAACTCCTGTCCTCAGGACCCACTAACAGGCCAGATTTTAGGACCCACCTTGGGGAGATGCAGACTAGAATACTGCAATCACTGAGCAGCACCATATCACCTGTGATGCGTTTCAGTTATCTTGCAAACCTGGCCTGTTAGTGGGTCCTGAGGACAGGAGTTGAGAACCACTGAACTAAGGGAAACCGGCAGTGAAAACTTCAGGCTGCCTAGCCAATCTCCTACTGCAAATGCACAAGTTGCGCTTTCTGAATGGTCATGCCGTCTTCTGGGTCACACACAGGTCCTAGAAGTCAGCAGGGGCCGATCCAAATGCGTAAATGACGTACCTCGCTGCAGAAAGGTAGGACAGAAGTCCAGCTGAAGAATAACAAAAAAGGTACAAAGCACCCCAAAAAAAGGATATAAAAAAACGAAGGGAGGTGGGGTGCTCGATTGTTCTAGACCTAGTTTCATTTTAGCCTGGAACTCCGTTTTAACATCCAAAAATTGTAGCTAAAGGTTATTAAAAAAAAAAATGCTGGAATCCCGTTAAAACCGTTTCATACGCTTTCTACTCTCATATAAACTGAAGCCTCCCTGTACAAAAGTAATTCTCTTCTCACCTGACTGACATCACATCCACTCAGTCAGTCATGCTCTGGAGCTCAGAGCGCGGGCAAACAGAGGGGGCGTGGTTAACACAGGTTGATGGACAATAGCCATTGGCGGGTGCGTCATGTGTTTACTGGCGGAGATTTATGACGTACAAGCTCATGGTTCCAACTAATGTCGGCTAGAGGGCGTACCTGAGTCAGGGATGGGTGGGGCTATGCAGGCCGCTTCACCAGCCACCTTGTTTGGCTGACGCCCTGTGCTGGTTACCGTGGTGTGTGAGAAGAACATCGAGCAGAGCCCGCCTCCCTCCTCCGCCGGTGCATGTGCTTGTGTGTCTACAGCGGGCCGGCCTCCTGTCTTCCTGCTGACAAGATGGCGGCGGAGAGCAGAGTACTGTCCTATACCGTACACAAGTGGAGCTCGTTCTCCTCCAGTTACCTCCCCGAGTGAGTACATAGGAGGGGTCTCCCCCGCACTGTACGTACGACGTCTTCTCCCGGCTCAGGCGCTGCCTTGTTCTGGAGGCTGGGACAGCGGTGTGCAAAGAGCAGGCCTGAGCCGTGCTTCTAGTAAATACGGCGCTGTGTGGGACACGTGACCCCGGTGTGTGCCGAGGACAAGTGTCCGCTCTGTGCGATCACCTCCATTGTTTGTAGCATGGTGCCAGCTCTGGAGGCATTCTGTGACATGGAGGGCGATGTGTGTGATCTCCAGGAGATGTCTGATCACTGGACTGTGTTCTCTATAGAGATTGGACTGATCAAAGACGGCTTCCTACAGATCACACATGGAGAAGGACTATGGATGTGTCCGATCAGCGGGGCGGGGGGGATTCACACAGCGGGCATGTTTGTGCATCATTTGGAGCAGAGTCTTATTCCGGTGGCCCTCCAGCTGTTGTGAAACTACAAGTCCCGAGGCATGATGGGACTTGTAGTTTTGTAACAGCTGGAGGGCCGCCAGTTTGAGACCCCTGATTTATTCTGGAGGGTTCATTGGCCATGTTATCACTAGTCAAAGTGTCTGTCCTTACAGAGCTGTTTCCTACACCCTCTTCCCCTAAAGTTTTATTAAACCCATTTATTATATTGCAGCTTACTAATTCTTAAAAGTGGTGCCTGCATTTAGACCTTTTATCGGAAAGGGGGGGGAGAGAAAAACTGTTGCTGTAAGACAGAGCAGAATCCGTTCAACTGGAGTTTGGCTTCAATCGGGTTTGATCTGCTAATACATTTAACACTCCCCTTTCCCCAGACTGACAATGCCGCTATCCACATGTGCCTCCTGTGCGCCTTTACCCAGAGTGGGTGCACTCTAAGGCCCCTTTCACACTGGGGCGGGCAGGTGCGGTGGCGGTATAGCAGCGCGCATTTCAGCGCTGCTATACCGTCGTTCTTACCGCGGTATGCAGCCGCTAGGGGGGTGAATTTAACCCCCGCTAGTGGCGGAAAAAGGGTTAATACCGCGCTGTCCCATTGATTTCAATGGGCAGCCGCGGTCAAGGAGCGGTGAACACACCGCTCCTTCACTGCTGTAAAGAAGCGGCTAGCAGGACTTTTGGAGCGGTCCTGCTAGCGCACCGCTTCAGTGTGAAAGCCTTTGGGCTTTCACATTGAAGGCTACAGGCACAAATTTTTCATGCGGTATAATAGCGCTAATATTAGCGCTAAACCGCATGAAAAACGCCCCAGTGTGAAAGGGGCCTTATGCAGGTGGTGTGCTGCTGGCCAGATCACAAGGTGAAAACGGAGGAGAAATGGCTTTAAGTGGAGTTGCACCCATTTTAAAGTCAGCAGCTACAAAAAGTGTAGCTGCTGACTTTTTTAATAATCAGACACTCCCCTGTCCCACGGTCCTGCGATGCGGGCCCACAAAGCCCTGCTCCTCTCCGACATTCTAACTGTGGGCGCCCGGCTGTGGCTTCCCAGCCAGGTGCACGCTGCGAATGGCAGAGCATTCTTCTGGGACCTGTGACATGTCCCAGAAGATTGCAGGGTGGGAGGGGGAGGAAGTGGGAACTGGGTATCCGTCCCCCAAAAAAGGGCATGTTGGGGTCACCATCACTTAAAGCGGAAGTTCCATTTTTGGGTGGAACTCCGCTTTAACAAGAAAACTGATGCAGCCACCACATCCAATGATTGGTAAACTGCAATATATTACATTTTTGATTTTGAGTTTAAATGAGAAACCTAAAAAAAAAAATCATACTCCCCTAGATGGCTGCAGCACCAATCCTTGCTGCATCTGTCCCCTACCACCTCTAAGACCGAGAATTGAGCAATCGAACATCACGGATTACTCGGTTCCACGCATCTGGTAGGATCCTGACTGTAAGGTTGGGATTGAACCAAAGCCTGGATTGGCTGAATGATGTCAGCTGACAGTGGGCTATAGCCCGCTGTTGGATGAAAACGTGTTACAGGATTGCAGAACAAAGTGCACTTCTGTGACCTTCCAGAGAAGTGGGGCCAAAAGAGCTTTGACCTTGCGTCTCCTTTTTAATACCACTTTAAAGCAGTATTAAACCCAAAAGCAAAAATATTGCAGCTTGCTAGTTTTTAAACTTGATGACTCTATTTTTCTTTTGTGGCATTTTTATTTCTCTTATCCATGGACCGACACGGCGGCTCTTATTCACTGAACGTGTGGGTTATGTCCCTGCTTGCAGGAGAAGACCTAGGCAGAATGTGAGATGTTATACATACATTCTAAAAGCCAGAGCTGAACAGCCCCGCCCAGGGGGCAGTCCCTCCGGACATAAACCACCCCCTGCAGTCAGCAGACCTCCTGACCTATTTTTATTCCTTTTTTGGAATTATTTTTTATTTTATTTTATTGAGAATCTTCTATCAACTGTCGGCTGGGCAACAGGTTGGGTACACGATATCCTCGTAGTCTTCCCTGTCCGACCATCGAGCGTGCTGATCCTCGCCTTGTGTGCGTGAGACTCAGTTCACGACATGCCCCATGACTCCAGGGGTGGCCGGGTTTGCTTTCATGCTCCTGCGGTCCTCTCAAGATTGAACAGCTCCTGACTGACTATCTTTCGCGGTGGACCGGGCCGACAGCTACTCAGTACTGCAGATGTAGCAGTTAGAGCAATGAGACAAACCATTTAACACTGATGAGTGCTTACAATGATTAGCTTTTATTTCCAAAAGGAAAAAACTGGTTGCTGTAACAGCTTATAAGGCTTTGTGTACATGGGGCGTTAAAACTATCCACACTTCAGCACATTTAACATTTTATTTTTCAACCTCCAGACCCCCTCGGTGTCCATGCGCACAGAGGCACTTCAAAGCCGAACCCCAGTGGGGACCAGATCAATTTCAATCTATCTATGGTCTTTCCCACTCAATAGAAGCCGATCTAATGATCGCTTTCTCTTAAACAAGAAAGCTGGAAAACTATTGTTTGATCAGCCACTCCTGTCAGAATACAATTGCACAGTGGGGAGAATTACTCCATTTACTTCGCTTGTGGAATAGATGGGGGCATACATTTGTTTTCTGATTGAAGAAAAAATGATTCATGTATGGCTAGCCTCAGGCTCCGTTCACACGGGTACATGCATGTTCTGTTGCGCTGTTCTTAGGGAAGCCCATTCATTACGGTTCTGTGTGAAAATTGCACAAAAGAAATGCAAGCACTTTTACAAACAAAAACTAATTAGGAAGTCGGGGTACCATTGGAAAAAAAAACTCAGCAGCCTTTATGTAGGCACATACACTTTACCCAGTGAAAACAAAGCTAATGAACCTTACAAATGATAGATTAAACATTTTAAGTGATTCTAAAGTTTTAAGTTTGGGGTTTTTTTGTTTTTACCTTGATGCATTCTAGGCATTAAGGTAAAAAACTCCCCATTATCTTTCATAGCCCTCTCTATCTCCTAAAGTGATTGTAAAGTATATTTTATTTTTTTCTTAAAAATAACAAACGTGTTATACTTGCCCGCTCTGTTCAAGTGGATTTGAACAGAGAAGCCCCTCCTCGGGTCCCTCTTCTGTTCTCCTGACGTGTGCCCCCACAGCAAGCAACTTACTATAGGGGCAGCCGAGCTGCAGCTCCATGTGTCCATTCAGACACGGGGCCTGGGTTTGGCCCCATCCCCTCTCTCTCCAGATTGGCTAACGGACTTGGACAGCAGCAGAAGTGAATGACGCAGCAGCTGTGTCTCAGCCAATCAGGAGGGAGAGTCCCGGCCAGTCAAGGCACTGGTTGACAGAGATGGGGCTCAGATAAGTATTAGGGGGTGCTGGGGCAGCTGCTGTACACAGAAGGCTTTTTTTTTTCTTAATGCATAGATTGCATTAGGATAAAAAACCTTCTGACTTTACAATCACTTTAATACTCACTGGTTCCTGTCACCATTAAAGTACTGTCTCTGGCTCCAGCATTGCTCCCCTTTTACAGGAGAAACTGAAAGGCAGCGAAACCAGCTTGGAGGAGGCACCTGGAGCAGGGAGATGGTGACAGTGCCAGCGAGGGACTGCTAGAAGTGTAGAAGATGGTGCTTTCTGTGCAGTATCATTGCATAGGGCAAGTGTAACTAAAAAACTAAAAGGAAAACCGTACCGCCTTTTTTTTAATTTTTATTTTCCTCTTTCCATTTAGGCCTCATGCCCACGGGTGTTTTTTCAGCCGCGTTTTTGAGCGTTTTTTACAGCTTAAAAACGCCTGTCCATGTTAGTCTATAGCTTCATGCCCACCTAGGCGTTTTTGAGCTGTAAAGAGCATAGGCGTTTGTAAGCTGTAAAAAAAACCCAGGGCCAGTGCGTTCCTCAGCGTCAGAACTAGGCAGGAAAAAACGCGAGCGTCAAAAAACGCGCAAAAACGCGCACTAACGCGCAAAAAACGCGCACTAACGCGCGGTCGCGTTTTTAGCTCCGACGTTGGTTTTTTTTTTTTTTTTTTTTTTTTGAAAAAAAAAAAAAAAAAAATTTACAATAACATGGACAGGCGTTTTTAAGCTGTAAAAAACGCTCAAAAACGCAGCTGTAAAAACGCCAGTGGGCATGAGGCCTTAGGATAAAGTAAGTCTTAACCTGTCAGGGTTTTTTTTTTTTTTTTTGCCATCTGTGTCCCATTGGGAGGGATTTCTCTGCACTTCTATCGCATAGCCAAAATGGGAAGAAAGAGGAAATCCTATAGTGAGAGAACCCCGGTGTTTCCGCATCGGAAGGTTTCTCTTTTATTACTGTTCCGATTTTTCTTTTACTTTCAGTGATATAGGTACATGTGATAATTAGGGTGAATCTCCCTAATGGAGCACAGACAGCCATAAAAACCTGACGTGTTCTTATCCCTCTCCACTTTATTGTACAAAACTAAAAAAAGTTTTTTTGGTATCGCTTTAATGGCATTGCCTCTCGCCTGCTAAGGCTTTGTTCACATTTGGAGTTTTAAGATCTCAGTCAGAATCGCTGCAATTCTGCCCGCATTCTCAAATTGCGCTGCAATCGCAAAACACATCTTTGGTTGCCATTCATTTTCAGTGGCATCAAAACGCGGTGCGTTATTGCACCGCAACACATGAAGCTTTTCGCTCAAAAGAAGCTCCCACTCCTTTTTGGGTGACAAACCTGTTGCAGTTTGCTGCAATTTCAGCACAATAATCGCGCCAAACTCGCACCACATCTGTACCATTAAAAATGAATGTGACATGAACATGCATCGTGTGCTTTGAAATTGCATAGCCCCGCACTCGACGTGATGATGCAGAGAGGCAGTCCACCACTGAAGCTTGGGGTGGCCTATCTGCTGGGGAAGTTTTAGGATATTTTCATCTTTTGTAACATACTGCACCCGTAACCCCCTTGGGAGAGCGCTTCCCTGAGGGGGTTATCGGAAGCGGGGAGGAGCCGAGACAGCCGCCGAGGGACCCCAGAAGATGAGGATCGGGGCCACTCTGTGCAAAATGAGGTGCACAGTGGAGGTAAGTATGACATGTTTATTATTTAAATTTTTTTTTTTTTTATTGCAGTCACAGAGAAGCTAACATTTTAATAACCATACGGCGTATAATTCAACAGGGGACTGAAAAGTCAGATTCGACTGTTGAAAGCACTATACTAATGATCAGATATTCGGCCAATCTGTTTTCTTCCAATCTTCTTTTGTGTGTACTGTACATGTCTTTAGGCTGGGTTCACACTATTGCGAATTTGATGCAGGCTACCCCACATCCAATTCGCATAGCAGGAGATTGTGACTGGCTCGCTTTGGAGCCGGTTTACACATCTCTGCAGCGGCTCCGGTGTGAATTGCAGGAGCCCTGTGCGTCTTTTGGTCCATTTAAGGTCCGAATTCAGCCAAAAATTTGGGCTGAAATGATATTGACACGCACCGGACTCCTGTTGTGAGCCACTGCGTTCTCCAATGTGATACCAGCCTTAGACTCCATTCAGGTAGTTGCCTGCATAAGGCCCCTTTCACACGAGCAGATCCTCTATGGAGCGGCAGCTGTAAATAGATGTGTTGGTTTATTCCCCTCAAAATCTGATCAGCTAAAAACAGACGGATGTGTGCCCGTCTAGCACAGGGTAGGCAACCTCTGCCCTCCAGCTGTGGTGAAACTACAAATCCCTTGAGACGTTGCAAGACCCTGACAGTCGCAGGCATGACTCCTAGAGGCAGAGGCATAATGGGATTTGTAGTTTCACCCCAGCTGGAGGGCTGAGGTTGCCTACCCCTGGTCTAGTGGCTCAGATTGCAGTTGGGTGTAACTAAATGAACAGGCAGCCCGTTTACATTCGACGTCCCATAGAAGAGACCAGGCTGTGCCTGTGTGAGTTTACAATCTTGCCAGATGACATGCTGACCAAACTGGCTTCATCTTTTTTGGTTGCTATAGGCAGCAAACTACAATATCTGTAGTGTTTTCTGATTCACGTACATTTATACCGTTTTTGAATGGTGGCTTATCCAAAAAAGACCTGGACACTGTAGGGTGGAAGAAACGTCATAATCTACTTGGTGAAATTTACAGAATGTTGTATTGTTACCTTATTTTTAGACAATGCGCCTCATTGTATCAGGATGCATATGCACTGCTGAAATGGAAAAAAAAAGGTCCACAGTAGGGTAAAATAAAATTTTATGTTTATCTATTGGTGTCCCTTTCAACAAAGCTGGCAGTAACCCAGACTTGACCTTGTCTGAAAGAACAAAGGTCATATGAACTTGGATGACTGAATGCAAATAGTTTGCAAACAGAATAGATTTAGAACTGTATTACCATGTTGATGACCATTTTTTTTTTTTTTTTTTTTTTTTCCATGTGTTAGAAAAGTGTGGCGTGCATTTGTATTCAGTAGTGGTGCACCAAAATTTCGGCCTAAAACAGTTTTTGGCATAAAGACGAAAAGGGGGCATGGTCCGCCCCGCTGGATGTCGCCCATTGCGGGGTGTCATCCTAGAGGTTTAAGGTCCTGTCGTCCCCTCTCTCTTTCCTCCTCTCCTAGCAGAGAGGCGATCTCCCTGTGTCAGGGAGCTGAATTGTCTGGGCGGCCGTAATAACAATGCGGCCGCCAATAATACCTCCTGTAATGGATGGCACACTGATCCAATGCCGGTGTTCTGCCGATGAGTGTCCCCTGGTTGATAATGTCCCCCCTGTACTGCGCAGGCGCAGCGCTTGCTCAGTACGAACCACAATGGCACAGACGGAAATAGCCGAAGCTAAATAGCTCAGTCAGCTGAACACGGCGCCTGCGCAATGATGAGGATATTGCGACAGACGCTGGCGCTGAAATTGCCCATCAACTTATCATCTCTGTCCATAAATAGGTTGTGCAAAGCCGCCCAACATTGCAAAACCCGCCCTTCATTTTTTTAAACTCCCCGCAAAGACGTGTAGTTTATTGCTAAAATCACGGCCAAGTTATCAGCTCTGCACATCAATGGAAAACTCAGCCTCTTCTGTAGCTATCCGCCCCTTAGACGATATAACAGTAATGCACCCGCCCCCTTGCAGAGTAGCCCGAGCATCGGGAGCATGCGCTAGCGTCTGTCGCAATATCCTCGTCATTGCGCAGGTGCCGTGTTCAGCTGACTCTGAGCTATTTAGCTTTGGCTATTTCCGTCGGCCCCGTGGTTCGTACTGCGCCTGCGCAGTACAGGGGGGACATTATCTGCCTGGGGACCTTTTACGGCAGGACACCGGGACATTGAATCAGTGTGATGTGATCACAGGAAGCGGGACACTGTTACTTCTGCCAGGAAATGCAAATCCAGCTCTGTGACACAGCGGGAGATCGCTGCATCTGACAGGCAGTGGCTGCATTGATCTCTTGGATCATGTCTGCAGTCTCTGACATTGCCTGTATGATGTCTGCTAGAGGTGCACCAAATGGAAATTTTGCTAATTACTAATAGCAGTGTGTTTAAGTAAGAGATTGCAGACATGATGCAAGAGATGGTTAGACACTGCGGGCTGCATTTTTATTGACCTCTTCTTGCAGTAAAGGTGCCATAGTGGCGGCCAATAAATTCATATTGATGATATTAATTCGTTTTTTTTTTTACACACACACACACACACACACACACACACACCAGTGCACCTGTAGTATTCAGCCCCCTTTACTCTAATACCCCTAACTAAAAACCTAGTGGAACCAATTGCCTTCAGAAGTCACCTAATTAGTAAATAGTAAATTACACCTGTGTGTAATTTTAATCTCAGTATAAATACAGCTGTTCTGTGAAGCCCTCAGAGGTTTGTTAGAGAACCTTAGTGAACAAACCGCATCATGAAGGCCAAGGAATACACCAGACAGGTCAGGGATATCGTTGTGGAGAATTTTAAAGCAGGGTTAGGTTCTAAAAAAAAATATCCCAAGCTTTGAACATCTCAATACATCCTCTGAAAATAGAAATTATGGTACAACTGCAAACCTAGTGCAAAAATATATAGGAAAATACCGCGTTTTTTTTTGTATATGAAAAATAATTATAATTCCTAACCCCAAAGAGCAGAGATACAGAGTGAAAATTACATTTAAAAAAAAATGAAGCCGTGCTAGACCAATAAATTCCAATTGAAGGGTATACACACAAATTAATACAAAATAAAGATTATGTATACAAAAATGTATGATGTATAGTTCAAAACAGTCCAACCGCATGTGAGTGTGAATTTCCTGGAAATTTCAAGTGACTTAAGGGAAAATCCCATCCACTGCCACAAACTAGTGCACCACCACATAGACTGCGTGCTTACCAGTTGGCAAGCTAGGAATAGTTTGCGGCTAACTACCCAGCTAGGGCCTTTATCCAATGGGCAATACAGGTATCGGCTCACGGCTGTGTTATTTGCATCAAGGGGGCAGTGCACCAATCGCCATTCATATGACAAGAGGCCTCTGTATGCAAAGGTCATGGGCAACAGACCAAGCGGTTTACTCAAAAAGGCTCACCATAATGTAAATCCAACTAAGAATATTTAATAAAAAAGGGTAGTATTGCACTTACACAAGAAGCAAAATATAAGGCATCAATATTAAAAAGCCGGCCGGCTAACTAACACCCGTCCTTCCGGGATCATAACACGTCCTATGATGCGTTTCATCACAAGCTGGCGTCGTCCTGTTCCCCAGGACGATGAAACGGTGAAAGGGGACGCACAGGACTCATGCTGGAAGCCGCATTGGTATTGGGTGTGAACCCAGCCTTAGTCGTGCACTCCACAAATCTGCCTTTTATGGAAGTGGCAAGACGAAAAGCCATGGGAAGTCCTGTTTGCAGTTTGCTAGAAGCCATGTGTGGGGGGGGGGGGGGAACGTGTGGAAGAAGGTGCTCTGGTCAGCTGATACCAAAATGGAATTTTTTGGCCTAAAAGCAAAACGCTATGTGTGGCAAAAAAAACTAACACTGCACATCACCCTGAACACACCATCCCCACCGTGAAGCATGGTGGTGGCAGCATCATGTTGTGGGGATGCTTTTCTTCAGCAGGGACAGGGAAGCTGGTTAGAGTTGATGGGAAGATGGATGGAGCCAAATGCAGGGCAATCTTGAAAACTTGGGAGTTAACCGCTCCAAGGCAAATACCTCTCCTGGAATCAGCTGTCACCACAATCAAGTATGGTGTTGGCTCTGTTTGCAACAGGGACAAAGAAACAAAAATAGATGCTGGATAGCCACACTCCAAATATTCACCTTCTTTATAGAAAGTAGAAATCAAAGCATCACATGTAGATGCAGACCAACTGCAAAACCAACACGTTTCACACCATATATTGTGCTTAATCATAACTAGATCGCTTTTCTTCAGCAGAGACAGGGAAGCTGGTCAGAGTTGATGGGAAGATCAATGGAGCCAAATGCAGGGCAATCTTAGAAGAAGGCCTCTTAGAGTCTGCAAAAGACTGGACTGGGGTGGAAGTTCACCTTCCAGCAGGACAACCACCCTAAATATACAGCCAGGTATACAGGGCTGAAAACAAATGCACACTACACTTTTCACGTATTTGTAAAAAAAAAAAAAAAAAAATGTATTTATCATTTTTCCTTCCACTCCACAAATATGTGCCACTTTGTGTTGCTCTATCACATTAACCACTTGCCGACCGCGCCATAGCCGAAAGACGGCTACAGCGCGGTCGAGTTATTCTGGGAGGGCGTCCATGGACGTCCTCCCAGAATCTTGCTCCGGCGCGCTCCCGGAAATATCCGTGTCCGGAAGACCCAGCGCATCACGGTAGATGGCCACTAATCGCGGCCGTTTACCACGTGATCACTCCGTCAAATGACGGAGCGATCACTTGTAAACAAACCGGCATCATGTGATTCCCTCTCTCCCCTCTGTGTACCGATCGGTACATTGTGAGAGGAGAGGGGGGAGAGAGCGGATGGCAGCAGCGCTGTGGGCTGGATCTGTAGTGCCCACAGCGCTGTTCTGTGACAATTGAAGTCACAGATCCATCCATCCCTGCCCATACCCAGCAATACTCTGCCCATACCCGGCCATGCTTAACTTTGTGTTTGAAAAAAAAGCGTTTTAACCACTTCCCGCCCACCAGCCGTCATATGACATCCTTGAATTTGTGCGGGGATATCTGAATGATGCCTGCAGCTACAGGCATCATTCAGATATCCAATTTTTCAGCCGGCGATTCCCTACACCATAAGAATGATCATAGTGGCTGTTCCACCACTTGATCGTTCTTACGGGAGGCGAGAGCCCCCTCCCGCTGCTC
This sequence comes from Rana muscosa, assembly GCA_029206835.1. Lineage (NCBI taxonomy): Eukaryota > Metazoa > Chordata > Amphibia > Anura > Ranidae > Rana > Rana muscosa. The sequence continues at coordinate 621,688,781 of CM055118.1, forward strand.
TCCGGTACTTCACCGAATCGCCGGTACGATTTGAAGCCAGGATCGTTTTTTATTTTTTTTATTTTTATTTTAGGCTTCCCAGCCTAGAGGTGAGATGTGGGGTCTTATTGACCCCATACCTCACTGTAAAGAGGACCTGTCATGCCATATTCCTATTACAAAGGATCTTTACATCCCTTGTAATAGGAATAAAAGTGATCAAAAAAAGTATTTTTGGGGAAAAAAGTGTCAAACTAAAATGAACAATAAAATTGTATTTTTTTTTTTTTTTTTTTTTAAGGGCCCCTGCCCCCGTGTGCTCGCATTCAGAAGCGAACACATACGTAAGTCCCGCCCACATATGAAAACAGTGTTCAAACCACACGTGAGGTGTCTCTGCGAATGTTAGAGTGAGAGCAATAATTTTGGCCCTAGACCTCCTCTGTAACTTAAAACGTAACCAGTAAAAAAATTTAAAGCGTCGCCTATGGGGATTTTAAAGTAGCGAAGTTTGGCGCCATTCCACAAGCGTGTGCAATTTTGAAGGGTGACATGTTAGGTATCTATTTACTCGGCGTAACTTCATCTTTCACATTATGCAAAAACATTGGGCTAACTTTACAGTTTTTTTTTTTTTTTAAGCTCCAAACTGTTTTTTTCCTCTAAAAACGCGTTTGAAAAATTGCTGCACAAATACCGTGCAAGATAAAAAGTTGCAACCACCGCCATTGTATTCTCTACGGTCTTTGCTAAAAAAAAAATGTATGATGTTTTTGGGTTCTATGTCATTTTCTAGCAAATAAATGATTATTTTTACATGTAGGAGAGAAATGTCAGAATTGGCCTCGGTGCTCCACAACGCCTGAAGGTGCTCCCTGCATGTCGGGCCTCTGTATGTGGCCACGCTGTGTAAAAGTCTCACACATGTGGTATCGCCATACTCAGGAGGAATAGCAGAATGTGTTTTGGGGTGTAATTTGTGGTATGCATATGCTGTGTGTGGGAAATAACCTGCTAATATGACAATCTAGTGAAAAAAAATTAAGACACTGGGAAAAAATTACAACTTCAAAAAACTCACAATGCCTCTTTCTAAATACCTTGGAATGTCTTCTTTCCAAAAAGGGGTCATTTGGGGGTATTTGTACTTTTCTGGCATGTTAGGGTCTCAAACGACATAGGCCGTCAGTACTTCAGGTATGATCAGTTTTCAGATATTGGCACCATAGCTTGTGGACTCTATAACTTTCATAAAGACCAAATAATATACACCAATCTATACTTATTTTTTACCAAAGATATGTAGCAGTATAAATTTTGGCCAAAATCTATGAAGAAAAATTTACAAATTTGCTAAATTTTATAACAGAAACCAAGAAAACTAAAAACATTTTACAGCATCTTCTTTGAGCTATAAAAAAATAAAATAAAAAAAATAAAAACAGTGATTAAATACCACCAAAAGAAATCTCTATTTGTGTGGAAAAAAAGGACAAAAATTTCATATGGGTACAGTGTTGTATGACTGAGTAATTGTCGTTCAAAATGTGAGAGCACCGAAAGCTGAAAATTAGTCTGGTTAGGAAGGGGGTTTAAGTGCCCAGTGGTCAAGTGTGTGTGTGTGTGTGTGTGGATAGATATATCTATCTCTCACACACATAGTGGATATAAAAAGTCCACACACCCCTGTTTAAAATGTCAGGTTTCTGTGACATAAAAAAATGAGACAAATAATTTCGGAACTTTTTCCACCTTTTTAGGCCCCATGCACACGAGACGCAGGTGCAAACTCTGCTGAACACACGTTTTTAAACGCTGAAACCGGCGTTTATAAACGCGCGTTTTGCCGCGTTTAGCGGCGTTTAACCGCGTTTGCGTTTATAAGCGTTTCATCATAGACCCTCCCTAAGCTCAAAAAACAGTAAATTTTAACCATTTCGGCCAGTTTGTGAGACCAGAGTGAGTAGCAGCAGCTGAGAGAGCAGCAGTGTACTTGTATTTAGCGTATCACTTGCCACATCATCTGCCACAAGTTGTGGATTGTCCACTTGCCACGTCACCTGGCCACGTCACCTGCCACAAGTTGTGGATTGTCCACTTGCCACGTCACCTGGCCACATCACGTGCCACGTCACCTGCCACAAGTTGTGGATTGTCCACTTGCCACGTTACCTGGCCACGTCACCTGGCCACGTTACCTGCCACGTCAGCTGGCTACGTCACCTGCCACAAGTTGTGGATTGTCCACTTGCCACGTCACCTGCCACGTCACCTGCCACAAGTTGTGGATTGTCCACTTGCCATGTCACCTAGCCATGTTACCTGCCCACATTACCTGCCACGTCACCTGCCACAAGTTGTGGATTGTCCACTTTCCACGTCACATGGCCACATCACGTGCCACGTCACCTGCCACAAGTTGTAAATTGTCCACTTGCCACGTCACCTAGCCATGTTACCTGCCCACATTACCTGCCACAAGTTGTGGATTGTCCACTTTCCACGTCACATGGCCACATCACGTGCCACGTCACCTGCCACAAGTTGTAAATTGTCCACTTGCCACGTCACCTAGCCATGTTACCTGCCCACATTACCTGCCACGTCACCTGCCACAAGTTGTGGATTGTCCACTTGCCACGTCACCTGGCCACATCACCTGACACAAGTTGTTGATTGTCCACTTGCCAATTACCTGCCACAAGTTGTGGATTGTCCACAATGCAATGCAAGCAATTACAGTTTTTCTTTTATATTTTTTAATAGTTTTTCATCATTTGCCATCATTTTTGAGATTTCTAATGTTAAAAAATAGGTCACCTTTAAAAACGCTTATAAACGCGGCAAAACGCTGGTACCGCGTTTAGCGTCTGAAACGTGGAAAACTTTTGTGTCTGAACCCATTTTTTTGCTTCTGGAAAAACGAGGTTAAACGGAACTGCTTGTAAACGCCAAAAAACGAGAGTGTGTGCATGGACACATAGGATAACATTGAATGGGTTCAGGAGCAGTTGAAAAAAGCGTCCAACTGCCTCTGAACGCGCGTTCAACAGCAAATAACAGCGTCTCGTGTGCATGGGGCCTTAATGTGACCTATAAACTACAACTCAGTTGAACAACATACTGAAATATTTTAATCGGATTCAGGTCTGGCTGGGCCATTCCAAAACCTTTACCACTTAAGGACCGAGCCTCTTTCTGAGATTTGTAGTTTACAAGTTAAAAACAATTTTTTATTTTTTGCTAGAAAATTACTTAGAACCCCCAAACATTATACTTTTTTTTTTTCTAACCCCCTAGAAAATAAAATGGCGGTTGTTGCAATACTTTTATGTCGCACCGTATTTGCGCAGCGGTCTTACAAGCGCACTTTAAAAAAAACAAAAAACTTTTTTGACTTAAAAAGTAAAGTAAATTTAGCCCAATTTTTTTATATTGTGAAAGATAATGTTACGCCAAGTAAATTGATACCCAACATGTCACGCTTCAAAATTGCGCCCGCTCGTGGAATACCCTTAAAAATTCTACAGGTAGCATGTTTTGAGTTGGAGGAGGTCTACGGCTCAAATTATTGCTCTCTACTGATCGCGGCGATACCTCACGTGTGGTTTGAACACCGTTTTCACATGCGTGCGCTGCTCACGTATCTGTTCGCTTCTGCACGCGAGCTTGTCGGGATGGGGCGTGGTTTAAATTAAGATTTTTTTTTCTTATTTATTTTACCTTTTTATTTTTTTAATGTTATTTTTATTTTTTATTAACAGTTCTTTTAAAAAAAAAATCACTTTTTTATTCCTATTACAAGGAATGTAAACATCCCTTGTAATAGAAAAAAAGCATGACCGGTCCTCTTAAATATGAGATCTGGGGTCAAAAAGACGATATTTGGACTAAAATGCAATAATAAAAAAAATGGCCCTTTTTAAGAGCTATGGGTTTTGACGTCGCTTCCGCCCTGCTATGGTATGGAAGACGGGTGGGGGCCATCTTCCCCTCACTCGTGTCCATACCCAGGAAGGAGAAGGACCCGATCGCCTCCGCCGCTACCGACTGCTCTGGTAAGCGGCGAAGGGCACGAGGGGGGGGGGCCCCCTCTCCCCCTGCCGATAACGGTGATCTTGCGGTGAATCCGCCGCAGAGACCACCATTAATGGAAACTGGACTGCCGGCTGAAGACGAGGATCCCTGGGTTATGGCAGCTAGCTGCTGCCATAACAGAGATATTCCTGTTCAAAGTGCCGACGTATATAGTCATGCGGCGGTCCAGAAGTGGTTAATGATCTTCTGGTGAAGCCATTCCTTTATTGATTTGGATTTATGCTTTGGGTCGTAGTCATGCTGAAATGTAAAGTTCCTTTTCATGTTCAGCTTTCTAGCAGAAGCCTGAAGGTTTTGTGCCAATGTTGACTGGTATTTGGAACTGTACAACATTCCCTCTACCTGTTCACATCAAGGAACTTCACTTTTCAGCATGACAACGACCCAAAGCATACATCCAAATCAATAAAGGAATGGCTTCACCCAGAAGATAATTGAAGTTTTTGGAATGGCCCAGCCAGAGCCCAGACCTGAATCCAATTAAAAATCTGTGGGGTGATCTAAAGAGGGCTGTGCACAGGAGATGCCCTCGTAATCTGACAGATTTAGAGTGTTTTTGCAAAGAAGAGTGAGCAAATATTGCCAAGTCAAGATGTGCGATGCTGATAGACTCATACCCAAAAAAGACTGAGTGCTGTAATAAAATCAAAAGGGGCTTCAACAAAGTGTTTAGTTTAAGGGTGTGCACACTTATGCAACCATATTTTCATTATTATTTTTTTTGTGTTAATTTTCTCAGAAAAATGGCCAAGAAATCATACATTTTGCCAGTTTATGTAAACAATTATGGCCAGAAAGTTCAACCTTGGTTTCATCAGACAATAACACATTTTCCCTCTTGCTTTTGGGAGACTTCAGATGTGTTTTTTCAAACTTTAGCCGGGCTTGGATATTTTTCTTCAGAAGAAAGGCTTCTGTCTTGTCACTCTACCCAATAGCTCAGACATACAAAGAATACGGGAGATTGTTGCCACATGTACCACGCAGCCAGTACTTTCCAGATATTCCTGCAACTCCTATAACCACTTCAGCCCGGGAAGGATTTATCCCCCTAAATGACCAGGCCATTTTTTGCGATACGGCACTGCGGCGCTTTAACTGACAATTGCGTGGTCGTACTCGAACAAAATTGATGGTTTTTTTTCCCCCCACAAATGGAACTTTCTTTTGGTGGTATTTGATCATCGCTGCGGTTTTCCTTTTTTTTTTTTTTTTTTTTTTTTTTGCGCGCTATAAACAATATTTTTTTTATTTTTTGCTATAAATAAATTCCCCAAAAAATGTAAAAAGACAAATTTCTTCATCGGTTTAGGCCCATATGTTTTCTTCTACATATTTTTGTTTAAAAAAAAAAAAATCGTAATGATTGGTTTGTACAAAAGTTTTAGGGGATAGATTTATGGAATCTTATTTTTTTGAGAGAGAGAGAGAGAGAGAGAGAGAGAGAAATCTCTTAGTGGGATTGCGGCAGACAGGACACTTTTCGGACCAGTGAAATTTATACAGCGATCAGTGCTATAAAAATGCACTGATTTACTGTATAAATGTCACTGGCAGGGAAGTGGTTAACACTGGGGGGGGGGGTTAAGTGTTTCTTACTGTGGCGGGATTGTACTGAATGGGAGTAGAGAGATCGCTGTTCCTAATCACTAGGAACAGTCGCTCGCTCTCTCTCCCCCCGACAGACGGGATCTGTTTGTTAACATTGCTCGCGGACAATGCGGCCGCCGCCCGCTATATCTATTACATGAACTGCCGTACCGGTATGGCAAATTGCGCAATAGAGCCGACCTGCCGCTGTATAGCGGATGGTCGGCATGTGGTCAATGTTGCTGTAGGCCTCTTGGACCTCTCCCTGACCAGTTTTTCTTCTCGCCTTTTCATCAATTTTAGAAGGACGTCCAGTTCTTGGTAATATCACTGTTGTGCCATATTTTCTCCACTTGGTGATGACTGTTCCATGGTATATCTAATGCCTTGGAAATTATTTTGTACCCTTCTGACTGATCCCTTTTAACAATGAGATCCTTCTGATGTGGACCATGGCTTTTGCCGTAGGATGCGACTAAGAAAACATCAGGAAAGACATACTAGAACAGCTGAACTTTATTTGGGGTAATCAAAGGCACTTCAAATGGTGTAAGGTGTGTTCTGACTTCTATTGAACGTGAGTTTTAAATGTGATTGCTTAATGCTGAACACCGCTACATCCCCAGTCATAATACGGTGTGCACACTTAAGCAACTACATTATTTTAGTGATTCATCTAAAGATGATATCGGCTTGTTTTTCAATTGAGTAGTACACTATAAGTCACATTTAAAGAGGAAGTAAACCCTCTTGTCAAAATAAAAAAGACAACCTGCAAGACAAAGGCATAATGAGCTAGTATGCATTGCATACTAGCTCATTATGAATTACTTACCTGAGTTCGAAGCCCCCGCAGCGGCCCTCGTTCGCTTCCTCCGACGCCGCCATGATACCCGGAGTGATTTCCGGATATCGCGGCTCCGGCGCTGTGACTGGCCGGAGCCGTGATGACGTCGCTCCCATGCGCGGGTGCCGCCACTAACTGCATGATCACCGTTCGAAGCGGCACGCTCAGTACACCTGCGCCCGATGTCTACAGCGCATGCGTCGTAGACATCGGTGACGCTATTTTTGCAAATATCTCCTAAACCTTTTGGTTTGGGAGATATTTGTTGCACCTACAGGTAAGCCTTAATATAGGCTTACCTGTAGGTTAAAGTGGTTGTAATGGGTTTACAACCACTTTAAAGGGGGAAAAAGTTCTGAAAGGATTTCTGTCTCATGTTCTTACATCACAGAAACCTGACATTTTAACAGGAATGTGTATGTATGTATGTATGTATGTATGTGTGTGTGTGTGTATGTATATGTGTGTGTGTGTGTGTGTGTGTGTGTGTGTGTGTGTATATAAATTGTGTGTGTTTGCCCACTTGCAAAGAAATTAAGGGTCTATAGTTTTTATCATAGGTGTATTTTAAATGACAGAGACAGAATATCAACCCAAAATTCTGAAAGAAACACAAAACAAATGTTATAAATTAAGTTGCAGTTCAGTGAGTAAAATAAGTATTTGATCCCCAAGCAAAACATGACTTGGTACTTGGTGGAGAAACCCTGTTGGCAAACACAAAGGTAAGACATTTCTTGTAGTTGGTGACCAGGTTTGCACTCATCTCAGGAGGGATTTTGGTCCACTCTGCTTCACGGATCTCTAAATCCTTAAGGTTTCTTGGCAACTCGTTTCAGCTCCCTTTATAAACATTCTATAGGATTGTGGTCTGGAGATTGGCTAGGCCACTCCATGCACTAATGTCAAGCAACAAAATGAACTCTGCGCTCGTATGGGAAAGGACCCTGGAGGTGTACACAGACCTAAAATAAAGTTTAGGGAAAACAAAAAGGAATTTAAAAAGACATTAAACTTGTCTCAATAAGAGAGACCATGTCCATGGTAACAGTCTTTAAGATGGAGGGCAATCCATGTTCCAGTACTAAGGTCAGCCAGTGTAAAGAGCTAGAAGCTGTCTCTGCAATGAAACAGGCGCTGTGTCTATTTCCCTTGTTGCATGACCTTAATGTGCTTCTTCTTGAGCCACTCCTTTTGTTGCCTTGGTGGTATGTTTTGGGTCATTATCATGCTGGAAGACCCATCCACACCCCATCTTCAGTGTTTGGGCTGAGGGAAGAAGGTTTTCATCCAAAGGTTTTCAATTCATGGCCCCGTTCATTGGCCCCTCAATGTGGCAAAGTCGGCCTGTACCTTTTAGCAGAGAAATGTGCTTGACTGTAGGGATGGTGTTCTTAGGGGCATTTTTTCTTCCTCCAAACACGGTGAGTAATGCCAAAGACCTTAATTTTGGTCTCATCTGACCACAGCACTTTCACCCAATCCTCTGAATCATTTAGATGTTCATTTGCCTGAATGTATATGTGCCTTAAGAAGGGGGACTCTCCATGTTTGGAGGAAGAAAAATGCTGACTGACATTCTATGCATTAAATGAAAAAAAAACACCTGTGTGTAGCAGCCCCCTTCAGCCCCTATAATACTTGCCTGAGCCCCATCTAGATCAAGCGATGTTGCAGGAGTGTCCTGGCTGCCCTGGACTCCCCTCCCCATTGGCTGAGACAGCAGCGTGGCGCCATTGACTCTCGCAGCTGTCAGTCATCCAATGAGGAGAGAAAGGGGGCCGGGCCCAGAGCTCTGTGTCAAAATGGACACCGAGCTGTGACTTGGCTTGGGTGCCCCAAAAGCAAGCTGCTTGCCATGGGGCCACTCAACAGGAGAGAGGGGCCAGAAGCACAGAAGAGAGACCCGAGAAGAGGAGGATATGGGCTGCTCTGTGCAGAACCACTGCATAGAGCAGGCAAGTATAACATGTTTGTAACAAAAAAAAAGAGACTTTAGTATTACTTTAATTCTATAGAAATTTATGGAGGGAGGTGAACCTTCGAGTTGCCAAGCGACAGCCAAGAAACCTTAAGGATTTAGAGAAGATCTGTCAATCTCCCTCGGTCTGGGGCTCCATCCAGAATCTCACCTTGTGGATGTTTCAATGATCATGAGAACAATGAGGAATCGGCCCAGAACTACAAAGGAGAAACTTGTCAATGATCTCAAGGCAGCTGGGACCATAGTCGCCAAGAAAACAATTGGTAACACACTACACCTTGAAGCACTATAATCCTGCTCAAGAAAGCACATGAACAAGCCGGTCTGAAGTTTGCCAATGAACATCTGAATGATTTAGAGAAGTGCTTGAAAGTATTGTGGTCAGATGAGACCAAAATCAAGCTCTTTGGAATCAACTCAACTTGCTGTTTGGAGGAGGAGGAATGTGCCTATGACTCCAAGAACACCATCCCCACTGTCCAACATGGAGGTGGAAACATTTATGCTTTGGGAGTTTTTTTTTTTTCTGCTAAGGGGACAGGACAACTTCACTGCATCAAAGGGACGGTTCCATGTACCATCTAATCTTGGGCGAGAACCTCCTTCCCTCAGCCCGGGCATTGGAAATAGGTCGTAGGGCATGACAATGACTCAAAACACACGGCCAAGGCAACAAAGGAGTGGCTCAAGAAGAAGCACATCAAGGTCCTGGAATGTCCTAGCTAGTCTCTAGATGTTGATCCCATAGAAAATATGTGGAGGGAGCTGAAGGTTCGAGTTACCAAACGTCAGCCTTGAAACCTTAATGACTTGGAGGGGATCTGCAAAGAGGATTGGGACAAAATCCCTCCTGAGATATGTGCAAACCTGGTGGCCAACTACAAGTAACGTCTGACCTCTGTGATTCCAACAGGAGTTTTGCCACTGGGTAAAAATGTTTATTTCACTCATTAACATGCAAATCCATTTCAAACTTTTTTTTGAAATGTGTTTTTTCTGGATTTTGTTTGTTATTCTGTCTCTCCCTGTTAAAATAAATACATTTAAAATTATAGACTGATGATTTCTTTGGGCAAACGTACAAAATCAGCAGGGTATCAAATACGTTTTTCCGTGTGTGTGTGTGTGACCCCAAAGAAATCTTCAAATATATTAATGGTGAAAAGGTCAAGTCTGAGCATGTAGGCCCTTTACATAGTTACACAGGTTGAAAAAAGACACAAGTTCAACCATAAAAAAAATAAAATAATAATATACAATCCCTAATCTAGATTACAAAATAATCTAGAGTGGGTGACTGGGGACAAAAAGAAGGCAAATGTGTTAAATACTTTCTTCAGCTCTGTGTATATAAAGGAGCATGGAGGAGCTCATGTCCATAATGGGGATGGTATTGACAGAGCCCCAAATGATCCACAATGGCTTAAAAGTGATATGGTCCAGACATATTTAGACAGAATAAAGGTGGATAAAGCACCTGGACCAGATGGCATCCACCCACGGATCCTAAAAGAATTGAGCTCTGTCAATTTAAAGCCATTGTTTCCAATTTTTAGTGACTCGTTAAGTGGAATGGTACCACTGGATTGGCATAGGGCCAATGTGGTGCCCATATTTAAAAAGGGATCAAAGTCTTTACCAAGTAACTATTGACCTGTTAGTTTAACTTCTATAGTCAGGAAGATATTGGAGAGTTTAATAAAATACCACAGATGAGTTCTTGCTGGGGAAAAAAATATTTTAAGCAACAGACCGCTTGGATTCATGAAAGACAGAAGTTGTCAGACAAACCTGATTTCTTTGTATGAGGAGGTAATTTTAAAGCCTTGGACAGAGGTGTGGCTGTATACATGGATTTTGCAAAATCATTTGACACAGTTGCCCACACACGGCTAATGTGTAAGGTAAAGTCTACAGGCTTGGAAAGATCAGTTCTCTCCATTTACAAAAACGGGCTAAAAGACTGAATTAAAGTAGTGGTAATTATTCTTACTCTGAATGGTCTAAGGTTATCAGTGGTGTACCCCAAGGTTCAGTGTTGGGACCCTTACTTTTTAAATTACTGTATATACTCGATTATAAGCCGACCCGAATATCAGCCGAGGCACCTAATTTTACCACAAAAAACTGGGAAAACTTATTGACTCGAGTATAAGCCTAGGGTGTCCATGTGCATGCCTCACTGTGCCCATAACTAGACTGACGTTTAACATGGGAGTCTAAGGAAGGGGTGCCGGGCTTTGAAAAATCGGTGCTCCCCGGCCGTAGGTCCCCCGGACAACAAACTTTACACAATTGTAGAGGAAGTGTGGGGCTACATGTGTGCCAAGGGGTTTAGGGGACCTATGGCCGGCTGGTACCGGGTCCCCAAAGTCTGGGAGATCAGGTGCAAAAAGGTGACTCAAGTATAAGCCAAAGGGGGGCATTTTCAGCACAAAAAAATGTGCTGGAAAAACGGCTTATACTTGAGTATATACTGTATCTTTATAAATGATATAAGGTCTGGGATTAATAGTACAATTTTTAGTCTTTGCAGATGATGCAGGGAAATAACAACATCCTTTACAGGATGTTTCCAATTTACAAGCCAACCTCAATGCATGTTGGGCAACTGTGCCAAATTAGGTTTAATGTTGATAAATGTAAAGTTTTATGCACTTGGGGGCTAAGAATATGCATGCATCATACATACTTGGAGGAGTACAACTGGGGGAATCTATAGTGAAGGATCTGGGGGTTTTGGTAGGTCATAAGCTTAATAATGGCATGCAATGCCAAGCTGTTGTCTCCAAAGCGAGCAAAGTCCTTTCTTGTATTAAGAGAGAGAGATCATTTTGCCCCTGTACACATCATTAGTAAGACCTGGAATACTGTATGCAGTTAAAGTAGTTGTAAACCCACTTAGACAACTTGCACCTAAAGGTAAGCCTAGATTAAGGCTTACCTGTAGGTGCAAGAAATATCTCCTTAACCTCCCTAGCGGTAATCCCGAGCGTGACTCGGGGTTGTTTTTTTTATGCTAGGATCGGTAACCCCGAGTCACGCTCGGGGTAGACATTGCAGAGCTCGCAGCGGAGTTTCCTTACCTTCTCCTGGCGATCCAGTGATGATGTCCTCTGCTGTGATCGCCAGCGAGATCTCCGGCGAGTGTCGGCACTTTCGACCCCATCTGACTTCCTAGTTCCGTTCCCTGCGAGCCGCAGCGGCGCAAGGGAGCGGAACTGGGCGGCAAATTCAAAAAGGTAAACACATAGTATACATACAGTATACTGTAATCTTACAGATTACAGTACTGTATGTAATAATTACACACCCCCTTTGTCCCTAGTGGTCTGTCCAGTGCCCTGCATGCAGTTTTATATAATAAAAACTATTCTTTCTGCCTGGAAACTGGAGATTGTCCATAGCAACCAAAAAAGTGTCCCTTTATGTCAAAAGTGGTTTTAGACCAGCTAGAAAACAGCGATAAAAAATTACAATCACTCGCAGAATTGAGCGATAGCGATTTGTGGGGAAATTCGTCATCAAACACTAAATCTAATGACAGCGACAATTCTGCAACTGAGCAAATTTCAGTGTTTTTGATTTGATTACATTATTGAATAATTTTTATTATAATTAGATTACTATTTTTTATAATTATTTATAGTTATTTATTATATTATAATTTTGTGTTTCAAACTTTATCATACCCGGGATGTTTACTAGACTCTGGTTTGCTCAGGTTTAAGTGAGTAATTACTAAGAATCGCAGGCCTATAATACATAACACCAAATTTCCATGCAAAATAATTGTACCGCTTTTGGTACATAATTCCAGAAAGAATCATACCGCCAGCGAGGTTAACCTACACGGTTCAGGAGATATTTACTATTAGAAAGTCTGCCAATTACGTCACACGCATGCGCAATAGCATCATTGCCGGTTTTCTGAATGGGAGCTTGCCGGCCCGAGCGCACATGCGTGTGACGTCATCGCCGCTCCGGCCAATCACAGCGCCGGAGCGGTGATACACCTGAGGGCAGTGACGTGACATCGAGGCAAGATGGCGGCGGAGGTGACCGAGGACCGCTGCGGGGGTTTCGATCTCAGGTAAGTCATTCATAATGAGCTAGTATGCTATGCATACTAGCTCATTATGCCTTTCTTTTGCAGGGTTTTTTTTTTGCCTTTTTACTTTCTCTTTAAGTTTTTTGAGCACCGGTTCACAAAAAGGATATCGGGGAACTGGAGAAAGTGCAGAGTAGAGCAAACTGATAGGCATGGCGGAATTTGGAGATTTGAGGAACTGATTTTATTGTCTCTTGAGAAGAGATTATTGAGGGGGGGATATGATCAACATGTATAAATATGTGGACAATATAGTGAACTTGGTGGTGAGTTATTCACTTTAAGGTCATCATAGAGGACAAGGGGGCACTCTTGTGAAAATTTGGAATAGACTCCCTCCAGTGGTGGTTCTGGCCAGCTTAGTAGATCGCTTTAAAAAAGCCCCGTCCCAAAAAAATTACTTGCCAAATGTGGCATGTCGGGATCAGGAGTCCTTAAAGCGAAAGTTCCACTTTTGGGTGGAAATCCATTTTGTACAAATGTACATAATATAACTGGGTACTAATATTTATAGGTAAAGTTGATGCAGGGAAAATCCGATTGCCTCTCAGGGGATCAGGAAGAAATTATTTTTTTCCCCCTGCTGTAGCAAATTGGATTATGCTTTGCTGGGGTTTTTCACCTTCATTTGTATCAACTGTGGGTATAGGATTGTGTATATGGAATTGTATGATGCTGTTTTGGTTGAACTAGATGGACAGGTCTTCTTTTTTTTTTTTTTTCAACCTGACTAACTATATAACTGTGTGTATGTATGTATGTATGTGTATATATAATTTACCTTTCGCATACACTTTAAATTATCCAAAGCTTCAGATAGTGTACACTTTTGGACAATTTGTGGCACAAATTACTTGACGTAATTGTAGCCGTATTAGTTTATTACCATTGATTTGTATGTGTTTTTTTTCCTTTCCCTCTGAGATTTTTTTCTTGTTTTGTTTCAACATTCTGCTAAAAAAATTGTGAATCAGTACTGCTTGGACCTTGAAGAAGGGGACATACCCCGAAAGCTTGTCCTGAAAAATTCTATGTTAGTGCAAATAAAAAAAGTATCACGGACAGTACTTAATTTTCTCTGGCACAAATTAAAAATCCCCAGCTTTTTTTTATGCTCCTGAGGATCGGCAGGTGGCATGTACAGCCAGCTGTAGAAACCAATGTCTGTTCGTGTTCATAATACACAAGTAATCACGTGTACAGCTATTCACTTCTTTGGCTCTCTGGGTGCTGAAAAAACACTGGGATTTTTATGTGAGAATAGGTTTGCACTACAACTGTGCACAAGCTCTTAAAGTATGCTAAAGCCAAAACCTTTTCATAGGTTGGAGAGGGATTAAAACACCAGTCAGGGTTTTATTGCTATCTGTGCCCCCATTGATTCCATACACCCCCAGTAACAGTCGTTCTCCCCCCGCCTGTGTATGCCTTCCACTTGCCCATTTGCAGGCCTGGGACTGACATAGTGGGTGCTGCCAGGTAGAGGTGGGGGGGGGGGGGACTTGCTGCCGAGAACAGCGGGGGTTTAGAAAAGCAAGCAGACTAGCAGTGCTGTCTGCAGCGTTGGCAGTATCTGAATGAGCTGTGGGCTGCAAAAAACATACAAGCGGCCCATGGATCGGGGGTGGAGACCCCTGATCTAGGGTGGCCCTATAGCAAGGAAAAAAAACTTCTGCCTTTTTAGAATCGCTTGCTTCCTTCTGCCCAGGACTACATGTCTCCTAAAGCATTGCTCCTCACACATTCACAAATTCTCAGGCAATTACTGACATGTATGAGTGGCGTACTGAGCTGTGTGTTTGCTGCACTGTGTATACCGACGTGTATGGATGGTGCACTGAGCTGTACATGTGGTGCGCTGCATTTTCTGATATGTAAAGAAATAATGCATTCTGTATACAGGCCACAACTCATCGATTATGTCGATTTTAGTTATTTCGGCCCTACAGCTGATCACGGATCGGGATAAAGGGTCAATCACAGCGGCCCTTTACCACGCAATCAGCTGTGTCTAATCACAGCTGATCGCGATGTAAACACACTTGCCGTTTATCGTCATTTATTTCCTGACGCTGTGATCGTGAGGAGAGGAGAGGAGAGCCGGTAACCGGCATGTGCGAAAAGGGACATCTAGACTGATTATCTGTCCTGATTATCAGTGCCGCCTCATCAACACACATCAGTGAAAGGGGGAAAATTTTAACAAACTGTAACCCCCCCGCAAAAAAATGTTGGTTTTTTTTTTCCAGTGGTGATTTAAATATAACCAAAAAAAAAGGTCCTTATTTGTGTGAAAAAAATGTATAAAAATATCATATGGGTAGAGTGACCGCGCAATTGTCGTTCAAAGTGCGACAGTGCTGAAAGCTGAAAATTGGCCTGGGCAGGAAAGGGGTAAACGTTCCCATTAGGCAAGTGGTTAATTTTATTTGTATCGGAAAGCATGAATTGCTATCAAACATAAAAATAACATCAATGAAAATTTCTATGATTCCAGATATTCATGTGTGTTTTTATATATAGTGTGTATTCAGTTTTTGAATGATAAATGGGGTTCACAGCTGCAGTGTACAGCTTCAAGGGAATGTAAGGTCATAGCTGGGAATGTTGTTGGTTTCTTCTGTGGTGCAAAATTCAATTCCTTTATAACTTTATTTAAAATTTAATTTTAACAGAAACATTTTGGTTGACAAGCCTAATGATCAGTCTTCAAGGTGGTCATCTGAGAGCAACTACCCCCCTCAGGTAACTTTAGTAAAATGTGATATTGGTACAAAATACCATAAACGATCATTTCCAGATTACCGTATATACTCGAGTATAAGCCGACCCGAGTATAAGCCGAGGCACCTAATGTTACCACAAAAAACTGGGAAAACTTACTGACTCGAGTATAAGCCGAGGTTCAACAATGCCTCGCTGTGCCCATCCTCGCTGTGCCCATCCTCGCTGTGCCCATCCTCGCTGTGCCCATCCTCGCTGTGCCCATCCTCGCTGTGCCCATCCTCGCTGTGCCCATCCTCGCTGTGCCCATCCTCACTGTGCCCATCCTCACTGTGCCCATCCTCACTGTGCCCATCCTCACTGTGCCCATCCTCACTGTGCCCATCCTCACTGTTTAAATTTAACATTGTAAATAGTACCTGGAAAAAAAGTTGAGGCTGCGGCGTCCATCGTTTAAATCCCGCGGTCTCTTCCTGGTCCCTTCCGTGATAGGCGATTCTCAGCAGACACTCTCCGCCTATCACGAACGTTCTCTCTTCCTCACCCATCCCAGCAGACACTGTGTTCGGTGTTCCGCCAATCAGACGTCTGCTGGGAAACTGAGGATGAGAGAACATTCGTGATAGGCAGAGAGTGTCTGCTGAGAATCGCCTGTCACGGAAGGGACCAGGAAGAGACTGCGAGATTTAAACGATGGATGCCGCAGCCTCAACTTTTTTTCAGGTACTATTTACAATGTAAAATTTCGCTGACTCGAGTATAAGCCGAGGGGGGGGGGGGGGGCTTTCAGCCCCAAAAAAGGGCTGAAAATCTCGGCTTATACTCGAGTATATACGGTAATTGAAAAACATACTTGTGCTGTTCTGCAATAGAAATACTTTGCAGAGGGATTTACGTTTTGTCTCGGATTCTAACCAATGTTCTATGTTTTTGTAATCTAGTATCTCATACTGAAAGTTGAAAGGCCAGCCATCGTCCAGAGCATCACCTTTGGAAAATATGAGAAGACTCATGTTTGTAATTTGAAAAAGTTTAAAGTTTTTGGTGGCATGAATGAAGAAAACATGACAGAGCTTTTATCAAGGTAATAGAAGAGGCTCAGTTTTACTGATTGTATTGTGTCGAGAGCCAGACAAATGTAGATGAAGTCTTTAGGAAGAAGAGAAACCTGCATGTGCAATACAGCTATGCATTTCAGGGGTCCAACAGTTCACAGTAATTCCAATATTGGTTATGGAACCTCCAGGATAGCTGCAAGTAGCTTTTTGCCTGAGGGCCTCTGGATCTCTGCAACTCAAGGGCACACTTATAAGCAAGTAAATTCATCCTGCCTTCCTAGCCTCACAGTTTGTCATCCAATGATGTCAATCACATTGAAATGCTAGTAGATAAATGAGGAAAAAAGTAGTTTTTGTGTGTATATGTATATAAAATATAGATATTATACTCTGTCACACACATGTGCAATAGTGGTACCAGCACTCCATCCAAAAGACATGCCTTGATGCTCCACACAAATATAGTAAAAATGTGTTTTCCACAGACGTATAATAACAAAAAACGTTATTTTCGCTCCATAAGACGCACCTAGGTTTTAGAGGAGAAAAATCGGACAAAAAATATTCTGGTGTACTAAAATATTTAATAAAATATAACAGAATAGTAATATTTCTACACGAACAACCAATGTAAGGGGGCACCCTACACTGATCCCCAATGTAACTGAGACATGTACATGAGCTCAACAAAACAGGAGTATTTACATCAACCAGCAATGTATTGAGACCTTTACACTGACCAGTGATGTAACAGGTGTATTTACAGTAACCTCCCATCTCTCTACTAATCTCTGCATTCTTATCTCCCTCTCAAAACAACTCTGCCCCTCTAACTCATCTGCTAATCTGTCCCCCAAACCCCTAATCTACTAACCTCTGCACTCCAACCCCTCCTTCCCATTCAACTCTGCACGCCTCCTCTGCTCACCTCTGCACCTCACCTGTATGCTGTTTACATCTTCTAGGTGGGCGGTATGCAGAGGAGGTGGTGTAATTTGCATATGAATCGCGGCGGCCTGCCTAATTTACATAACAATGCCCACGGATTTAAGCGTGACTAAACCCCAAAAATTATATATTGTATATTACCAATCATCATTGGATGTTTTCAGGCTTTTATTTCATTAATTTCATCTGTGATCAGATAATCACATACCTCCTGTCTTAAAGGAAATAAACCCTTATGGGTTTTACTTCCTCTTTTGTTCCCTGCAAAGTAAAGCATAATGGGCTAGTATGCATCGCATTCTAGCCCATTATGTGCCACTTGCCTGCAAACGAATCCCGCAATGTCCCTGCTGATGGCCAAGTCCATCTTCACCCCTCCGAGCCCGTGGACTCCAGCTCTGTAACTGGCCGGAGTTGCTTTGAGGCTAGTCACCCCGCACAGAGTACAGCAATGACCAGACTATATTACAGGAAGCTCCTGCACACAAAGTTTCACACTGGATTACTGAAAAGATCTTATAAGAAATATACAGTAGATTCCCAAGAGTCCAGTAAGAATACACCTGCCTCTTTTATTTAAACAGTTTTTTTAACAAATAATTGAAACAAGATTTGATTTAGGCCAGGTTCACACTATTGCGAATTGGATGCGGGATAGCAGGAGAATGTGAAATGGCTCTCTATGAAGTCGGTTCACATATCTCCGATGCGGCTCCGGTGCGAATTTGCACGGGAGCCCTGTGCGTCTTTTGGTCTAGTTTAGGTCCGAATTTAGCCGAAAATTCTGGCTGAAATTGTACCTGAAACGGTGAACTAGGACGCATTGGACCCCTGCTGGGAGCCGCATCGGCATTGGGTGTGAGTGGAGCCTCACCCTGGAGGTCAGCTCTAATTGTGTGTTGTGGATGAGCATTCTAATTCTGTGCTTGACCTGCCTTTTGGTTTCTTCGGAGGCAAGGGGTCCAACTCCATGTGTTTAAATAGCACTTTGTAAAAATAGAAAATTTTACTTTTATGAAGCCTGTTTACATGAGCCCTAAATGTGTGACCACCATTGTCAACCTTGCTGAGTTATGACCTATGGAGTACCAAAACGATGATCCTGCTGGTTTCATAGTGTGATTGTTTGCTGGCACGCCAACTAGTGACAATGACAGAAGGATGATAGCCAGGTATGTTGCAAGATCTAAAATAATAAGCAGTGGCAGCATTGATGTTTCTCACGTGATGAGGAAATAAACACCTGCTTGAAGTCTCAATTGTTGAAGCTATCGGAGTCGTGTTTTAGGCTCGGTTCACATTGATGCGATGTGGGAAACCTGCGGGTTCCTGCATCGCACCCGACTCACAGGCAGTTCACGCTGCCATATGCGAACCGCTGGGAGTGTCAATACAAAGTTAATGACACCCCCAGATCCGTTCGCAAATCGCTGTGCGAACTGTCAATTCAGACAGGAATCGGATAGCATGGGTGTGAGAGCGCGCACCAGTGTGAACCCAGCCTTATGGATGCTGTAGCTTTCGACAATTCTTTCCTTGGTTCATTCAATAATAGTGTGCACCAAAAGTCTTCAGTGTGTTTTTCTCCGTAGTCAAAGTTGCAAGATCTAAATTCTACTAAATGCATACTTTTAAGCATGCTCTTTTTTTCAGTGGCCTGAAGAATGATTATAACAAAGAAACATTCACATTGAAGCATAAAATTGATGAGCAGATGTTCCCATGCCGATTCATTAAAATAGGTATATTACTAGTTTGTGTCAGAAGTTGTTGAATGATGTATACACCTTAGCCATAACCTAATCTTAGTCAGGTTTTCACTGTTCACTACTGTTGTAGTTACAATATCAAGTAATTTGAACAATACGCTGCAGGCAAACTTCTGGATAAGTCATTAAAGTTTTAAATGTAAACAATTATTATTTTTTCCTGTTTCACTTTAAGAATTTATGTAACTCTTCCGTTTTTAATTTAAAGCAGAACTATACCCTCCTATCCTTTACAGCTAAAGAAGCTGCCATCTTAGCCTTTATTTGCATCTGAAATCTGAAGCTGCCATGGTGCTGCACATTTGCTCAGTGATGACATCAGCTATTTGATAGCTTGACAGTTAGTTTGAGATGAGAGCACAAGCAACTGTGACGGTTATCATTCACGGCACGCACTTAAATGTAACGGTTTTGGAAAACCGTTGTATCAATTGTGTTTGTTCCGCGGAGACATTTGATCAGCATTTAGTTAAATGTTTTGCAGTCCATAGTGTTCCAAAAAGACATTTTATTACAGTCTAATACAGATGAACCTCGGATTACGAGCATAATCCGTTTCAGGAGAATGCTCGTAATCCAAAGAACTCTCATATCAAAGCAAGTTTTCCCATTGAAGTCAATGGAAACAAAAATAATTTGTTCCGCATGGACTTCAATGCATTGCAATACTGCATGCAGCCAGAGGTGGGGGGGGGGCGCCGGAGAGCCTCGGAAACAGCCGGAAAGGCCCGAGGACACGTTGGCAGACCTCGAAAGGCTCAAACGGAGTATTTCCGTGTCTTTCCAAGCATTGCCGATCGACGCTGTTCGGCTCTGCTCCGGCTCCCCCGCACCTCAGGCCAAATGCGGTACTGCAGGCCATATTAGCTTGAATTCTGCTCGTCTTGCGAGAAAACACTCGCAAACCGAGTCAGATTTTTTTTTCTTTTTTAAAGTTGCTCAAAAATCAAAACGCTCGTTAACCACGATACTCTTAAACCGAGGTTCCACTGTATTGGATGTTGTAATGTTTGTTTTTTTTACCTCATTATCAAATTGTATTTACCGTATATACTCGAGTATAAGCCGAGTTTTTAAGCACAATTTTTTTTGTGCTGAAAATGCCCCCCTCGGCTTATACTCGAGTCACCTTTTTGCGCCTGAACTCCCGGACTTTGGGGAGCCGTTACCGGCCGGCCGTAGGTCCCCTGGACCCCAAACTTGGCACACATATAGCCCCACTCTTCCTCTACAAGTGTGCAATGTTTCTTGTCCGGGGAACTTATGGCCGGGGAGCACTGATTTTTCAAAACCGGGCACCCCTTCCATAGACTCTCATGTTAAATGGTAATTTCTCTGGTGACTTTGGGAACCCGGTGCCGGTCGTAGGTCCTCTGGACCCCAAACTTGGCACACATGTAGCCCCACTCTTTCTCTAAAAGTTTGTTGTCCGGGGGACTTACAGCCGGGGAGTACCGATTTTTTTCAAACCCGGGCACCCCTTCCATAGACTCCCATGTTAAACGTCAGTCTAGTCATGGACACAGTGAGGCACACCCTAGGCTTATACTCGAGTCAATACGTTTTCCCAGTTTTTGTGGTAAAATTCGGTCCCTCGGCTTATATTCGGGTCGGCTTATACTCGAGTATATACGGTATTTTTTTTCTCAATGTACAGTTTCTGTGACGCATTAGGCCCCTTTCACACTGATGCAGTGCGGTTTGACCACACAGTGGATATAGCACAGTGTACCATTGGGTTACCTGCTATTTCCCATTGAATTCTATTATCTCCCGTGGTTTTGGTGCACCTTCAGAACACAATGGGAAAGGGCAGCCAACCTGCGTAACACGGTGCTGTGAAATGAGCCTTATGGCTGCACAGTCTGACTGCAGAGGATAGAAGTATTTGAATGAATTGCTTTTAGCCCTTAGTACATGTTTAAAGATGTATTCCAGGCAAACCGGCTATAGACCAAGCAGAACTAAATACTCTTGAATTATAACACTACTCTTTGAACTATTTTGATAGAAACATGATTATACATAGACTATATTACCAAAAGTATTGTGACACCTGCCTTTACACGCACATTAACTTTAATGGAATCCCAGTCTTAGTCCTTAGGGTTCACTATTGAGTTGGCCCACCCTTTGCAACTATAACAGCTTCAACTCTTCAGGGAAGGCTGTCCACAAGGTTTAGGAGTGTGTCTATGGGAATGTTTGACCATTCTTCCAGAAGGGCATTTTGTGAGGTCAGGCACTGATGTGGACAAGAAGGCCTGGCTCTCAGTTTCTGCTCTAATTCATCCCAAAGGTCAAACATTCCCATAGACACTCTCCAAAACCTTGTGGACAGCCTTCCCAGATGAGTTGAAGCTGTTCTAGCTGCAGAGGGTGGGACAACTCAATATTGAACTTTAAAGTTCTTGTGCGTGTAAAGGCAGGCAATACTTTTGGTAATATAGTGTATGTGAATAAGACCACATGAAAGCCTTTTGTACTTCAAAGTTGTTTAATATTGTGTGACACGATGATCTTATGTGCCTATATATTTTTTATTTATTTTTTAGTTCCTCTCTTGTCTTGGGGACCAAGCTTTAACTTCAGTATCTGGTATGTTGAAATTAGTGGCATTGATAATCCAGAAGTGGTACAGCCCTGTCTTCACTGGTACAGTAAGGTAAGGGTACAGGTTGTATTAACTTCTTATAACCGCATGACTTGGAAGATGCATTACTGGGAAACTTAAACCAAAGGTGTTTTTTTTTTTTTTTTTTTTGGACTAGCATGATCAAATATTTGAACATCTGTCAGTTTTTATTGCATTTTCACAGATGAGATTTCCCTTTACTTCTGTCTTGATCATAAACAAATTTAGGTACTCTTCCAGAGACACAGCAGTAAATACCTGTTGGGTATTTTATCTTCTTCCCTTCTATACAAAAAAGGTACTATTGTTGCTGTATGTTCTTTTGGATATTGTCCTGGCTGTTTCATTAACTACAAAGCTAGTGAAGGGAAATTTCACAAATGAGACAGTCGTAAAATTAATTTTTATTCTAAAGCTAAATAGAAACATTTGGTGGCTGGATTTCCACTTTATTGAAAACTTCATTGATTGGTAGGCAATGCAGAGGAGATTTGTGCACGTGTTTTTAGCTGCAGATGTTACAGACTTTGTCATTTAAATTCCATACATCAAAATATAAAACATCATTAGTTGTTATATTGGTTTCAGTCAGACTTCATGTCAGTCCTGATGACTTTTGACCCTTGCGACTTTTACACATCATTCCAAATTTTAAAATGTGGCTTTAAAATTGAACTAATACAGAAATCTTTGAATTGAAATAAAAAATAATTGTTCTTGACATTGTGAACCACTTTTGTCCACGATGTAACTCTAGCCACCAAAACAAAAGGCTGGTTGTGTGTGCGTAAATTTTAAAGGTTTAATACATTCCCTGAACAAGCCTATAAACTTTAATACATGCTTTGCCCAGACAGAATTGAGTTTAGATGTCTGACCACACAGCCAGGCCACACAACAAAGATCTTTATGGAGTTCTGCTCCATGAAAGGTAAAATAAGGAGGGGTGAGTAGCAGAATATATTGTGCACTTTTGTTTTAAAGTTTATCTAAACCCCCCAAAAAAGTAATGTATTGCATCTGACCAATCGTGTGCTGTTGTGATTGCATTCATTTTCAATTTTTCATTTTTGTTTTTTTCCCCCTCCATTATTTTAACTAGTGATCTTTACAGTAATGCATTTCCTGTCCTATGGTGTATTCTTTATCTATAGAGCAATGGAGAACATCCTTGGACAGCAGTACAGTTTGGAGAGGGTATTGTTAGTCAGGCTAGTAGATTTAAAAGGACTTTACATTAACCACTTCAATACCGGGCTATAGTCAAATGACGTCCGCAGAATACACCATAGGACAGGAAATACATTACTGTAAAGATCACTAGTTAAAATAATGGAGGGGGAAAAAACAAAAATGAAAAATTGAAAATTTAATGCAATCACAACAGCACATGATTGGTCAGATGCAATACATTACTTTTTTGGGGGGTTTAGATAAACTTTAAAACAAAAGTGCACAATATATTCTGCTACTCACCCCTCCTTATTTTACCTTTCATGGAGCAGAACTCCTGGGAGCAATGAGAAAAGCTCCCAGGACACAGTGCGGTTGCAGGAAATGACGCACTACCCGCAGACTACTCACACATCACACAGACAGGAAGCACAGTAAAAGATGTGGAAAACAAAGGTACTGTACAAAAAAAAAAAACTTCTGTTTTGAACTGCATTAGAGGCTGCTGTATGATTGAGCTCACATATTCAAATAGGGTGGAGCTCCGCTTTTAATAGTATAGTACCAGAATCATTGCAAGCACTCAGTTGCCTACCATTTGATCATTGAAGCTGCCCTTACTGCGGGTTCCCGGAGAAAGGCCCTGGCTGGGGTTTACAGCCGCAAGCTCATCCTGCTTGCCATTTGGTAAGGTTGCATTCCGTAACCACTTAAGGACCGCCTCCTGTATATATACGTCCTCTTTTTGAAGAGGGATATCTCGGTAACGGCAGCAGCTGCTGCCACAACCGAGATATATCCATCTCTTCAGGCGGCGGTCCTGCAAACGATAATGGTGGTCTCCGCAGCGGATTTACCGCAAGATCACCGCTATCAGCGGTGGGAGAGGGGCCCTCCCGCCGCTCTCCCATGCCCCCCGCCACTTACCGGAGGCGATCGGGTCCTCTTCCTAGCTGGGTATGGAGACGAGTGAGGGGAAGATGGCTCCCACCCGTCTCCATACCATAGCAGGGCGGAAGCGACGTCAAAACGTCGTCTCCGCCCATACGTCTTAAAGGCACTTTTTTTTTTTGTTATTTTTTCAAATGACAAAAATTATTTTTTTATTGCATTTTAGTTTAACCACTTAACAACCACCTGCCGACAAATAACGTCGACAAGGTGGTTGCTTAACTCTGGGAGGACGTTATATAACGTCCTCCCAGAATCGCGCTCCCGCGTGCCCCCTGGGGCGCGCACACGGGAAACTCCGTGACCGCCGGGTCCAGAGGACCCGGCGGATCACGAATCGCGGTAAATCGCCGCTGATAGCGGCCGTTTACCACGTGATCGCTCCGTCAAATGACGGAGCAATCACTTGTAAACAGACCGGCGTCATTTGATGACGCCGGTTCCTCCCTCCCCTCTCTGTACCGATCGGTACAGTGTGAGAGGGGAGGGGGAGGGAGCGGATGGCAGCAGCAGCACTGTGGGCTGGATCTGTGACAATTGCAGTCACAGATCCAGCCATCCATCCATCCATCCCTGCTCAGCCATCCCTGTGCTATACCCTGCCAATACTCTGCAAAATACCCTGGTGCAATACCCTGGTGCAATACTCTGCAATACCCTGGTGCAATACTCTGCAATACCCTGGTGCAATACTCTGCAATACCCTGGTGCAATACTCTGCAATACCCTGGTGCAATACTCTGCAATACCCTGGTGCAATACTCTGCAATACCCTGGTGCAATACTCTGCAATACCCTGCACAATACTCTGCAATACCCTGCAAAATACTCTGCAATACCCTGCACAATACTCTGCAATACCCTGCACAATACTCTGCAATACCCTGCACAATACTCTGCAATACCCTGCACAATACTCTGCAATACCCTGCACAATACTCTGCAATACCCTGCACAATACTCTGCAATACCCTCCGCAATACCCTGTGCAATACCCTGTGCAATACCCTCCGCAATACCCTCCACAATACCCTGTGCAATACCCTCCACAATACCCTGTGCAATACCCTCCACAATACCCTGTGCAATACCCTCCACAATACCCTGTGCAATACCCTCCACAATACCCTGTGCAATACCCTCCACAATACCCTGTGCAATACCCTCCACAATACCCTGTGCAATACCCTCCACAATACCCTGTGCAATACCCTCCACAATACCCTGTGCAATACCCTCCACAATACCCTGTGCAATACCCTCCACAATACCCTGTGCAATACCCTCCACAATACCCTGTGCAATACCCTCCACAATACCCTGTGCAATACCCTCCACAATACCCTGTGCAATACCCTCCACAATACCCTGTGCAATACCCTCCACAATACCCTCCACAATACCCTGTGCAATACCCTCCACAATACCCTCCGCAATACCCTCCACAATACCCTCCGCAATACCCTCCACAATACCCTGTGCAATACCCTCCACAATACCCTGTGCAATACCCTCCACAATACCCTGTGCAATACCCTCCACAATACCCTGTGCAATACCCTCCGCAATACCCTGTGCAATACCCTCCGCAATACCCTCCACAATACCCTGTGCAATACCCTCCACAATACCCTGTGCAATACCCTCCACAATACCCTGTGCAATACCCTCCACAATACCCTGTGCAATACCCTCCACAATACCCTGTGCAATACCCTCCACAATACCCTGTGCAATACCCTCCACAATACCCTGTGCAATACCCTCCACAATACCCTGTGCAATACCCTCCACAATACCCTGTGCAATACCCTCCACAATACCCTGCCATAGTCCGCAATACTCCGCAATGCCCGGCAATACTCCGCAATGCCCGGCAATACTCCGCAATGCCCGGCAATACTCCGCAATGCCCGGCAATACTCCGCAATGCCCGGCAATACTCCGCAATGCCCGGCAATACTCCGCAATGCCCGGCAATACTCCGCAATGCCCGGCAATACTCTGCAATAACCACTTCCCGCCCTCCGGCCGTCATATGACGTCCTTGACTTTGTGCGGGGATATCTGAATGATGGGAGCAGCTACAGGCATCATTCAGATATTAGCTTTTTCAGCCGGCGATTCCCTACACCATAAGAACAATCATAGCGGCTGTTCCGCCGCTTGATCATTCTTACGGGAGGCGAGAGGGGATGTCCCCCCCCGCCGCCCTCCGGTGCTTCTACCGACTCACCGCTACGATCAAAGCCAGGATTGTTTTTTTTTTTTTTGTATTTTTTTCAGGCTTCCCAGCCTAGAGGTGAGATGTGGGGTCTTATTGACACCCCCCCCCCCCCCCATATCTCACTGTAAAGAGGACCTGTCATGCCATATTCCTATTACAAGGGATGTTTACGTTCCTTGTAATAGGTATAAAAGTGATCAAAAAAATGTTTAGGGCGGAAAAACATGTCAAACTAAAATAAATAAAGTAAAATGAAGAATAAAATATTTTTTTTTTTTTTAAAGCGCCCCTGTCCCCGTGAGCTCGCATACAGAAGCGAACGCATACGTAAGTCCCGCCCACATATGATAACGGTTTTCAAACCACACATGTGAGGTATCTCTGCGAACGTTAGAGCGAGAGCAATCATTTTGGCCCTAGACCTCCTCTGTAACTCAAAACATGTAACCAGTAAAAATATTTAAAGCGTCGCCTATGGGGATTTTTTAAGTAGCGAAGTTTGGCGCCATTCCACGAGTGTGTGCAATTTTTAAGGGCGACATGTTAGGTATCTATTTACTCGGCGTAACTTCATCTTTCACATTATGCAAAAACATTGGGCTAACTTTACTGTTTTTTTTTTTTGTTTTTTTTTTAAGCACAAAACATTTTTTTTCCGTAAAAAACGCGTTAAAAAAATTGCTGCGCAAATATCGTGCGAGATAAAAAGTTGCAACAACCACCATTATATTCTCTAAGGTCTTTGCTAAAAAAACATATATAATGTTTTGGGGTTCTATGTAATTTTCTAGCAAACAAATTATGATTTTTACATGTAGGAGAGAAATGTCAGAATTGGCCTGGGTTCTCCAGAACGCCTGATGGTGCTCCCTGCATGTTGGGCCTCTGTATGTGGCCACGCTGTGTAAAAGTCTCATACATGTGGTATCACCATACTCGGGAGTAATAGCAGAATGTGTTTTGGGGTGTAATTTGTGGAATGCATATGCTGTGTGTGAGAAATAACCTGCTAATATGACAATTTTGTGAAAAAAAAAAAAGAGAAAAAAAAAATCTTGATTTTGCAAAGAATTGTGGGAAAAAATGACAACTTCAAAAAACTCACAATGCCTCTTTCTGAATACCTTGGAATGTCTTCTTTCCAAAAAGGGGTCATTTGGGGGGTATTTGTACTTTTCTGGCATGTTAGGGTCTCAAGAATTGAGATAGGCCGTCAGTACTTCAGGTGTGATCAATTTTCAGATATTTGCACCATAGCTTGTGGACTCTATAACTTTCACAAAGACCAAATAATATCCACCAATTTGTACTTATTTTTACCAAAGATATGTAGCAGTATAAATTTTGGCCAAAATTTATGAAGAAAAAATAGTAATTTGCAAAATTTTATAACAGAAACGAAAAAAAAATCATTTTTTTACAAAATTTTCAGTCTTTTTTCTCTTATAGCGCAAAAAATAAAAAACCCAACAGTGATTAAATACCACCAAAAGAAAGCTCTATTTGTGTGAAAAAAAGGACAAAAATTTCATATGGGTACAGTGTTGTATGACTGAGTAATTGTCATTCAAAATGTGAGAGCACCGAAAGCTGAAAATTGGTCTGGTTATTAAGGGGGTTTAAGTGCCCAGTGGTCAAGTGGTTAAATATGAGATCTGAGGTCATTCAGAGTTCCCTCTACAATAAAAGCCTATCTGCCCACAATGTTTTAATAACGGGCTATTATATTCCACTTAACTATAAAGCAGTTCATGTTTTGAATGCAGCAGCATTTGCATTATAAATTGATAATAATTCTAGTAAAGTTATTCATCCTTCTCCTTGTGTTCCAGTAGTACCGTGAACAGGAAGCCATTCGCCTTTGTCTCAAGCACTTCCGCCAGCACAATTACACAGAGGCTTTTGAGTCCTTACAGAAGAAAACCAAAATTGCCTTGGAACATCCAATGTTAACAGAGCTTCATGACAAGCTGGTTTTGAAAGGAGACTTTGATGGCAGTGAAGAGTTGATTGAAAAGGCTGTAAATGGTAAGTGCCTAAACATTTTCAAGTTTTTATTACACGGTGCACACGATGTGTAAACTGACTGAAAATGTGCTTTTGTCTTTACTAAAAGTTACGTAAAGCTCCCCTGTCATGCTCGGTTATGCAAATATCAACTGGTTACTCTGGTTTAGAACTCAGGCTGCCCACCTTGCATGCATACTGTGGATTAGTGAGACTGCCCATCATAGCTGTGGACCAGCTGGCAGGAATGAGGGAAAGGCCTATATTCATCCACAGGAGTTGTACGATACCTCTCACCTTCTGGAGCTTGGCTTAAATTGAATAGTGTGTGTGTGTGTGTGTATGTATGTGTGTTTCCCCCTAATATATTTAGTGATATAGCTATATTGCTGCCCTTTCCAGATTTTGAATACTATTTTTACACCATGTGTACTTGTAGTAAATTCAGGGCTTAGATTTATTTATCTTTAAATAGAAGTCTTTTATACATTTAATTTATAAACTTCTTCTAATATATAAAATTAAAAAAATGGTTCTAACTACATAAGTGGCAGAGCTACATTTTTCACTTTTTAATAGGTGTTTTATTTATTTTTTTGTGGTGGTTTTATTTTGTTTTTACACATGCTTGGACCATAATCTATTTTTACGTAACACTTCTACATGACTGCCAGATTAAATGTAACAACATTTTGATTTATACTTTTTAGATGGTCTGTTCAGCCAATACATCGGTCAACAAGAATATAAACCACAATGGAACCAGATAATTCCTAAAAGCACTAAAGGTAATCGTTTTTATGTCTCAGCTGTGCACTAGATTAATCTTGAGTTTTATATAGCTTACTAGGATTCAGAAAAAAAAAAGAGACCCTTTAGAAGTGTTGTATCCTGGGTTGAAATATTTTCACTTGCAAATTTTAATTATGATTTATTATGGTAAACAGCATTGCTCTCTTTCAACAGTTGTTTGTGTTTTTTTTGTTTAGGTGACGGAGAAGATAGCAGGCCGGGAATGAGGGGAGGACATCAGATGGTCATCGACGTACAATCTGGTAAACTGGTTTGGGCTAACTGATGTTAACCACTTCAATACTGGTCCCTTTTACCCCCTTCCTGCCTAGGCCAATTTTTCAGCTTTCAGTCCTGTCGCACTTTGAATGACAGTTGCGTGCAACACCAATGCCCCGTGCATACGGTCGGACTTTTGACCGGTCAAAATCGCATTGGAATTCCGACGGAATTCCATCGGAGTAAAAGAGAACATGTTCTCTATCTAAACTCCAATGGAATTCCTCGGACTTTCCGATGGAAAAAGTTCGATGGGGCATACACACGGTCGGAATATCCGATGAAAAAATTCCGTCTGACTTTTTCCATCGGAAATTCCAATCGTGTGTACAAGGCATTACACTGTACCCATATAACATTTTTATAAAAAAAAAAAAAAAAAATTCACACAAATAGAGCTTTCTTTTGGTGGTATTTACTGTAATTACCACTGGGTTTTATAATTTTTTGCTAAACAAACAAAAGACTGAAAAATTGTGAAAAAATATGTTTTTCTTAGTTTCTGTTTTATATAACAAGTAATTTTTCATCTTCACCAATGGGCACTGGTAAGACTACACTGATAAGAGCCCTGATTATCTGTGTAAATGTCCTCTGTCACACTTGCTGGTTACTGGTTCTCCTTTCCTCATGCTGTGATAGCATATGAGGAATGGAATGCCAATAACTGGCAAGTGTGTTTACATGTGATCAGCTGTTCCACCGCTTGATCGTTCTTACGGGCAGCGGAAGGGGACGTCCCCGCCCTGACTCCCCTGTGCGATCGGTGAGTCGGTGACAGGATCCGCCAGCCCCGGATGTTGATCAAAGAGATTTCCGGCAGACCAGATGGTCGCCGGAGACTCTATGATCGTCGGAGGCCGGGCGCGATGTTATGACGTCATGCCCGGCCTCTGCATTAAAAAAAACTGCGCCGCTTCGGCTTTGAAGCGGTGATCGTTTTTTTTTTTTTTTAAGGCTACCAAGCCTAGAGGTGAGATATGGGGTCTTATTGACCCCATATCTCACTGTAAAGAGGACCTGTCATGTCATATTCCTATTACAAGGGATGTTTACATTCCTTGTAATAGGAATAAAAGTGATCCAAAAATTTTTTTTCTTTTTAAAGTGTCAAAATAAAAAAAAAGAAGTAAAATTAACAATAAAAAAACAACATTTTTTACAGTGCCCCTGTCCCCGTGTGCTCGCATGCAGAAGCGAACGCATACGCAAGTCCTACCCACATATGAAAACGGTGTTCAAACCACACATGTGAGGTGTCACTGCGAACGTTAGAGCGAGAGCAATAATTCTAGCCCTAGACCTCCTCTGTAACTCAAAAAATTTAGCCAGTAAAATTTTTTTAAAATGCGTCGCCTATGGGGATTTTTAAGTACCAAAGTTTGGTGCCATTCCATGAGCGTGTGCAAATTTGAAGAGTGACATGTTGGGTATCTATTTACTCGCCGTAACTTCATCTTTCACTTTATGTTTGTTTTTTTTGTTTTTTTCAAAGCATGAAACTGTTTTTTCCCCCAAAAAAACGCGTTTGAAAAATTGCTGCGCAAATACCGTGCGAGATAAAAAGTTACAATGACCGCCATTGTATTCTCTAGGGTCTTTGCTAAAAAAAACATAGTGTTTGGGGGTTCTAAGTAATTTCTAGCAAAAAAATGATTTTTGCATGTAGGAGCGAAGTGTCAGAATTGGCAGGTCCTGAAGTGGTTAATCAAAGTCCTGCTCCTTAACATAAACCCATTTCTGTCATGGTCATACAGGCACCATTTCCAACGTTTGCCCCAGTGTTTTTGATTCAGAACTGGTTTTCATTTTTGAACATTTTGATTTTCAATAATGAAAGAAGATATATTCTTGTCATACCTAGAAACCAATCCGATTTCTTCTTTTTAGTCCCTGATACTGCCATAAATTTCTAAAAGCAATGTTTTTTTTTGTTTGTTTTTTTGACTATTAGATTAGTTCTCCTTCTTTTTTTTTTTTCTAAGTAAGACCATTAACCACTTAAGCCCCGGACCATTTGGTAGCTAAAGGACCAGAGGTGAATTCAGAATTTTGCACTGCGCTGCTTTAACTGTAAATTGTGCGGACATGCAATGTTGTACCCAAACGAAATTTGCGTCCTTTTCTTCCCACAAATAGAGCTTTCTTTTAATGGTATTTGATTGCCTCTGCGATTTTTATTTTTTGCGATATAAACGGAAAAAGACCGAAAATTTTTGTTATAAGAAAAATCGAATAAACTCAATTTTAGTCATACATTTAGGCCAAAATGTATTCAGCCACATGTCTTTAGTAAAAAAAATGTCAATAAGCGTATATTTATCGGTTTGCGCAAAAGTTATAGCGTTTACAAACTAGGGTACAGCTTTTAATTTATGACTGCCTATCTCATTTCTTGAGGTGCTAAAATGACAGGGCAGTACAAAACCCCCCCAAATGACCCCATTTTAGAAAGTAGACACCCCAAGGAAATTGCTGAGAGGCATGTTGAGGCCATTGAATATTTATTTTTTTTGTCCCAAGTGATTGAATAATGACCAAAAAAAAAAAAAATTACAAAAAGTTGTCACTAAATTATATATTGCTCACACATGCCATGGTTATATGTGGAATTGCACCCCAAAATACATTCTGCTGCTTCTCCTGAGTACGGGGATACCACATGTGTGGGACTTTTTAGGAGCCTAGCCACGTACGGGACCCCGGAAACCAAGCACCGCCTTCAGGATTTCTAAGGGCGCAAATTTTTGATTTCACTCCTCACTACCTATCACAGTTTTGAAGGCCATAAAATGCCAAAATAGCACAAAACCCCCCCAAATGACCCCATTTTGGAAAGTAGACACCCCAAGCTGTTTGCTGAGAGGCATGGTGAGTATTTTACAGCTCTCATTTGTTTTTGAAAATGAAGAAAGAACATTTTTTTTTTTTCTTTTTTTTTTCAATTTTCAAAACTTTGTGACAAAAAGCGAGATCTGCAAAATACTCACAATACCTCTCAGCAAATAGCTTGGGGTGTCTACTTTCCAAAATGGGGTCATTTGGGGGGGTTTTGTGCCATCTGGGCATTTTATGGCCTCCGAAACTGTGATAGGCAGTGAGAAGTGAAATCAAAAATTGACACCCTTAGAAAGCCTGAAGGCGGTGCTTGGTTTTTGGGGTCCCGTACGCGACTAGGCTCCCAAAAAGTCTCACACATGTGGTATCCCCGTACTCGGGAGAAGCAACAATGTATTTTGGGGTGTAATTCCACATATGCCCATGGCATGTTTGAGCAATATATCATTTAGTGACAACTTTGTGCAAAAAAAAAAATTGTATTTTTTCCGCAACTTGTGTCAACATATAAAATATTCCATGGACTCGACATGCCTCTCAGTATATAGCTTGGGGTGTCTACTTTCCAAAATGGGGTCATTTGGGGGGGGTTTTGAACTGTTCTGGCATTTTATACACAACATTAGGAAGCTTACATCCACTCTTCTAACCACTTGAAGACAAAGCCCTTTTTGACACTTTTTGTTTACATGAAAACATATTTTTTTTTGCAAGAAAATTATGTTGAATCCCCAAACATTATATATATTTTTAAAGCAAAGGCCCTACAGAATAAAATGGTGGGTGTTGCATTTTTTTTTTCTACACAGTATTTGCGCAGCGATTTTTCAAACGCATTTTTTTGAGAAAAAATACACTTTTTCATTTTAATTCACTAAAACACACTATATTGCCCAAATGTTTGATGAAATAAAAAAGATGATCTTAGGCCGAGTACATAGATACCAAACACGACATGCTTTAAAATTTCGCACAAACGCGCATTGGCGACAAACTACATACATTTTTAAAAGCATTTACAGGTTACCCCGTTAGATTTACAGAGGAGGTCTACTGCTAAAATTACTGCCCTCGATCTGACCTTCGCGGTGATACCTCACATGCATGGTGCAATTGCTGTTTACATATGACGCCAGACCGACGCTTGCGTTCGCCATTGGGCAAGAGCAGGGCAGGACAGGGGTGCTTTTTTTATTATTTTTTTATTAATTTTGCTATTTTATTTTTAAACTGTTGCTTCCATATTTATTTATTTTTATCACTTTTATTGTTATCTCAGGGAATGTAAATATCCCATATGATAGCAATAGGTAATGACAGGTACTCTTTTTTTGAAAAAACTGGGGTCTATTGGACCCTAGATTTTTCCTCCTGCCCTCAAAGCATCTGACCACACCAAGATCAGTGTGATAAAATGCTTTCCCAATTTCCCAATGGCGCTTTTTATATCCGGGGGGGGACATTCCCTCCCACTGCTTGTAAAAGCAGTCCAGAGGCTAATTAGCCACTAGGATTGCTTTTACATGAAAGCCGGCCGCTGGCTGAAAAGAATGATACCAAGATGATACCTAAACCCGCAGGCATCATTCTGGTATAAACATTCAAAGTCCAGCAACATACCAGTACGTTGCTGGTCCTTGTTGGACATGTATTGGAATCTTTTTTTTTTTTTTTTTCATGCAGCCTGTTGGCTGAACGAAAAAAAAAGATTGATCGGTGGGTATGCCCACCATTAGAATACCGCCCTTCATCCACCCACTTCTAATGATGGGCATACATGCACCATTTATATATGCCGAAGCATGGGGGCATCTTCTCGCAAAAGTTATGCCGCGTACACATGGTCAGACTTTTCCACGGGCAAGCCTCCGTCGGAATTTCGACCGTATATACGCGGCATTAGGAGCAAAATCGCTCCTCCGCTCCTGCTGCCCCAATGCTTTGGCATATATGCTTTTTTTTTTTTTAACTGTGGTGGTGAAATAACCTCCTACAGCACTGGAGTCGCAGGGATCAGGCCTGTCTCTGCGAACGCTGCAGTTATGTGTGTTGTGTTTTGCAAGTGACAGTGATCGATCGATACTGCACTTCGGTGGCCTGGGCTGGACGGAGGGGCAAAACGCAGGTGCTAGCAGGTATCTGGGCTGATCCCACTAACAGTGCGTTTTTGGGAACCCTAAACTGCTGGGGACGCTAGTATAGATCTGATCAGATATTGAGCTGATCAGATACTATACCACTAAGGGGGGTGTATGCTTCACGTGTGGGTGTTAGCGCTACTGGCACTAACCTGACGCTGCCTGGGGTGTGACGCAGACCCTCTCTGATGCTAAAACCTAACTGATATCACCCGCCGGGCGATCAGGGGGTTAAACCTTTATTGGGTTATATACGGCGGGTGCCCTGACACTATAAAAAGCAAACTAACTAACCAGCGTCACCCGTAACACTTATATGATGATCACTGGTGAAAGGGTTAACTAGGGGCAATTAGGGGGTTAAAACCTTTATTCGGTAATATATGGGGGTACCTGACGCTATATAAAAACCTGCGGCGAACCTAAAAAAAATTACTGGCTACCGATCAGCATCACCGACGCTAAGACATCGATCAGAAAAATTATAACTTAGTGACAGTGGTGATAGGGGGTGAAAGGGTTACCTGGGGGGCGATCAAGGGGGTTAAACCTTCATTAGGTAATATATGGGGGTACCCGACGCTATAAAAACCTGCGGCGAACCTAAAAAAAATTACTGGCTACCGATCAGCATCACCGACGCTAAGACATCGATCAGAAAAATGATTGCTTAGTGACAGTGGTGATAAGGGTTATCTGGGGGGTGATCAGGGGGTTAAACCTTTATTAGGGGGGGTTAGGGGGCTACACTGGACCTAAAACTAAATGTAGTGACA
Source organism: Rana muscosa (assembly GCA_029206835.1). Taxonomy (NCBI): domain Eukaryota; kingdom Metazoa; phylum Chordata; class Amphibia; order Anura; family Ranidae; genus Rana; species Rana muscosa. The sequence goes on from CM055118.1 coordinate 621,723,705, forward strand.
CTTTTACAGTCACAAATGTCACTGATTGCAGTGATCACTAAATAAATGGTCCCTGCAATCAGTGACACTGTGACTGGGGGCTGGGGGGGCGATTTATGTGCCTATGTGTCCTGGTGTCAGTGTGCTGTTTTGTGTACTAACCTGCATCTTCTCCTGTACGGCGCTCGGTATATGTGAGCGCCCCAGGAGAGATGACATCACTTCCTCCTTCCTGGCAGGCAGGGGAAGCTCTCTCATTCGCCGGGAGCGATCGAGAGGGGGTGGCCGGAATCGAACGGCTGTCCCCTCATGCCGGATCGCTCCCGAAGGTAAAACGACCGCTCACTGTAAAGAAGGGGGGTCCGATCGGACCCCCCAACTATACAAAGGCAATCACGTACATATACGTGATTCTGCCTGTCTGTGCCATTCTGCTGACGTATATTTACAGTGGGCGGTCGTTAAGTGGTTAATTCATGCTTGCATAATGAGCGAGAATAATTTTGTTGAAAAAGTATTCACACCCCTTTAAATTTTGCAAATATTTTGTCATGTTAAAACCAAAATGTATTTTATTGGAAATTTATGTGATAGATCAACACATAATTGTGAAGTAGAAATCTGAATACAAAAGCACGCCACACTTTTCACATATTTATTTGTAAAAAATAATTTATAATTTTCCTTCTACTTTACAATTATGTGCCACTTTGTGTTGGTCTATCACATAAAATCCCAATAAAATACATTTGTTTTTGGTTGTAACATGATAAAATGTGGAAAATTTCAAGTGGTTTTAATACTTTTTCAAGGCACTGTATATTTAACAGACCAAAAGAGAGCAGATAAAGGCAAATTTATTGTTCGCTGACACATATAGTACACTTAAAAATGTTAAAGTTTGAGTTGTGAGAATTTGTGTGACATCCTTTTTGGGAATGTCAGCCAGAAAGATGTCATGGGTAAATACTGTACTCAATGTTTGTTAACCACTTGCGGTGCACCTGCAATGTACTGTGGATGGGCGGCCCATGCAGGCAAAGAGATGTACTGGCAAATGATTCATGGCCTGGACCTGCTGATTGGCTGTTTTTCAGTCACAGTCCAGGGCCCTGTGTTGACAATCCACACAGGGCTTTGTACAGAGGGAACAATCTCTGTTTCTTATCCCTGCAAAGCAACACACATTACACATTGTTGGGCACATATTTAACCCCTCTATCTCTGTAGATGCTGACCCCTTCCCAGCCAGTCTCATTAGTACAGCAATTTGCTGTATTAGTGTCACTGGTGATGTTGGTGGAAGTCAGTCCCCCCTCAGCACCAGTTAGTGTCAGATTGTAAGCCGCATTATTGCAGTCCCGTTATAGTGTATATATGTGTGTGTGTGTGTGTGTGTGTATATGTGTGTGTGTGTGTGTGTGTGTGTGTATATATATATATATATATATATATATATATATATATATATATATATATATATACAAATTTATTAAAGAAATCCAAAATATTTTCTATAGTTTTATAGATGCTATAACTTTCACTCAAACCAATCAATGTACCAAAAACATGTAGCGGAATAAGTTTTAGCCAAAATGTATGAAGAAATTTTAGGTGTGTGTGTGGTTTTTTTTTGTTTCATGGATATGGTTTATAGCAGAAAGTAAAACCTTTGATTTTTTTTCAAAATTTTCAGTCTTTTTTGTCTGATCACCACCAGGTTATTTATTTTTTTATGATATAAATACCACCAAAAGGAAGGCCTATTTTTGTATGAAAAATAAATCGTATAAATTTTGTTTGGGTACAGCGATGCACCCCTTCAACAGGCGGTGGTCTCAGTGGGAGGCATCAATTGGTTTAAAAAAAACTATTAGAAAAGCACCTGAACGACCACAACATACAGGGATATACAAGGTACTACTGACCTATAATCACACACATAGGTTGGACTTGTGTCTTTTTTCAACCTCACCTACTAACTTTGACCATGTAATTTACTAGTTAAAGTAGCGCTGTGCTAAATAGCAAAAAATGGCCTGGTCATGAAGGGGGTAAAACCTTCTGGAGCTGAGGTGGTTAAGCAAAGATTTTATAATGCATTAAAAAAAGATAGAAAACATTATCAGTTTCAAAGCTTGTGAAAAAAAAAAATAATGCAATAAAATCGGCATCGGAAGCATAATTGTTTCCCTGTAAGGTTAATAATTTTTTCTTGGCAATTGTGGTAGTCTTTTACCCAGTTTATGATGACAAAAATGTCCAAAATGGAATAGGGCAACCTACCATTGGCAGGTTTTTATTAAACTTGTGAAATGATCTAATTTTTACTCCGGTTTCCTTGCTTTTGTTTTTGAAAGCTGGTTTTAAGTGGACTGCATGGACATATTTATTCAACAGAAGAATAATTTGTTTTTTAAGAGCCATCTTTCACATATTATTTCACAGTGCCCTGTAAGATGGTAGCCTCATGATATCTTATTGACACATCTGTTTTCTTATTGGCAGAGATGGTGTATTTGTTTGGAGGCTGGGATGGAACGCAGGATCTAGCAGACTTTTGGGCATACAGCGTCCGAGAGAACCAGTGGATTTGCATATCCCGAGATACAGAGAAAGAGGTAGCTTGTCTTAATTTTTCATAATGACGCAAGACCATGAACTATTATATTTTGTACAGGATTCACCTTAGTTCTTAAAATCTATTTGCTATTAAAGTGTTGTGCATGTTGAAGGAATTGTCCAAATTAATTTTGTGTATTTTATCCTCCTTATTCCACTTTTGTTAAGGGGGGAAAAAAATTTAAACAATTATAGGGTTAAAGAATATTTTAAATGGTGCAAAACTGAAATGTTGGTGGCAGGAAGTCAGAACAGGGGCTGACTTCATCATTGAGAAGAGTCCTTGTCCAAGCTCCTCGACTGAGCTCTACTGGTAAACTGCACTAAATATCAGTACCTGGCTATGCAGTCTGCACAGTATTATGTCATTTGCAAGACTAAATAAACTTAATTTGGCATAATAAAGTCCACATTTGTATTTAGTTGCTTGCCCTGAAGTCCTGCTTCTTAAGAAGGGAAACTATTGTTAAAAAATAGTATGGGTTAATACATGTTATGCTATTTGGTGCAACGATTCCCTTTTATTTTTTATGACTTTAATTTTTAATCTCTGTATTTACATACAGACCAAACAGGCCTGCAAAAGCGAGATTGAAAGGTTTAGATAAACTATAACATGCCCAGCAGTGGTATACTTTATCCCTGGGTAGAAATAAACTTAAGTTGCCACACAATATTTAAAATAAAGCACCATGAAGTTATTCTGCTTTGCCATCCTTTCGTGCAGTGGAAGCAAACAAAAGTATTGCAAATATGCAAAATTACCAATTTTATAATTCACCCGTCCGAGGAACATGTAGGCCACACAGGAGGATTAAACCCTGGCAAACACGTCAGCCAGCCCAGGATAACCCCTCCTGTTCCTTGCATGCCTCAGTTTTTGGGCAAAGCAGTACCAAGATCAACATAAAATCCATTGCTCCGAGTCCATTGAGGGAACCAGACCCCACTCTCTGCATTTATGAGTACAACAATCTATTTTCGTTCTTGTCCTTTGAAGGGCATTGGAAATTGTAAGCTGTCGGGATGTCCAGAAGCGATTCAACTGATTGGTGGGAAACAGCCAACAAAACATGGATGGGACTGCATGCAGCTCAAAGAGCTGGCTAAGGGTCCTCTAGGCCAAAGCTGCCATTGGATGAACATCCACCTGGTAAAATTTGGAGAACACCTGATCAGAAGACCATGTGGTAGCCTTGAAAATCTGAGAAACAATAGCCCAATGCTGACAGAAAAGGGTTGAACCAGATCCTTCAGGCGACAAGATTGTATTAAATTGTTGGTCTGCGAGTGCACGTAGGTCTGCAAGTTCTTGTGTATTGTCTTGTTGAATATTAGTGTCAGGAAGCTAGTTGTTAGGTGATTTGGACAGGGTATAATCCTCAATCCTCATAAAATGTATAGGTACGATGCCCGGAGGGTGTGGAGAGGCGACTCGGTGTACATCTTGCGGCATGTATGCGTTCCTTGATCATCCGCTCGAGGGCAAATACTGCTGTGCAAAATGTAAGCACATTGTTTCCCTGGAGGCCCAGGCTCCGAATCTGGGGAAGCAACTGTCAGCACTGAGAAGACCCTCCACACTAAAGGAGAGCAGGGGATGTACCCGGCAGGTGACGACAGGGGCCAGCACAGAGGTGGGTGGAGACAGAGGGTGCAGGCACTAGAAAATAGTAGATGGGTGACATTTAGGAAGAGTAAAGGAGGGAGGTGCCAGGGAGACCGATCTAGGGCTGAAGTATCCCAATAAGTACGCTCCATTGAGTGACATTGGTGAAACCAGTCGGGGACCAGCACTGCTGGAGCTGAGGGACTCTCCTAGCTGCCGGGGGAAGAACTCCAGTGAGAGTGGGGGGGAAGCGAAGGGAAAGGAAAGACAGATTCTGGTGGTAGGGGACTCAATTCTTAGGACAGAGAGGGCAATCTGTAACAAAGAAGCGCTGAACAGTATGTTGTCTACCGGGCGCTCGGGTTCGGCACATCACGGATCTGGTGGACAGATTACTGGGAGGGGCTGGGGAAGACCCAGCTGTCGTGATGCACATTGGCACCAATGACAAAGTCAGAGGCAGGTGGAGTGTCCTCAAGAACGATTTTAGGGACTTGGGAGCTAAATTGAGGAAAAGGACCTCCAAGGTAGTATTCTCAGGAATACTATCGGTACATCAAGCCACAGCAGAAAGTCAGAGGGAGATTAGGGATGTAAACAAGTGGCTGAGGAGCTGGTGTAGTAAGGAGAGGTTTGGATTCCTGGAGGACTGGGCCGACTTCTCAGTCGATAACCAGTACTATAGAAGGGATGGACTGCACCTAAATGAGGAGGGTGCAGATCACTTGGGAATGAAGATGGCTAAAAAGTTAAAAGGGTTTTTAAACTAGGCGATGGGGGGGGGGTGCGGAGGTCCAGAGGTAGAGATAGCCAGTGCAGAACATATTCCAGAGGGTAGTATTGGGGGCATTAGTGATAGGGTAACCAAAGCAAATCCAAGGTAAGTATAGTAGCAAGTCCTAGTTGCAATCTCGGAACACCCAATAAGAGGCTAGTATGCGACCTGTCTAAACTACGTGGCATATTCACCAATACCAGGAGCCTGGCGGACAAGATAGGTGAACTAAAAATACTGTTGTACGAGGAGGATTTGGATTTTGTGGTTTAATAGCTCTCATGATAGGCTGGCAACCATTCAAGGGTATACCCTTTATCACAAGGATAGAGAGGGTAAAAAAGGGGGAGGGGTATGCCTATATATCAAGAATAATGTACACGTGAATGTGAGAGATGACATCACTAAGGGAGCTAGGGAGGAGGTGGGATCCTTATGGGTAGAGCTCCAAAGGGATGAAGCTAAGGGGAAAATAATACTGGGAGTATGTTATAGGCCCCCTAACCTGAGGGAGATGGGGGAGACAAATCTATCACAATTTGGATTAGCAGCAAGGATGGGAAGTGTTATCATAATAGGGGATTTTAGTTATCAAGACATAGACAGGGCGAAGGGAACCACACATTCATCTAAGGCTCGCCAGTTCCTAAATGTCTTGCAGGACAATTTTATGGGTCAGATGGTAGACGCACCAACTAGAAATAAAGCGTTACCCATTGGATTTGTCATTGTAGTGAATCGGCTATAAATACTGTCCGCATGGATCCTTATGTTATAGTTGCACCATGTGTATTGACTGTGCTACCGTTTATATTATGTATGGTTATATTTTTCAAATAAAACACCATGTTTTTGTAAAAAAAAAAAAAAGAAATAAAGCGTTACCAGATCTACTGATTACCAACAATACAGACCTGATCACGGATGTGAAAATACAGGGCAATTTAGGTAACAGCGATCACAGGTCAATTGGCTTCAGTATAAATCACCCAAATAGGAAACATGAGGGCAATACAAAGACACTGAATTTCAAAAGAGCCAACTTACCTAAAACTACGAACCTTGCTAGAAGGCATAAATTGGGATAAAATCTTAGGAACAAAACATGGAGAAGAGATGGGTTTGCTTTAAGAGCATATTAAATAAGGGCATTAGCCAATGTATCTCATTGGGTAATAAATTTAAAAGAGCGAGCAAAAGTCTTGGATGGCTTAACTCCAATGTAAAAATGCATATAAAAGCAAAGGAGAAGGCTTTCAAAAAATACAAGGTTGAGGGATCATCAGCAGCATTCATACTTTTTAAAGAATGCAACAAGAAATGTAAGGGTGCAATTAGGGTGGCTAAAATAGAACATGAAAGACACATAGCGGAGGAGAGCAAAAAAAATCCCAAGAAATTTTTTAAGTATGTAAACAGTAAAAAAGGGAGGACAGACCATATTGGCCCCATAAAGAATGAGGAAGGACATCTGGTTACAAAGGATGGGGACGTGGCGAAGGTATTTAATTTCTTCTTCTCAGTCTTCACGAGGGAATCGAGGGGGCTTCAGTAACCAAAACTGCAGTGTCGATCCTCATGACACATCACAGGAAGCACCTCCATGGTTAAGAGGACAGAATTAAAATTAGACTTGGGAAACTTAACATTTAATCACCGGGACCAGATGGCTTGCACCCGAGGGTGCTTGGGGGGGAACGCAGTTAAAGGGGTTGTAAAGGTTCGTTTTTTATTTTCTAAATGGGTTCCTTTAAGCTAGTGCATTGTTGGTTCACTTACCTTTTCCTTTGATTTACTTTCTAAATGTTTTTTTTCTTTGTCTGAATTTCTCACTTCCTGTTTCTCCTCACTAAACTTCACACCATCATCCAAGTGGTGTGGAGTCATCCAGAACAGCTTACTGAACAGCTTACTGAGGAGGAACAGGAAGTGAGAAGTTCAGACAAAGAAAACAAAGAAAAAAAATTATTTAGAAGGGAAATCTAAGGAAAAGGTAAGTGAACCAACAATGCACTAGCTTAAAGGAACCTATTTAGAAAAAAAAAAAAAAACCTTTACAACCCCTTTAAGTAATTGCCAGACCATTGTTCCTAATTTTTACTGACAGTCTGACTGGAATGGTACCAGCTGATTGAAGAAAAGCCAATGTAGTACCAATATTTAAAAAGAGCCAAAAATACATCCTTGAGAATTACAGACCAGTTAGCCTAACATCTATAGTATGTAAGCTCTTGGAGAGGGATGATGAGCGATTTTATATACAAGATTTTAGTAATGAGAACGGTATCATTAGCAGTAATCGGCATGGTTTCATGAAGAATCGTTCTTGCCAAACCAATCTATTAACTGTCTGAGGAGGTGAATTGCCATCTAGGTAAAGGAAGGCCTGTAGACATGGTGTATCTGAATTTTGCAAAAGCATTTGACACAGTTTCCCATAAACGTTTACTGTACAAAATAAGGTCCGTTGGCATGGACCATAGAGAGAGTACATGGATTGAAAACTGCCTACAAGGGCGATTTTCAGAGGGTGGTGATGAATGGGGAATACTCGGAATGATCAGGGGTGGGTAGTGGGGGTCCCCCTGGGTTCTGTGCTGGGACCAATCCTGTTTAATTTGTTCATAAATGACCCGGAGGATGGGGTAAGTAGTGCAGTCTCTGTATTTGCGGACGATACTAAGCTAAGCAGGGCAATAACTTCTCCGCAGGATGTGGAAACCTTGCAAAAAGATCCAAACAAATTAATGGTGTATGCAACTACATGGCAAATGAGGGTTAATGTAGAAAAATGTGAAATAATGCATTTGGGTGGCAAAAATACGAATGCAATCTATACACTGGGGAGACTGCACAGACTCCCTCAACCACTGGCCAGGGTTGTGGGGAAGAGGCCCTTGTCCCCATTAACATGGGGACAAGTTACTTTGGGGGGGCTCCCCCATATGTTGAGGGCAAGTGGCCTCATATGGTTCAGGAGGGAGGGGGCACTCGCTAGTCGTCCAACCCCCCCCCCCCCATTTTTTGGCCTGGTATGGATTATGGGGGACCCCACACTGTTTGTGTGTTTTTTTGTTTTTTGTTTTTTTTTAACTGCTAACAGTTGTTAAGGATGCAGCGGCTGCCCACTCCTTAAGGCTCTATTCACACTAATGCGTTTTTTGATGCATTTTGCAGAAATGCAGGGAATTTTTTTAACATGGGTTCCAATGGAACACGTTCACATCAATGCATTTTTGTGCCTCTGCGTTTTTGGAAAGGGTCGTGGACTTTTTTTCCCCCCGCAAAATGCAGCATTTTGCATGTAATAGAATTCAATGGACCCGCATCCACATACTGCGATTTTTTTTTTTTTTTTTTTTTTTTTTAATTTTTTTTCTTTTTGCACTGTATATAGCTGGTTGCTAAGGAGGGGGCCGGGAAGCCGGCCGCTGCGTCCTTAACAACCGATGAGTCGTCAGCTGGCTTCCCGCTCAATGTAAAAAAACAAAAATGCCGGCTAAAAAAAAACCTTGCCCCCCCCCCCCCCAGGTCCATACCAGGCCTTGGTATGGGCATGGGGGTCCCCCCAAAATCCATACCAGACTCTTAACCGAGCATGCAGGTCAGCAAAGGGAGGGGACGAGCGAGCGCCGCCCCCCCTCCCTGAACCATACCAGGCGGCATTCCCTCAACATGGGGGGATGGGTATTTTGGGGCAGGGGGGGCTCTGTACCCCCTTGCCCCACATGTTGATGGGGACAAGGGCCTCTTTCCGACAACCTTTGCCCGGTGGTTGTCGGGGTCTGCGGGTGGAGGGCTTATCGGAATCTGGAAACCCCCTTTAACAGGGCACCCAGATCCCACCCCCCCCCCCCCCCCCATGTGAGTGAGTATTGTACCCATTCACTATAAAAAATAAAAAAGTAGTTTTTGACAAGTCTTTTATTAAATATCTTCTCTGCTTCTTCCTCCGGTCTTCTTCCATCTTCTCACGCATCTTCATCCTCCGGCCTTCTTCTCCCCCTGCTTCTTCCACTCTTCTGTCTTCTTTGTCCGGTGTTCTTCCTCTGCCGCCGATCCCTCCTCTGATGCTGCGTCCCGCTGATCTGTTGGCGCCGATGTCCTGCATTTCTTAAATAACGATGGGGCATGGCAATCGGATTATGTCATCCAGGGGCCACGCCCCCTTGGGGTCCGTGACGTCACACAGGGGTGTGGCCTCCGAATGACGTAATCCGATTGCCACGCCCCCGTCGTTATTTAAGAAATGCAGGACATAGGCCCTGACAGATCAGCGTGAGGCAGCATCGGAGGCGGGAGCGGCGGCAGAGGAAGAACAACACCGGACAAAGAAGACAGAAGAAGAGCGGTAGAAGGAGAAGACCGGAGGATGAAGATGCGGGAGAAGATGAAGGAAGAAGCGGAGAAGAAGATTTTTAATAAGACTTGTCAAAAACTGTCTACTGAATTTTTTAACACTACACTACTTTTTTTAAAGCGAATGGGTAGGGGTACAATGTACCCCATACTCCTTCACATGGGGGGGGGGATTCCGATAAGCCCCCCACCCGCAGACCCCGACAACCACCGGGCAAGGGTTGCCGGGAAGAGGCCATTGTCCCCATCAACATGGGGGCAAGGTGCTTTGGGGTGGGGGGCGCAGAGCCCCCCCTGCCCCAAAGCACCCATCTCCCCATGTTGAGGGCATGCGGCCTGGTATGGTTCAGGAGGGGGGGGGGGGGCGCTCGCTCGTCCCCTCCCTTTCCTGACCTGCCGGGCTGCATGCTCGGATAAGGGTCTGATATGGATTTTGGGGGGACCCCCAAGCCATTTTTTTTTTATTTTGGCATGGGGGTCCCCTCTGAATCCATACTAGACCCAAGGACCTGGTATGGACCTAGGGGGAACCCCACGCTTTTTTTTTTTTTTTTTTTTTTAGCCTGCAAGTCTTCTTTTTTTTTTTTTTTTTTTTTTTTTTTTTTTTTTTTTTTTTTTACATTTAACGGGAAGCCCGCTGACAACTAATGACTCATCGGTTGTTAAAAGGACACTAAAGGTTCCCCTTTAAAAATATACTTCCACTGTGCAGCTCGTTTTGCACACAGTGGCCCCGATCCTGGTCTTCTGGGGTCTCTCGGCGGCTGTCTCGGCTTCTCCCCGCAAGAACTAACCCTCTTCATGGTAGCTCTCTCATGGGGGTTAGTTCTTGCGGGCGCGCTCCCGTGATACAGCCGGCGGCTATAGCCGCAGACTGTATCACTCGGCCCCGGCGTGCCGCTTCATTGGATGTGATAGACAGCAGCGCGAGGATGCATTAGGGTGAAAAAAAAAAACCTTTACAACCCCTTTTAAGGACGCGGTGGCCGGCTTCCTGGCCCCCTCCTTAGCAACCAGCTTTATACAGTGTTAAAAAAAAAACTCAAAACGCAGTAAAATCACGGTTAAAACGCGTGTTCAAAAATGCGGTAAAAAGCACTGCAGAAATGCTCAAAAGCAACATGCATAGATGTGAATCGAGCCTAACATCCGGCTCTTCACAGTTTGAGGGAAAAAAAAAGGCAAAAAGAATGAAAACCGCATCAAAATCACATGTAAAAACGCACCACAAAACCACTGCAACTACATAGATGTCAACCTAGCCTTAAGGTTGGTGCTGCAGATACTGATGTTTTAATTTATATATTTTATTTGTTTCCCTTAATAAACCTACTAGATCTGTAGTATTGCTTATATCGGCTGAATACAGACCTTCATAGAATGTTAAGTAATAGAGATGAATGTTCTTAAATGTGTTTTTTGTTTACTTGTGTTTTTTTTTTTTTTTTTTTTTTTTTTTTTTTTTAGAATGGTCCTAGTGCCAGATCTTGTCACAAGATGTGCATTGATACTCAGCGCAGGCAAATCTATACTCTTGGTCGGTATTTGGACTCTTCTGTAAGAAACAGCAAATCTCTAAAAAGTGATTTCTATCGCTATGATATTGACACCAACACCTGGACTTTATTGAGTGAAGATACATCAGCAGATGGGGGGCCAAAGCTTGTATTTGACCACCAGGTATGTGTTTATTTAGGCCACATTCACACTGGCAATTGAGGCTGACTGCGAGTACGTGGCAGAGGCTGAATTACCTACGGATGATAGGCCTGTCTGTCTGTGTCCAGGGCCGCTCATCAGCAGGAAACTGCTACTTGACCGATAACATGCAAATGACCACGAACGGGTTGATAGTTGACAGGTTGTTAAGGATGCTGTGGCCGCCGACTCCTTAAGGCTCTATTCACACTAATGCATTTTTTTGATGCATTTTGCAATTTGCAGAAATGCAGGGACATTTTTTAACATGGGTTCCAATGGAACATGTTCACATCCAATGCATTTTTGTGCCTCTGCCAGCTATGGACATTGTCAGCCTTCCATTACTTTCAAATAGGGCTTTCCACCCACAGCTAATTGCAGGGAACCCCACTGTCCTCCACTGGTAATTGCAAATGGCACCATTGGAGAGTGTGAATGGGACCTTAAGAAGTACGATTCATAAGAATTAAGCCGCTTGCATTTTGTGGGTTCCTGTAGGAATAATTGTTTTGCTAATTTTAGATGTCTAATTTGTTGTAAATTGTCTTTTTCATGGATTTTTAGATGTGTATGGATTCTGAAAAGCACATGATTTACACATTCGGAGGCCGAATACTGACATGCAATGGTAATGTTGATGACAGCAGGGCCAATGAGCCCCAGTTCAGTGGACTCTTTGCGTTTGATTGTCGAACACATGTGTGGAAACTGCTTAGAGAAGACTCTTGTAATGCTGGACCTGAAGATATACAATCCAGAATTGGACACTGTATGCTTTTTCACTCTGTAAGTATACTTGTATTTATATATTTTTAAACAATCTTTTTAATTGCATTAAAAAATGTAAATTTTTTACATTGCTTTTATGGTTTAGATTGCTTTTAGGAAGCAAATTATAAGCAGTTAATATTATGTTGTTCAACACAAGTGACAGGTAATTTTAGATATATGTCTGAGGGGGGATAATGGGCAACACCGAATATAAACTTCCAAACAAATTGCTGTGGAGATTGAGTGGACTGTGAAAAATATAAATGCGCTATAACCAGGGTGAAAAATTTGGGGATGTAAAAGATAAAACGGACCATGTTACATAATCTGTTCTCTTATTCGTTCAAGAAAAATCGCTGTTTGTATGTGTTTGGTGGACAAAGGTCGAAGACCTACTTGAATGACTTTTTTAGTTATGATGTGGACAGCGACCATGTGGAAATCATCTCAGACGGAACAAAGAAAGATTCTGGCATGGGTAACTGAAATGACTTGTGATTTGTCTTCTACCTTTTGCTTATGATCTGTTGCCTACAATACAAAGGGAAAAACAAGTGAAAATGTTGTATTAGCAAGGCAGTTTTTTTTTTCCTTACATTGAAAAAATAAAAAGATCATCAGTTGTGTTTTCACATTTAAAAAGGTAAAGTCCTCACGCTATTACGGACATGTTTTACCATTTCAAATTTGTGAAAGTAGTGCTGGAGAGACAGTACCAGCACTCTGTCTTCTATAGTGAAACTTGACCCAAGATTATTCATGTTTTTCGCAGAACATCATATATTGCAAGGCCCATTTTGCTCCATGCAATAAGTTCAGCAAGTTAAAGACACCTGTATGCATTTTTTTTTTTTTATATATCCGTGTAGAAAAAATTGTTCTGGTCTGCTGCACAGGGGCAGTCAAAAAGTGATGGGTGGTGTAGGGTGATAGTTCAGGGCTTAGCAGTTAGAAAGTTAGCTAATTATTAAACATAATTTTCTGGGTTTACCAACAGTTTGTTTGTTTTTCTTTCCCTCTTTGTGCCCACGTAACTAGAAATGGGTGCCAGTTGTGTAGTACCATATCGGAGCATTGTACTGCACAAGAGTGTACCGCTCTTCATTGACTGCACTATTGAATAGAGGAGAAAATCTATGTCCTCTACACCTTGACACAGTGAATAGAAGATGGTGGTGCTTATGAGGAATATAAGTGTTTCTAGTGCCACAATTACTGCTGAAGGCCTTGGTATCTTGGAGTACAGGTGCTTTATAAACTAGTACATTGTTTTAAAAGCTCAGTTCTTTTTTAGAAATAAAAACGTTTTATACTTATCGGCTCTGTGCAATAGCTTTGCACAGAGCAGCCCTGATCCTCTTTTCTAGTCCCCCGCAGGTGCCTTCACTCTGTGTGTTCATAAGACAAGCAGAATGCAGCTCAGCCCTCCTCACTTACTGTGATTGACAGCAGCAGGAGCCATTGGCTCCCGCTGCTTTGTCTGAGCCAGTAAAGAGAGACTACCGAGAGCCTCTGCTCTCGTGCACATCGTTGGTGCGGATCGGGCTCAGGTATCTAGGGGGGATAGGAAATATGCTTGCAGATGGTTTTTTACCTTAATGCATTAAAGAGCAACTCCACCCAAAAGGAGAAGTTTCGCTTTTAAAGCCTATCCCGCCCCCCCCCCCCCCCCCACTCTGACTTTTTTTTTTTTTTTTAGGGGAGGGGCCTAGGTGATTTGAGTGAAAGTTCTCCTCCTCCCTGCAGTCTTCTGGGACACTTCACAGCTCTCAGGAGACTGCGGGACCATTCACAATGTGCGGCTCATGCATGTTTTAGTGGAAACCCGGCTGTGAAGCCGCAAGCTATCCGAGCCGGGTGCCCACAGTTAATGCTGGCACCGAGGACCGAAGACAGTCCCGGTGCCCCCTTGGGTGAGCACATCACTGGATTCAAGTAAGTGTCTGTTTGTTTATTAACCACTTCGCGCCCGGGCTATATGAAAAAGACGTCCGCAAAGCGGTCGTCAATTGCTGATAGGACGTCTATGGACGTCCTCCCATTTACTTCCGCGATGCGCGCCACCGTGGGCGCGCATCGGGGAAAAGCTGTGCCCGCCGTGCCAGGCGGGTGCCGATGTGCGTGCCTGGCGGCCGCGATGTCCGCCAGGTACGAGCGATCGGCTGTCACAGAGCCAGGGACGTGGATCTCTGTGTGTAAACACAGAGATCCACGTCCTGTGAGGGAGAGGAGACGGATGGTGTGTCCCTTGTACATAGGGACAACCATCAGTCACCTCCCCCAGTCAGTCCCCTCCCCCACAGTAAGAACATCTAGCAGGGAACATATTAACCCCTTGATCGCCCCCTAGTGGTTAACCCCTTCCCTGCCAGTCACATTTATACAGTAATCAGTGCATATTTATAGCACTGTTCGCTGTATAAATGTGAATGGTCCCAAAAATGTGTCAAAAGTGTCCGATGTGTCCGCCATAATGTCAGTCACCAAAAAAAAAAATCGCAGATCGACGCCATTACTAGTAAAAAAATAAATAAAAAAATATATCATTCTATTCCCTATTTTGTAGTTTTGTAGGCGCTATAACTTTTGTGCAAACCAATCATTATACGCTTATTGCGATTTTTTTTTTTTTTTTTTTTTTTTTTTTTTACCTAAAATATGTAGAATACGTATCGGCCTAAACTGAGGAAAAAAAATTGTTTTTTAAAAAAAAAATGGGATATTAATTATAGCGAAAATGTAAAAATATTGTGTTTTTTTTTCAAAATTGTCGCTCTATTTTTGTTTATAGCGCAAAAAATAAAAACCGCAGAAATGATCAAATACCACCAAAAGAAAGCTCTATTTGTGGGGAAAAAAGGACGTCCATTTTGTTTGGGAGCCACGTCGCACGACCGCGCAATTGTCATTCAAAGCGTGACGGCGCTGAAACCTGAAATTTCGCCTGGGCAGGAAGGGGGTTATGTGCCCAGTTGTCAAGTGGTTAAAAGTCAGCAACTACAGTTTTTGTAGCTGCTGACTTTCAATTTTCAGAAAACCGACTGGAGCTCCACTTTAACCACTTAAGCTCCAGAAGATTTGGTCCCTAATGACCAGGCAATTTTTTTGTGATACGGCACTGTGTCGCTTTAACTGACAATGGTCGTGCAACGTTGTACAAAAATAAAAAGGATGTCCTTTCTTTCCCACAAATAGAGCTTTCTTTTTGTGGTATTTTTTTTTTGCGCTATAAACAAGATGGCGTAAATTTTGGAGAAAAAAAAACCCGATTTTTTTTTTTTGCTATAATAAAAATCCCCCCAATGTTTATTTTTTTTCAAAAACACATTTTCTCCAGTTTTTAGGCGTATATCGATTGGTTTGCGCAAAAGTTATAGCGTCTACAAAATGGGGGATAGATTTATGGCATTTTTATACATTTTATTTATTTTTTACTAGTAATGGCAGTGATTTTTATCGGGATTGCGGCGGACAGATCGGGCACTTTGACGCTTTTTTGGGACCATTGACATTTATCCAGCGATCGGAGCTAAAAATAGCCACTGATTACTGTATAAATGTCATTGGCAGGGAAGGGGTTTAACATTGGGGGGCGATCAAATGGTTAAATGTGTGTCCTAGGGAGTGTTTCTAACTGGGGGGGAATGAGACTGCCTGGGGGAGGAGACCGATTGTTGTTCCTAAGCACTAGGAACAACTGATCAGTCTCCTCACCCCTGACATAACAGAGATCTGTCTATTTTTTTTAATGACAGACCTCCATTCTGTCTGTGTGGCGCGATCGCGTGTGCCCAGCAGACATCGAGACTGCCGGGCACGCGCGCTCCAGTGGTCTTAAAGTGGGCGACGTACAGCTACGACGGCTCGCCCAGGGGAGCCAACCTGCTGCAGTATAACTGTGGCGGCTGGTCGGAAGCAGTTAAAGGATAAGTTCACTTTTGGGAGCATGTTACATGTTCCACCCATTTTTAGTGACGGCAGTACGGGGAGAAGTTTCCTGTACTAGCTGTCACTCTGAAATCGTCACGACCACATGTGGCTCCTCCCACACAGCTTTGCATGAGTAAACTACAAGCCCGACATCCTTTATGGCTGTTGGCTTGTAGTTCATCGATTCTTCCTGTCATCTTGTATCTGCTTGACCGTATGGGATGTACGGGCACATGGATACACTGACAGGTTTGTAGGATACCTGCATGGCACCAGCGATCTGCCAAGACTTTAATATCACTTTAAAATATACAGTCCCTGACAAAAGTCTTGTCGCTTCTCTATTTTGTAGAAACTCCTGCTATTAACCTGACTTTTTTAATTAATCAATTGGTGTTAGAAATAGCTCCTATGAAAAGCTAAAGCCCTCCCAAATGATGTTTAATGCACTGAAATAAATTAGTTTCACTGAAAAAAGATTTATCATTTAATCAAGACAGACGGGTCAAATTTTGGCAAGACAAAAGTTTTGTCGCCTATACAGAAATTGAACAACTTTACTGAAAATCCAAAAATATGTCAGCAAATTAAGTAGTGGTGCTGTGAGATCCAAATTTAATAACTTGTATGACTTCCATGAGCTTGAAGGACAGCATCCATGCAGTTTGGCAAGGATTCATACAATTTATTGATGAAGTCATCAGGAATAGCAAAGAAAACAGTCTTGCATGCCTCCCAGAGTTCATCAATATTCTTTGGTTTCGTCTTCCATGCTTCATCTTTCATCCTACACCACATATGCTCAATGATGTTCATGTCTGGTGACTGGGCTGGCCAATCCTGGAGCATCTTGATCTTCTTTGCCTTAAGGAACTTTGATGTGGAGATGGAAGTATGCGATGGAGCACCATCCTGCTGCAAATTTGGCCTTTTTTATGGTTGGGAATATAAGAGGTAGCTAAGATTTCTTGGTATTTTAGACTATTGATGTTGCCTTGCACCCTGCAGATCCCTCGCACACCCCCATACTGGATGTAACCCCAGACCATGATTTTGCCTCCACCAAACTTCACTGTTTTCTGGGTAAATCTCGGCTCCATGCGGGTTCCAGTTGGTCTCCTGCAATATTTGCAGTGACTGTGGTGTAATTCAACAGAAGATTCATCTGAAAAATCCACCGTCTGCCACATTTCCAGAGTCCATCCTTTTAGCAGGCTGTGGCCCTTGGCAAATGCCACACGGTTTTTCAATTGTCCTTTGTTTAGTGCTGGCTTATGGGCACTGATTCGACCATGGAGGCCATTTCGAGACAGAATCCGACAAACTGTTCTGGTTGACACAGGGACTTCAGGTGACCAGGTCTCGTGGAGCTCTGCTGCAGTGGAAAATGGGCTGGCCTTGGATTTTCGAGCCAACAAACGGTCCTTTTCAAGCAGTTGTCTTGCGGGGTCGGCCTGACCTGGCCTTGTCCAAAACGTCTCCCAGTCTCTTCAAATCTTTTTTTTATCCTCTGAACTTGACGCTGAGACACAATGAAGGTGTCTGCCACATCAGCAGTGGATCTGGTCTTCAGCCTCTTGATAATCAACACTTTAGTCTCCGGGTGAATCTTAGGCATGTTTGCAGAGGTCTAGTTGCAGTTGGGAAGGTGTAGTGCAGTGTTTCTTAACTCCGGTCCTCAAGGCGCCCCAACAGGTCATGTTTTCAGGATTTTCCTCAGATGAAATGGCTGTGGTAATTACTAAGGCAGTGAAACTGATCAAATCACCTGTGCAAAATAATGGAAAACCTGAAAACATGACCTGTTGGGGCGCCTTGAGGACTGGAGTTGAGAAACACTGCTCTAGTGTACTGGTGGTCTTTTTATACACACCTGAGACCTAATTGATCCATTATTAATCACAGGTGAAGCTCATATAACAAGGCGACAACACTTATGTCTTGGCAAAAATTGACTCAATGGGCTTTACCAAGCTGTGAATATTAGAATAGTTTTTGTCAGTTTCGTTTTGCACTGAAACATTATTACAAAAGCTGTTGGGATTAAAATGACCCATTTCTTGTAACAAAATCTTGATTAGAAATATATTTTAGCAGCACTCCAGGTCAATTTGTACACAAGCGACAAGACTTTTGTCAGGGACTGTAGTACCAAATATATAATATGCATAGCCAAAGACGCATAAATTTATCTTATTTGCAGGTAAAAAAAAAGTGCATTTATTTATTTTTGAGCATGTAAAGCACTGCACCAGCGATCTGCTGATCGCTGGTGCAGTGCTTTACATGCTCAAAAATATATATATTTTTACCTGCAAATAAGATCATTTATGCGTCTTTCGCTATGCATGTTTGGTACTATATGTTAAAGTGATATTAAAGTCTTGGTTTAAAAACAAAACCACAAACTTGTTGTACTTGCCTGCTCTGTGCAGTGGTTTTGCACAGAGTAGCCTGGATCCTCTTCACTGTTCCCCTGCCAGCGCTCCTTGGCCCATCCCTCCTGCCAAGTGCCCCCAGCTTACACTGGGGGGGCGCCCCACCCTCTCTCCTCATTGGCTTACTGGCTAATGGCTCCCGCTGCTGCCTCCGCCAATGAGGAGTAAGAGTGAGAGTCACCAGAGAGCCAAGGCTTTCGTGTACATCTTTTGATCAAGATAGAGCTCGGCTAAGTATTTTGGGGGGGGGGGGGGTCCTGCTGCACTGCACTGCGCTGATGCACATAAGGTAAAAAACGAGCCTTTTAAGCGCTTGTAATTTAAATGTGTGCAAGGGACAGCTATATTTGCCCATTGAATGCAAATTATCAGCTATCTGTCGTTTCAGCGCTGCACAGGGACTGTGCTTTTCATACCAGAATGCAAAAATCTGTACGTTCCCTATGTGATAGACTATATGTGGAACAGGTGGAGAACTGATTTTATTTTTTATTTTGCAAGTACAGCACTAGCTGCCTAATGGCAAAACTGACTGCACAGGCACTAGGAGTAACCCCCCCCCCCCCCCCCCTTTTTATAAGTGATGGCATAATCTCTGTTCTCCGCGGCTTAAGATCTGCAGGGAGGAGAAGCAACAGTGTCAGGACAAGTCTGATTATTGGAGGTGAGCAGGCTTAGTTCTCATCATAGCTGGAGAACTGATCATGGTGTGCTCTCCTGCTTAGTGTGGTCAGTTTCTAATAGGAAAGCAGAGGGACTAGCAGAATCGCCAGGGATTCACACAAAGGAAAAAATGCAGAGAGAACAGGATACTTTTCCATACAAATACATAGTACAGAACTAGAAACTGACCGGAAACTGACTGCATGGCGTGAACTAGAGCCATTGGAATACATGGAAAACACTGTGCATGCATTTTTGGTGCAGAAAAAAAAAGCACACGGAACTGTGTCTGGTGTGAACTAGCACTAAAAGCAAATTATTTGTTACATCCGTCAAAAACCTATGATTGCTGATCCCTGAGCCTTAACTGTTGTAACTAGCATGATTTTTTACAGTTCCAATGACAGGTTTCACTCAGAGAGCCACCATTGATCCAGAGCTGAATGAAATCCACGTTTTGTCAGGTTTAAGTAAAGACAAAGAGAAACGGGAGGAGAACGTCAGAAATTCCTTCTGGATTTATGATATTGTCAGGAATAGTTGGTATGTATAGACACTCACAAAGTAATGTTTTATTTGTATAATTTATGTACAGAAATAATCTTACACTAAAAGTGGACCACTAGAAATCGGCCCTGTAAAAATTGGTACCTTTTTTTTTTTTTTTTTTTTTTTAAATCCACTTCCTGCCCGACATATACATACGTCCTTGGGAAGTGGTGGTGATATCTGGGGCATGGCTGCAGCTGCACTCATGATTCCTATATCATTTTATTCAGCCAGCGATTTCTCTTTTTTAAATTAAAAGTAATTCTAAGCGATTACATAAAAAAAATGTTAAAGCCCCCCCCCCCATGCTCGTGCACAAATGCAAACCTACATTTAGGTCCCCCCCCCCCCCCCCACACATGTAAATGGTGATCACACAACACGAGAGGTATTGTTGCAAACATTGGATTGAGCAATAATTCTTGCACCAGACTTTCTGTGTAACTGTAAACTGGTGACCTGTAGTTTGTCACTGTTCCAGACGATTAAGCAATTTTAAAGCGTGACATGTTGGGTATCTAAAAATTGGCATTCTAATGTGTTTGTGTTCGCAGAAATTTATTAAAGTGTATTTTTGTTCCTTTAAAATTTGCATTTGATAAACTTGTGCAAACATCGTGTGACATAAATTGCAACAACCACCATTTGACTTTTTCAGAAATGTACCGTATATACTCGCGTATAAGCCGAGTTTTTCAGCACTTTTTTTGTGCTGAAAATGGCCCCCCCCCCCCCTTGGCTTATACTCGAGTCTGTGTACATCTTCACCTTTTGTGCGCCTGATCCCGGCCAGCCATAGGCCCCCTGGACCCCAAACTTGGCACACACGTAGCCCCACTCTTCATCTACAAGTGTGCAAAGTTGTCCAGGGGACCTACGGCCGGGGAGCACCAATTTTTTATTTTTTTTTAAAAGCCGGGCACCCCCTTCCATAGACTCCCATGTTAAATGTTAGTCTAGTCACAACGCCGGAGATCAGGTAGGGAGATTGGGCACAGTGAGGCATGCAGATGGACACCCTAGGCTTACACTCGACTCAATAAGTTTTCCCAGTTTTTTTGTGGTAAAATTAGGTGCCTCGGCTTATATTCGGGTCGGCTTATACTCGAGTATATACGGTATATTGTTTGGGCCTTCTAAGTACATTTTTTTATAGTAAATACATGTAAAAATATGCTTTATTTATTTTTTTATTTTTTTATGTGAGAAACATCAGAAACGGCACAATTTTGAAGTGGTTAAACAGACCTATAGTTAGGTGAACCCCAGACTATAATATATTTTTTGTCCTGCTGATCTGAGATAGAATAGACATCGGTAAGAACTGTTGATTTCAGATTGTTCATATTGCTGTCTATTTCCCTGTTGAGAAGATTTACCCCTTTTTGTCCTGGTTACCATTATCATTAGGAAAAAGTGATTGGAAAATCCAAAGCTGTGATTTGCTTATAGAACAGGTATAGAGAGGGGCTTTTGAGAGTTTTCACTTTCTGTTGTGGAAACAGGACAGGAAGCGAAAAAATAAATGTGTGTGTGTGTATATACATAAACAAAGTGGTTACGGAAAGTGTTCAGACCTCCTTAAATTTTTCACTGTTATATTGCAGCCATTTGCTAAAATCATTTAAGTTCATTTTTTTTCCTCATTAATGTACACACAGCACCCCATATTGACAGAAAAACACAGAATTGTTGACATTTTTGCAGATTTATTAAAAAAGAAAAACTGAAATATCACATGGTCCTAAGTATTCAGACCCTTTGCTCAGTATTTAGTATTTGCACCCTTTTGATCTAATACAGCCATGAGTCTTTTTGGAAAAGATGCAACAAGTTTTTCACACCTGGATTTGGGGATCCTCTGCCATTCCTCCTTGCAGATCCTCTCCAGTTCTGTCAGGTTGGATGGTAAACGTTGGTGGAAGCTATTTTAGGTCTCTCCAGAGATGCTCAATTGGGTTTAAGTCAGGGCTCTGGCTGGGCCATTCAAGAACAGTCAGAGTTGTTGTGAAGCCACTCCTTCGTTATTTTAGCTGTGTGCTTAGGGTCATTGTCTTGTTGGAAGGTAAACCTTCGGCCCAGTCTGAGGTCCTGAGCACTCTGGAGAAGTTTTTCATCCAGGATATCCCTGTACTTGGCCGCATTCATCTTTCCCTCGATTGAAACCAGTCGTCCTGTCCCTGCAGCTGAAAAACACCCCCACAGCATGATGCTGCCACTACCATGCTTCACTGTTGGGACTGTATTGGACAGGTGATGAGCAGTGCCTGGTTTTCTCCACACATGGGAAGGAGGATATACCGCGCTTAAATGGATAAAGAGTAATAAAAATGATTAAATGGATTGATGAACCCTAAAAATGCAGCAAACTCACACGTGTAGGCCAAACGCCAATATGCAGAAAAAAAGGAAAAGGGAAAAAAGAGCTGCGCAAACATGTATACAGTGAATATACAATCTAACAATAATCTGGAAATATTGTGCAATAACTATAACTTAATATAATGTATGGTATATGATAAACTGACACATTAATCGAGTTTGACCCCAGAGGAATAACGGTTAATCATATAAATGTCCATATAAGAGTCAATATAAATTCTGAACATAAACGAATTGCAATGCAAATTGGAAGAAGGGTGAACTCCTAAATTGCACCAAAAAAATGCACACGTGCACCACCACCAAAATAATGTGCTTACCAGAGGCAAGCTATTGGAATGCCAAACTATGAATCACTCGCTTCCTTGCAGTAGATGGATATCCAAGGATGGCGAGGAACTCTTGCGATATTGGAACTCAGTATTCACCAGTCATAAAAATGAGAAGGGGAAACCACATAGTGTATATCGTCCAAACAGCATTTATTCAAATAAAAAGGTGGTAACTTACATCAAGTAGGTAAAATTCAGGCATAAAAACATAGGAAGAGCCGGCCAGCATGTAGTCTCCCGTTCAGCGATGACATCAGCGCGTCAACCTCCCGACGTACGTTTCGCTATAGGTAGCGTAGTCTGGGGAACGGGCGACGCACTGACTCATCGCAAATTTGTACACTTGGAACCACGCCTTTTGTCTGAGTCACGGGCAGCCCCACGACCCGGAACAGGAACTTGTGAAGGTCACCAAGTGGAACCATAATAAATACAATGCAAAGCACATAAAATACTAATTTAAATGCTGGTTATTTACAAAAATGTTCATTTATATAATTAAAAAATAATTGAACATGAATTAAATTATCTAAAAGACACTGCTGGGAGGAAGTGTCACGGGGACAGAACTAAATAATCCCAGATAATCAGGAAATCCCAAATAATCAGGACAAAAAACAGCATCTTTTGGCCAAAAAGCAGAGCAGCCACAGATTAAATTAATTAGTCACCAACAATATCTCACTCCTAAATAAAAACAAGGAGATGTGTATAGACTCAATAAATAATCATAGGGATCAATCTAAAGACCCAAAACAGATGGCAAAAACCTTATATGCTGCCCGGGACTCAGACCGGATGTCAAAATCTGAAAAAGACAATACTAACATTACTCGTAAATGTGAATTGAAATGTGGATCAACCGAGAAACAAAAATAAGAAATAAAGAAAAAACACAAAAGGAATAAAAAATTCCACCATGCAGAATAGATAATAAGATATCAATCAGGAATTATCTATAAAAGCATTTAAATCTGTATCCACATTTAACCCGAAAGGGGCATAGCATTTTATTCTATGTATCCAAGACATCTCTAACCTAGAGATACTCTGCACTAGGGAATCCCCCCCTCCACTGAGGGGTGTATCTATCAATGCCAAGAAACAAGGTCTTGGCAGGGTTTTTGTTATGTACCTCTAGGTAGTGGTCAGACACAGGGTGCTTGGGGAACCCTGTCAAAATGTTCATAGCGTGTTCATTGAGTCTCACTTTTAGGGGTCACTTAGTCCTGCCCACATATTGGAGCCCACATGGGCACTGCAGGAGATAAACGACCCCCTCAGTGGAACACGTTATAAAGGACTTAATAGTAAATTCAGACCTAGTGCTGGTGGATATAAATGTGTGGGTGCGTCTATGTAAACAGCCACTCAAAGAGCACACCCTACATTTCCTGCACTGATAGAAACTTAACAGATATTCAAAGAAACCTTTCCTAATAGGGGGAGGATCCAGAATATTAGGAGCCACTCTCCCTCTAAGCGATGGAGCCCCCTTATAAATGACCAGAGGTCTTTCCGGAATGGTGGAACCCAAGACCAAGTCGTTAGTAGGAATATGCCAATGCTTGGCTATAAGGTTCTTAACGTCCTGGTGCTGGATAGAAAAGGTTGTAATGAACGGAATGGGAGGGGGCCCACCGACTTTTGGTGGCCTGTCCTTAAGTAGCTCACTTCTATCGATCAGTCACACTACTAAGGGTCTGTATTAGGGAGTTGCGAGTATATCCCTTATCCAGAAAATGTTGGTTTAAAACCTCGGCCTGAGACAGGAACTCTCTATTATCTGAGCAGTTCCTCTTCAGGCGGAGATACTGGCTCTTAGGTACTGAATCAAGCCAGTTCTTATGATGACGGCTACCAACAGGAATGTAGGAATTCCTGTCGGTGCTTTTGAAAAAGGTAGAAGTGGTAAACTGATTATCCACAATGCCAATACATAGATCTAAGAAGTTTAATCTTAGTCTGGCTTGCCTCGAAATTTAGAAAAATACCCCTGGTGTTCTGGTTGAGCCTGGCAATGAAATTATCGAGATCACAACGATCACCATCCCATAGGAGGAGGATGTCGTCTATATACCTGGCCCACAGCACCACCTGGGGTCGCTGTTGGGCATAGACCACATCCTCCTCCCATAGGGCCATAAACAAATTCGCCAGACTGGGGGCATATTTGGCCCCCATGGCGACCCCTCTATTGTGTCTATAAAACTTTTTGGTCAAACCAAAAATAACTGTGAAGCCGCGAAAGACAACAGTTCTAAGATGAACACAATCTGCTCATCGACCAATCCGGAGTCACGTCTCAGATAGTACTCGACGGCAAAAAGGCCCAGGTCATGTGGTATGACCGTATATAGTGATGTGACATCGGCCGTCACTAGCCACATCCCAGGCGTTGGAACATGCTCGGCCAATGTGTTAATAACTTGACGTGAATCCTTAATATGTGATGGCATTTTAAAGACTAGGGGTTTTAAAAAAAGTCAATATACCTACCCACCCGGGACGTGACAGAATCTATGCCACTAATGATAGGACGTCTCGGGGGGCAGGTAGGGTGTTTATGGATCTTGGGAAGGTAATAAATAATAGGGGTGCTAAGGGTACTAGGTAGTCCCTCCTCTTTTTTTTTTATTTAAGATCCCCTGTTCCAATCCCCTTTGAACAATACCATCCAGGATCTCACGATATCTGAATTTGGGGTCAGATGGTAGTGGTGTATAGGTATCTCGGTCATCCAAGATCCGATACATTTCGGCTAGATAATCCTTTTTATCCAATATATTGATTCCCCCACCCTTATCGGCCGGCCTTATTATGATCTTTTTGTTTTCACAAAGAGAATTAAGGCCAAGTATCATATCGTGATCCGATCTGGTCCTTTTTAATGGGCATCAGATCTAGATCACGTAAGACCACATCTTTAAAGGTCTTAATAGCTGGGGCTAACACCCCCAGAGGATTAAATAAAGAAGCATTATGTAGTCCAGAATGTGTGAATCCCTGAGGGATACCGGAATCTGTTTGTATAGGGTTTAATAACATGACGTTTAATACTTAACCTCCGAACAAATTCATGGACATCAAAATATGTCTGAAACCTATTGAGTCCACGTGGAGGTGCGTATTAAAGACCCCTATCTAATACCGATTTCTCGGCGGTAGTAAGAACAACTGTACTTAAATTGAATATCCCGGATCCCATTAAAGCTTTTTTCTTTTTGGATCGTACTCGTTTACCTCCTCTAGATCCTCTCTTTGGCCTCCAGACCGTTTTGGTGCCCTGATTTGTTTTGTGAAAACCCCAGTGCTGGCTGTTAGAAGGCCCAGAGTTGCTTATGGACTTGTCAGGAGGTCCATTCCTCTCATACAATGGGAAGAAATGGTTGGAAGTGCTAACATTGTAATCAAACTCATACCCTCGATCACCTGAATCAGAGGGTTCAGAGTGTTGAGGCTCAAAACCCAAACGTTCGAATTGGTTGGGCCTAAGGCCCAATGGTGGACCCTGACTATATTGTGGGGGGCCTCCTTAACCATACCCTTGGTGTGAGGGAGGGCCACCATAATAATTGACTGGTGGGCCATAATTATAGTTATAATTAGGCCGATTGGATTGTGGTCCAGGATATTGATAATTCCCACCTCTACCTCTCCCTGAACCAGGATGTTGGTTAGATCAGTGTTTCTCAACTCCAGTCCTCAAGGCGCCCCAACAGGTCATGTTTTCAGGATTTCCCTCAGATGAAACAGCTGTGGGAATTACTAAAGCAGTGTTAAACTGATCAAATCACCTGTGCAAAAGCCTGAAAACATGACCTGTTGGAGTGCCTTGAGGGCTGGCGTTGAGAAACACTGCGTTAGATCCCCGAGGGCGTCGCTATGGCAGAGGAGGTTATGGTGGGCCACCAGAATTGTTACCTCCTAGCTCCACCAGATATAATTGGTGATGAGTAGGATCCCCGTCTAGGTTTATGGGGAAGAGGGACCCTAGATGCACACTTATGGGGGGCTTTAGTGGGTGGAAGGTCCGCTGCAAGAGCTGTATTAACGGAAAGTTCCATATCGGAATTATTGGCATTTGATTGTTCAGCCAAAAGCTTATTTTGCCACTCAAAGATCACACCCCCTTGGTAATCCTATGAGGTATCTATTGTATTTCTTTTTAACTTTCTGTTCTCTGTCCTCTTTTTCTAAAATTTAAAGGAGAGATACTGACTTCTCCTTATACTCAACACTTTCACCGAATGGACTGATTTTGTCTTTGATGACTTTAATTTCATCATCCAGTCGTGAAAGTTTGGCATTTTTTCTCCCGATTAAAAAATGAAGGAAGTTAACATCAGCCGTATTAAAATATTTGAACCAGTCGTCCAGCTGGACGTCACCTTGTTGGGGACTAACTTCCCACCTAAGTATGTTTCAAGGTAGGCTACGTCCCATTGTGTATGTATTTTCTCCACACATACCGCTTGGAATTAAGGCTAAAAGGTTCTATCTTGGTCTCATCAGACCAGAGAATCTTATTTCTCACCATCTTGGAATCCTTCAGGTGTTTTTTTTTTAGCAAACTCCATATGGGCTTTCATGTGTCTTGTACTAAGGAGAGGCTTCCGTCGGGCCACTCTGCCATAAAGCCCCGACTGGTGGAGGGCTGCAGTGATGGTTGACTTTCTACAACTTTCTCCCATCTCCCGACTGCATCTCTGGAGCTCAGCCACAGTGATCTTTGGGTTCTTCTTTACCTCTCTCACCAAGGCTCT
Source organism: Rana muscosa (assembly GCA_029206835.1). Taxonomy (NCBI): domain Eukaryota; kingdom Metazoa; phylum Chordata; class Amphibia; order Anura; family Ranidae; genus Rana; species Rana muscosa. The sequence goes on from CM055118.1 coordinate 621,750,581, forward strand.
TCTCCCCCAATAGCTCAGTTTGACCGGACGGCCAGCTCTAGGAAGGGTTCTGGTCGTCCCAAACGTCTTCCATTTAAGGATTATGGAGGCCACTGTGCTCTTAGGAACCTTAAAGGGGTTGCTCCACCGGAAAAAAAAAATTAAAAGCCAGCGCCTACAGCTACAGCAGCTGCTGGCTTTTAATATTTGGACACTTACCTGTCCTGGAGTCCAGCGACGTCCGCAGCAGAGGACGAGCGACCGCTCGTAGCTCTGCTGCTTCCTCCTCCATCCTCGCTGAGGGAACCAGGAAGTGAAGCCCTGCGGCTTCATGCCCGGTTCCCTACGGCGCATGCGTGAGTCGCGCTGCGCCGTTCTGATTGGTGCTCCTGTGTTCTGGGAGCCGAGTGTCTCCCAGAACACCAAGGGAAGTCTGCGGGAAGTGACGTAACTCCCGCAGATTCCCGGAGAGAGGACTCCCGGATGTGGGTGAAAATACCTGTCTTAGACAGGTATCTTCACCCCCCTCCCCCCTGAAAGGTGTCAATTGTGACACCGGAGGGGGGGAGGGTTCCAAATAGCAAAAGTTGCTATTTAGGGTGGAGCTCCACTTTAAGTGCAGCAGAAATCTTTTTGTAACCTTGGCCAGATCTGTGCCTTGCCACAATTCTGTCTGAGCTCTTCAGGCAGTTCCTTTTTGACCTCTTGATTCTCATTTGCTCTGAAATGCAATGTGAGCTGTAAGGTCTTATATAGACAGGTGTGTGGCTTTCCTAATCAAGTCCAATCAGTATAATCAAACACAGCTGGACTCAAATGAAGGTGTAGAACTATCTCAAGGATGATCAGAAGAAATGGACAGCACCTGAGTTAAATATATGAGCGTCACAGCAAAGGGTCTGAATACTTAGGACCATGTGATATTTCAGTTTTTTTCTTCTTCAATAAATCTTCAAAAATGTGAACAATTCTGTTTTTCTGTCAACATGGGGTGCTGTGTGAATATTAATGAGGAAAAAAATGAACTTGTATTGCAGCCATTTGCTAAAATCATTTTAACAAAGAGTGAAAAATTTAAGGTGGTCTGAATACTTTCCGTACCCACTGTGTGTGTGTGTGTGTGTGTGTGTGTGTGTGTACATAGATAGATATATATATCCCCACTTCCAGTGCCTTCTCTCACTGGGTTAAAAAACGTTTCGAAGGCCCCTATTTCACTTAACCTGAAGCCACGGTCAAGCAATCATCCAGCGCCGGATCTTTTCCCCTCCCTCTGTGTACTTGTTGCTGGGGTCCTCTTTCCGGGTGTCGGCAAGTGACCCTGGCTGGTGGTACTCGGTGAGTATAATCTACTTCCCCAGGTACAGAAAATTGAACAGCTGGCAGGGTGTCTAAGAGGGTATTGGGCAGGCAGAATGGGAAAAGTTCAGATTTTGATACTGGCCAACACTAGTTTTTTCAGGAGGTGGTCAGCAAAGTCACCCTATGTAATCTCTCAGAACAGGTTTCGTCAAATGGCAAGTTTTATCAGTGAAGTGGCCTCTTGAAGAAAAAATTAAATTAAAGAAATATAGGAGCTGCCAAATGACATGGTTTTTACTAAAGCAGTTGTTCTTGCGCCAGAAATGATCAAGTTATTGACAGTGTGCATATTAGGAAGAGACAAGAATGACAGTTTTTGAAATACTGTAAGTTGCCTATTGTAGCGCCTGCATTTCTCCACCAACTGGCAGCTTTTATTATTTTTTTAGATTATGGTAAAAAGCGAAATGTGACTTGGCATTGTGTATTTGCAAACATCCCACAATGTTATTGCATAGAATACAGAGTAAAGGTGGGTATCACAGACTATTGGGTGTATTTATGAATGCCCCTAGTGAAGATCTGTTCAAAATAGATCATGCTTTGTTCTTGGATAACTCCTAATAATATCGTTGCCATACTCCATACCTATTAGAATGGATGTGCTATTAAGTGATGCGTGAAGCTCTATTAGATCCGCAACTAATAATTTTAATTTTTTTTGACTTTGCAATAGTACAATTTGGAATTTTTATGATCTATATTTCTTTGGTGCCTGTGCCCCAAAAGTCCCAGATACCCACCCACCTTTTTTATTTTGTATTCTTTTTAGTTTAGTTTGTTTCTTTACTGTAGTCTTCAACTCAAACCAATGTGATGTAGAGTTTGGCATAATTCACAGTGACTTTTTAAAAAATAAGTTTCCTTTAGCCTACTTGCCTACATTGATATTATTTTATCTTATCCTGTTTTTGTTTTTTTGTTTCTTTTTTTGGTTTTTGCTAATTTTGCAATTTTTATGTTCAGGTCTTGTGTGTATAAAAATGACCAAGCATCAAAGGAAAATCCAAACAAAAACCTTCAAGAGGAGGAACCTTGTCCAAGATTTGCACATCAGCTTGTTTATGATGAATTGCATAAGGTATAGTCCCCAAATTTAGTATTTTCTTACAGTACACCTGACATGAGATGTATGAGGGCTGCCATTGTCTTTTAAGAATGTTAGTTGACTGGCTGTCTAGTTTTAGTGTTCGAACACTAATCTTTTACACCATGCTTGTTCTAGACCTGAGAAAGCATCCACATGACAACCATGCAACAAATATATTTTTAAAATTAAAAACTACCACTGGCATCCTTCATACCCATGCCAAAACAAGTGTATGTTTAAGTGCTAGCTAAAAACAAAACTTTGGTTTTGGGTGAACAGGTTTTTACTCCAACCCGTTTATTGTACACTTTGGCAAGATATCTCTCATACTTGATCCAATTGTGACAAACCTCACTAAATCCTAAAAATTATTTCACATGGATGTGTTCAGTTCTCTATTGCTAGGGTAAACCTAGGGGTGATTGAGGACAAAATTGCTGAAATTTGATTGGCGGTTGTGAGTGACTGCACTTCATTGATGGTTCCATAGTGTTTTCAATAGCCATTAAGGATCACCGATAATTCAGAAAAGACGTTGTATAGATACAAAAAACCTCTTGATATCTTAATGTGGCCATGTAAAGTTATTTTCATTTTGTATCTTAATTGAATAAATAAATTTATGCTTCGCATATGTACATGGTCATATTCTCTTGCTTTTTGTCAACTGTGGCTTGTTAAAAATAAAGGGGAGTGTGCATTTTTTTTCTAATATGGAAAATGCGGATCTTAATTGTACAGTACAGGACCTGTATTCATAGACCATGGGTTATATGCTGTTCCCTTCAAGTGATTGGACACTCTGTGTACTTTTTAAAACCATTACATTTTTTTTTTCATCTGAAGCTTCTGTCAAAATTTGACTGTTAGTTTGCACTCCCTAGGAGTTCCTGGTTTCGTTACCTTTGGTGTGTACTTCGGGGACCATACCCAAACCTCACTGTGTGGGGCTGGGCTGTAATGTTGGCTTTGGGCACTGGATCTTGCTGTAGGTGCTCACCTTGGCATGTCCATTCTTTTCTACAGTCAAAACTGATCTGTTCTGTGTGTCTAAGTCTCTAAAGAGTTTTCCCGCACAGGCCGTTCGCTTTTAAGGACTGGCACAATCCTGAAAGGGGTTGTACTCCTAAGCTTTTTGATCCATCCTAATAGTAAAGGATTTTAAAAAGAAATGGACTACTCTGGTGGTGGAGCTTTCAGTTCTCATTAAACCCCTTCTAGTTCCTATTGAGCATGTTCCCTCCTTTGCTAACCAATGTATGTATATAAATGTCCTGTCAGCAAGTTATAAGGTCATGGCTGCAGCTTCATCTGGGTACCATTTTTTGTTTTCAGCTGGCGATCCATTTTACAGTGCTGTGAAGGCTGTACAGTGCTTTTGTTTACAGGCACCTGATCGCTTTTACAGTGCTCAGAAGGGCTTAATTTTAGTGTATTTTTTTCCTATTTTAATAAATGACTGTTCAAACATTGTGTGACATAAAAATTTGCAACGGTGCTTCTGTTCTCCAGGGCCTCTGCTTTCAGAAAATATATTTTGAGGTTCTAAGTAATTTTCTAGTAAACAAATGCTGATTTTTTAATGTGTGAAAAATTTAAAACATCGCTCCAAGCAGCTTGTGCTTAAAGTGGTGTTCCACCCAAAAATGGAACTTCCGCTTTAAGCACTCCTTGCCCCCTTGCATGCCAAACATATAATTTTTTTTGGGGGGGGGAGTGGGTGCCCAGTTTTGAGTGGGACTTCCTGTCCCGCTTCTGACTTCGGGCTGCCTAGGCGGCGACTCCTCCACCCCCTAGGCGTCCCCACCCTCTCCGGAATCCTCTGGGATATGTCACAGGTCCCAGAAGATTGCCTGTCCACTCGGAGAGCGCAGTTCAAAGGCTTGAATCTAGGGAATACTGGATTATAATTTTTTGCCACTTCACTTTTTGGTTTTGACAAGCGTCTGGAGCGTCTGGCCCTGAGTACCCTCAAGAGACTTTTTTTTTTTTTTTTTTTTTTTTTTTTTTTTTTATCCTTTTCCATCCTCTGCCACAAATGTTTTACAATCTGGTATCAAGACTTTCTGCAGGCAGTTGTTTATATAATTTCCCCTAATCTAAACTCCTGTGTCACCTTGGGATCCCAACCTGGTGCTCTCTGCTCCCCAGAGAACCTACTTTAAAAAGATTAGGGACATTCCTGTGGAATACCTCACCTTGGTGGTTGCCATGTATGTTGGGCTTGTTTCTGCATTAGCAGCTCTCTTGAAAAGAGACTTTTCTTATTTTGGACAAGATGGTTTTGAGACCAAAACAAAGTTGATCTCTTTCTTCTACTTGAATGAGGGCATTGTCCTGTCTTCCCTCTGTCCTGCCCAAAGTAATAGGAAACTGCCTTACATTGTTTGGCTGTGGTTAAGGCTGTTGCAAACTGCTGGCAGCCATGGCCTCTTTTCACAAAACCGAGTCCCATTTTGTACTACCTGGAGGTTCTTTGTAGTGGACACCTTCACTGTAGCCAGGTAGATTAGACGACTCCTTTCCAGGGCTGTAAGGACAAAGTTCTTCCCTCTCTTTCTCATCATTATAGTGGGTATGTCCCTTGGTCTATGAATACAAGTACTATACGAATAAAATAACTTACCTGTATGTTCCCTATTTTGGAGTACTTTACAAGACACAGGTCCCTCCCCTCTCTGTCTTTATCATACTCATTGCTTGCTCAAAAAACTGGAGCCTCAGAGTGGGTGGAGTTATATGGATACGCTCTAGGGCAGGGGTGTCAAACTCCATTTCATTGTGGGCCGCATCAGCATTATGATTGCCCTCAAGGGCCGGTTGTATCTGTAAAATTAGATGTCCAGCGCATCCCCTGCCCTTTTACATTAGATGTCAAGACCCACCCCACATCAGAAGTTGAGTCCCCCACTCTCCCTTACATCACAGTACACCCCCCTTTCCTTATTTTGCTGCTGGGAAGAAGCTGGATGCATTGCTTGAAAGCAGAAAGTAAGGGTCTGGAGTAGGACCAGAGGAGGTCTGGAGCTCTCCTGCAGCTGCAGGAGAGTTGCGGAGGCCAAAGAAATGGCCTAGAGGGCCGGATTCGGCCCGTGGGCCTTGTGTTTGACACCTATGCTCTAGGGGTAGCCCTACAAAGTTTTTGCCAGTGTTCAATAATCCGAAGGTAGCCGCATATAACATTTGGTCCATAAATATAGGTCTTTTGTCCTGTACTGCATTCCATAACCAGGAATTTATAGGGAAGTCAAAAATTCACCTTCTCCCTACTATAAACATATTGATGTTTGCTCTCCCCTACTCAAAAGCAGATACGGTATTTGATCACTGATAAGGTCTAATACTATCTGTAAAACATGTATTAGTGTGGTTGTTCAGAATGAGAATAATTTCAACAGTTAGTGTGTATTTATTGTTCATAGAGTACAGTCAATCCCAAATAATACTCTTCTCGTTCAAAACTTTTTTATTTTTGAAACATAAAATAAATCTGACAGAATTTGCAGAATATTATACTAAATTACAGAATATACAGGTAAATATATTACTCTATGTATATGACCCATGAAGATGGGTTCACTTTAAAACATATATCAACTTTCATAGTGATGAAATGAACACTCCATGTAAAAAATAGGATTTTTGTACTCACCGTAAAATTAGTTTCTCTGACGTCCAAGGACTGACACAGCTGGATACTGTAAACGTGTGGGTATATGTCCCTGCTCGCAGGAGAAGATCTAGGCAGAATGTTAGATGTTAGAAACATACATTCTAGAACAAACCAGAGCTAAACAGCCCCGCCCAGGGGGTCAGCCCCTCCGGACATTACTCTCCCACCTGCAGCTAGCAGCCTCAGTTCGTAACAAAGCAGTACAAACCTTAAAAGGAAGGGTGGGTGCTGTCAGTCCATGGACGTCAGAGAAACTGATTTTACGGTGAGTACAAAAATCCTATTTTCTCTTATCGTCCATGGACTGACACAGCTGGATACTGTAAACGTGTGGGACGTCCCAAAGCAGTATAAGAAGGGTGGGAGCAGTAGTAAAGGAACAACCAAAACTTCACTCCAAACAAGCAGAGCTCCTCAACGGAGGAGTTGCAACATTAAACACGGCCTGCAATGCTTTGTGGCCGAAGGAAGCATCCGAAGATGCAGCCACGTCAACCTTATAAAATTTTGAAAAGCTATGAACGGACGACCAGGACGCCGCCTAGCACACTTGTGCAACCGACGCTTGATGTCGGAAGGCCCAGGAAGCACCAATTGCCTTGGTGGAATGCGCCGCAACCGGAAAGGGAGGCGCCCGCCCCTTAAGGGCATAGGCCTGTATGACGGTCTGCCTGATCCACCTAGAGACTGTGGCAGACGACAACGCTTGGCCCTGTTTTGGACCAGAGACAGACACAAACAGTGAGTCAGACTTCCGAATGGAAACAGTAGCCGACAGGTACACCCGTAAGGCTTGTACCCATCTTAATGTATGAAGCGCAAACTCTCAGGAATGCGATGGGTGAGGACACAAGGACGGAAGAACAAGGTCCTCCTTAAGGTGAAAGGCCGAGACCATCTTTTGAAAAGGACAGTCGTGGGCGCAACACCGCCATATCCTTATGGAGGACAAAGTAAGGCGACTTGCAGGACAAGGCCGCCAACTCAGACACCCGTCTAACCGAAGTAATGGCCACTAAGAAGGCCACCTTCTGGGACAAGGTCAAGAGGAATCTCTCTGATATTCTCAAGGAATGTTCTTTGAGAACCAAGATGCATCAAATTCAGATCCCAAGTAGGGAGAGGAGGCTTGACAGGGGGGAGCACATGGCGAACCCCCTGCACAAAAGGTGCTAATCAAGGAATGGCCCGGTAGTGGTCGTTGAAAAAGACAGCCCGGGCTGAAATCTGACCCTCAAAAGGTATGCAAGCCCAGCTTTTGGTCACACCACGCTGTAAGAACAGCAAAATCCTGGGAACGGAATACGTCTGAGGACGCCACTCAAGTACCTCGCACATAGCGATGTAAGTCTTTTAGGTACGGTGATATCTTTCTGGAGGAAGATTCCCGTGCCAACAACATAGAACAGATGACCAAATCCGAGAGAACTCAGTCCTTCAGCGCCTGGCTTTAAACAGCCATGCCATTAAGCCAAGGACTGTAAAGCAGGATGAAGTATGGGATCATGAGACAGAAGGTCCACCCCAATAGGCAGTCGCCAAGGAACGTCTGCAACTAGCCGAAGTAGATCAGCGTACCAATGTCGCCATTCCAGAGCAATGAGGATCACCGGAATGGCCTCAGCCCCTACTCTGCGAAGCAGGTGAGGCAACAACAGTAGCGGAGGGTAAGCATATATCAGGCGATGCTGCCCCCACGGGCTTCCAACGCGTCTGCCCAGGGGTCCCTGGACCTGGCCACGATCTTGCGAGTGAGTCGAGAGGCCATAAGGTCCACATCCGGTGCCCCACCTCCGGTAAAGGAGGTGGAACCCCTCCGGATGCAAGGACCCTTCCCCTGCAATGCACACGGCCGACAGGACCGTCTTGCAGCGAGATGTATGAAAATCCCAAAGAGACTCCGCAATGTATCGGAGAAGAGAGGCCCTGGTGTACAGGGTGCCTCAACTGTTGGCCAATAAAGGCAACTTGACAGAACTTCCCTAGAAACTCTGTCAGAGGACCAGTACCTCAGCCTCCACAGGTGGCGCAAACCCACCCCGGGCACAAAGACCCTGAAGGCTAAAGCAGTTGCAGTGCACCTGCTAGTCAACTGATAGATGCAGAGGCTTTTGCCCAGTCATTGAGCTACAGAGACGCAGCCACTAACGGGTGTAAAGCTAACCTTTAGCCTGGCGAACACAGTCCAAGCCAGCGCTTCTGATCACCACTGATAGCAGGTGCAAAGTGGTACCCCTGAAACCAGGGATCCTTATGACAATGCTCCATCCAGCAGCTACCAATAGATAAGTGCTGATTGTACAAACATATAGTTTATTTGCGCGTTTGACGCAATACATAGTATAGAGTGTGGGAGGAAACCCACCCAGCCACAAAGAGCATAATACAACCACATACGGCGTATGTAGTTTAGTATGTGTGGATAAACCTATTAAACACGTTTATACTGTGCCAGCGACGAAGGCGCGCACATCATCGGGGCTTGGACGTAAACCAGCCACGCAGATTGCGTACACAACCGTGTAGGTATGTTAGCCTGCGAATAAACAAATTGCACATGTTTATACTGTGCATAGCGCTGAAAATGCGCACACCATTGGAGCGCGGGGGAGAAACCGGAGCACCCGGATGAAACCCACGCAGACTGCATATGCATACCGTGTAGGTATTAGGCTTGTGCAAAATGTTTAGCACACATACTATATATGTGCATAACACCGAAGGCGCGCACACCGTTGGCGCGTGGGAGGAACCGAAGTACCCCACGCATACCCAGAGAATGCAATACCTAAAACTACTGTAAATGTATTTAGTGTTGTGTATAAACATAATGTGTATGTTTACACCGTGTATTGCACCAAAGGCACGCATGTCATGTAGCGTGGGCGGAAACCCACTCTGACTGCACAGACATACCTGGTAGGTATGTTAGTATGTGGATATCAAATCGCACAAATTTAGGCTGTGCATAGCGCCGAAGCGCCCATACCAATGGAGTGTGGGAGGGAACCGGAGTACCCGGAGGAAACCCACACAGAGTGCATACACATACCGTGTAGGTAATATAGCATGCGTGATAGACATTGAACATGTTTAACTGTGCAGAGGGCCAAAGGCGCACATACCGTCAGCGCGTGGGAGGAAACCGGAACACCCGGAAGAACCCCACGCAGACAGCACACAGATACCGTGTAGGAATGATAGCATGTGAATAAACATATTGCACATGTTTATGCTGTGCATTTCCATTGGAGCGTGGGGGGGGGGGGGAACTGGAGGAACCCCACGCAAACAGTATACTCATACTGTAAATATGTATAGTATGTGCAATAAACATATTAAACATGTCTATACTGTGCAGAGAGCCGAAGCGCACATACCATGAGAGTGCGGGAGGAAACCGCAGCCCCCGGCGGAAACCCGCGCCAACCCAGAGAGTATAATACATACATATACTGTGAATGTATCTGGAGTCGTGCATAAACATATTTTGTACGTTTTTATATCGTGTATGGCACTGAAACACAGCATTGGAACGTGGGGGGACACCCACGCAGACACAGAGACCAATAACACATACATACACTGTGACTGTATGCAGTGTAGAGGTATAGGATGAGTTTAAAATATGGCGCAGAGGCGCATAATCTTCTCTGTATCATTCCAACCTGCTTGACTGTGCTGCCGAAGCTCACCTCTGATCCTCAGACCGTGTGTCTGTCAGAGTTCAGAGCGTTTTACCAGGAAATGGCGGGAAACCACAGGTGCAGAGACTCTGTTGTTGCCCCAAGACATCACACAGAAGGCTCAGAGGGACCAGAGACATAAATGAATAAAGTTTCCCCCCCCACCATGCTGCACCGACCAGGGGGAGGGAAACTCTGTGTACCACTGTATCATCCATGCTGCTCTCGACGCAGCGTGAGGAAAACAGTGAGGAAGCTGTGTAAAAGAAAGGCCTGAAGGAACAAAGGGAAATGGCGTCCACCTGAAGTACCACAGCCACAGCACCCAGCTTAAGAGTGTTCCTCACATCAATGAGTTCACTTACAAGCACCTTGGCATTCACTGACACAGAACTGGAGTCTTCCTCACAAGGTAATGTCCTGTTCATAAACATTAAAATATTCAGAGCTAGGGTCCTGAGCACAGTAGCTAGGCCCATATCTGAATCGGAGCATTCCTTCACTAAAGATTTTTGTGGGGAGAGGGGGCTTTATAGCTCCCTTGCGCTCGCACACCGCTTCCATTCTGACAAGGAATGATTCCAGGACTGCCGACAACTGGTCCATAAGGACCGCAGGTGCAGGAAACATATAAACATGTTTAACTGTGCAGCACTGCCAGTTGCCCCAGGCAAGTGTAGAGAAGCAGGTGTATCAGACTCCATATCGCCACCCTCTGAGACCTTATACACTACTACAGTGAATATACAGTCCGCCCACTGGCTACGGTGAGGCTGAGGAAGGGGATACCCGGAGGACTCACCAACCCTTAAGGACCGATCAGTCCTGCTGAAGAAATCGTGCTGTGAGCCTGAGGAGATTGTGAGGAGATTCGCGCCGCCGCTAGAGGCCGAAAGTAAATGCGCGGTGGCTACAAGAAAATGGCCGCTGGCCGCAACTATAACTGCGCCATTGAACCACGCCAAGATGGCCACGAGCGCGAAATTCAAAGGCAAATGGCGCACGCAATAATCGCCTCACACACACAGAAAACTGCCCCCTCACCCCAGAGCCCACTACAGACATGAGCGCCCAGCCAGGCCAGAGTGACCCCCAAGCACCCCCACAGCACCAGTACAGGGTGCAGAGAGCAGCATAACAGGGGGGGAGACAGGGAGAAACCCCCCCCTATAAAGAAACACAGCCAGCATGTACTCACCTGCAGTAGGAGAGACTACTTACCCGTCCCTGTCAGGGACCCACTGGCTTGTTTCAGACAGACCTATCACAAAGAAGTACTGCGTAGCTGTCGGCCCGGTCCACCGCGAGAGTCAGTCAGGTACTGTTCAATCTTGAGAGGACCGCGGGAGCTAAAAGCAAACCGGCCACCCCTGGAGTCATGGGGCATGTCGTGAACTGAGTCTCGCACGCACAAGGCGAGGATCAGCACGCTTGATGGTCAGACAGGGAAGACTACGAGGATACCAGTGTACCCAACCTGTTGCCCAGCCGACAGTTGATTGAAGGTCTCAAAAATAAAATAATAAAATTCCCAAAGGAATAAAATTTTAAAGTAAAATCTTCCAGGAGACTGGCTCCTGAGAGAGCCACGTCTTCTCCTTCTGCTAGGCAGAAAAAAAACTGAGGCTGCTAGCTGCAGGTGGGAGGGTAATGTCCGGAGGGACCGCCCCACTGGGCGGGGCTGTTCAGCTCTGGTTTGTTTCTAACATCTAACATTCTGTCTAGATCTTCTCCTGTGAGCAGGGACATATACCCACACGTTTACAGTATCCAGCTGTGTCAGTCCATGGACGATAAGAGAAATAAACAGATTATTTTATGCATATAAATTGTTTTCAATTGAAGAGTTAGACATCTTAATAAATTGGAGTAGGTATAAAAAAGTCAAGTTAGTGTTTTAAATCTATCTAAATATTGACCATAACTTCAATTATGTAAAATTACCTGTTGATAAGTTATTCTGCGCAAAAAAACGGAGTTGGAAAGAGAGTAGTTCTTGAAAGAATAAGGAAGGAAAACAGTAAGAGAAGAGAAGGGTATATGGGAGTGAAGGAAAGCAGGGTTCCGGAGACAAATATTATGTATTGATCTTGTTAATGAAAATCCATGAGAGGGTAACCATCACCATGAAGAGAATACTCGGTTATCAAAGTTGTCTGGCATGTGATATTTGATCCATGGATTCCATATGTCAAACTTCTTAATTCGGTCCTTTTATCTAGAGCGTCCATCTTGGCATGTATAAATGATTGATTCGTTCTGAGTTTAGTTTCTGCAATGTTCAAAATACAGTGGGGCAAAAAAGTATTTAGTCCGCCACCAATTGTGCAAGTTCTCCCACTTAAAAAGATGAGAGAGGCCTGTAATTGTCATCATAGGTATACCTCAACTATGAGAGACAAAATGTGGAAACAAATCCAGACAATCGCATTGTCTGATTTGGAAATAATTTATTTGCAAATTATGGTGGAAAATAAGTATTTGGTCAATATCAAAAGTTCATCTCAATACTTTGTTATATGTCCTTTTGTTGGCAATGACAGAGGTCAAACATTTTCTGTAAGTCTTCACAAGGTTGTCGCACAATGTTGCTTGTGTGTTGGCCCATTCCTCCATGCAGATCTCCTCTAGAGCAGTGATGTTTTGGGGCTGTCGCTGGGCAACACAGACTTTCAACTCCCTCCAAAGGTTTTCTATGGGGTTGAGATTTGGAGACTGGCTAGGCCACTCCAGGACCTGGAAATGCTTCTTACGAAGCCACTCCTTTGTTGTTCGGGCGTTGTGTTTGGGATCATTGTAATGCTGAAAGACCCAGCCACGTTTCGTCTTCAATGCCCTTGCTGATGGGAGGAGGTTTGCACTCAAAATCTCACGATACATGACCCCATTCATTCTTTCATGTACACGGATCAGTCGTCCTGTTCCCTTTGCAGAGAAACAGCCCCAAAGCATGATGTTGCCACCCCCATGCTTTCCAGTAAGTATGGTGTTCTTTGGTTGCAACTCGGCATTCTCTCTCCAAACATGACAAGTTGTGTTTTCTACCAAACAGTTCTACTTTAGTTTCATCTGACCATATGACATTCTCCCAATCCTCTTCTGGATCATCCAAATGCTCTCTAGCAAACCTCGGACGGGCCCGGACATGTACTGGCTTAAGCAGGGGGACACGCCTGGCACTGAAGGATCTGAGTCCCTGGCGTAGTTTGTTACTGATGGTAGCCCTTGTTACGTTGGTCCCAGCTCTCTGCAGGTCATTCACTAGGTCCCCCCGTGTGGTTCTGGGATTTTTGCTCACCGTTCTTGTGATCGTTTTGACCCCACGGGGTGAGATCTTGCGTGGAGCCCCAGATCGAGGGAGATTATCAGTGGTCTTGTATGTCTTCCATTTTCAAATTATTGCTCCCACAGTTGATTTCTTCACACCAAGCTGCTTGCCTATTGCAGATTCAGTCTTCCCAGCCTGGTGCAGGTCTACAATTTTGTTTCTGGTGTCCTTCGACAGCTCTTTGGTCTTCACCATAGTGGAGTTTGGAGTGTGACTGTTTGAGGTTGTGGACAGGTGTCTTTTATACTGATAACAAGTTCAAACAGGTGCCATTAATACAAGTAATGAGTGGAGGACAGAGGAGCCTCTTAAAGAAGAAGATACAGGTCTGTGAGAGCCAGAAATCTTGCTTGTTTGTAGGTGACCAAATACTTCTTCTTCTTTTCCACCATAATTTGCAAATATATTCCTTCCAGACAGACAATCACATTGTCTGATTTGGATTTGTTTCCACATTTTGTCTCTCATAGTTGAGGTATACCTATGATGACAATTACAGGCCTCTCATCTTTTTAAGTGGGAGAACTTGCACAATTTGTGGCTGACTAAATACTTTTTTGCCCCTCTGTAGGTGTTTTCCATGCACTAGCAATTGTCTGTTTTGCGGCTATCAAGAACAAAAGGAATAGCTTGAATTGTTTCAGTGTAAGAGAGTCTGGTTTTAAATTGAGAAGAGCTGTCATTGGGTCTGGTGAGATAGAGCACTCAAACATGTCTGAGGCTATTAGAAAAGCATTTTTCCAAAATTAGTGCACGATTGGACATTTCCACCAAATGTGCATGAATGTACCTTGTTCGAGACAACCGCGAAAACAGAGGCCTGAGTTGTATTTTTGCAAATTTGGCAATTCTGGCAGGAACCAAGTATCTTGTAAGTACCTTAAATGATGTCTCAGCTGCTATTATGTTTATTGAAGATCTAGTATTGGGCCATATAATAGACCACATTTGAAGATCGATCTTACGATCAAGATCTTTTTCCCATTCATCAGTGTATGTTGGTTAAATTGATTTTGAGTAAGTAATCAATTGAGAATAGATTATTGAGATGTGACTGTGAGCATGTGGGTCTTTTCGACAAATTCTTTCAAATTGGGAAAGGCTGTGTAAGTTATTAGTGGTATTGAGAAAAGGAGCATAACAATTTTTGATTTGAAGATATCTGAATATTTCAGATTGAGGGAGCCCAAAGGACTCGCATAATTCTGGAAAAGGACATATTGATGTTTTGGAACTTTTATATTATATAAACAAATGCCTACTTTAGACCAGGCTTTAAAAGTTCTGGGTGATACCCAGGCTGGATAGAAGGCCGGGTTTTTGTGAAAAGATAGAAGCGGGTTATGTGGAGATTGTAGACCATGTGGAGTTTTTTTATGTCTGTCCCATATGGATAAGGAATGCTTAGAAATTGGATTCTTTAAAGTTTTACGGTCTAGAGGACGTAGCCATAAGATATTATTTATGGGAAGAGGATAAAAATCTATAGCTTCAATTGATACCCACAGAGGAATCTCTGTAGTCGAGTGATTATTTTTTTTTGACAGTTGTGCCAGTTGAGCTGCCTTATAATAGGTTGAAAAATCTGGAAATCCCAAACCACCCATTGATTTAGGTAGGACTAAAGTTTTCCTGGGTAACCGAGGTTTGATTTTCCCCCAAGTGAATTGTATTGCTTTTTGTTGAATCATTCTGAGAAAGTAGGCGGGAATACAAATCGGAAGGGTTCTAAATAAATATAAAAATTTAGGTAGTATGGTCATTTTTATAATGTTGATTTTCCCAAACCAAGAAATTGGTAAGGATGACCAATTAGATAACAAACTAGTAATATTTTTCAGTAAGGCTGGATAGTTAGCAGCAAATAGATCTGAGGGACTGGCAGTGAGTTGAATACCCAAATATGGAAGGCTACGGTCTACCCATTTGAAGGGTAATGAGTTTTGTATAGCTTGTTTCTCTGTTTCTATGTTCAACACCAGCGATTTTTGGGTATTGACTTTAAGACCTGAGATAAGTGAAAATTTATGTAGTACAAGCAAAAGGTTTGGGACAGAAACTTGTGGTGAGGACAAAAATAATGGATGTCGTCTGCAAATAAGCATAATTTGTGTTGACATCCGCCCAGTTCAATACCTGTAATTTGTAGATTCCATCCTTATTCTTTGTGCCAGAGGTTCGATAAGTAATGCAAATAATAGTGTGGAAAGTGGACATCCTTGACGTGTGCCCCTCCTGAATATCAAATTCATCTGACTTGTAGCCTGCATATTTATTATAAGCTTTCGGTTCATGGTATAATGCAGAAATCCATTGCAAAAAATGTGGGCCCCATTTATTAAGGGTGAAGTGCATATAAGACCATGATACCGTGTCAAAAGCTTTCTTAATGTCAAGGGAGAGATAACAGATGGGAATCCGACGTATTTTAGCGGCATGTGACAGAAGGGTTGCACGTCTGATATTATCACTCGCTTGTCGAATATGGATGAAACCAACTTGATCGCGGTGAATAAGATTACCTAAAATTTGTTTAATCTTTTGGCAAGAATTTTGGCAAAAATTTTTATATCCAAATTTAATAATGAAATGGGGCGATAATTTGACCAAATGGTGTAATCTGTATGTGGTTTGGGGAGCATGCAGGATTGCAGTTAAGGTTTCCCTCCTAAAAGAATGACCTCCCAAGAGGGAATTGAAGGTACTTGTCAAAACTGGTGATAAGGTCTCTGCAAATGATTTGTAGTAAAGAGCAGAAAATTCATCGGGGCCAGGTCTTTTATTTAATTTCAAATTCTTAACATCAGACACCTCACCAACCGACACAGATTCCTCCATTTCCAATTGCGATTTGGATAATGCAGGAAGAGAAATGTGAGAGAAAAAATAGTTTGCTTCATTGTCAGATGAGAATAAATCTTTTAACTGTGATTTTAATTTTTGTAGGATTATTAGAGAATACATCTCTGGATAGATTAAGACAAATAGGTTTGGTCGGGTTATGACAAGATTTTAAAGCCCGGGCTAAAAGCGTATTTGGTTTGTTTGCGTTTTTTGTAAAAGTTATGTTGTGATCTTTTTAATGGTTTTGTCTGCTGACTTAGTGAGAAGTAAGTTGAATTCCAATTTGGCTTTATCTAGTTTTGATCTGGATGATGAAGGGTTGTGTTGAAACGCCATATAACATGAATTAAAATTTGTTTCTAAAATGTGACAGTTTTTTCTGTTCTCGATTGAATATATTAGCTTGTTGTAAACATATGCCACGGAGAACAGGTTTGTGTGCCTCCCCAAATACTCTTAATCAAAAGGAAACCAGTAGCTAAACAGATGTTCCCTCGTGGTTTGTGCTATTGCATTCGACTTTCAGTTTGTTTTCTGGCTTTATAGCCAGAGTTTTTTCACAAACCTACAGTTCTGTATAGAATGATCTATTTATAATTACAGTGAGTGACAATATTTAAAATAGTAAATGCATTTAGTTGTGTACACTATTTAAATGATAAAGAGGTAGACTGTTCCTTGAAACTGAAGATATTGACAACAAAGTCTATGCGCTGTATTGTAGGAATTGCATTGCCAGTGCCTGATATACTGTTTGTTGCACTTGCACCAAGCAATTGCAAAGCGTGTCAAGATGTCTTTGTATAATTTTTTTTTTTTTTTTTTCTTGTCACGTAAGGTTCATTATCTTTTTGGAGGAAATCCAGGAAAGTCCTGCTCTCCAAAAATGAGGTTGGATGATTTCTGGTCCTTGAAGTTGTGCCGGCCTTCTAAAGAGTACTTGCTAAGACACTGTAAATATCTGATTAGAAAACACAGGTAGGTGTGTTTTAAGCCCATGGATATGACTCATCCTCTCTCATAGCTGCTAGCCTAAAATGCACGCTGGCTATGCCTTGATGAAATTTAATGGGGGTGTTTGGTAAATAATTTAAAATGTTACAGGTTTGAAGAGCGTGCACAAATCGAACCCCTGAGCGCACTGAAATACCTTCAAAATGACCTGTTTGTCACTGTGGATCACTCGGACCCTGAAGAAACTAAAGAGGTGAGGGAATATCTAGAATTTGAGAACTTGTCATTTTCTGATGAAGTATGGTGTATCAGGACTGTCAAATTGTATACTTTACTCAATTTTAATGGTTGAGAATATATAACCTTGACATAGCATCATACAAATGGCAGAGATGCCTTGTCTTTCGGATGGTAAAAAGAAAAATGACCTGAGTTGTTGTTTATGCCCAATTTCATTTTTCAGTTTCAGCTTCTCCCCTCTGCACTTTTCAAATCCAGCAAAGAATTCACCCCTCTTGGTAAGTAAGCATGAAAGTAAAATAAATATACAGAAGACTTGTGTGGAAAATCTGTACTGGCATGTTATAAATTCTTATAAAGTGTTTAAAATAAATTTTGTTTGGGTAAAAACAAAGGGAAGTGACCATTGTCACCAGTACTGAAAGCAAAATCTAAATTTTTTATTGTCATCAAGACCGAAACAGAGGGGAAACTTTCTAATGTGGACACTTGTTTTAATGACAAAACATTAGAGCAGTGTTTCCCCAACCTCATTCCCTAAGTACACCCAACCGGGCATATTTTGTGAATTTCTCATAAGTAAAATAGCTGTCATAAATACCAAAACATTGTTTTAATCGCTTGCCGACCACCAGCAGTACATTTACTGCTAGCAGGCGGCTCCCCGAGGCACTGCGAACGTACCCATAAGGCGAGGTGAACATGTGCACTGCACTCCTCCCCTGAAGTGCACAATGGTTAACACATCAGATGGCGGTGCTTGGTATCGGGCCACTAAGAGTGGCCCAGATACCATGAGATCATTATGTGATCACATAGTAAACAAGTCTGGAATCCATTTATGAAATTTACGTATGTGTGTTCTGTGATTGGTCACCAGTGATCACATGGTACTTGGGCCAATTGCAGCACCCTGTCCATGTGATAGTTGTGGGCCAATCACAGCATCACAATAGTAAATAATGAGTCATGAATGAATGCTATTCATGAGAGTTCAAACTAAAGTTGCACCGATGCTAGTATCGATACCGAGCATTTGTGCGAGTTCTTGTGCTCGTGCAAATGCTTCGATACCTGGGCAGTTGGGGACAATCAGTGAGGGGAGTTACAAGCCCTAATCTTTCTGTGTGGCTTTCAATGAAACATCTGACAGCCGCTTCTCCTTCTCCCTCCCGCGGCTTTCAGCTGCTTTATTGAAAGCCACATAAAGAGATCGGGGATTGTAACGTTCTCCACCGATGCACCGATTGTCCCCAACTGCCCCCTGTATCCCCCTTATGTGTCCTCTGGGTCCTCCTCTGTCCCCCCTGTCCCAGATATTTCAGAATGGAGAGCCGGGGAAGGAGCTAGTGTATATATACTGTATGTCATTTACTGGCTCCTTCCTTTTCTGAATGGACAGAGCCACTCTCCTGTCCATTCATCTTCAGTGCAGCTGAGGCTGCAGAGAAAGAGACTGGGGAATCTGTGTCCTCAGTCTCTCTCCCTGTCTCAAAGGATAGATGTCAGGGGTCTGCTTACATCTCACCAAAGCCCCCCCGACCCCCCCCCAACAGGGTTGGTTAAAAAAAAAAGGAAACATTGTAATAAATATTTAAAAGTAAAATTGCAAAAATAATAATAAAAGAAAAGAACACTGACACACCGTCCACTAAGCATCCCCAGCATTGTAAAAAAAAAAAGATATAATATATTATATAATATGCCACTTTCACATGACATTAAAAAAGCATTGGCGAGTATTTGAAAAAAAAGTATCTGTACTTGTACTCGGTCTTTAAAAATGTGGTATCGGTGCAACCCTAGTTCAAACGATTGCTGTTAGTGATCATCAGTGTAAAAAAAAAAATCCTAAACACTCTCCCCCCCCCCCCCCCCAGAGTAGTACAGTGTCACCTATTTTTTTATTTTATTTTTTACATACTGTCACGAGTGGGTGATCGCATAAAAAAAACAATGGAGAAAAAAACTATTTTATTTACTTTACTTTTCCAAAAAAATTACAACTTCAGAAATACTTGCCATGCCTCTTACTAAATACCTTGGAGTGTCTACTTTCCAAAAAGGGGTGTTTGGGGGGTATTTGTACTGTCCTGCCATTTTAGGGCCTCAAAAAATTAGATGAGCTGTCCATGCATCAGGATTAATAAAAATAAATTATATATAACCATAGTTTGTAGATGCTCTATATAACTTTTACACAGACAAAATTATATACAGCTAAATTTATGAAGAAAGTTGTTTGCAAAATTTTATAACGGAAACAAAGAAATACATGATTTTTTTTGTTTGTTTTTATATAGCAAAAATTGAAATACCCAGTCATGATTAAATATCACCAAGTGAAAGCTCTTTTTTGTGTTGGATGATTGCGAAATTGACAGTTAAAGTAGCAAAGTTCTGAATTGCAAAAAATGGCCTGGTCATGAAGGGAGTAAAGGTTTAAAACATTTGTGCATGGTGAAGGAAATTCTGAAAACCTGACCTGTTGTGGGGGTACTTGAGGATACCGAGGTTGGGAATCGCTGTAATAAAGGATTTCTCTCACTTCCTGTTATGGGCTAATTCACATGGGCGATGTGGCCCGTACAGCGCAAATCTGAGCCTTTTATGTGGCTAAAGCTGCATGCAGGCAACCTGAATGTCTCTATGGCAGGGGGTTCTCAACCTTTTTATCTTGGGGGAACCCTTGGCTAAAAGTTTGAGATCTCGGGGAACCCCTGAACGTTGGTATGATTAGTGAGCTGTTGATATAACAACAATTATTTTTAGAAATGGCAATAAATAAAGGAATCTATTGACCTATTTAATATAAAATGTGTTTTTTTTTTTTTTTTTTTTTTTTAGTTTTTTTTTGTATAGATCAGGGGTCTCAAACTCAAATTTACCTGAGGGCTACAAGACAAGTTTTCATACCCCATGGGGGGCCACATGCAAACATTCAAACTTCAAAAACAGCAGCACTGGTGTCAGCAGACGCACTATTAACCCCCAGCACTGGTGTCAGCAAACGCATTATTGGCCACTGGCCACTGCACACGGGCCACATGGGGCACAATCGGGGCACATGGGGCACAATCGGGGTACATGGGGCACGGGTCAGCATTTACTTGTCGTTTTCTTCAAATGCAGAGTAGCGCAGGAAGCGTCTGTCATAAGTTCACTTCTCTCTCATGTCACGCTGTTGCTCCCCGGCAGCCCCTCCTCTCTTCGTCCATCCCAGATGATGTCACAAGCAAATGGGGATGGGCGAGAAGAGAGGAGGGGCCGCTGGGGAGCAACAGTGTGACATGAGAGAGAAGTGAACTTCTGACAGACGCTTCCTGCGCTACTCTGCATGCATCTCGATCTACCCGTCAGGCGCCAGCAGTAGGCGATTGATGGGTAAATCGCTGCGGATCTCCGGCCAGTACATGCCTGGCAGTAGAACACTGCCAATTTGCACCCCCCCCCCCTTCCGCGGCACCCCCGCGCTGCCTGCGGGCCATTTATAACCGGTCCGCGGGCCGGTACTTTGAGACCCCTGGTATAGATGCTCGATTCTAGGTCCAACTTGAGATAAACAGCGTACATGGGATAGGGCACATTTTGGGCACACAGTAATGTACACTACCGATTTTTTTTTTTTTTTTTTTTTTTTTTTTTTCCCTACCCGTTTCATATGCAGAGCATGACAGGGAAGTGGTGGCTGTTATCTTTCCTCTTGGGGTGTGCAGTTCCCCTCCGGCCCCTCCTTCCTTCCTGTCCATCCCAGATGCAGCCACTTGTTTTAATGTGACAGGCGTCACCCCAACAGTAAATCATAAAGCTGAACTAAACCCATTGATTTACCGGTTTCAAAAAACAGTTTGACTGTTAGGTTGAGTACAAAAGCAAATCAAACTATCAAATGGCTGGAGTCCTAACTGATCTCATGTGCAGCATTAGGGCAGTTGCATTTTAACCACTTGCCGACCGCTGCAAGCCAATATACGTTGGCACAATGGCAGGGCTGAGCAAATGGGCGTACCTGTATGTCCCCTTTAAATCACGGGCTAGTGGGCGCACCCCGCCAGTGGGGTGCGCGCACACCCGCCACATACTGCGTGGCCGTTCCAGCGGGTCCCGCGGACTAAATGTTTGCCGGTGTCCCACGATCGTGGCACGGAAAGGCAGAACGAGGAGATGCCTATGTAAAGAAGGCATTTCCCTGTTCTGCCTAGCAACATGACAGGAATCTACTGCTCCCTGTCATCGGGAGCAGTGATCCCTGTCATGTTGTTGTGAGACCATCCCCCCTACAGTTAGAATCGCTCCCTAGGACACACTTAACCCCTTGATCGCCTCCTAGTGTTTAACCCCTTCCCTGCCAGTGTCATTTACACTGTAATCGGTGCATTTTTATAGCACCGATCGCTGTATAAATGACAATGGTCCCAAAATAGTGTCCGATGTGTCTGCTGCAATGTCGCACTTACGATAAAAAAAAAAGATTGCCGCCATTACTAATAAAAAAAATAATTAATAATAAAAATGCCATAAGTCTGTCCCCTATTTTGTAGGCGCTATATAACTTTTGCACAAACCAATCAATATACGCTTATTTTTCTTTTTTTTTTTTTACCAAAAATATGTAGAATACATTACGGCCTAAACTGAGAAAAAAAAATCACTTTTATATATATATATATATATATATATATATATATATATATATATATATATATATATATAT
This sequence comes from Rana muscosa, assembly GCA_029206835.1. Classification (NCBI taxonomy): domain Eukaryota; kingdom Metazoa; phylum Chordata; class Amphibia; order Anura; family Ranidae; genus Rana; species Rana muscosa. The sequence goes on from CM055118.1 coordinate 621,772,451, forward strand.
ATATATATATATATATATATATATATTTTGGGGGGGGATATTTATTATAGCAAAAAGTTAAAAAAAAATATTGTTTTTTATTCAAAATTGTCGCTTTTTTTGTTTTTTATAGCGCAAAAAATTAAAACCACAGAGGTGTTTAAATACCACCCAAAGAACGCTCTATTTGTGGGAAAAAAATGACGTCCATTTTTGTTTGGGTACATCCTCGCACAACCGTGCAATTGTCAGTTAAAGCGACGCAGTGCCGTATCGCAAAAAGTGCTCTGGTCAGGAAGGGGGTAAATCCTTCCGGGGCTGAAGTGGTTAAACAGAAGCAGCTTCCTTGGCTGTAAAGGATAGAAGGGTCTAATTCCACTTTTAGCCTGCCAGCAGATTGGCCTCTACAAACTCTGCAGTGCCTAAAAATGCCCAAAAATGGAGAGCAACTGAGCATGTGCAGAGTGGAGTGATTCTGTGTTTTACTGGGTTTTAAATCGTATAAGCACTTTATTTTTAATGTTTTACATAGTTATACTTGCAAAAGAGGCCAGCCTGAAGTGATCTAGCAGGACTTAATTTTCTGACTAAAGTTCCACTTTAAGGTGAATTGGCTATTTGGGGAAAGGAGAAATGTTATCCTGTCCTTTGTACCTAGTTTTATGCATGGCCTGTTGTGTTGATGATGCTCACTGACCCTCATGATTTTTTTTTTTATTATTAGGTTTCTCAGATGTTGACCACACATATGCTCAGAGAACACAGCTATTTGATACACTTGTCAACTTCTTTCCAGACAGTATGACCCCACCAAAAGGCAACCTGGTTGACTTGATTACACTGTGATGAACTGTTGAAGAGCAAAACCTTGTAATCTGCTTTTGTGTTTATATGTATAATTGGAATTGAAGCTGGAATGCAATTTGTGCACAACAGATTGAACATTGCATTTGTAGTAAAAATTCAACCCTGTAGTAAGAGGTTGATTGCCTCTTGTTGCCAAAGGTTAATTTGGCTGAAAGTTGTTTGTTTGTTTTTTTTCCTTTTGGTAAAATGGTTTACATGTATTAAATGATGTAATGTAGCATTTTTCTCCTATTTAAAATGCTATGGTATCATGCGCTCTTAAAAGGCCTCCTATGGTTGTGGGTTAGCCTTTAAGCTGATGATGATAAGCATTGCCCCAAAATGATATATATATAGTTTTTATTTTTTATGTTCAACTAGATTTAAAGGGGCATAGGTGTATGTTATAGTAACATATGAACGTGAAGCTTGGTCGTGCATGACGAGGAGATTCTTTGAGAATTAAGAACTGAGAAACTGAGTGACCTCCTGTACAGCTACTGTATTTTCTGTATAAAGAATGTGAATTATAAATATACTTCTTTTTTTATTTTGAGTTTTCACAGCCTTTACTTTTGAATATGAAGTCAGGGGTTGTAAGATTGATGTATAAGCCAAATCTAATGATCATTGTGTATTCATTTGAGCTGCAGTGAGACTTCTTGCTTATTTATTAATAATCCAATGTATATTGAACACCTTGCTATCTAAAGTTTCCTTTGAATTGGTAGAGTGGAGGCTGATGGGTACGTTAGTGTTCAGCCCTCTGTGGTCTTCTATTGTCACCATATATTTCAATGTCACTGAGCTCCACATGCATGATTTATTTTCCATAAAACCAAAAGATTGCATCCTACATTTTTAACTTGTAGGATAGCATAATGCTAATTGAAAAGTAAAGTTTTGTGCATGAATGTGCATTTTGCATTGTACATAACCACAGTATCACAGATTCACTAGTATGTATTGTAGTATTTGCAGCGGTGAGGTAGGTTGATCCAAAGACTTGGAATTTGTAATGCTGCAGTTTTAAAGTGGTAACCCAAAAGCAACCATTTTAATATATTGCCTCTTACCAGTTCTTGGATGTTATGGCTGTATTGGTTTCCTTTTTCAGGCTTTCTTCTATTTTCATCTGGTGATCCAGCCAGCAGGTCTGTTTTTCAAAAGGACGAGCTCTCTGGCAGAATGTATCAGTTTACATGGATGACACAAACCACTTAACACTGGCGGGGTTGATTTAAAACCAGCTTTTATTTATACTTGTAAAACCTTTTATCCTAAAAGGAAAAAAGTTTGCTGTAACTACTACTTAAGTGTGAGCTGGAATTTGGCTTCAATTTGTCAGTGGTTCTAAATCTGCTAATACATTTAACACTAGCCCCCCCCCCGAAGGACAATGCTGCTGTCTGCTGTGCCTCCTGTTCTCATGTCTCCAGAGTTGTCTCACTATTATTACAAGAGGTGTGTTACTGGCCAGATCACTAGGTGAAAACCGAGTGGGGGGGGGGGAGCCAAAGTAAAGACAACTGATGCAGCTACCACATCTATTGATTCGTAAGCTGCAATGTGTAACATTTTTGGTTTTGGGTTTAGTACCGCTTTAAAGCCAACAAAACACTGTGACTTTTCAATGACCTTTTGTAACATTTAACCAAGAGACCTGTTGCATAATACCACATTCATACATTCAGTGCCACATTCATACCTGGTTTGCCTACAGCACTACCTGCTGGTGAAATCTGGTATTGTGAAGTAGTCATTATAATTCTCTCCTTGTTTCATTGGTGAGATCTATAAAATGAGATGGGACAATGATATTTTTGTTAATTACTAAGTTTATATTGGAGATGCAGACCCTTCCTGCAAAATTATAAAGCATGAATCCAGGCTGTGGATTACCGCTTTTCCTTTTTTTAGAGTTTAACTTTAAGCTAATCAAAACTGATCAGATTATCAGGTTTGTTTATGCCCGCAAGTATATTAATCCTCAGTGGGTTTTCTATGGGACTGGAGATGGCCTCTTAATTCCTGGTACACTTTATACTTGGGTCTTGATACTAAACTCACCCACTCTGCAGACCTAAGAATTCCCCACTGCCCTTCCTGTGGACACATACTTAATGAGGTTCAACAATCCTGTGTTTGACATCAAATGCTGCAAGTCCCCTTTCCCTGGCCACGTTTGCGCATGTGCGAGAAGGAGGCACATGTGCCCTATTGAAGTATATAGGGTAACCCTGGAACAGGCACAGCCAGGAAGAGAGGACGTGTGTAGCTGACTGTCAATAAACTCATGAGGCGGCAGGCTTCAAATCCCAAGTATGCATCTATGAAGGGGGAGGGTGGAATCTTTCAGGTTAGTGGAGGGGGGAGCAAAAAAAAATGAGTGCACTTTTTTTTATATAGTCCAATTTGTGAGCCAGCTCCTGTGGCCAGTAGAGGCGCTTCTATATTGGCTGTTGATTAGAGGGAAGGAGTGGGGCTTGGCAATATCTCAGACTAGAAGTAGGGGCTCTGTATAAAGTTGGTCTTGAATTCTGGGGCTCCCCTGGCCTATCAACTAGTTAACGTATAACACCAGTTACTTGCATTTTGGCTGCACCCTCTTTAGTTTAAGCACCTGGCAGGTCAGATCCTAAAAGGTTTTTATCAGTATTTAACATCTGCACTTTTCCTCATTCTTGCTGATCTCACAGAGCTAATATGAGACTGGCATCAGGCATTGTCTGTTCACTGCATAAACAATGAATACTAAGCTGAAACATGACAATTGAACTAGAGAGCACTCGCGAGGGTTAATGGCTTCAGACCACCATGTTGTTACGGCATACTTTGTCTCAACTAGAAAAAACTAAAACTAAAAGGGTGTTCTAAATGTCAGGGTAAATCACCCTGTGTGCCACATAAACAGAATTGGCAAGTTTTCTTGACTTTCTTGTTTCCCTTTTGGATATAATGTTCAGGAAGTAAGCCAGAGCTTTGGCTCAAATGTGGTGTTGCAACTTAAAATATTGAGTTTCCTTGTTATTAGGGCTATCTATTAATGCTTTTCCTCACCTGAAATAGAATTTTTATTCTGCTTTGGGAGACTGATTTGTACTTGCGGGACAAGACCCATATTTCCCTTTTTAATTTTTATACTAGGATTAGCTATTATTTTTTTTAGTATGCTGCAAACACTTCACATATCTTTTCACCTTCCTCTCATTTTTTTTTTTTGCTGTGTTGTATTGTGTGTAGAAGCTGTCGTGTACTGCTCTATGGTACAGGCATAAGAAACTTAAGATAATATATTAAAGGACTATTGTAAATAAGTTATTTTATGTGCATTATTTTTTCCATTTATGACTGGACGCTCGCTTCTTTCTTAGCTATACATTTTAGGACACAGGCTTTTTAGTCTTTAACCCCATGAGTTGTATGCAGGTACCTTTCAGTAATTGGATGCTGGCAAACAAAGACAGCTGCAGGGACATCCCCTATATAACCCCCTCCCACTCCAGCTAGCTTCAGTTTTTGCACGTGTCCTTGGACAATGGACTTCTTACCTCTTTTTTGTTTGGAGTTTTTTGTGTTTACAGATTCTGTCAAGGTTCCTGGTTGCACCATAACCACCGCAGTGTCTTTCGGCAGCTTCCTGATCAGTTAACTTGGCTGCCCCTTGGGGGACTATACTCAGGCTTGCAGAAGAAAATGCATAGATGGCCTATAATGTTGTTTTTGCACTTGGATTCTGCATGAGTGTGCTTACCTTGGCACGCAGTGCATTGTACTGTGATCTGCCAGAAGTAGTGTCCTGTCTCTGAAGACCCTTTTGGAGGTGTACCCATCATGGAAGGCAAAGCCAGGGTACAATCTGGTACCCTATATCCTGTGCTGAGATATGTGACCCTTAAAATCTGGTACGCCTATGCAATGGAGGAGCACAGTCTGTAACAGTGTTGCAGTGGGAGCACCATCCATTTAACATTGGCGCTATTTTTCTTGCAGTCTGGTTTAATTCTGTGTGGCTCTTTGATAGAACGTGATGAAACCTGCACAGTGAAGCTTTTTTTTGAATGTACATCTCTATTGGCACATGGGGCTCCTGGTACAGCACAGTGATCTTTGGACATCTGCCTGGGTTCAGCAGCCTACAGCGCTCAACTATAGGGCTCCAGTACCCTCTGTTCAGACAGTTGACTTTCTTCTTATTTCCTTGCCTTCTTCTGAGCACACTACTGGCCCTTATACCACACAGCCTTCCTCCTACAATGTCTGATTTAAAGTGATGTTCCAGCAGAAGAAATCATTTTTTCTCTTACCGTCCATGGATTGACACTGCATCTTCAATCTTGACAAAGTGGGTTATGTTCCTGCTCATAGGAGAAGACTAGGCAGAATGTTAGATGTTTTAACATACATTTCATTGAAATAATATAAAGGAATATACTGCGCTAGACTACAATAGTGTATATAACAAAGGAAGCCGCCAACACTGCTAGTAGAAAAAAGCTGGTATTGAGTGGAAATAAAAGTGTAGCGCTACCTGAGCAAAATTATATGTGTGGGCAAATGAATCCACACCATAAACGTATTAATAATAATAAAATAAGGTGAACACGCGTACCACCCAAAAGTAACGTGCTGAGTGTCTCTATTAATAGAGTATTCAAACAATAAAAAATGAACAATGATAATAAACACAAAATCAAATCTAATCAAATAAAGTCCATAGAGAGAAAATCATTAAAGTGTCCAATTAGTGAAAATTCAATCCAAAAAGACGTGTTCAGTCAAGGTGTGAGCTTGCGATTCAAAATTTGCAGTGTATGAGAGTGATGTGAAAACCGCCACCAAGGATAAGTTGAAGGAGGCTTACCAGAAGTCTCGGACTTGGAGAGGCATATGCCACCCAAATCGGAGAAAGCTTGAGGGTTAATGGAACCCAATATGGATGGTCTTGAGTTGGAGGGTGGTCTGGAGTCAGAGGTTGATCCACTTCAATCAGACAGGATTTCCAACACGCAGATCACCAATGCATATATGAGCTCGGTATCCAAAATGCATACGTGTAAGGATAGAAAAACTCACATAGCATGATACCATTTGGAAAGGGTTTAATGGCAAAACATAACCATGTAATCGTTATGTTTTGCCATTAAACCCTTTCCAAACGGTATCATGCTATGTGAGTTTTTCTATCCTTACACTTATGCATGTATTTTGGATACCGAGCTCATATATGCATTGGTGATCTGCGTGTTGGAAATCCTGTCTGATTGAAGTGGATCAACCTCTTTGACTCCAGACCACCCTCCAACTCAAGACCATCCATATTGGGTTCCATTAACCCTCAAGCTTTCTCCAATTTGGGTGGCATATGCCTCTCCAAGTCCGAGACTTCTGGTAAGCCTCCTTCAACTTATCCTTGGTGGCGGTTTTCACATCACTCCCATACATAGCATACTAGCTCATGTGGCACTTACCTGAAATCGAAGTCCTCGTTCCCCTCCGCCGCCATGTCCCCTCAGAGCTTCTTCCTGGTAACGCCGCTCCGGTGCTGTGATTGGCATAATCCCGGCTTGATCCCATTCATTATGCCGGGACGCTCAGTGCACCTACGCATGCGCCGTAGACATCGGTGCAGTGTTATCTGCAAATATCTCCTTAACCGTGTAAGTTAAGGAGATGTTTCTTGCACCTACAGGTAAGCCTTAATCTAGGCTTACCTGTAGGCGCAAGTTGTCAAAGTGGGTTTACAACCACTTTAACAAGATGCTAACAGACCCTGTAAATGACAATCCTGTGTTTTAAAAAGGGTCCATAACCTTTAATCCACTGGCTCCTTGAAGGCTGTTTTATTCTTTACGTGCCCTGTTATGTAACTTTTAGTTGCTTGTCAGACTCTTTCGGTCTTGCATAAGTGCATGGCCTGAGACCCTAGCACCATTTTAATGGATCATCTTTTCACTGCTACCTAGAGCTTTTACCTTTGCCCTTCAGCTTACTGCATGACTAGTTCAATGGATACGCTGCACCAGATCTTCAGAACAAGCTTATTCTCTGTTTATATGTGGAGGTTTCTTTAGCTTAAAATTCTTGTCAGCAGAACGTCCACAAGAAACACCTCAACCGTCTGCCCTTTGAGATCACAGAAGAATGAGTTGTCCTCTCCCGCTAAAAAAGAAGGCTCTTGCTATTGCAGGTAGCCCTTCTACTTCTGAGGCTACAAAACATTCCTGGTGTTTCTCTCAGGCCTCCAGCCTGAGTTGAAATCTGGATCACAATTTTGTTGGAAGATGTGGGCCTCCAAGCCAGAAAAGTCTGGTCTTCTGGTCCCATGAATTCTGATGTTTGGGGTCAAGAGTATCATTTCCCAGAGGCTACAACCTGCAGACTTGGACTCTGCTGAAGAAATGCAAATTTGAGAGCATGAAGCAGAGGCAAAGATGAGTGGATCTTCTTGCTGCTGTTCAGAAGCTTCTCTTGCAAGGGTCATTGCTCCAGTTCCGAATTCGGAATGCTCTAAGGGTTTTTACTCAAACCTGTTTGTGGTTCTCAAGCCAAATGAAGACAGTCAGGCCATTCCCTATCTGAAAACTCAACTTCTTCCTGTGGTTTTAAAATTTCCACATGGAATTGGCCTGGATGTCCTTTTGCTAAAATATCAAACCTCCCTGTCAATGTCCAGCAGACTTTGCAGAGATTAGGTTGGATCCTTAACCCGTTGACGTCTGTCTCACCAATTCATGTACCTGGGCCTGACATTGAAAAGGGGCATATCCAAGAGCTTCCTGCCCTGGAACAAACATCTGACCCTCCACTCTAATGCCCTGAGCCCTTCATTCCCAGGATCCCGACTCTCTTTTAGCACCTGCATGAGGCGCTTGGGCTTGCTGGTAACATCCTTTGAGGTAGTGCTGTATGCTTCTTTTCACAAAAGACTATTGCAACACCACATTCGGACAACAAAGCAAACTCTAGATCCATGAACCACCTCATGCATTCTATTTGTAAGAATAGACTCTCCCTGGAGTGGTGGATTTTCAAACAGGGAAGCCCCTCCTCCCAAGGACGTGATAATGTCTCGCGACAGATGCCCAGTTATCGGGCTCAGGAGGTGTGTTTGCGGACCTTTCGGTGCAAGGGCCATCGATGAGCTGGAACTTGGGGCAATTTGGTTGTCACTCCAACACTGGACACCTCAGTTGTGAGGTCACCCAAAAAGAATCCAGTCAGACGATGGCTGTGGCTTATGTTATCTAACAAAGGGGCACCAGATGTCACACCCCTCAAAGGGAAACAGGCTTGATTATCTCTTGGGAAGAACTGCAGGATCTGACCCTGCCTGCTGCCCACATCCCAGGCATTGAAAATTTGCAGATTGACTTTCTTAGTTAACAGAAAGAAATTGGGAGAATTTGGTTCTTAATCCGGAGGTGTGCCAAGACCATTGCTGCAGGTGGGGGGGGGGGGCGGACTTCAGATGTGGACTTTCTGGTGTTCCAACAACAAACTACACATTTGTCCAGGGACCATCATGCCTTTGCAGGAGATGCTCTGGTGACTCGGTTCTGCCTGATCTGATCGCCTCTCCAGCATTTTGGCGATTTTGTTGTTGCTCTGAACTGGCCCATGAGGACATGGTACTTGGGTTCTTTGCAGGATTTCTGTGGGCATTTCTGGATCATCCATATCACCTTCTGTTCGAAAGGGCCAGTCCAGCTGCCTTATGCAAATGGCCTCCTTGTGTTACACAAGACAAGGTTGTCTCGAGGCCCAAAGCCTTTTTTTTTTTTTTTTTCTCTTTTTAGTAAATAAATCCCGTTTGTCCTTCCTCTTTATGGCCCTGCTCCAAAACATCCCAAGGAAATTTCTCCCGACTGTTTTAACATGGTACATGTTGTGACTCTACCGCTCAGCTACATCTTCTATTTGGCAAATGTATTCCCTCTATGTGCTTCCTTGAGGGTTCCTGCAGGGGGCTTCCTGCTTCTCATGCAGCCATTGTCAGGTGCGTTGGACAACTCATCTTTTTGGGTTTATAGTCTAAAGTATAGGGTTAATCCCTTCCCTTTTTGAGGTGTATTCTAAAAGATCTGTTTCATGGGCTTTTCAAAATCGGGCAGCTGTTTCTCAGATTTTGCAAGGCTGCCACTTAGTCTTCTGTTTAAGCGTTTTGTAAGTTTTACCAAGTGGATAGTTAGGCCTCTGATGTCCATTTCACAGTTTCTGCAGCCTAGTAACTGAGTCTGTTGCGCCCTTATTGACCGACCGCTAATTACCTGGGTCTGTTGGAATTTGTTTTCTGCACTGTCCACCCTTAGTTGGGTTGCTTGCTAGATAACTGTGGCTGGCTGGGAGTGGGAGGAGGTTTTCTGAGGGATATCCCTATAAGGTTTTATTTTTATTTGCCAGTTTCCACCTTAAGCAGCCTCATATACAGTAACCCATGGTTAAAGACCACATATTTGGTCCTGTACTGTACAGTAATTTTACTGGTATGTCAAAACTAGAGAGACTATCTTATGCTTCCCAATAGGAGACAGCCACTCTATAGGAACAAATCCAATTTTTCTACATGTGTGCAGTTGACAGAAGTAAATAACAGTTCAAGCCAAGCAGCTGAACTGTAATCATTTTCATTGCTTTCTGCTGCATTCCACAATCTGGATTTCAACTTTTCAGATTCCTAGCCACTTCCCTATCCCAGCCAGTTGTTTGGAATACAATGCTATTTATTCTACCCTGCCCCTTTTTGTTTTCCAGTCAGATTTCAGATAATGTTAACCAGCTTAAAAAAAAAAAAAAAAGTTGTATTTCTTGAAGTCCTGTAATCCAGCTAAAGTAGCATTTATGTTTTTGCCTGGTGTTGGAGAATACTTGTTGGCAAAGAAATATGGAAGTGATTTTTACATTTTGTTTTTAAAGCCTGACTTTTGGAGGTGGTTTCTGTCTGTGGAAGCAGCTAATGTTAGCCTATGTGTCCATGCACATTAGGACATTAAGGCCTGATTCACACCTAATGCAGGTTGCATTTAAAAATTTTCAATACATGCTTTTCATCCATTGAAGTCTATGGCACCAAAAACAGAAAAAAAGTCCCTGGCCCTTTCCATAAAATGCACAAATGTGAACTACATCCATAAGAAACCATGTTAAATGGACTGTAGTGTGTTTCTGCAAAACTGAAACTGCACAAAAAAAATGCATAGGTGTGAACCAGGCCTTAGAGGTATATTTTAAGCTCTGTGCTTTTAGCGGCAGAAAAAAAAAAACCTTGATTGTGTTTAAGAGGAGTTTTCGGTCAGGGGGAAAAAAAAAAACACTTTTTTACTCTTTCGTCCATGGACCGACACAGCTTCTCTATTGACAAAGTGGGTATTATCCGTTAATTAGGAGTGACTAGGCAGAAAAACTTGTAAAAAGTGTTGCATCACACCTTCTACAGTACCGCCCAGGGGGCGGACCCTCTGGGTATACCCTCTCAGTCTGCACATCGCAGATCAGTTTTTTTCTGTCTAGCAAGGAGTAGGACATGGCTCCCTTCGGGCCCATTGGTCCGGGGAAAAAAGATATATATATTTATTTTATTTTTTTGCTACATTTGTTGTTTCCTGCGATCTTCGATCAACTGCCGACTGGGTGACAGGCTGGATCCTCGATCCTTGTAGTCTCCCCAGTTTCGGCCATCGAGCGTGTGCCGACCCTAGCTACGCGCTGGGTTTTCCACGACATGCCCGTCGCTCCACGGGTGGCCGGTGAGCCTACGCTCCAGGGCCTGCATCGGACCGCTCAGCTTCGGCTGACCTTTCGGCCGAGTCGCAGCAGCCTGGCCGGTGAGCTTACGCTCCAAGGCTTGCATCGGACCGCTCAGCTTCGGCTGACCTTACGGCCGAGTCGCAGCAGCCTGTCCGGTGAGCGTCATGCTCCAGGGCATACATATGATCGTCCCTTCTGGGTCCAATCACAGCATGCCTGGCCAACAGTCACCTTCCGTGCGCGGACGATGATCTGTTTGGAATGTCTTCCAGCAGAATACATGCAGGATAGGTAAGTAAAACTCCCCTGCCTCGGCTGGGTGATTTAGCTGGACATTCCTGGAGAGATCAAGTAAGTGGTTGTGGCCCCTTTCTTCCCTCTCTCCCTGCCTTTCCCTCCTCCCTGGGCTTCTAGCTAAAGGTTGCTGGGTGCTGGGGGTCACCTAGGGGGTCCCACTGGAGCGGGGCTGGCTGTAACTAACATTTAAAAGAAATGTCATTTTTGCTTACCTGTGTTTCTGTGTCTCCATGCTGTCGGCGGCCATTTTGAGGTGGTCCATGCCAAGTTTGGCCTCTTGTAACTGCCTGGCGGCCATCTTCCTGTGGTTCGGCCACACCCACTGGCCCCTATCAGGTGATCGGCGGCCATGTTGGTCCACCCTGTATGCAGATATTGCCGTTCGGCGGCCATCTTTTTGGGGGCTATGGCTGCCTGACCTCTATCTTCTGTCGGCGGCCATTTTCTTAGAGCCCACATTATCTTCCATACAGACGTTTTTGGCAACCATTTTGCGAGAGCCTCCGGCCTCTAGGGTGCATTACACTGGCGTGAAAATTCACACAGGAAGTGCTGATAAAAGAAGCAGACTGACACAGCAGCAAGGGGACAGCATCACAGGCGCAGCATAGCAGTACCTATCCAGGGTGGTGAGTCCTCTGGGTAACCCAGCATCTCTGCAGCACAGGAGGGTGGCCTATTGATATCTTGCCTGGAGCCCTGTGAGTGTCAGCGTGTGGTCAGCATGGCATCTGAGCCAGATGTCTTCTCCCCTGAAACACCAGATTTAGCAGCTGGTGCCCCTGAGGTGTCTATGAACGCTATGACTGCAATCCTAGAGGCGTTTGCTGCCAGGGTGGAAGCAGCACACGGGAATACAGGGGGTAGTAAACGCCCCGTCCCCTGCAAGCTTCTGGGGATATTTCTGATGCAGAACCAGGTCCAGCTACGGCTCATGGCCCAGATTCTGATGCATCAGAGACTGCAGACCGTGACCGATCGGACAGTGAGGAGGACTCCAAGTCCAGGTCAGTACGCGAGACGGCTTTGGTATCTGACCTTATTACTGCAGTGCGGGATACGCTAAAGTTGGAAAATACTGCAGAAGCAGCAGAGACTCCGGTCCACTTGGGTTTCATAGACCTGCCCGCACTGCTAAGGTGTTCCCTTGTGTGTCTTTTGATAAACTCTTATACAAGGAATGGGAGAACCCACTGAGGGTCTTTACAGCCCCAAAGAGGTTTGCGGTACGGTACCCCTTTTAAGGAGAGTTTTCTGAAGAAATGGACCTCTCCCCCCTATAGTGGACCCTCCGGTGTCCAGACTTAATAGAGCCACCACAATTCCTGTAGAAGGGGCTCCTGTTTTCTAGGACCCTGTGGATAAGAAGGCTGAAGCACTCGCTTGCTACCTATACTCAGTGGTAGGCTCGGCAGTACGCCCGGCATTGGCGGGGGGCCCTAGTGTCTCACACACTTACTGAATGGGCAAGATTGCTACTCCAGGGGTTAAGGAGCGAGATGCTCCTCCTGATGAGATAACATTGGCCGACCTGTTAGTCCAGGGCCTTAGGTTTGTCTGCGAGTCAGACATGAATACTATTCCCCTGCTGTCTAAAACTTCGGTTTATGCAGTAGCAATACACCGCCTGATCTGGCTAAAAGGCTGGTCTGCGGACCAGACTTCCAAGAAAGCCCTGTTGGATCTGCCTTTTAAGGGCGACAGACTTTTTGGGGCTTCTCTGGATGACATCATCAAGGATGCCACAGGAAGTAAAAGCACTTTGCTTCCCCAAATTAGCAAGGGTAAGGGGCCACGCCAAGGGCAAGGGCCCTCCTTTACTGCACACAAGTGGTTTTTTCGTCCCCCTAGGGCGACAGGGAAAAGACCCCAGGCCGATAAAGCGCCTGCCCAAGGACAAAAGCGTCCTTGGGCCCGCAGACCCAACAAGCCTGCGGACAAATCTGCGTCCACATGAAGGTCCGCCCCCACCCAGCTCTCGGGTGGGGGGACGTCTTCACGAATTCGCGACTCAGTGGACTGCTCTAGTCTCCGACAGGTGGGTTTGCGAAGTAATCTCCTCAGGCTACAAGATAGAATTTCTCTCTTGTCCACCAGACAGATTCATCACCTCCAATCTCCAGCTACTACCGACCCGTCGGGAGGCCCTGTATGGGGCGGTCCAGGGTCTACTGGAACACGGGGTAGTTATTCCAGTTCCAGAACAGGAACGGGGTCAGGGTTTTTACTCAAATCTGTTCATTGTGCCAAAGAAGGAGGGGGTTCGTCCAATCTTGGATCTCAGAGCCCTCAATTGCTTTGTGAAGGTACAAAGATTTCGGATGGAGTCGGTTCGATCCGTAGTCACGGCTCTCCATCCGGGGGACTTTCTGGCCTCCTTGGACATCAAGGACGCATACCTGCATGTCCCCATATACTCCAGACACCAGAGGTTTCTGCGATTTGCTATCGGGAAGAACCACTACCAGTTTGTGGCCCTCCCGTTTGGCCTTGCCTCAGCACCCAGGACGTTCACCAAGGTGCTCGCTCCGATTCTGGCACTTCTAAGACAGCGGGGTATCGCTATCACAGGTTACTTGGACGACCTTCTGCTGAAGGCCCCTTCAAGCTCAGAATTAGAGGTAAGCGTGTCCATTACCTGTCAGACTCTTCGAGACTGTGGTTGGATACTAAACACGCAAAAGTCAGTATTGGTGCCCTCTCAACGCCTAGTGTACCTGGGGTTGATTCTGGATTCCTCAGAGGCAAAGGTATTCCTCCCTGTGGAGAAGTTGCAGACCCTCCGGGCTGCAGTACGGCAGCTGACTTCCAGGAATTGGTCGTCACTCCGTTTTTGCATGCGAGTGTTGGGCCTCATGGTAGCCTCCTTCGAGGCGGTCCCATATGCTCAATACCACACTCGAGTGTTACAGAAGGAAGTTCTGTCCAGATGGAACAGATGCCCTTCATCTCTGGATTATCAAATCCGAGTGAGCCACCTAGTCAGGAGATCCCTGGTATGGTGGCTGACAGCACCGGCTCTAATGGCCGGGAAGTCATTTCTTCCGGTTTACTGGATAGTGATCACGACGGACGCCAGCCTTACAGGTTGGGGGGGAGTCTGGGGTGTCCAGTCGGCGCAAGGTTGCTGGACCCCAGAGGAAGCCCTCCTGACGATCAATGTCCTGGAGATCCGGGCGATCAAGCTGTGCCTCTTCAAATGGTCTCAGAGACTGCAAGGGCGTCCAGTCAGGATCCAGTCAGACAACGCCACAGCAGTGGCATATGTCAATCATCAAGGAGGAACAAGAAGCTCAGCTGCAGCATCGGAGATCGCTCGCATCCTGAAGTGGGCAGAGAGGAGCGTACCGGCACTGTCGGCCGTGTACATTCCGGGTGTGGAAAACTGGCAGGCGGACTACCTGAGCCGCCAGATGCTGGACCAGGGAGAATGGTCCTTACACCCGGAGGTGTTCCAACTCCTCTGCCAAAGATGGGGCACACCAGACGTAGATCTTCTGGCTTCCCGACTCAATCGGAAGGTATTGAGGTTTGTGGCCCGGTCAAGAGACCCATGGGCAGACGCAACGGACGTGTTGGTAGCATCGTGGGGTCAGTATCGGCTAATCTATGCCTTCCCTCCCTTAAGGCTTCTTCCTCTTCTGCTCCGCAGAGTGGAGGCAGAGGGAATTCCAATGATCCTAATCGCTCCAGATTGGCCTCAGCGTCCTTGGTACGCCGATCTAGTACGTCTGGTAGCAGACGTCCCCTGGCGCCTACCACTACGGAAGGACCTGCTATCGCAAGGTCTCATATTCCATCCTGCTTTACAGTCATTGGCTTTAACGGCATGGCTGTTGAGAACCAGGTACTGAGAGATCGGGGCCTGTCAGACTCAGTAATCTCTACTATGAGAAGTGCTCGGAAACCGTCCTCTAGGAAGGTCTATCACCGCACTTGGAGGGCCTACATCTCCATATGTGAGGAAATGAAATGGCATCCGCGTACCTATTTGGTTTCCAGAATCCTGCTGTTTTTACAGCATGGGGTAGACCAAAGGCTTGCCCTAAGTACGATTAAGGGACAGATATCTGCCCTGGCTGTCTTTTTTCAGCGACCCCTGGCGACTCACTCTCTCGTGAGTACATTTGGGCAGGGGGTTTGACATGTGGCCCCTCCGGTCCGCCCCCCATTACCTCCGTGGGACTTGAACCTGGTCCTCTCGGTGCTTCAGACGGCACCGTTTGAGAATATTAGAGATATTCCCCTGTTGACACTTTCTCAGAAAGTGGTCTTTTTGGTGGCTGTTACGTCAGTTAGACGAGTCTCTGAGCTGGTAGCCTTGCCCTGCAAGGCTCCCTATTTTGATTTTCCACAAGGATAAGGTGGTGCTGCGGCCGCAGCCCTCCTTTCTTCCGAAAGTCGTTTCGGCTTTTCATCTCAACGAAGACATTGTACTTCCATCCTTGTGTCCTCAGCCGTCGAATCCTAAGGAGTCGGCGTTGCATTCCTTGGACGTTGTCCGAGCTTTGAGAGTATACATATCTGCTACTTCCCTGTTCCGGAAGTCAGACTCACTGTTTGTTTCGGTGGCTGGTCCCAAGAAGGGCCAAGCAGTCTCATCGGCCACCATCTCTAGGTGGATCCGACAGATAGTAATCCAGGCTTACGCCTTAAAGGGTCAGGCGCCCCCCTTTCCTGTCACGGCGCATTCGACCAGGGCAATAGGTGCCTCTGGGGCTTTCCGACACCAAGCGTCTGTTTCCCAACTATGTAAAGCGGCGACTTGGTCGTCCGCTCACACTTTCACAAAATTCTACAAAATTGATGTAGGTGCATCTTCGGATGCCTCTTTCGGCCGCAAGGTTTTGCAGGCGGCTGTTTAGAGTTGCAGCTCCTCCGTTGGAGGAGTGCTGTTTTGTGTTTTGGGGTGAAGTTTGTTTTTATGCTGTTACCACCCCTCGTTTTTTCTCTGACACTGCTTTGGGACGTCCCACTTTGTCAATAGAGAAGCTGTGTCGGTCCATGGACGAAAGAGTAAATAGGATTTTTTACTCACCGTAAAATCCTTTTCTCTGAGTCCATGGACCGACACAGCACCCACCCCTCCTTTTAAGTTTGTACTGCTTTTTGACGAACTGATCTGCGATGTGCAGACTGAGAGGGTATACCCAGAGGGTCCGCCCCCTGGGCGGTACTGTAGAAGGTGTGATGCAACACTTTTTACAAGTTTTTCTGCCTAGTCACTCCTAATTAACGGATAATACCCACTTTGTCAATAGAGAAGCTGTGTCGGTCCATGGACTCAGAGAAAAGGATTTTACGGTGAGTAAAAAATCCTATTTTTGGGGTCTTGTTTTTTTTAAGCCCAGTGTGCATGGACCCTAAGTGCCGGTTCACATTGGTGTGATGCGGGAACACTGCGAATCGACTATGGGTTCCCGCATCGCACCCTACTCGCATGGCAGTTCACGCTGCCATATACGAACTGCTGGGAGTGTCAATACAATGTTAATGACACCCCCATTTCAGCTTGCATATCACACTGCAAACTGACAGTTTAGATATGAATCGGATCGCGTGGGTGTGAACACCCATGCGATCCAATTCTGGTGCGCTCCAAAAATGGGTCCCGTCTGTGTTTGGTCTAAATGCGATGCTAATTCAGCCATACTATCTGTATGGCTGAAATTGCATTGCATGTGATTTGCACTGCGGTGCGAATCACATGCGATCTCTCAGAGCGCACCTATGTGAACCGGCACTCAATATTCCTGTCCTGTGGCAGTGACTCACCAAGTAATACGGATAGCAAGGATATGGATGTCATGCATCTTTAAACACAAGTAAGTGCCTTTTTTATTTTGGTTGCTTTTAGGCAATTGCTGAGATATTCCTGTACCACTGATGGCAGAGTTTCTTTTGCTATCCATATAAAATAAATTTAATTAGAATTCTTCTTTTCAAGTTAACCTTTTTTCAAGGAAAGCATAAACATACCAATATTTAACATGTGAGCTGAACGATCTTATTCAAAAAAAGGTACAAGAAGCAAATCGTTCACTCACAACAGCTTTTTAGGCTTGCTTTCACTGAAACCAGACCAGAGTATATTCTTATACTATAGGTACTGCCTAATATACCAAAATCACGGTAAGAAACTCTTCTGTGTCTCTTGAGTATAGTGTGCAGGGATTAAAGTATACACCTATGTGATTTCAAATTGAATGTTCTACTGGACCAGTCCTGGAGTAAGAATAGTGTTGAAGGGCCTTCCTTGTACTTGTGGACAGAAGCGTGGTCTCTGATTACTGTTTGCACCTTGGTAGGGTCCAAGAGGGCTCTACAGAGCCATAGGAATGACCATCCCTATCCTAACTAGCAGATGCTCTTGGATGTTCTGGTATTTACTTGTTGACAATTGGTGTGGTTGTCGTCCTTCTGTTACAACCCAATTTGGGCAAGGGTTTGCTTTTTGACAGTGCATATCCTTAACACGTCAGTCCTGTAACCAACATACTCGATCCTTCAACACACCACAATGCCTTGATATAAGTACACAAGTGGCAAAATTTGGTTAGCCAAGCCTAAAATTGGTGCAAAAATATATTAAGCTCAGAATAATGTAAATTGTAACCATACAAGCTGGGGTATCACTTATGCCCCAATGGGTGGTGATCAGTTCCTTCTAAAAATGTCTGACCTGCTGTTAATGTGCTGGAACTGATCACTATGAAAAAAGGTGTCTTTCATTGCTACCATAGTAAAAGTGCTTTTTATTGGTGAGGCTATTTGCACACTATTACCGGGATCACACTTTGCGCACTCATTCTTTGAATTTTGACACAAAAGCCGTCATCTGCCTACAGTGGCGGTCGGTGGTTATTTTCTTTGGGGGGGAAGTGGGCAAACAGTAACTCACCCCCCCCCCCTTCCGATCGGTGGGTCTGGTACACTGACCCCATGTAATCAGTGCTTCGACAGGGCTCTCTTGCAGCGGCTCTCCTTCAGTTTCTGCCCTTCTTCCACTGGCCAATCGGGAGTCTTCTCTGCCAATCAGAAAACGGGTCTCAGACCTGTTTCTGATTGGCCAGATTGAGAATCAGTGTTACAACAGTAAATATTAATTCGCTGTTGTAACACCTGGGTGGCCTTGTAGTGCAATGGAAGGCTCTGTGCTCCGAGTCCACCTTTTTTTAAGCCTATTAGAGCCTATGGCTAATCGGGTGCTTCCAAAATACACCCCCGCTGCTGTAATTCAGGCGCCCAGCGTCTGAAAAGGGTCTGGATGCCTGAATAGGGGGTGGCACCGGCGGTTGTGAATAGATTCATGCAATTCATGAATCTATCCATTAGTCATATAGGGGGTGGCCCCTGTCTGCCTTATTGCTGAACAAAGTTATTTATTTTGAAGATGCTGTATAACTACGACTTGAACTTTTTTTTTTTGGTAGCTGCCTTTGCATTCATAGTATTGTTGCTGAAACAAAAGGTTATGTTCATTATTCCTGCAAGTATACCTATCACAAACCTTACTGATTCACACTGAGCATGAAAAAAAAATGCATAAGCCGAAGTTCAGAGAAAAACAATGAATAATTAGTAGATCCAAATAAGCATAGAGACAGATGTAGGCTGCATAGGTGTGCAAATATTGACTTTTCCCACTCCTGAGCTCTCCAATTGCTCTTATAATGTAATTAAAAATCTCACTAGGTAATTGGGCCAAGCTTATTATTGGTACAGGCTAAGTATTCATATACCCTTATATGCTTGGGTAATTGGATATTGGCAAAACTTTTGAGGACCCCCTGGGCACCTCCTCTTGAACCCCACTTCGTGAGTTCCTAGTTCTTCTCTATAGTCTTAATGGGATGGATATTTTCTTCCTTACAGAGAAATCACTCTTGGCTTAAATTTGATTTCTCTTATCGTCCATGGACTGACACAGCTGGATACTGTAAACGTGTGGGTATATGTCCTTGCTCGCAGGAGAAGATCTAGGCAGAATGTTAGATGTTAAAACATTCTAGAACAAACCAGAGCTGAACAGCCCCGCCCAGTGGGGCGGTCCCTCCGGACATTACCCTCCCACCTGCAGCTAGCAGACCTCAGTTTTTTTCTGCCTAGCAGAAGGAGAAGACGTGGCTCTCTCAGGAGCCAGTCTCCTGGAAGATTTTACTTTTAAATTTTATTCCTTTGGGAATTTTATTTTATTTTTGAGACCTTCAATCAACTGTCGGCTGGGCAACAGGTTGGGTACACTAGTATCCTCGTAGTCTTCCCTGTCCGACCATCGAGCGTGCTGATCCTTGCCTTGTGTGCGTGAGACTCAGTTCACGACATACCCCATGGCTCCAGGGGTGGCCGGGTTGCTTTCATGCTCCCGCGGTCCTCTCAAGATTGAACAGTACTTGACTGACTGTATCTCTCGCGGTGGACCGGGCCGACAGCTACGCAGTACGACTCTGTGATAGGTCTGTCTGAAACAAGCCAGTGGGTCCCTGAAAGGGACGGGTAAGTAGTCCTCTCCTACTGCAGGTGAGTACATGCTGGCTGTGTTTCTGTGTGTGGGGGTTTCTCCCTTTCTCCCCCCTGTTATGCTGCTCTCTGCACCCTGTACTGGTGCTGTGCTTGGGGGTCACTCTGGCCTGACTGGGCGCTCATGTCTGCAGATTTTTCTGGTGTGTGAGGTGATTATTGCGTGCGCCATTGGCGCTGTTTGAGGTGGTTATTGCGTGCGCCATTGGCGCGCATTAGAGCTTTGAATTTCGCGCTCGGCGGCCATCTTGGCGTTCAGTGGCGCAGTTATAGCTGCGGCCGGCGGCCATTTTCTTGTGGCCGCCGCACATTTATTTCTGGCGGCGGCGCGAATCCCCTCACAATCTCCTCACAGACTGAGCGGTCCTTAAGGGTTGGTGGGTCCTCCCGGGTATCCCCTCCTCAGCCTCAGCGTAGCCAGTGGGTGGACTGTATATTCACTGTATAGTGTATAAGGTCTCAGAGGGTGGCGTTATGGAGTCTGATACACCTGCTCTCCACACTTGCCTGGGGCAACTGGCAGTGCTGCACAGTTAAACATGTTCATATGTTTCCTGCACCTGCGGTCCTTATGGACCAGTTGTCAGCAGTCCTGGAATCATTCCTGTCAGAATGGAAGCGGTGTGCGAGCAAAAGGAGCTATAAGCCCCTCCCCCCACAAAAATCTTTACTGAAGGGGTGCTCTGAGTCAGATATGGGCCTAGCTACTATGCTCAGGACCCTACCTCTGAATATTTAATGTTTATGAACAGGACATTCCCTTGTGAGGAAGACTCCAGTTCTGTGTCAGTGAATGGCAGGGCGCTTGTAAGTGATCTCATTGATGTGAGGAACACTCTCAGGCTGGAATTGCTGTGACAAGCTTTTCTTTTACACAGTTTCCTCACTGTTTTCCTCACGCTGCCTCAAGAGCAGCATGGATGAGGGAGGACTTTATTCATTTATGTATCTAGTCCCTGTGAGCCTTCTGTGTGATACCTGAGGTAACATTTCCCGCCATTTCCTGGGGAATGATTTGAGCTCTGACAGATACACGGTCTGAGGATCAGAGGTTACCTGCATGCTGCTTCGGCAACACAGTCAAGCAGGTTGGAATGATACAGAGAAGATTATGCGCCTCTGCGCCATAATTTAAAGCGGAGCTCCGCCGGAAAAAAAAATATTAAAAGCCAACAGCTACAGCAGCTGCTGGCTTTTAATATTTGGACACTTACCTGTCCTGGAGTCCAGCGACGTCCGCAGCAGAGGACGAGCGATCGCTCGTCGCTCTGCTGCTCCCTCTGCCATCCTCGCTGAGGGAACCAGGAAGTGAAGCCCTGCGGCTTCATGCCCGGTTCCCTACGGCGCATGTGCCGTTCTGATTCGTCCTCCTGTGTTCTGGGAGCCGAGTGTCTCCCAGAACACTACGGGAAGTCTGGGGGAAGTGACGTCACTCCCGCAGATTCCCGCAGAGAGGACTCCCGGATGTGGGTGAAAATACCTGTCTTAGACAGGTATCTTCACCCCCCTCCCCCCTGAAAGGTGTCAATTGTGACACCAGAGGTGGGGAGGATTCTAAATAGCAAAAGTGAAAATTTAGGGTGGAGCTCCACTTTAAACTCATCCTATACCTCTACACTGCATACATTCACAGTGTATGTATGTGTTATTGGTCTCTGTGGCTGTCCCCACGTTCCAATGCTGTATTTCAGTGCCATACATGATATAAACGTACAAAATATGTTTATGCACGACTCCAGATACATTCACAGTATATGTATGTATTATACTCTCTGGGTTGGCGGGGGCTCCGGTGTCCTCCCGCACTCTCATGGTATGTGCGCTTCGGCTCTCTGCACAGTATAGGCATGTTCAATATGTTTATTGCACATATTATACATGTTTACAGTATGGGTATACTGTTTGCATGGGGTTCCTCCGGGTACTCCGGTTTCCCCCCACGCTCCAATGGAAATGCACAGCATAAACATGTGCAATATGTTGATTCACATGCTATCATTCCTACACGGTATCTGTGTGCTGTCTGCGTGGAGTTCTTCCGAGTGTTCCGGTTTCCTCCCACGCGCTGACGGTATGTGCGCCTTTGGCCTTCTGCACAGTTAAACATGTTCAATGTTTATCACGCATGCTATAATACCTACACGGTATGTGTAGGCAGTCTGTGTGGTTTTCCTCCGGGTACTCCGGTTCCCTCTCACACTCCATTGGTACGGGCGCTATGCACAGTCTAAATTTGTGCGATTGGATATCCACATACTAACATACCTACCCGGTATGTCTTTGCAGTCTGCGTGGGTTTCCGCCAACGCTACATGACATGCATGCCTTTGGTGCAATACACGATGTAAACATACACATTATGTTTATACACTACACTAAATACATTCACAGTAGTTGAGTATGCGTGGGGTACTTCGGTTCCTCCCACGCGCCAACGGTGCTATGCACACATGAGCTTGTGCAAAATGTTTAGCACACACTATAATACCTACACGGTATGCGTATGCAGTCTGCGTGGGTTTCTGCCCATGCTACATGACATGCATGCCTTTGGTGCAATACACGGTGTAAACATACACATTAGGTCTATACACTACACTAAATACATTTACAGTAGCTGTAGGTATTGCATTCTCTGAGTATGCGTGGGGTACTTCGGTTCCTCCCACGCGCCTTCGGTGCTAGGCACACATGGGCTTGTGCAAAATGTTTAGCACACATACTATAATACCATACACGGTATGCAGTCTGCATGGGTTTCATCCGGGTGCTCAGGTTTCTCCCCTGCGTTCCAATGGTGTGCGCATTCTCAGCGCTATGCACAGTATAAACGTGCAATTTGTTTATTCGCAGGCTAACATACCTACACTGTTGTGTATGCAATCTGCGTGGCTGGTTTACGTCCAGGCCCCGATGATGTGCTCGCCTTCGTCGCTGGCACAGTATATACATGTTTAATAGGTTTATCCACAAATTCTAAACTACATACGCCGTATGTGGGGGTATTTATGCTCTTTGTGGCTGGGTGGGTTTCCTCCCACACTCTCCATTTGTGCGTTTGACGCAATACATAGTATAAACTATGTGTTTGCACAATCGGCACCTATCCATGGGTAGCTGCTGGATGGAGCATTGTCACAAGGATCACTGGTTTCAGGGGTATGACTTTCCACTTGCTTTCAGTGGTGATCAGAAGCGCTGGCTTGGATTGTGTTCGCCAGGCTGGGGTTAGCGTTACGCCTGTTAGTGGCTGCGTCTCTGGCATTTTTTGTAGCTCAATGACTGGGCAAAAGCCTCTGCTTCATCCATCAGTCGTCTAGCAGGTGCACTACAACTGCTTTAGCCTTTAGGGTCTCTGTGCCCGGGGTGGGTTTGTGCCACCTGTGGAGGCTGAGGTACTAGTCCTCTGACCGAGTTTCTAGGGAAGTTCCGTCAAGTTGCCTTTATTGGCCAACATTTGAGGCACCCTGTACACTGGGGCCTCCCTTCTCCGATACATTGCGGAGTCTCTTTGGGATTTTCATACATCTCGCTGCAAGACGGTCCTGACGGCCATGTGCATTGCAGGCGAAGGGTCCTTGCATCCGGAGGTGTTTCCACATTCTTTACCGGAGGTGGGACACCGGAAGTGGACCTTGTGGCCTCTTGACTCACTCGCAAGGTGGCAAGATCCTGGTCAGGTCCAGGGACCCCTGGGCAGCCTCGTTGGAAGCCCGTGGGGGCAGTATCGCCTGATGTATGCTTACCCTCCGCTACTGTTGTTGCCTCGCCGGCTTCGCAGAGTAGGGGCTGAGGCCATTCCAGTGCTCCGGAACGGCGACATTGGTACGCCGATCTACTTCGGCTAGTCGCAGACATTCCTGGCGACGGCCTTTTGGGGTGGACCTTCTGTCTCATGATCCCATACTTCATCCTGCTTTACAGACCTTGGCTTTAATGGCATGGCTGTTTAAAGCCAGGTGCTGAAGGACCGAGTTCTCTCGTATTCGGTCATCTCTTCTATGTTGAGGGAATCTTCCTCCAGAAAGATATCTCACCGTACCTGGAAGGCTTACATTGCTATGTGCGAGGAACTTGAGTGACATCCTTGGATGTATTCCCTTCCCAGAATTTTGCTGTTCTTACAGCGTGGTGTGACCCAAAAGCTGGCCTTGCATACCTTTTTTTGAGGGTCGGATTTCGGCCCGGGCTGTCTTTTTCAACGACCGCTACCGGGCCATTCCTTGATTAGCACCTTTTGTGCAGGGGGTTTGCCATGTGATCCCCCCTGTCAAGCCTCCTCTCCCTACTTGGGATCTGATTTTGATGCATCTCGGTTCTCCAAGAACATCCCTTTGAGAATATCAGAGAGATTCCTCTCTTTACCTTGTCCCGGAAGTTGGCCTTAGTGGCCATTGCTTCGGTTAGACGGGTGTCTGAGTTGGCGGCCTTGTCCGGCAAGTCGCCTTACTTGGTCTTCCATAAGGATATGTTGGTGTTGCGCCCACGACCATCCTTCTTTTCTAAGGATGGTCTCGGCCTTTCACCTTAAGAAGGACATTGTTCTTCCGTCCTTGTGTCCTCACCCATCGCATCCCTGAGAGTTTGCGCTTCATACATTAAGATGGGTACAAGCCTTACAAGTGTACCTGTCTGCTACTGTTTCCATTCGGAAATCTGTGTCTGGTCCAAAACAGGGCTGAGCGGTGTCGTCTGCCACCGTCTTTAGGTGGATCAGGCAGACCGTCATACAGGCCTATGCCCTTAAGGGGCGGGTGCCTCCCTTTCCGGTTGCGGCGCATTCCACCAAGGCAATTGGTGCTTCCCGTCATCAAGCGTCGGTTGCATAAGTGTGCAAGGCGACGACCTGGTCGTCCGTTCATACCTTTTCAAGATTTTATAAGGTTGATGTGGCTGCATCTTCGGATGCTCCCTTCGGCCGCAAAGAATTGCAGGCCGCTATTTAATGTCGCAACTCCTCCGTTGAGGAGCTCTGCTTGTTTGGAGTGAAGTTTTGGTTGTTCCTTTGCTACCGCTCCCACCCTTCTGATACTGCTTTGGGATGTCCCACACGTTTACAGTATCCAGCTGTGTCAGTCCATGGACGATAAGAGAAAATAGGATTTTTGTACTCACCGTAAAATCCATTTCTCTGACGTTCATGGACTGACACAGCACCCACCCCTTCCTTTTAAGGTTTGTACTGCTTTGTTACGAACTAAGGTCTGCTAGCTGCAGGTGGGAGGGTAATGTCCGGAGGGACCGCCCCCCTGGGCGGGGCTGTTCAGCTCTGGTTTGTTCTAGAATTTTTTAACATTCAACATTCTGCCTAGATCTTCTCCTGCGAGCAGGGACATATACCCACACGTTTACAGTATCCAGCTGTGTCAGTCCATGGACGTCAGAGAAATGGATTTTACGGTGAGTACAAAAATCCTATTATTTAGATTCCTCACTGGCCTCTAATACCACACTAGAAGCAGTGCATCCGAACTGGTGCAACTTCAGTAAAGTTTTGGGAGCAGTATCCAGGCCATTTGACGAAGGGGTGGCCTTTAATGTTGCTTCGGCATTGGGTCCTGCATGAGTGCTCATCTTGGCACTTTATCCAGCCACATGATGCATTGCAGATCCTGGGGTCATGGGCAAATTCCATGGAATCCAGACCCCTTCTGCAAGGGAGAATGCCCACTGTGATGGGCGAAGCCTGGACTCTATATAGTGACCAGTGTCATGCACAGGTAAGACAGAGTGGTCTGGTATCTCTGGCTGTCAGTGTAAAAACTGGGGTTATGTTTGGAATGCATTCACTTTACAGTGCAAACTTTTCAAACTTGGCACTAAAACTCAACGCTTGGTGTCAGGTGGAAGAAGCAGTGTTATATGACACCACTGGTCACACGTTTTTACTGCCGTTCCCGCCTAAAGCTTTCATAAGATATTTAGGTACTTCCTCCCAGCTTGCTACGTATTCTTTGCAAGCATGCTTTTACCCTATATTTTGCACCATACACCATGAGTACCCCACAAGGTAAAATCCCATAGCTATGGGGAAAACCAGGAAAAAGGGAGCCACAGCAAAAGATCAAGTGAACATTCGCTCAGCTGAAGTCCTGCACAATATTCAACCTGGGAAATGGCAGAACCAAATTTTAACACTGGTCTCTGCATCTGACTCTAGTTCTATTTCAGACATGCAACTACCTGGCAAAGGCCAATTGTTCTGCAACTATGTCACAAGTTCTCGGACAACCAATGGCTTTAATACAGCCATCACTGTCCAGGGCTGCAAAAGGCCAGGCCCCTGCTCTGGTTCCATTATCATTACCTAAGTAGGATCCCGATATGCCCAGCCTAGAAGAACTGGACATAGGAGGGAATAAGGAGGACCTGGAGGCAACATTAGAAGAGGCCTTGGAAAATTGGCGTTGTGACACTTTATTCTCCTTGTTCCTGTTCAGGAAGAAATAGAATGGGCAATTTATCACAATTGGGTCAATCCAGAAAAGATTTTCGCTACTCAAATTCTTTGCCGAACTTGATCCAATGAAAAAATAGTTCTCCAATAAGTGATATTTTCTGGTAGTTGATCCTGCCATCTCAGTCTTTAAACAAACATCTCAGTGTACCAGTTGAAGATGTTCCTACGTTCCAGGACTGTGTCTTAAAGGAGCACTAAAGCTTTTTTTTTTTTTTGCTTAAAAATAACAAACATGTTATACTTACCTCCACTGTGCAGCTCGTTTTGCACACAGTGGCCCCGATCCTGGTCTTCTGGGGTCCCTCGGCGGCTGTCTTGGCTCCTCCCCGCAAGGACTCCACACCTTAATGCGAGTGAGCTCGCATGGTGTGGAGTGATTGCGGGCGCGCTCCCGTGATACAGCGGCGGCCATAGCCGCCGACTGTATCACTCGGCCCGGCCCCCCGGCGTGCCGCGTCATTGGATGTGATTGACAGCAGCGCCAGCCAATGGCTGCGCTGCTTTCAATCTATCCAGTGTAGCCAATCGGCGGCCAGGCAGAAAAACGAAGAGGATGACGGGGACGAGCATAGGACTTTCGAGGGGCCAGGTAAGAAAAACGGGGGCTCGGGGGGGGGGGGGCGGTATTGTCGAATGTTTTTTCACCTTAATGCATAGGATGCATTAAGGTGAAAAAACATGTAACTTTACTACTCCTTTAACTGAGCAATTACTTCCTGCTCTGCTCTTTTTGTGTGGATGCCCTAGGCCAGTGATGGTGAACCTTGGCACCACAGATGTTTTGGAACTACATTTCCCATGATGCTCATGTACTCTGCAGTGTAGTTGAGCATCATGGGAAATGTAGTTCCAAAATATCTGGGGTGCCAAGGTTTGCCATCACTGCCCTAGGCTAACTAATAAAACAAATTTTCAGAATTGTTCTAATCTCTGTTCATGAGTGCAGAATCTTGTAGCTCACAATCTGGACAACTAAGGCTACTTGTAAAAGACATCTCACCCATGTTCCCTTTGAAGGAGGACATCTTTTGCTTTTGCCCCAAGACCAGTCAGATTTTCTGAATGCCCTGAACCATCTCTTATCTCAGAGAGTAGCTGTACCAGTAGCCTTTACAGGGCAGGTTCTAAAGATTCTTTTCAAATATTTTCACAGTACCAAAGCCCAATGGGGTATTCGTCCTATACCTTCAAATTTCAACATTTACCATGGATTTCACAAGATTGGGTATTGTCTCTTAAAGACAAGGGGAATGCCTAATATTTGTAGACATTCAAGATGCCTGTCTGCATATTCCATTTTATCTGCCATCTTACCATTTTCTGCACTTTGCAGTGCAAGAAAATCATTTCCAGTTTGTCAAATTGCCCTTTGGCCTGTCGTCTGCCCCCAGAGTATTCACAAAGGTTCTAGCACCTCTTCAACAAGACCAAAGAAGTGCTCCCAAGGGCTTTTAGGCAGCAAAAAGATTAAATAATCCAATAAATTGGTATATAATTAAAAAAAAATGTTATTGATACAAAATTGCACAGGATTCACATTTCAACACAACTTTAATAACATGAGCTCTGGTATGCATAACTTCCACATCAAAAAGTTGTCCTTTTTTTTATACTGGACAAATAACAATATATACATAAAATTCCAACTTAATTATGGGCACATTAGGTTGGAATTTTCATGTATATATTATTTGTCTAGTATAATAAGGGCATTTTTTTTTTGATGTGGTGGTTATGCATACCAGAGCTCATGTTTTTAAAGTTGTGTTGAAATTTGAATCCTGTGCAATTTTGTATCAATAAAAAAAAAGTTTTCTTATATACTAATTTAATGTATTATTTTGATCTTTTTGCTGCCTAAAAGCCCTTAGAAGCACTTCTTTGGTCTTGGTACATTAGCACCTCTTTCACCCATGTGGGCGGGTCTCCTTTTTTGCTAGCACCTCTTCATGACCTTCTAAGAACTCAGGGCATAGAGGTTACAGGGTAGCTAAATAACCTTCTCCTGAAAGACTTATTTCTCATCCAACTATCTGCTAATGTCCACAGGACAATTCAGATGCTCCAGGCTTTTGGAATACTTGGGTCAGATCCTGGACACATCTCTTCTCTTCTTCTAGAGAAAAAAAAAATGCTCTCAGCTCACACTGAGGATGTGAGCTCAAAGAGACATTGCTTGATAAGATTCTCCATGAGAGTTCTCGGCTTCCTGGGCTGCTCCATTTCAATTTCAGTAGAGACTTCTCCAGCATAACATCTTGTTGACCTGGAACAAGCATGTTTAGTCTCTCAACTGACCCATGCTCCTGTCCAACCAAGCAATACGTTTTGTAGCTTTGTGGATCTCTAGCCCAGCCTTCACAATAGAGAAGTCTTTCCTTCACTATCACTGGAAAGTCATAAGAATAGATGCTAGTCTTTTGGGCTAGGAAGGAGTGTTCCAGTCCCTCACGGTCCAGGGAACATGGTCATCAGTGGAAGCCAAGCTCCTCATTAACATCTAACTCTAACAAACTCAGAGCAATAGGGATGGCTGTGCAACACTAGGCCTCCTTCTGGAAGGATATAATCAGACAATGCCATGTCTATGTCTTAGATCAACTACCAAGGGGGCTCCAGAAATCATGCAGCCCCGAAGGAAGCAAGCCAGATCATGGACAGAGACACACTATCCAGTGATTTCTGGGGTCCACATCCCAGGAGTATACAACTGGAAAAACGTATTACCTCCACCACCTGATCAAGGGGAATGGGCCCTTCATCACGGCATCTTCGACCAGATGCGTCAGGGGAGTGGCCCCTGGATGTTTATATCCTGGCCTCCAGATTCAACAACAAACTATCTCTTTGTTGACAGGACCAAGGATCGTCTAGCACTGGCACAGGATGCCTTGATAATCCCCTGGTCTCAGTTTTGGCTAATCTATGTCTTTCCTCCAGCGCAAATTCTACCTTGTCTGCTCCACAAAATAGAGCAAGAGAAGAAACTGGTGATTCTCATTGCCCCAAACTACATATTTTTGTTGACAGGACCAAGGATCATCTAGCACTGGTGTTCTGCCGAGCTGGTTCCGCCTATCGATATTGTTCCGAGCTCGACTGCGCAGGCGCAATCCGAGGCGACGGAATTCTCAGAGCGTGAACAGCTGTTCGGCAGCTGTAGATGCGCTCGCTCCCAATGCTAGGGGAACCAGCTCGACAAGAAAGCGGCGGGGGCGGAGACTAGCAAGTTGATGGGACACGACACGCCGCTCTGTATTTTTTAAAATGTTCATGAGCGGCCGCAAGGGGCGGGGGCGGAGACTGGGACACGCCGCTCTATAGGGCAGCATATAACAATTATATGTACAACACTTGCCCTATAGAGCGGTGTGTCACAGATTTTTTTTTTTCAAAGTGATTTTTCAATAAAATTAAGCTTGGAGACATGGATGGATTGGGAGAGTTTGCTTTGAATATTATAATTTAATTAAATAGTGTTTTTGGTTTGTGGTGCTCAGATGCAGTGAAGAACTGCTTTAGGCACTCTGAAAGTATAGGTTTCAACCTTTGTCCATTCTTTTTCCAAAACATTTGGCTTTTCTTTCCCTTGTCTAAACCTTTATTCCAGGTATATCTCTGATTAGTCCCGCCTTGTGACATCCTGTGCTCTCTTTGGACCCCAACATGGTTTTCTCTGCCCTGCAGGAACCACCCTTTGAACCCACCAGGGATATCCCCTTAGATGACCTTTTCTGCAAAGTGGCCTTTTGGGTTACTATCACATTTGGCAGATGATGAGTTGGTGGCTCTTTCTCATAAGGAGACATTCCTCATTCTTCACAATGACTAGGTACCGTATATACTCGAGTATAAGCTGAGTTTTTCAGCCCTTTTTTCAGGGCTGAAAGTACACCCCTCGGCTTATACTCGAGTCAGTACCTGAAAATCTTCTTATACTGCGGCCGGCGTCCATTGTTTAAATATCGCGGCTTTCTCCTGGTCCCTTCCGTGATAGGCGTTTCCAGCAAACACTGTGTTGAGTGTTCCGCCTATCACGGAGATCCTCTCATTCTCGGACTCCGTTTCCCAGCAGACACTGTGTTCAGTGTTCCGCCTATCATGGACGTTCTCTTGTCCGAGGATGAAAAGACGTCCGTGATTGGCGGAACACTAAACACAGTGCCTGCTGGGAAACGGAGTCCGAGAATGAGAGGATCTCTGTGATAGGCGGAACACTCAGGCGTTTCCAGCAAACACTGTGTTGAGTGTTCCGCCTATCACGGAGATCCTCTCATTCTCGGACTCCGTTTCCCAGCAGACACTGTGTTCAGTGTTCCGCCTATCATGGACGTTCTCTTGTCCGAGGATGAAAAGACGTCCGTGATTGGCGGAACACTAAACACACTGCCTGCTGGGAAACAGAGTCCGAGAATGAGAGGATCTCCGTGATAGGCGGAACACTCAACACAGTGTTTGCTGGAAACGCCTATCACGGAAGGGACCAGGAGAAAGGCGCGATATTTAAACAATGGACGCCGGCCGCAGTATAAGAAGATTTTCAGGTACACTCGGGCACAGGGAGGCTGCAATGGACACAGTGAGGTTGGGCACAGTGAGGTGGCAATGGGCACAGTGAGGTGGCAATGGGCACAGTAAGGTTGGGCAATTGGCACAGTGAGGTGGCAATGGGCACATTCCCCCCCCTAGGCTTATACTCAAGTCAATACGTTTTCCCAGTTTATTGGGGTAATATTAGGTACCTCGGCTTATACTCGGGTCGGCTTATACTCGAGTATATACGGTAGTCCTACGTCCATCCTTTCTTCCTATGGTATCCGTCTTCCACCTCAACAAGACACAGTCCTCCATCCTTCTGCCCTGTTCCAAAGCACCCAAAGGAAATTTCTCTTCATTGTCTCCACATAGTCAGAGCCATCAGAGTCTACCTTAATACAATTGTTTCTATCGGGAAGATGGCCTCCTTATTTGGCCTATTCTCAAGACCTCACAAGGGACATCCTGATCCCAAGTCCACCATTGTTTGATGAATAAGACAACTGTTCGCTAGAGCTTACACTCTATTAGACAATTCTCCTCTTGTAATTTTATGTGCCCATTCCACCAGGTCAGTGGTTTCCTGGGCATTCCAGCACCAAGCCTCTGTAACCTAGCTTTGTAAGGCTGCCACCTGGTCCGCTATAACTTTTCAAAGTTTTACCAGGTAGATGTCCAATTTCCTGTTGATGCAGCTTATGTCCACAAGGTTCTTGCAGCGGCATCTTCAAGTTGGGCCTCTTGGCACACTTCTATTTACCTAGTTGTTACTCACCCTTCTCATTTGTTCCTTGGGAATGTCCCAATGTCTATAAATGCTCAGCCTGTTTCCTGTACTGTAGGATTAAGATGAGAAGAATTTTGACAGACCTGTAAATTTCATATCTTGGAGTATAGTATAGGACATGGGTCATCCTCCCTTCTTGCTAGCTACAAATCTGAGGACTCAAGGAGTGGGGTAGTGCTATAGGAGAAGGACCTAGGGGGCGTGTCCTCAAAAGCTTTGCAAGTGTCCAATCACCCAGCTTATAGAGGAGCCTGTAACCTGGGGTCTATGAATAGCCTGTGTCCTGTACTGTACACCAAGATATGTAATTTACAGGCCACTCAACGTTTTTCCTTTTTTTTGTGGCAGAAATCAAGGTTTATATACAATCTATGTTGCCTATACCTCTGTATCTATAATCATTGTCATGCAGGTTTTACTATCTGTACTTTTCATAACATGCTCACAAATTGCCCAGCTTTCTGACAGGTTTACTTTTGTCTGTTGCATCTGAATACTTAATTTAGCAAAGATGAGATCACTAATAGTATCAATATACTATATAATAAAATCAATAATAATCCTCTCAATCCATGATGAATGCTGTAGTCTTCTTTTATTATTATTATTTTTAATCATGCACAGTCTTTGTATTCCACACGTTCACTGGCTTTCACAAAATGCTTCATATTGTATTTTGAACAGCATTTACAAGCTACATTTTTGTTCCAGCCTGTAACAAACTTGTGTGCAAAATAAACAATGTATATAGTTTTTAAATTCTGCCAATTTGTATGCATCCATTATTTTGTTTCAAATGTTTTCTTCATACGTGTTTCTGCTCTTTTGAAAAACAACCCAAAAAAGATTTTTGTTTATAATGTTTAACGATTGAGTGGACCATGTTGTGCATAGAGCAGCCTGTTTACTTCAGTGGGCTGTTCTATCCTTATTTGTCACCCAAAAAAAGCTCCTTGCTCCTTTTTTGGATATCAAGCTTAGCTCGATTTTAAACCTTGCGTTAGGCCGTGATTGCTGTTCGATTCAGTAATGACAATTTCGGCAGAATCTCACTGCGTTTGGGGTGTCATTAAGAATAATGACACCCAAACACACATCCCGCATTCTGCCTCAATTTGGAATTGTAGGCAGAATTGCAGCGATTCTGCCTGCAATTTCAAATCGCCTTATGTGAACGCGGCCTAGAGAGGTTCCTGCAGTTCACAACAGACTAAAATGGCAACTGTCTTGACACTGCATAAATCATTTTACAACAAGTGAAAAAAGCACAAAAAACTAAACAGGCAGCTAAGAAGACAGCTCCCAAGTTGTGATAATGTGTCCGTTTTTTACCTAGTGTCCAAATGAATAAGGACCCTGTATTGTGTAGCTCTTGGGTTCTAGAATGGATTGATTAAACTTCTTCTGTCAAGTAGTTGACTGGCAGATAAGCTAATATAGATCCTTGTAATCTCACCAGCTTAGCCAAAGAGCATATGTCTCCTTGATGTATAGATTGGGATTAATTGTGACGGTCCTTCTTTGTATTGCAGTGGCAGCCTGTTACCCAGTTTCTTGGTTCTAGAATGCCTTGATTAAATCATTCTATCCAGCAGTTAACTGACAAACAGGCTGGATGGATAATATAGATTATTGTAGTCTCACCAGGTCAGCCAGTGAGTGTATATGTCTCCTTGATATATAGATTAAAATTTGCAACAGTCATGCTTTATTGAAGTAACACGCCTTTAAAATGTGCTTTATACTGGATTCACTATGGAATGAGTATATCCTCCTGTCATAGATTCTCTCTAGCTGCAAAACTTCAGTCTTGTGTTTAAGGTTCTCTGTAAAATTTGCTGAATGTATACTTGAATTGGCTGTTTCTTTTTCTGAAGCAGCTGGTGAGCCTCGCTGGGCACTGGTTACCAGATCGCTATGACAATGCAGCCATAGCATCCATTTGGTGATTGCATATTTTACACAAAAGCTTCTGAAGTGGAAAGGGATTTTTTGTCTGTTATCACTGAATTCAGCAGCAGATTTCTGGAATATTTGTGTAGCGCTACCCCCAGTTAAGAGAGCCGCTGAGTTTTGTTTCGGGCCCTGTATACAGCACCGCCAACCCCCAGCAATCTACTCGGCCCACACTGGCACAGTTAGTCTAGGGATTGTTACCTTGTAACGGTCTATACCTGATTATACACAATCTGGCAGCATGAATAGATAACCACTATCTGCAAAGATGACACCAATACCCATGTGATAAAATATAACTGGATTTACTTTGATGTAAAGATACAAGTCAAACACATCACATAATATATATATGCAGAGCCCTGCAGCAATAAACATATACCTCAGTGATAGTGCAGAGTGATCACCCGCCACAGGCAACTATCTTTTCTTTTCCTATGCGCTATATGGCGCGGCAACAAAGTTTTAACCCCCACCCTGGTCAGGCCTGACCCAGATTAAAACTCAGTCCCTTATGAGAATAATTCTTTGCATGCAACTTGAACGGTGGTGCACTTTCAGGAAACAATATTTGTAATCCAACGGTAGTAAATTAACAAGATGGGCCAAGGCAGTCACTAGGCCTAATGAAGTAAAAGGGTAACGAAGTGAGCAAGTGCTCGCTCACCACTCCGGACGCGATCCCAGTCCGGGCTTCCACCACTGTGTATCCGCACACAGTGTCTCCAACGGCCGGGTCTCCGGTCCAGCTGATGTCCGCAAACTCGAACAGAAACAGGTGCCACCCAGGCTCCGCAATGGGGTGGAAGGCTCTTTAGTCTGTGTGCAAGGCCCAGGCTTCAGGCCCTACACAGCAGCAGATCCGCACAGGGAGTCCTATTGCTTGCAGCGCAGTGTCCAAAGAGGCCGAGCTTAGCCTCGCCCCCTTTTTTTTATAGCTCCACCCTTGAGTCTCTGCGGTGGCCAAATGCACCCAGGGTGCCGAACAGGGTTCTGGGTAACGTAGTCCAGGGGCCTTAAAGGAGACCCCGCTACATTTGTTTGGATCGCCTTGGTCGCAAATGGAAGCATTCTCACTTTCCTCCTCTTTCCTAATTAATGGAGCAGAGGGCGATGTAGAGCAAGATGGGTATTTTCTGGTAAAAGGGGACACAGTAGAATCCTCATCCAAGTATTCTACTCATAAAGTACCTCAGGGCCAGGGTTTATCTCAGACTCTAAATGGCCTTTGTGAGTTTTCACACAAATGTTGATGGACTAATTTAAAGTTTCTGCTCCCCGACTCCTGCACTACAAAGTTGTAGGATTTGGATAATGATATTTGCCATGACATCCACAGGCCTTCCCTGTACATCCTCATTGACTGGGGTCACCCTGCCAAGGTGTTTGTTCCGCCATAAAGGTTTGCTTAGCAATACCCCGTATGGAGTTCACTGTTGAATGGAGTATGCCTTTGGTGGATCTGGTTAATGTTTTTACATGCCCAGTGGACGAGGTGCCAGTATTTGAAGATGTCTCTGAGAAACATCTGGAGGCTTTATTCTAGGCCTTTTTTTTTTCTGCTGCAAACCGCTACACATCCAGCTGTTGGCATGTGCTAAAGCATTAAGTTCTGGGCTCATTATGAGATGAGAAGAAGGTTTTGCTATTGAAACTACAGAATAGAGACAAAATCTGGAGAATGTACCACGTGTATTTTGATGCTCTGTTAACACTATAAAGGACTGCATCTAGTGACTGTCATGTCCTGGCATCCTTTCTGTATGCTTGTGCAAGATTTGATGGCTGAAGTGTCAGTGGAAATGTCCTGCTGAAACCATGTGGAACGTTCCCCTTTTAAAGGGAATGTTTTGTTTAGTCCTGCTTGGATGCTTTATCCGTTAGGTGATGGGGGGGGGGGGGGCAAGGGCATTTGATTACGCCTTATGCCTCGTACACGCGACCATTTTTCCCGTCGGGAAAACTGCCATGGGAGCTTTTGGCCGGAAAAACCGGCAGTGTGTATGCTCCATCGCAGTTTTCCCGACGAGAAAACTGCGGGGAAAAAAAAAGAGAACCAGCTTTCTGTTTTCCCGTCGGGATTCCCGGCGGGCGTTTTCCCGTCGGGAACACCGGTCGTGTGTATGCTTTTCCGAGGGGAAAAAAACGTGCATGCTCAGAATCAAGTATGAGACGGGAGCGCTCTTTCTGGTAAAACTAGCGTTCGTAATGGAGATATCACATTTGTCACGCTGTAACGGACTGAAAAGCACGAGGCTGAAAAGCGCGAATCGTCTCTCACCAAACTTTTACTAACACGAGGATCAGCAAAAGCAGCCCAAAGGGTGGCGCCGTTTGAATGGAACTTCCCCTTTATAGTCCCGTCGTTCATGTTGTACGTCACATCGCTTTGGACGGGTGGTATTTGGCCTATACTGTGTATGCAAGGCAGGCTTGAGAGGAATTCCGTTGGGGATTTTTTTTTCCTGCCAAGAAAAACGGTCGTGTGTATGAGGCATCAGAATAGAAGGTGAAAGGATAAGTTTACCTTTTGTTACATGTAACAACCATATTAAGGATGTAACATGTTACAAATGCACCGGTTCCAGAACCTCCCCAATCCCCTGTTTTGACAGCCAGCGGGGAATCTTCACCCCCCAGCTGGCAGTGGCAGTCAAAACTCCCAGCTGTGTCATCCATTGACGGTGTTCTGTGAATATAAAAACTACAAGTTTTTGCTGCTGTCAGCTTGTAGTTCTCAATGAACTACCAGGGCGCTGTTAAGTGCTGTGGTAGTTCATTGATTCTTCCTGTCAGTGTAAAACTGCCTGCCCATACATCTGTGGGAGGGAGTCCTGCATGGCTCTAGGGATCTGCTGATTGCTTGTTCAATGCTTCCCATGCTCCAAAAAAAAAATGCATTTATTTTTTTCTAAAAGGTGAACGTATCCTTTAAGTCTATGTCTGAAAAAACCTGACGCTCTAATTCAAAAAAACATTTTTTTGCCACCGTGGGCCCCAGTCTCTCGGCCAAATTTCTAGTTGTTTTCTGTGAGAAGTCAGACTTCTCAACTCGCTGTGCAGGGGAACAAGCCCTTTTCACAATAAAAAGGTGCCCCCACAATAAAAAGATGTTCTTGTCTGTAGGCCTTCATGGTGACCACAAAAAATATTACTCTTCTGAAAGCACTTGTTGTTCATCCTTTAACTCAAAGAGTAATCATTCCAATTACAGCGGGCAAAACATTTTTGAGGTTTCCACTCAAGACTTTTTCTCAGGTTCTGGAATCAAATGGGGGTATTTGTTCTATCTTTGATTTCAAAAGATAGATTCAGCAAGGTTCGGATGGAATCGGAGCGGTCTGTAGGAAACCTCTCTCCTGAGGGAGGAGAGTTTCCTAACATCTGGACATCTAAGATACTGCATGTTTTGATTCTTCTACTTCACAAAAGGTTCTGCGTTTGTCAGTGGGGGTACTGCCACTTAAAATTGGGGCCCTGTAATTTGCCCTATCCTCGACTCCCATAGTGTTTCCAAGATTTTGACTTTTTTTGGGGGGGCTTACCAGGGTATCGCTGTTGTGGACATTTGAATGACTTCATAGAGAGTGATTTGCTTCTCAGCTGGACACCAATGTGTCTCACACAGTGCACACTGGAGAGGTTCAAATGGATACTGAATTTACAGAAATCAGCCTTGACCCAATATTGGGAAATTCAGGTCTGACCTGGGTGTCTTCAGGGTAAAAATGTTTGTCCTTCTGGTCTTAGGTGGCCTAACTCAAGCTTATCAGCCTAGTGACCTTACCTTGCCCAGATTTCTTCCAAGTCCCTCCAATGGAAGGTCTTAAGGGCATA
This sequence comes from Rana muscosa, assembly GCA_029206835.1. Classification (NCBI taxonomy): domain Eukaryota; kingdom Metazoa; phylum Chordata; class Amphibia; order Anura; family Ranidae; genus Rana; species Rana muscosa. The sequence goes on from CM055118.1 coordinate 621,809,416, forward strand.
GAACAATGTCGCCAAATACCAAAAAAAGACTGTCTCTGGAGTGGTGGATCTCTTCACAGATGCTGGAGATGGAAAAATAATTTCTTCTATTATGCTGACGATGGGTGCCAACCTTGTGGAGTTCTGGACAATTCTCAGTTTAGGTAACTTGGTCACCATAGGAGAGGTTGTTGCCCAGCAACATCCTGGAATTGAGGGCTTTTTGCCTTGCCTGACTGCATAGATAGTAGTGCAGCTAAAAGGTTTTCCTGTAGGATCCATTTGGACAATGCCATTGTGGTGGTGTACATTTTTCATCCAGAAGGCACCAGTAGTTTGGCTGCTTAAAGGGAAGCGTTTCTCATCTTGTATTGGATCCATCTTCCTGCACTGTCCCTCATCCACATTCCAGGCGTGGAAGTTTGGTGGGAATATTTTCGAAGCCATCATCAACTGTCTCCAAGAGAGTGGGCTTCTTCACCCAGAGGTGTTTGGGGAACTCTGTTGAGGGTGGAGCTACTTGCATGTGCATCTTCTGGCTTCCAGGTTCAATGCTTGGCTAGGCGGGTATGTCCCCAGGACAAAGAATCTTTTAGTGTTTTGCAGTGACTACTCTGGTGACCAGTTTTCCCTAGTTTATGCCTTTTATGGTATTATAGCTCCAACCTTGTCTGCTACGCTGGACTGGCGTTCACGTGTTTCTAACCCCGGTCTTAGCCCAGGAGAGCTAGGTACTCTGACATTGTGAACATGTCAGGGGTCAATCCTTTGATCCTCTAGATCTTCCTGACCTTGTGTTGCAAGGTCCAGTCTTCCTTCCTTTTCTCATTGTTGCTGGCTTAATGCCATGGCTGTTAAAGCCAGGGTCTTGTAAGACTGGGGGTCATTCCTACTCTACAGAAAGCTTGGAAGGTGCCTCCAAGGAAAATTTACCACAGATATTTTAAGTATTGTGTTGTTTTGGTGTGAGGTTTTCTCCTCTAAATCTTGTCAAAGGTCGCATCCTGGCTTTTGTTCCAATCTTTTTTATCTAGAGTTTATCTGGGACAAGCCTAGAGTTCGATCAAAAGTCAGTTTTCTGCTTTGGCAGTTTCCACAAGTCAGGATCCCATATGCTTCTGCTGCTGTCAGTAAATCCTGAGAGGAGGTAGTGGGGGGGCATGGGCGAGCCTTGCTGTGTATGTCTATGGATGCACACAGCCCAGTTCAGGAGCGTACCCAGATGGGTGCCCCCATGTGCTTGTTATAGGGGCATGCACAGGGATAAGGAGAGGACATTTCACCTTTTCACTATAAATTACAGAATATTGGTCTAATGTAGTACCTTACTACATTTGTGGTTCTTTTTTCATGAATGTTTTAAATGAGCAGCAGACTGGTAAAAAGACTGGCTTTTTTTAGATCCCTTTAATCTCCCTGTATAATCTAAATAGTAGGGCTGTTACTGATTACAATTTTCGTGTTCTATTAATCGATTTTTCTTTTTAATCAATTAATCAACTAATTTTGATTAATTATAATGCACATACAGATCCAGCTACTTTTAGCTGATCTCCTTGCAGGCCGATTCCCAGTGCAGCTACCAGCCACTGTAAAAATGGATAGCAGGGTACAAAAAACACACAAAGGCAGTGCTCAATGGGAATAGCATTAAAACTTTTATAGTCTTCAAGTAGGTAACAAAATAAATATTGCACTGGAGATAAAATCAATGTAGCTACATAAACTGTTAAAATGGTGCGAGTAATACCAAACAGTAGCAAAAGCAGTCATAAAAACATGTAGCTAAGTATGATACTGGTATAAACATGTGTACATTGATACCACTGCTGAATCCAGATGAGGAGGGGTTAACATCAGTCCGTCGGCATGTAGATGTCCCGTGAAGGGAACTATCACAACTCCCAGTGGATGGCTGTAGAATCCCAGGTTGATAGAGGGAAGTGTAAACAGCCCTTGCGTGTGGCAGATAGTAAGGTCCCGCCGGCATGCAGATATGAAGGCACAGCAAAGAAGCCCTTCAGATGGACACGACAAGCCCCGCCGGTGTCCGTGACATCACCGGATCTCCGACAGAACTCCCTGAAGACCCGGAAGCCGGCGGAGAGGTGAGTACCGATCAAAAGAATTTTGATCGATCAAAAACATTAATCGATTAATCGAGGAATTAAAAGTTTATTTCCACAGCTCTACTAAATAGTTATTTTGTTTCCTTCATACTTAGATCAAGATTGAATGACACATCTCTGCTCTCTGTATGCAGTGACAGGCTTTTTGTGATGATGTGTACTGTATTTGTGTAATAACACAGCATAAAAAAAAGCACCTCCTTTTTTAGCCATAGAACCCATTATCCTGGAGGATTTTCTGCATACTGTAAGAACTCTCCTTTGTAAATGGCATGGTTGTTATCGCAGGGTCAGCCTTCTTTCTGTCTCTCTTCACGGTGTCTCTCAGCATTGATTTCAGCTTTTAAATTTGTACTTGGGTGCTAAAGAATCACCGAGTGAAGTTGAGGATCAGGACATTCCCCTGGCAAAATGAAAGGGAAATGGTCTTCCTTTTAATTAGCTGTTTATGGAACTTTAAAAATGGAGGATCCTTCCTCCTTTAAGTTGGAATCAATATTTACAAAAAACCTGCCAGGCAAAATTGAATTAAATAGTAAATATGTCTCTGAATGTACTCACAAAATTAATGCGTGAATCCAGTTGGTCTAAAAGCTATCACAGAACAAAAAAATATTTGGGGCAAAAGCACCCCAAAAAGGAACCACCTTTCAGTGGACCCTTGCAGCATCTAATCAGTCAAAGTCTAAAGTAACACAAATTGAGTTAAAAGTTTAAGCTTTATTTCAAGTGAAACTAAGCCAAATACAAGCTAAATCAAATGAAAAACACCCTTTCGCTATAAAAACACTAGGTCTGGACAAAGTCTGCTGGTTAAATGCCTGGAAGGAGATCTCCCAGTTGCTGTGTGCACATAGCTATCTAGATCACTTGATCTAGGCATAGGCCCTTGTCACAAGTTACTTTTAATTCACAGTATATTCCTCTGAGCATAAGCTCCTGTCCATGGGATACTAGAGGCTGATATTGCCTGTAGAGAAAGGGATATTTTTACACAGCTGCATTACCCTGCACGATTGCATCACTAAAGTCCCTAATAGGACTCGTCCATCAAGTAAAGGTGCATACAGTGCCTTGAAAAAGTATTTCCCTTTGAAATTTTCCACATTTTGTCGTGTTACAAAAAACATAAATGTATTTTATTGGGATTTTATGTGATAGACCAACACAAAGTGGCACATAATTGTGAAATGGAAGGAAAATGATAAATGGTTTTAAAAAAAAAATACAAAAAAAAAAAAAATATCTGAAAAGTGTGGCATGCATTTGTATTCAGCGCTACTCTGATATCCCTAAATAAAATCTAGTGGAACCAATTGCCTCCAGGACTCTCCTAATTAGTAAATGGAGTCCGCCTGTGTGTAATTTAATCTCAGTATAAATACAGCTGTTCTGTGAAGCCCTCTGAAATTTGTTAGAGAACCTTAGTGAACATCAGGAAGGCCAAGGAATACACCAGACAAGTCAGGGATAAAGTTGTGGAGAAGTTTAAAGCAGGGTTAGGTTATAAAAAAATATCCCAAGCTGAACATCTGACGGAGCACTGTTCAATTCATCATCCGAAAACTTAAGAGTATGGCACAACTGCAAACCTACCAAGACATGGCCGTCCACCTAAACTGACAGGCCGGGCAAGGAGAGCATAAATCAGGGAAGCAGCCAAGAGACCCATGGTAACTCTGGAGGAGCTGCAGAGATCCACAGCTCAGGTGGGAGAATCTGTCTACAGTACAACTATTAGTCGTGCACTCCACAAATCTGGCCTTTATGGGAGAGTGGCAAGAAGAAAGCCATTGTTGAAAGAAAGCCATAAGAAGTCCCGTTTGCAGCTTACGAGAAGCTATGTGGGGGACACAGCAAACATGTGGAAGAAGGTGCTCTGGTCAGATGAGACCAAAATTAAACTTTTTGGCCTAAAGGCAAAATGCATTGTGGCAGAAAACAAACGCCTCATGTACACTTTTGCTGGTAAGCGTACGTTTAGGAGCAGTTGGGCATATTTTTCAGCTGCCCCTGAACTCTCCTCTGTTATCTTATCAGCACATGTACACTGAGTGATTGAGGTTAGAAGCATTTTTTGGAAAGCAAAAAAATTTGTTCATGCCAGATGTTCAGAGGCATTTGAAATACCAAATGCCTGTAACAGCTTGTAAACTCAGTAACTCGCGTTTAGCCGCGTTTCGTTTATTGGTGTCTTTAGTGGAGATACATTTCTGACAATTTGCAATGCAAACGCGGCATGTAAACGTGGCACAAAGGATGTTTTTAAACGCCGGTTACTAGCTGTCAAGTTCCATTGTTCAGGAGAGGTTTTAAAACATCCTGTGTACATGAAGCCTAACACTGCACATCACCCTGAACACACTATCCCCACCGTGAAACATGGCAGTGACAGCATCATGTTGTGGGGATGCTTTTCTTCAGCAGGGACAGGGAAGCTGGTCAAAGTTGATGGGAAGATGGATAGAGCCAAATACAGGGCAATCTTAGAGTCTGCAAAAAACTTGAGACTGGGGCGGAGATTCACCTTCCAGCAGGACAACCACCTTAAACATACAGCCAGAGCTACAATGGAATGGTTTAAATTAAAGCATATTCATGTGTTAGAATGGCCAAGTCCAGACCTAAATCCAATTGAGAATTTGTGGCAACACTTGAAAATTGCTGTTTAACCACTTCCCGCCTGGTCAATAGGGAATTGACGTCCGGGAAGTGGTTTTGTTATCCTGACTGGATGTCTATTGATGTCCAGCAGGATAACATGCCGGCGCGCGCCCACGGGGGCGTGCATCGCGAGTGCGGCGTGTCAGTCTGACACCCCGCATCTCCGATCGTGATAAGAAGCCTCTGTCAGAGGCTTCTTACCATGTGATCAGCTGTGACCAATCACAGCTGATCATCGCGTGAACCAGGAAGTGCCGGTAAACAGCATTTCTCGGTTCACGCTGACAGGGAGAGCCGATCAGCGGCTCTCCCTGTCAGAGGGGGGGGTCTGTGCTGATAATCAGCACATTGATTATCAGCACAGCCCCCTTCAATGTACAAATAGCCTGCCAGCCAGTGCCACAATAATAAAATGTGCATTTGCCCACCACAGTGCCAATCCCTGCCCACCACAGTACCAATCACTGCCCACCACAGTGCCAATCACTGCCCAGCAGAAACACCTGTCAGTACCTCATCATCAGTGCCAGCTGTCAGTGCCAATCAGTACTGCCTATCAGTGCCGCCTGTCAGTGCCCATTACAGCTGCCTGTCAGTGCAGACTGTCAGTGCCCATCAGTGCCGCCCGTCACTGCCACCTATCAGTGCCGCCTATCGGTGCCCATCAGTGCTGCATATCAGTGCCCATCAATTCTACATATCAGTGCCTCATCACCAGTGCCACTTTATCAGTGCCGCCTCATCAGTGCCCGTCAGTGAAGGGGAAAACTAAATTTTATGACAGAAACTAAAAAAAACACATTTTTTTAAAAATGTTGGTCTTTTTTAGTTTGTTTAGCAAAAAATAAAAACCGCAGAGGTGATCAAATACCACCAAAAGAAAGCTCTATTTGTGGGAAGAAAATTATAAAAATTTAGTTTGGGTACAGTGTTGTATGATCGCGTAATTGTCATTCAAAATGTGACAGCGCTGAAAGCTGAAAATTGTCCTGGGCAGGAAGGGACGTAAGTGCCTGGTATTGAAGTGGTATTGGCTTTGGCCAATTACGGCTCTATGTACCGACGGCGCTGTGATTGGCCAAGCATGCGGGTCATAGTGCATGCTTGGCCAATCATCAGCCAGCAATGCACTGCGATGCCGCAGTGAATTATGGGCCGTAACGCGCCACTCGAATTTGGCACGAACGGCCCATAATGTTCGAAATTCGACGAACGGTCGAACAGCCGATGTTCGAGTCGAACATGGGTTCGACTCGAACTTGAAGCTCATCCCTAATGAGGATGGAGGGGATGATGATAAGGTCACTGACTCTACTTGGGTGCCTGATCGAGCAAAAGAGGAAAGTGAAGGGGAGGCACAACCCCAACAAGGCAGGATGTCTTACAGAGACAGCCATCATGGAACAGTAGTGAGCAACCACCCTATTCCATCTGATTGTAGAGCTCTTATCTCCCCGCCCACTTCCCAGAGTTTAGCTGTGTGGGCCTTTTTTTAGCACATATGCAGCCGATGGCACTATTGCAATTTGCAAACTCTGATGCTAGCAGATCAAGCGTAGAAAAAACACCAGCCATTTGGGTACCACATGTTTGACAAGGCATTTAACCTTGCACCACTTAGACCACTGGTAACAGGACCTGAAAGCCACACAAAAGGGATAGACTTCTTCTCACTCCTCACCTTTCATCTCTTCCACCACTATATATCATGATGACCTCTCAGCAGCCTCCACTGACAAAGGATGATGGCATAGCAAAGGGTGTCACAGGTCCTTGCAACAAGTCTGCCAGCAGCACACCACCAGCTATAGAGTATAGCAGGCAAATTTCTCTGCCCCAGCTGCTGCATCCGAAAAAAAATACAGTCCCTGCCCCTGCATGTCCAGCATCTAAATTCCATCTTTACCAAATTGCTGGCTTTACAACTCCCGCATTTCAGTCTAGTGGATTCTGCCCCCTTCTGTGAATTTGCAGAATGTGCTGTACCACAGTGGCAGTTTCCCATTTGCTATTTCTTTGCACGTAAGCCCATTCCAATCATGTGGAAGGCAATGTTTTGGCATCGTTGAGCAAGGCAGTCAGCACTAAGGTCCACATTACTGCTTACACGTAGTCAAGCAAGCATGGTCAGGGAAGATATATTTAATTTACAGCAGTGTATGTGTGTGTGTATATATATATATATTTATATATATATATATGTCTTGAACTGTCCATCAGCAGTACTATACAGATTAAAATGTCACAAAACCTGAGCAAAAGGATAAAAAACCCATCCAAACCTGGCCTCTATCTCCCTCAGTGTTCTCAGCACCTCTCAGCTTGGTGGATGGGATCATTCTGGCTCTATTTTTACTGTGGCAGGCAAATTGTTCACTGGAACCATGTGAGTGCATCTTAATATTTTTTTATTGTGTCAAAATAAAGGAGGTTTTATACTAGGGGAGGGCTTCCCTTGTCTTTTTCCCTTCCTATCTTCCATTACAGATTGCAGCCCAGACCTTGTTGGTAATCTTTTTGGGAGAGCAGCTGAACCTAGTGAGCCTCATTCATGGAAGATTGGGTTGAAGAGCGCATGATTAAAATCAATTTTTCCTGTGGTAATGGAAAAGGTATGTTTGAGGCTTCTGTTGGTCAAAGGAGGAGCGGTGGAGAAGGGGGCCGCCTAAGTTATACATTTAAAAAAAAAATGAGTCCTCAGTGCCCAGGGCTGTCAGCTTCCAGATTCATCAGCAGCATATGCATCATATGGTGGAAGATTATCTAAGGGGAAAAAAAAAAAATGGAGCGCTTTCCAGTAGACGATCCATTGGGTTACTGGGCCATGAGAATAGACCACTGGCCAGAACTGGCCCAGTATGCAATTGAGCTGCTGACCTGCCCTGCATCCAGGGTGCTTTCCGAATGGGCATTCAGTGCTGCTGGAGGTTTTGTGACAGATAAAAGAGTGCATCTGTCCACAGACTCCATTGACCAGCTGACATTTCTCAAAATGAATCAGTTCTGGAGAAGCAGCAGCTATCAAGCCCCTGATGCTGATTTTGCTAATTAAATTTGTTGGGGATCTGGAATCTCTGCAAGACTGTCTAGGCTGCCTAGCTTTGTGGGTGTTTATTTTAGCTTTAAGTATTTTTTTGGTATAGGTTTCATGGGTACAATAAACTCCCAAGGCCAAATGTTTCTGCACCTGTGTGACAAGTACATATCATTTAAAAAATTTTACATCAGGGTCCAGTCCTGCGCTCCTCAAGAGTAACTGTGAGGGGTTACAATGTGCAGGCCTGATTTTTCTGCACCTTTTTGACAGGTGCATAACATTTTTTTTTTTTACAGCAAGGCCATCAAGAGTACCTCTATAGGGTTATAGGGTTACGGTGCGAAGGCATCACCAACACTCAAGGCCCAATTTTTCCACACAGTGTGACAGCCAGGTGCATATAAGTTGAGTTTTTTTGCAGCAGGGTCCAGTCCAATGCACTCCAAGAGTAACTGTGAGGAGTTACAGTGTGCAGGCACCACCAACACCAAAGCTCAATTTTTCTGCACCTGTGTAACATAATTTTTAAGAGCAGAATCCAATCCTGCGTTTGCCAAGGATATTTGTGAAGGATTATGGTGTGAAGGCACCACCAACACCCAAGGCCCAATTTTTCCCTACCTGTTACTTCTATCCAAAGTCTGCAAAAGAGACACCAGACTTTATCTAAAAAAAATGTTAATCTTGGCCTGAGTGTACTATAATTTGGCTTCTTCACATAAGGTTTGCTCACTGTGGTGCAAAACTATGTTATTTCCATCAAAAGTCTGCCAAAGAGACACCAGAACTTATCAAAAAAAATCTCTAATCTTGTTTTAAGTGCACTAAAATGTAGCCTCATCATACACACTGGTTCGCCAAGCCTTTGTTCACAAAATAAAAAAAGGTTTCAGGGAAAATCAATTTAAATGTAATTTTTTTTCCTTATACTGTATATGTCATATTTGCTGCAGCAGGTTCTATACACCGTACAGATGGGCCACTTTACAAGCAGACTAAGGGGACACACAGGCATTCAATTTAAAGGAATTTTTCATTTTTATTGTTTCACTTTAAGCATTATTAAAATCACCTATTTAAAAACAAAAATTTTTAAACTTTTTTTTGCATTGATACATGTCCCCCAGGGCAGTACCTGGGCCCCCCATACCCTTTTTATGACCAATAACTTACTTAGACCCCTTTCACACTGAGGGGTATTTCAGGCGTTTTAGCCCTAAAAATATCGCATAAAAAACGCCTAAAATACTCCTGCCCCAGCATTCTCAATGTGAAAGCCCGAGGGCTTTCACACTGAGGCGATGCGGTGGCAGGAGAAAAAAAAATCTCCTGCAAGCCGCATCTTTGGAGCGGTGAAGGAACGGTGTGTATACCTCTCCTTCCCATTGAAATCAATGGGACACCGCGGTAATACCGCCCGCAAACCGCGGCTGTAGCCCCGGTTTGCGGGCGGTATTAACCCTTTTTCGGCCGCTAGCGGGGGTTAAAACCGCACCGCTAGCGGCCGAATATCGCGATAAATACGACGGTATAGCTGCACTGAAAATCATGCTGCTATACCGCCACCGCACATGCCCGCCCCAGTGTGAAAGGGGCCTAATAAGTCAGAACTTTTTCCCTGTTCTGGTGTAGAACAGAACCCAGGGGTGGTTCTGCCTATCACTACACCCAATATGTGCCAGATAGTTTCTCATGTTCCCTGCTGTTGGGGGTTGACAGATCACTATCTGGTGCCTTTGCCCCAAAGCCTTTGTTTTGGAATCAATGTTTGCCTTTGACTCTCACAAGCAAAAGTGGTAGTCAGAAGGTTTTTCATTGTTTTGTTTTTTCTTACTTCATTACCTGGTGCATTTCTAGTAGATATAGAGTGTTGTGGTAGCAGCTCCCTGAACAAAATTTAATTCAATTTTTTACAGCAAGAAATTCTTCAGAAGTGAGACAAGTTTCCATTGTCTTTGGACAAGGACATTTATCTTAGTTCCCTGGTGGGATTGCCCTTTAGTTGGTGGCTAGTGATGAGCCGAACACCCCCGGGTTCGGTTCGCACCAGAACCCGCAAACGGACCGAAAGTTCGCACGAACATTAGAACCCTATTAAATACAATGGATGCGAACATTCGGATTCTAAAGTGCTAATTATAACGACTATTATCCATGTTATTGTCCGAAACAGAGTTTGGGAACCCGGCTTCTGCACCAGGGGACATGTATCAATGCAAAAAGAAGTTTTAAAAACGGACGTTTTCCGGGAGCAGTCATTTTAATGATGCATAAAGTGAAAAAAAAAAAGTCAAATATTCCTTTAAATATTGTACCTGGGGGGTGTCTAAAGTATGCCTGTGAAGTGCCACGTGTTTCCCGTGTTTAGAACTGTCCCTGCACAAAATAACATTTCTAAAGGGAAAAAAGTCATTTAAAACTGCTTGCGGCTTTAATGCAATGTCTGGTCCCGGTAATATGGATGAAAATCTTTAGGAAAAATGGCATAGCTACCCCATCAACCCCCCCCCCCCCACCCCAGCCCATTACCAGCCCCTTTGGGTCTTGTATGGATATTAAGGGGAACCCCGCACACAAAATAAAAAAGGACCTATATACTCTGAACAGCCGTATACAAGACAGGGACTGTAGGTTTGTTCTTATGTAGAATCTGTTTATAATTTTGAACAGCTGCATTGTTTAAGTGGAGCTCCATGGCAAATTCCTTTTTTTTAGCTTTTTGTAAAACATAGGGAACGGTTATCACCCCTGTCACATTTTTTTTGCTGTCTGTGCCCCTGTTCAGAACATTTCACCTCACTTTGCGTCCCAATGACAACTGTTTTTGAAATGTGGTGTTTTTATTGAAACAAGGATTGGTGATAAAGCATCAGTAGAGAGGAGACACCTTTCTCCCATATTAATTCTTACAGGAGAGAATTTTCCTTCCAAGGGGTAGATTTCCTCTCACTTCCTGTTGTCTTCTTCCGTTTGCAAGTAGTAGTAGTTTGTAAGTTGGATGTTTGAAAGTAGGGACCTTCCGTATATACTCTGCAGAAATTGGCCCCTTAGGTGTTGGTGTTGGCACAACACTGAAAGCACTCACAGTTATTCTTGGTGGGTGCTGGAACGCCCTGCTGTCAAGTATAATATCAGGAATTGTAATAACATATAATTGTTGATCAGTGGTAGTAAAAATTGGGCCTTTGATGGTGGTGCTGGTGCCACAACACTGTAAGGCCTGACAGTTACTCTTGGTGGGCGCAGCAATGCTCCCTGCTGTGAATTATTAGATCAATAATTATAATTGCATGCCCCTGTTGAACAGGGGCTGAAAAATTGGGCCTTTGGTGGTGGTGGTGGTGGTGATGGTGGTGCTGGTGCCACAACACTGTAAGGCCTGACAGTTACTCTTGGTGGGCGCAGCAATGGGCCCTGCTGTGAATTATTAGATCAATAATTATAATTGCATGCCCCTGTTGAACAGGGGCTGAAAAATTGGGCCTTTGGTGGTGGTGATGGTGGTGCTGGTGCCACAACACTGTAAGGCCTGACAGTTACTCTTGGTGGGCGCAGCAATGGGCCCTGCTGTGAATTATTAGATCAATAATTATAATTGCATGCCCCTGTTGAACAGGGGCTGAAAAATTGGGCCTTAGGCACTGGTGGCACAACACTGCAACCCCTCACAGATACTGTACTTGGAGCACAGCAATGAGGCCTGTTGCAAAGTATTGCATCAAAAATTTTAATTACACGCCCCTGTTAAACAGGGGCTGAAAAATTGGGCCTTAGCCACTGGTGGCGTCACCCATAAACCAAAATGATCTTCCAAGCTATCATCGTTAATCGTATCATTGAGGAGGAGGAGGAGGATAGCCAGTCAACATAACAGCACAGGCACTCAGCATCAGCATCAGTCTTGAAGGGATGTGACATTTTAAAATCAATTAGTCTGTTATATCAGCATCTGGTGTGTGGTAGCTGGTGGTGATCCAAGACTGGTTCATCTTGATGAAAGTCAGTCGATCAACCGAGTCGGTGGACAGGCGCACCCTGTGATCCGTGACAAATCCTCCAGCAGCACTGAATGTGCGTTCTGAAAGAACGCTGGATGCAGGACAGGCCAGTAGCTCAATTGCATACTGTGCAAGCTCTGGCCAGTGATCCATCCTCAAGACCCAGTAAGCCAGAGGATTTTCGGTGGGGAAGGTGTCCAAGTCTGACCTTGCCCCTAGGTATTCCTGGACCATGTATATCGGACGCTGGCGATGGTTGCTGGAACCGATCATACTTTGGGGCTGCGGACTAAAGAATTGTCTGAACGCATCGGTCAGACGGCCACCTTCCCCACCGCTCCTTCTTTGACTGCCCGAAGCCTCAGCAACTCGTTGTCCAGGACCAGGAGTTTGTAACCTCCCAGTCTCTGGGAACGCGTTGCACAGACCTTTCTGCAAGGCCTCCCGGAGTTGTCTCATCCTCTGCTCCCTCTGCGACGGTAACATAAGGTCCGCAACCTTACCCTTGTACCGTGGATCAAGGAGAGTGGCCAGCCAGTAATGGTCCCTCTCCTTGATCCGAAGAATACGAGGATCCTTCCGCAGACTTTGCAGGATCAGGGAGGCCATGCAGCGTAGGTTTGCTGAGGCATTCGCTCCGGAGTCCTCTGGGTCACTAAGGACGACATGATCCGCAGCCACCTCCTCCCAGCCACGTACAAGTCCACTGGTTTCTTGGGACTGTAAATCATCCCTAAAAGACTGCTGCTGATGATGCTGAGTGCCAGCCTCCACCTCCATGCTGACACAATCCTCCTCCTCCTCCTCCTCCTCCTCCTCCTCCTCTTCCTGTGCGATGGGTGGGACAGAAGGAACACTGTCTGGGTAAAGGGGGCCTTGAGAGGCAAGGAAGTCCTCCTCTTCCTGCCTCTGTTCTGCCTCAAGTGCCCTGTCCATTATTCCACGCAGCGTGTGCTCCAACAGGTGGACAAGAGGTACAGTGTCACTGATGCATGCACTGTCACTGCTCACCATCCTCGTGGCCTCCTCAAATGGTGCCAGGACAGTGCATGCATCCCTGATCATGCCCCACTGGCGTGGAGAAAAAAAACCAAGCTCCCCTGACCCTGTCCTGGTGCCGTAGTCGCACAGGTACTCATTGATGGCCCTCTGCTGCGTGTGCAGCCGCTGCAGCATGGCCAACGTTGAGTTCCACCTGGTGGGCATGTCACATATAAGGCGGTTCTTGGGCAGGTTCAACTCCTTTTGCAGCTCAGCCAGGCGAGCCCTGGCATTATAAGATCTGCGGAAATGCACACAGACTTTCCTGGCCTGCCTCAGGACATCCTGTAAGCCCGGGTACCTGCCCAAGAACCGCTGCACCACCAGGTTAAGGACGTGAGCCACACAGGGCACATGGGTCAGTTGTCCCTGTCGGAGGGCGGAGAGGAGGTTGGTGCCATTGTCGCAAACCACCATTCCTGGCTTAAGCTGGCGTGGCGTCAACCACCTCTCGGCCTGGCCCTGCAGAGCAGACAGGACCTCTGCCCCAGTGTGGCTTCTGTCCCCCAAACACACCAGCGCAAGCACGGCATGGCATCTTTTTGCCTGCGTACTTGCGTAGCCCCTTGAACGCCTACGGAGCACCGCTGGTTCATAGGACAAACCACAGGAAGAGGCCATGGAGGAAGAAGAAGAGGAGGGGGTGGAGGAGAGAGGTGTGTTACAACCAGTAGTAGCATTTTGGAGGCGTGGCGGTGGAACAACCTCCAACACTACTGCACCTTGTCCTGCATCGTTCCCAGCTGCCAAAAGAGTGACCCAATGGGCCGTGAAAGAAAGGTAACGTCCCTGTCCATGCCTGCTGGACCATGAGTCAGCGGTAATATGCACCTTACCGCTGACCGCCCTGTCCAGCGAGGCCAAGACATTGCCTTCCACATGCCGGTAGAGAGCCGGAATAGCCTTCCGTGAGAAAAAGTGGCGTTTGGGAACCTGCCACTGAGGAACCGCACATTGCACAAACTCACGGAAGGGGGCCGAGTCTACCAACTGAAAAGGCAGCAGTTGAAGCGCTAGCAATTTAGCCAAGCTAGCATTCAACCGCTGGGCATGTGGATGGCTGTGAGTGAACTTCTTTCGACGGTCCAGCAGCTGGGGCAGGGAAATTTGCCTGCTAGAATCGGACGTCGGTGTACTGCTAGCAGAGTGGCCACAAGTACTTGGCTGTGACACACCTAATTCTACACCTTCATTCCTCTCAGTGCATGTTTCAGAGAGGACTGAAGTTATAGTGGGGTTGGAGATCCCAGCTGATGCGGTGCAAGGAGAGGTCCGCTTTGTTCTTTGGTGTGGGTCTTTGAGGTAGGCTTGCCAACGAGCTGCATGGCAGGTCAACATATGTCTGGTCAGGCATGTGGTACCCAAGCGGCTGATGTTTTGGCCACGCGATATACGCTTGAGACATATGTTGCAAACAGCAGCTGTGCGATCTGATGCACTAGCCTCAAAAAAGGCCCACACCAAAGAACTTTTTGAATGACGGGCAGAGGCAGCGCCCTGCACAGGCGGAGCTCTGCGGTGTGATTCCGTCGGTGTACTGCCCTTACGCTGGCCACCAAAGGGCATCCTGCCTCGTTGGAGATGTGCCTCCTCCTCATCCTCCTCCTCCTCCTCTCTCCTATTAGGCACCCACGTGGAGTCAGTGACCTCATCATCCCCTCCCTCCTCATCACTGGAGCCAATCTGGCAGTATGCTGCAGCTGCTGGAACATGACTGCCAGATTGGTGTCCTTCTTGAGAATCCCCTCTGTCTGCTCTCACGCTACTGCCTTCCTGTAGCTGGGTTTCATCATCAGACCCTTCGAAACGCTGGGCATCCTCCTGGAGCATGTACCCAACACTGTGCTCAAACAGTTCGGGGGACTCCTCAGGAGGAGGACATGGTGGGTCTAGGGAAGGAGTGACTGATGATGAGTCTGACATTGATACCAGGGAAGAGGACGCTTTGGCAGCTGCTTTGCCAGTACCCTGAGCCTGGGTGAGAGAGGATGAGGAGGAGGAGGAGGGCTTGGTCATCCACTCTACCAAGTCTTCGGCATGATGTGGCTCAACATGTCCAGCTGCCGAAAAGAAGGACAAGCGTGTCCCATGGCCATGTGCTGATGACAATGCACCGCGTCCACGACCAGCACTGTTGCCCCCAGACACAGAGCCTGCTTGCCCTCTTTTATTGCCTCCTGACTGTCTGCCTCTCCTTGTTTGCCTTCCAGACATTCTAATAGATGGCCTGCAGGGAGATGGGAAAAAAGCAATAAGGGCTACCTTCAGGTGTCCTTCTCTGTCCCTTTACTTAAGGATTTCTAAATATGGTTGAGGATGATTGCTTTTGCACAGAATAGCACAACGACAATTTCCCTGACTGTCCAAAAAACAAGGATTTCAAAGATGGTTGATGAGGAATGCTTTAGCACACTATAGCACAAGGAGAATTTCCCTCACTGTCCTTCCCTGTCCCTAGAAACAAGGATTATCACAGTGAAAGAAACTGACACTCTTCCTACCTATAGTTTTCTGTCCCTAGAAAAAATGTTTTTTTAAAGCACACTATAGCACAAGGAGAATTTCCCTCACTGTCCTTCCCTGTCCCTAGAAACAAGGATTATCACAGTGAAAGAAACTGACACTCTTCCTACCTATAGTTTTCTGTCCCTAGAAAAAATGTTTTTTTAAAGCACACTATAGCACAAGGAGAATTTCCCTCACTGTCCTTCCCTGTCCCTAGAAACAAGGATTATCACAGTGAAAGAAACTGACACTCTTCCTACCTATAGTTTTCTGTCCCTAGAAAAAATGTTTTTTTAAAGCACACTATAGCACAAGGAGAATTTCCCTCACTGTCCTTCCCTGTCCCTAGAAACAAGGATTATCACAGTGAAAGAAGCTGACACTCTTCCTACCTATAGTTTTCTGTCCCTAGAAAAAATGTTTTTTTAAAGCACACTATAGCACAAGGAGAATTTCCCTCACTGTCCTTCCCTGTCCCTAGAAACAAGGATTATCACAGTGAAAGAAACTGACACTCTTCCTACCTATAGTTTTCTGTCCCTAGAAAAAATGTTTTTTTAAAGCACACTATAGCACAAGGAGAATTTCCCTCACTGTCCTTCCCTGTCCCTAGAAACAAGGATTATCACAGTGAAAGAAACTGACACTCTTCCTACCTATAGTTTTCTGTCCCTAGAAAAAATGTTTTTTTAAAGCACACTATAGCACAAGGAGAATTTCCCTCACTGTCCTTCCCTGTCCCTAGAAACAAGGATTATCACAGTGAAAGAAACTGACACTCTTCCTACCTATAGTTTTCTGTCCCTAGAAAAAATGTTTTTTTAAAGCACACTATAGCACAAGGAGAATTTCCCTCACTGTCCTTCCCTGTCCCTAGAAACAAGGATTATCACAGTGAAAGAAACTGACACTCTTCCTACCTATAGTTTTCTGTCCCTAGAAAAAATGTTTTTTTAAAGCACACTATAGCACAAGGAGAATTTCCCTCACTGTCCTTCCCTGTCCCTAGAAACAAGGATTATCACAGTGAAAGAAGCTGACACTCTTCCTACCTATAGTTTTCTGTCCCTAGAAAAAATGTTTTTTTAAAGCACACTATAGCACAAGGAGAATTTCCCTCACTGTCCTTCCCTGTCCCTAGAAACAAGGATTATCACAGTGAAAGAAACTGACACTCTTCCTACCTATAGTTTTCTGTCCCTAGAAAAAATGTTTTTTTAAAGCACACTATAGCACAAGGAGAATTTCCCTCACTGTCCTTCCCTGTCCCTAGAAACAAGGATTATCACAGTGAAAGAAACTGACACTCTTCCTACCTATAGTTTTCTGTCCCTAGAAAAAATGTTTTTTTAAAGCACACTATAGCACAAGGAGAATTTCCCTCACTGTCCTTCCCTGTCCCTAGAAACAAGGATTATCACAGTGAAAGAAACTGACACTCTTCCTACCTATAGTTTTCTGTCCCTAGAAAAAATTTTTTTTTTAAAGCACACTATAGCACAAGGAGAATTTCCCTCACTGTCCTTCCCTGTCCCTAGAAACAAGGATTATCACAGTGAAAGAAACTGACACTCTTCCTACCTATAGTTTTCTGTCCCTAGAAAAAATGTTTTTTTAAAGCACACTATAGCACAAGGAGAATTTCCCTCACTGTCCTTCCCTGTCCCTAGAAACAAGGATTATCACAGTGAAAGAAACTGACACTCTTCCTACCTATAGTTTTCTGTCCCTAGAAAAAATGTTTTTTTAAAGCACACTATAGCACAAGGAGAATTTCCCTCACTGTCCTTCCCTGTCCCTAGAAACAAGGATTATCACAGTGAAAGAAACTGACACTCTTCCTACCTATAGTTTTCTGTCCCTAGAAAAAATGTTTTTTTTAAAGCACACTATAGCACAAGGAGAATTTCCCTCACTGTCCTTCCCTGTCCCTAGAAACAAGGATTATCACAGTGAAAGAAACTGACACTCTTCCTACCTATAGTTTTCTGTCCCTAGTCCCTAAAAAAAAATGTTTTTTTAAAGCACACTATAGCACAAGGAGAATTTCCCTCACTGTCCTTCCCTGTCCCTAGAAACAAGGATTATCACAGTGAAAGAAACTGACACTCTTCCTACCTATAGTTTTCTGTCCCTAGAAAAAATGTTTTTTTAAAGCACACTATAGCACAAGGAGAATTTCCCTCACTGTCCTTCCCTGTCCCTAGAAACAAGGATTATCACAGTGAAAGAAGCTGACACTCTTCCTCCCTATAGTTTTCTGTCCCTAGAAAAAATGTTTTTTTAAAGCACACTATAGCACAAGGAGAATTTCCCTCACTGTCCTTCCCTGTCCCTAGAAACAAGGATTATCACAGTGAAAGAAACTGACACTCTTCCTACCTATAGTTTTCTGTCCCTAGAAAAAATGTTTTTTTAAAGCACACTATAGCACAAGGAGAATTTCCCTCACTGTCCTTCCCTGTCCCTAGAAACAAGGATTATCACAGTGAAAGAAACTGACACTCTTCCTACCTATAGTTTTCTGTCCCTAGAAAAAATGTTTTTTTAAAGCACACTATAGCACAAGGAGAATTTCCCTCACTGTCCTTCCCTGTCCCTAGAAACAAGGATTATCACAGTGAAAGAAACTGACACTCTTCCTACCTATAGTTTTCTGTCCCTAGAAAAAATGTTTTTTTAAAGCACACTATAGCACAAGGAGAATTTCCCTCACTGTCCTTCCCTGTCCCTAGAAACAAGGATTATCACAGTGAAAGAAACTGACACTCTTCCTACCTATAGTTTTCTGTCCCTAGAAAAAATGTTTTTTTAAAGCACACTATAGCACAAGGAGAATTTCCCTCACTGTCCTTCCCTGTCCCTAGAAACAAGGATTATCACAGTGAAAGAAACTGACACTCTTCCTACCTATAGTTTTCTGTCCCTAGAAAAAATGTTTTTTTAAAGCACACTATAGCACAAGGAGAATTTCCCTCACTGTCCTTCCCTGTCCCTAGAAACAAGGATTATCACAGTGAAAGAAACTGACACTCTTCCTACCTATAGTTTTCTGTCCCTAGAAAAAATGTTTTTTTAAAGCACACTATAGCACAAGGAGAATTTCCCTCACTGTCCTTCCCTGTCCCTAGAAACAAGGATTATCACAGTGAAAGAAACTGACACTCTTCCTACCTATAGTTTTCTGTCCCTAGAAAAAATGTTTTTTTAAAGCACACTATAGCACAAGGAGAATTTCCCTCACTGTCCTTCCCTGTCCCTAGAAACAAGGATTATCACAGTGAAAGAAACTGACACTCTTCCTACCTATAGTTTTCTGTCCCTAGAAAAAATGTTTTTTTTAAAGCACACTATAGCACAAGGAGAATTTCCCTCACTGTCCTTCCCTGTCCCTAGAAACAAGGATTATCACAGTGAAAGAAACTGACACTCTTCCTACCTATAGTTTTCTGTCCCTAGAAATTTTTTTTTTAAAGCACACTATAGCACAAGGAGAATTTCCCTCACTGTCCTTCCCTGTCCCTAGAAACAAGGATTATCACAGTGAAAGAAACTGACACTCTTCCTACCTATAGTTTTCTGTCCCTAGAAAAAATGTTTTTTTAAAGCACACTATAGCACAAGGAGAATTTCCCTCACTGTCCTTCCCTGTCCCTAGAAACAAGGATTATCACAGTGAAAGAAACTGACACTCTTCCTACCTATAGTTTTCTGTCCCTAGAAAAAATGTTTTTTTAAAGCACACTATAGCACAAGGAGAATTTCCCTCACTGTCCTTCCCTGTCCCTAGAAACAAGGATTATCACAGTGAAAGAAACTGACACTCTTCCTACCTATAGTTTTCTGTCCCTAGAAAAAATGTTTTTTTAAAGCACACTATAGCACAAGGAGAATTTCCCTCACTGTCCTTCCCTGTCCCTAGAAACAAGGATTGTCACAGTGAAAGAAACTGACACTCTTCCTACCTATAGTTTTCTGTCCCTAGAAAAAATGTTTTTTTAAAGCACACTATAGCACAAGGAGAATTTCCCTCACTGTCCTTCCCTGTCCCTAGAAACAAGGATTATCACAGTGAAAGAAACTGACACTCTTCCTACCTATAGTTTTCTGTCCCTAGAAAAAATGTTTTTTTAAAGCACACTATAGCACAAGGAGAATTTCCCTCACTGTCCTTCCCTGTCCCTAGAAACAAGGATTATCACAGTGAAAGAAACTGACACTCTTCCTACCTATAGTTTTCTGTCCCTAGAAAAAATGTTTTTTTAAAGCACACTATAGCACAAGGAGAATTTCCCTCACTGTCCTTCCCTGTCCCTAGAAACAAGGATTATCACAGTGAAAGAAACTGACACTCTTCCTACCTATAGTTTTCTGTCCCTAGAAAAAATGTTTTTTTAAAGCACACTATAGCACAAGGAGAATTTCCCTCACTGTCCTTCCCTGTCCCTAGAAACAAGGATTATCACAGTGAAAGAAACTGACACTCTTCCTACCTATAGTTTTCTGTCCCTAGAAAAAATGTTTTTTTAAAGCACACTATAGCACAAGGAGAATTTCCCTCACTGTCCTTCCCTGTCCCTAGAAACAAGGATTATCACAGTGAAAGAAACTGACACTCTTCCTACCTATAGTTTTCTGTCCCTAGAAAAAATGTTTTTTTAAAGCACACTATAGCACAAGGAGAATTTCCCTCACTGTCCTTCCCTGTCCCTAGAAACAAGGATTATCACAGTGAAAGAAACTGACACTCTTCCTACCTATAGTTTTCTGTCCCTAGAAAAAATGTTTTTTTAAAGCACACTATAGCACAAGGAGAATTTCCCTCACTGTCCTTCCCTGTCCCTAGAAACAAGGATTATCACAGTGAAAGAAACTGACACTCTTCCTACCTATAGTTTTCTGTCCCTAGAAAAAATGTTTTTTTAAAGCACACTATAGCACAAGGAGAATTTCCCTCACTGTCCTTCCCTGTCCCTAGAAACAAGGATTATCACAGTGAAAGAAACTGACACTCTTCCTACCTATAGTTTTCTGTCCCTAGAAAAAATGTTTTTTTAAAGCACACTATAGCACAAGGAGAATTTCCCTCACTGTCCTTCCCTGTCCCTAGAAACAAGGATTATCACAGTGAAAGAAACTGACACTCTTCCTACCTATAGTTTTCTGTCCCTAGAATTTTTTTTTTTTTAAAGCACACTATAGCACAAGGAGAATTTCCCTCACTGTCCTTCCCTGTCCCTAGAAACAAGGATTATCACAGTGAAAGAAACTGACACTCTTCCTACCTATAGTTTTCTGTCCCTAGAAAAAATGTTTTTTTAAAGCACACTATAGCACAAGGAGAATTTCCCTCACTGTCCTTCCCTGTCCCTAGAAACAAGGATTATCACAGTGAAAGAAACTGACACTCTTCCTACCTATAGTTTTCTGTCCCTAGAAAAAATGTTTTTTTAAAGCACACTATAGCACAAGGAGAATTTCCCTCACTGTCCTTCCCTGTCCCTAGAAACAAGGATTATCACAGTGAAAGAAACTGACACTCTTCCTACCTATAGTTTTCTGTCCCTAGAAAAAATGTTTTTTTAAAGCACACTATAGCACAAGGAGAATTTCCCTCACTGTCCTTCCCTGTCCCTAGAAACAAGGATTATCACAGTGAAAGAAACTGACACTCTTCCTACCTATAGTTTTCTGTCCCTAGAAAAAATGTTTTTTTAAAGCACACTATAGCACAAGGAGAATTTCCCTCACTGTCCTTCCCTGTCCCTAGAAACAAGGATTATCACAGTGAAAGAAACTGACACTCTTCCTACCTATAGTTTTCTGTCCCTAGAAAAAATGTTTTTTTAAAGCACACTATAGCACAAGGAGAATTTCCCTCACTGTCCTTCCCTGTCCCTAGAAACAAGGATTATCACAGTGAAAGAAACTGACACTCTTCCTACCTATAGTTTTCTGTCCCTAGAAAAAATGTTTTTTTAAAGCACACTATAGCACAAGGAGAATTTCCCTCACTGTCCTTCCCTGTCCCTAGAAACAAGGATTATCACAGTGAAAGAAACTGACACTCTTCCTACCTATAGTTTTCTGTCCCTAGAAAAAATGTTTTTTTAAAGCACACTATAGCACAAGGAGAATTTCCCTCACTGTCCTTCCCTGTCCCTAGAAACAAGGATTATCACAGTGAAAGAAACTGACACTCTTCCTACCTATAGTTTTCTGTCCCTAGAAAAAATGTTTTTTTAAAGCACACTATAGCACAAGGAGAATTTCCCTCACTGTCCTTCCCTGTCCCTAGAAACAAGGATTATCACAGTGAAAGAAACTGACACTCTTCCTACCTATAGTTTTCTGTCCCTAGAAAAAATGTTTTTTTAAAGCACACTATAGCACAAGGAGAATTTCCCTCACTGTCCTTCCCTGTCCCTAGAAACAAGGATTATCACAGTGAAAGAAACTGACACTCTTCCTACCTATAGTTTTCTGTCCCTAGAAAAAATGTTTTTTTAAAGCACACTATAGCACAAGGAGAATTTCCCTCACTGTCCTTCCCTGTCCCTAGAAACAAGGATTATCACAGTGAAAGAAACTGAC
The DNA here is from genome assembly GCA_029206835.1 of Rana muscosa. Classification (NCBI taxonomy): domain Eukaryota; kingdom Metazoa; phylum Chordata; class Amphibia; order Anura; family Ranidae; genus Rana; species Rana muscosa. The sequence continues at coordinate 621,831,363 of CM055118.1, forward strand.
ACTCTTCCTACCTATAGTTTTCTGTCCCTAGAAAAAATGTTTTTTTAAAGCACACTATAGCACAAGGAGAATTTCCCTCACTGTCCTTCCCTGTCCCTAGAAACAAGGATTATCACAGTGAAAGAAACTGACACTCTTCCTACCTATAGTTTTCTGTCCCTAGAAATTTTTTTTTTTTAAAGCACACTATAGCACAAGGAGAATTTCCCTCACTGTCCTTCCCTGTCCCTAGAAACAAGGATTATCACAGTGAAAGAAACTGACACTCTTCCTACCTATAGTTTTCTGTCCCTAGAAAAAATGTTTTTTTAAAGCACACTATAGCACAAGGAGAATTTCCCTCACTGTCCTTCCCTGTCCCTAGAAACAAGGATTATCACAGTGAAAGAAACTGACACTCTTCCTACCTATAGTTTTCTGTCCCTAGAAAAAATGTTTTTTTAAAGCACACTATAGCACAAGGAGAATTTCCCTCACTGTCCTTCCCTGTCCCTAGAAACAAGGATTATCACAGTGAAAGAAACTGACACTCTTCCTACCTATAGTTTTCTGTCCCTAGAAAAAATGTTTTTTTAAAGCACACTATAGCACAAGGAGAATTTCCCTCACTGTCCTTCCCTGTCCCTAGAAACAAGGATTATCACAGTGAAAGAAACTGACACTCTTCCTAACTATAGTTTTCTGTCCCTAGAAAAAATGTTTTTTTAAAGCACACTATAGCACAAGGAGAATTTCCCTCACTGTCCTTCCCTGTCCCTAGAAACAAGGATTATCACAGTGAAAGAAACTGACACTCTTCCTACCTATAGTTTTCTGTCCCTAGAAAAAATGTTTTTTTAAAGCACACTATAGCACAAGGAGAATTTCCCTCACTGTCCTTCCCTGTCCCTAGAAACAAGGATTATCACAGTGAAAGAAACTGACACTCTTCCTACCTATAGTTTTCTGTCCCTAGAAAAAATGTTTTTTTAAAGCACACTATAGCACAAGGAGAATTTCCCTCACTGTCCTTCCCTGTCCCTAGAAACAAGGATTATCACAGTGAAAGAAACTGACACTCTTCCTACCTATAGTTTTCTGTCCCTAGAAAAAATGTTTTTTTAAAGCACACTATAGCACAAGGAGAATTTCCCTCACTGTCCTTCCCTGTCCCTAGAAACAAGGATTATCACAGTGAAAGAAACTGACACTCTTCCTACCTATAGTTTTCTGTCCCTAGAAAAAATGTTTTTTTAAAGCACACTATAGCACAAGGAGAATTTCCCTCACTGTCCTTCCCTGTCCCTAGAAACAAGGATTATCACAGTGAAAGAAACTGACACTCTTCCTACCTATAGTTTTCTGTCCCTAGAAAAAATGTTTTTTTAAAGCCCACTATAGCACAAGGAGAATTTCCCTCACTGTCCTTCCCTGTCCCTAGAAACAAGGATTATCACAGTGAAAGAAACTGACACTCTTCCTACCTATAGTTTTCTGTCCCTAGAAAAAATGTTTTTTTAAAGCACACTATAGCACAAGGAGAATTTCCCTCACTGTCCTTCCCTGTCCCTAGAAACAAGGATTATCACAGTGAAAGAAACTGACACTCTTCCTACCTATAGTTTTCTGTCCCTAGAAAAAATGTTTTTTTAAAGCACACTATAGCACAAGGAGAATTTCCCTCACTGTCCTTCCCTGTCCCTAGAAACAAGGATTATCACAGTGAAAGAAACTGACACTCTTCCTACCTATAGTTTTCTGTCCCTAGAAAAAATGTTTTTTTAAAGCACACTATAGCACAAGGAGAATTTCCCTCACTGTCCTTCCCTGTCCCTAGAAACAAGGATTATCACAGTGAAAGAAACTGACACTCTTCCTACCTATAGTTTTCTGTCCCTAGAAAAAATGTTTTTTTAAAGCACACTATAGCACAAGGAGAATTTCCCTCACTGTCCTTCCCTGTCCCTAGAAACAAGGATTATCACAGTGAAAGAAACTGACACTCTTCCTACCTATAGTTTTCTGTCCCTAGAAAAAATGTTTTTTTAAAGCACACTATAGCACAAGGAGAATTTCCCTCACTGTCCTTCCCTGTCCCTAGAAACAAGGATTATCACAGTGAAAGAAACTGACACTCTTCCTACCTATAGTTTTCTGTCCCTAGAAAAAATGTTTTTTTAAAGCACACTATAGCACAAGGAGAATTTCCCTCACTGTCCTTCCCTGTCCCTAGAAACAAGGATTATCACAGTGAAAGAAACTGACACTCTTCCTACCTATAGTTTTCTGTCCCTAGAAAAAATGTTTTTTTAAAGCACACTATAGCACAAGGAGAATTTCCCTCACTGTCCTTCCCTGTCCCTAGAAACAAGGATTATCACAGTGAAAGAAACTGACACTCTTCCTACCTATAGTTTTCTGTCCCTAGAAAAAATGTTTTTTTAAAGCACACTATAGCACAAGGAGAATTTCCCTCACTGTCCTTCCCTGTCCCTAGAAACAAGGATTATCACAGTGAAAGAAACTGACACTCTTCCTACCTATAGTTTTCTGTCCCTAGAAAAAATGTTTTTTTAAAGCACACTATAGCACAAGGAGAATTTCCCTCACTGTCCTTCCCTGTCCCTAGAAACAAGGATTATCACAGTGAAAGAAACTGACACTCTTCCTACCTATAGTTTTCTGTCCCTAGAAAAAATGTTTTTTTAAAGCACACTATAGCACAAGGAGAATTTCCCTCACTGTCCTTCCCTGTCCCTAGAAACAAGGATTATCACAGTGAAAGAAACTGACACTCTTCCTACCTATAGTTTTCTGTCCCTAGAAAAAAAATTTTTTTAAAGCACACTATAGCACAAGGAGAATTTCCCTCACTGTCCTTCCCTGTCCCTAGAAACAAGGATTCGCACAGTAAAACACACTGACACTCTCCCTACCTATCCTTCTCTTTCCCTAAACTAAAGGAATCCAGGTTAAGCAAGAAAAAATAAATGTCACTGTCCCTGCCTATGCTTCTCTTTCCCTGCTCCGGAACACACTACACTAGGCCGCCGTGCTGGCGGCCTTTTATAGTGTGGGGTGTGTACTAAACACCCTCAGCAATAATTGGCCACAGGCATCCTGCCTGTGGCCAATCATTGCTCTCCTCGCTGCCGGCGCTGTGATTGGCCAAGCATGCGGGGTCACAGTGCATGCTTGGCCAATCACAGCGCCTGGATGACACTGCGATGGTGTAGTGCATTGTGGGCTGTTCGCGTCACTCGAATTAGGCGCGAACGGCCCAAATCGTTCGATCTTCGTCGAACGATCGAACAGCCGATGTTCGAGTCGAACGTATGTTCGACTCGAACACCGAGCTCATCCCTACTCAGGACATCCTGTAAGCCCGGGTACCTGCCCAAGAACCGCTGCACCACCAGGTTAAAGACGTGAGCCATACAGGGCACATGGGTCAGTTGTCCCTGTCGGAGGGCGGAGAGGAGGTTGGTGCCATTGTCGCAAACCACCATTCCTGGCTTAAGCTGGCGTGGCGTCAACCACCTCTCGGCCTGCCCCTGCAGAGCAGACAGGACCTCTGCCCCAGTGTGGCTCCTGTCCCCCAAACACACCAGCGCAAGCACGGCATGGCATCTTTTTGCCTGCGTACTTGCGTAGCCCCTTGAACGCCTACGGAGCACCGCTGGTTCCGAGGACAAACCACAGGAAGAGGCCATGGAGGAAGAAGAAGAGGAGGGGGTGGAGGAGAGAGGTGTGTCACAACCAGTAGTAGCATTTTGGAGGCGTGGCGGTGGAACAACCTCCAACACTACTGCACCTTGTCCTGCATCCTTCCCAGCTGCCAAAAGAGTGACCCAATGGGCCGTGAAAGAAAGGTAACGTCCCTGTCCATGCCTGCTGGACCATGAGTCAGCGGTAATATGCACCTTACCGCTGACCGCCCTGTCCAGCGAGGCCAAGACATTGCCTTCCACATGCCTGTAGAGAGCCGGAATAGCCTTCCGTGCGAAAAAGTGTCGTTTGGGAACCTGCCACTGAGGAACCGCACATTGCACAAACTCACGGAAGGGGGCCGAGTCTACCAACTGAAAAGGCAGCAGTTGAAGCGCTAGCAATTTAGCCAAGCTAGCATTCAACCGCTGGGCATGTGGATGGCTGGGAGTGAACTTCTTTCGACGATCCAGCAGCTGGGGCAGGGAAATTTGCCTGCTAGAATCGGACGTTGGTGTACTGCTAGCAGAGTGCCCGCAAGTACTTGCCTGTGACACACCTAATTCTACACCTTCATTCCTCTCAGAGCAGGTTTCAGAGAGGAGTGACGGTATAGTGGGGTTGGAGATCCCAGCTGATGCGGTGCAAGAAGAGGTCAGCTTTGTTCTTTGGTGTGGGTCTTTAAGGTAGGCTTGCCAACGAGCTGCATGGCAGGTCAACATATGTCTGATCAAGCATGTGGTGCCCAAGCGGCTGATGTTTTGGCCACGCGATATACGCTTGAGACATATGTTGCAAACAGCAGCTGTGCGATCTGATGCACTCGCCTCAAAAAAGGCCCACACCAAAGAACTTTTTGAATGACGGGCAGAGGCAGCGCCCTGCACAGGCGGAGCTCTGCGGTGTGATTCCGTCGGTGTGCTGCCCATACGCTGGCCTCTCAAGGGCATCCTGCCTCGTTGGAGATGTGCCTCCTCCTCATCCTCCTCCTCCTCCTCTCTCCTATTAGGCACCCACGTGGAGTCAGTGACCTCATCATCCCCTCCCTCCTCATCACTGGAGCCAATCTGGCAGTATGCTGCAGCTGCTGGAGCATGACTGCCAGATTGGTGTCCTTCTTGAGCATCCCCTCTCTCTGCTTTCACGCTGCTGCCTTCCTCTAGCTGGGTATCATCATCAGATCCTTCCAAACGCTGGGCATCCTCCTGGAGCATGTACCCAACACTGTGCTCAAACAGTTTGGGGGACTCCTCAGGAGGAGGGCATGGTGGGTCTAGGGAAGGATTGACTAATGAAGATAATGATACCAGAGAAGAGGACGCTTTGGCAGCTGCTTTGCCAGTACCCTGAGCCTGGGTGAGAGAGGATGAGGAGGATGAGGTGGGCTTGGTCATCCACTCTACCAAGTCTTCAGCATGATGTGGCTCAACATGTCCAGCTGCCGAAAACAAGGACAAGCGTGTCCCATGGCCATGTGCTGATGACAATGCACCGCGTACACGACCAGCACTGTTGCCCCCAGACACAGAGCCTGCTTGCCCTCTTTTTCTGCCTCCTGACTGTCTGCCTCTCCTTGGTTGCCTTCCAGACATTTTAATGGATGGCCTGCAGGGAGATGGGAAAAACAGCAATAAGGGCTACCTTCAGGTGTATATTGTGCAGGAGGCTTAGCAACAATGACACTGACACTGTCCCCTGCCTATCCTTCTCTGTCCCTAAACACAAGGATTGAAAATATGGTTCAGCAAAAAAGTTTTAGAACAGAATCGCACACTGACACTTTCCCTCACTGTCCTACTCTGTCCCTCCCTACAAACAAGATTTAGCACAGAATAGCACACTGATAATTTCTACGAGTGTCCTTCTCTGTCCCTAAACTCAAGGATTGAAAATATGGAACAGCAAAATTGGTTTAGAACAGAATAGCACACTGTCAGTTTCACTCACTGTACCTCTCTGTCCCTCAACTCAAGGATTGAAAATATGGAACAGCAAAATTGGTTTAGAACAGAATAGCACACTGTCAGTTTCACTCACTGTACCTCTCTGTCCCTCAACTCAAGGATTGAAAATATGGTTCAGCAAAATAGTTTTAGAACAGAATAGCACACTGACACTTTCCCTCACTGTCCTACTCTGTCCCTCCCTACAAACAAGATTTAGCACAGAATAGCACACTGATAATTTCTACGAGTGTCCTTCTCTGTCCCTAAACTCAAGGATTGAAAATATGGAACAGCAAAATTGGTTTAGAACAGAATAGCACACTGTCAGTTTCACTCACTGTACCTCTCTGTCCCTCAAATCAAGGATTGAAAATATGGAACAGCAAAATTGGTTTAGAACAGAATAGCACACTGTCAGTTTCACTCACTGTACCTCTCTGTCCCTCAAATCAAGGATTGAAAATATGGTTCAGCAAAATTGGTTTAGAACAGAATAGCACACTGTCAGTTTCACTCACTGTCCTACTCTGTCCCTCCCTACAAACAAGATTTAGCACAGAATAGCACACTGATAATTTCTATGAGTGTCCTTCTCTGTCCCTAAACTCAAGGATTGAAAATATGGAACAGCAAAATTGGTTTAGAACAGAATAGCACACTGTCAGTTTCACTCACTGTACCTCTCTGTCCCTCAACTCAAGGATTGAAAATATGGAACAGCAAAATTGGTTTAGAACAGAATAGCACACTGTCAGTTTCACTCACTGTACCTCTCTGTCCCCTCAACTCAAGGATTGAAAATATGGTTCAGCAAAATAGTTTTAGAACAGAATAGCACACTGACACTTTCCCTCACTGTCCTACTCTGTCCCTCCCTACAAACAAGATTTAGCACAGAATAGCACACTGATAATTTCTACGAGTGTCCTTCTCTGTCCCTAAACTCAAGGATTGAAAATATGGAACAGCAAAATTGGTTTAGAACAGAATAGCACACTGTCAGTTTCACTCACTGTACCTCTCTGTCCCTCAACTCAAGGATTGAAAATATGGAACAGCAAAATTGGTTTAGAACAGAATAGCACACTGTCAGTTTCACTCACTGTACCTCTCTGTCCCTCAACTCAAGGATTGAAAATATGGTTCAGCAAAATAGTTTTAGAACAGAATAGCACACTGACACTTTCCCTCACTGTCCTACTCTGTCCCTCCCTACAAACAAGATTTAGCACAGAATAGCACACTGATAATTTCTACGAGTGTCCTTCTCTGTCCCTAAACTCAAGGATTGAAAATATGGAACAGCAAAATTGGTTTAGAACAGAATAGCACACTGTCAGTTTCACTCACTGTACCTCTCTGTCCCTCAAATCAAGGATTGAAAATATGGTTCAGCAAAATAGTTTTAGAACAGAATAGCACACTGACACTTTCCCTCACTGTCCTACTCTGTCCCTCCCTACAAACAAGATTTAGCACAGAATAGCACACTGATAATTTCTACGAGTGTCCTTCTCTGTCCCTAAACTCAAGGATTGAAAATATGGAACAGCAAAATTGGTTTAGAACAGAATAGCACACTGTCAGTTTCACTCACTGTACCTCTCTGTCCCTCAACTCAAGGATTGAAAATATGGTTCAGCAAAATAGTTTTAGAACAGAATAGCGCACTGACACTTTCCCTCACTGTCCTACTCTGTCCCTCCCTACAAACAAGATTTAGCACAGAATAGCACACTGATAATTTCTACGAGTGTCCTTCTCTGTCCCTAAACTCAAGGATTGAAAATATGGAACAGCAAAATTGGTTTAGAACAGAATAGCACACTGTCAGTTTCACTCACTGTACCTCTCTGTCCCTCAACTCAAGGATTGAAAATATGGAACAGCAAAATTGGTTTAGAACAGAATAGCACACTGTCAGTTTCACTCACTGTACCTCTCTGTCCCTCAACTCAAGGATTGAAAATATGGAACAGCAAAATTGGTTTAGAACAGAATAGCACACTGTCAGTTTCACTCACTGTACCTCTCTGTCCCTCAACTCAAGGATTGAAAATATGGTTCAGCAAAATAGTTTTAGAACAGAATAGCACACTGACACTTTCCCTCACTGTCCTACTCTGTCCCTCCCTACAAACAAGATTTAGCACAGAATAGCACACTGATAATTTCTACGAGTGTCCTTCTCTGTCCCTAAACTCAAGGATTGAAAATATGGAACAGCAAAATTGGTTTAGAACAAAATAGCACACTGTCAGTTTCACTCACTGTACCTCTCTGTCCCTCAACTCAAGGATTGAAAATATGGAACAGCAAAATTGGTTTAGAACAGAATAGCACACTGTCAGTTTCACTCACTGTACCTCTCTGTCCCTCAACTCAAGGATTGAAAATATGGTTCAGCAAAATAGTTTTAGAACAGAATAGCACACTGACACTTTCCCTCACTGTCCTACTCTGTCCCTCCCTACAAACAAGATTTAGCACAGAATAGCACACTGATAATTTCTACGAGTGTCCTTCTCTGTCCCTAAACTCAAGGATTGAAAATATGGAACAGCAAAATTGGTTTAGAACAGAATAGCACACTGTCAGTTTCACTCACTGTACCTCTCTGTCCCTCAACTCAAGGATTGAAAATATGGAACAGCAAAATTGGTTTAGAACAGAATAGCACACTGTCAGTTTCACTCACTGTACCTCTCTGTCCCTCAACTCAAGGATTGAAAATATGGTTCAGCAAAATAGTTTTAGAACAGAATAGCACACTGACACTTTCCCTCACTGTCCTACTCTGTCCCTCCCTACAAACAAGATTTAGCACAGAATAGCACACTGATAATTTCTACGAGTGTCCTTCTCTGTCCCTAAACTCAAGGATTGAAAATATGGAACAGCAAAATTGGTTTAGAACAGAATAGCACACTGTCAGTTTCACTCACTGTACCTCTCTGTCCCTCAACTCAAGGATTGAAAATATGGAACAGCAAAATTGGTTTAGAACAGAATAGCACACTGTCAGTTTCACTCACTGTACCTCTCTGTCCCTCAACTCAAGGATTGAAAATATGGTTCAGCAAAATAGTTTTAGAACAGAATAGCACACTGACACTTTCCCTCACTGTCCTACTCTGTCCCTCCCTACAAACAAGATTTAGCACAGAATAGCACACTGATAATTTCTACGAGTGTCCTTCTCTGTCCCTAAACTCAAGGATTGAAAATATGGAACAGCAAAATTGGTTTAGAACAGAATAGCACACTGTCAGTTTCACTCACTGTACCTCTCTGTCCCTCAAATCAAGGATTGAAAATATGGTTCAGCAAAATAGTTTTAGAACAGAATAGCACACTGACACTTTCCCTCACTGTCCTACTCTGTCCCTCCCTACAAACAAGATTTAGCACAGAATAGCACACTGATAATTTCTACGAGTGTCCTTCTCTGTCCCTAAACTCAAGGATTGAAAATATGGAACAGCAAAATTGGTTTAGAACAGAATAGCACACTGTCAGTTTCACTCACTGTACATCTCTGTCCCTCAACTCAAGGATTGAAAATATGGTTCAGCAAAATAGTTTTAGAACAGAATAGCACACTGACACTTTCCCTCACTGTCCTACTCTGTCCCTCCCTACAAACAAGATTTAGCACAGAATAGCACACTGATAATTTCTACGAGTGTCCTTCTCTGTCCCTAAACTCAAGGATTGAAAATATGGAACAGCAAAATTGGTTTAGAACAGAATAGCACACTGTCAGTTTCACTCACTGTACCTCTCTGTCCCTCAACTCAAGGATTGAAAATATGGAACAGCAAAATTGGTTTAGAACAGAATAGCACACTGTCAGTTTCACTCACTGTACCTCTCTGTCCCTCAACTCAAGGATTGAAAATATGGTTCAGCAAAATAGTTTTAGAACAGAATAGCACACTGACACTTTCCCTCACTGTCCTACTCTGTCCCTCCCTACAAACAAGATTTAGCACAGAATAGCACACTGATAATTTCTACGAGTGTCCTTCTCTGTCCCTAAACTCAAGGATTGAAAATATGGAACAGCAAAATTGGTTTAGAACAGAATAGCACACTGTCAGTTTCACTCACTGTACCTCTCTGTCCCTCAACTCAAGGATTGAAAATATGGTTCAGCAAAATAGTTTTAGAACAGAATAGCACACTGACACATTCCCTCACTGTACCACTCTGTCCCTAAACTCAAGGATTGAAAATATGGTTCAGCAAAATAGTTTTAGAACAGAATAGCACACTGACACTTTCCCTCACTGTACCTCTCTGTCCCTACAAACAAGGATTAGCACAGAATAGCACACTGTCACTGACACTCTCCCTACCTATCCTTATTTGTCCCTAAACACAAGGAATCTAGGAATAGTAAAGGAAAAATAATGACACTGTCCCTGCCTATGCTTCTCTTTCCCTGCTCCGGAAAACACTACACAAGGCCGCCGCGCTGGCGGCCTTTTATAGTGTGGGGCGTGTACTAAACCCCATCAGCAATAATTGGCCACAGGCATCCTGCCTGTGGCCAATCATTGCTCTCCTCGCTGCCGGCGCTGTGATTGGCCAAGCATGCGGGGTCACAGTGCATGCTTGGCCAATCACAGCGCCTGGATGACACTGCGATGGCGTAGTGCATTGTGGGCCGTTCGCGTCACTCGAATTTGGCGCGAACGGCCCAAATCGTTCGATCTTCGTCGAACGATCGAACAGCCGATGTTCGAGTCGAACGTATGTTCGACTCGAACACGAAGCTTATCCCTATTGGTGGCTAACAACCTCAATGCTGACATCAGTCGATCCTACCCCTTGTGTTGCTATGGCTATTTTAGTGATTTTTATAGCATAAATATGGAATAACATTTTTAAGACCATGTATTGTTTTAGAAGCTAGGCATCCCCTATTCATGAGCTATTTGATAAATTCAATGCACACAGCTCTTATGACACCAAAAATTAGTTAAATATGTGCCGCTACTTAAAATAATATATTAACCACCAGGTGAAAAAAATCAATAAATGCAAAAACATATGTAGTGGGTGTTTGAATTTAAGGGAGGCATCTGGATGGTAGTGTAACCCAGATGCACAAATTGCTAGGGGATCCGAGACCTTTTTCTGGTTCTTGGAGGACTCTGGTGGTGTGAGGTTCCTTGCGGTCCTCGGGTGGCGCTGTTGCCCTGGGACGGGGCTGAACTCACACCGCAAGACTGTACCTTTTTTGTCCTCCCCTGGAGCTGGTACAGCGGGGCGGGGAACCCGCTGTGACGCAAAGGGAGAGGGGATAAAAGGGGCGGACGCCCTTACCACGGGGTTCAGAGTTGAGAGTTCGGAGTGGGAGTCGGAGAACTCGGCCGCACCCAGGCACCTTCAGCTTGGGTGCTGGCGTTACAGTGCTCCAGGCCTAGGTGCCCTTGGCCTAGCTGGAGCGGAGATGGAGTCCATCCTAGGCACCTTTAGCCTGGGGTGAGGTACTATGGCGGATGCCTGGGGCTCAGTACCTTCGACTGAGTTCCGCGAGGGTGGAGAAATCCGAGGGGGCCCTAACTCCTTGGGTGCCCGTGTCTGAGTTCGTGAGATCTGGTGTGCGGAACTTCTCTGGAGAGTCTGGCGCAGCATCGCTGGTGACAGAGAGGCCTCCGGTTTCTCCCTTTGACGGATTTCCTACCCCTGACAGGGGCCGTGCTAGCGAAGGTAATTCATGTTCTACCTCACATAGTCAGTGGCTGTGACTATTTACCACTGGTGATACCACAGTGGTTAGCAGGAGAAGGGAAAGGATTGTGCCTTGATCCATCCCCCATTACTACTCAGTAGAAGAAACTGTTTGTTGTTTGCCAAGAAGAATAAAACTGAGTTGGACCTATTCACTGTGTGGAACTCTGGTTACTAGGAGCAAAGGAGTCAGGGACGAAGTACTGGACTTGACTCTAGGACACCTACACAAAACCCAATCTTCTGGCCTTCACCTCTTAGCTATGGAGGACATGGGCCGTGGTGTATCTCATCCCTCCCCCCAGCATTGAGACCCCTAGACGAAGAAAGACAAGCCGAGTATGAGAAGGGGAGAGAGGGGTGAGGTCGCTACACGTGGGGGCATCGTGTCCGGGATGTGTGTGGTGTCTGAACTTGAACTTTGCTGCCCGGAGGAGTTCCGAGTAGGTCGGCCATATTGGCCAACGCGCCACCAGGCAACCCATAGCTGCGTAGTTCGTGGGCGGGGAGAGGAGAAAGCCCGCGAACAAGTGCAGAGTGTGGGAGGAGTCTGGCCATGTGGACATACGCACGTGGAGATTCCGGCGCGTGTGGGTCAGTGCGCAATGGAGCAGCGAAGAGAGAAGATGACTTTAACCACTCCAAGGATTTCAGCTTCTCCTTTCACGGACATGACTTCTCTGGCTGCTCCGATCATGGATACAGGGATAAGACTAAGGCCCCGGGGGCGATTGGCTCTGTACACCTGCAGAGACATGGAGGCCCTCAGTGTGATCTGTCCCGGCTGTTCGGGACTGGTGGTCCAGCTGAAGCCATTCGGGCGATGTGAGGTCTGCAAGGAGTTTCTCTTTGAGGTGGAACCATCCACAGAAAAGCCTCGGGCTTTCCACCTCAACTACCTCACAGGGACTGCCACTCCGGAAGGAGAGATCAATACTGGTGCGTTTCCCGTGCGCACTGATCTGGGCGAAGTGACTGCCCAAGCGGAGATGAAAAGAGAAAAATCCGAGGATGCTGCCTCGGTCACCAGCAGCTCCCTGCGCCGACCACCGAAGAGGAAAGTCGGCCTAGTGATGGCCTTGTGTGGTCGTGGAAGAGCTTCGCCCCGCTGCTTGCCTGGCCTGGATAGATGCGGAGAGAAGAGTCCTGGACATCCCTATTCTTCTGAAGGCCCAGGTGAGCCAGGGGTCGGGACTGTCTGTGTGGTTAAAAGTGGCAGAAGCCCACAGTCGGTAGAGGCCGTCAAGGGAGATAGTTCCGTGACTGGGAATTATCTGCCCGCTGAATGCTACGACACCTCCCACCTGGATTCATTGTCTGACAATGGCAATGATGGGGAGATAGACGAAATCTTCCACCAAAAGGGATGGGACAAGATGAAGCTACCCTCGTCCCATGTCACAAGGGACCTGACCATGTCTACTGGAGATAGTACACCCCGGGTGGAGGCCTCGGTGCCTAGGGAAGAATCTGGTCCACTGTCTGAGATTTCTCTTCTGGACTCAACATCCATTTCACATGTTCCTGTTGCGGGAGTGCAACGCAAGTCACTGCTGGCTCCTAGGCCCAGATCTACCGAGGTGGTGAATGCACCTCGCCACCCAGAAGCGATTGTTCCGCCTGGAGAAGGAGACCGGGCCACCATGCCACCTTTGTCAAGGCTGCAGCGTCTCTTCGGCCAGAAGGTTGCCCAAGAGTATGGGTGGGAATACCCGTACCTGCCTCGAGAACTGCTCTACGAGGTGGAAGTTTTTCGCCAAAGATGGTATGATACCTTTGTGTTGGACAAACCTAAAGTACCGCAAGCACGGCGATACCTTTCTTGTTCACCAACGGTCACCAAGAAGTTCCAGGACTGTAAAGCTAAGTGGATGCTGGGAAGGCATATCCATGTGGACAGAGTGGTGATTTGCCGCAAGGAAGGAGGGAATGCTGAGTACCATGTGGAGGCTTTGGACAGACATTTGAAGCCTGTGTTCCTGCCGCATCCAAGGTTTTACCTTTAGGAGGAAAGGAAAGACTCCTGTGTGTTCTTTTGCTGTTCATTATAGAACTTTCCAGAGTGCCTTCACCGGAACACAAGGACTGTGCCCTAGTTTTTTTTTTTTGCATTTGGGCAGTTCTACTCTTTGAAGAAATGGGAGCGGTTATTGTTTTGTTCTCCCTCTTTCTCCCTGCACTTCAGAGAAATCAGTGACTTTGGGGTTTTAGTCAGTGTAGAGTCACAGAGAAATGATCAAGAGAGAAAAAATAGGATTTTTATAACAGCTTACCTGTAAAATCCTTTTCTTAGGAGTACATCACGGGACACAGAGCGACATAGTCATTACTAATGGGTTATATAGATACCGTCAGGTGCTGGCACTGGCAACTTCCAAAACCGGAAGTACCCTCCCCTATATAAGCCCCTCCCATCCGGGAGCACCTCAGTTTTGTAGCAAAGCAATAAGTGTCCCCAAAGAGGGGCGGGAGCTCTGTGTCCCGTGATGTACTCCTAAGAAAAGGATTTTACAGGTAAGCTGTTATAAAAATCCTATTTTCTTTCTCGTACATCACGGGACACAGAGCGACATAGTCATTACTAATGGGATGTCCTAAAGCAATGCCCAATGAGGGGGGGGATACACCATATATAAGCTGAGCGCTATCAGACATGAGGATCTTTTGCGGCCTGCAACACACTGCGCCCAAAGGCGACATCCTCCTGACTTCTAACGTCCACCTGGTAGAACCTAGTAAACGTGTGAACTGAAGACCACGTTGCGGCCTTACAGATTTGAGCCAGGGAGGCCTGGTGATGCACTGCCCATGAAGTTCCAACTGCTCTCGTGGAGTGCGCTCTAACTTTGAACGGAGGCGGTCTCCTTCTCAAGCCATAAGCTTGCATAATGACCTGTCGAATCCACTTGGCTAAAGTAGATTTTGACGCTGCCTGACCCTTTCTGGGGCCTTCCGGCAGAATAAACAAAGTATCCGTTCTGCGAATCTGAGCAGTGGCTTTTAGATAAGCTTTAACTGCTCTTACTACATCCAAAGAATGCAATAACTTTTCCTCTACCGAAGTAGGTTTGGGGAAAAAAGAAGGAAGAACCACATCTTGGTTCAAATGAAACCTCGATACCACCTTAGGAAGAAAGGCTGGATGAGGACGTAACACTACTCTGTCCTTATGGATAACCAGATATGGCTCCTTACAGGACATAGCTGCTAATTCCGATACTCTTTTAGCCGAACAAATGGCTACTAGAAAAATCAATTTCCTGGTGAGAAGCACCAAGGAAATATGCTGTAATGGTTCAAATGGTTGTTTCTGTAGAACCGACAGAACCAAGTTTAGATCCCATGGACATATGGGAATATTAACCGGAGGACTAATACGCATCACTCCTTGTATAAAGGCTTTGACTAGTGAATGCGAAGCCAAGGGCCTTTGAAAAAATATTGACAAGGCCGAAAACTGACCCTTGATAGTACTCAAGGCAAGCTTCCTATCTACAGCCCACTGTAGGAAGTCCAGAATCCTACCTATTACGTACTTATGTGGATGCCATTTCTTGGCCTCACACCACGCGATGTACGCCTTCCAGATTCTATAGTAGATCTGCCTGGATACCGGCTTCCTGGCATTGATCATGGTAGATACCACAGCATTAGAGAGCCCTCTCTTTTTTAGAATGTGGGCTTCAATAGCCAGGCCGTCAAACCTAGGGCTGGTAAGGAAGGGTGGTATATCGGTCCTTGCGAAAGCCGGACGACGTGGGAGAGTCCAAGGACTCCCCACTGAAATTTTACAATCTCCGCGTACCACGCTCTTCGGGGCCACGCTGGAGCCACCGGAATCACCGGTTTCTTTTCTACCCTGATTCTGCGGAGTAATCGAGGTAACCATTGTGGCGGTGTGAATGCATATATCAGCTTGAACTGATCCCAAGGGAACACTAGGGCATCCGAGCCGCAAGCTAGGGGATCCCTTGTCCGAGAGACAAACCTGTCCCCCTTTGCGTTGAATCTGGATGCTAGAAGATCTACATCCGATGTTCCCCACCGCTGACATATTGTCCAGAAAACCTCGGGGTGAAGGGACCCTTCCTCTGGGCCTAATTGCTGGCGACTTAGAAAGTCCGCCTTACAATTCTCCACTCCTGGAATGAATACCGCAGATATGGCTGGGACATATTTTTCTGCCCATTTCAGGATGTAATTTACTTCCCTCTGGGCTGCACGACTCCTGGTGCCCCCCTGATGATTGATATATGCCACTGCTGTGGCATTGTCTGATTGCATTCTGACAGGGGACCCTTGGAGTTTGGATGTCCATGCTACTAGGGCATACCGGGCTGCTCGTATCTCTAAGAGATTGATGGGCAGGGCGTTTTCTGCATCCGACCATCTGCCCTGGAGAGACTATTGCTCCAGTACTGCTCCCCAGCCTATAAGGCTGGCATCTGTAGTGACCACCTTCCAAGAAATCGGACTGAAGGATTTCCTTTTTTCCAGATTCTGGGGAACCAACCACCAACGGAGGCTCTTGCGAACGGAAGGGGACAAGGACATTGTAAGTCTAGGGCCTGAACTTTTTTGTTCCAGGCTGACAGTATGGCCCCTTGCAAATTCCTTGAATGGAATTGACCGTAGGGTACTGCTTCGAATGATGCCACCATTTTTCCCAGCAGCCTCATATACAGGCGTATGGACGGCTGTCTTTTTTGTACCCACTAAGTGGATCAAATCTTTCAAAGACAACATCTTTCCTCGAGGCAAGAATATTTTTCTCTGGCCTGAATCCAACCTTAGCCCCAAGTATTCCAGACTTTTGACTGGTTTTTAGGGCTGACTTGTCTCGGTTGATAATCCAACCGTGAGATTCCAGATACTTGATCGTCTTGTGAACGACCACGTCTAGTTTTTTCACTGAGTGGTCTATCAGCAACAAGTCATCCAGATATGCCATTATCATTACACCTTGTGTTCTTAGATTGGCCAATAAAGGGCCAGAATTTTTGTAAACACTCGTGGTGCTGTGGCCAAACCGAAGGGTAAGGCTCTGAACTGAAAATGGCGCCCTTCTACTGCAAAGCGTAGAAATTTTTGGCGGACTGGAAAGATGGGAATGTGCAAATAAGCATCTTTGATGTCGATCGTGGCTAACCAATCCTCCCCTTGTAGGGCAGTGGCCACCGATCGGATCGACTCCATCGGAAAGTCCTGATATACAGGAATTTGTATAGCCCTTTTAGAATTAATATGGGCCTCCCGTCCGCGTTTGCTTCGGGACTGTAAAGAGGTTTGAGTAAAACCCGAACCCTCATTCTTCCAGGGGAACCTCCATAATTACTCCTTGGAGCAATAGTTGTTCTAGTGCCAACAGGAGGGACTCTCTCTTCCGGGGATCCCTTGGCACGTTTGACCTCAAAAATGGGAAGGAGGAGAGTCTTTTAACTCCAAACTGTATCCCAAACCTACTGCGGAGAGCACCTATCTGTCTTGATCGTGTCCCGCCAGGTCTCTTGCGAACAACTGGAGTCCTCCCCCCACCCGACTGAGTGGGGGCTTCATGAATTTAACTTTGGGGGAGGTTTTGTACCTCCCCTAACCCAGGGTTTCTCATTACCCTGCTACTGTCCCTGTTTTTTACCCCCGGGATTTGACCGAGGAGGCCGTCGGAACTGTTACACAGCCGATGCCCCAGGGACTGGAGAAGCAGGCCTCTTAAAGAGGGACCTCTAACTCTGCTTTTAACCGGCAAGAGCGTATTTTTACCGCTGGAAATTTTCTGGATATATTTGTCCAGGTTTTCCCTGAATAAGCGTTCACCATGAAATGGGACGCTAACCAGCCATTCTTTACAGGGAGCTTCAGCAGACCAGTTTTTGAGCCATAGGAGCCTACGCATATGTACTATAGACAGCGTAAGGCGGGAGGCCTGATGGACTGAATCCTCTATGGCATCAACCGCAAAGCCTAAGGCTCTAGGTAGATCAGCTAGGGCAAAGCCTGCTGATCTGTCAAGTCCCTCAAGACCTGTTTCAACTGATCCTTCACTGCTTAGCAGACCCCAATAGCTGCTACTGCTGGTTGTATCACCAAGCAGATTTTCATAAGGACTCCAATCTTTTATCTATTGGGTTCTTGAACATTTGGACATTATCCACTGGACATGTCAGTGATTTATACATACAAGAGATGGCTGCGTCCATTGTAGGGACCTTCCATTTTTTTTTTTTTTTTGATGAACTTATCCTCCATGGGATAGACCACCGGAAATCTCTTGGGGGAATAAATATTTTCTCAGGACGTTCCCAATCCTGGTAAATGAGCCCTTTCAGTAAAGGGTGAAGTGGAAAAGAACAAACAGTAGTGGTTGATGGTTCCGCAAGGTGCATTTTTAAATGCTGATCGGACCATGTTAGTCAGAGACTGAACCCATAATCTTTCAGCTTGAGATGCTGAGAAAAGGTTCCCCCACTGTTGATTCCTCTATAACAGAATCAACCTTATCCTGATCCCCTTCAGGCAGGTCGATCCCTGTATGGGACTGTTGCTCTGCTAACAGGCACTCTGAAGGAGGAGACGGAGATCGGGCGTGCTTTTCCTGACAGGGAGGCAGCCATAAATTTTGACAATCTCTCTCTAATCCTCCCAGAGCTGAGGAAAAAACCTCCTCTGTTACATACACAGGAGCAGGTGACTGAGGACAGCCACAGTACCAAGTACCCCTGCGGGGTCTCTACGGTCACTTACCTCTGAACTTCAGGGGAGACTGGTGCAGCAGGAGTATGCCCAAGATCCTCCGAGCCCGATGAGACCCCCTTCGCTTCCTGGAAGATTCAGTTCCGGAGCTTCTGGACGGCATATTCCTAAGCCTAAAGCTGAGGTATTCCAGCCGTAATACACCACTTTTACTGAGAATAGTCTAGCACAATTGCTGCTATATCACAGTTGGTGTCTACTAATGTGCCTTTCTAGGGGATGCCTGTATCAACCGCTTGCTGTATGCCTTTAAATGTTGCCAGCTCTGTCTCTGTACTTCATAGCCAGCTCACTACATATTGTGGTTTTTTTAAAACTGCTGGGACGCCCGCACATGCGCAGAAGCGCTGCGGCGCGCACAGAGCGTCATCCCCCAGGCTCCGCCCCCTTTCCCGGCTCACCTCTATATATAGAGGCGCGTGCACGCGCACGCGCGCGGGCACGTGCGCCTTCGGCGCTAATTTCAAATATGGTAACAAGGGACAGGAGCCAGGGCCCCTCTTTGCCGCAGGCCGGGGGATGGACGAGCACTGCAACATGGCAGAGGAAGCAGTTCCCTATAAGAGAACTCACCATCTGCCTGGACTTTGCTCTGCTGAGAAGAAGCTAGTCCACATGACAAGAAAACATTCCACAGCGGCCTCTAGTGGACAAACACAGGTACCGCAGTCTAATATATTAAATATATATATATAAAAAAAATTTTTTTTTTTTTTTCTTGACCACCATTAAAAATTATTACATTTTTTTAGTAGTTACAGGCATGCACAGAATTTTGCGGGAATACCATTAGGTAACAGACAGAAAGACAAATTAGGCTTGGGGGTCCCCCAATAGAACCAAGTTCCTGGGGGCCCCCACTTACCTGTTCCCCGCCGCAGGACTTTGTTTGGTCCACAAAAGCCCAAACTTCACCTATCACGGCAGGCATTGTAATCAAACCTTCAGGGACCGGGTTCCCAAGGATTCCACTCCCCTGGACCTGTATAGCACCCTGCACAGAAAACATCTTGGTCGTGGGTATGACCAGAGCTCTGGATCCCAGGGTCCAGCTCTCCTAAGAGAAGCATTACAGGCAAAACCTTGCTCTTCTCTGCAAGGCCCGGGTACCGACCGTTTAGCTATGAAGCTTTTTTGGTCGGATCCGGAATAGCTTACTGAGGCCCAAAAGAACCTGTACGCAAGCTCAGTGAAAAACACATGTTTCTTCTTGGCCAACACCTTAGACACTGGCAAAAAACTGAGGTGCTCCCGGATGGGAGGGGCTTATATAGGGGAGGGTACTTCCGGTTTTGGAAGTTGCCAGTGCCAGCACCTGACGGTATCTATATAACCCATTAGTAATGACTATGTCGCTCTGTGTCCCGTGATGTACGAGAAAGAAAGTTCATCTGGAAGTGATGAGTGACTTGACCGTGGCATTGTCACCAGGTGGCAGTGTTGCGCAATGATTGTTTTTTTTTTTTTTTACATTATGCAGCACTCATTGGAGTGAGTGGGTTTATTTTCGGATAGACCCATTCATTCCAAGCAGACACACATATATTGTTAGGATGTATGTTTCTTTTCTTTCCCTCTGCAGGAGACTCGTCTATCAAGGCTGCTGAGAATGGGTGGTCCTTAGATAGCCAAGGGGAGGGAAGAATGTAAATGTGTGAGATATGTAAAGTGTTTTATTGGAAAGTTTTATATTTGCACTGTTTTAAGTTTTCCCTTTCCCATTCAGGTCTTGGCACAATTCAGGGTTAAATTGTGTAGTTTGGTTTCTGGGCTGAACTTATGTCACCACCCTTGTGGGATGTGAGTTTGTACCAGACACTGGGGACCAGTGTCAAATCACCAGGGGGAGAGTGTAGCGGGTGTTTGAATTAAGGGAGGCATCTGGGTGGTAGTGTAACCCAGATGCACAAATTGCTAGGGGATCCGAGACCTTTTTCTGGTTCTTGGAGGACTCTGGTGGTGTGAGGTTCCTTGCAGTCCACCGGTGGCGCTGTTGCCCTGGGCCGGGGCTGAACTCACACCGCAAGACTGTACCTTTTTTGTCCTCCCCTGGAGCTGGTACAGCGGGGCGGGGAACCCGCTGTGACGAAAAGGGAGATGGGATAAAAGGGGCGGACGCCCTTACCACGGGGTTCAGAGTTGAGAGTTCGGAGTGGGAGTCGGAGGACTCGGCCGCACCCAGGCACCTTCAGCTTGGGTGCTGGCGTTCCAGTGCTCCAGGCCTAGGTGCCCTTGGCCTGGCTGGAGCAGAGATGGAGTCCATCCCAGGCACCTTTAGCCTGGGGTGAGGTACTATGGCGGATGCCTGGGGCTTAGTACCTTCGACTGAGTTCCGCGAGGGTGGAGGAATCCGAGGGGGCCCTAACTCCTTGGGTGCCCGTGTCTGAGTTTGTGAGATCTGGTGTGCGGAACTTCTCTGGAGAGTCCGGCGCAGCATCGCTGGTGACAGAGAGGCCTCCGGTTTCTCCCTTGGACAGATTTCCTTCCCCTGACAGGGGCCGTGCTAGCGAAGGTAATTCATGTTCTACCTCACATAGTCAGTGGCTGTGACTATTTACCACTGGTGATACCACAGTGGTTAGCAGGAGAAGGGAAAGGATTGTGCCTCGATCTATCCCCCATTACTACTCAGTAGAAGAAACTGTTTGTTGTTTGCCAAGAAGAATAAAACTTGGAGTTGGACCTATTCACTGTGTGGAACTCTGGTTACTAGGAGCAAAGGAGTCAGGAACAAAGTACTGGACTTGACTCTAGGACACCTGCACTAAACCCAATCTTCTGGCCTTCACCTCTTAGCTATGGAGGACATGGGCCGTGGTGTATCTCATCCCTCCCCCCAGCATTGAGACCCCTAGACGAAGAAAGACAAGCCGAGTATGAGAAGGGGAGAGAGAGGGGTGAGGTCGCTACACATATATATAACATTTACTCTGTAGCGCTCAAAAATAATTAGACCAAAATTCAAATAATGTCCAAAATGATGTGAATGTCCAGAAATCGTGAAAATATATTGCAATTCCACACATGTATAAAAGGCAGTCCTTTTTTGAAAAGTGCATAAAAATATGTGAATATTACACCAAAATCCTCCACCAGTGATGAACAGGGGATCAACCCCCTTAAGAAAAGCGCTCACCAAATTCTGTTGCCCTTCACTCTCGTGTTTGGCAAAATAGGCTCGAAGTGTATTAGAGAGTCTCTTGCAAACGCCACACTCCGTTCAGTTGACTGGCTATAAACTCCACATATAGTGAATAAAATAGGGATGGAAGCCTGTCAGTGTCCTGGGTGCAGTGACTGAGCTTGTGTGCAGGTGACTGGGGCACAACAGAACACAAATTCCCTAGAGAAGTTTGCTGTAGAGTCAGGACAGTAACAGATCCTGAGTGCAGTATAAAAGGATATTGACAGGCTTCCATCTCTATTTTATTCCCCATTTGCGGAGTTTATAGCCAGTCAACTAAACGAAGTGTGGCGTTTGCAAGAGACTCTTTAATACACCTTAAGCCTATTTTTTCAAACATGAGCGTGAATGGCAACAGCATTTGGTAAACGCTTTTCTTAAGGGGGTTGATCCCCTGTTCAGGATTTCAGTGTAATATTCACATATATTTTTCCACACTTTTCAAAAAAGAACTGCTTTTTATACAGTACATGTGTGGAATTGCAATATATTTTCACAATTTATTTATGGACATTCACATAATTTTGGACATTATTTTAATTTTGATCTAATTATTTTTGAGCGCTACTGTGGAAATGTTATATACAGTATATGTTTTTCCTTTTTTAGATTTTTTTAGATTTTTTCACCTGATGGTTGATATGCTAATTAATGTATTTGGCTGGTTCATGGTCTCAGGACAGGAAGTGAGGCTACAGAAAGTAAGAGGAGGGAAAAAAAGGCCTTGTGAACATCCATGTGCTGAGGACACAAGAAACTGGTGGTTTTGCAGGACTTCATAACAGCATGACAACAAGGTCTGTGCCAGAAGAAACTTTACCTGAGGATAACGCTATCATAAGATTTCAGAGCCTGGGATCCTGGGCTGAGCTAAGTAACTTTTAGTAACTATTTAGTAGCTATTCCTATTGTACACAGATTATTGTTCATGATCATTCTAGGTAGCATGTGCATGCGTGTTGTATGTATAGTTGTTAGTCTTGCATTGTATTCCTATAATTGTAAATAGTTTGTATGTACAGCATTTTGTTTATTAACCACTTAAGCCCCGGACCATTTTGACTTGTTAAAGACCAGGCCCCTTTTTGCGATTCGGCACTGCGTCAATTTAACTGACAGAAACAAATACCAGGTGCAGCGCAGCCCTCACACACACCACCATCACAACAATAATCAACAAGAAATTTCTTGAAAATAATTAAAGAGAGTTCCCTTATCTTAGGCGCTGCAGCTCCCTCTTAAATTCACTGGGTGGCGAACTTGCATCTGAAAACATATAGAAAGGGAGAGCGGAGCGCACACGCCATAGTGTAACACTATTTATTGTAGAAGTTTGAAATTTAAAATTGAGGAATATTGCACTCACAAACAGGAACTTGTACGTTCACATTGACAATGGGCTCTCCGTTCCGACCTCCTCTCCTGGCCTATGCAGGGCGATTGACTTGTGGGGCAACAGCAGCAGTGTAGGGATATGCCTTCCGGATCAGCTACCCTGTATTCCTCGCCGTGCTCCCCCGCTGACATCCACTAACGAACGGACCAGCCGGCCGAGCGTGACGTCAACCGCAGCTAAGAGGGGGGAGCCAAGCTGTGCGTGCTTCTTCCTCTAAGTGTTTTCTGTTGCTATGACGACATGTTTCGGAGTTTCCTCCTTCATCAGGTCTGACCTGATACAGCAAACCATTATTGTGGCTAATGTAAGCAGTATCAAAATTGCTATACCTATTTGAGTACAAATGTGTTGCCACCCATTCATCCACCCAAAATACTGGTCCCAGGGATCGGTCAGTCCTGAATTTCTTTTTAACTATTTTGAGAGATCCTCTAATTTCTTAATGGCCAAGGTTACCTTACCATTGGGGCCTGTATTGTCCGGAATGTACGTACAACATGTACTTGTCCCAGGCAACATTTTGCACACACACCCCTCTTCAGCTAAAATCATGTCTAAGGCCATACGATTTTGGAAAGTCATTTGTGAAGTGGCCTCTAGTTGTTCAGCTAAACCTTGGAGTGCATCCCTGGTATAGTTAACGAACCTCTGTTGATTATAGTAGATATAATTAATCCAATTTACATTCCTATTTACAGTAATTATGGGAATCAGGGACTCAAAACCTGCAGCTACTTGGTCTCTTGCTTTAAATTCATCTGGGACCCCTGCACAGTATGGCAGGGTATTGCACAGTATGGGCAGAGTATTGCAGAGTATTGCACAGTATGGGCAGGGTATTGCACAGTATGGGCAGGGTATTGCAGAGTATTGGCAGGGTATTGCAGAGTATTGCACAGGGCATTGCAGAGTATTGGCAGGGTATTGCAGAGTATTGCACAGGGCATTGCAGAGTATTGGCAGGATATCGCAGAGTATTGGCAGGGTATCACAGAGTATTGTACAGGGCATTGCAGGGTATTGGCAGGGTATTGCAGAGTTTTGCACAGGGCATTGCAGAGTATTGGCAGGGTATCGCAGAGTATTGGCAGGGTATCGCAGAGTATTGGCAGGGTATTGCAGAGTATTGCACAGGGTATTGCAGGGTATTGCAGAGTATTGGCAGGGTATTGCAGAGTATTGCACAGGGTATTGCAGAGTATTGCACAGGGTATTGCAGAGTATTGCACAGGGCATTGCAGAGTATTGGCAGGGTATCGCAGAGTATTGGCAGGGTATCGCAGAGTATTGGCAGGGCATTGCAGAGTATTGCACAGGGTATTGCAGAGTATTGGCAGGGTATTGCACAGGGTATTGCACAGGGTATTGCACAGGATATTGCACAGGGTATTGCACAGGGTATTGCACAGAGTATTGCACAGAGTATTGCAGAGTATTGCACAGGGTATTGCACAGGGATGGATGGATGGCGGGATCTGTGACTGCAATTGTCACAGATCCAGCCCACAGCTGACATGTTCTGACATGGGGGAGGGAGCTGACATGATCCGCTCCCTCCCCTCTCCTCTCACACTGTACCGATCGGTACAGAGAGGGGAGGGAGGAACCGGCGTCATCACATGACGCCGGTCTGTTTACAAGTGATCGCTCGTGATCCGTGATGCGCCGGGTCTTCCGGACCCGGCGGTCACGGACATTTCCTGGAGCGCGCCCCAGGGGGCGCGCGGAAGCAAGATTCTGGGAGGACGTCCCTGGGACGTCCACCCTGGATAACTCGACCGCGCTGTAGACGTCTTTCGTCCATGGCGCGGTCGGCAAGTGGTTAACAGGGGCGTGTAATTACAATTTTTGATGCAATACTTTGCAACAGGGCTCATTGTTGTGCTCCAAGTACAGTATCTGTGATGGGTTGCAGTGTTGTGGCACCAGTGCCTAAGGCCCAATTTTTCTGTCCCTGTTCAACAGGGGCATGTAATTACAATTCTTGATCTAATAATTCACAGCAGGGCCCATTCCTGCGCCCACCAAGAGTAACTGTGAGGGCTTACAGTGTTGTGGCAACACCACCACCACCACCAAAGGCCCAATTTTTCTGCCCCTCTTCAACAGGGGCATGCAATTACAATTCTTGATCTAATATTTAACAGTAGGGCCCATTCATGCGCCCACCAAGAGTAACTGTGAGGGCTGACAGTGTTGTAGCACCAGCATTACCACCAAAGGCCCAATTTTTCCTACCACTGTTCAACAATGGCATGTAATTACAATTCCTGATATAATAGTTCACAGCAGGGTGTTCCAGCGCCCACCAAGAGTAACTGTGAGGGCTCACAGTGTTGTGGCAACACCAACACCTAAGGGGCAAATTTCTGCAGAGTATATACGGAAGGCCCCTACTTTCAAACATCCAACTTACAAACGACTCCTACTTGCAAACGGAAGGATACAACAGGAAGTGAGAGGAAATCTACCCCTAGGAAGGCAAATTCTCTCCTGTCATGCCGCGTACACACGATCATTTTTCCAGTCGGGAAAAATGTCATTTTTTCCTTTGGACGAGAAAAACGATCGTCTGTGGGCTTTTTGCCGTTTTTCCCGACAGGAAAAACGGCATTAATCACGATGAGAAAAATTAGAACATGTTCTAATTTTTCTCGTCGTTTTTCCTGACATTTCTTCCGCGGCAGTGTTTCCCATAGGGAAACACTGCCGCGGAGCCCATAGACGATCGTTTTTCTCGTCATTTTAAAAAATGACGAGAAAAATGACCGTGTGTGGGGAACAAGCTGTTCCCTCGTTTAAAATGTCATTATTCACGGCGGTTTTTAAACCGCCGTGAATAATGATCGTGTGTACGCGGCATAAGAGTTAATATGGGAAAAAGGTGTCTCCTCTCTACTGATGCTTTATCACCAATCCTTGTTTCAATAAAAAAAAAACTTTTCCAAAAACATTTGTCATTAGGACGGAAAGTGAGGTGAACTGTTCTGAACAGGTGCACACTGCACAGACAGCAAAACAAATGTTACAGGGGTGATAACCCTTCCCTATGTTTTTTAAAAAGCTTAAAAATATATTTTTTGGCTGGAGCTACACTTAACCACTTAACGACCGCCCACCGCCGATTTACGTCGGCAGAATGGCACGGACAGGCAGAATCACGTAGATCTACGTGATCGCCTTTGTGCAGTTGGGGGGTCCATCCGGACCCCCCTTCACTGCAGTGAGCGGCCGTTAAGTGTTCGGGAGCGATCAGGCATGAGGGGGGGGGCGCTCGATTCCGCCCCCCCCCCCTCGCGATCGCTCCCGGCCAATGAAAATGCTTCCTCCGCCATGTGATGTAAACAAGGCTGGAGGAAGTGATGTCATCTCCCTCGCCGCGGTCTTTCCGTTCCCGGCGCCGAGCAGAGAAGAAGCAGGTTAGTGCACCAACAGTCCACTGACACGTAGGTACACATAGGCACACAAATCACCCCCCAGTCACCCCCAGATCACCCCCCAGGTCACCCCAAAGCCCCCAATCACAGTGTCACTGATTGCAGTGATCATTTATTTTACTGATCACTGCATTTAGTGTCATCTGTGATTGTAAAAAGTTGCAGGGCAGTTAGGATTAGGCCCCTTTAGGTCCAGGGTAGCCCCCTAACCCCCCCCCTAATAAAGGTTTAACCCCTTGATCACCCCCCAGGTAACCCTTTCACCCCCTAACTTCAGCGTCACTAAGCGATTGTTTTTCCGATCGCTGTATTCGTGTCGCTGGTGTTTTAGATAGGCAGTTTTTTTTTTTTTAGGTTCGCCGCAGGTTTTTATTAGTGTCAGGTACCCCCATATATTATTTTAACCCCCTGATTGCCCCTAGAGTTAACCCTTTCACCAGTGATCGCCGTATAAGCGTCACTGGTGTCACTGGTTAGCCAGTAAGTTATTTAGTTATTTAGGTTACCCGTCAGGTTTTTATATAGTGTCAGGTACCCCCATATTTAACCTAATAAAGGTTTTAACCCCCTAATTGCCCCTAGTTAACCCTTTCACCAGTGATCACCATATAAAGGTTACGGGTGACGCTGGTTGATTAGTTTGCTTTTTATAGCATCAGGGCACCCGCCATATATAACCCAATAAAGGTTTAACCCCCCTGATCGCCCGGCGGGTGAGATCAATTAGGTTTTAGCGCCAGAGAGGGTCTGCGTCGCCCCAGGCAGTGTTAGGTTAGTGACAGTAACGCTAACACCCACGCGCAAAGCATACACCCCCCTTAGTGGTATAGTATCTGATCAGATCTGATCAGATCTATACTAGCATCCCCAGCGGTTTAGGGTTCCCAAAAACGCAGTGTTAGCGGGATCAGCCCAGATACCTGCTAGCGCCTGTGTTTAGCCCCTCCGCCCAGCCCAGCCCAGCCCAGCCCACCCAAGTGCAGTATCGATCGATCACTGTCACTTACCAAACACAACACACATAACTGCAGCGTTCGCAGTGCTTGGTTTTTGGGGCCCTGTACGCGGCTAGGCTCCCAAAAAGTCCCACACATGTGGTATCCGCATACTCAGGAAAAGCAGCAGAATGTATTTTGGGGTGCAATTCCACATATAACCATGGCATGTGTGAGCAATATATCATTTAGTGACAACTTTTTGTACATTTTTTTTTCTTTTTGTCATTATTCAATCATTTGGGACAAAAAAAAATATTCAATGGGGTCAACATGCCTCTCAGCAAATAGCTTGGGGTGTCTACTTTCCAAAATGGGGTCATTTGGGGGGGTTTTGTGCCATCTTGGCATTTTATGGCCTTCAAAACTGTGATAGGTAGTGAGGAGTGAAATCAAAAATTTATGCCCTTAGAAACCTTGAAGGCGGTGCTTGGTTTTTGGGGTCCCGTACGCGGCTAGGCTCCCAAAAAGTCCCACACATGTGGTATCCCCGTACTCAGGAGAAGCAGCAGAATGTATTTTGGGGTGTAATTTCACATATGCCATGTGTGAGCAATATATCATTTAGTGACAACTTTGTGCAAAAAAAAAAAAGTTTGTCATATTCCCCCAACTTGTGGCAAAATATAAAATATTCCATGGACTCAACATGCCTCTCAGTAAATAGCTTGGGGTGTCTACTTTCCAAAATGGAGTCATTTGGGGGGGTTTTGTGCTATTTTGGCATTTTATGGCCTTCGAAACTGTGATAGGTAGTGAGGAGTGAAATCAAAAATTTGCGCCCTTAGAAATCCTGAAGGCGGTGCTTGGTTTCCGGGGTCCCGTACGTGGCTAGGCTCCTAAAAAGTCCCACACATGTGGTATCCCCGTACTCAGGAGAAGCAGCAGAATGTATTTTGGGGTGCAATTCCACATATAACCATGGCATGTGTGAGCAATATATCATTTAGTGACAACTTTTTGTAATTTTTTTTTTTTTTGTCATTATTCAATCACTTGGGACAAAAAAAAAAATATTCAATGGGCTCAACATGCCTCTCAGCAATTTCCTTGGGGTGTCTACTTTCCAAAATGGGGTCATTTGGGGGGGTTTTGTACTGCCCTGCCATTTTAGCACCTCAAGAAATGAGATAGGCAGTCATAAATTTAAAGCTGTGTAAATTTCAGAAAATGTACCCTAGTTTGTAAACGCTATAACTTTTGCGCAAACCAATAAATATACGCTTATTGACATTTTTTTTACTAAAGACATGTGGCTGAATACATTTTGGCCTAAATGTATGACTAAAATTGAGTTTATTCGATTTTTCTTATAACAAAAAGTAGAAAATATCTTTTTTTTTAAAAATTTTCGTTCTTTTTCCATTTATATCGCAAAAAATAAAAATCGCAGAGGCAATCAAATACCATTAAAAGAAAGCTCTATTTGTGGGAAGAAAAGGACGCAAATTTCATTTGGGTACAACATTGCATGTCCGCACAATTTACAGTTAAAGCAGCGCAGTGCCGAATCCCAAAAACAGGCTTGGTCCTAATGGCCCGAAATGGTCCGGGGCTTAAGTGGTTAAACAATGTACCTGTTCAAAATTACAAACAGATTCTACATAAGAACAAACCTACAGTCCCTGTCTTGTTTGCACCGCCTGTATACTGCTGTTTAGAGTATATAGGGCCTTTTTTTATTTTGAGTGCGGGGTTCCCCTTAATATCCATACAAGACCCAAAGGGGCTGGTAATGGGCTGGGGTAGAGGGGGGGAGGTGATGGGGTAGCCATGCCATTTTTCTCAAAGATTTTCATCTATATTGCCAGGACAAGACATGACATTAAAGTCGCAAGCAGTTTTAAATGGCTTTTTTTTCCTTTAGAAATGTCATTTTGTGCAGGGACAGTTCTAAACACGGGAAACACATGCCACTTCACAGGCATACTTTAGACACCCCCCCAGGTACGATATTTAAAGGAATATTTTACTTTTTTTTTTTCACTTTATGCATCATTAAAATGACTGCTCCCGAAAAAACTGCCATTTTTAAAACTTATTTTTGCATTGATACATGTCCCTTGGGGCAGAACCTGGGTCCCCAAACCCTTTTTAGGACAATAACATGCATATTAGCCGTTATAATTAGCACTTTAGATTTCGAACGTTCGCGTCCATTGTTTTTAATAGGGTTCTAACATTCGCGCAAACTTTCGGTCCGTTCGCAGGTTCTGGTGCGAACCGAACCGGGAGGTGTTCGGCTTATCCCTACTGGTATGTTGGCCCATTCCTCCATGCAGATCTCCTCTAGAGCAGTGATGTTTTGGGGCTGTCGCTGGGCAACACAGACTTTCAACTCCCTCCAAAGGTTTTCTATGGGGTTGAGATCTGGAGACTGGCTAAGCCACTCCAAGACCTTGAAATGCTTCTTACGAAGCCACTCCTTCATTGCCCGGGCGTTGTGTTTGGGATCATTGTCATGCTGAAAGACCCAGCCACGTTTCATTTTCAATGCCCTTGCTGATGGGAGGAGGTTTGCACTCAAAATCTCACGATACATGGCCCCATTCATTCTTTCATGTACACGGATCAGTCGTCCTGTTCCCTTTGCAAAGAAACAGCCCCAAAGCATGATGTTGCCACCCCCATGCTTCACAGTAGGTATGGTGTTCTTTGGTTGCAACTCCGCATTCTCTCTCCTCCAAACACGACGAGTTGTGTTTCTACCAAACAGTTTTACTTTGGTTTCATCTGACCATATGACATTCTCCCAATCCTCTTCTGGATCATCCAAATGCTCTCTAGCAAACCTCAGACGGGCCCAGATGTGTACTGGCTTAAGCAGGGGGACACGTCTGGCACTGCAGGATCTGAGTTCCTGGCGGCGTAGTGTGTTACTGATGGTAGCCTTTGTTACATTGGTCCCAGCTGTCTGCAGGTCATTCACCAGGTCCCCCCGTGTGGTTCTGGGATTTTTGCTCACCGTTCTTATGATCATTTTGACCCCATGGGGTGAGATCTTGCGTGGAGCCCCAGATTGAGGGAGATTATCAGTGGTCTTGTATGTCTTCCATTTTCTAATTATTGCTCCCACAGTTGATTTCTTCACACCAAGCTGCTTGCCTACTGCAGATTCAGTCTTCCCAGCTTGGTGCAGGTCTACAATTTTGTTTCTGGTGTCCTTAACTACTTCCATACTGGGCACTTATACAGCTTCCTGCCCAGACCAATTTTCAGCTTTCTGCGCTGTTGCACTTTGAATGACAATTGCGCGGTTGTGCTACACTGTACCCAAACTAAATTTTTTATCATTTTGTTCCCACAAATAGAGCTTTCTTTTAGTGGTATTTGATCACCTCTGCGATTTTTTTTTCTGCTAATTTTTTTTTTTAAATACCGAAAATTTTGAAAAAAAAAACTTTTTTTGTTTTGTTTCAGTTACAAAACTTTGTAAATAAGTAAGTTTCCTCCTTCACTGATGGGGCTGCACTGACGGGCACTGATAAGGCGGCACGGATGGGCACCGATAGGCAGCACGGATGGGCACCGATAGGCAGCACGGATGGGCACCGGTAGGCGGCACGGAGGGGCACAGATAGGCAGCACGGATGGGCACTGATAGGCGGCACGGATGGGCACTGATAGGTGGCACGGACGGGCACTGATAGGTGGCATGGATGGGCACTGATAGGTGGCACTGTACTGTAATGTGTTACTAATGGATGCCAATCAGTGCCAAACAATAATGCCTGCCAATCAGTGATGCCCATTGTGGCACTGATTGGCATCCATTGTGGGCACTGATTGGCATCCATTAGGGGCACAGAATGGCATCCCTGTGGTCTAGGGAGGCATACCTGGTGGTGGGCATCCCTGGTAATATCCCTGGTGGTCCAGTGACATCCCTGGTGGTCCAGTGTGGGCATCCTCGGGGGGGCTGCGCTGATAATCGATCAGCACAAACCCCCCCTGTCAGAGGAGCAGCCGATCGGCTCTCCTTTAGACGCGAGTGAGAAAAAGCCGATGACCGGCTTTTCCTGTTTACATCGTGATCAGCCGTGATTGGACACGGCTGATCACGTGGTAAAGAGTCTCCGTCGGAGACTCTTTACCTAGATCGGTGTTGCGGGGTGTCAGACTGACACCCTGCAACAACGATCGCCGCGATGCGCGCCCCCAGGGGAGCGCAGCGGCTCAAAATCCTGAGGATGTCATATGACGTCCAGTCAGGATTTTGAAACCACTTTGCCGCCGTCAATCCGCTATAGGGCGGGCGGCAAGTGGTTTAACAGCTCTTTGGCCTTCACCATAGTGGAGTTTGGAGTGTGACTGTTTGAGGTTGTGGACAGGTGTCTCTTATACTGATAACAAGTTCAAACAGGTGCCATTAATACAGGTAATGAGTGGAGGACAGAGGCGCCTCTTAAAGAAGAAGATACAGGTCTGTGAGAGCCAGAATTTTTGCTTGTTTGTAGGTGACCAAATACTTATTTTCCACCATAATTTGCAAATGAATTCTTTCCAAATGAGACAATGTGATTGTCTGGATTTGTTTCCACATTTTGTCTCTCATAGTTGAGGTATACCTATGATGACAATTACAGGCCTCTCTCATCTTTTTAAGTGGGAGAACTTGCACAATTGGTGGCTGACTAAATACTTTTTTGCCCCACTGTATATACTGGGCCAATTTGGACAAGATCCAATTAACCTACCAGCATGTCTTTGGAGGGCATTGGATTTTGATCTGTTGGCATGTTGTCTGAATGCCATATTAGACAAACTTGGATAGATATGGTAGCATGCCGATGCTACAAATGTACTGGTAGCTTCGCAGGTACAGCCTGATTTATGCACATTTACTGGTGAGGATTCAATTGGAAGGCATTCCAGTATTCCTTGTGACTCTGTATTAGGTTAAAAGGTTTGGTATGTGACTCCAGTTTATCTACTCGCATGCCTCGTACACACGACCGGGTTTTCCGACGGGAAAAAGTTAGTCGGGAATCCCGACGGGAAAATAGAGTGCCAGTTCTTTTTTTTTTGCCGGACGTTTTTGGCAGTTTTCCCATCGGAAAAACTCAGATGGAGCAAAAAAGCTCTCATCTAAGTTTTCCCGTCGGAAAACCTGGTCATGTGTACGAGGCAGCAGACGTTATACTACCAGATTGACCAGATCTGTTGTCTTAAAGATCAATCTTTACCCTGCTTCTTAGTTGCTGGGTTTAACAGCATGGATGTTGAAGCACATGGGCTTCTTAAAAACCTTTTCCAACCATGTTAAAAGCTTTCAAGTCTACCTGTATGATTTACTTTTGAACTTTGAAAGTGTAAGACGTGCTAGTTTTTATGGGCACATTCTTGCTTCCTTTTTCTGTTAGCAGAATTCTATCATTTTTATCAACAGTGTGAATGAAGGTATGAGGTTGACTTATGTTGCTCCCCCTGTCCAACTATTCCACTCACCTTGAATATCAATCTCATTCTTTCAAAAACAGTCGTCTCTCAATTAATCCATAGGACAAAAATTTACAGTAAGTAAAAAACGTATATTTTTGGTGTTTAGTTTGAGATGGATATATGTTGTTGGGATCTGCTGCTTCTACTGACTGTAAGTGGATGTGCTTCACTTTCTGTCCCTGCTAGTCAGAAACCCCAGATTGGGGGACATTGATATCTTTATAAAGGGGATTTTCCAGGAAGTAGACTGTCCTGCCCGGTCTTTGGAGTTGCTGCTGTTGTATTTTCATCCAGACTGAGAAGACAATATTAAAAACTAGTAGGGAGGGAATAAAGTGCAAAGTAGACAAGCTGACTCTGAGTTCCAATACCACACCACAATTCTTGCTGGTGAGAAGTCCCATTTAAGGCTGGACGTATAGTTGGAGGATACCCCCCTGACTGCTGATCTTGTCTTCAGGTCTCCGACACAAAAAAAGATGCTTCATCATCCTTGAGGGATGCATCCTTGCAACTGGACTTTGCAACATTCAACGGGAGGAAAAACTTTAATTATATGCTGCTTATAGTCTAGAGGAGTTAATAGTTCTCAATTGAACATAGACGGGTGTCCCAGCTGTGGGTTTAACTGGAAGTAATTTCCCCCCCACACATCTGTACGGATGTGTAACTCATTAAGCCACCCTTCTTTTTGTTTATGCTTAACATTCAACTGGAGATATCGCTGTTAATAATTACTGTATGTATGCCCTGGTACATGTGCACAATTCCACCAGGAATCCTATTGGGCCCTTTGCTGATAATACCTGTTTGTACATTGGGTGTATGTACTGGTATTAATCTCCTCCTATATAAAGCTTGCATTATTTCTCTACTGGTGTGCATCTATATGTTATGGTTAATATTATATGCTAGTTGGAGTAGTTCTGCTCCCAATTACTTTGCTTAGATTAATAATTCATTTTCCCAGGAAGAGACTCCCCTCTGTTCACAGAGGCCCTTGTCCTGAGTGGAGGCACTTTCAACTTTATAATCAAACCAACTCTTCCACATAGTGAAGGTTCTGGTTCTCCTCTTTTCCTTAAGGTTTAGTGCAATATCATGTTTGGGGAGGGCCATTTCTCATAACACCCCAAAAGAACACTGCAATGTTAAGACAATTTAGGTATTCATATAATTATTCCTTAGTTTCATGTGAGTGCGTGAGTGAATAACTTATATAGCGCTACAAATGAGAACTAAATCGCCTCAAGGCGCTTTGCATCCAGTGACGTCCTGATCCTTCAGAGGTGGGTCTTAAGTTTTTTCCTGAAGGCCCGATGGTTTTCTTCCATAGGGATGTCCGTGGGTAGACCAAAAAATGCTGGCACATGTTTATTTTGTAGTCAAAAACCTAAAATAACAGTTTCAGCATTTTGTCAGTTTTATGTATAGAAACACATAAGCAATGTAGATCAAATGTTTTATTATTTGCTTACATAGTTTTCAAAATATACTTTTGTAGGAAACTAGTATAACAATCCAGTTCATTCAGTTCCAGTGTGTAACAGACCCCTGTTCTCAATACAAAAACATCAGTAATTGACAAGCTAATATTTCTAAAAATAAAATCCACAGGTAAAGGGTTGGTTGTATGATTCCCTTTTTGTCAACATTTATGAGCAACACAGTTAGTGCAAAGTGTTATTTATTCTGCTAGCTTTTGGCAAGCAGCTGATCATTCATTTTGGCCAGTAGAATGCAAAAAGTAAACCTTGGGCTATTCGGTTTAAGGAGTTTTACAAGAAAAATATAACACTTTGACCTCTGCTACTGAACCCCTCCCCCACTTTTCACAGCTTTTATATTAACTTAACATTTGAACCTGACCATTTAGATATATTGATGCTCAATGCACTTAATAATATGAAAACTTTAGGGCCCTTGTAGGAAAAGTTATAGGAAAATCTGTAGTGCAGTGCAGATTTTCCCTGACTGGGCAAATACTAATCCCAGGTAAGATATTTCTGGGTATAAGAAAAGAGGGGGGTGGAGGCGCCAACTAAAATAATCCTACTGTGATAAATAATGTAAGTATAGTATATATACTTACAGGTTCACTTGAAAATGATGTCCATCGAGGATGGGGGTGTTCTGAGGTCTGTTGATGCCGCTCTGCTGGCTCTGGCAATTGTTGCCTGTGAAACGTCCCACTCTGTTTGGAGGACCGCCCTGCTGTATGACATCACTTCCGCTTCCGCGTTCCAGACTGGATAGCGTGGAGCTTCCTGTCATGTGACACCGCAGAGAAGCCAGTGTAAACGAAAATCTACATCTCCTACACCTCACGGCCGAGGGGAACATTGCCAGAGCCAGCAGAGCGGCACCAACAGACCTCAGAACACCCCCATCCTCGATGGACATCATTTGCAAGTGAACCTGTAAGTATATATACTATACTTACATTATTTATCACAGTAGGATTATTTTAGTTGGCGCCTCCACCACCCTCTTTTCTTATACTTCTTGCTGACAGAGGACATGGACACCCTCTGAGGATGGCTGCCTCCTCTTGTTTTTTAATATACAGATTGACTTAGAAGTGCCATTAGAGCCACTATTACATTCATTTTAAAGGCATCACATCGCTAGGAGCGCCGGAATCCCCCCCCTTTCTATGAAGATATTTCTGGGATCCACATTTGTTGCTGAGAGATTCCCCATTATTTTACAGTTAGAACTTTACCTCATTTAATTTTTTAATAGTTCACACTACTAAAATCGCTAAGAAATGAATTGCTAAGGGTGCAGAAGTCACAAAGCAGATAAAAAATTGTCTCCAAAAGCTACCCAAGGAGCCTGTCATAGCTATCAACAGCAGACAATTTGACTGCATGCTAATTATTTACTTTACAATATAGGAACCCATTTTCCTTTCTCGTCCATTTCAGCTGCGACATTCAGATGATAAGGTCAGAATTTGGCATAAACAACATGAAACCATGGATCTATCCTGCCTTGTATTAATGGTTCAGGCTGATGGTGGTGGTGTAATGGTATGGGGGATATTTTCTTGGCACACTTTGGGCCCCTTAGTACCAATTAGGCATCATTTAATCGCCACGGCCTACCTGAGTATTGTTGTTGGCCATGTCCATCCCTTTATATGACTACAGTGTATTCAAATCATCTCAAACTGGTTTCTTGAACTTGACAATGAGTTCACTCTATTCTAATGGCCTCCAGTCACCATATCTCATTCCAATAGAGCACCTTTGGGATGTTGTGGAATGGGAGATTTGCATCATGGATGTGCAACTGACAAATCTGCAGCAACTGTGTCATGCTATTATGTCAATATGGACCAAAATCTCTGAGGAATGTTTCCAACACCTTGTTGAATCTATACCACAAAGAATTAAGGCAGTTCTGAAGGCAAAAGGGGGTCCAACCCGGTAATAGCAAGTTGTACCTAATAAAGTGGCCTTGAGAGTATATATTATATATATATATATATATATATTGCCCATGTAGCTTTTAATTTAATGCGTCTTCCCTATCCACTATGTGGCATGGTGATATTCCACAGGACCAGCTATTGCCCATGACTACTGATTGTGCTAGATTCCCTTATACTGCACTAGAAAAGTGACTTGTTGCTATACACAACAGTGCAACATATTTTTCCAGTTTGCATAAGTCTGCCATATTATTGTTTTGGGCAGAATTTTTGTAAGGCAAAATTATGAAAATAAAGCACGTTTGGTTTATGAAACAAACACAACTGACTTTCACCTTGGATTGGATTGGACTAACTTCCACTACCCTTGACAGGCCTGTTTCAATTTTGACATTTGGCACTGAGCAGGACCTATAGCAATGTTCTTCAAAAGGAAGCATCACAGGTATGTACATGCAATAATAAAAAAAAAATAAACAGCATGGACACAGAGACACACTAAAAATGAGCGTGCTTATCCCATCAACATAAGAGAGTAGTTAAAAGATTCAGGAATTGAAGTATGGTGTACAATTTTGCCAATCAAGTGAATGATTGTGTCTAGTGTGGATACCCCTTTTTGGGTTTATGTTACCTTTGGAGATGGTGGTGTGGTTTTTATGGTTTATAAATGTCCCTTCAAGTCTCTGCTGCATGACAATGTATTTCTTACATCATTTAATGATTTTTAATTCATAGCAGGCATTCCTAAAGGTCAAAGATACATACTGTTTTAGAGCCTGGGCACAGCATGTGTGCACATTTGTGATTTTTATTTTATTTTTTTGTTAATTGATTTTTGCATTTTGGAAAGGAACCATTGAATTAAATGCATTCAAATATGTGCATTAGTAGAAGAAAATTATGCAATCAAAACCCCCAATGCACTGGTAAAAAGGTAACTTGCATTTTAGAATGTGCCAAAATGCATCAAAGAGCTTTGGCAGGGTGCCAGTGTAAGGGTCCTCAGAATCCTAGCTTTCTAACCTCTATGAGTGGGCCCTATTATCTTTATAAATATACTGGTTATTACAGCTAAAATAACGTAAAAGGAGGTGATAAAACAGGCCATTTCATTTCTTTAGTAGGTAATCGGTTAAGGAATATTCATGACCAGTGAACACAATGTGTATATATATATATATATATATATATATATATATATATATATAAAAAACATACATCTTGGATAAGTTATTGACATACTATGAAGTGAAAAGCTAAAATGCAATGTTAACTGATGATTTCTGCCACTTTTATAAGTTATTGCTTTACTCTAAAATGGCACTAAGCTGATTCTTTGCTGTTGATGGTAAGGGTTTATACACTTTAATTGGGAATGAAAATCTGCATCCATATTGCTCTCTTTCTTTCTCTCTCTCTCTCTATATATATTTATATACAGACATATATACAATACAGGTAATTTTCCTGTTGAAAATAGAATAGTATAGAGTATCCTAATGAAATCTGAACATTTTCAATTGGAGTTAAATATTGTTTTCAGTTAATAGGTCTATGAATACTGTATTTGCTCAGGGAAACAGTGAAACACGTACAGTAGTCAGTAACACATTTACTTTGCCAAAGGTGATGGCAGTAACTGCTTAACCAGTACACTGATTTAAAAAACAGTGTTGTTGGTGCATTTGCTATTGGTTAGTGCATGGTGTGACGGTTCCATTACCGTGGCCACAGACACATGGTTATGCAGAGAGGACTTTGTTTTCATCTCATTACAAGGTTTGATACCTGTGAAGCTTTTGGTTCTATGATACAAAATAGAATGTTGGGCACAATAAAATTCCTTGTAATTATATAACAAATGTTTCAGAATTGCCATAAAATTCTGCTGTCAGCTAATCATAAGGAGTTCATTTTTTTAAAGGCCAGACACTTCCAAGCAGTTACATACTATAGATCATTTATATACCTTATTTCCCGTGGTTACTTCTTAAAATACCTTTGGTAATATGTTTGTGTATGGGATGTCACTAAAGGTAGTAACTGCCTTTTCTTGACAGGTCTGGGACTCCATTTTATGTGTTGGCTGCAGTCCATCTTAACTTGATGACCAGCCATATAATGCACTTTGCGCTGGGTTTCCCATTCAGTCTAATTGCTTTCCATTTTCTTTATAAATGCGTGTCCTCTTCTTCTTCTAAATCCTCTCTTGTTAGGTTGTCAAGTGGAACAATCCAGCTGTCTCCAAGTTCTCCATTAGGGCCACCCTTCTTCTCTTGCATCTCTGGAGCAGTCTCCATGACTTCCAGGGTTGGATTATCATGGTAACCGTTTTCCATGGTCTGGAGCTCTTCAGTGAGTCTCTAGAAAAAGTAAAAGTAATATGTAATCCTGTGATCCATCATATTTTATATTGAGAGAATACATTCTTGGGCTGATTTACTAAAGGAGTCCAGAATCTTCATGTCATAAATTGTAAAAATATTTACTTGGATAATACAATCATGTGAAAAGCAAAATCATGCTTACTTACATCATTCATCTGACCATGATTGGGTATTCAAAGTGAACAGAAACTTTTCATGCACATTGATAACCGAAGGGAATATCCACACAATATATTGAGTGAACATTCTCTCCCCTTTTAGTAAAGCCCTGTACATGCGGGCCAAATGTCAGAAGGCATTGGCAAGTAAAAAAAAAAAAGGGCCGACATTCGGCCCGTGTGTATGTCAGCCACTCCGAAGGAAGCCAGCCGAGCATGCTGGAACACCAGCGGCTAACTGGAGTGTTCTGGTGGGGGGCGTCCCCCTGTCAGAACACAACAGTTCAGCGGGGAGATCGGTATACTAATGTTGGATTGTTAGTACAGCGGCTCCGACCAGAGCTGACAGGTTTTTTTCGTTCAACCCGGCGGGTTGAGTGAAGAAAAAACTATTAGTGTGTACGAGGCTTAAATCGCCCTCACTGTGTCTTTTGCAGCACTTGGTAATGGATGATATGTGGGCTATGTAAATATAAAAGGCAAGACAAGACAGGAAAAAGATCACTCAATTAGCTGTCTTCTGTCTTGTTCAGAGCTCCCTCCAGTGGCTCCTGAGAGCAGTTTCTTGCGCAGCACAGGCTGTAGGGACAATGGCAGCTTAAACAGTATTTCCACCGTTGGAGTCAAATTTGAGAAAAATTCACTATATGTTTGTTTTGTGTTCCTATTTACACAGCATGCACAAAAAATAAATAAAAAACATCTTACCTTTTATGGGTTTTTCAGGAGGTGGTGTCATGGCTGACTCCAAGGTTTTTTTTGAACAATGTCACAGCGAGTGTCTGTCCCAAGTCTGTCTTCATTAACATACAATGCAAGAAGCCTAGCCCCTAAACCTTTAACCCTTTCTTAGGACAGACACTGTTCAAACCTAGTTACAGTTGCCTGCACAGTACAGGCAGGGTTAATTATGGCAAACACAGATGTAAAGCCCCCTCATAATTAAAGAGAACACTGTATGATTCTTCCATGCAGAATAGAGATTTAAAAAAAGGTAAGCTTTCATTTTTAAATATTTTGTTTAAAGCGGTTGTATAGTCATTTTTGGAACTGTTACATACAGGTAAGCCTATAATTAGACTTACCTGTAGGTAAAAAAAATATCTCCTAAACCAGGGCTTGAAAAATGCACTCGCCCGCTCGCCCAATGCGAGCATAAATTGCCGTTGGGCGAGTGCTCAGGTGCCACACACTGGGGGGTGTCAGGCCGGCGTCCCCCCCCCCGCGCCCTCCGTGACTGAAAGGAGACAGCGCAGCCGGCGCGGGTTTAACAGCAGATCGCGCGGTGACAGAACATGTCTGTTCTGTGTCTGCGCGATGCTGCTGTTAAACCTGCGGCGCTGTCGCCTTTTAGTCACGGAGGAGGAGGGGGGGGGGGGCGAGAAGGTAGTGGCTTTGCAAGGGGTGGGCAGAAGGGGCGGATCCATTTACTGGAGGAAGGGGGGGCGCAGTCAGGGAGAGCAGCCGATCCCTGCCACCCCGCCGCGCTCCCACATTATAACAGGAGAGCGGGACAGCTGCGGGCTTCATGTGCTTGAGCCCGCCCGTCCCGCTTCTGTCAGAAGCTGGCAGCGCTCTGTGGTCCTTCCTCCCCACCCCCGCCTGGCGGACCCATGTAGCACACAGCCGAGTGAAGTGTTTTGGCTGTGTGCTGGATCTGATAGCCGGAGACTGCACTGTGATGCACCGCTGAGGTACTGAATGGGGAGGGGGAGTTGCACTGGGGGGGTCTTGCACTGAGGGGGGTCTTGCACTGAGGGGGGTTTGCACTGGGGGGTCTTGCACTGGGGGGTTTGCACTGAGGGGGTCTTGCACTGAGGGGTCTTGCACTGGGGGGTTTGCACTGAGGGGGTCTTGCACTGGGGGGGTCTTGCACTGGGGGGGTTTGCACTGGGGGGGTCAGCACTGGGGGGTCTTGCACTGGGGGTCTTGCACTGGGGGGGTCTTGCACTGAGTGGGGTGTCTGCACTGAGTGGGGTGTCTGCACTGAGTGGGGTGTCTGCACTGAAGGGGATGTCTTCACTGAAGGGGGGATGTGAACTGAAGGGGGTCTGTGTAACATGCAGGGGGTCCAGAGCTGTGGGGGCTGTATAATGTAAAGGGGTCCAGTGATGCAGGGTGCTGTGTAATTTAAAGGGGTCCAGTGATGCATGGGGGCTGTGTAATGTAAAGGGGTCCAGAGGTGAAGAGGGCTGTGTATTGTAAAGGGGTCCAGAGGTGAAGGGGGCTGTGTAATGTAAAGGGGTCCAGAGGTGCTGTGTACTGTAAAGGGGTGCAGGGGGGCTGTGTAATGTAAAGGGGTCCAGAGGTGAAGGGGGCTGTGTAATGTAAAGGGGTCCAGAGGGGCTGTGTAATGTAAAGGGGTCCAGAGGGGCTGTGTAATGTAAAGGGGTGCAGGGGGGCTGTGTAATGTAAAAGGATCCAGAGGTGCAGGGGGCTGTGTGATGTAAAGGGGTCCAGAGGTGAAGGGGGCTGTGTAATGTAAAGGGGTCCAGAGGGGCTGTGTAATGTAAAGGGGTCCAGAGGGGCTGTGTAATGTAAAGGGGTGCAGGGGGTCTGTGTAATGTAAAAGGATCCAGAGGTGCAGGGGGCTGTGTGATGTAAAGGGGTCCAGTGGTGCAAGGGGCTGTGTAATGTAAAGGGGTCCAGTGATGCAGGGTGCTGTGTAATGTAAAGGGGTCCAGAGGTGCAGGGTGCTGTGTAATGTAAAGGGGTCCAGTGGTGCAAGGGGCTGTGTGGGGCTGTGGGGACACTGATGTATGGGGGGCTCTCTGGGGACACTGATGTATGGGGGGGCTCTCTGGGGACACTGATGTATGAGGGTGCTCTCTGGGGACACTGATGTAAAGGGGGGCTCTCTGGGGACCCCGATATTAACGCTATTGCTGTTATGTTTAAATTGAATAAAGCTATGTTATAATTGCATTTTTTTTATATTTTGGATTCTTTATTCTTAAGAAAAATTTTATTTCATAAGCTTTAGGGGGGCGGGGCTGGGGGATGGACCTGGGAAAGGTTTGGTGGGGCAACTAGTGGAGAGTAAGGTTTTTGCCTGGCTAGTAGGTCTAGACTTGAAATTTTAAGCCCTGTCTTAAACCTTTACGGTTTAGGAGATATTCCCCTTGCAATGAGCTGCTGACTGCAGCGGCGCATGCGCACAGGGGATTCTCGGCTGAAGGCCCGGCAGACGCCAGACCTTGTCGGAAAGAAGTCTCCCACGCGCAAGCGCAGGAGTGACGACATCGCGGCTCCAGCCACTCACGGCGCTGGAGCCGCGATACCCGGAAGACACACATTTCATCTCCCTCTGCGTGGACCAGGTGAATTACCGACGCCTCGTTCTAAGTTAAGTATTTCATAATGGGCTTTTATGCGGTGCATACTAGCTCATTATGCCTTTTATCTTCCAGGTGACAAATAATAAATAAAACATTTTATCTGACTATACAACCGCTTTAAGTTATGCTATGTAAATAGGGAC
This sequence comes from Rana muscosa, assembly GCA_029206835.1. Lineage (NCBI taxonomy): Eukaryota > Metazoa > Chordata > Amphibia > Anura > Ranidae > Rana > Rana muscosa. The sequence continues at coordinate 621,873,410 of CM055118.1, forward strand.
ATGTTACAAATATAAAATAGGTGTTATTGCAATTCGGCAGCAAAAAAGGAAATACACTTTAAGGATCTCCAGTGAAAATGCACTTGTCCTGCACAAGTACATCACATACAATGAAACAAGTAAAAATCAAATCCAAACTAAACAATAAGATGTAATCCTTTAACCTGTTTTGAGCTGTGAGGAATGGAAGGCAATTGTCGATTGTCTGCCACTGTTTAGTGCATTTTTGCACATTGCTCTCTATAAAAGCACAGCTCTATCTCAAAGTAAAAATTTTTAATTATTGGACACAGTAGGATAAAGTGGAGATAGAAAGGGGACATTTCCCCACCTCTTATCTCTTGGTCACTGCTAGGAAATGAACAAATATCTCCCCAAAAACAAACAATCACTGTTGTAGGGCTTTAAATTTGAGTCTAAAGTTGGTACTGCTACATAGTAAGCTGGATGTATGTTTATGTAGCGGGTATTTTAATTTAGGGGAAGCATCTGGGTGGTAGTGTAACCCAGATGCACTGATTGCTAGGGAATCTGAGACCCTTTTATGGTTCTTGGAGGACTCTGGTGGTGTGAGGTTCCCTGCGGCCTATAGGTGGCATTGTTGCCGGAGGCCGGGGTTGAACTCACACCGTGAGACTGTGCCTTTTTGTTCTCCCCTGGCGCTGGTACAGCGGGGCGGGGAACCCGCTGTGACGCAAAGGGAGAGGAGATAAAAGGGGCAGACGCCCTTACCACGGGGTTCAGGGTTCAGAGTCGGAGGACGCGGCTGCACCCAGGCACCTTCCGCCTGGGTGCTGGAGTTCCGGAGTTCCGGGCCCAGGTGCCCTTGACCTGGCCGGAGCGAGAGATGGAGTCCATCTCAGGCACCTTTAGCCTGAGGTGAGGTACTATGGCGGATACCTGGGGCTCAGTACCTTCGACTGAGTTCCGCGAGGGTGGAGGAATCCGAGGGGGCCCTAACTCCTTGGGTGCCCGTGTCTGAGTTTGTGAGGTCTGGTGAGCAGAACTTCTCTGAAGAGTCCGGCGCAGCATTGCTGGTGACAGAGAGGCCTCCGGTACCTCCCTTGGACGGATATCCTTCCCCTGACAGGGGCCGAGCTAGCAAAGGTAATTCATGTTCTATTTCATATAGTCAGTGGCAGTGACTATTCGCCACTGGTGATACCACAGTGGTTAGCTTTATCTGGAAGGATTGTGCCTTGGCCTACTCCCACTGAACTGTTGCAAAGGTCCCAACTTGACTGTGCTGTATGTTTATTCGCTGAAAGAATAAAACTGTGTTGGACCCATTTAGTGTGTGGAATTGTGGTTACTAGGAGTAAAGGAGTCAAGGACAAAGGACATGACTTGACTCTAGGACACCTACACAAAGCCCGATCTTTCTGGCCTTCACCTCGTCACTATGGAGGACATGGGCCGTGGTGTATCTTATCCCTCCCTCCAGTACTAACACCCCAATGACAGAGAAAAGACAAGCCGAGAATGAGAAGGGGTGAGAGGGGTGAGGTCGCTACATTTATTATTAGTGATAGTTACTTTTGGGGGGTCCAAACTGGGGACCTTTTGGGGACATACAAGAGAAGTGGCAATTTTTTTAAAATTTTATTTCAATTTTTTTAATAAGGTTTCAAATAAACAGTCTTCCCTAGCAAAGGAAAGATAACAAAATAACAGAGCAGGCACTTGGAATTTGAGTACGGTTAAGACTCATAACATCCATATGAAAAAAATAAATCTAGAATAATTCCTTTACGGGTGCACACACGAGGATTGATAGGCTGTTGCATATAGGATCAAATAATATTGAATTAAAAGGTACAAAAAAAAATCCACATTCAATAGTACCAAGTGACCACAAAAAAAATGTACACACAGATAATAGGAGAAGAGATCGTCTCCAGAAAGAAAGAAAAGAGGAGAAGTAGAGTGTCAAATAGTCTTTTATTAAATTATTATAGGGGTAGAGTCATGCAGTTTATTTATTTTTTCCATTACAAGTAGTGAAGACAGATTTAGGGGCCACAGTCCAGTACTGATATGGAAAACTTGATGTCCAAGAATTTGACAATTTCCTTCCTGCAGCCTTTATTTTTTATTTTTTATTTTGCTTTTTGCACACATGTTAATATACACATTATAGACCTAATGATGAATTAAAACCTCCAAAACAGAAAAAAAATGGGGTCAGTTGCTACTTGGTAGGTCACTAGATAATTGCAATACTGTTTATGAAATATATATTTTCAGTAAAAAATACACTAACATTTATTTTACTGCTATGGCAGCTGGGAGTCTGTGCAGTGAAAGGGTTAAATCCTAACTCCGTGCTCTTCTGTTCCACTCTCTCTCTTTTTGGAGGCTCCCGAGCTGTGTTTTATGCTTGTGTAGCGGCCTCACCCCCTCTGATTTGTCTAGGGGTATTTTGCATGTGAGGGTGAGATGCGCTACGGCCCATGTCCTCCCCATAGCAGTGGGTGAGGTGAAGGCCAGTACCAGATATTTTCCTCGGGCCTGTGTGTTTTAGTTAAGGACCAAGTCTTGCTGTGCTGACACTTCCCTTTGCTCCCATTAACCAGAGTACCACACACCGATAAAGGTCCAACTCTTGCTTTATTGTCACACTCACAATAAACAGTGCTTTAGCAGCCAACTGGTTGAGACCCAATAACAGTTCAATACGGTGGGATGAGCAGGTCGAGGCACTATCCTGATTGTCAGCTAAACCACTGTGGTTTCACCAGCGGTTACTATAGCCATCAGCTAAGAGAGAACATAGAACTTGTGAGTCTCTACCAGCAACTCAAGAGAATGTAGATAGGAGTACCTTCGCTGCGCTGTGGCCCCTGTCAGGGGAAGATGTCCCTCCAAGGGAGTTACCAGAGGCCCATCCGTCACCGGGTTGATGCTGCTCCGGACTCTCCGGACGGGTGACCTCTCCAGCCTCCTCACCTCAGACATGGGCCCCATCCACCTCAGGGACCCTCGGACTTCTCCACCCTCGTGGGACACAGTCAAAGTCACCGGGCCCCAGGCCTCTGATTTAGTACCTCACCCCAGGCTGAAGGTGCCTGGGATGGACGCCAACTCTGCTCCGGCCAGGCCTAGGGTGCCTGGGCCGAAAAACTCCGGACCGCCCGCACCCAGGCCTAAGGTGATGAAAAAGATCAACCAGAAAAAGACCTCGTGGCCAGGGCGTCTCCCCCTCTTATCCCCTCCATTGACGTCCCGGCAGGTTCCCCGCCCTCGCCGTACCATCTCCGGGAAGGGACAAAAAGGACAGCACCGTGGTAGCAAATCTACCTTGAGCCTGCGGGTACCCCGCCACCCACAGGCCAAGGAGAATAATACACCACCCAATCCTCCACGAATACAAATGGTCCAATTCCTCTCACAATTTACACACCTGGATCATACTACCACCCAGGTGTATCCCACCTAGATTTAGAGACCCCGCTACACTAGTTTTATACTTATCTTATCTGGTCACGTTAAAGCAGACCTTCACAATAATAAAACACTTATTTCCTCTTGCCTCCCCCTCTGTCACATTAGGATATTATTTATTTCCTTACTGCATATAGTTTTTGTGTTAGGTGAGAATCACATTTTTGCCACTAATCCCCTGGATTCTATATGGACACAGGTATGCCACAGGGCTTCAGGTCACTGCAAAGTCATGCAGCACATCTGCACACACACAGGACATTTTTGGACTTTAATAGTGCTGACCCACTGAAGGGACAAATGTATATCTGAACTGGAGTCCAATGGAATGATTTGGGATTTTCCACATGTAGGAGTAAACACAGAATTTATTTAAAATGTGTAATGCTGTGCAGAGGGAAGGCCCAGGACCTTGTAGAAAAGGGATGAGGTTATCCACCATATATGGCAGGAGTTCATCTAATTTGCCCACTGGACAACCTTAACATGAGGGGTACTGCAAAGGGCCTCTGCAATCGGCTCCATTAACAATGAAAGCAAGGCTGGTGACAGGGGGCACCTTTGTCTTGTACCTCTTTTAATACCAAAGAGTTTGAACAGATTCCCATACATTCTTACATTTCCTGATCACTTGGATCATATTGCTCCAATCAAATAAATCAACATATCTATGTTTTAAACTAGATATGTACCTAAATTTACTGTATATACTCGAGTATAAGCCGACCCGAATGTAAGCCGAGGCACCTAATTTTACCACAAAAAACTGGGAAAACGTATTGACTTGAGTATAAGCCTAGGGTGTCCATCTTCATGCCTCACTGTGCCTCACTTTGCCTCACTGTGTCCATGTTCATGCCTCACTGTGTCCATGCCTCGCTGTGCCCATGCCTCGCTGTGCCCATGCCTCACTGTGCCCATGCCTCACTGTGCCCATGCCTAGACTGACGTTTAACATGGGAGTCTATGGAAAAATCTGTGCTCCCTGGCCGTAGGTCCCCCAGACAACAAACTTTGAACACTTGTAGAGAAGAAATGGGGCTACATGTGTGCCAAGTTTGGGGTCCAGGGGACCTACGACCGGCTTGTTACCGGGTCCCCAAAATCACTGGAGAAATTACCGTTTAACATGGGAGACTATGGAAGGGGTGCCCGGTTTTGAAAAATCGGTGCTCCCCGGCCGTAGGTCCCCCGGACAACAAACTTTGCACACTTGTAGAGGAAGAGTGTGTGTGCCATGTGTGCCAAGTTTGGGGTCCAGGGGACCTACAGCCAGCTGGTACCGGGTCCCCAAATTCCGGGAGATCAGGCGCAAAAAGGTGACTCGAGTATAAGCCGAGGGGGGCAATTTCAGCACAAAAAACTCGGCTTATACTCGAGTATATACGGTACTTAAGAATGTTGTGTGTTTTGAATAAGGGCACAAATACCCTTAATTACTCTGGCAGCCAGTATTTTTGTAAGAATTTTTAAATCTATGTTTAGTAATGATCCCTGTGTTTATACTTAGAGCGCAGCTTCACCCAAAAGAGGAAGTTCCTCTCTTCCTCCTCCTCATTTAGGGCTCATTTACACTCGCTTCGTCTTCAACACACATTAAAGCGCCTACAGCTTCAACATGCTTTTTGATGTGTTTTTAAAGCTTCAGTGGTGCTTTGGTGATGCTTCGATGATACTTTGGTGGTGCTTTGATGATGCTTCGGTGAGGCCTTTTTGAAGCATTAATGAAGCTTGGCAGATACCCTGTGTGTGCGTGTTTGATATCTTATACCTGCAATCCACCCCACAACAAAGCAAAGCTAAAGCTGAATTAAAGCCTCTCAAAAGCTGCAGGTGCAAGTGAGCTTTGTCATAGACTTCTATGGAGGCTTTAAAGCAGCACTAAAGTAACATTGGGTATAATTGTTGAAGCAAAGCAAATGCAAGGTGTAAACATGACTGTAAGCTAACCATTTTATTTAGTGACAGGGGCTTCGACTGGTGTTAAAAAAAATTATTAATAAAAATCTATTAAAACTATCCCCTATTTGGTAGACGCTATAAATTTTGCGCAAACCAATCAATATACGCTTATTGCGTTTTTTTACCAAAAAGATGTAGAAGAATACGTATCGACCTAAACTGAGGAAAAAAAAAATGATTTTTTATATATTTTTGGGGGATATTTATTATAGCAAAAAGAAAAAAATATTCATTTTTTTTCAAAATTGTTACTCTATTTTTGTTTATAGCGGAAAAAAATAAAAATCGAAGAGGTGATCAAATACCACCAAAAGAAAGCTCTATTTGTGGGAAAAAAAGAACGCCAATTTTGTTTGGGAGCCACGTCGCATGACCGCGCAATTGTCAGTTAAAGCGACGCAGTGCCGAATCGCAAAAAGTGGCCAGGTCTTTAAGCTGCATAATGGTCCGGGTCTTAAGTGGTTAACTTGTGCTAGTAGGGGTGAGGATTGCTTTCAAATGACCAAGCTTTCAAAAAAAAATAAAAAATTGGACTGAGCATCTAGATATTACTCATCACAACAGACATGGGATTAGGTTATAGTTGGTCACATTCTTAGATCTCTACTACCAGGGCCTGGTGCTTTTTATAAAAAAAAAAAAAAAAAATGCAAACAATTTTTGGTTATAACAAATTAAATTAAATAGAGAAAGGGAGGATGAAAGAGAGAGAAAGGGGATGAGAGAGAGGATACGCATGAGCATGCGTGGGAGTGACAGCAATGCAGCTCGGCCAAGGCAAGTGACCGAAGGCACAGAACCCGGAATGAAGACTGGGTTAAGATGGAAGCGCCCAGGACCCACCGGATTGATCACAGCGCAGCGCTAGAGGGCTCAGTCTGACAGGTAAGTGTACCCTAATATGCTGTGCATACTTGTACATTATGGCATAACCTACCTCAGGGCCTCTAAAAAGTAGTAATGTTAGCAAAGTTTACTACCGCGTTAATATCACAGGATCCCAGGAGCCTCTCATGGGGCACCCTACTGACCCGGGGGCCCTTGGGCAGTGCTCAAGTGCATAGTTGCCAACATTTCAAAAATATTTTCAGGGACCCTTTTTTTTTTACCAGTGGTATAATTAGAGTAGCTGAGATCCCCTATGTTCCTCTATACATCACAGAGGTAATCACAAAATAAAATGAGTACTAATAATGGGCAGAACAAATATGAGGACTGAGAAGATTTCCTTTAGTTGAACTAACAAAAGTGTGTCCATTCTAGAGCTGGTAACCTTAAGGATGTTCAATATAATTTTAAAGAACTGTTTTTGTGGGTAAGAGGCATAGGGGAGGTGTATGGATGGTATAAAAGTGGGAAGTATGTGCAGGTGAGGGAGAGGAATGTGGGGTGTGTAACAGTGGGCACTATGTACAGGAGAGGAGTGTGGGGGATATGACAGTGGGCAGTATGTGCAGGAGAGGAGTGTGGAGGGTAAGACAGTGAGCAGTATGTACAGGAGACAAGTGTGGAGGGTAAGACAGTGGGCAGTATGTACAAGAGAGGAGTATGGGGGGTATGATAGAGGGTAGTATGTATAGGAGAGGAGTGTGGAGAGTATGACAGTGAGCAGTATGTACAGGAGACAAGTGTGGAGGTTAAGACAGTGTTCAGTATGTACAGGAGAGGGGTATGACAGAGGGCAGTATGTACAGGAGAGGAGTGTGGAGGGTAAGACAGTAGGCAGTATGTACAGGAGAGGAGTGTGGAGGATATGACAGTGGGCAGTATGTACAGGAGAGGAGTGTGGAGGGTATGACAGTGGGCAGTAAGTATAGGAGAGGAGTGTGGAGGGTATGACAGTGAGCATTATGTACAGGGGACGAGTGTGGAGGGCAAGATTAAGGGTGCCACCCCCTCACTCCAGCTACCCCCCTCTGTGTAGTATGGATAGATTCATGCATTGCATAAATCTATCCATGGGTGCTGTACCCACCCCCTATTCAGGCGTCTGGCCCCTTTTCGGACGCCGGGCGCCTGAATTACAGCAGCGGGGGGGGGGGGGGTTTGAAGCACCAGATTAGAGCCATAGGCTCTAATAGGCTTCAAAAGGGTGAACTGTGAGCGCAAACCATTGTGCTTGCAGTCCACCCAGGTGTGTTAGCAAATAAATATTTGCTTTGCGAACACAGAACCGCCACTCAGCCAATCAGGAGGCGCGGATGAAAAACCGGTCACCTGATTGGCTGAAGGCAGAGGCGATTCCATTGGCCGCCTAGCAGAACAGGAAGAAGACACGCACGGAGGACACAGGAGCCATCGCTGCGCTACCCGTCCCACAGTATGGTTTTTTTCTTTTTTTAGATTCATACTTACCTAGGTGGATGCAGCATCTGTCCCTCGCCGTCTCTGCACTGAGGACCGAGCCACCGAACACCGCTGATGGCTTAGTTTTCATAGTCAGCAGCTCTCCTCTCTGCTCCTGCTCATTATAGTGCTGAGCTGTGGAGGGGCTGGGAGCAGACTTCAGTAGTCGGGATGACGTGCTGCCTCAACTGATAGCAGTGACGTCAGAGGAGAGCAGACTTCAGACTGCTTTCTCCTGAAAACTGGTCACAGGAGTGCAAAACGAAATGCACTCCTGTGATCCATAGGAAAAGTCCAGCCAAACGAGCCCAGGCTGGACTTCTTTAACCACTTGTCCCCCGCCCACTGTCAATTGACGGCGGGCGGAGGACACTCTCGTTCTGGGAGGACGTCATATGACGTCCTCCCTTTAAAACGAGCTAGGAGGCGCGCGCCGCCGGCGGCGCGCGCAAGCCCGCCGGGTTCACAAGGCCCCGATGTGCATGCCCGGTGGCCGCGATTGCCGCCGGGCACCCGCGATTGCCCGGGAAACGAGCAGGAAAGTGGATCTCTGTGTGTAAACACAGAGATCAACGTCCTGTGAGGGAGAGGGGACCGATGGTGTGTCCCTTGTACATAGGGACAACCATCGGTCACCTCCCCCAGTCAGTCCCCTCCCCCCACAGTAAGAACACATTGAGGGAACATATTTAACCCCTTCCCGCCCCCTAGTGGTTAACCCCTTCCCTGCCAATCACATTTATACAGTAATCAATGCATTTTTATAGCAGGGATCGCTGTATAAATGTGAATGGTCCCAAAAATTTGTCAAAAGTGTCCGATGTGTCCGCCGCAATATCGCAGTCACAATAAAAATCACAGATCGCCGCCATTCCAATAAAAAAAATAATAAAAAATGCTATAAATCTATCCCCTATCTTGTAGACGCTATATCTTTTGCGCAAACCAATCAATATGCGCTTATTGCGATTTTTTTTTTTACCAAAAATATGTAGAAGAATACGTATCGGCCTAAACTGAGGAAAATTTTATTTAAAAAAAAAAAATGGGTATTTATTATAGCAAAAAGTAAAAAATAGTGGTAGGTGATCAAATACCAGAGGTGATCAAATACCACCAAAAGAAAGCTCTATTTGTGGGGAAAAAAAGACGCAAATTTCGTTTGGGAGCCACATCGCACGACTGCGCAATTTTCATTCAAAGTGTGACAGCGCTGAAAGCTGAAAAATGGCTTGGGCAGGAAGAGGGTTTTCGTGCACAGTAGGGAAGTGGTTAAACCGGCCGCTCTGCATGTAGCTTCTGACAGGCTGCGCAAGTAGCCCCGTATCTCCGGAACCATAGATGATAGAAGACCCAACCTTTGACCAGTGATGGGGTAGGAAGCTACACACTTTAAATAATCAGTTTAAAAAAATAAAAAAATAAAAGTGACCCAAAGACACTATAATTTCCATTTAACAACTGTGAGTGAATACTGAAGTGACTATAAAATAAGGTTTACCTGTTCTCTTTTACGAGCCTTTCTCTGGTGCCAGCATCCATAAGCAGCTGCAATGATCAGCAAAAGCACAGCCAAACTGACAATGGCACTTATGAGGGGAATGCTCACCACATCTTCATCCTCTTGATCTGCCCCGTTATAACTGAACAAATGCAAATGTTCCTGAAAGTAAATGAAGAGAGGAATAATTATACCTAAATGTATAATACACTATCTTTTAAAAAGTGTTTCCCAGTGCTAAACCTTTCATCCAATTTCTAAATTGCTGCATTTGTAAATGTCAAAAGCCAATATAAAGGAATAGTAGTGTTTAAAAAAAAAAGCACTTGTTGGTTTAACTACCGTATTTATCGGCGTATAACACGCACCCTAACTTTAAGAGAGAAGTTTCAGGAAAAAAACTTTCCACAGCCCCCTGCGTATAACACGCAGGCACAGTTTACCCTCTACTTTCAGGGTAAAAAAGTGAGTGTTATACGCCAATAAATACAGTAATCTTTTTTTTTGTATAATTCCCCTTTAGAGCCGGTTCACACAGGGGCGACACGTGATCTGACTTCAAGTCGCCCCAAGTTGCGCTGTTTTTAAAACTAATGGAAGTGAATGGAGTCGTCTTAATGTACACGACTGCAGTCGCTCCGACTTCAAAAAAGGTTCCTGTACGACTTCAATCCGACTTCTAGGCGACTTGTACCCATTGATTTCAATGGAAGTCGCCTCCAAGTCGGATCCCCGTTCATAGAGAGGCAACTTGGACACGACTTGAGCCTGAACCACAGCACGTCTTGGAGCGACTTGAAGTCGTCTCCAGGACAGGCTGCCCCTTGTGTTTGGTATGAATCATGAGGGGGAACTCCACGCCAAATTTTAAATAAAAAACCGGCATGGGTTCCCCTCCAAGAACATACCAGGCCCTTAGGTCTGGTATGGATTTTAAGGGAAACCCCTTACGCCGGAAAAAACGGCGTGGGGGTCCCCCCAAAATCCATACCAGACCCTTATCCGAGCACGCAGCCCGGCCGGTCAGGAAAGGGGGTGGGGACGAGCGAGCGCCCTCCCTCCTGAACCGTACCAGGCCGCATGCCCTGAACATGGGGGGGTGGGTGCTTTGGGGCAGGGAGGCACCCTGCAGCCCCCCCACCCCAAAGCACCCTGCCCCCATGTTGATGGGGACAAGGGCCTCTTCCCGACAACCCTGGCCGTTGGTTGTCGGGGTCTGCGGGCGGGGGGCTTATCAGAATCCGGGAGCCCCCTTTAGTAAGGGGGCCCCCAGATCCTGCCCCCCCACCCTATGTGAATGAGTATGGGGTACATCGTACCCCTACCCATTCACCTGGGGGGAAAGTGTCAATAAAAAAAACACACTAGACAGCTTTTTAAAGTCATTCATTAGGCAGCTCCGGGGGTCTTCTTCCAACTTCAGCGGTCTTCTTCCGACTTCTGGGGTCTCTTCCGACTTCGGGGGTCTTCTTCCGACTTTGGGGGTCTCTTCCGACTCTCCGGTGCCTTCTCCATGCTCTCCGGTTCTTCTCCCGCTCTCCGGTGCTTTCTGCCGGCCCCTCCGCTATCTTCTTCCAGCTCTTTTGCTAGCGGGGGCCCGGTCTTCATCGTCGTCTTCTTCCCTCTTCTCTCCTGGAGATGTTGACACGACGAGGTCTCCCGCTGTAATGCAGTGTGCGCGGCACGCAATAATTTATATAGGCATGGGGCGTGGTCACCGGGTGATGTGACCCCGCCCCTTATGACGTCACAGTCCCATAATTCCCCTCAAAGTCATGTTGCCCCTGTGTGAACCGGCTCTTAAAGGGGAATTATACAAAATACTTTTGCTACTAGGTGTCTCTCGTTCCCATCTCAGAACGTTGGGAGGTATGATAGTGGGCAAGTATGCTTTGCAAGTTTTTCTAGTCCTTAACAGTTCATTTAAACCGCCAATGCTGCTATACATGTTACAATCTAATTATACAGCAACTCTACAATCTGCCTTAGATTTACCAAAATGAGGGCCTACATACAGTAAACAATACATTAAATTTGTTTCCAAACAGGTAGGCCCTAGTACTATATAGTTTTCGGCAGATCTAATAGAGATTGCAATATCAGATTGTAAAACGCATATCTGTCTTAAGAAACATGTTTGCAAACCTACAGAATAGAGAGAAATGGGTATGTTTAAAGAAAGGCCTCATTCACATGGGCAAACAAAGTATAACTAAAGGCAAAAAACTTTTTCCTGGTGCATCCATGGCAGCATACTAGTGATAGGCTCTGCCTTTGGCTCCGCCCTCAGGACAGTGAATATTATAAAAGAAAAGGTTAATGACTCCCCCATCATTCTCCTTTTTTTCCCTCATACCTCAGTGACATCATTGCGATAGCCCTTGCCACTGCTTCCTGCTTTTTTTCGTCTGGGTTCAGCCTCTCCCAGATGCAGTCCACAGTCCTGAGCCACTAAAAGCGCTGATAGGGTCAGGAGTCCCTTCTGTGGGTCTTTTGGGATGGCAGCAGCTTTCCTAACTAGGAGAGTTTTGCTGTTTATTTTTGAAGCCGACAGGCCGGTGGGTCTTCAAGCAGCCTTCTCTTTTCTCCTCTTCCCCCGCTTTATCTCCCTTCTTTTCTGGACCTTACCTTCCATGCACTTGCACAGGTGAGAAGAATGGGTTTTCCTAGGGTCAGTAAGGAAGCAGGTGTTTCCTTCTCCCATCTCAGCTGCCTCGTGTGTCTCTACCCTGGTTCTTGTGTACAAACTCTAATTGAGCCGCTCCGCAAATCGTGGTTATTTCTGCATCGGTTGGGCGGCCCAGGACCAAGCTGAGAAGTCCTGCCTGTGCGTGCGCGATTCAAAAAGGACGCTACCTCAGCCATCTTGGTTGATGGCAAACACCTTCTGTTCGGACTCTACGGGCGGGGGGTGGTCCTATCTTCACAGGACCGCCCTGCTCTTAGTTTTAAACTGTGGTGGAGCTCAGTATGCAGCCCTCTTTCCAGCAGAGGGTTCCCTGCGCTGAGCTCCTGTCAAGTGTCATCTTGCCTCTGTGTGGTAGGTGTCAAAATGTCCCTTTCTTTTTTTTCCCTTTGAATAAAAAAAAAAGAAAAAGAGAAGGGATAAACAGAGTCAGAACGGGGGAAAAGGGGAGGGCGGGAAAAGAGTGTGTAAAAAAAAAGTCAGGGGTGAAATGTGAACTGGAGATTCAGGTAAATCTTTTCTTCTTCTCTATTCTTTTTTATCTTCCTTCTGCTGCTTGTTGTACCTCAAGCCGTGAGTCGATCATCACCTGATCAAGACCCTCACGTCGTCCTAAGGTAAGGGGCTTTGTTTCGAGAAGTAAACAGAAGAAGAAAAAGTGAAAAAGAATGCATTTACACTGGGATCTTTTCTTTTCTTTTCTTTCCCCAGTCCTGTACGCCAAGGAACATCTAATGAGACTTCCAGGCATGAGACCAGAAGATTCAGCCCAGACCGTCATGGCCAATCTTTCAGATACCGTTCAAGTGGTGATCATAGGTCTTCAAGGTCGCAGCGCTCATCATGGGGCAAGCCGGGAGAGATCCAGGAAATGCTGAGCATGCGGGGCAACCCCGATGGCTGACAAGCTGGTCTGCAAGAATTGCTTTAGGGATTATGCTGCAGATAAAGAGTCGGAAGGCCAACATGTGTCTGATCTGCTGAGAAAGGTTGTCAAGGACTTATTTTCAGAGTTTATAACGTCTCTACCCTCCCAGCAAGTTCCCCAGCAGGCCGAAAGGGGAGGAGAATCTGCATTTCCAGGCCCGTCTATGAGTGAAACCACTCTACCTACGGTGGAACGTCCCTCAAAGGCGCCAGTGGGTCAGGATCTCTCAGAAGATTCCTTGGATGAGGCAGATCCAACTGATTTTAGTTTTACCTTAGTACAGCCCTATGTGCAGGCCGGAAACAGGCTATTGGCTGGAAGGAGATAGAAGAACCGCCTAAAAAGGCTAGGAGTTACTTCCCATTTTTAAGAAAACGCATGTCCTTTTTTCCACTTATGGATGAGGTGAAGGGTCTCATTGAGGAAGAATGGAAGAAGACAGAAAAGAGATTCCTTTTCAACCATCTCAATAAGCTGTACCCCTTGGCGAAAGAAGACGCAGGGTATATTGGTCACCTGCCGGTTGAGGATGCAGCGGTAGTACGCCTAGCTAAGAATGTAACGTTGCCCATGGACGATTCTACTTCCTTCAAGGACCCTTTGGATAGGCGTTTTGATACCGATTTGAAGAAAGCCTATCAAATGGCAGGGGGAGTGTGTAGGCCAGCAATTGCACTGATATCGGTGTCCAATGCCATCAAGGAGGACATAGTAAAAGGCATTGGAGGAACTCAAGCTCTCTGCAGATTTTGTTAGGGAGGCCTCTATTGACGTCATAAGATGCTCGGCCAGAGCTATGCTCCATACTGTCATGGCAAAGCGTGCACTTTGGCTAAAGCCTTGGGCAGCAGATGCCGCGTCCAAGCAAAATTGGTGTAGAATCCCATTTTAAAGGAAGGCCCTCTTTGGTGAAAAGCTTAAGAAAGCAATTTCCAGAGTGACAGGCAGGAAGACAGGACTTCTGCCACAAGATAGAAGCATGAGGAGGTCAAAAATCTTCACGTCCATATCCCAACTATAAAGAAGCAGAGGCATTAGGCAGTTCAGGCAGGATAAGGATCCCAAAAGAAACTGGAGGAGCACACAGGCAACTTTCCTGAAATCAAGTAAACGAGTGCCACCTAAACCTCAGGACGCCTCTAAATCTTTTTCACTCTGGGTCCTCCCAGGAGTTTCAAGTTGGTGCCAGATTCCAGCTGTTTGACAAAACTTGGCAGCACCGATGTACGGATACCTGGGTAGTCTCTACGATTCGCTTCGGCCACTTCTGGACATTCCCAAACCAACCCCCTCGAGATCACTTCTCACCGACAAGAATCCTGAACTCTCCTTAAAAGGCAGAAGCTCTGCGTCACTTCCTAACATCCTTACAAACCCAGAGAGCAGTCATCCCAGTTCCTCTGACAGAGATTCTCCGGTTTCTACTCCACTCTCTTCCTCATCCCCAAGAAAAACAGGGGCTGAAGACCAGTGATTGACCTGAAAAGATTTAATCATTACATACACCTGGATTCTTTCAAGATGGAATTACTCCAAACAATTATACATGCTGTAAAGTTGAGATACTGGATGATATCCATAGATATCCATCAAGGACACATACTTGCATGTGCCGATTTTGCCAGCCTTTCAAAAATATCTCAGGTTCGCAGTCGGTCAGCTTCATCTCCATTTTCGGAGTCTGCCCTTTGGACTTTGCACCTCCCGGGAGTGTTTACAAAGATCCTAGTCTCGATACTTGCTCCCCTGAGGGAAGAAGGTCTCAGAGTCTTTCATTATCTAGACGATATCCTCCTACAACCAGAGAGTCCAGACCAGCTATTGTCACACAGGAAGATTCTCATGTCAACCCTCTCAGAAACTTGATGGACTTGAAGGCGGTTTATCTGCCAGATCGCCTGAACCAGGAAGCCGATTACCTGTCACTGGACTTCAAGGACGTCAACGAGTGGTCACTCCATCCCATGGTCTTCAGCTGGATGGTGGATCGCTGGGATTTGCCAGAGATAGACCTCTTTGCCTAAGCTGCCAACCCCAAATAATCCAGGTTTATTCCCCATCCAGAAGCAGTGGATGCCTTCCTGAGCCCGTGGAAATGCACCTGGGCTTATGCATTTCCTCCCCACCCTCTTATCTCAAGGTTTCTAACGAGGCTATTAATGGAGCCAATATCCGTGATCGCAATTCTCCCCATGGTTCCCCCTGGGAATACATCTCAGCACCCAACGACCAGTCAGGATACTGATAATGCCACACTTGCTCTCCCAGGGAAACCTCTCACATCCCAACCCCCTCAATATGAACCTACTGAAATGCAGAAGTTTGAATCGCTGGGATGCTGGGAATCGCTGGGATGCTCATCCAAGGTAATTTCAACTCTCATGAAAGCCAGAAAACCATCAACCAATAACATGTATTTCAGAGTCTGGGACAAGTTTAAAGCCTTTTCTGTCGGCCAGGGGGTGGATCCCTCAGTTCCTTCCACCTCGTTACTATTGGACTTTCTCCAAAAAGGCCTTGACCTAGGCCTCAGGACACTTAAGGTTCAAGTGGCAGCGATCTCAGCGGCCACAGACAAGAGATGGGCGGAGAACCTTCTTGTAGTTCAATTCTTCAGAGCAGTGAAGAAGATATGTCCACCAACCAGGCAGTCTTTTCTCAAGTGGGATCTTCCCCTTATTTTGGAGGTCTTTTTAGAGCAACCCTTTTCCCCATCTGAAACGTCTTTGTTATGGAACTTGACCTTAAAGTTGGCCTTCCTGATAGCAATAACATCAGGCCGAAGAGTCTCAGCGTTACAAGCCCTAGGGGTAGAGGAAGACCACATTGTCTTTTACCCAGACAGGGTGGAGTTACGCACAATACGTGGTTTTGTTCCTAAAGTATCTACCCCTGCTTCTCTGGATGTTGCCTTTGTTCTCAGATGCTGTCTGAGCCTCACATCTCCTTTTAGGAAATCTATAAACCTATTTGTACTGCCAGGAGGCAAAAACAAGGGCAAGGAAGCCTCAGCCAGAACAATTGCATCATGGATAGTAAAATTAATTCAGAAGGCATACAGGTCCAAAGGACTGGAACATCCTTCTTTGGTCAGGGCACACTCAACCAGAGCAGTCGCATCCTTATGGGCCGCAAGGGCGAATGTCTCAGTGGATACAATCTGCAAAGTCGCAACATGGTTCTCGCAGCACACATTCAGGAGGCACTATAGGGTGGACCCAGGAGCTCTGACATGAGTTGATTTTGGCAAAAAGACGATTGAGTCAGCTTTTGTTTCAACTAAATACATTTTTTTCTTTCTAAGCATCACCCACCCATTTCAGCCAGTTATTTTCTCACTAGTATTCTGACATGGATGCACCAGGAAAATGGGAAATTGTTTCATACTTACCATAATTTTCCTTTCCTTGTGCATATCCATGGCAGCATACACACCCTCCCTTGGTATTCTATATTATGAAGAATGATGGGGGAGTCATTAACCTTTTCTTTTATATTATTCACTGTCCTGAGGGTGGAGCTTATCACTAGTATGCTGCCATGGATATGCACCAGGAAAGGAAAATTACGGCAAGTATGAAACAATTTTCGGTGTTTTTTCATTTTGGATAGAGTACAGAGGTATTAGAATGCTTGTCAGTTTGTATTGCTATTAGAAGAGGGAAGGTCTGGACAGCAGCACTCCAATAAAAACACCTTTATTGTGCAAAATAACAAAAGTACAAACCACAGGATAAAAAAGCTGACGCGTTTCACACTCTCAACAGTGCTTAGTCATAGCTATCCAGACCTTCCCTCTTCTAATTGCTATATGCTTAGCTTAGCTTGCACCTGATGCTTCCACCTTGAGGAGAGTGCCATTTCCAAACATCCACCTGGAGCGGTGATCCCTTTCCCATCAGTTTGTATTGCTGTCTGTGCCCCTATTAAGGAGATTCACCCTCTCTATCTGTCCTGTTTACTGTTATAATTGAAAGTAAAATAAAAGAAAATCCAACATTTTGGCTTGTCCCAAGAAAAGTAATAGAGGGAGGGGAAATAAGTTCTGGTGACTTGGGGGTCCCCAAGGAATTCCCTTAATTTGTAAGGATTTCCTCTCACTTCCTGTTTGGCTCTGGGACAGGAAGTGAAATGAAATCTCTGCAATGGAACCCAGATGGCAAAAAAAAAATCTGACAGGGGTTATAATCTGCCCTTGCTCTATCCAAAATGAAAACAAAAAAAGGTTTTGCCTTTAGTACTACTTTAACCATGTCCTGCCTGTCATATAACAAAATGACGGCCGCAAAGTGGTTAAGTTATCCTGACTTGACGTCATATGACGTCCAGCAGGATGAGCCTCTAGCGCGCACCCGTGGGTGCGCACGATCGGTGGTGTGGTGTCTAAGTCTGACACACCTCATCTCTGATCCTGGTAAAGAGCCTATGACCGAGTCTCTTTACCATGTGATCAGCTGTGTCCAATCACAGCTGATCACAGTGTAAACAGGAAGAGTCGTTTATTGGCTTTTTCTCTACTTGCACTGACAGACGTGAGTAGAGGAGAGCTGATCGGCTGCTCTCCTGACAGGGAGGGGGTTCTGCGCTGATAATCAGTGCAGACCCATCGAGGATGCCCACTGGAGCCCACCAGGGATGCCCACTGGAAAACACCAGGTGAGCCCACTAGGGATGCCAATTAGTGCCCGCTAGGATGGCACTCTGTGCCCATCAGTGATTGCCTATCAGTGCTGCCTATCAGTGGCATCTATTAGTGCCCATCAGTCCTGCTTATCAGTGCTGCCTATCAGTGCCTCATCATCAGTGCCAATCAGTACTGCCTCATCAGTGCCCGTCAGTGCCGCCTCATCAGTGCTCATCAGTGAAGGAGAAAACACACTTATTTACAGAGTTTTGTAACAGAAGTTTTGTAACAGAAACTTACAGAAGTTTTGTAACAGAAACAAAGAAAAACGTTTTTTTTTTTCAAAATTTTCAGTCTTTTTTTTATTTAGAGCGCAAAAAATAAAAAATAAACAGTGGTGATCAAATACCACCAAAAGAAAGCTCTAATTGTGGGAAAAAAATTATAAAAATTTAGTTTGGGTCCAGTGTTGCATGCCCGCACAATTGTCATTCAAAATGCGACAGCGCTGAAAGCTGAAAATTGGACTGGGCAGGAAGGGGGTGGAAGTGCTCGGTATTGAAGTTGGTTAAGTATATGCTTGTGTGATAACTGTTTATCTGCATAGGGATGCACAGTTGTTCATGCAACCCCATGCAGGCAGCTCCATTCATGTCAGTTAGAACTCAGTGGCTGCACAGACACAGTGAAAAGTGCACGGACACAGTAGACCTTCTGCTGGCCAACTCGTTGGGGCCCAAAACTTAGTGCTGGAGCACTTTTGAAGTGCAATTAAAAGTTTATATATGCAAGGATAAAGTGTTCCTAGTTTGAAAATCTGTCCCATTGTTTAGTAAACTCTAGTGTAGAGCGGCTGCTGCTTTGTAAGCAGAGGTTCTCCGTCCACCCGATAAAGGGGTCTCTCTCTCCCAGGGCTCCGGAATAATGTTTGCTCCACCTCCACTACTCTCAGGTACTAATTGCCAACTCACCACCTCCGCTGCTATCAGGTGGGTTTCGGTCTGTCTCAGGCCTAGTCTTACCGCAGAGAGGCATCCTTCTCTCTCAGCCAATGAAAACTACCACAGCTCGCCTAACACCCTTCTCCTGGGATTTTAAGTTTTCATCCAACCTGTAGTAATGGCTGAGTCTCTTCAGTGAACTACACTTCCCACAAGCCTAAACATTTCTCCCCAGAGTCTCTAGCGATCCATGTTTCCCAGGTGCCCTCTAGTAGATGGAGGGTGGAATTAACACTGTCTGTCTCTATTATGACTGTGTCTGTGTAGAAACCCTTTGTTGGTACACGCACAGAAACAGAAGCAGACAGAATAAGACTGCAACTGCTCCTCTTTTGCCAGTTAAGAACCATGCTGCAGTAGTAAACAAAGAAAAAACATGCACGATAATTGTACAAATGGAATTTCATAGGAAAATACTGTACCCCATTTTTTTTCAGTTGTGTGTACAATTCCTTTGGCTGGAGGTGACCTTAAGATGAAAAAAGACAGAATGTGATATAACTGCAATAATAAATATGTTGTGGCTTTAAACGTCATATTTTATTAGGAATTGTTGTGTAAACCATTAACCCATCTTACCAGATATAATTAGAAAAAGTTTCATTTACTCAAGCACCAACTCAACACAGATTGCTTCCTCGTGAGTGTATCTTGTCAGGTAATTCTGAGTTAATTTAACTTGAAATCTGGAATCTAGGCACCTGTGGGGTATTGCTTTGTGATGCTTTATTTTTTACTTGCTCTATTTAGGCTGAATAAAGTACTGCCTTTTTGGACTAATTGGAAATCTTCTAGTCTTGGTAGATTTACCAGTGAAGGCATTCCACCGCACCAATAAGGCACTATAATTGTGCATGGTCTAAATCTCTTAGGCTTTAGCTAAAATAGCTTTATCAGTATATTCTTTTAATTATGCATATTTCTCAGGGAGGAGGGATATCAGTTGGGATGCAGATGTAGCGACCTCACCCTCTCTCTAGCTTTATCGGTTATACGGCTGTTGTTTAGGGGTACCTGGGAGAGAGAGATGAGATACACCACGGCCCATGTCCTCCATAGTGAAGACGTGAAGGCCAGAAAGATCGGGCTTTGTGTAGGTGTCCTAGGGTCAAATCCTTTCCTCGGATCCACTCCCCTTTGCTCCTAGTAACCAGAGTTCCACACACTGAAAAGGTCCAACACAGTTTTATTCTTCTCAGCGAATAAACATACAGCACAGTCAAGTTGGGACCTTTGCAACAGTTCAGTATTAATGGGAGTAGGTCGAGGCACAATCCTTTAAAGTATCGCTAACCACTGTGGTGTCACCATTGGCGAATAGTCACTGCCACTGACTATATGAGGTAGAACATGAATTACCTTCGCTAGCACAGCCCCTGTCAGGGGAAGGATATCCGTCCAAGGGAGTCACCGGAGGCCTCTCTGTCACCAGCAGATGCTGCGCCGGACTCTTCAGAGAAGTTCCGCTCACCAGTCTCCTCGACCTCAGACACGGGCACCCAAGGAGTTAGGGCCCCCTCGGATTCCTCCACCCTCGCGGAACTCAGTCGAAGGTACTGAGCCCCAGGCATCTGCCATAGTACCTCACCCCAGGCTAAAGGTGCCTAAAATGGACTCCATCTCTCACTCCGGCCAGGTCAAGGGCACCTGGGCCCGGAACTCCGGAACGTCAGCACCCAAACTGAAGGTGCCTGGATGCGGCCGCGTCCTCTGACTCTAAACCCCCAGGTCAGGGCGTCCGCCCCTTTTATCCCCTCACCTTTTGCGTCACAGCAGGTTCCCCGCCCCGCTGTACCAGCGCCAGGAAAGGACAAAAAAGAAGCAGTCTTGCGGTGTGAGTTCAACTCCGGCCAGGGCGACAATGCCACCTGCAGGCCGCAGGGAACCTCACACCACCAGAGTCCTCCAAGAACCACAAAAGGGTCTCGGATTCCCTAGCAATCAGTGCATCTGGGTTACACTACCACCCAGATGCTTCCCCTAAATTCAAATACCCGCTACACAGACATAGTAGGGTTTCCCTTTTGGCCTCCCTGGTGGGTTCTACCCCCCTCCTGCGTGTCTGGGAACACCTTGCCCGCTTTTGTAGTGGGTGTTGGTGTAGAAATGTACTATTCATGTTTTAATAATGATGATATCAATTATTATTTTATTTAGACTGTATGCTGTACAAATTGTGTGGACTAAACGTCCAGGAAACACGTCTAGCCTTGAGATCACATATATGGACAAGACACATCATACTGTCAATATTGTCTTTTTCTGGTTACATATTGTTTCATAAGAATATTTTCTGCAATGACAATATATTTTTAATATGAATTAATAAAATAGTGTATTTTAAGCATACAAATGTTGTGCCTCAATAGTCCCATTTTTTATAATTTCACAATTTTAGGATGATATCTTGTTTTGATAATTGCTGGGAGGTGAAGGAGACCCTCTGTTCAGTGCTATGGGTAGCAGCACTTTTCTATGTGAATTATTATACTTTCCCCAGCAGTGCTTAATATGTAACATTTACAGACAGCACAATTCTGTGGTGGGACATATGATGCACACAGTTGCATCCTTCCTAGGCTTTTGAAATGAGAAATATGGGCACAGTTTAGCAGAAAATATGTAGGTAAAGGATCATGCTTCCGATTGCATTGACTAATATATATGCAAATAAACGATTGTTTAAATCAATATGTGCAACTATACCAGTAACAATATGGTATTGCACAGAGAAGCCCCTAACCTCCTCTCCTGGGGTTCCCCTCCGGAGCTCTCCGCTCCTCCTCTTCTGCGACTGCCCCCCTTGTGCGGGTACACTCCCACACCAGGCTGTGTGCATCCGTAGACACACACAGTGCGGCTCAGCCCCGATCCATCACATGATTTGATTGACAGCAGCGGGAGCTAATGGCCAGGAAGAGGGAAAGGGTGCTGCTGCAAACAGGCACAGCGCTGGGTCTAGAAAGGTCTCAGGTAAGGGCTTGAGAGGGAGATTTGGAGGTGGGGGGATACAGTTAATGGAACATGTTTACCTTAATGCAGGGAATGCATTAGGCTCTGATCACACAAGTGCGATTTCAGATGTGACTTGAGTTGCACAGAATCACATGACAATAGAAATCATTGTTTTCAATGGTTCCTGTTCACATTAATGCAACTCAGCACTTGGGTGATTTTGGAAAATGTTCTTGTACTACTTTGGCATGATTCTAGCACGATTCTAAATTCTGGATGGGCCCTCTGCACACTGCTACACCCTTCCAAGCAAACTATGCAATGTAAAACAGGGATATTTAGTTCACACATATTGCAATACATGTTTAAGCTGACCAACTACGTCAAAGTAATTCCTCTTCTGGCCAGTCCTACACTGCCTTGCCACTGCAAATGCTAAGGGGAACACCATGCCAACATGGGGCATGAAGACCCAAGGTGGGGGAGAGCTGCAACGTTCAGATCTGGCCTCTGACCTGCGTTACAACAAAGAAAATATATACCTGTTGTGACAGCAGGAAGGTAAAGTCACCTGGTTGCATCCAGGGGGGTAGATATATTTCTCCCAGATTCAGGCTTTATGCTGACTTATACAACTAGGGTGGAGAGTTGTATAAGCCCAGCTGAGGCTAGTAGGCTCATGGATGACTCTTACCTCTAGGGAGAGTGTGGGGCGTCGTGCAGACAGAGTTGATGAGGCCAGCTGAAGCTTGTCAGCTCATTTAGGCCTCTATAAAAAACTCCCAGATTCATTAGATGTTAGCTCATGCCTGGACCCAGACCTGTGTGGACTGTCTAGGGAGAGTGAACCCCTGTGCGGTGAGGCAAAGCCTGTGTGGCTATTTGTTTGGACTTTTACTAAACCAGGGACTTAGGGACTAGGACAGCACCAGGCTGATCCCAGTTGTTAGTTAGGAAACCTGCATGTTTAGTCAGAGGTCAAACTGACCAGGATTTATTTTGTTTATGTTTCTTTTTGGCTTTGCTGTGTTTTTGTCACTGTACATAGAGAAATAAACCGCACCTTTTGATTTTGAAAACCACAACCTCCGTCTGCTGGCCCTGTTTTTGTGTGGGGAGCCCAACCAGGGGGTCACACACACCCGCTACCGAGTTAACCCCCTCACAGTTGGTGGAGAACCAGTGGCAGTTTTTTTTAAGCCAGCATGGAGGAGATACTGAAACAGCTGGCTCTAGCAAATGCCAATCAACAGCAGACAAATGCAGGTTTGCAAAGGAGCCTTGCAGCCCAGCAGCAAGCTCATCAACAAGCCCAGCAGCAATCTGAGGCCCGCTTCATAGACCTGTTACAGAAGCAAGAGCAGAGACTACAACAAATGGAAGCAGTAATGCAGCAACGTCCGCAGACCAGTGAGGAAAGCCGTCCCACTAATACCGCGTCCTTTGGGGTGAGTCGTTTATTGACAAAAATGACTGGAGAGGATGATCCAGAGGTATTTTTGACCACATTTGAAAGGACTGCTGAAAGAGAAAAGTGGCCTGAGGAGCAGTGGGCTGGACTGGTGGCTCCTCTGTTAACTGGTGAATCGCAGAAGGCTTACTATGACCTAGAGCCTGACCAAGCAAAAGACTATGTGATGCTAAAAGCTGAAATATTGGCAAGGCTGGGTGTCACCCTGGCTGTCCGGGCTCAGCGTGTGCATAACTGGACTTTCCAGCTTGGAAAACCCCCCAGGTCTCAAATGTATGATCTCATTCACCTGAGCAGGAAGTGGCTACAGCCAGAGACTTTGTCCGCACCGGAGATTGTGGAACGTGTTGTGATGGATCGTTTCTTGAGAGCTCTTCCTACCGCCATTCAAAAGTGGGTAAGCCATGGAGACCCAGAAACGGCCGGTAAACTTGTGGATCGTGTAGAGAGATACTTGGCTACAGAGAACCTGACAGCCTCTTCCAGAGACTCTCGGACTTTCCACCCTAAGACCAGACCATCCCCAGGGGCGGATAAGAGGATTCCAAGGGGTGAGGGTGGAGAGAGTGAGAGGGTGGGAGCTCTACCCCAAGTTTGGCGAGAACAGCCTGGGAAATCAGCGGCTCAAGAGGCCGCAAGAAGGATCGTTTGCTACCGCTGCCGGCAAGCGGGACATATTGCAGCAAATTGCCCGGTTGTGGAGGAACCCATGCAATGTGACTTTCTGATGGACAGACGTCAGTCGCTGTGTGCGACAGTCGCATGCACTGCCATTCGGGGAACTGAGAAACATTTATGCAAAATGTGTATTAATGGTAGAAATGTTGTGGTATTGCTGGATTCAGGTAGCCTTGTGACCCTGATAAAGGCTGAATTAGTTAAAACAGAGGTCTCTGGGAATAGCAAGGTAGCTGTTATTTGTGTGCATGGGGACACCCGAGAGTATCCAGTGACTACAGTGTGTTTCGAGACCCCCAAAGGTACCCTCTCTCATCCAGTGGGGTTAGTATCTCAATTACCGCATGATGCCATTGTGGGAAGGGATTTTCCGAAGTTCTGGGAACTGTGGGATGATCCTGAGCCCCCCACTGGTGCCCCTATGTACCAGGAATGTGATAGCCAGAACTCCTCTGAGAGTGGGGAGGACTCTCCAGAATTTCCCTTGTCAGTATTGGCAGGGGAGACTCAAGAAACTGGAGAGGAGCCCACCTCCTCAGACGAAAACCTACCGTCTGTGGAGTTTTCTGATCTGGAGGTTCACAGGGAAAATTTTGCCACAGAACAGTTAAAAGACCCCGCCCTAATAAAGGCACGGGAAAACGTAGTGGAAATAGATGGCGAGTTAGTGAACCCAGATATTACCTGCACTTACCCATACTTCAGCGTAGAGAAGGACCTACTGTATCGGGTGGCAAAAAGGGCAGAAGAAACCGTTGAGCAGCTGGTGGTGCCCAAACCTTACAGGAAGTTGGTGTTGGAGTTGGCCCATGGGCACATTCTTGGAGGTCATCTGGGGACAGAGAAAACCCGAGAGAGGGTATTACAGAGATTCTATTGGCCTGGGGTGATGAAGGACATAGAAAATTATTGTTCCTCCTGCCCTGTGTGTCAGAGGTCGGCCCCGATGCCACATTTCCGTAGCCCGCTGGTCCCTCTACCCATCATTGAGGTCCCGTTTGAGAGAATCGCAATGGATTTGGTAGGTCCTATAATCAAGTCCGCTAGGGGGCACCAGTACATATTGGTTATAATGGACTATGCCACCCGTTATCCAGAAGCGATCCCTCTCAGAAATACCTCGGCCAAAACCATAGCCAAAGAGCTATCTCTTGTTTTTAGCCGGGTGGGTATTTGTAAAGAACTGCTTACGGACCAAGGTACACCCTTTATGTCCCGGGTTATGAAAGAGCTGTGTAAATTGTTCAAAGTGACGCAATTGCGTACATCTGTGTATCACCCCCAAACCGATGGGCTGGTTGAAAGATTCAACAAAACCCTAAAACAAATGTTGAAGAAAGTGGTGGATAGAGATGGAAAGGATTGGGACTGTCTACTTCCTTATTTGATGTTTGCTATTAGGGAGGTGCCCCAATCCTCTACGGGATTCTCCCCCTTTGAGTTACTGTATGGGAGACACCCAAGAGGGCTGTTGGATATTGCCAAGGAAACTTGGGAAAGTGAGAGTTCTCCCCACAGGAGTGTGATTGAGCATGTCGCCCTGATGCAAGATCGAATTGCACAGGTAATGCCCATCGTGAAGGAACATTTGGCCCAAGCGCAGTTGGCACAGCAGAGAGTGTACAACCGTGGAGCAAAGACCCGTACCTTTTCCCCGGGGGATAGGATATTGGTACTTGTCCCTACGGTTGAAAGTAAATTCCTTGCCAAATGGCAAGGCCCCTACGAGATAATGGAAAAAGTGAGCGAAGTGAATTACAAGGTCAGACAACCAGGAAGGCGAAAGCCCGAACAGATATATCACGTTAATCTGTTGAAAGCCTGGAGGGATAGAGAGTCCCTAGTCGCAGAAACTTGGTCACCAGCTCAAACTGGTTGCGTGATTCCGGAGGTTGGAATAGCAGCCACCTTGTCACAACCCCAACAACAGGAGGTTAAGGAGTTTGTGCTTCGCAACAAGGAGGTGTTCTCTGAGCTGCCGGGACAAACATCTGGGGTAGAGCATGATATTATTACCCCGCCCGGTGAAAGGGTGAAGTTAAAACCCTATCGGATCCCAGAGGCCCGACGGGAGGCAATACGGGAGGAAGTACAGAAAATGCTGAACTTAGGGGTGATAGAGGAGTCCCAAAGTGATTGGTCTAGTCCCATTGTGTTGGTGCCTAAACCGGATGGGAGCTGGCGATTTTGTAACGATTTTCGTCAGTTGAACAAAGTTACAAAATTTGACACCTACCCCATGCCACGTATAGATGAGTTGATCGACCGGCTGGGAACAGCCCGATACATGACGACTCTTGACCTCACAAAAGGGTATTGGCAAATTCCCCTGGCCAAGTCGGCCAAAGAGAAAACCGCATTTGTAACCCCAGACGGGGCGTTCCAATATAAGAGAATGCCGTTCGGGTTACAGAATGCGCCGGCCACATTCCAGCGGAAAATGGACCAGATACTGAGGCCCCATCGGAAGTATGCTGCGGCTTACCTGGATGACGTAATTGTCCATAGCACAGATTGGGCCTCACATCTGCCAAAAGTGCAAGCAGTCCTAGACTCTATCCGGGAAGCGGGGTTTACGGCTAACCCCAAGAAGTGTACCATTGGGCAGGAGGAGGCCAAATATCTTGGGTACACCATTGGCAGGGGAGTGATAAAACCCCAACTCAACAAAGTCGAGGCCATCCAGAGTTGGCCACGTCCCAACAGCAAGAAGCAGGTACGGGCCTTTCTGGGAATCGCGGGTTATTATCGGCGCTTCATTCCCCACTTTGCTTCTAAGGCTGTGCCCCTAACCAACCTGACGAAAGGGAAAGGGTCGGTCATGATTAAATGGACCCCCGAGGCTGAGGCAGCATTCCAATTCTTGAAACAAGCCTTATGTAGCCAGCCAGTGTTGTACTCACCCGACTTCTCTAAAGACTTTGTCGTACAAAGTGATGCGTCAGATGTGGGGTTAGGAGCAGTATTGTCCCAGGTCTGGAACGGGGAAGAGCACCCAGTCATTTACCTCAGCAGGAAGTTGAAGTCCCATGAGGTAAATTACGCCACGGTTGAAAAGGAGTGTTTAGCGGTGAAGTGGGCTCTAGATTCCCTTCGGTACTATCTGCTAGGTAGGCACTTTGACATGGTTACGGATCACGCTCCGTTAAAGTGGATGGCTCAAAACAAGGAGACAAATAGAAGAGTGAATAGGTGGTTCCTGGCCCTACAGGAATTCAACTTCACAGTAAAGCATCGCCCTGGCGTTCAAATGGGGAATGTGGATGCTTTGTCTCGAGTACATGAATGCCTGATTGCTGGTGTTCCAACCCCAAGGTTAAAACAAGAGGGGGGGGTATGTGACAGCAGGAAGGTAAAGTCACCTGGTTGCATCCAGGGGGGTAGATATATTTCTCCCAGATTCAGGCTTTATGCTGACTTATACAACTAGGGTGGAGAGTTGTATAAGCCCAGCTGAGGCTAGTAGGCTCATGGATGACTCTTACCTCTAGGGAGAGTGTGGGGCGTCGTGCAGACAGAGTTGATGAGGCCAGCTGAAGCTTGTCAGCTCATTTAGGCCTCTATAAAAAACTCCCAGATTCATTAGATGTTAGCTCATGCCTGGACCCAGACCTGTGTGGACTGTCTAGGGAGAGTGAACCCCTGTGCGGTGAGGCAAAGCCTGTGTGGCTATTTGTTTGGACTTTTACTAAACCAGGGACTTAGGGACTAGGACAGCACCAGGCTGATCCCAGTTGTTAGTTAGGAAACCTGCATGTTTAGTCAGAGGTCAAACTGACCAGGATTTATTTTGTTTATGTTTCTTTTTGGCTTTGCTGTGTTTTTGTCACTGTACATAGAGAAATAAACCGCACCTTTTGATTTTGAAAACCACAACCTCCGTCTGCTGGCCCTGTTTTTGTGTGGGGAGCCCAACCAGGGGGTCACACACACCCGCTACCGAGTTAACCCCCTCACACTGTTCTCAAATCCCAATAACATGGTCAGCGTAAACAATTATTGCAATATATGTGAACTAAATATCCCTGTTTTTCATTGAATAGTTTGCTTGGAAGAGTGTAGCAGTGTGCAGAGGGTCCATCCAGAATTTGTAGTTTTTAGCACCTGATAGTTCAAATACATGTATAAGCTATTTGGATTTGAACACATGTATAGCTTTTCTTTCCAGCATAATTATTGGCCCCAAGGAATATGCAAACCACTTCAAAGAGGCATCAAAGTAGCATCCAAGTTGCACTGCATAATTGCACTGAAAGTCAGATCAAAATCAGATTGCGGCAGTATGGATCTAAAGAAAAAAAAATTTGACTTAGAAACCACTTTTTTTTCTAAATCGGAGGTTAAGTTTATTGAGGTTCAAAGTTTACAAACCAGAACAATCAACAGACAGAGTAAAGAACAACCAATGTGTACAGCCATGGAACCACTTAAAAAACTAATGAAAACGTGAAAAATGTAAAGGCTAAAAAAAAATTAAATGTAGTAAAACATTTATGATGGTTAAATAATACATTTCCAAATCGATGTCTATACTTAAGAACAAAATATTTCACCTGCACTCATTAATTACATATGTATTATTGTAGTATACTATAATCTGATTATTTTATAGCTACTTACTTTCAACGAAAGCTTCAGTAATGACCAACTGGTTGTCACTAATCCTTGCCAGCTGAATAATGCATTTGCCTTGGTTTTCCTGGTATCCTGGTTTTAAAGCCTTGCACACGACCATGGATATTGTGTCTTCTGTTGAATGTCCGCCTTCTGTGCGCTGACCATCATTGCCCTAAAAAACACAAATGTTTCAAGACACCAATGGACACTTCTTACAAATTGTTATGTTTAATTTTTTTGTAAATATTGCTGTTTTGTAATCACTGTATAGACCTGCAGAGCAACTGTGACTATCCTATGATTTATGCTTCAAATTTAGCAATTCCCTATTGTATTAAATCTGTTCTCATGCCCATGAAGATGCCCACCGTGCACAGGTGAGCAGCCATTAAACAGGGAATGTCTCTGTGAAGAATGAGTTGGGGAAAGCGGGGACTCCTTTACTTCCCCTACAATTAGTCGATACTTCCCCTACAATTAGAGCTTAGCTGACAGTTATCACACAGATGAAATCCAATTGAACCACAGGGTGTGCTATTGCCAGTTTGCTGTAGGGTGCTTGTTTTCAAGCCAAGTTTATGGCACAAAGGGACAAACCAAGAGGAGGGAGCCAGCATCAATAAGGCAAAATCAACAGTTATTGGCGAAGGTTTTTAGATCTGTGCGACAGCAACTGGCTAATGGGCTTGGGGCCATCCATAGACATTAGATAGTTGTCCAATGAGAATCTGCCATTTCATGTCTATGTGTACCCTAATAGTGGGCACATACATATCAATATGATCAATTAAGCAGTCTTTCAATGCAACTAAGCAGATCAAATTTAATAAAATCCCCAAACCCCATTGGAGCGATTTATTGAAGTAGATTGGGTGACAGAATTTTATCAAATGTCCTTAACCTCCCTGGCAGTCTGATTATGTCAGATGTTTGAATCTCAAAGCGGTACATTGTTTTGCATAGAGATTTGGCATTTTTTATTGTAGGCCTGTAATTCTTAGTAATAACGCACTTAAGTCTAGTAGACATCCCGGGTATGATAAAGTTTGATACACAAAATCATAAATTATAATATAATAAATAACTATAAATAATAATAATAATAAAATGAATTTCCCCACGATTCACTATCGCTCAATTCTGCAAGTGTTCTAATTTATTATCGCTGTTTTCTAGCTGGTCTAAAACCACTTTTTACGTAAAGGGACACTTTTTGGTTGCTATGGACAAGTTTCCAGGCAGAAAGAACAGTTTATATCATATAAAACTGCATGCAGGGCACTGGGCAAAGCACTAGGGACCAAAGGGAGGTGAAATGATGTGATACAGTAATGTAATCTTACAGATTACAGTGTACTGTATGTGTTATGTTTTTTATTTAACTTTTTGAATTTGCCATCGGGCTCTGCCCCCATGCCTCGCGCGCTTGCTGCGAACGAAGGCCGGAACACAGAGCACCAGGCGGATGATCCGGCGGAGGACACGGCGGGGGGGATATTGCAGGATCCTGGTAACAAGGTAAGTTACCTTAACCAGGACTCTGCAATGCAATCCCGAGTGTGGCTCGGGGTTTCCTTCTAATGGTACTGAAATTTAACCCCTGAGCCACACTTGGGAATACCGCTAGGAGGGTTAATGCTGAAACAAATACCAAGTGCAATGTCAGGCTCTTGCACATTCTCCCTCCAGCTTTCTGCTCATACTTTCTGCTAAAAAGCTGGAGGAAATGTCTAGCGCACTTGTAGTCCATTATCAGTGAGCTCTTTGCCCATTATAAGAGCTAACAAGCAGGGCCCTTTCATTCCTCCTATATTGAATTGTATTGTAATTGTACTGTTTGCCCTAACATTTTTAAAGCGCTGCACAAACTGTTGGCGCTATATAAATCCTGTATAATAATCAGTGCCCAGATTATCAGTGTAGATGTCCCCTGTGTGGATTGCAACTTATCAGCTCTCCTCTCCTCATGCGCTTTCAGCTTTTCAACTGGCTAATCCTGTTTACACTCTGCTCACGCTGTAGCCTGTATTTGGCTATAGTGTGGTCGTGAAGAGGTTAACGTAGCGATTTATCCCTGCTGTCCTAAATTTGCTTTAGTAAATAAGGCTCAGTGCCTCTGTCATACAAAGTACTATCTCAGAGGACACCTATAAATTGTATACTTAACATTTGGAAGAATGAGTTTTTATTTTAAAATAATGCTCTTAAAGTTTAACCACTTCCCGTCCGGCCTATAGCAAAATGACAGCTGGGCGGTGGTTCAGTTATCCTGACTGGGCGTCATATGACGTCTTTTAGAAAAACTGCCGGCGCTCTCCCACGGGGGTGCGCAGCGCAGAAATTGGTGGTGCGGCGGTAAAGAGCCTCTGACAGGAGCTCTTTACGACATTGTAAACAGGAAGAGCCGTTTAGCGTCTTTTCCTCACTCGCGTCTGACAGACACGAGTAGAGGAGAGCTGATCGGCGGCTCTCCTGACAGGGGGGGTCTGCGCTGACAGGGGGGTCTGCGCAGCCCCCCCGTGGATGCCCACCCAGGACCACCAGGGATTCCGCCAGGACCACCAGGGATGGCAGGCACACATGGATGACCAGGTATGCCCCCCTTAGCCACCAGGGATGCCACACAGTGCCCTAAAAGATGCCAATCAGTGCCCAGAAATGGTGCCAGTCAGTGCCCACTACAAATGCCTGCCAGATGCCTCTTTATAAGTGATGCCCAGCAGTGCCACCCATTAGCGTCAATCAGTGCCCCTCCGTGCCACCTATCAGTGTCACCCATAAGTACCCATCAGTGCAGCCTTTCAGTGCCGTCTATGAGTGCAAAACAGTGCTGATTACCAGTGCTACCTATCAGTGCCCATCTGTGCCGCCTATCAGTGCCCATCAGTGCCACCTCATTGGTGACGCACCGAACCCCTGCTGTGAGCCGCTCCCTGCTGTGGTGTGAACCCAGCCTTAAGGAAAAAAACGTTAGCCTTTACAACCACTTTAAAGCAGAACTTCGCACTTTATCAACACTGGCTATTTTTAATCCTTATGGTGCTAGCATTATTAAATAGATATGAAAGTATATCAATTACTTGTTTTAAACTTTTTTTTATTACTTTCTTCAGTTATTTCTTGGTTTCTGGTTTCTGGCCTAGGAAAATAAAGTCATATATCCTAGGAATCCTTAGGACAGGAGGAGGGGTTTTCTCAGCTAAGCACGTCCTCCTGTCTGCATGCCTAAGCTAAGGGCAGATGGATTCCAGGAAGTAAATGCTGCATGAATCATCTGCCCTTACTTAAGATAGCTGCAGCCAGCAAAACAAAGTATGGAGACATGGATGGATGAGTGAGTTTGCTTTGAATACTAAAAATGAATGAATTTGCGTTTTTTGTTTGTGGTGTAGTTCTGCTTTATTAAACATGACTGTGCTTCATTTTTCTTCCAAAAACAAAAGTCATGCATAGATCAATAGCTGCCCAAATTATACTTTTTAACTTTTTTTTGTATCATGCCTAGCTTTGGAAAGCTGTTAAATGTGTTAATTGTATTTGCCTTAAATGGGGAACGTTGTATCTTTTGTTTGGGTGATGACAAATACATTTTTCCAGCAGTGCTCATCTTCTGAGTAGAAAAAAAAAATCTTACTTTATCCAGCTGTTTACTGACAAAATATTGTGCATTGCTATGGTGACTAGTATGGCTTGGAAAGGGGAATGGAGATCATGGAGAGCCATCAATCTTAAACTGCTGGTAAACCCATCTGTCTTCACATAACCTGCATATAATATTACACAATCAGACATGAGATTTATTAACTTAGAAAGATTGAATGTAAACAATCACCTTGAAAGGCCTCATGCACACAGGTCGTTAGAAAAAACAAGCTGCAAAGCCACTATCAACGCCAGGAAAAAGCGGCTGTAAAAATGCCCCATTGATTTGAATAGAAATCATAATGATCCGACTTGTGGTGCAACTTTTGCTCTGAGGATCTTGAAGGGTAACCTCATGCCAAAAAACCCCCCAAAAAAACGGCCTAGCGTCCCCCCAAGAATCAATACCAGGCCCTTTAAATCTGGTATGGATCTTGAAAGGAAACCCCATGCCAAAATGAAAACAAAAAAGGTATGCCCCCCAAGATCTATACCAGACCCTTATCCGAGCATGTAGTCTGGCAGGATGGGGGGGACAAGCGAGCGCACCCCCTCAACATGCACCCCCCGCCCCAAAGCACCTTGTCCCCATGTTAATGGGCACAAGGGCTTCCACAACCCTGGGAGGTGGTTGTGGGGGTCTGCGGGCAGGGGGATTATCGGAAACCCCTCCTTATGTGCATAAGTATGGAACTCCTACTCATTCACCCCAAAAAAGTTTTAAAAACAAATAAGAACAGTACACAGGTTTTTGACAAAGTCCTTTATTAAAGTAGATCCAAAGTGTCTTCTCCCTTCTCTGGTGAGGTCTTCTTCCTCCGGTTTTTCTCCGTCCTCCACTGATGTCTTCTCCATCCAGTTCTTATCCCTCCTCTGGTTCTTCTGCCTCCGGTTCTTCTCCCTCTGCTATCTTCTTCCTCTGGTTCTTCTTCCTCCTGATGCCTTCTCCCGACGCTAGCTCCCACTGTTGTGTTAGGTCCGGCGTGTGTCATTACTTATATAGCCATGGGCGTAGGTTTCTGGTGACGTCATCTGGAGACCATGCTCCCTTGTGACGTCACCACCCCTTCATGCCCATAGACATAGGGTGGTGGGTTGTGCAGGTATGAACTGAGCGTACTCAGGACATGTTTTTGTCAGAGCACTCTGTTAAAGTGTATCTAAACCTTAAATATAATACATTGCAGCTTACCAGTCCTTGGATGTGGAAGCTGCATTAGGTTTCTTTTTTTTTCAGACCATTTCTGTCGCTTACTTGGTGATCCTGCCAATACAACACTTCCTGTATTAGGGTGACCACATTTCCTCATTGTACTAGATCTATGGAGAACAGGAAGTGTGTTAGGACTACAGAACACATGCCATTTCTTCAAATCCGTAACAGATGTGGGAGTGTTCTGTAGTTTGCAGAGGAGAACTGCAGTTCAGTGCACAGGAGGATGTAAGGACACTGATATTCTGACAGGATCAGAAGCTAATGTTTATTTACTTGTAGAAAATGTACTAAGGACTTGTAAGCTGCAATATATTACATATATTATATATTATATTTTTGTTTTTGAGTTTACACCCCCTTAAACTTGTAAGCAAATCTCCACATATATACTACACCCCATCCATTTAGTTATTACATGCATACTCTATAAGTAATAAGGTGTTAAAACACAAAACAAACTACAGTATATGGGGTGTTAAGATAGCTAGATCAGTGGAGTGGAGTGTGGATAAAGTCTCACAAAATCACAATGGAAAAGGGAAAACACACAAGTTGTGATTGGGGTAGTAAAAATATGTGCTAAGTCCCAAAAGGAATGTGTCCACTTGAGATGGCTGCAGCTCTTCTGTATGAGACTTTAAATGAAGCACCTGGATATAGATATAAAAACAGAAAGAACCCTCGCGCTAGCTGAGTGGTGAAACGGGTGGGAGATGATAGGGAAGGGTAGGGAACGGATGGGATACTGCAGCAATCACCGAAGGGTCTAGTCCAGGTGAACAATAAAGCATATAAAACGTGATGGTGACTGCGCTGTAGTGTATCGGATTAAGTAAAAATGGGGGGGAGGGAGAATAAATGAAAATCGGAGGGGATATGGCAAACAAAAGTGAAGGGTGTGGAAAGGAGGGGGAGGGGGAGGGGAAAGTGAGGGAAAATGAGAGACAGAGTGAGTAAGTAATTAGCTGGTACTTAGCTAACTAGCAGTGGTGTGCGATGTGCACAGTGACACAAATATACGTGCACTAATAAAAGACTGATCAAATACACAATCAGAAAAAAGAAAAATATGTAACACAGTGAATAATGAACAATATTTTGACATATAGAACCAATATCTAAATAATCCAAATTGTGCAACACGTGTTAGAAAATTAAATCACTAGAACATATTGGTAATCCACAAACATTATCCATAAATAAGAAGAATAAGATGGATAGAATGAATGGAATAACACACTAAGTGCATAAGTGAACTAAACTGATAAAGGAAAAAAGTCCCAAATAAGTACTGGTGGTGACTTCCCGATAATTCCAAAAATACTTATTATAAATAAATGGTATATGGATAAGTCATATATAGATAAAGTCCTGTCACCAATGGAGTGCTTGGAAAAAATCCTGTGGCGTCCACCCTGTGATCACAACTAGCTTACCTCCCTGTTAAGGGGGAGCGGTATGCAGCAGCTCTCTGTAGTGAAGGGGGGTATCACGTCCTTATGGCCTGGTCTTTGTGGCACAGTTACTCATTGGAATATATATGAGAAAACATAAACAAAGGACACATCAATAGCGCAACTTTGTGAGTGCAGCAAGGTGGAAAGCTGGTGCATAAATTCACACACTCACTTGTGAGAGAGTGAGCGTGGGCCTCAATCCAAACGAGCGCCGAGCTTGTGCCAGTGGGAAAGAGTGTGGCATCTATGGTGCGATCGATGCAACCCTCAGGTGTCAGCAGTGGCAGTCACAAAGTTGGAATGTGTAAAAATAAAGGAAGGAGAAATAGTGTGGGTCTGTAACCGCTATGGGCGTTTTATTGATACTTAAGTAAAAAAACTCACATTTAAAAATGAAAACGGGGTATTGAATCCTTATGTAGCGGCCTCCTCACCCCGACCTCTTTAGCTAGGGGTATGTCGAGCGACAGAGTGAGGTACGCTACGGCCCATGTCCTCCCCATGCATGTGGGTGAGGTGAAGGCCAATATCAATCTTTTCCTCGGGCCAAATGTGTGCTGGTTATGAGGGTCAGTCCTTCCGTGCCGGAATCTCCCTTTGTTCCCATCAACAGAGTCCATAAACCCATCAAAGTCCAAACTCAGGTTTATTGCGTATCTCCACATACAGTCAAATGCAACGGCATGATACGATGGGGAAGCAGGTCGAGGCGCTGTACAGGTTCCTAGTCCCTACACTCCCTGTGCTATGACCAGGGGTTGCAGGAGTCTTGATGGAAGCTCCTCCGCTGCGCTGAAGCCCATATCAGGGGAAGATGTCCTCCAAGGGAGTTACTGAAGGCCCATCCGTCACCGGGTTGACGCTACACCGGGTCTTCGGACGGGTGACCCCCCCCAGCCTCCTCACCTCAGATGCGGGTCCCCTCGCAAGGGGCGCCCTGGAGCAACTTCACCCTTGCGGGACCCAGTCGGAGTCACCGGGTCCCAGGCCTCCTTAATAGTACCTCACCCCAGGCTGAAGGTGCCCGGGATGGACTCCATCTTCGTTCCGACCAGGCCTTGGGCGCCTAGGCCGGAACCTTGAACCGCCCGCACCCAGGCCTAAGGTGCCTGGGTGCGTGAAGGGGTGACCCCCTCCCACAAGAACAACAGACAGGCGACGACGACCTCGTGGCGCGGGTGTCTCCCCCTTTTATCTCCTCCCATCGACACCACGGCGGGTTCCCCGCCCCAGCCGTACCATCGCCAGGAAGGAACCAAAAAAAAGGGTAACCACCCAATCCTCCATGAATAAGAAAAGGGGTCTGAACCCTAACACAATTACACACTTGGGTCACACTACCCCCAAGTGTATCCCACTAAATTGAGGACCCCGCTACACACTCCCCCTGGTGATGTGACGCTGGTCCCCAGCGTCAGGTGCACACCCATGTCTCCCAAGGAGTGGTGACATGAAGTGGGCCCCAGAGGCTATCCCTCAAATTTTGGATACTGTGTGTGCCAAGACCTGCTCCAGGGGAAGGGAACTATAAAACATTAAAACTTTTGTATAAAACATCTGTCATGTACACATATACAATCCCTCCCGTCACTGTCTAAGAACCACCCCATACTCAGTAGTCTTGACCGACGAATCTCCTGCAGAAGGGAAACAAAAAAAAAACATCCTAACACTCTGTGTTAACTTGGCATGAGTGGGTCCGTCAGCCGAGAGACCCGCTCACTCCAATAAGTAAGTAATGCATGTGTAACATTTTCAAACATTCGTTGCACAACACTGCCACCTGGTGACAGCGCTGCGGTAATGACACTTGGTTAGATCTTCATTCTTCCTGCTTTCCTACTCTAACTCTACCCCAAAAGTCTCTGCCTTTGGCACATGAAGAAAAGGGAGAAAAAAACAACAGCTCCCAAATCTCCAGTGAGTAAAAGAAAAGCCCAAATCAAAACAAAAGTAGGGCACAGTTCTAGGCGTCTGGGAATGTCTCTTCCAGAAAGTTTCAATAGCAACAAGATAGGAGCTCACTTTTCCTATAAATAGAACCTTGGATCCGGCAGAAACAGGGGCTTCAGGTGCCCGTCAAACACTTCCACCGAATACTCAACATCCTCTCCATCTTTCAGGCAGATGAGCACCTTATCGGCATGAATATGGCGCCCAAGTCTCCAATCAGCTCTGCAGTCCTTGAACTTTTTAGACACAGGCGGCGAACATGACAGGTATCGCCTGGCATGGGGTACTTTAAGCTTTTCCCATACAAACTCGTCATACCACCTTGGTCGCAGGACCTCGACTTCATACAATAGGTCCCGAGGCAAGTAGGGGTACTCCCACCCATATTCACGGGCGACTCTCTGGGAGAAAAGTCTCTGCAACCTGGCTAGAGGCGGCATCACATCTCGCTCACCTTCTCCTGGCTGTACGATGGCCTCCGGGTGCCGAGGTACCTTCACCATCTCGGGTTTCTTTGTCTTTGGTGCCCGCAACGAAGCACGCTGCATCCCCAACATCAGAGCGGGTGATGTAGTTGAATGCGGGAAGTTGGTCGGAGGACTAGATTTCCTCGAGAACTCCGGGGCCTTCACCCGGAGCGTACTGTCTTCTATGGACATGGGGGAATCCTGCGGTTTACTCAGCACAGGTAGTGGGCGACTGTCCCAGCCCTTCCGGTGAAACAGTTCGTCTATCTCTCCGTCATCTCCACAGTCTGACAATGACTCTAAGTCGGAGGTGTCATACATCTCAGCGGGAAGGTAGTCTCTAGTAGACGGAAGGCTACCCTCCCTTGCGGGCTCCACCAACTGTGGATCCCCGACACCTCCAACCAACACCACAGTCCCAGCCCCTGGCTCACCTGGACCTTCTGAAGAACTGGGATGTCCGGGACTCTCTTCTCTACCGGCGTCATCCAGGCCAGGCAAGCGGCGGGGTGAAGCTCGACCACGACCATAGGATGCCTGTACCAGGCCGACTTTCCTCTTCGGAGGTGGGAGCAGGGAGTCTGTAGTGACCGAAGCAGTGTCCTCGGATTTTTCTCTCTCAGTCTCTGGTTGGGCAGTCACTTCGCCCTGGTCAGCGCGCACGGGAAACTCCGCAAAGGCTTTGATCTCTCCCTCCGGAGTGGCGGTTCCTGTGATGCAGTTGAGGCGTAGGGCCCGGGGCCTTTCCGTGTGTGGTTCAACCTCAAAAAGAAACTTCTTGCATGCTTCGCATCGCCCGAATGGCTTTAGTTGGACCACCAGTCCCGAGCATCCGGGACAGATCACACCGAGGGCCTCTGTGTCTCTGCATGAATACAAAGCCAACTGTCCTCGGGGCCTGAGCCTTATCCCCGTGTCTGTAATGGATGCAGCAAATGCAGTCATCTTGAAAGGATAAGGTACCGGCATCCACGGGGAGCCTGAGTTCGCTCCGACCACTTTCTGCTCCATCACGCGCTGACCTCGCGCCGGAGTCTCCACGTGTATCTCCACACGTGGCCAGACTCCTCCCATGACTTGCACGTTTTCGCGGGCTTCCTTCAGTCTCCTTCCACGAATTGCGCAGTCATGGGGTGCCTCGTGGCGCAGTGCAGCAAAAGTCCCCACATGTAGTTCGTCACACGGCTGGACTCCTCCCTCTTCCCGCTCTTTCTGCATGGGCCTCTCCCGGTTTTTCAGGGAAATTTCCACGACTTCGAGCACAGGGATGCACTTTGGCCAATCACATGGCCGACCTACTCGGACCTCCTCCGGGCAGCAAAGTTCAAACACAGCCGTTCCAAACCTCAGGGTCAACACACATTTCATCCCGGACTCACGAGCCCCCACGTGTAGCGGCCTCCTCACCCCGACCTCTTTAGCTAGGGGTATGTCGAGCGACAGAGTGAGGTGCGCTACGGCCCATGTCCTCCCCATGCATGTGGGTGAGGTGAAGGCCAATATCAATCTTTTCCTCTGGCCAAATGTGTGCTGGTTATGAGGGTCAGTCCTTCCGTGCCGGAATCTCCCTTTGTTCCCATCAACAGAGTCCATAAACCCATCAAAGTCCAAACTCAGGTTTATTGCGTATCTCCACATACAGTCAAATGCAACGGCATGATATGATGGGGAAGCAGGTCGAGGCGCTGTACAGGTTCCTAGTCCCTACACTCCCTGTGCTATGACCAGGGGTTGCAGGAGTCTTGATGGAAGCTCCTCCGCTGCGCTGAAGCCCATATCAGGGGAAGATGTCCTCCAAGGGAGTTACTGAAGGCCCATCCGTCACCGGGTTGACGCTACACCGGGTCTTCGGACGGGTGACCCCCCCCAGCCTCCTCACCTCAGATGTGGGTCCCCTCGCAAGGGGCGCCCTGGAGCAACTTCACCCTTGCGGGACCCAGTCGGAGTCACCGGGTCCCAGGCCTCCTTAATAGTACCTCACCCCAGGCTGAAGGTGCCCGGGATGGACTCCATCTTCATTCCGACCAGGCCTTGGGCGCCTAGGCCGGAACCTTGAACCGCCTGCACCCAGGCCTAAGGTGCCTGGGTGCGTGAAGGGGTGACCCCCTCCCACAAGAACAACAGACAGGCGACGACGACCTCGTGGCGCGGGCGTCTCCCCCTTTTATCTCCTCCCATCGACACCACGGCGGGTTCCCCGCCCCAGCCGTACCATCGCCAGGAAGGAACCAAAAAAAGGGTAACACTGTGATAGTGATTCTACCTCGAGCCAGCAGGTACACTGACACCCACTGGTCAAAGAGAACATTACACCACCCAATCCTCCATGAATAAGAAAAGGGGTCTGAACCCTAACACAATTACACACTTGGGTCACACTACCCCCAAGTGTATCCCACTAAATTGAGGACCCCGCTACACTTACGAGCGGCGAGCTCGTCTCCTTTTGGTTCTGCTGGCGGTGTGTCTGTGCTACGACCTGACGCGTGTCGTCATGTCACATGACTTCATCAGAGGCTAGCACTAGACACAGGGTGTAGAGTTTAAATAGTCCTCAGCACAGGGCGGCGGCCATTTTGTTGTAGACCAATGTGTATATATGAGCGCGGCCATGATTGCTATGACTTATGCATCCGACTGGCATCAGTGTCAGCGAGCAATGGCCTGTGCACACTGAGGAGGGAAAGGGAAGGGGCGCTGCAGAACGAAGGAGTATGCAGCATAAAAAAAAAACATTTGAACATGAATGACATTATCGTAAAAAACGGGACTTGCTATCCCCGGAGTAAAAATATATAAATGTATAAAAAAACCTATTTAAAATATATACATAAATATAAACGGGTGTAAAGAGTTACTCCGCTCTTATCCGAATTTAAAAAGCTCCTATACCATGGAGCTAGGATCTGTCATACATGAAATATATAAAGCTCAGACACACCCCAGCTATGATCCTGAGAGGGAGTATATACCAAAACACATACTAGATGGCTCGACATGTTATCATAAGAATAAACATATAAGAGATACAAGAGTAAATAAAATAAGATTAAAATTGCTAACTAAACATATAAGGTAAAATTAAAAAAATGAAATAATTAAAAGAAAAATAAAGGAAAATTAGACAGACTGGGCCTGTGTGTCTGGTCAAAGGTGCAGCCCACCTATATAGTAGACTAATATAGATCCTGCCTTAGCAGATGGGTGATCTCAGCTCACATATAGTGAAGTCCAGCATGGGCCAACAGGAACATCAAGAATGTTCCCGTTTTTAAATGGACGTAAACTACGAGAACATCATGCCAGTCATATTGGGGACACCTATGGCAGTAGACGTGGACCTAGTGTCAATTATGGGTGAGGAGAGGTATGTGACTAGATGTACTAGTAGTCACTCAGAAAACAATTTAAGTCAAAATCTATGTTAAGGCCTTTAGGTGTAAAGGTATCCATCGAAAAAATCCAATGGGATTCAATTTGACTTAGTGTTCGTACCTTGTGCCCTCCTCTCCATGGACATAAATAGGGTACTATGCCCCAGAATTTTAAATGGGAGGGGTCTCGGTTATGTGTTTCTGCGAAGTGCCTTGAAACACTATGTTTAACAAATCCGCGTTGTATGTTTTGTACGTGTTCCTTAACGCGGATCCTAAGTAGCCTTTTGGTGCGGCCTACATACTGCAGGCCGCAACTGCACTCCAACACATAAACCGCCCCTTCTGTGTTACAACCAACGAATTCTTTGATTTCATATTCTCTCCCATTGCTATTAGACTGGAATGAGGATCTTTTTTCATTTGGGAGTTTCGTGCGTCTACAGGCGTAGCACCTCTTGCAGGGGTAAAACCCTTCGCCAGTGAAGAAAGTAAAAATCTTTTTAGGTGGATTAACCACACTCTTCACTAGCTGGTCTCGTAGTGTGGGTGCACGTCTGTAGATAAATTGGGGTCTGTCAGGTAGTATGTCTTTAAGGCTTTTATCTGCTTTCAGGATATGCCAGTGGCGTCTGACAATACTCTCGATCTTCTTGTATTGAATATTATAGTCTAGAATGACCGGCACCTTGTCGGGCTTGGTTTTTTTTTCTTTATTCTGCAGTAGTTCCCATCTTGGAATGTGTATGACTTCTTCTATTTTACTTTTTATAAACTCTTCTTTGTATCCTTTTTGTACAAATCTCTCACCTAGTAGGTTTGCCTGAGTATGGAAATCTGTGATATCTGTACAGTTCCATCGTAAGCGTAGCATCTGACCTTTGGCAATATTAAAAAGCCAGTTTTGATGGTGACAGCTTCTCTGTTGCGATCTACGCTTTTAAAAAAGGTCTTAGTGGCAAAGGTGTTGTTAACTCTTGTTATTGTAAGGTCTAGAAAGGATATATTTGATTCCTCAATTTGCCAAGTTAGTACTATGTTTTGATGGTTATTATTAAGTCTCTCGAAGAAGGTTACTACCGTATATACTCGAGTATAAGCCGAGATTTTCAGCCCTTTTTTTGGGGCTGAAAGTCCCCCCCTCGGCTTATACTCGAGTCATAGAAATTTTTACATTGTAAATATTACCTGTAAAGAAGTTGCGGCTGCGGCGTCCATCGTTCAAATTCCGCGGCGTCCATCGTTCAAAATTCCACGGTCTCTTCCTGTTCCTTCCTTGATAGGCGAGTCTCAGCAGACACTCTCCGCCTATCACGATCATTCTCTCATCCTTAGTTTTCCAGCAGACGTCTGTGATTGGCGGAACACCCAACACAGTGTCTGCTGGGAAAACTAAGGATGAGAGAATGATCGTGATAGGCGGAGAGTGTCTGCTGAGACTCGCCTATCAAGTAAGGAACAGGAAGAGACCGCAGAATTTTGAACGATGGACGCCGCGGAATTTGAACGATGGACGCCGCAGCTTCTTTACAGGTAATATTTACAATGTAAAAATTTATATTTACAGGGAACAGCGAGCTAGGGAACAGTGGGGCATCAGCTTATACTCGAGTCAGTAAGGTTTCCCAGTTTTTTTGGGCAACATTAGGTACCTCGGCTTATACTTGAGTCGGCTTATACTCGAGTATATACGGTAGTTGTTCGCGATCACCTTTCCTTATAAGGAAGATGTCATCTATGTAGCGTTTGTAAAGTACTAGATCTTCTGGTGTTTCGAAGAAAACGCTTTCGTCTTCCCACTTTGCCATGAATAGTCCAGCTACGCTGGGGGCAAATTTGGCCCCCATGGCAACGCCAGACTTCTGTTGATAGTATTCTTTTCCATACCAGAAATGGCTATGTTTAAGGCAAAAATCGAGGCATTTGATGATGTATTTCCTTTGCATACATGCCAGTTTGGTGAACTTCCTCAGGCCCCTCTTAGTGGCTTTGCATGCCAAATAGTGGGGTATGATAGTGTACAACGATGACACATCAGCTGTAGCCATCAAGATGGGTCCTGTTGTCTTATCTTCATCTAGAATCTGCAGCATCTCTTTAGTATCCCGCAAGTATGCCCTGGTCTTTTGTACTGCTGGTTGGAGGAAGCGGTCTATGTATTGCCCAAGTCTAGCTGTTATGGAGTCAATCCCATTCACTATGGGTCTATATGGTGGGTTGACTCCATCTTTATGTATCTTGGGCAATGCATAGATAATCGGGGTTCTACACGCCTCCGGTATTAAATATCTCGCTTCCTTTTTGTCGAGAACACCCTTTTTCAGTCCCAGATGTACTACCTGTTCCAATTCTTTTTTCCACCGGAAAACAGGATTGCTGCGAAGTTTGCAGTAAGTATTATTATCTTCTAGTAATGCACACATCCCTTTATGGTATTGTTCAGCGGTCAGTATGACTATACCTCCTCCCTTGTCTGAGGGTCTGATCACTAACTCTTTTCTCGCTGTCAGTTTACGCAACCCTGTTTTGATAGTCCTAGGTTCTTGCAGTCTTTTGATTGTCATACTCTTGAGTTCGTCTGTCACCATGTGTTTGAAGACCTCAATGTGCTTATTGTCTTTCAGTTTCGGGTTGAAGGTGGATCTATTTTTAAGGTTGCTGTGTACCACCAGGTTATCTTCGCGTATTGTGGCACTGATGGGATTTTCTGATATATACTTCTTAATATTTAGTTTTCTAATATATTTCTGGATGTTGATGTATGCGTGAAATTTATCTAAATTTCTGACAGGGGCATATTTAAGCCCTCTGTCCAACGTCATCAGTTCTTCTTGAGAGAGCGGTGCTTCCGCGAGATTGAATATCCCTTCTCCAATTAGTGGTTTCTTGATGTTTTTACCTTTACCTCCTCTACACCCTCTCTTTCTGGCATTTGGTGTTGAGTTTGGTATTAGACTCTCCGGGGGGGATGGTGGTGGTCTGTCCCCCTCTCTAAAAAGAAACATTGTGGCCCTGTTCGTTCCTATATTCACGTTGTGGTCTAACATCGACATCTCGTAGATCTCTTAAGGGAGCATAATAATTGGATGTATAGACTGGACTTCTATCCCTGGGTCGTTGAGAGGTGGGTGGATGTCCTCGGTCATTTCTAGACCCCCGTCCATCTCTCGGTCCATAGTAATAGTGGTTCTCTGGACTTCTGTCATATTGTCTAGGACCTTCATATTCATTCCTATAGTCTCTCCATCCATTGTTGGTCTGCTGGTGGTCTGAGCTGTACTCTTGTTTATAGGTTTCGTATGGGGGTGCCCTTGTCTCTTTGGGACCTTGACTAGGTTTAGACCAATTTTTATATGTTTTTTTATTTTTATTTTTCCAATGATTGGGTTTCTTCCACCCATGTTGATTGGACTTTTCTGTTGCTGGAGGGGGGCCTTTATTTTCCCCATTATGTGGAGTGTTATATTGTCGTTGTTTATTGTCATAAATTTCTCCCCTTCTAGGTGACATATCCCTTACTGTGTGGTCTCTTGTATTCTTATAAGGAATATGTTTTGCGGATGTTCTAGGTATAGGTGACCAGTCTGTGGGTGGCAGCCGATGTTTACCCATTCTTTCTGGTGTTGAAAAACCTGAGATAGGGTCAGTTTGCCCCATATTATTCTGCCACTTAAAGACCAGATCGTTTTTATAATCGTTGATATCCCTGGTGTATTTTTTACTTTTCTTAGTTTGGACTTCTGCATCCTTCTTTTTTAAATCTTTATTTAGCTGGGTGGTAAGGCGTGTAAATTCTGTTGAATCTTTATGTGTCTCTAGTTGTATTTTAAGGTCTGCTATGGTTTGCTCAAGTTTTCTCATTTTCTTTTGTTTGCGTTTGAGCAAAAGATGTAATAGTTCGGCCCCTTTTTCATTGAAGAACCTGAACCATTCATCAATGGATTCTTGATCAACCAAGCCATCGTTGAGGGGGACATCCCACCTCAAGCGCCTAGGCACAATGTTAGCTTTGATGTATCTATCAAAGGTGGTCACATCCCACCATAAACTAACTTTTTTCTCTAAATTGTGTCCCAGTTTGCGCATAAGTTGTTCAACATTGGTGTCACTAATAGGATCCTCGCTATTAAAGACTGCATCGAGGTCCACTTCTCTCTGCTCTATGAAAGTGAAGATGTCCATAACAGCAGCAAGGGTAAATGGCGGACAAGTAAAGTAAGTATAGATGTCTCCATCCCTATTACTGGCAATATAAAGAAGTGTTCGGGACTTTGAATGAGGCACATGAAAAAGAACAGATTTTGGATTAAAAAATGTAATGAAAAATTATATAACATAGCAAAGATTGATTGACATAAATCACATCATATGTTCAGAGCATATACAGTGGGGCAAAAAAGTATTTAGTCAGCCACCAATTGTGCAAGTTCTCCCACTTAAAAAGATGAGAGAGACCTGTAATTGTCATCATAGGTAAACCTCAACTATGAGAGACAAAATGTGGAAACAAATCCAGGCAATCACATTGTCTGAT
This sequence comes from Rana muscosa, assembly GCA_029206835.1. NCBI lineage: Eukaryota > Metazoa > Chordata > Amphibia > Anura > Ranidae > Rana > Rana muscosa. The sequence goes on from CM055118.1 coordinate 621,918,266, forward strand.
TTGGAAAGAATTATTTTTGCAAATTATGGTGGAAAATAAGTATTTGGTCAATATCAAAAGTCCATCTCAATATTTTGTTATATATCATTTGTTGGCAATGACAGAGGTCAAACGTTTTCTGTAAGTCTTTACAAGGTTGTCACACACTTTTGCTGGTATGTTGGCCCATTCCTCCATGCAGATCTCGTCTAGAGCAGTGATGTTTTGGGGCTGTCGCTGGGCAACACAGATTTTTAACTCCCTCCAAAGGTTTTCTATGGGGTTGAGATCTGGAGACTGGTTAGGCCACTCATCTTCAATGACCTTGCTGATGGGAGGAGGTTTGCACTCAAAATCTCACGATACATGGCCCCATTCATTCTTTCATGTACACGGATCAGTCGTCCTGTTCCCTTTGCAGAGAAACAGCCCCAAAGCATGTTGTTGCCACCCTCATGCTTCACAGTAGGTATGGTGTTCTTTGGTTGCAACTCAGCATTCTCTCTCCTCCAAACACGACAAGTTGTGTTTCTACCAAACAGTTCTACTTTGGTTTCATCTGACCATATGACATTCTCCCAATCCTCTTCTGGATCATCCAAATGCTCTCTAGCAAACGTCAGACGGGCCCAGACATGTACTGGCTTAAGCAGGGGGACACGTCTGGCACTGCAGGATCTGAGTCCCTGGCGGCGTAGTGTGTTACTGATGGTAGCCTTTGTTACGTTGGTCCCAGCTCTCTGCAGGTCATTCACTAGGTCCCCCCGTGTGGTTCTGGGATTTTTGCTCACCGTTCTTGTAATTATTTTGACGGGGTGAGATCTTGCGTGGAGCCCCAGATCGAGGGAGATTATCAGTGGTCTTGTATGTCTTCCATTTTCTAATTATTGCAAAAGCTCAGGGAGCGTGAAACGTTAGTCGAGGCACTATACCCCTCCCTTTTCAAGATATTATACATCTTTTATACATTTTTTATACTTTTCATGAAGTTCTGCATAGGAACCTTCCAGGCTACCGTGTCCATGAGCTGGTCTGAATATTTTTTACTTCCTGAAGTGGTCATTCTCCTACTTCTCCACAAGAGAGCAGTGACGTCGTTATCTCCGTAGGAGATGAACTTGCTGGACAGCGCTATTTGTCTCATCACACTGTCTGCTTTCTGACACACCAGCCAGCGTCGTGGCTGGGTGACGTCATCGATCCGGAGGAACGCAGTGTGTGATTCCCCCTGTCCCAGCCGCGCTACGAACCTGGTTCTCATCCCTCGTGCTGGAGGGCCCTCCGCGCGCTGGTCTGTTAGTTCACATCATCCAAGGTACTGTGCCCATACTGCGATCAGGCTGCAGGCTTTGTGCTGACTTTCTTTAACCCCTCCTTGCTCCACGGATTTTATTGCAAGCCAAATAAGTTTGTTATTACTGGCGGCTAGAGAGTCAAGATTCATCTGCCTCCTGTATATTTGGGATTGGATCCCTTCTTTTATTGCGATCAATACATGGATCAAGCTTTTTCATCATTATTTCAAGAGTTTTCAATAGTTATTGGGTACATTCCATGAGCGCTGGATCATAGTGTGTGTATGTTTGAGGTTGTGGACAGGTGTCTTTTATACTGATAACAAGTTCAAACAGGTGCCGCTAATACAGGTAAAGAGTGGAGGACAGAGGCGCCTCTTAAAGAAGAAGATACAGGTCTTTGAGAGCCAGAAATCGTACTTGTTTGTAGGTGACCAAATACTTATTTTCCACCATAATTTGCAAAAAAAAAAATCTTTCCAAATAAGACAATGTGATTGTCTGGATTTGTTTCCACATTTTGTCTCTCATAGTTGAGGTATACCTATGATGACAATTACAGGCCTCTCTCATATTTTTAAGTGGGAGAACTTGCACAATTGGTGGCTGACTAAATACTTTTTTGCCCCACTGTATGCATCTTGAAAAGCTTGACGCATTTTGTGGATTTATTCCACTTTCTCAGGAGCTGATACATAGAGTATTCCTGTATAAAATATGTAAAGAAGCCAATGTGATCTCTGTATGGAGCAATGTTGGCTATATATTATATACTGCATAGTGTCATGATATTATCCATGTTATAAAAGATGTATTACGAGAGCTGGGTGCACACCGCTCAAAAAGCCACCTGTTAGGATCGGTAAAAGCTGCTGAATCAATCCGGGAGCCTGCCTGGTGCGCAACCAGAGAAGTCCAGGTAAAACAAAGAGAGGTGGCGGCACATCCAGAAGTAAAATTAAAGAAATTTACATTGATCCAAAAAGTGCTCAGTAGACACGTTTCACGCAAAGGTGCTTACTCATCACTAAATTGCCCACAGACGTGTGTATTTGTTTATAGCAAAAAGTCCATGGATGAACCAATTAGAAGCCAGGAATCCCGAATCGGCCAGACATGGAACAAACAGCAAAAAAATAAATACAATAATACACATAAAAATCCCCCACAAAATTCAATATACATAAAACAGTAGTGTTAGTGAAGGAAAATGGATTAAAGAGCATACATATATATATATTCTATACATAAAAAGTAAAAAGTGAAAATGCATGCAGACATTAAAAACACTAAGTGCTAGTTCACACCAGACGCAGTTCCGTTCAGTTTGTGCGCTTTTTTTCTGCACAAAATGCATGCACGGTGTTTTCCATGTATTCCATTGGCTCTAGTTCACACCATGCAGTCAGTTTCCAGTCAGTTTCTGCACCGGAAACTGACCGGAAACTGACTGCATGGTATGAACTAGAGCCATTGGAATACATGGAAAACACTGTGCATGCATTTTGTGAAGAAACAAAGCACACAGAGCTGCACAGAACTGCATCTGGTGTGAACTGGCCCTAAAGTATAGTGCGACCATATGATACGAGCGGACATATATATATGGAATAGAATAAATGTACATGTGTGTACAAAATAAGATAAACATGTATATATAATGTTTCAAATAATGAACTAAATATACAATATATATATATATATATATATATATATATATATATATATATATATATAAACAAAATCATCATTTTTATTTTATACTATTAAGGGCAAAAAATAGTACTTTATTAACTCAAAAAAGGGACACAAGGCTAAAAATGTTATATAGGTCTGGAGGAGCTAGTAAAAGAAACACCCACTAAATGAAAAATCACTAAACAAAAATATATATATAGAGACAGTATAAAATATACAATCTAAATACTGTATAAATAAAAAGGTGAATAAATCATTTAGGCGTTCATGGTCATAAACCAATATCAAAAAACACCCCTATCCACCAGGTTGAACACTCAAGCCCAACTAGAACTAATGTTAGCCTACAAGAATCACTCTATAACCTCTTTTGACAGAAAATTGAAAATGTGGTTATCTCACCCTAGAGCTTCCAAATATTTAAAAGATAGCATACTATAATATCTTCCCTAAAGTTTGAATTATTACGGTCTACAATATAGAAAATTTGGTGTGGAAAACTACTTATGGCAGCCTTTATTTTTGTTTAGTCCCCTCCCTTACCCCTCCTTTACAAGAATTTACTCCAGTTGTATAGGTTATGCCAAGGAATATTTAGGTGACCTCCCAGTCCTACAGTATGTTCCCATTAGGGGTAGGCTGGCCTAGGTCATCAAGTACTAAACACTTTATTTTTTGGTTTATTGTTTACCTGTACATGGTGATTGTATTATATATGATGTTTAATGTATGCAACGATCTCATTTGTTATATACTATTAAACCCAATAAAAATTTATTGATAAAAAAAAAAACACCCCTGTCGTAGACATACCCTTTTATATCAAAACCGCACATCTTAATTGAGATACCGCACATATATGGAACAAGGAAAATACAGGAAAGAAATTGAAAAATGGCGAAGGACCGCCAATATACATCATTAAAGAAAGTAAATATTTATAATATGATGTATATTATATATATATTGAGCGTCCAACAACAAGAACCGAATCCAAAGGAAACCTTGTTATCATAAAAATAAATAAAGACAGGGCGGGTAGAGATTGCGAAATGCAGCATAAAAGATTCATGAAAAAATTTAATGGTATATAAACATACAGAAACACAGATACATCCAAAGGTATGTACTGTGTATATATATATATATATATATATATATGTGTACACACGCGACAATAAATATACTACCACACGAAAAAGGAGCGCAAAGAACCCAGGAGAGTACATGCTGTTCCTAAAGTGTTGATCAAAATGTTAAATGGATATATTGTTCAAACAAATTGTCGCATATGCACGTACACCCCGTCATGCTATGAAACACAATTAAAAAGGAAAAAAAGGAAAAAACATGTATCTAAATGCACCTGTATATGTAAATATACTGCAAACAACAAACCAAAAATGAAAATCTTGAAACTTAATCAAAAAAATGGGAAACATCACATTGGTAATTAAGACCCAAAGGAATGTGAGTACATAAATGAAAAATCCCCAAAACTTCCCTTTTGCATAAAAATCTAAACAAATCAGCACCTCTAAAAGGAAGTTTAACCTTCTCTACAACTTGTACATGTACTAAAGAAATGTCGCCATGATGATGACCATTAAAATGTCTTGCGACATGGGTAAATTTGCCCAATCTAATATCACTTAAGTGTTCCCAAAAATGATCTTGTAACCTACGAGTGGTGCGTCCCACATATTGAATTCTGCAAGATTTCCATGTAATAACATAAATCACATACAGTCAGGTCCATAAATATTGGGACATCAACACAATTCTAATCTTTTGGGCTCTATTCACCACCACAATGGATTTTAAATGAAACAAACAAGATGTGCCTTACCTGCAGACTTTCAGCTTTAATTTGGGGGTATTTACATCCAAATCAGGTGAACGGTGTAGGAATTACAACAGTTTGTGTATGTGCCTCCCACTTTTTAAGGGACCAAAAGTAATGGGACAGATTAACAATCATAAATAAAACTTTCACTTTTTAATACTTGGTTGCAAATCCTTTGCAGTCAATTACAGCCTGAAGTCTGGAACGCATAGACATCACCAGACGCTGGGTTTCATCCCTGGTGATGCTCTGCCAGGCCTCTACTGCAACTGTCTTCAGTTCCTGCTTGTTCTTGGGGCATTTTCCCTTCAGTTTTGTCTTCAGCAATTGAAATGCATGCTCAATCAGATTCAGGTCAGGTGATTGACTTGGCCATTGCATAACATTCCACTTCTTTCCCTTAAAAAACTCTTTGGTTGCTTTCGCAGTATGCTTCGGGTCATTGTCCATCTGCACTGTGAAGCGCCGTCCAATGAGTTCTGAAGCATTTGGCTGATTATGAGCAGATAATATTGCCCGAAACACTTCAGAATTCATCCTGCTGCTTTTGTCAGCAGTCACATCATCAATAAATACAAGAGAACCAGTTCCATTGGCAGCCATACATGCCCACGCCATGACACTACCACCACCATGCTTCACTGATAAGGTGGTATGCTTTGGATCATGAGCAGTTCCTTTCCTTCTCCATACTCTTCTCTTCCCATCACTCTGGTACAAGTTGATCTTGGTCTCATCTGTCCATAGGATGTTGTTGCAGAACTGTGAAGGCTTTTTTAGATGTTGTTTGGCAAACTCTAATCTGGCCTTCCTGTTTTTGAGGCTCACCAATGGTTTACATCTTGTGGTGAACCCTCTGTATTCACTCTGGTGAAGTCTTCTCTTGATTGTTGACTTTGATACACATACACCTACCTCCTGGAGAGTGTTCTTGATCTGGCCAACTGTTGTGAAGGGTGTTTTCTTCACCAGGGAAAGAATTCTTCGGTCATCCACCACAGTTGTTTTTCAGTGGTCTTCCGGGTCTTTTGGTGTTGCTGAGCTCACCGGTGCGTTCTTTCTTTTTAAGGATGTTCCAAACAGTTGATTTGTCCACACCTAATGTTTTTGCTATCTCTCTGATGGGTTTTTTTTTTCAGTCTAATGATGGCTTGCTTCACTGATAGTGACAGCTCTTTGGATCTCATATTGAGAGTTGACAGCAACAGATTCCAAATACAAATAGCAAACTTGAAATGAACTCTGGACCTTTTATCTGCTCCTTGTAAATGGGATATTGAGGGAATAACACACACCTGGCCATGGAACAGTTGAGCAGCCAATTGTCCCATTACTTTTGGTCCCTTAAAAATTGGGAGGCACATATACAAACTGTTGTAATTCCTACACCGTTCACCTGATTTGGATGTAAATACCCTCAAATTAAAGCTGAAAGTCTGCAGTTAAATGACATCTTGTCCGTTTAATTTCAAATCCATTGTGCTGGTGTATAGAGCCAAAAAGATTAGAATTGTGTTGATGTCCCAATATTTATGGACCTGACTGTATGTAATAATGCAATTGATTTTTTTTTTCAAACTAATATTTTTGTTGTTGCTACTGGATGTCAATACCTGACCTTCAAGAATGTGTGGGCAGCAAGGGCTTTTGGGGGGTGGGGGGCCCACACCATTATTTTCCCAATTCTTTTTTTTACATTCAGCTGGGAACCCTGCTGACAGCTGATGACCCCTGAGTTGTTAAGGATGCAGTGGCTGGCTTCCCACCCTGCTCCTTAGCAACCAGCTATATACAGTGTGTTTAAAGAAAAAAAAAACTGCATGCAAAAACGCATCATAAATGGGGGTTGCAAAACTCCCCTGAAAACCGCATCAATCACAACCACATATATGTAAAACTACACTAAACGCCAAGTACTGGTAAATGGTATTTCTTCTATATCATTGACTGGTAAGTGAAGCTTGGGAAAACCTATAAGCAGCGTCACTGGAGAGGAGTGTAGCAGGAAGATGACATTCACTTAAAAGAGAAGTATGGGTTTGGGCTTTTTTGCAGTTTTATATTTACCTAGGTGGCCTCTACACTGAGAACTGAGCGATCAAACATCGCTGATCGCTCGGTTCTGACAGCTCCGTCAGCAGAGAGCTGCAGACTGTCAGTCAGAGCTCTCTGCTCTGCTCCCTCCTCGATCATTGGAGCGCTGAGCTGTGAAGGGGGCGGAGCGGCTGGCTCAGGCTCTCAGCGGCTCTCTGAGAGGCTGAGCCGGGTGTCAGTCCAGGCAACTGGCGGATCCAGACTTTGCCATGATGACGCGGTGCCTGGACTGATTTCTGTGACGTCAGCAGAGAGCGGACTTCAGCCCGCTCTCTGCTGAAAATGGGTCACAGGAGTGCAAAACAAACTGCAGTCCTGTGATCCACAGGTGAAGTACAGCCGAACAAGCTTAGCGCTGGACTTCTCCTTTTAACAGAGGTAACTGCAGGAATTAAGGCAAAGGCTGGCTAGCTCAAGGGCCACATGCAGAAATGAGATGAGGTTGTTACAGTAGATCCGTTTAGGTAACTGCCATTTCATCCCACATGCTTTACAAAGTAGACTATTTATTTTTGACAGTTTCTGCAAATCATACCAAGCTGAAGAATTGAAATCCTTCCTTTCTCATTACCAATATATTACTGTCAGCATTCACAGAATAACACAAATACACAGGCATGTAGAGGTAAATATTAGATAGAGGTATACATACAGTATATAGGTATATATACTTATGGCTGAAACTTGCTTTTAAATAAAATGTTACTGCCTGTAGAACAAAAAAAAAGTCTTCATCTAACTTCAGCTTCTATGACGGGTGACATATTCTGATATAATGACAGATGACATACCGTATATACTCGAGTATAAGCCGAGTTTTCAGCACATTTTTTTGTGCTGAAAATGCCCCCCTCGGCTTATACTCGAGTCACCTTTTTGCGCCTGATCTCCCGGAATTTGGGGACCCGGTACCGGCCCAAACTTGGCAAACGTGTAGCCCCACTCTTTCTCTATAAGTGTGCAAAGTTTTTTGTCCGGGGGACCTACAGCCGGGGAGCACAGATTTTTCAAAGCCGGGCACCCCTTCCATAGACTCCCATGTTAAACTGTAATTTCTACAGTGAATTTGGGGACCCGTAACCGGCCGGTCGTAAATCCTTTGGACCCAGGACTTGGCACACATGTAGCCCCATTTCTCTTCTATAAGTGTGCAAAGTTTGTTGTCTGGGGGACCTACGGCCGGGGAGCACCGATTTTTTAAAGCCGGGCACCCTTCCATAGACTCCCATGTTAAACGTCAGTCTAGTCATGGGCACAGTGAGGCATGGGCACAGTGAGGCATGGGCACAGTGAGGCATGGACACAGTGAGGCACAGTGAGGCATGCAGATGTACACCCTAGGTTTATACTCGAGTCAATACGTTTTCCCAGTTTTTTTGTGGTAAAATTAGGTGCCTCTGCTTATATTCGGGTCGCCTTATACTCGAGTATATATGGTATTCTGATATAATGACAGGTGACATATTCTGATATAATGACAGATGACATGTTTTGAAAATGTGATGTACCCTGACAGCTAATAAGAAATTGCTAATTAGCAATGAATTAAGATGTATGAATAACTTTAATAGCATTTGATATTTTATCTCACTCTAATCTATTTTGTTGATCAAAGGGACAGCATATTGGGGGGACAGAAAGTGTCAGAAGCTCCCTGCAGAAATATATTTTTACCTGTCAGTTTGTTTGAATAGTTTACGTTAGTCATACTATGTCCTTATAGTTGAAGTAAAAAAAATTCAGAAAAGGCTGATTACAATATATGTGAGTTCATGTAAGGCTATATCAGATTGTCCATGAAGATCAGTATGTGGAAAAGCTACACAAATTGACAGCTGTCACTTTCACGATCTGTCATTGGTCAACTTTATTCATGTAATAATGTAGCAACTGATAAGTGCCTTAGCCTTACACAAGCGTCCAACAATTCATACTATCATCAAATGTGTTTTGGCAGCAAAGAGCACCAGCCCAACTTCTTACTGATTTACTTAAATTCTGAAAATGTGCAATTTAAGCAGGGTTCATGGAATTCTTTAGAGTTCTCACATACATTTATTTACAACTACAAAAGATGCAGAGTTTTATGTTTAAGGTAAGCATAGCATACACTATACCATATTCCTCAGCCATAAACTAGATCTGATGATTTTTAATGTTTACTTTTATTTTATTCCTTACCTTTTATGAGATCTACTTTCATTGGTTATTGTAAATAGAACCCTGAAAATTCTTATTATAACCAGCAGATGGCAGTGTAGCACAGTGTAACTGCTTTGTTACAGCCCTCTACCTTGACTTGTAGGGTAAGCCTCATGCAGAAGTCATAAAAGCTGGCATTCAGGCTCTCCTTTTCATTCTCCTATATTGTTTAGAAAACACTAAAGGGATCATATGAATAGTTAGTTATTCCATGGGGCACTTTTATGTGTGAGGGTTTATAATCCCTTTCCCTCCAAGTAAAAGCTTTTTTAGAAACAGTGCATTCTTTACAACGATCCTGTAAGCCCATAATCATAAAACTCTCTGCACCCACTGAGTAGCAGACAGTTGTAAGGATTGTATTACGACCAATGCTAGTACCAATGATGTATAGATAAACAGGCAAAAATGTGTATCCAGCTTTAAACAGGTTGGCTGAAAACTCTAGCTAATAAGTTTGGATTCAACCTTTTCCAGTAGGTTTATAAACAAACTTAGAAATGCAAGAAGTGCATTTTTGTGAAGTATTTGTGCAGCTATACACGTCTAAGGCAGATTTTTCCCATATTAGTTTTAATAAACCAAGTTGTGTTCCAAAATACAATAGATATGGGTGTGAATATTCTGACAATGTCTGATGACCAAACGCGTAAGTCGGAGCTTGATACGCAAAAACGTCACTTTCGGTTTCTGTATACCCTGGCTGTGGAGCGCGCGCCGTCCCAGACCTATGGACTGTGTTATTTTAATTGCTCCTGGCACAGTGCCTATTTTAAAGTTGATATAATAAATTCCATTTTCGGATTTACACTATGAGTGTTTATTTTTCCTATCCATTCATATGTTGATATCCCACAATCTGATACGCTGTGGAAGAGGCTATTCCATTGGCTATCAGGATCAAAGATAGATCTGAGTACATGCGCTTTACCCCTGCAGGGGTGCAGCTATCTGGTGAGTGTGAAACCGAAAGGGGAGCACGAGTTTTATTCACCTTTTTGCACAGAAGATGTGATTTGTTCTATGCACAAGTCACTTTGGAATCCTGCACAAGTCACCTTTGAAAATGATTTACAAGGACATTGTTTGCACCAGTCACTTTGGAATTTTAGTACATCATCAACTTATTTGTGGTACTAGAGGTGCACCGAAATTTTGGGCGCCAAAATTTATTGGACGAAAACATTCGGCCGATAGCAAAAATCAGCTGATACCGAAAGGGGATGGGGTGCAGCCCATTGCGGGAATGTCACCCTGGTGTGCCCCAGTCCTCCACTCCCTCCTCCTCCCCTCCTCGCCGCGATCACCGTGTGTGATCCCATAGTGATCAGGGTAAGCCGCACTGCTGATAGAACGACCTCCCTCCCCCCTCCCTCCTCGCCGCGATATCCGTTTGCCATTGAGCTGAATTATCCGGGCCGTAGTAACAATGTCCCGCCTCCTGTGGTAGACGGTACACTGATCCAATGGCAGGACATTGAATCAGTGTGACGTGTCACAGGAGGCGGGACATTGTTACTGCGGCCCGGGTAATTCAAACCCTGCTCTGTGACACACGGAGATCGCCCCTGATGCAGGAACAGGCAAGCTGTATATGATGGACGCTCGTGAGGTTACTGGGCACAGGCATGCTGCATATGATGGACACTGGTGAGGTTGCTGGGCACAGGCAGGCTGCATATGATGGACACTGGTGACTTTGCTGGGCACAGGCAGGCTGCATATGAGGGGGACTGGTGAGGTTGCTGGGCACAGGCAGGATGCAAATGAGGGGCACCGGTGAGGTTGTTGGGCACAGGCATGCTGCATATGATGGACACTGGTGAGGCTGTTGGGCACAGGCAGGCTGCCTATGATGGACATTGGTGAGGCTGCTGGGCACAGGCAGGCTGCATATGACGGTCACAGGCATGCTGCATATGATGGACACTGGTGAGGCTGTTGGGCACAGGCAGGCTGCTTATGATGGACATTGGTGAGGCTGCTGGGCACAGGCAGGCTGCATATGACGGGCACAGGCATGCTGCATATAATGGACACTGGTGAGGCTGTTGGGCACAGGCAGGCTGCTTATGATGGACATTGGTGAGGCTGCTGGGCACAGGCAGGCTGCATATGACGGGCACAGGCATGCTGCATATGATGGACACTGATGAGGCTGTTGGGCACAGGCATGCTGCATATGATGGGCACTGGTGAGGCTGCTGGGCACAGGCAGGCTGCATATGATGGGCACAGGTAGGCTGCATATGACGGGCACAGGTAGACTGCATATGACGGGCCCTGGTGAGGCTGCTGGGCACAGGCAGGCTGCATTTGATGGACACTGGTGAGGCCGCATTGATCTCTTGTATCATGTTTTCAGTCTCTGACCATCTCCTGTATCATGTCTGCTAGAGGTGCACGGAATGGAAACTTTGCTAATACTATTAGCAATGTGTTTAAGTTTAAGTAAGAGATTGCAAACATGATACAAGAGATGGTTAGAGACTAGGACATGATACAAGAGATAGTTAGAGACTGCAGACTGCATTTTTCTTGACCTTTCTTGCACTAAAGGTGCCAATAATGGCAAACAATAAATTCATATTACCGTATATACTCGAGTATAAGCTGACCCGAGTATAAGCTGAGGAACACTGAACACAGTGTCTGCTGGGAAACGGAGTCCGAGAATGAGAGGATCTCCGTGATAGGCGGAACACTCAACACAGTGTTTGCTGGAAACGCCTATCACGGAAGGGACCAGGAGAAAGCCGCGATATTTAAACAATGGACGCCGGCCGCAGTATAAGAAGATTTTCAGGTACTGACTCGAGTATAAGCCCTTAAAAAAAGGGCCGAAAAACTCGGCTTATACTCGAGTATATACAGTAATTTAAATTGATGATAATAATTAAAACGCTGAATACGATTATATATAAAAATATAAATATTTTTTTAAAACGGTAATTTTCGGTAAGGGTTTCGGTTTTCGGCCTAGTGCATCCTTCATTTTCGGTATCGGTTTCGGCACCAAAATTTCCATTCGGTGCACCCCTATGTGGTACATATTAATATTTGCACTATTTTGCACTCGTATGAGGTTTAACACACCTAGGCATCATTATTAGGATATTGATTCATCTTATCATGGCAATACGGGTTTTATGGTACATATAGTACTTGCACCTTTTTTGCCAGTCTGTTGCACATTTATGAAGGATTATGCACTCTAGCACATTATCAGGATTATGATTTGACCGTGCACGGTCATTTCCCTGTTGGCCGTTTGACAGCGCCATATACCTCTCTATATATATTACCAATTCTTCACTTTGTGGAGTTTTTCAGAGGAGGCAGCAGCCACGTTTATACCTAAGCGCGGAAGTTTTTATAGTTTATGGGTGTGAATATTGCTTTAGCCACATTAAAGATGCATACACTATATTGTCAAAAGTATTGGAACACTTGCCGTTACATGCACATGAACTTTAATGGCATTTCAGTCTTAGTCCGTAGGGTCCAATATTGAGTTGGCCCATCTTTTGCAGCTATAACAGCTTCAACTCTTCTGGGAAGCCTGTCCACAAGGTTTAGGAGTGTGTCTATGGGAATGTTTGACCATTCTTCCAGAAGTACATTTGTAAGGTCAGGCACTGATGTTGGACAAGAAGGCCTGGCTCGCAGTCTCCGCTCTAAAGGTGTTCTATTGGGTTGAGGTCAGGACTCTGTGCAGGCCAGTCAAGTTCCTCCACCCCAAACTCGCTCATCCATGTCTATATGGACCTTGCCTTGTGCACTGGTGCGTAGTCATGTTGGAACAGGAAGGGGCAATCCCCAAACTGGGAGCATGAAATTGTCCAAAATGTCTTGGTATGCTGACGCCTTAAAGGGGTTGTAAAGGTTGTTTTTTTATTTTCTAAATAGGTTCCTTTAAGCTAGTGCATTGTTGGTTCACTTACCTTTTCCTTCGATTTCCCTTCTAAATTTTATTTTTTCTTTGTCTGAATTTCTCACTTCCTATTCCTCCTCAGTATGCTTTCCCTCATCATCCGAGCCGTTCTGGCTGGGGGTTAGTCAGCGTGCTCGCCCCCTCCCTTGGGACTACATCCCTGCAGGGAAACTCTGACACAATGGCTCGGATGATGGGGGCAAGCTTACTGAGGAAGAACAGAAAGTGAGAAATTCAGACAAAGAAAAAAAACATTTAGAAGGGAAATCGAAGGAAAAGGTAAGTGAACCAACAATGCACTAGCTTAACCACTTCCATACAGGGCTTTTTATACCACTTCAATACCGGGCCTATTCTGGCACTTCTCTCCTACATGTTAAAATCATCATTCTTTTGCTAGAAAATTACTCAGAACCCCGAAACATTATATAAATATTTTTTTTAGCAGACACCCTAGGGAATAAAATGACGGTCGTTGCAACTTTTTATCTTGCACGGTATTTGCGCAATAATTTTTCAAACGCCTTTTTTGAGGGAAAAAAATGGTTTCATGAATTAAAAAATAAAAAAACAGTAAAGTTAGCCCAATTTTTTTGTAAAATATGAAAGCTTATGTTACGCCGAGTAAAAAGATACCTAACATGTCACGCTTTAAAATTGCGCACACTCATGGAATGGCGCCAAACTTTGGTACTTAAAAATCTCCATAGGCGACGCTTTGAAAATTTTTACAGGTTACCAGGTTAGAGTTACAGAGGAGGTCTAGTGCTAGAATTGTTGCACGTGCTCTAACGCACGCGGCGATACCTCACATGTGTGGTTTGAACGGCGTTTACATATGCGGGCGGGACTTACGTGTGTGTTCGCTTCTAAGCGCAAGCTATTGGGGACGGGCGTTTTAAAAAAAAAATGTTTTATTTTTTTATTGTACTTATTTTTTTTATTTTTACTTTTTTTTTTTGATCACTTTTATTCCTATTACAAGGAATGTAAACATCCCTTGTAATAGGAATGTGTGTGACAGGTCCTCTTTATGGAGAGATGCGGGGTCAATAAGACCCCACATCTCTCCTCCAGGCTGGAAAGCATGAGATCAGTGAAATTTTTTTCACCGATCTCATACTTACTAGCCGCAATGGCGGCTTTGTTTACATTTGAGGACCCGGGCGTGACGTCATCACATCGCGCCCGGGTCCTCCGACGATCATAGAGATGACTGGTGACCATCTGGTCACCAGTCATCTCTATGCTCATCACATGACCCACCAACGGCGCCGACGATTCTCTCCGGGTCCCCGATCGCACGGGAGAGCCCGGAGAAGCACCGGATGGCGGCGGGAGGGGGGGGATGTCCCCTCCCGCCGCCTATAAGAACGATCAAGCGGCGGAACCGCCGCTATGATCGTTCTTATTGTGCGCAGGATCGCCGGCTGCAAACAAGGATATCTGAATGATGCCTCTAGCTGCAGGGATCATTCAGATATCCCCCCTCAAACCCAGGACGTCATATGACGTCCACCCAGAGGAAGAGGGGGTTCCTGCCGGCGTCATTCTGCTATGGCCCGGTATGGAAGGGGTTAAAGGAACCTGTTTAGAAAATAAAAAACAAACCTTTACAACCCTTTTAAGAATTCCCTTGACTAGAACTAAGAGGCCAAGCCCAACTCCTGAAAAACAACCTCACACCATAAGACCCCCTCCACCAAATGATTTGGACCAGTGCACAAAGCAGAATACAAAGAGAACAGGATACAGTTTTATATAAATACATTGTACAGCAGGCACATATCAGAATTATGAAATGCTAAGGTAACACACACTTTAAAACCAAGATATTCACTATAAAAAAAAATGCTGGGCACCGGCACTTAGCAGCTGCTAGCAGAGTTTAGGAGCCATCAAATCTTTTCTGCTCCCTTATGCTAAAGCTTAAAAAACACTTAGAGACTAAAATAATGTGTATGGACACTAGGGACGAGCTTTGAGTTCGAGTCAAACTCATGTTCGACTTGAACATTGGCAGTTCGCCCGTTCGCCGAACAGCGAACAATTTGGGGTGTTCGCGGCAAACTCGAAAAGCTGCGAAACACCCTGTAAAAGTCTATGGTAAACAAGCAGTACTTTACAGGCATACTATACACACACCCCAGGTACGAAATTTAAAGGAATATTTCACTTTTATGGTTTCACTTTAAGCATTATTAAAATCACTGCTCCCGAAAAAATGGCAGTTTTTAAAACTTTTATTTGCATTGATACATGTCCCCTGGGGCAGGATCCGGGTCCCCAAACACTTTTTATGACAATAACTTGCATATAAGCCTTTAAAATTAGCACTTTAGATTTTTAATGTTCGTGTCCCATAGACTTTAACCGTGTTCGGATGTTCGAAAAAATTTATTGCCTGTTCGCATGTTCTGATGCAAACCGAACTGGGGGGTGTTCGGCTCATCCCTAATGGACACATAGGATAATACTATTTTCTTCTAGAAGCAGAAAAAAAAATGCTCAAAAGCTGATGCTAGGAACGTTTTTTTTTAAGCTAGTGTGCATTGAGCCTTAGCCAGGTCATCTAACTAGTCAGAGGTTTACTCAGCCCAACAAACTCCCTCCAACTATAAGTAAAATATTACTTTTGCTTGCACTGACCTAGGCATCACAAATCCATTTAATCAGTGTTGGTTTCAATGTTACATTTTTAGCTACTAAAAAAAAGAATAACATATCCCTTATGGTACTTACACAAAATGCTGAGCCTTTCATGTTTATCATCACATTTGATGTCGAGCCTGTTGTATTTGTGCATCTCACCTTGGAGGGAAATAAAGCACATATTTTATTAATTTGCATTATGGAAATGCAAAGTCTGATAGTGTTTGCTTGTTGTAAATGCTTGTATTGGCTCACAAAGGTGATTAAAGTGGTTGTTAACCTCTGAAGTGAAAAATGAACAAAGCATATCCTTTATAGTGCGTGTCTGCTCTCTCATTCCAGTCTATGCTAACACCAGACAATCCCAGAAGATGGCCCTACACCTCCTGCAGCACACAGCAGATAATTGAAGCCTCAGATGTGCATGTTTCCCTACCTGTATATGACTATGTAATGGGGGGGAATGTCCTTTTCCTCCA
Organism: Rana muscosa; assembly: GCA_029206835.1. NCBI lineage: Eukaryota > Metazoa > Chordata > Amphibia > Anura > Ranidae > Rana > Rana muscosa. Next base: position 621,934,445 of record CM055118.1, read on the forward strand.
CTCTTGTCTCAGATTACACTCAGCTCTCTGCTCCATGCTGTGCAATAGGGGACACATTAAATCCCCCGCCTCCCTGCTTTCCAGAGCTCAGAAATGCTGTGTAAAATTTGTGCTTGAGGAGGCTTTAGAAAAGAGAACGTGGCAGATAAACAGGTACAACTTATGTAGGAGGATTTGTTTTATCTCTGTGTGTCACCTGAGGCCAGTCAGTTTTAGTAGGGCTTTGCAATCACTTTAAATCCCACTGATAAGCCTAGGCATACAGTGACTGATCTTGACATGTAGACTTTGTCAAACTGATATAATTACATATTAGTGTTTATATAAACGGATTACCATTCCTATTCTACAGATGAACTTCAGGCAATCTACTAAAAACACAATGAAAATACAAAAATGGAAGTTGCTCTCTTGCAGGATTTGTATTTCCTGTCTTTAAATTTACACAGCCCTGTTAGAGAGCAAAGGCAGGTTGTTGACCTTACTATTCTTTACTGCAGATGTGCAATACAGCCTGTTACTGGATGGCAAAGGAACAGCAGCAGACTGATAAGCTCACCCTCTGCTCTTCCCTCCTGTCAGCATGTTCACTGTTGCACATGCAACATACCTGAATGACTTCTAGTGGCTCTCCTCCTCCTCTCAGTCTAATTTCTATGGGGCATTACAAGAGGCTGAAACGTGTCCCCTACACAGATGCTGATAGCTAGGATACCCACTGCCACACTGCATGTAAGGCTACTTTCACACTGAGGCGCTTTGCAGGCGCTATAGTGCTAAAAATAGCACCTGCAAAGTGCCCTGAAAGAGCCTCCTCTTTCACTCCAGTGTGAAAGCCCGAGGGGGGCAGGCCTCCTACATATACTCACAGTCAGCCTGCTGGGGGGGAGTAGCGGTGCTCTGGCAGGACGCTCAAAAAAGTCCTGCTAGCCGCATCTTTGAGGCGCTGTAGGAGCGGTGTATACGCTGCTCCTACAGCGCCCCTGCCCATTGAAATCAATATGCAGTGCCGCTGAACCGCCGGCACTTTGCCGGCAGTTTTAACCCTTTTTCGGGCGCTAGCGGGGATTAAAAACGCCCTGCTAGCAGCCGAATAGCGCCACAAAAACGACGGTAAAGCACCACTAAAAATAGCGGCACCGCCGACGCCACCCACACCACAGTGTGAAAGTAGCCTTAGCTATCACCATCTGTATGTACCTACCATTAAATATCTATGAACATAATCAGAATGTAGAAGAGCTTACTGGGATTGTGAGGAAAATTTTAAATGAGAGATTAAAGTGGAGTAGGTATTAATGTTATTAATTATTTTTAATTTAATTAATTTATTTTCTATATTGCTATTGTCCCGGGGGGACTCAAAGTACGTAGGTGGTGAGGCAGCCATATTGGACGCACTCAGTTGAGCCAATTAACCTACTAGGATGTCTTTGGAGTGTTATCCACTGGGTTTCCCAGAACTACCTCTAAAGCCCTGTACACACGATCGGTTTTACCAATAAAAACAGTCCGATGGACTTTTTTCATCGGACAAACCGATCGTGTATGGGCCTCATCTGTCTTTTTTCCTTTGGTGTTAAAAAATAGAACATGTTTTAAATTTATCCGATGGGAAAAAAAACGATAGCAAATTACTATCGTCTGTGGGGAACGCCATCGGATAAAAAACCCACGCATGCTCAGAATCAAGTCGACGCATGCTCAGAAGCATAGAACTTAATTTTTCTTGTGTTTTACGTCACGGCGTTTGGGACAATCGGTTTTTTGACTGATGGTGTGTAGGCAAGACTGATGGAAGTCAGCTTCATCGGATTTCCGATGGAAAAATCCAACGGTTTAAAATCCATAGGAAATCCGATCGTGTGTACAGGGCTTTATAGAATATAATATAACATATGTATGGTTTGTTTGGTTTACCTCAATATTTTTCATTGGCTTTTTTACTTTATTATTCTCAATGGTCTTCTGTGACGTGATATCCTTGGTATCTTCATGAGTAGTTAATTCAGCTTCTGCTGTGGGAACTGAAGAAAGAGAGCTTCTTGGGGGCTTAGCTGTCATGGGCTTAGTGGTCATAATCAGTTTAGTCTCTCCTGCTGTGGTGAGAGACGTCGTCTTTGAAGGTGGTGATGCTGATGAACTTCCTGGTGTACGTATCGTGGTGCTTTTGGGAGCCCCAGAAACTGGGATTGGCATTGTGGTTTCAGCGACTGTAACTGAAGGTGTCGATTTCAAGCTGGTTTTCGTAGCATTGGTTGCCTGGGAAGGTTCTGTAGAAAGTCATAATACGAGTTTACAATTATGATGTTGAAATGACAGTAAGGGCCCATTCACATGACTGAATCTGGGATCATATAGCATACATTTAAACATATTTCCCTACCAGGGAGCCCAGAATTGATGCATACAGCCTCCCGTTTAAGTTAATGGCTGTATGCAGCTCTATGCTTATATACACAAGTACCTATGTAAACTCACATATGCATGTAGGTGTATATCTTTGGATGCAAATTTCTTTGTAGACAACTTTGTGCAAGCTGGATGCTGGAAACTTGTAAGGTATCCAGCATTATAGAGTTTGCAACAAGTGAGATTAAATCTTCATCTTTATTAAAGTTCACGAATAGCCAAAACATTTATTTTTAGGTAGAGAAAGGTTTAAAAGGTTATTTTTGACACCTATCCTGTTGCAGTGTTTTCCGTTTATTTACTCTCCATGAGAATCAACAGGAAGTGAGAGAAAAACTTCCTAAAGTAAAATTAATTCCCTGTTGGACAGATGTCACTAGTGCAGGTACCCATTGGAAGACTTACCCTCAACTCTTGTTCTGGGGCCGCAGGCCACCGCAATGTCTGCAGGCCACCAGCGATCGTGGGAACGAGAGACAGAACTGGGATCTGTCAATGTAAACAGTAGTGATGAGCCGACCACCCCCGGGTTCGGTTCGCACCAGAACCCGCGAACGGACCGAAAGTTCGCACAAACTTTAGAACCCTATTAAATACAATGGATACGAACGTTCGAAATCTAAAGTGCTAATTATAACGACTATTATGCATGTTATTGTCCTAAAAAGGGTTTGGGAACCCGGGTTCTGCACCAGGGGACATGTATCAATGCAAAAAGAAGTTTTAAAAACGGCCGTTTTTCTGGAGCAGTCATTTTAATGATGCATAAAGTGAAAAAAAAAATCAAATATTCCTTTAAATATCGTACCTGAAGGGTGTCTAAAGTATGCCTGTGAAGTGCCACGTGTTTCCCGTGTTTAGAACTGTCCCTGCACAAAATTAAATTTCTAAAGGAGAAAAAGCCATTTAAAACTGCTTGCGGCTTTAATGTAATGTCTGGTCCCGGTAATATGGATGAAAATCTTTAAGAATAATGGCATAGCTACCCCATCACACACCCCCCCCCCCTACCCCAGCCCATTACCAGCCCCTTTGGGTCTTGTATGGATATTAAGGGGAACCCCGCACACAAAATAAAAAAGGCCCTATATACTCTGAACAGCCGTATACAGGCGGTGCATACAAGACAGGGACTGTAGGTTTGTTCTTATGTAGAATCTGTTTGTAATTTTGAACAGGTACATTGTTTAAGGCCCCTTTCACACTGGGGCGGGCAGGAGCGGTGGCGGTATAGCAGCGCGATTTTCAGCGCTGCTATACCGTCGTTATTACCGCGGTATGCGGTCGCTAGGGGGGTTAATTTAACCCCCGCTAGCGGCCGAAAAAGGGTTAATACCGCGCTGTCCCATTGATTTCAATGGGAGACCGCGGTAAAGGAGCGGTGAACACACCGCTCCTTTACCGCTGTAAAGAAGCGGCTAGCAGGACTTTTGGAGCGGTCCTGCTAGCGCACCGCTTCAGTGTGAAAGCCTTCGGGCTTTCACATTGAAGGCACAGGGCAGGATTTTTTCATGCGGTATAACAGCGCTATTATTAGCGCTAAACCGCATGAAAAACGCCCCAGTGTGAAAGGGGCCTAAGTGTAGCTCCAGGCAAAAAATCTATTTTTAAGCTTTTTGGAAAACATAGGGAAGGGTTATCACCCCTGTAACATTTGTTTTGCTGTCTGTGCAGTGTGCACCTGTTCAGAACAGTTCACCTCACTTTCCGTCCTAATGACAAATGTTTTTTGAAAATTTGGGGTTTTTATTGAAACAAGAATTGGTGATAAAGCATCAGTGGAGAGGAGACACTTTTTTTCCCATATTAACTCTTACAGGAGAGAATTTGCCTTCCTAGGGGTAGATTTCCTCTCACTTCCTGTTGTATCCTTCCGTTTGCAAGGAGGAGTCGTTTGTAAATTGGATGTTTGAAAGTAGGGGCCTGCCGTATATACTCAGCTGAAATTTGCCCCTTACATGTTGGTGTTGCCACAACACTGAGCCCTCACAGTTACTCTTGGTGGGTGCATGAATGGGCCCTGCTGTGAATTATTAGATCAAGAATTGTAATTGCATGCCCCTGTTGAACAGGGGCTGAAAAATTGGGCCTTTGGTGGTGGTGGTGGTGTTGACACAACACTGTAAGGCCTCACAGTTAGTCTTGGTGGGCGCAGGAATGGGCCCTGCTGTGAATTATTAGATCAAGAATTGTAATTACATGCCCCTATTAAACAGGGGCAGAAAAATTGGGCCTTAGGCACTGGTGCCACAACACTGCAACCCGTCACAGATACTGTACTTGGAGCACAGCAATGAGCCCTGTTGCAAAGTATTGCATCAAAAATTGTAATTACACGCCCCTGTTAAACAGGGGCTGAAAAATTGGGCCTTAGCCACTGGTGCTGGTGCCACGACACTGCAACCTCTCCCAGATACTCTAGTTGGAGTGCAGGAATGAGCCCTGCTGCAAAGCATTGCATAAAAAATTGTAATTACATGCCCCTGTTAAACAGGGGCATAAAAATTGGACCTTAGGCACTGGTGCCACAACACTGCAACCCCTCACAGATACTGTACTTGGAGCACAGCAATGAGCCCTGTTGCAAAGTATTGCATCAAAAATTGTAATTACACGCCCCTGTTAAACAGGGGCTGAAAAATTGGGCCTTAGCCACTGGTGCTGGTGCCACGACACTGCAACCACTCTCAGATACTCTAGTTGGAGTGCAGGAATGAGCCCTGCTGCAAAGCATTGCATACAAAATTGTAATAACACGCCCCTGTTAAACAGGGGCTGAAAAATTGGGCCTTAGCCACTGGTGGCGGCACCCAGAAACAAAAATGTTCTTCCAAGCTATCATCATCAATCGGATCATTGAGGAGGAGGAGGATAGTCAGTCAACATAACAGGACAGTCTCTCAGCATCAGTCTTGAAGGGATGTGACATTTGAAAATAAATTAGTCTGTTATATCAGCTTCAGGTGTTTGGTAGCTGGTGGTGATCCAAGACTGGTTCATCTTTATGAAGGTCAGTCGATCAACAGAGTCGGTGGACAGGCGCACCCTGTGATCCGTGACAAATCCTCCAGCAGCACTGAATGTGCGTTCTGAAAGAACGCTGGATGCAGGACAGGCCAGTAGCTCAATTGCATACTGTGCAAGCTCTGGCCAGTGATCCATCCTCAAGACCCAGTAAGCCAGAGGATTTTCGGTGGGGAAGGTGTCCAAGTCTGACCTTGCCCCTAGGTATTCCTGCACCATGTATATCAGACGCTGGCGATGGTTGCTGGAACCGATCATACCTTGGGGCTGCGGACTAAAGAATTGTCTGAACGCATCGGTCAGACGGCCACCTTCCCCACCGCTCCTTCTTTGACTGACCGAAGCCTCAGCAACTCGTTGTCCAGGACCAGGAGTTTGTAACCTCCCAGTCTCTGGGAACGCGTTGCACAGGCCTTTCTGCAAGGCCTCCCGGAGTTGTCTCATCCTCTGCTCCCTCTGCGACGGTAGGATAAGGTCCGCAACCTTACCCTTGTACCGTGGATCAAGGAGAGTGGCCAGCCAGTAATGGTGCCTCTCCTTGATCCGAAGAATACGAGGATCCTTCCGCAGACTTTGCAGGATCAGGGAGGCCATGCAGCGTAGGTTAGCTGAGGCATTCGGTCCGGAGTCCTCTGGGTCACTAAGGACGACATGATCCACAGCCACTTCCTCCCAGCCACGTACAATTCCACTGGTTTCTTGGGACTGTAAATCATCCCTAAAAGACTGCTGCTGATGATGCTGAGTGCCAGGCTCCACCTCCACGCTGACACAATCCTCCTCCTCCTCCTCTTCTTCCTGTGCGATGGGTGGGACAGAAGGAACACTGTCTGGGTAAAGGGGGCCTTGAGAGGCAAGGAAGTTCTCCTCTTCCTGCCTCTGTTCTGCCTCAAGTGCCCTGTCCATTATTCCATGCAGCGTATGTTCCAACAGGTGGACAAGAGGTACAGTGTCACTGATGCATGCACTGTCACTGCTCACCATCCTCGTGGCCTCCTCAAATGGTGCCAGGACAGTGAATGCATCCCTGATCATGCCCCACTGGCGTGGTGAAAAAAACCCAAGCTCCCCTGACCCTGTCCTGGTGCCGTAGTCGCACAGGTACTCATTGATGGCCCTCTGCTGCGTGTGCAGCCACTGCAGCATGGCCAACGTTGAGTTCCACCTGGTGGGCATGTCACATATAAGGCGGTTCTTGGGCAGGTTCAACTCCTTTTGCAGCTCAGCCAGGCGAGCACTGGCATTATAAGATCTGCGGAAATGCACACAGACTTTCCTGGCCTGCCTCAGGACATTCTGTAAGCCCGGGTACCTGCCCAAGAACCGCTGCACCACCAGGTTTAGGACGTGAGCCACACAGGGCACATGGGTCAGTTATCCCTGTCGGAGAGCGGAGAGGAGGTTGGTGCCATTGTCGCAAACTACCATTCCTGGCTTAAGCTGGCGTGGCGTCAACCACCTCTCAGCCTGGCCCTGCAGAGCAGACAGAACCTCTGCCCCAGTGTGGCTTCTGTCCCCCAAACACACCAGCGCAAGCACGGCATGGCATCTTTTTGCCTGCGTACTTGCGTAGCCCCTTGAACGCCTAAGGAGCACCGCTGGTTCCGAGGACAAAGCACAGGAAGAGGCCACAGAGGAAGAAGAAGAGGAGGGGGTGGAGGACAGAGGTGTGTCACAACCAGTAGTAGCATTTTCGAGGCGTGGCGGTGGAACAACCTCCAACACTACTGCACCTTGTCCTGCATCCTTCCCAGCTGCCAAAAGAGTGACCCAATGGGCCGTGAAAGAAAGGTAACGTCCCTGTCCATGCCTGCTGGACCATGAGTCAGCGGTAATATGCACCTTACCGCTGACCGCCCTGTCCAGCGAGGCCAAGACATTGCCTTCCACATGCCGGTAGAGAGCCGGAATCGCCTTCCGTGAGAAAAAGTGGCGTTTGGGAACCTGCCACTGAGGAACCGCACATTGCACAAACTCATGGAAGGGGGCCGAGTCTACCAACTGAAAAGGCAGCAGTTGAAGCGCTAGCAATTTAGCCAAGCTAGCATTCAACCGCTGGGCATGTGGATGGCTGGGAGTGAACTTCTTTCGACGGTCCAGCAGCTGGGGCAGGAAAATTTGCCTGCTAGAATCGGACGTCGGTGTACTGCTAGCAGCTGATGCGGTGCAAGAAGAGGTCAGCTTTGTTCTTTGGTGTGGGTCTTTAAGGTAGGCTTGCCAACGAGCTGCATGGCAGGTCAACATATGTCTGGTCAAGCATGTGGTGCCCAAGCGGGTGATGTTTTGGCCACGCGATATACGCTTGAGACATATGTTGCAAACAGCAGCTGTGCGATCTGATGCACTCGACTCAAAAAAGGCCCACACCAAAGAACTTTTTGAATAACGGGCAGAGGCAGCGCCCTGCACAGGCGGAGCTCTGCGGTGTGATTCCGTTGGTGTGCTGCCCTTACGCTGGCCCCCCGAGGGCATCCTGCCTCATTGGAGATGTGCCTCCTCCTCATCCTCCTCCTCCTCCTCCTCCTCTCTCCTATTAGGCACCCACGTGGAGTCAGTGACCTCATCATCCCCTCCCTCCTCATCACTGGAGCCAATCTGGCAGTATGCTGCAGCTGCTGGAACATGACTGCCAGATTGGTGTCCTTCTTGAGCATCCCCTCTCTCTGCTCACCCTGCTTGCCCTCTTTTATTGGCTCCTGACTGCCTCTCCTTGTTTGCCTTCCAGACATTCTAATGGCCTGCAGGGAAATGGGAAAAGCAGCAATACAGGCTAAGTTCAGGTGTAATATGGTCAGGAGGCACACTCCGCCCGCTGTAAGTGCCGCAAAATCCTGTTGGTTGTAACACACCAGGAAAAAGCAGCAATACAGGCTAAGTTAAGGTGTAATATGGTCAGGAGGCACACTCCGCCCGCTGTAAGTGCCGCAAAATCCTGTTGGTGTAACACACCAGGAAAAAGCAGCAATACAGGCTAAGTTCAGGTGTAATATGGTCAGGAGGCACACTCCGCCCGCTGTAAGTGCCGCAAAATCCTGTTTGTGTAACACACCAGGAAAAAGCAGAAATACAGGCTAAGTTAAGGTGTAATATGGTCAGGAGGCACACTCCGCCCGCTGTAAGTGCCGCAAAATCCTGTTGGTGTAACACACCAGGAAAAAGCAGCAATACAGGCTAAGTTCAGATGTAATATGGTCAGGAGGCACACTCCGCCCGCTGTAAGTGCCGCAAATGCCTGTTGGTGTAACACACCAGGAAAAAGCAGCAATACAGGCTAAGTTCAGGTGTAATATGGTCAGGAGGCACACTCCGCCCGCTGTAAGTGCCGCAAAATCCTGTTGGTGTAACACACCAGGAAAAAGCAGCAATACAGGCTAAGTTCAGGTGTAATATGGTCAGGAGGCACACTCCGCCCGCTGTAAGTGCCGCAAAATCCTGTTGGTGTAACACACCAGGAAAAAGCAGCAATACAGGCTAAGTTCAGGTGTAATATGGTCAGGAGGCACACTCCGCCCGCTGTAAGTGCCGCAAAATCCTGTTGGTGTAACACACCAGGAAAAAGCAGCAATACAGGCTAAGTTAAGGTGTAATATGGTCAGGAGGCACACTCCGCCCGCTGTAAGTGCTGCAAAATCCTGTTGGTGTAACACACCAGGAAAAAGCAGCAATACAGGCTAAGTTCAGGTGTAATATGGTCAGGAGGCACACTCCGCCCGCTGTAAGTGCCGCAAAATCCTGTTGGTGTAACACACCAGGAAAAAGCAGCAATACAGGCTAAGTTAAGGTGTAATATGGTAAAATGGAAGAAAGAAGGAGAGGGCACATAGCGTAATAACGTAAAGGATATTTAATAAATGTAGGTAAGTACACTTACATTCAATCCATGAACATAGCGCTTTGCAAAACACTCAGTGGCAGCAGTGGAGTCTCCCGACGCGTTTCGCAAAACCTTGCATCGTCTGGGGTAACCTACATTTATTAAATATCCTTTACGTTATTACGCTATGTGCCCTCTCCTTCTTTCCTCCACATGATTTCTATGTGAGCTATTTCATCATTCGATTGGGCTTGGATATCTGGTGTCATCCTTGAGTCTGGATCTTGGATACATATGTGTGCAGTGCCAGCTGGGATTTCATATGTACGGATATATACATACTAAGCCTGTTTGACCCTCTATACGTACGTGTATTGGGTCCACTCCATCTGGTAAGCCTCCCTTTCATGTGGTGGTGGTCACGTCACAAGTCACTTATCATTTTTGGAAAATTCACCATTTGAACTGGAAGTTTCAACTACATTCACTTTTTGGTTATCAAAGACTTTTTAATTTTCTTTCATTATATTCATTTGGAGTTCTATATATATTTGGACTTATCACCAGATCCATTGTGATCCAGTCACTTCGAGCACCTGGGTGTTATATATTGTTATTACGCATAGCGCTACATTTTTGTATATTGTTTGTTTTTACTTTTTCCACAGGTATTGTAGCTGCTTATATATGTTAGCAGCGCGAATATTGTTTGTATTTATTAACAAAAAAAGACAGCCAATTTTGAAAAAAAACAAACAATATTTTTTTTACTTTAAACAAAAAAATGTAAAAATCGAATTTCTTCATAAAATTAGGCCAATATGTATTCTGCTAAATATTTTTGGTAAAAAAAATCCAAATAAGCGTATATTGATTGGTTTGCACAAAAAGTTATAGCGTCTAAAATCTATGGGATATTTTTATGGAATTTTTATTGTTTTTTTTTTACTAGTAATGGCGGCGATCAGCAACTTATAGCGGTACTGCGACATTGGGATAGACAAATCAGACACGAAGTGAAATTTTTGACACTTTTTTGGGGACCAGTGACACTAATGCCGCATGCCGCGTATACACGATCGGTTTTTCTGATGAAAACAGACCGATGGACTTTTTTCATCGGACAAACCGATCGTGTGTGGGCCCCATCGGTCTTTTTTCCATTGGTGTTAAAAAATAGAGCATGTTTTAAATTATACCGATGGAAAAAAAAACGATAGCAAATTCCGATCGTCTGTGGGGAACTCCATCGGAGAAAAAACCCAAGCATGCTCAGAATCAAGTCAACGCATGCTCAGAAGCATTGAACTTCATTTTTCTCGGCTCTTCGGAGTGTTTTACGTCACGGCGTTTGGGACGGTCGGATTTTTGACTGATGGTGTGTAGGCAAGACTGATGGAAGTCAGCTTCATGGGATTTCCAATAGAAAAATCCATCGGATTTTATTCCATCGGAAATCCGATCGTGTGTACAGGACATAAGACAGTGATCAGTGCTAGAAAATATGTACTGTCATTGTACTAATGACACAGGCAGGGAAGGGGTTAACATCAGGGGCAATTAAAGGGTTAAATGTATCCCTACGGGGTGCTTTCTAACTGTGTGGGGGGTGCTTGTACTGTAGCAGAAACATAAGATCTCTGTCTTCACCTGTCACAGAACGGCGATCTGCCTTGTTTACATAGGCAGACCGCCGTTCTGTCTGCCTTGGGAACGATCCGTGGGAGCCGCTCATTGGCTCCTGCTTTGTGCAATCACAGCGGAAGAGGGTTGATGGCGGTGCGCGTGCGAGCCCCAGACCCAGAAGTAAAAAATCACGCACAGGTTTGTGATTTCACGTTAAAGGGCCACCCTGCTGCAGTATATGTATATGGAGTGGTCCTTAATCGGTTAAAATCCATACCTGAGGAATGGAACTTTGGAAACTGTGCTGAAAAAAAAGGAAAGCAGAGGGCAGAAACCAATGTTGCCTGTGGTTTTCCTGCAAATAATCTTTATTTCTATATTACTAAGTTTCCATGTCTTGTTCTACATTGTGTCTCTGTATATGAACGATCATCTGGGTAAAGTCAGGGCTTTGCTTCCTCATGTCCGAGTCTTCAACAAGGAAAACAATGAGCAGTACATCAGTGATATCCTGAAATCTCACTCTAAAATTCCTGAGATTATTTGTCAGAGGGAGATCTAATATGAATTAAAACAAAGCTTCATCTGATTGGCTGTGGTGGACAGGTGAAGTCATGACCCCCACCTCAGCTTATCAGAGGAAGCTTTGTATTTATTCATAGAAAACAAAGCTGTCTGTGAATGGCTGGACAGCGCTTGGTCTGACACAGTTTTTTTCTGGGAGTGGGACAGGAAGCTCCCATCCTGCTGCCGGAAGATGGCCCTGTATACTGTATGTGTCTGGGACTACATACAGTTTATACAATGCTCACAGCCTCTGCATCTGTTAGTGAAGTAAATAGATTGTTTGGACCAGCTTGGCCGAAACAAACTGTTTCAAGTTCACTACAACATGGAGATCAGCTTTAACCACTTCAGCTCTGATAGATTTACCCCCTTCCTGACCAGGCCATTTTTTGCGATACGGCACTGCATTACTTTATCTGACAATTGTGCGGTCGTGCGACATTGTACCCAAATAAAATGTATGTCCTTTTTTCCCACAAATCAAGCTTTCTTTTGGTGGTATTTGATTTTCTCTGCGTTTTTTTTTTTTTTTTTCGGGATAAACAAAAAAAAGACTGGCAATTTAAAAAAAATAAAAAAATGTACTTTCGGCTATAAAACATATCCAATAATAATAAAAAAAAATAATCAAATTTCTTCATCAGTTTAGACCAGTATGTATTCTGCTACATATTTTTGGTTAAAAAATCTCAATAAATTTTTAACTTATTTTTTTACTAGTAATGGTGGCGATCAGCGACTTATAGCGGGACTGCAATTTTGCGGCCGACAAATCGGACACTGACACTTTTGGCACTTTTTTGTAAAACTGTGATCAGTGCTAATAATATGCACTGTAACTGTACTAATGACACTGACTGGGAAGGGGTTAACATCAGGGGCGATCAAAGAGTTAACTGCATGCCTAGCTGGTGTTTTCTTACTGTGGGCGAGGTGTTATTACTAGGGGAAGGCATAGATCCTGTGTTCTTGCGTTGCAGGAACACAGGATCCATGCCTTCCCTACTGACAGAAGGGCAAGCTGCAATCTGCCTGTGTACAGAATGATCGGCAGGAGTCGGCGGACATCGAGCCTGCGGTACCCACTGATCAGCTCCCGCTTTGCACAATGACAGCGGAGGCGTGTTGCTGGCGGCACACAAGCGCGCCTGCGACCTGAAAGTGTGGGATCATGTATACATACGCGATCTTGCGCACAGCGACCGGCCTGTAGCAGTAAAGCTACATTGGGCAGTTGTGAAGTGGTTAAGCTAGCCATACACCAGTAAAAAAAAAAATAGAAAATTTTCTAATGGTCAGTTTGGTCAAATTGACTTTTGTTTTAGACCATAGTGATAATAAAATTTGAATCAGCAGGACATAATTTTTCTAGAACAAATGAATGTTTACTGTGAATAAGGTTTTTGTTTGGGACAAATCGTACATATTGTAATGAAACCTGTTTAATACATCTGGAAGTCCATTCAAATAGCAAATCTGGTCTTTCTAATTAAATTATTTGAAAATAAATAATTTTTCAGAATAAAAATGAAAACCTAACTGTATATTAGTTTTGGATAGAGTGGGTAACCTCTAAAGCCTCGTACACACGATTGGTTTTCCCGGCAGGAAAACTGCCATGAGAGCGTTTGGCCGTGTATGCTGCCTAGCAGTTTTCCCGACAGAACCTGCTCTCTATTTTCCCGGCGTTTTTTTTCCCGCCACATTTACTAATACTTTCCTATGGGAAACACTGCGAGGCAGTGCTGATGGAGCATACACACGGCTGGGATTCCCGGCCAAAGCTCTCATGGCAGTTTCCCTGCCAGGTTCTCAGCTTTCCCGGGGAAATTTTTACCGCCGGGAAAACCGAGCGTGTGTACAGGGCTAAAGCGGAGCTCCACCCTAAAGTGGAACTTCCGCTCATCGGAACCCCCCCCCTCCGGTGTCACAATTGACACCTTTCAGGGGGGAGGGAGGTGCAGATACCTGTCTAAGACAGGTATTTGCACCCACTTCCTGGAGTCCTCTCTGCGGGAAATCTGCGGGAAGTACGTCACTTCCCGCAGAATACCCGTTGTGTTCTGGGAGACACTCGGCTCCCAGAACACACGGGGACCAGTCAGAATGGCGCAGCGCGACTCGCGCATGCGCTGTAGGGAACCGGGCAGTGAAGCCGCAAGGCTTCACTTCCTGGTTCCCTCACCGAGGATGGCGGTGGGGGCAGCAGAGTGACGAGCGATTGCTCGTCCTCTGCTGCGGACGTCGCTGGACTCCAGAACAGGTAAGTGTCCTAATATTAAAAGCCAGCAGCTGCTGTAGCTGTAGCTGCTGGCTTTTAATATATTTTTTTTCGGCGGAGCTCCGCTTTAAGTTAGAGCGCTTGTTATGTTTTCACTGCTATCGAGGGCACCATTAGAAAGATCTACTATCACTTTCTGTCCTGCTGATGTTCTAATGTTTTACCAAATAGGGGGTGCATGAAGTTCTCCAACAGCAGCACAGGCAAAAAATATATATCTTTTTAAATTTTATAATATTTTATAGTAGAGGTATGGCCAGGTTAGAACCCCAGTAAAATTTTGTATTTTTTCTAGGTCCCTGTTGCAGAATATTCCTAACTTCCTGTATTGTAAAACGATTGTCAGCAAGACAAGAGGTTAGGGCAAATCTTTCTTATCAAACCACACATAGCAGTAAAATCCTAACAAGGAGTTCTAATCCTTCCCCACCAAATTTTTGGTTTGTTGTATAATGTATCTGGACTTAATGAGGAAAAAATATGCCAAGTTAGGAACAGCATACAAACGCCATTGGTTTTCAAAAAATAAATAAAAAAAATGTCTGTTAAAACAATGCATACCTGTTGCACTAGTTATTTCAGGTTGTTTAGTCAAGCCAGGTGATGTAACAGAGTTGCCCGCTGTGCTAGCAATATGTTGACTAGTTGTTGTCACTGGTAGAGAGGTGGCTGTTTGTTTTGTGACTGTTACGGGACCCGCTAATGAGCTGGTTGCTGGAACAGATGCAATGCTTGATGATGCTCCAGTGGATGCTTTATTTGATGGTGTGGTAAATGTGGCTTGTTGACCAGCAATAGTAGTAACACGGGGGGTTGTAACTGAAGAGTCTATCTTTGCAAGAGTGCTAACAACAGATGCGGCAGTGGTACCAGAATGAGAAACAGTAGGAGAGACAGCAGCAGCATTAGTAGGTTGATTGGGAACAGTTGTAGGAGCCATGGATGCCGCCACACTTGTTGCTGAAGTATCTTGTGAAGAAGTAGAACCTGAAACATACCAAAAAATTAATGTTTGTTTATGTCAGTTATTACTATATTTTACTGTGTGTATTTTAATAAAGTCTGAGCTTGCCTAAAGTGGCAATAAACAGTTTAAACCTAGCAAATCTATTTTCTTACAAGAATTTTTGAAATAAATTATTTTACATACATTTTAGGTTACACCATCTACAAACAAATTTCCAAATTCTTGGCATCACAGCTGATTAAGGCCCCTTTCATGGTCCTTTATGTCGGACCGTTCAGGTCCGTCTGTCAGTTTTGTCAGCGGACCTGAACGGCCGCTCCATACATCTCTATGGAATGTCGTATGTCAGCGGAGACATGTCCGCTGACATCCGACCCGATCCGCTAAAATCAGACGTATGGCGATACGTTCCCATCCATCCATGGCGGATCGAAACGGGTGAGATCTGATGAAAACGGAAATGCTGTCCGTTTTCGTCCGATCTCTCCACAGGAGACAGCGGCGCTCGACAAGCCCCTCCCCGCTCAGTGAGCAGAGAGGGACCTGTCATCCGCCGGCTCAGCGGAGATCAATGGACTGATCTCCCGCTGAGCTGGCGGACTCCGTAGCGACGGAGTCCACCTCATGTGGAAGGGGCCTAAAACCTTATGATAACCATGCTAAAGTTCAGATTGTTAACATCTCCCTGTCATATAAAATATGAATATATTCTCATAGAGCGCATGCCACAAAATCTGTTAACGTCTGGTCTTGCTGGACACACACAACGCACCTTAGACCTTATTACAAATATTAGTATTTAGCTCCTCTTTATGTTTGCCCCTTGTATAATTTTTTTCTTTCCCCCTTTCCTCTTTGCGCCAACAGTGCATTCAGAAAGTATTCACAGTGCTTCACTTTTTCCACATTTTATTATTTTAAAGCCCTAGTCCAAAATAGATTAAATTCATTATTTTCCTCAAAATTTTACAAACAATACCCCATATGAACATGAAAGAAGTATGTTTGAAATCTTTGCAAATTTATTAAAAATAAAAAAATCCAAAGTATTCACAGCCTTTGCTCAATACTTTGTTGAAACAACTTCGGCACCAATTACAGCCTCAAGTCTTTTTGAGTATGATGCTACAAGCTTGGCACACCTATTTTCTGGGCAGTTTCTCCCATTTTTCTTTGCAGGACCTCTAAAGCTCCATCAGGTTGGATAGGAAGCATCAGTGCACAGCCATTTTCAGAGATGTTCAATTGGGTTCAAGTCTGAGCTCTGGCTGGGGTCAGTTAAGGACATTCACAGAGTAGTCCCATAGTCACTCCTATGTTATCTTGGCGGTGTGCTTAGGGTCGTTGTCCTTTTGGAAGAGGAACCTTCACAACAGTCCGAGATCCAGAGCTCTCTGGAGCAGGTTTTCATCAAGGATGTCTCTATACATTGCTGCATTCATCTTTCTCTCAATCCTGACTAGTCAGACAGTTCCTGCTACTGAACAACATCCCCACAGCATGATGCTACCACCATCATGCTTCACTGTATGGTATTGGCCAGGTGTTGATGGGTGCCTGGTTTCCTCCAGACATAACGCTTGCCATTCAGGCCAAAGAGTTCAATCTTTGATTTATTAGACCAGAAAATTTTGTTTCTCATGGTCCGAGAGTCCTTCAGGTGCCTTTTGGCAAAGTCCAGGTGGGCTATCATGTACCTTTTACTGAGGAGTGGCTTCCATCTGGCCACTCTACCATACAGGCCTGATTGGTGGAGTGCTGCAGAAATGGTTGTTCTTCTGGAAGGTTCTCCTCTCTCAATAGAGAAAGGCTAGAGCTCTGTAAGAGTGACCATCGGGTTTGGCCGGGCGGCCCGCTCTAGGAAGAGTCCTGGTGGTTACAAACTTCTTCCATTTATGGATTATTGAGGCCACTGTGCTCATTGGGACCTTTAATGCTGCAGAAAAATTTCTGTACCCTTCACCAGATCTGTGCCTTGATACAATCCTGCCTTGGAGGTAACTGTAGGACCTTATATAGACAGGTGTGTGCCTTTCCAAATCATGTCCAATCAATTGAATTTACCACATGTGGACAAGAATGGTCAGTGGAAACAGGATGCGCCTGAGCTAAATTTTGAGTGTCATGGTAAAGGCTGTGAATACTTATGTACATGTTATTTATTTATTTATTTTTAAATTTACGAAGATTTCAAACAAACCTTTTTCACATTGTCATTATGGGGTATTGTTGGTACAATTTTGAAGAGAATAATTATTTTAATCCATTTTGGAATAAGGCCATATCATAAAACAATGTGGAAAAAGCGCTGTAAATACTTTCCAGATGCACTGTACATGTATATTGTGATGGACCGCCTGGCACCCCACCTGGGTGCCTCTGCCAAGATACAGCTTCCTCCACTCTGGAACTAGCTAAGGTGCAAACTGGAAATCGCTTTATTGTAAATGCACACAACATTTATACCACACAAAATCAGATACGAGCTTGATCACGTTATCCTAAACAATGCAAACTATAAACAGTAATATCATCAATACATCTAATGAACATCTAGCAGCTAACAGTAACCTAATTAACCACTTAAGGACCGGAAGCATTTACCCCATTAATGACTAGGCCATTATTTGCAATACGGCACTACGTTGATTTAACTGACAATTGCTCGGTCATGCAACGTTGTACCCATACAAAATTTAGGTCCCCTTTTCCCCACAAATGGAGCTTTCTTTAGCGACAATTTTGAAAAAAAATAAAAATATATTTTTAACGTTTTGCTATAATAAATATCTCCCCAAAAAATGTAAAAAAAACGAATTTCTTCATCAGTTTAGGCAAATATGTATTCTTCTATATTTTTGGTAAAAAAATCCCCCAAAAAATCACAATAAGCATATATTGATTGGTTTACGCAAAAGTTATAGCGTCTTCAAAATAGGGGAAAGATTTATGGAATTTTTATTATAATTTTTTTTTTTTTTACTAGTAATGGCGGCGATCTGCGATTTTTGTCGGGACTGCAACATTATGGTGGACAGATCGGACACTTTTGACACATTTTTGGGACCATTGACAATTATACAATGATAAGTGCTATAAAAATGCACTGATTATTGTGTACATGTCACTGGCAGGTAAGGGGTTAACACTAGGGGGCGCTCAAGGGGTTAACTGCGTTCCCTAGTGTGTGTTCTAACTGTAGGGGGGTGGGACTGACTAGAGGAGATGACCGATCGCTGTTCCTAGCTAGTAGGAACACACGATCTGCCTCTCCTCACAGAACAGGGATTTGTGTGTTTACACACAAACATCCATGTTCTGGCTCTCGTGCCCGCGATCGCGTGTGGCCGGCGGTCATCACGACCGCCGGCCACGCCAATCGGCACCCCGCAGTGCGTGCCTGCTATCCCGCTTAAAGGAGCCGATGTACAGCTACGACGGTTCGCAGGATCGTGCCCACCTGCCGCAGTATAATTACGACAGCTGGTCGGCAAGCGGTTAAAGTATAACTAAAGGCAACATTTTTATTTTTTTTGACAGAGTGGAGATGGATTAGAACGCCTGTCATTTTTTATTGCTGTCTGTGAAATCTTCCAATGTGAGCTCTAGTTCTGGTAACCTGGGGGTCATCAAGAGTTTTCTTTAACCACTTTTTACGCACTTCCTGACCAGGCCATTTTTTGCGATACGACACTGTGTCCCTTAAACTGACAATTGCGTGGTTGTGCGACGCTGTACCCAAATAAAATTGATGTCCTTTTTTTCTCACAAATAGAGCTTTCTTATGGTGGTATTTGATCACCTTACCGGTTTTTAATTTTTGGGCTATAAACAAAAAAAGACTGACAATTTTGAAAAAAAATAAAAATATATTTTTTACTTTCTGCTATAATACAAACTAAAAAAAAAAAATGTAAAAAAAATGAATTTCTTCACCAATTTAGGCCAATATGTATTCTGCTACATATTTTTGGTAAAAAAAATCCCAATAAGCGCAATGCCGCGTACAGACGATCGGACATTTCAACAACAAAACCGTGGATTTTTTTCCGACGGATGTTGGCAAATATCCAATGGAGCATACACACGGTCGTATTTTCAGACAACAAGCTCACATCGAACATTAGCTGTCGGAAATTCCGACCGTGTGTACGCGGCATACGTTGATTGGTTTGCACAAAATTTATAGCGCCTACAAACTACGGAATAGATTTAGGGCGATCTGCAATTTTTAGAGGGACTGCGACATTGCGGTGGACAAGTCTCACCCCAAGTGACACTTTTTGGGGACCAGTGACACCAAAACAGTGATCAGTGCTAAAAAAATGCACTGATCACTGTATAAATGACACTGGCAGGGAAGGGGGTTAACACTAGGGGGCAATCAAGGAGTTAAATGTGTTCCCTTAGAGGTGTTTCTAACTGTGTGGGGGGGGAGTGGATTCACTGGAGGAAATGAGAGATCGTGATTCAGCTTAGCTTAAACACAATCTCTCACTTTCCTCCCTGACAGATCAGCACACCGCTGCTCAGTTTCTCCTGTGAACAATCGGCAGGTCGCTGCGGCCATTGCGGCCACCGGACCCGCTGATTGGCTTCCACTGTGTCCAATCACAGCAAAAGCGGAGTGGGCGCGCCCTCTAAACTGCGTTCATGAAATCACGTACAGGTACGTGATTTTGCGCACCCGGGCCGCAGTAAATGTACGTGGGGAGGTCCAGAAGCGGTTAATTTGCAGGAATTTTCTCTTACTTCCTGTTTGGCTATGGGACAAGAAGTGAAGGTAAATCTCCATAATGGGACAAAGATGGTAAAAATAAACCTTACATGGGTTATACCCTCCCTTACTCTACTCAAAAAAAAATGTGCCTAAAGTTCTATTTTAAGATAAATGAAAATGGTTGAAATTTGCTGCTAGGGTGTAGCCATCATCCCTAGAACAAGGGTTAGTGAACTTGAGAAACAGATGATGTTGGTTGGTGTTGAGTCAGGTAGTAAGAGAAGTCAGTCCCTGACAGGTTTCATGGAAGTGGGTCCCAGACAGTCCCGGGAGAGTAGGTCTGGGGGAGGTAAAAAGAAATGGAGGATCCCGAGGCCAGAAGGTAGAAGGTATAGTAGAGGGATTAGTGAGAGTCCACGGTTCAGGAAGAAGTGCTTGTGGAAGCACACCTGGAAGAAGATGTGGGTGGAGTGCCCCTTTAGAAAAAAGGTTGGGCAGGTTAGGACTCCTGCTGCTGATGGTTGGCACAGAGGTGCCAAGGTGAAGTGCTGGTGGAAACATACCCGGGAAAAGAAATGGGCCTACGCAGCTAATAGCTGGCACAGAGGTGTCCCATATATGGTGATGGGATTCTATGTTCCTCCCTCTGCTTCAAAACAAGGGGGGAGGATATGTGGCAGTGGGACCCCGTGCTACCTGGAAGATTGCTGGTTTATGCCAGATTTGTGTGCTGGGCTATTTAGTTGTGACCTGACTATGGCTCAGGGCCCCACCCAACAGACAGGAGGTCTGTGTATGGAATCAGGTGGACTACCATTCTTCTGCAGGAGTCAGTGGCTGCATGGGGCAGCCAGAGCATGCATATCTGCAGGAGTCAGATGTAGTTTGTGACATAGCAGCAAGGAGCTGATCGGGAGTGTGACAGGGGGTCACTTTGGACACAGGGTTAGCCAGGAAACAATGGACATTGAGAATATATATGGCTTGGATTGCTTAAAATGGGTCTGTAATATTTATCCACCATATTCCCCATTTACCTGCAAAGAACTATCTACTGTTTTATGAACTCAACAGGTTAAATTAAGAGAGGCTGATGTGTCTCCTGTCTCCTTGTGTAATGCTAATGAGCCCCACCTATGCTACAGGCCCTTTCATTGTGTTGATGTGGATTGGAGCTTGGTAAAGCGTCTGGCTCCATATTATGGGATGTGGAAGTGTCTTCTGTGAGGGGGGGGGGATCAACCCTCCTGCCTAAGACTGTTTATCAAAGGAGAAGTTTGAACACACCTGACCTGTATCACCATTGTCATTGGACAGTTTAACCCGCCCTGTTCCCCAAAAGATGGGAGGGGAGGGTTTTGAAGAGAAATGTGTTACCATGTGTTTTAAAAATAAAGATTCCCTGTTTTGGAACTTGAAGACAGAGCGTTGTCTCGTATCTGGGAGGAGAACCATTCGTATGGGGTCTTATTCAGCTGGTTGGAGTGTCTGGTGGCTTTCGTGTGGTTGGAAAGGGAATATCCTAACGGTGTTAACCCCTTTCATACTTGGGGTGCCGTTACAATTGTTGGCAAGCAGTGGGATGATTCCACAGCCTATAAGGACAGCTACAAGGGGACACAGGACAATGGAAGCACAGTAGGGACGGCTAAAGCTCTCTTCCCTCAAGGACTTACTGGAGAACCGGGACAGACCGGCTAACAACCTTAAAAAGAGGGACATTAATCGCAGAACGAGTCGAAATGGATGGAGCTGAAAGACCCAACATAACAGAAAGGCCCAGCGTAACAGACAGGACACCCGAAGAGGCAAGTTTTGATCGGGCTGTTAACATAAGATTGGCACATTATGGTCCTAACCCTACAGCGGAGATCATAGACCGAGTTATAGCGGCTGTGGATGCAAATTGGCTACAGAAAAGAGGTGCTGCAGCAGCAGAAGTCAGAGCAGCACCAACTGAAAGGAGAAAGATACATTTTGCTGCTTTTAAAAATTTAATTGAAACTGAAGGGGAGATTGATGGGTACCTTGCCGATTTTGAACGGCAATGTGCCCTACACCGGGTGCCCACAGAGGAATGGGTTACCATTTTGTCTGGGAAACTGTCCGGCCGGGCCAGTGAAGCGTTCAGGGCCATCCCAGACGAGGATATTATGAACTATGGACTGGTAAAAGAAGCACTTTTGGCCAGGTATGCTGTCACACCGGAGGCATACCGGAGGCGGTTCCGAGAGGCGAGCAAGCAGACTGGAGACTCGTATACCGAGTGGGCATGCCGCCTACACCGCACTGCATCCCACTGGGTCGCTGGATGCCAAGCAGAATCCGGGGAAGAGGTGCTGCAGGTGTTCCTACTGGAGCACTTCTTTGACAAACTGTCCCTGGAAGTCAGAGAGTGGGTTCGGGACCGAAAACCTTTCACCTTGCCTGAAGCAGCTCGCCTGGCGGACAAATACACAGATGCCCGCGAACTGGATAACCCTGTGGTCAAGACAACAGCTCAGGTGGATTATCGATCAGCGGCACCCCCTCCGGCTATCGCCTACCAACCACAGTCGTACCGCCCTACAGCACCACCCCCAGCGGCCACTTATCCTCAGCAGCCCAGGTTCAACTCCCAGGACTACTCACAACCCATCAGGTGTTTCGGGTGTAAACAGCTAGGGCACAAAAAGCCAGACTGTCCATTGAATCCAGCCAGACAGTCCCAGTCATGGAGACAGCCAGCAAGGGGGAGCCCCCGCACATCCATGCCTGCGGTCCACTGCGTTGAGGAGGAAGAACATTGGGGTGTCCTGCACGAGGCTGATCCAATACAAGCAGCTAACCGGGACAACCGGCAGCAACACAGGCAGACTGTCTGGGTCAATGGAAAGGTAGCCAATGGCCTACGTGATACTGGTGCCACCCTGACCCTACTACAGAAGAACCTCATCCCAGATAGCCAACACACCAGAGACACTGTAGCCGTAAGAGTAGCGGGAGGCACCGTCTTCCGGCTACCCGTTGCCCGTGTTCACCTGGATTGGGGGGTTGGTTCGGGACACGTGAATGTGGGGGTGATGAAGGATTTGCCAGCGGATGTACTACTGGGGAATGATTTGGCCCCCCTCGTTTCTGCTTACGCCCCGATGGGCCCCGCTGAAGCCAACCCCGTGACTACCTGTGCCCAGACCCATGCTGCTGGAACCGGCCTGCTTGCGGCTGAGAACTGGGTAAGACTATCTTCCCCGACATGTACCTTAGATCAGGCTCAATATCACAGTCTAGAATTGGAATGTGATAAGTTAGCCAGGGAGAAATCGGAGATGCAACGACACTACGTCATGTATTATGAGATGTCCCATGGCTTGAACATTGAAATGCACAAACAGGCTGAAATTGTCAAAAAGGTTAAATGGGATTTGCGCCCAGTTTTTACCTTACCTCTCCCAAGAGCATCAGCAACAAGTTTTGGGAGCCATTGAGAGAGCAAAGCAAGTGACTGTTCCAGAACTGAATTCCATTATTCGCCCTGCAACCTTACAATGTCACCATCAGCTACTGACCCGGTAAGCAAAATGGCCATGCTGATGGGTTGTCCAGACATTAGAAGAATGGAACTATGGACTAACTTCGGAATCAACCCGTCTGGGGTCCACTCCTCTGTTAGTCTCCTGCCGAAAGGGGAGATGTGTGACAGGGGGTCACTTTGGACACAGGGTTAGCCAGGAAACAATGGACATTGAGAATATATATGGCTTGGATTGCTTAAAATGGGTCTGTAATATTTATCCACCATATTCCCCATTTACCTGCAAAGAACTATCTACTGTTTTATGAACTCAACAGGTTAAATTAAGAGAGGCTGATGTGTCTCCTGTCTCCTTGTGTAATGCTAATGAGCCCCACCTATGCTACAGGCCCTTTCATTGTGTTGATGTGGATTGGAGCTTGGTAAAGCGTCTGGCTCCATATTATGGGATGTGGAAGTGTCTTCTGTGAGGAGGGGGGGGGGGATCAACCCTCCTGCCTAAGACTGTTTATCAAAGGAGAAGTTTGAACACACCTGACCTGTATCACCATTGTCATTGGACAGTTTAACCCGCCCTGTTCCCCAAAGGATGGGAGGGGAGGGTTTTGAAGAGAAATGTGTTACCATGTGTTTTAAAAATAAAGATTCCCTGTTTTGGAACTTGAAGACAGAGCGTTGTCTCGTATCTGGGAGGAGAACCATTCGTATGGGGTCTTATTCAGCTGGTTGGAGTGTCTGGTGGCTTTCGTGTGGTTGGAAAGGGAATATCCTAACGGTGTTAACCCCTTTCATACTTGGGGTGCCGTTACAGGGAGTAAGCTAGAAGAGAGCTTAACTCTAAAACTCTTTTGGTCTGAGGAGCAGACCTAAGGCCTAGGCTGGAGGCCTGAAGCAGCCGTGTGGCAAGAGAGTAAGCCAGGAGGCTGAAATATACTGATTGTGAAAGATACAGTAATGGTGGAACCCTCTGCGTGGGCTACTGATGTCTTTAAACTTTTCCGTGCTATTAAATAAAAGTAGGCTACCATGCCCTTAAATACAGTTTTGGACTGGCGCACTCACTGAAAACGCAACTACTGCTTCAGTCTGATCACCCCAATATTTATATATATATATATATATATATATATATATATATATATATATATGTAGCGGCCTCACTCCCTCTCTCTTCTTTATCGGTTACTCTGGCTCTGGTCTAGGGGTACCTGGGAGGAGAGAGCGAGATGCGCTATGGCCCATGTCCTCTAGATTGTAGGGTGTAGAGGTGAAGGCCAGTACCTGTTTACCTTCGGGCTGTGTTTGAACTCCGAGCCAAGTCAGTCCTGCTGATGATCCCCTTTGCTCCCAGTAACTGGAGTACCACACACTGAAAATGTCCAACACTTATTTATTCCATAACGGCAAACAAATAGTCCTTTGCGAGCAGACAGTTTGAGACCCATAGAACAGTTCAGTATTGGTGGGGAGTAGGTCAAGGCACAATCCTCAAAGAAATCTAAACTGTTGAGGTTTCACCAACGGTTGCTAAGCACGGTGGCTGTAAAATGTACTTTTTGCTTCAGAGTCTCTTCCAGCGACTCTAACGGACAGGAACTGGAGTTACCTTCGCTACGTTGCAGCCCCTGTCAGGGGGAAGACATCCCTCCAAGGGAGTTACCAGAGGCCCCACCGTCACCGGCTTAATGCTGCACCGGACTGTTCGGCGGGGTTACGCTCCCCGGCCTCCTCGCCTCAGATACGGGTTACAACACCTTAGGGCCCCTCAGACTCCTCCACCCTTGCGGAACCCAGTCGAAGTTACTGGGCCCCAGGCCTCGGAAGTAGTACCTCATCCCAGGCTTAAGGTGCCTTGGATGGACTCCATCTCTTACTCCAGGACGCCAGCACCCACGCTGAGGGTGCCTGGGCGCGGCTCTGCTCTCCAACTCTCGACCGCTGGTCTGCACCCCGTGTTGAGGGCGTCCCTCCCCTTTATCTCCTCTCCCAGCCGGCACAGCAGGTTCGCTGTACTACTGCCAAAAGGGGACAAAAAGAGCAGAGCACTATAGTAGTGGTTCAACCCTGGCCTAGGGCGACAGCGCCACCCACAGGCCGCAGGGAACTGCACACCACTGGAATCCTCCACGAATAAAACAGTCCCAATTCCCTAACAATTGGTGCATCTGGGTCATGCTAGAACCCAGATGCCCCCCCCCCTAAATTTAGACCCTTGCTATATATATATATATATATATATATATATATAAAAACAGCATATATGATAAAAATGAGACATTTTATTATTATAAATATAAAACCATAAATAAAATAAAAAAATCTTGTCTGATCTGATAGTTTCATTCATCTTTCATCAGGATATCCACCCTAATAGATACAGAGTATGGTACTACCCTTAAGAGCAGGGGTCTCAAACCTGCGGCCCTCCAGCTGTTGCGGAACTACAAGTCCCATCATGCCTCTGCCTATGGGAGTCATGCTTGTAACTGTTTAGCCTTGCAATGCCTCATGGGAATTGTAGTTCTGCAACAGCTGGAGGGCCACCAGTTTGGCCCCTTTCACACTGGGGCGGGCAGGTGCGGTGGCAGTATAGCGGCGCGATTTTCAGCGCCGCTATACCGTCGTTATCACCGCGGTATGCGGCCGCTAGTGGGGTGAATTTAACCCCCGCTAGCGGCCGAAAAAGGGTTAATACCGCCCGCAAACCGCGGCTATTGCCGCGGTTTGCGGGCGGTATTACCGCGGTGTCCCATTGATTTCAATGGGCAGCCGCGGTAAAGGAGCGGTGAACACACCGCTCCTTCACCGCTGTAAAGATGCGGCTAGCAGGACTTTTGGAGCGGTCCTGCTAGCGCACCGCTTCAGTGTGAAAGCCTTCGGGCTTTCGCATTGAAGAATACAGGGCACGATTTTTTCAGGCGGTATAACAGCGCTAATATTAGCGCTAAACCGCCTGAAAAACGTGCCAGTGTGAAAGGGGCCTTTGAGACCCCTGCTTAAGAGTAATCCAAGAACAAGTATGTAGGATTCCACTGAGGAAAATAGTTGTTTAGAAGTTTAGACTTTCTCAAGGACAAATTTAAAAACTCAAGACAGCTGGCAAAAATGACAATCATACATTATCAGCTAACATATTTTTACTTTCCAGGTTTATCCTGACACAATAAATCAGCCAGCTGTGTTCCATTTTGTGTGTGACTTGTCATTGTCCATTCTAAATCATTTGTATTAAGTCAAGGCTATAAATAGCAGAAGAGGAAGTGAGAATAATATGCAAGGAAATAATGGAAACACACCCCATTCAGACAGGCAGGCAGACACTTTTCATGCACAATGCTGGCAAATAATTCACTTTCTGTTAGGGTTATTCATGTGAGAAAAGACAAATGACACAAGGTGGGTTTGCGGATGAACTGAAAAGAGTGTGTATATTGGGGGGTGGGGGCGGTCTGTTTAGTGGGGACTGTACCTGGCATAAACTGGATTGGGTCTTCTGTGGCATCCCGCCTAATATTCAGATCCAAGAGCAAAAAGCTAACCATGTAATCACTGTAGCTGCATTTGTTGGATATTAGAACAAACAATTGCTTATTTTGGTACATGCACTGGAAAGCTTATGCATTAGAATATTACTTTTTGTGCTGGTTTAACACTTTTTGGGAGCAGTATATGCCTAGACTGAAGAACAAGGCTATGAGTTTATATGAAAACTTCAAGAGGGTTAGGATTCATGTAGACTACATAGTGTGACTACGTAGACTACATAGACTACATAGTATGTAGACTACATACATGGATAGTGCTCAGAGGCATCCATGGTATGTAAACAGTTTCTTACCAAGATGCAGGCTCTGAAAATACTTGGTCTTTGAAATGTGACACAGACGGGATCCCAGAGTATGGTCCTTGGGATCACCTCTTGGGAAGTAACTGATAGTTGGGCAAACCAAGGCAGAGCACTGGGGTTGGGGGAAGAGAAAAAAAAATCAGGAGTTGAGGGAGATACCCAGAGGTTGTTGCTAGAGATATTTAGAGCAGAATGTCTAAACCAATATAAGAAGCAAGCATATCAGTAAAACATACCAAAAGGTTAAAAAAAAAAAAAAGGTCAACACACATACAGTCAACATCTGAGGCCAATGCAAAACACACGCTAGCTAATATTTTGACTGGATACTTGGGAGTGGAGCAGGTTGCCTGTATGGAGAAAGCCCAGCCAATTAGAGATTGTTGATACAGGTTTGTGGACTCTGTGGACTAGTGCCTGCACCCAGAGCAGAGATTTCTGAGAGAGAAGCATGCACAGGATGAGGCAGTGCAGACCACTTTACAGCCAGCTACTCAACGCTATTCCTGTTCCAGAAAACCAACTGCTGACTGGTCAACTGCCTGGCGGGATGCACATGCTGCAGGTGTGTTCCCAACAATACTTTTACAGTTAAGTGAAAACCTACATTAAACAAAGAAAAAAGACAGCCTATATTTCAGGGGCGGCCCGTCCATTGTGAGCATACGGGCGCTGCCCCCCCTACCCATGCTGCCGCCCTCCCTATCCATGCACCCAGCCCCTTTCAGGACGCTGGGTGCATAAATTCCTATGATGGGAGTGGGCAGGGGTGTGTTTTTTGATGCACTGATTAGAGCCAGAGGCTCTAATAGGCTTCAAAACAGGGTGGGCTCAGGGCACAGAGCATTGCGCCCACCCAGGTGTGTTGCAGCAGCGAATGAATATTCGCTGTTGCAACACTGATCCTCCTCCTGGTCAATCGGGAAGCGGGTCTGATACCCATCACCCGATTGGCTGAAAGGACAGGCAATCCTATTGGACGCCTAGGAGAAGAAGGGAGAAGCCACACAGGAGCCCGCCCACCGTCCATAGAAGCCCGCTGCTTTTGGAGGGCACTGCAGGGTAGCCTATTGCCTACTGACTATGGACCCTGGCCACTGAGGGGGCTCTATTCTTGGGAGGTGTGTACCTGGGGGACCCTTGGAGTGGTCTTGCTTTGGATTTGGGTCCATGTCTCCCCAAAACACACAAACTCTGGGAACCTAGGACATGGATACAGATTTGGGGCCTTTGTGTCCAAACCAACAATGACTGCTTTAGACTGTGAGACTCAGAGCAGATGTTAATATAATCAGCTCAAAACAACCTGATGCTGGGGTCTCCTGCTATAATCTGTTCAAGGTGTTATGTGTTAAGGGTCTTTGTCCCTTTGTGTGCCTCCTAGGTGTGAATTCCTATTGTTAATTAAGTCACCTATTTTTTCCTGTCTGTCTGCTCATCTCTTGGAGATGTGATTAACATTGTGTCCACTGTACCTTGTTATCGAACCATTGTGGGATTTTTATTTGTTAATGTTTATGATAATGTGTAATGTACTTTGTGTATCCAGGGTTGTGGACTTTGTTGGATTGTGTGGGCAACCCCTGACTAATCAGGGCTTGTTGTTAATTAGCGTACTGTATATGTTTATCTTGGCTGTTCTTTAGCTATGTTAATTATATACCTGTTTACAGTTTGCATTGTTAGGGTAATGTGATGAGGCTCTACCTGATCTTGTGTGCTATATATTCTGTGTGAATTTTCAATGTAGTGAATTCCAGTTGACACCTAAGCTAGTGTCGTGTAGTCCTTGGGTTCTGAGCTATAATGCCTAGTTCCTGGATCCAGACGGAAGAAAGCTGTATCCTGACAGGAGCACCCAAGCTGTGTGCTGGATGGTCTGTCACACTTTTAAGAAGTCCCTATTGGACACAAGGCAACAGGTGGGGAGGGCCATGATATCACCACTCTGGGTAGAACTTTCTGTGCATTTACAAGAGCTTCCTAACAGTGACAGGAGCTATACTAAGCATTTCAATGTACATGGATCCTTTTTCTTTCTAATAAAATATTTAGCATTTTACACTATGACCATCAAACCTTGTTGGCGGGGACGAGGAGCGGAAGTAAATATAGCTGCTGTAGAAAAGCGCCTAAAGCCCTGGTTTATGCAAAACTGTTTAGGACCTTGTATATGCTGTGTGGTCCTCCCAAGAAGGTGAGGGCTCATCTATAATTCATGGTAGTGGAGTGAATACACAGTGGAGGTGGAAAGAGTTCACTTGAAAGATTTGTATTACTTTTGAATTTTCATCATTTATAAATATGGGGAAAGTTTATTCTGAACACAGGATTGTCAATTACAAATTTAGTTCACATGTGAATTCTTTCTGGAAATGTCACTAAAGCCCTGTACACACGATCGGATTTCCGATGGAATCAAATCGGATGGATTTTTCCATCGGAATTCCGATGAAGCTGACTTCCATCAGTCTTGCCTATACACCATCAGACAGTATTCTGACCGTCCCAAATGCCGTGACGTACAACGCGTACGACGGCACTATAAATGGAAAGTTCAAAACCAATGGCGCCACCCTTTGGGCTGCTTTTGCTGATTTTGTGTTACCGCGTGTTAGTAAAAGTTTGGTGTTAGCCAATTCGCGCTTTTCAGTCTCCGTGCTTTTCAGTCCGTTACAGCATGACGAATGTGCTATCTCCATTACGAACGCTAGTTTTACCAGAACGAGCGCTCCCGTCTCCTAATTCAGTCTGAGCATGCGTGGATTTTTTCTCCGATGGAGTTCCACACAGACGATCAGAATTTGCTATTGTTTTTTTTTCCCATCGGAAAAATTTAAAACATATTCTATTTTTTTTCACTGATGGAAAAAAGTCCGATGGGGCCCACACACGATGTGCGTCCGATGAAAACAGTCCATTGGACTGTTTTCATCGGTAAAACCGATCGTGTGTACAGGGCTTTAGTTGTTGTATTTGGTGCATTGAACAATTGTAATCTGAATACAGGAATTTATCACATGTTGATTTTATATGTACAGGTAATTGTTTAATTAGTTTTTTATATAAGCTTGTGTGAAGGAAATCACAAATATATTCCTTCAGATATTTTCTTAACTTATTTTGGAAGTGATTTACACATTAGTTTTTTATATATATAAATGGGAGGTTTTTGGAAAGCTTGCTTTCGAGTTGGTGAACAGGGGTGTGAGCAGCTTTTTCCATGCACTATATTGAGTTAAGTGAGTTTACGCAGCACCGGATATACAGTATTTACATATAATTGTTACTATTCATTACAAGCACCATCAATAAAAATAGACTTTAAGAGAGGGGGCTTTGGATGGCTTTGTTGCCATCTTGGTTCGTGTGTAGTGAACAGTTTTGTTGCTGGAGGCCCTAGGAAGCAAGTTATTCTTGGTTCTAAATTGGAAATGATGTTGTTTTCATTAACATGTGTGTCCCCCACCATCCCCTTTAACGCAAAGTAGAGGTAGTTGACTGAAAAATGTTGTAATTTCCTCATCCCTAGTGCCTCAAGAGGAGGTTTTTAAATGCAAGAGGGTTTATATGGAACTTGCAGTACCTGTATCATGTGTGAGAAAGCAAGCTACTTCCCCCTTCTTTCTACCCTCTCCCCTCATCCACACCTCAGCAAACTGCACCACGTGAATAAGTGATGCCTTTTACACACGCTTGGGGTTTCCGACGGCAAAAAGTCAGTCGGGAATCCCGACAGGAAAAAAGAGAGCCAGCTCTTTTTTTTTTGCCGGTGGTTTTTGGCAGTTTTCCCGTCGGAAAAACTGCAAAGGAGCATACACACGGCTGGGATTCCCGACCAAAAGCTCTCATCGCAGTTTTCCTGTCGGAAATCACGGTCGTTTGTACGAGGCATAACGGTTTCAAAGTGTCTCTTATTCAAAGGAAGAGTTGCACAAAAACACTAATATGCACTTAAAAACAATTCTAATATTTCTAAAGTGCAATTCACTAAGGGAAAATAATTGAATTAAAAAGATGCATGGCTTTTATACAGCTCATATCAAATGACCTTATATCCATAAAGTCATACAAGGTAAAATTGGCCACAGTTACCCAATGTTTTTTTTTTTGTCTTTAAATCAAAACTTTGAGCACTGGTAACTGGTTGTATTAATGCCTGATTTCAATCACTAGTTCACTAGTAACTCATATATTAGCTATCTTGGCAATGGGTTGTCTAAAGGTGTTGTCATTTTACGGATGTATACTGAGAAGAACTGATCGTGAAAATGTAAGATTGTAATTAGTTTCAACCTGCTGGCTTACAAAATGTCGAGAGATAAGTCTTCATATTCTGCTCCCCACAATATCTGACATCTATTCCTCATGTGTTGAATGGAACTATCCTTATCAGTTCGGCACACATTTACCATAAGACACTGCAGTATGTCCTGTCCTAAAAAGACATGCTGAATGCCATTTACAGCCATCCATTCAGAGAAATAAAACTCCTTCTCTTTGAGAAAAGAACTATAGAAACACTATCTGTTCACAAAAGATGTCTCTTTTCTGCAGAAGTTTGTTATCCTTTATTTTCCTTTATTTATTATTGCATATAAATCATTTAACAAGATTGAGCTATAATTAATACAGATAACGTGATGTTATAATTACCCCTTTTTACAAGAAGACTTGTATAGGGAGCCTCTTTACATTGGAAAAATGTGACCACGGTAGACTATACCCATGTATGAAAGCCAGAAATAAAACACGAAGGCTCATTGAGGTTAAAGGGGAAGCCACATCATAAAGCTCAGGTGGACAGTACTAGGAGTATTCACTAGCTTAGAACATTGAGTCATGGAAGTAAGCCTTGAGTGCTTCATTATGTTGCAAAGAAACCCACCAACTGCAGTAGTTGCAAACTATGAGCCAACACTATTTTAAAGCATGCCTACAGGCCTACTCCCAAAAACAGCAGTTCAATATATTGCAGTTTATCTTTCCTTAGATGTGGTGGCTGCATTTGTTTTCTATATTCAGGGTTTTTTCATTGATTTTTTTCTGGTAATTCTACCAGTTAACACACTTTCTGCCATACAACATTCACCCCACTCTATAAAGATAACAGAACAAAACAGGACTACTGGAATCTCACTCTGTGATAGGCAGGGTTCTTTAGTCCTCAGAACAATATAACAATGCACCACTTCTGTCTAGATCAACAAGTATTTTTGCATTTATCAAACACATTCAATGGTATTTTTAACAGACCAAGAAAAATAAGGTTGATAAGATAAACAAGTATGGTTTAAAGTGCTTGTAAACCCACTCTGACAACTTGCACCTACAGGTAAGCCTAGATTAAGGCTTACCTGTAGGTGCAAGAAATATCTTCTTAACCTACACGGTTAAGGAGATATTTGCAGAAAACACTGCACCGATGTCTACGGCGCATGCGCGGTGTAGACAACAGCGCAGGCGCACTGAGCATGCCTGTTTACTGAATGGGATAATGCCGGGACCGCGTGCATGTGCGTGGATCTGCCGGTCCCGCGCGTATACGCGGGAGTGACGTCATTGCCACTCCGGCCAGTCACAGCGCCGGAGCGGCGATACACGGAAGACGCTCGGAGGGGACATGGCGGCGGATGGGAACGAGTAGCGATTCAGGGGCTTCAATCTCAGGGAAGTGCCACATAATGAGCTAGTATGCTATGCATACTAGCTCCTTATGCCTTTCTCTTGCAGGGTTTTTTTTTCAGGGAAAAAAAAAAGAGGGTTTGACATTTTGCAACACTTTTATTAAGGCAAGCCATATAGGGTGCAAATTTATTTCCTGTAACCATGGATTGCAGGCACATTTTTTGCATAATCCTCCCATCAACAC
The DNA here is from genome assembly GCA_029206835.1 of Rana muscosa. Lineage (NCBI taxonomy): Eukaryota > Metazoa > Chordata > Amphibia > Anura > Ranidae > Rana > Rana muscosa. Next base: position 621,967,089 of record CM055118.1, read on the forward strand.
AGACAGGAATCGACAGGAGTGATAATCACAAGAGAATCCGGCAGGCTGGTTGTACCCAAGTTGATCAATCCATCAACTTGGTACATTCAGCTTGTCTATTAATAGTTTGAATCTTGGATGGTTCCTGCTGAACCGGACGATATTCTAACCGTGTATGGCCTGCCCAAGGCAGTTAAAGGAATTTACAGCATAAACTTTTGTTTTAGCACTGTTAGGCAGCCCATAGATTAGTCAGTTTTTTTTTTTTAACTACGTTTAACCAGTAAGTTGAAGTAAAAAACCTGACTTGATTCCCTCATCCACATATGTGGATTGGGGAATCCTCCCCACTGAGCTATCATATTCTGACAGTTGGGAGACTTCCCTGCCGTCAGAATACACTGATCAGCACTGCATGCTATAGTCTTCAGTGCTGATCGAGCAGGGAAAATCCGACAGCTAAGCTGTGAAGTTGATCGGTGGATCAACTTCTGTACATCCTCCCTGCCCCTGCATTGATCGAAATTCAATCAGTCCATGCTGAACTGGCCAAATTTTGATCCATGTATGGCCAACTTTATAGTTATTGCTGACAAAATAAGATTGCTTGATGAATCTCCTTTCATGTTGTATGTGCTGCCTGTCTGTTGGCCATCTCCTTCCACAGCTTCCTGGATTCCCTTCATGCTTTGCAGATTCTCAATGCTGTTTCCTTTCCATTTTCTAACCACTTAAAGCGGAGCTCCACCCTAAAGTGGAACCTCCGCTGTCCGGATTCCTCCCCCCCTCCGGTGCCACAATTGGTACCTTTCAGGGGGGAGGGGGGTGCAGATACCTGTCTAAGACAGGTATTTGCACCCACTTCAGGGAATCCACACTTTGGGTAGACTGCAGGTAGTGTGTAAATTCCCGGTCCCCCCCCCCCTGTTGTGTTCTGGGAAACACATGGCTCCCAGGACACAGCGGGGACCAGTGAAAGACGCGCAGCGCTGCTCGCGCATGCGCAGTAGGGAACCGGATAGTGAAGCCGCAACGCTTCACTTCCTGATTTCCTCACCCATGATGGCAGTGGGGGCAGCCGAGAGAAGAGCGATTGCTCGTCTTCTGCTGCTGACGTCGCTGGACTCCAGGACAGGTAAGTGTCCTAATATTAAAAGTCAGCAGCTGCAGTATTTGTAGCTGCTGGCTTTTAATATTTTTTTTTTTTTTTACGGCGGAGCTTCGCTTTTTAAGCACCAGTCTTTTTTTTTTTTTTAATTGTTGCTTACAAGTTAAAATCATAATTTTTTGTTATGTAGCGGGTGGTTACATTTAGGGGGAAGCATCTGAGTGGTAACTAGGCTCAGATGCACTAATTGTTAGGTTTCATGGACCATTTCTATCCCTGGGAGATGGTACTGGTGTGTAGTTCCCTGGGGCCTATAGGTGGCGCTGTTGCCATGGGCCCGGGTTGAACTGCAGTGCAGGGTTGTGCCTTTTTTTGTCCCCTCTTGGCAGCAGTACGGCAGGGCGGGGAACCTGCTGTGCCTGTCGGGAGAGGATATAAAAGGGGGCGGCCATCTTCCAGAGGGGTCGGTTCCGTGCTCAGGCACCTTAGGCCTGGGCGTGTGTGTGTCGCCTCCGGGTGCCCTAGGCCCGGAGGCCTGGTCGGGTTGTCTCTGGGTGCCCTTGGCCCAGAGACGGAGCTGCTGTTCCATCTCAGACACCTTCAGTCTGAGGTGAGGTACTTTGGAGAAAGGCCCGGAGCCCAGCAGCCTTTGGCTGGGATCCGCCGGGGACCGAGACTCCCAGGGATCTGCCTTGCGAGGGGACCCGTATCCAGGACAAGGAGGCCAGGGAGGTGACCCTTTCTGAAGACCCAGCGCAGAGTCGTGGTGACAGACGGGGCCTCTGGTAACTCTCCGGAGGGATGTTCTTGTCCTATAAAGGGCCAGTTTACTAACGGAAGGAAGTGCGTGTTCTTTATGTCACAGTGGCAGTGACACTACGCACCCAAGGTCAGTGGCAGTGACTTTCATCTTTTTCACCCGGTCAGTGGCAGTGACCAACTTCATGGTCTGTGGCAGGGACCGTGCGCCAAGCCTGTTAGTGATAATCGGAACAGGAGAAAGCCCAAATTCAAGTTTGTGCCTGGACCTCCTCCCACCTTATCTGACCTGTGTCTTGTCCCAACCTGTCTGCTCTCAAAGAGACTGTTTATTGTGCTAAAAAGAATAAATAAGAGTTGGACTTTTCAGTTGGTGTGGACAGTTGCTTACTGGGGAGAATTAAAGACTTGTTTCTGACTACTGCAGAAACAAGGTCAGCACTGGAGGTTTTTAAACACTTGCTGCAGGCAGGCCCGAGAAACTAACACCGCTCAACCTCCCTATTCAGGAGGGTACGGGCTTGTGGTTCGGTGTGCCTCAGTCTTTCCTGTGGAGGAGCCAAGCAGAAGAAAAGCAGGTAAAGTCTGGGGTTGGTGCGCTACAGTTAGAAAATTACTTAGAACCCCCAAATATTATATATTTTTTGAAGCAGAGACCCTAGAGCAGGGGTGTCCAAACTTTTTTCAAAGAGGGCCAGATTGGATGAAGTGAACATGCGTGAGGGTCGACCATTTTGCCTGACAGTCTTTAGCCATACACACGATCCAACTTTATGGTCATAATTGTCTGATTTACAAGTTGGTTTGTTTAATCCGACCGTGTGTACGCTCCACCAGTAAATTATTGGCTGAATTAACGACAACAAAAGTTGGCTCTTCATGCTCACCAATTGTTGGGCCATAAGTCTGTTACGTCGGTTTATCCGATCGTGTGTATGCAAGTTGGTCCAACTAAAATCTGATGTATTCAAACAAGCACGCTCAGAAATGCTAAACATCAGTACAAGAAGTTGCCCAAAGGGTGGCAGTAAAGAGCTGAAAAACCTTGTGGTTTGGTGAAAGTTGGCTGAAAAAGTTGTGCTGTGTGTATGCACAACAAGTTCATGGCCAACGCCCTTCGTAACAAAATCCACGGAAAAGTTGGTTGGCAGTTGGATCGTGTGTATGAGGCTTTTGAACCATTAAAATGAAATGCAAATTAACCATTTTATGCAAAGTTTATTGCAAACGGCATACTTTTCATTTTGACACATGGATGACAAATCAAATTTAAACAGGTGTTAAATCACTCTGCCTTTCATATCTGAAGGCCAGATGACAAAAAAATCCAGGAAGCTGAAATATATGTCAGGAACATTGTAAAGTACATATACGGCTGGGTGGGAGCTTCCTCCTTCTGAGTGGACATTCAGGAACGTGCTTTCCACGTCCAATCTTAAAACTGCACACTTAAGCCGACCATACATAGGTCGAATTCTAAAATAATTTGTATGTATTTACTCGCATTCTCGAGCATATGCGTTTGCACAATTCTCACGTTTTTGTTCTGCACAGTATGTAAATTAGCATTTGCACACTTTTGTGCGCAATCGCGTGTATTTGCGCACATCAAGCGTAAATTACTGACCATAAATGCAGACTTTTCTAAAAAAAAAATAATACATGCCTGTGTGCATAGGCACATTACAATTAATAAACTGTATTTGAGCTCAGTAAAAAAAAAAAAAAAAGCTGTACTGAGCTTTTTCAAGCCGCAGTGTGCAAGAGGCTTTAGTGGGCCGCACCAATGCCCGATTTTAATGCGGCTATCGAATTTGAGTGATCTGGCATGTTGGAAATCTTTTGAAAAACGAATACATTTCTAATTATAATGGAATCATAATTTCTAATTATGATCTAATTAATGATAGAAGCATGCGAGCAATAAGAAATGTGCGCGAGTTGTGACCTGGGAACAAAAGAAGATTCCCAGCCACGAAAATTTCTGTAGCAACATGAGGTGAAATTGAAGGCTTGGTTGGTCGATATCAATGGTCGCAACATCGAATCACAAAACGCACAAAATGTATGATTTTTGAAAGAAAATTGGTTCAGAATTCGACCTCTGCATTAGGCTTCTTTCACACGGGACGGATCAGTCATGATCCGCCCCGTGAACCTCCGCTTGCTCAGCGGGGATCGCTCCGTTGATCCCCGCTGAGCCGGCTGATGACTGGGCGGTCCCCGCACACTGTGCAGGGACCGCCCTGTCAGATCTCCGCTCTCCCCTATGGGGGATCGGATGAACACGGACCGTCTGTCCGTGTTCATCCGATCCGCTCCGCAGACGGATAGAAAAATAGAAATTTTTCTATCCTGAAAAACGGAGCGTAGCGGACACGGGTGAGATCGGGTGTCAGCGGATGTTCATCCGCTGACATCCGCTGTCCCATAGGGATACATGTATGTCCGTTTTTCATCCGAAAACGGATGGGTGAAAAACGGACATACGGTCCGCCCGTGTGAAAGGGGCCTTATGCCCCATACACACGATCGTTTTTCATGCCGTTAAAAATGCCATTAAAAAAAATGGCCATTAAAAATGATCGTGTGTAGGCTCCAGAGCATTTTTAACGACGTGAAAAACGGCCATTAAAAATTTCGAACATGCTCTCTTTTTTCACGTCGTTTTTCATGTCGTTTTTTTTAACGACGTGAAAAACGATAGTGTGTATGCTTTAACGACGTGAAAAAAAACGCGCATGCTCAGAATCAAGTATGAGACAGGAGCGCTCGTTCTGGTAAAACTAGCGTTCGTAATGGAGATAGCACATTCGTCACGCAGTCACGGACTGAAAAGCACGAGACTGAAAAGAGCGAATCGTCGCTCAACAAACTTTACTAACATGAAGGGTGGCGCCATTCGAACGGAACTTCCCCTTTATAGTGCCGTCGTACGTGTTGTACGTCACTGCGCTTTGCTTGATCGTTTTTTTAAATGATCGTGTGTACGCAAGACAGGCTTGAGAGGAAACATGAAAAAAAACGACGTGAAAAACGGCAAGAAAAAAAATGGCAAGAAAAACGATCGTGTGTATGGGGCATAAGTCTATGAAATGTGTTTTTATTTTCTGCAACATGTTGTAATATTTAAGTTTTTTTATAGGGTTGGATACATTTTCTAATCATGTTTTTTGTAATGTCTTGGGAGCAGATATTATTTTCTGTGTTTAATGATCAGGGCAGGGCAAAGTGTCTACCAAAACAGATTGATGTTTTCCTGAAGAGGCAGAAAACCAGCAAATGTGAATATAATCAATAGCTAAAAAGTAGGAAGTCAAAGTCTAAGCTGTTAAAATGTTTTCTAAGAATCTCAGGCAGTATAATAAATTAACTATTGTAACTTGACTGTGTGCCATGAGATTAGCTGTAAGAATAACATTAAAGCATGTGCAGAACAACAACCAGGTAACTGTGTTCTACATTCACAAAATCCTCTGCCTCAAATGAATACAAATATTCAAATTTTTTAATTTTTCAATACTATGTAGCCAGGTGCTGGACTACAGCAATATGGAGATGGAGACATTGCCCTTTATTATTCGTTCCTTCTACTGAGATACTAATGTTATGCTGCACCATTCTCCTCCTGCCAGCAGGGGGAGATCCAAAGCCAAGCAAGCACATAGACTTCTATGCAGAGTGCTGAGAATCCTGGGAGTTATACTTTGAGATGGCAGCCATATAATGGCTACACTACAGATTCCAATATGCACTCTGCAGTAGGAGGAGCAGAGAGATGATTTTTAGAAGGTTCTCCATCTTGGCACAAAGGGAGTTAGAGAGAGAGTATCTCTGTCTCAATATTTAAATATTCATCTGTCAGCTGGAGACCATACCAGCAGAGATCTCAGCCTGACACTGGGAGTGAGTACATCCTGGGGGAGCACAGCACTGTTCACATCTTAGCATCTACACTGCTGCCGCAGGGAAACTGGAGTGTCCACTCACCTTCTGCTTCCCACCGCTGATCAGCAGAGGCTTTTAGGGAGAGGCAGAGGGGGTTCATCTTCTACAATGAGAGGTCACTGTAGCATCCCAGGGACTGGTGAGAGGGCTAAGTGTACCCAATCCATACCGCACCCATACTACTACCTATATCACACTTGTTCCAAACCTAGACTGCTCCTTGTCTAGGTTTGGAATACCAACCTATACAAACCCTATAACTAGAACACCACAGCATCCTGGGGACTGGTGAGAGTGCTATTTGAATATTGCTGATGCTGCTAGCAGGGACTGAACCACTCAGAGCAAGACACCAAATGTACCCAATGCATACCGCACCCATACTACACCCTATTCCAAATACACTCCAATACACTTATTCCAAACCTAGACTAAATCGCTTCCCTAACACTGACCCACCTCTCAGCCAATCAGGTGCTCGGGTCTGGTTACCCTGTCACCTGATTGGCTGAAGCAACAGGCGCTGTGATTGGACGCCTATCAGGTGTCCAATCATAGCAGAGACGGGAAGAGGACAGGAGAAGACATGGAGGACTCGGAGCGTGGAGGACAGCACCGAGACAGGTAAGTGCGGGGCGCGGGCACACTGGCAGCATTTGATGGGGCACAGTAGCGGCAATTGATGGGGCACACTGGTGACAATTGATGGGGCACGCTGGTGGCAATTGATGGGGCACGCTGGCGGCAATTGATGGGGCACGCTGGCGGCAATTGATGGGGCACGCTGGCGGCAATTGATGGGGCACACTGGCGGCAATTGATGGGGCACACTGGCGGCAATTGATGGGGCACACTGGCGGCAATTGATGGGCACAGTGGTGGCAATTGATGTGCACACTGGCAGCAATTGATGGGCACAGTAGCTGCGTTTGATGGCACAGTGGCGGAAATTTTTGGGCACAGTGGCTGCGTTTGATGGGCACAGTGGCTGCACTTGATGAGAACAGTGGCTGTGCTTGATTTTTTTTTTTTCAGTTTGTTTGCGCCCCCCCCCCCCCCAAAAAAAAATTTGAGCACCAGCCGCCACTGACCATCATCCTTATCTTTTGGACAGTGAATACCCAGTCGGTCTAGGACTAGCATCACCACCATAAATGCTCTCTGGCGGTATAGTTCCAGCATTCTGTAGATTAAACTTTACTTTTAGATTGTACGCTCTAATAAGCAGGGCCCTTTGATTCCTCCAGTATTTAATTGTACTGTCTAGCCTCGAATTGTAAAACAAGTTTATGTATAGACCCTACAGTGGTCAGATTGTGCCTGAATATACAACAGCTGGCCATGGTTAGATAAGTCAGTCCAAACTGATATATCAGTCTTGGCATAAATCACCTGAGAGCTCTCTAAGACCTTCAGAACAAGTGGAGGAAAAATCTTCTGTTAAAGGTCCTCACTCAAATTCCCCTATTATTGCTTTTACATGTGGCTATGCTGAGCAAAGTTTAAACCTTTGCACTTTACAGAAGAGGCTCTACTTAGCTCCATGTAGAGCACATACAGTATATTCCCAGTGAGGGGATTTGACCACTCTGGGAAAGGTTTTGGTGACAGCAGTACTAACAGACAGATTAGAGTTATTAGCCTGGTTCACACTTGTCCGACAAACGCTCCGACATTGGGAGCTCATGTCGCATGATGTGTGAAAATCAATGTTTCCCTATGGGAGCCGTCCTAACTGGTCCGACACAAGTCGGTCCGACTTTGAAAATGCTCCCTGTACTACTTTGGTCCGACTTTGATCCGACTTTAGCCCATTGAATATCATTGAAGTCGGATCAAAGTAGGATACTTGTCCTAACCATCCGACTTGTGACATCCGACATGTGATTACAGCAGCAGTAAAAGGAATTTATCTCACACTGGGATTGTTTTGATTGGTCAAAGGACAAGTCAGACTATTACAAAGTCGGATTAAAGTAGTATCCTGTTAATTCAAGTTGGATGGATGTAGGACCAATGTAGGACTGATGTCGCAGAGCAAAGTAGGATGAAAGTCGTATGACTGTCGTGTAGTATCAATGTGAACCCAGCTTCACCCTGCAATTAGGGAGTGGGGTAGAACTTTGTCACTAGCCCAAAACTGCAAGTTTACTACATTTTCCATTTTATCAAGTAAGCCTGTTTGTCCAGCAATAACACTAAAGGCCACTATACACTAATCAACCTTCTCTTGTTGTTCATCCCCTAGGCTGAGCGAGAGAAAATTTATAAATTCTCCTATCTATGCTAACAGTGCAGATGAAGGACTCTCCACTACAGGCTGCTGAGCTCAGGAAGCCGGGGCACCCACAAGAGCTAGGATACAATGGTGCTGGCAAACAGTGACTCCATCTGGTAGAATGCAGTCACTTTTTGGCCAATCATTTTCAACTAGGCTCAATCCGTTTTTAAATCGACTCAACAGAGAGCCTAGTGGTGCTTGCAGGGCCGTCCATGGCTTTAATTTCAGTCTATTAGGCAGAAATTCATATCGCCTATGGGGGCTTAAGGCTGACTGAAATGATCACCTTGTTAACAACTTCAGCCCCGGAAGATTTTACCCCCTTCCTGACCAGAGCACTTTTTACAATTTGGCACTGCGTCGCTTTAACTGACAATTGCGCAATGCTGTGCCCAAACAAAATTTGTGTCCTTTTTTTCCCTACAAATAGAGCATTCTTTTGGAGGGATTTGATCACCTCTGTGGTTTTCATTTTTTGCGCTATAAACAAAAAAAGTGTGACAGTTTTGAAAAAAACATTTTTTTTTTACTTTTTGCTAAATATCCTCAATTTTTTTTTAAAACATATTTCTTCATCAGTTTAGGCCAATATATACTCTTCTACATAATTTTGGTAAAAAAAAAAGCGTATATTGATTGGTTTGCGCCAAAGTTATAGCGTCTACAAACTTTGGGAAAGATTTATGGCATTTTTATTATTATTATTTTTTTTACTAGTAATGCCACTGATCTGCGATTTTTAGCGGTACTGCGACATTGGGGCAGACAGATCGGACACTTTTGACACATTTTTGGGACCATTGACATTTATACAGCGATCAGAGCTATAAAAATGCACTGATTACTTTGTAAATGTCACTGGCAGGGAAGGGGTTAACACCAGGGGGCGATCAAGGGGTTAAATGTGTTTATCTAGATGTGTTCTAACTGTATGGGGATGTGACTGACTGGGGGAGGAGATATATTGGTGTTCCTACTTAGTAGGAACAAACGGTATGTTTCCTCTCCCCTGACAGAACAGGGATTTGTGCGTTTACACACACACAAATCCCCGTGCTGGCTCTCATGCCCGCGATCACGCGTAGCTGGCCGACCATGCGCATCGGGTCCCCCGCCGCACAGCGGGCGCACGCGCGTGCCTTCTGGCGGCTCTTAAAGGGGACAACGTACCCATATGGGGTTTCGCCCAGGAGAGCCATTCTGCCAACATATATCGGCCTGAGCCAGTTGGCAAGCGGTTAAACAACCCATTCAGTTAAAAATAAAGTGAAAAGCAAAACATTTTTAAATATATTTTTTCCCTTTTTTATAAGTAATCACATTCCCTCTGTTCTTAGCTGTATAAGAGCTGGGGGAAGGAGAAGCGGCAGTACACTGAGCGTCCCAATGAGTGGGTGTGCAGTGGGGGTGTGCCAGGACAAGTCTGATCATTGGAGGAGAGCACACTGAGTTCCAAGCATAGCCAGGGAATGGAATGGTGTGCTCCCCTGCTTAGTGTGGTCAGTTTTTAATAGACAAGCAGAGTGGCTGACAGGAACACCACGGATCTCACACAAAGGGAGCAAAACAAAGAGAACAAAATACTTTCTCATACAAGTACATGGTACAGCAGGCACATGTTAGGATTATGAAGTGTTGGGGTAACAAACACTTTCAGTGGTAACAGCCAGCGGCCATTAAATTGCAAAGAATAGTTTCATTTTAGAAGAAGTTTATGGTGTTAACAGATGTTACTTTAAGTAAGGAAATCCACACCCCCCCCCGTAAACTGGCAAGGGCCCAGATCTCAAGAAACCTGCATTGTGATCAAGACTTATATTTATACAGACCATTTGCAGGTTCCATGTTCAAGTTTTTTTGTGCCGTCCTGTGGGTCAGCAAGAAAAAACAATGTGACTTGCCATTGTTAGTTTTTACACAAGGTTAATTCTAATGCAAAAATAAAGGAAATGTCGCAGACCAGGAAAAGTAAAAACTTGCACTGTGCATATCAATCCACTGGCATCTGTTTGTAGCATAAAAACAACACACAGGTTTGACCAAGAAAAGGAAGCACTCTGAAGGAGCTTCTCGTCTGATCTCAAACACACAGGCACAATCAAAGTGCACCATGAGAAAAATTTAGACAATACATATATCTATAGTATAGTATATACAGAATAAAGCCTATCTTAAAGAATTAAAGCTGAAGTATCACCAAATCTTTAAAAAAAAATATGTATTAAATCTCCCAGTGGACCAGGTGCACGTAAAACTTGGTCCTGTTCTGATCTGTCCTGTGGCTGCTCACAAGGTGATGATAAATTAATAAGAGGTGATTAACAGCACTTGTCTCTAGCAGCAGGAAGAAAAATGCTTGCTGACTATGACCCTAAAAACACCATCTCTTCAGTCGAGCACAGAGGTGGAAACATTATGCTTTGGGGCTGTTTCTCTGCTAAGGGTACAGGCTGACTTTTACACATTGAGGGGCCAATGGATGGGGCCATGTATTGTAAAATCTTGGATGAGAACCTTCTTCCCTCAGCCAGAACACTTAAGATGGGTCATGGATGGGTCTTTCAGTATGACAATGACCCAAAACATACCGCCAAGGCAAGAAAGGAGTTGCTCAAAAAGAAGCACATAAAGGTCATGGAGTGGCCCAGCCAGTCTCCAGACCTTAATCCTATAGAAAATGTATAGAGGGAGCTGAAACTTCGAGTTCCCAAGCGACAGCCAAGAAACCTTAAAGATTTAGAGAAGATCTGTAAAAAAGAGTGGCCCAAAACCCCTCCAGAGATGAGTGCAAATCTGGTCACTAACTACAAGAAACATCTTACTTCTGTTTGCCAACAAGGGTTTCTCCACCAAGTACAAAGTCATGTTTTGCTTGGGGATCAAATACTTATTTTACTCACTGAACTGCAACTTAATTTATAACATTTGTATCATGTGTTTTTTCTGGAATTTTGGTTGATGTCTCTATCATTTAAAATACACCTATAATAAAAATGATAGACCCTTTATTTCTTTGTAAGTGGGCAAACGTGTAAAATCCGCAGGGGATCAAATAATTATTTTCCCTACTGTATTAGTAAACATACCCAGCATGGACAGATAGATCATACAGCCCTGCAGCGTTGACTGATCTTTTACTATTGTAAAATGAACAGTCAGCTCTGCCGGGGCTGTGTGATCATTTTGCCGATGCAGTGCATGCTTACTAGCAGCCAGCAGATCTGTCACACAGCCCTGCAGTGCAGACTGCTCATTCCCAATAGTAAATGACCAGTCAGAAGGTGGTGCCTAGTTGTCAGGAATCAGAAGCAAGGATGGTCAAATCTGCATAGCCACACTAGGAAACTGGGACCAGATTACATATATATTAAAGTGAATTTATTAATAGTAAAACAAAAGACATCAAAATACCAGAAAACATAAAGATAGAAGTGAACCAAAAAAATGAAATACCCTCCTAGCAGCCAGCACTGGATGGAGCTGATTACTGGGATCTGCTGGCTGAGGGGAGACACCTGCTGGTGGAAAAACGTCCCCTCTGGGAAGAACAGTGCCACCAGCAGGTGATCCAGGTCCTGACGCTAGTGCTGTGCTGTAGCTCCCCCATAGGAATGTCTATAAATTGGACTTCAGCCTGGGGTGGAGCTACAGCACACATACAGTGGCTTGAAAAAGTATTTATACCCCCTGAAATTTTCCACAATTTGTCATGTTACAACCAAAAAAACGTAAATGTATTTTATTGTGATTTTATGTGATAGACCAACACAAAGTGGCACATAATTGTGAAGTGGAAGGAGAATGATACAAATAAATGTGAAAAGTGTGGCGTGCATTTGTATTCAGCCCCCCCTGAGTCAATACTTTGTAGAACCACTTTTTGCTGAAATTACAGCTGCAAGTCTTTTTGGGGATGTCTCTACCAGCTTTGCACATCTAGAGAGTGACATTTTTGCCCATTCTTTGCAAAATAGCTCAAGCTCTGTCAGATTGGATGGAGAGTGTCTGTAACAGAAGCAAAATGAAATTCCTCATTTAAGAAAAAGAAAGCAGAAGACTGGCAGAAGTTCTAAACCCTCTACACTTTGCTAAATAAAAAAATTAAAATAAAGTTTTATCACTTTCTTTTTCTTTAACACTCACTTTCTTCTCCTAGGTGGCACAAGAACAGGAAGTGTTCAATAACCCTCACCCCCTCTCCTAGGTGGTATCAAGAACAGGAAATGTTCACTAACCCTCACTTCCTCTCCTGGGTGGCACCAAGAGCAGGAAGTGTACAATAACCCTTGCTTCCTCGCCCAGGTGTAACCAGGCACCAGAATAGGAAACCTTCCTACTCAATCCATAGCTAAAAAGAGATTTTGGATAAAATTCTATTTTAATTCTATTTGTATATATGGTATAGCTTCTGTACTGAAAGGTGTTGTTTATATTATACATCTTGTTAAAATAATATCTCAATAGTACTTAATAAGTGCGGTTGTTGCAGATTTAATACCAGGAATTCTTTATTTTTTTAGCTTGATAATTAGTAATTTTTTTCCCTGCAGTTAGCATACACTTGTTTAGATGGTGAAGGGCTTGACATTTCTTTGTACATGCACATAGTGTTGTCTGCACATTTTTAAATACCATTGTGCCATCCTAAACATCTTAACTCCTGAATAGATTCTTACTTTCATTCAATACAGAGGCTTTAGTTGTAAACAAGAATTCTCTCTTAATGAAGCCTATATGATTTATAAACTCAATAGGTTATAACCTAATTGCTTAAATATGGATTTAGATATTAAATATTAGTGATGTTTAAAATGTACAACTCTTCGTTCTTCCTTATACAGTATGTTAAGATTTATTAGCATTGTATTGTTAATACATATTGAAACACATTTTTATTTGTTGCTAGATGATATGGGGCATATACATTTACAAGTATAATGCATAAACATACAAGTAAGAGTTGAAAGTGCCACTGCCCAGCCCTTGATGACATCTTTCAGCTGAAATGCATTTGGGTAGAGCGTAACTAATTACATATAGGGGGTACAGTATGTCCAGTTTTAGAACCATGGCTATACCACATGGATAAAACGATATTTATGGATATGTAGATGTGTCCGTATTATCTGTATTGGTAAATGTAAAAGAACTGTGCCTAGATGTTGTGTTCCAATGAATAGTGTGATGGTCCTAAGCACTATTTTATGTGATAGGTTGGAATATAGGGTCCTTCAGCTGGAAATGTACAGTTTCTGATTAACTGAGCTTGCATCGTAAGAAAACCACAGGCTCTATAATATATTGCTAATTCTAGAATATAGTGACAGTAATATTCAAATGACAAGGAGATATAAAATGTATACACTGTACTACAATACCATCTACCCACAGCAGTCACCTTTTTGAAAATGTTTTTTTTTCTGTATTCAGATGTACCCAGATCTTATGTGCAGATCATACATGACCGGAATCTAGGGGGGTGGTGGGGTGGGCTGCGCCCCCAGATTTCAGTTTTACTCCAACAAAGCCCCCTGCCCTCCCCCTCCACCTTGGAGTAGTAGCTAGACAATGTAGCCCTGACCAAATAGATAGCCAATAGGGAAACCATGTAAGTAGACAGATGACCCAAACCTCAGGAGCCAAACAAAAGGACTGGTAGAAAAATAGGGATAACTGGGAGAGTAGATACAGAGAACTCAGGACACATGGAAAAGCCCTGGCAATGAAATGAGTACCAAAATTATAGTCAGACTAGCCCAAGACAATGACAGGCAGCAAAGGATCAGCCACTGAATGCAATGACAGGTTTGCTTGCGTGTAAGCAGGTGCAGTTTAATGTAAAAAATAACGGTGCAGCGCAACCAATGTCCATAAACGGATGAACTAAAGATGCATAATAAGGAAATCTTCATGCAATAGATGACTTGTCCACCCAAAGTAAGGATAATCTGCTTACCAGAAATGTTGGACCTATTGAGTGAACAAAAGGTCAAAAGTGCTTGTTTCCACCATGAGGGGAAGAAGATTTCCAATGAAGAGGATCCACAGATGTATTAGGCTCAGCATCAGATGCAGATATGATGAAGAAAAAAGAGGAATCTAAGTGTAGACTGCTTTTTATTGCTCCAAAAACATAATACAAAAATTGAATGAATAAAAATAAAAACGAAGATGCAGTAACACTGACTGCTGGAAAACTATGACAAGTTCAGGTAAGATGATAAAGCAGCTGCTGATCCAAACAAGAGGTGTAGCTGAGTGGCGTACACAGCTCTCCCTGGAGAGTGTGTGTAAAGTACAGCCTGCTCAGACACTGGCAGTCCTGCTAGGTGATGATGTGCAGAGGCTGGCACAAATTGAAAGCAGATAGATGCAGCCCAAAATATATATTATAAAGGTCCAGGTAGTGAGAGGACAGCGGTAATAGACCGCAATTCAGGCATGAGAAACAGACGCGGGTGACGTCACGGCAAGCTCCTCCCCCGTACGTACGTTGCGTCCAATGGGACTTCGTCAGCGGTGGGTGGAGCTACGACGTCACCCCTCGTCTTAAGTAAAGCCAGCGTTGCCATAGTGAGCATAATAGGGGCGGGACGGCCGATAGACAGTCCCGGATATGCAAAACCTATGACTCCACACGGAGTCACAGGAAAAAGCTGTGTAATCACACAGTACTAAGGGCTGGAAAGATTTAGTTCAAAGTGACAGACACCCGCGGCTGTTCCACGCCTGAATGATAATAACACACTATACAATACAGCATATAAAAATATGATGAAAACCGCTTATTTATGATGCATATCTAATATAGAAAAAATTAGTCATGCAGCAATAGATACCATAACATATGGCATATGTGCAAAAATAAAATAAATGAGATAAAAGGAGGGGGACTTCCTCCACTTCACAAACCTCACTAATAAAAATATCAAATAAATAAAAATGTAGAAATAAAAACACACATACACTCTAATGTGAGGCCACCTAGTGGAAGAAAAAGGCAACTGCATCATTTATCAGAAATGAAGCAGTTGAGATCGAAGTCAACATTGAGGCCTCCTGGCACGAGAACCTGAGTCTCGTGTATCCAGAAGGACTCGCGTTGGCTCAATTGTCTGATAAAATTGCCCCCTCTCCAATGGGGTCTTACTCGTTCTAAACCCCAGAACTTGAGGCACTTAGGGTCCCTATTATGAAACAGGCGAAAATGTTTGGAAACATTATGGGTTACCATCCCTTTGATAATGTTATTCACATGTTCGCCGATGCGCACATGGAGAGGTCTGGAGGTCCTTCCAATGTAATGTAAACCACAATCACATTCGAGGACATAGACCACTCCCACTGTGTTGCAGGTAATAAGGCTTTTGATTGTGTAAGTTTTTCCTGTGGTAGGGGCAGTAAAATCTTTTCTCCGTTTGATGTTCCGTTTACATTTTTTACATGCTGGACACCTGCCACAGGCATAAAAGCCGGTCATAAGGGGAAATAAATGATTCTCCTTTACCACTGGAGGGTCAACCACACTCGGGGCAAGAACATCCCTGAGTGTGGGAGCCCTTCTATAGATGAACCTGGGACGAGATGGTATAGTGGCTCCCAAGACTCTATCTTTTTTCAGAATGTCCCAGTGCTTCATGATGATTTTTTCGAATTTTTTATGTTGAATATTGTAATCCAAAATGATTCTAAGTTCAGTGTTGGCTGGATTAGATGTTATCTTAGGTCGGGAGCCGGCCACTAATGATGTTCTCTCCATGGTGCCAACTTTTTGGATTTCACTGAAAATATCATCTTTTTTGTATCCTTTTTGTATGAAACGATCGGCAAGAAGATCACATTGTGCACGATAATCCACTTCAGACGTACAATTGCGCCTCAGACGGATAAATTGGCCTCTAGGTATGTTACATAGCCAATTATGGTGATGGCAACTATCAAGAGGGATGTATCCGTTTCTGTCTGTCTGTTTAAAATGGTTTTTGGTTTTGAAAACATGCCCCTCTTTAAAAATTTCCAGATCAAGAAAAGTGATACTGGAGGTATCCGCATTCCAGGTCAGCCTAATATTTTGGGTGTTGCCATTTAGCCTGGACATGAATAATTGTAAACTCGTCATATTGCCCTCCCAAATGATGATCAGATCATCAATGTAGCGATAATAGCACTTTAATTGAACTGGTCTGTTATTGAAAATAGTTTCCTCTTCCCATAGTGACATGAACAAGTTTGCCACACTAGGGGCAAAACGTGCTCCCATGGCAACACCAAGGATTTGAAGAAAAAATCTATGATTAAACCAGAAATAATTTCTGGCTAAACAGAAAGAAAGTGCATCCACTAGAAATGTAATCAATAAGGGAGGGAGATGCGAGGCATCCAAAGCCCATTTAACTGCCCTGATGGCATCTTGATGGCCAATGATAGTATACAATGAGCCCACGTCTGCCGTAACCAATATGCTGTTGGCACTGGCAGGCGTGGACTCAACTACCCGTATAGCATGCCTGGTGTCTTTGAGATAGGCAGTAGTAGAACAAACCAAAGGTTTAAGGAAGTGGTCTATGTATTGGCCCAGGCGTGCAGTGACGGAATCAATTCCGTTTACAATAGGTCTCCCCGGTGGATTTTGAGCGTTTTTGTGCACCTTGGGAAGAAAGTAAATGATCGGCCGTCTACATGCACTGGGATCCAAATACAAGGCTTCTTTCTTAGTAAGGACACCACACATTCTGCCTTGCTCTATAAGAGCTTGAAGTTCATTTTTATAATCAAAAACAGGATCCTTGGTCATAAGTTGGTATGTGGAACGGTCTGATAGCAATCTATTCATTTCATTGTCATAAAAGGTTTTACTCATGACGACTAATCCGCCCCCTTTATCAGCCGGTCTTACTACCACATTCTTATTTTTTTCCAAAGAAGCTATACCCATTTTGAGATAATGGGGGTCTCTCACCTTCTTTATCTTCATACGTTCTAGGTCAATAGCAACCATGTTTTTGAAAACTTCAATGTGTTTGTGATCATGTTTTGGAGGATTAAAAGTGGATTTGTTGGCGAGATGTGAGTGGAATTCTAAGGGTACTGAAGGAACTGAGGTAGCATTGGAAGCTCCAGGCTTGGAGAGAAAGTGACGTTTAATGTTAAGTGTTCTAACAAATTTTTGTAAACTTATGTAAGTTTGGAATTTGTTGAAATTCCGAACTGGGGCAAACTTGAGCCCTTTATCAAGCACTTTGAGCTCCTCCTCTGACAGATCAGAACCGCTGATGTTAAAAACTCCAGCTCCTATTATCTCCTTTGTCTTTTTAACTCTTCTTCCGGCTCTTCTTCCTCTCTTGCTCTTCTTTTCCCCCCTGGTTTGGCTCCTGGGGGGGGTGTGGCTCCAGGGGTCTTCCCAGTGTAATTGGCGCTGGCCTAAAAAACCTTCATTTGCAGGGTTGGTTTCCTGAGATAACGGAGCAAAACGATTATACATAGGAACCTGATCCTGATTAGGATAAGGCTCATTACTCCTTGGATGGTCTATATTCCTACCATAGGAATTTTGATAGTAGTAATTGTCCCTACTCGGGGGACCATTGGGAAGATGTTCTCTAGTGGAACCATGGTCACGCCAGTTGTTTTGTTCATATGGGGGGGATGATGGTAGGGAGTACTTTTGCCCCTCCCCCCTCTATTTGGATGACCCCTACCATTGGGGCGTCCCCCACCTCGAGTTGGTGGACCCTTGGCAGAAGGGACTCTTTGGATAATAGGAGTGGAGAGAGCTGGAATGTGGGGAGTATGAGGACGAGACATACTATTGGATCCCTGATCCGAATTAAGGATCTTGGATTGCCATTTGAAGATCTCGCCCTTAGAAAAATCACCAGAGTCTCTAATAAACTTAGTTTTCTTCTTCTCCTGTGTCTCCTTGTCCCATTTGATCATCCTATTTTTAAGATCTCCTGATAATTTGAAAAAATCTTCCGATTCTTGGAACGGCTCAATTTTTTGTTTGAGTTCTCCTATTTGTTTGTCTAAAGACTTCATTTTCCTATGTTTCCTAATAAGAAGGAGGTCAATGAGGTGACGTCACCCGCGTCTGTTTCTCATGCCTGAATTGCGGTCTATTACCGCTGTCCTCTCACTACCTGGACCTTTATAATATATATTTTGGGCTGCATCTATCTGCTTTCAATTTGTGCCAGCCTCTGCACATCATCACCTAGCAGGACTGCCAGTGTCTGAGCAGGCTGTACTTTACACACACTCTCCAGGGAGAGCTGTGTACGCCACTCAGCTACACCTCTTGTTTGGATCAGCAGCTGCTTTATCATCTTACCTGAACTTGTCATAGTTTTCCAGCAGTCAGTGTTACTGCATCTTCGTTTTTATTTTTATTCATTCAATTTTTGTATTATGTTTTTGAGCAATAAAAAGCAGTCTACACTTAGATTCCTCTTTTTTCTTCATCATATCTGCATCTGATGCTGAGCCTAATACATCTGTGGATCCTCTTCATTGGAAATCTTCTTCCCCTCATGGTGGAAACAAGCACTTTTGACCTTTTGTTCACTCAATAGGTCCAACATTTCTGGTAAGCAGATTATCCTTACTTTGGGTGGACAAGTCATCTATTGCATGAAGATTTCCTTATTATGCATCTTTAGTTCATCCGTTTATGGACATTGGTTGCGCTGCACCGTTATTTTTTACATTTCTTCCTTGGTTATTGTGTGATTTACCTTTTGGTGTTCAGCTGCATTGTTTTTTATTTTAGTCATATGTGCGCTGATTGTATCCCATATATTATATCTGTTATCTATCACATTTTCTTTTAGCAGCACATATGGATGTATTTCAATTTTTGGAACATAGGGAAGTTAAACTCAGTGAAGTATTTTCTGACACACCTACTCCTACCAATCCGGATAATTTATCCGTATGTTTCAAAAAATTGGGCTTTGCCTTTGAAAAGAAAATCAAGGCATGGTGGGATATTGCTTCTTTTGAGAAATATACTAAAAACAAACTTATCCCCAGACGTCTAAGGTGGGATGTCCCACCTAATGACGGACTCCTGGACGAGGAATCCATGCGAGAATGGCAAAATTTCTTTAGCCAAAAAGGCCAGGACCTCATTGACCTCCTTCTTATTAGGAAACATAGGAAAATGAAGTCTTTAGACAAACAAATAGGAGAACTCAAACAAAAAATTGAGCCGTTCCAAGAATCGGAAGATTTTTTCAAATTATCAGGAGATCTTAAAAATAGGATGATCAAATGGGACAAGGAGACACAGGAGAAGAAGAAAACTAAGTTTATTAGAGACTCTGGTGATTTTTCTAAGGGCGAGATCTTCAAATGGCAATCCAAGATCCTTAATTCGGATCAGGGATCCAATAGTATGTCTCGTCCTCATACTCCCCACATTCCAGCTCTCTCCACTCCTATTATCCAAAGAGTCCCTTCTGCCAAGGGTCCACCAACTCGAGGTGGGGGACGCCCCAATGGTAGGGGTCATCCAAATAGAGGGGGGAGGGGCAAAAGTACTCCCTACCATCATCCCCCCCATATGAACAAAACAACTGGCGTGACCATGGTTCCACTAGAGAACATCTTCCCAATGGTCCCCCGAGTAGGGACAATTACTACTATCAAAATTCCTATGGTAGGAATATAGACCATCCAAGGAGTAATGAGCCTTATCCTAATCAGGATCAGGTTCCTATGTATAATCGTTTTGCTCCGTTATCTCAGGAAACCAACCCTGCAAATGAAGGTTTTTTAGGCCAGCGCCAATTACATTGGGAAGACCCCTGGAGCCACACCCCCCCAGGAGCCAAACCAGGGGGGAAAAGAAGAGCAAGAGAGGAAGAAGAGCCGGAAGAAGAGTTAAAAAGACAAAGGAGATAATAGGAGCTGGAGTTTTTAACATCAGCGGTTCTGATCTGTCAGAGGAGGAGCTCAAAGTGCTTGATAAAGGGCTCAAGTTTGCCCCAGTTCGGAATTTCAACAAATTCCAAACTTACATAAGTTTACAAAAATTTGTTAGAACACTTAACATTAAACGTCACTTTCTCTCCAAGCCTGGAGCTTCCAATGCTACCTCAGTTCCTTCAGTACCCTTAGAATTCCACTCACATCTCGCCAACAAATCCACTTTTAATCCTCCAAAACATGATCACAAACACATTGAAGTTTTCAAAAACATGGTTGCTATTGACCTAGAACGTATGAAGATAAAGAAGGTGAGAGACCCCCATTATCTCAAAATGGGTATAGCTTCTTTGGAAAAAAATAAGAATGTGGTAGTAAGACCGGCTGATAAAGGGGGCGGATTAGTCGTCATGAGTAAAACCTTTTATGACAATGAAATGAATAGATTGCTATCAGACCGTTCCACATACCAACTTATGACCAAGGATCCTGTTTTTGATTATAAAAATGAACTTCAAGCTCTTATAGAGCAAGGCAGACTGTGTGGTGTCCTTACTAAGAAAGAAGCCTTGTATTTGGATTCCAGTGCATGTAGACGGCCGATCATTTACTTTCTTCCCAAGGTGCACAAAAACGCTCAAAATCCACCGGGGAGACCTATTGTAAACGGAATTGATTCCGTCACTGCACGCCTGGGCCAATACATAGACCACTTCCTTAAACCTTTGGTTTGTTCTACTACTGCCTATCTCAAAGACACCAGGCATGCTATACGGGTAGTTGAGTCCACGCCTGCCAGTGCCAACAGCATATTGGTTACGGCAGACGTGGGCTCATTGTATACTATCATTGGCCATCAAGATGCCATCAGGGCAGTTAAATGGGCTTTGGATGCCTCGCATCTCCCTCCCTTATTGATTACATTTCTAGTGGATGCACTTTCTTTCTGTTTAGCCAGAAATAATTTCTGGTTTAATCATAGATTTTTTCTTCAAATCCTTGGTGTTGCCATGGGAGCACGTTTTGCCCCTAGTGTGGCAAACTTGTTCATGTCACTATGGGAAGAGGAAACTATTTTCAATAACAGACCAGTTCAATTAAAGTGCTATTATCACTACATTGATGATCTGATCATCATTTGGGAGGGCAATATGACGAGTTTACAATTATTCATGTCCAGGCTAAATGGCAACACCCAAAATATTAGGCTGACCTGGAATGCGGATACCTCCAGTATCACTTTTCTTGATCTGGATATTTTTAAAGAGGGGCATGTTTTCAAAACCAAAAACCATTTTAAACAGACAGACAGAAACGGATACATCCCTCTTGATAGTTGCCACCACCATAATTGGCTATGTAACATACCTAGAGGCCAATTTATCCGTCTGAGGCGCAATTGTACGTCTGAAGTGGATTATCGTGCACAATGTGATCTTCTTGCCGATCGTTTCATACAAAAAGGATACAAAAAAGATGATATTTTCAGTGAAATCCAAAAAGTTGGCACCATGGAGAGAACATCATTAGTGGCCGGCTCCCGACCTAAGATAACATCTAATCCAGCCAACACTGAACTTAGAATCATTTTGGATTACAATATTCAACATAAAAAATTCGAAAAAATCATCATGAAGCACTGGGACATTCTGAAAAAAGATAGAGTCTTGGGAGCCACTATACCATCTCGTCCCAGGTTCATCTATAGAAGGGCTCCCACACTCAGGGATGTTCTTGCCCCGAGTGTGGTTGACCCTCCAGTGGTAAAGGAGAATCATTTATTTCCCCTTATGACCGGCTTTTATGCCTGTGGCAGGTGTCCAGCATGTAAAAAATGTAAACGGAACATCAAACGGAGAAAAGATTTTACTGCCCCTACCACAGGAAAAACTTACACAATCAAAAGCCTTATTACCTGCAACACAGTGGGAGTGGTCTATGTCCTTGAATGTGATTGTGGTTTACATTACATTGGAAGGACCTCCAGACCTCTCCATGTGCGCATCGGCGAACATGTGAATAACATTATCAAAGGGATGGTAACCCATAATGTTTCCAAACATTTTCGCCTGTTTCATAATAGGGACCCTAAGTGCCTCAAGTTCTGGGGTTTAGAACGAGTAAGACCCCATTGGAGAGGGGGCAATTTTATCAGACAATTGAGCCAACGCGAGTCCTTCTGGATACACGAGACTCAGGTTCTCGTACCAGGAGGCCTCAATGTTGACTTCGATCTCAACTGCTTCATTTCTGATAAATGATGCAGTTGCCTTTTTCTTCCACTAGGTGGCCTCACATTAGAGTGTATGTGTGTTTTTGTTTCTACATTTTTATTTATTTGATATTTTTATTAGTGAGGTTTGTGAAGTGGAGGAAGTCCCCCTCCTTTTATCTCATTTATTTTATTTTTGCACATATGCCATATGTTATGGTATCTATTGCTGCATGACTATTTTTTTCTATATTAGATATGCATCATAAATAAGCGGTTTTCATCATATTTTTATATGCTGTATTGTATAGTGTGTTATTATCATTCAGGCGTGGAACAGCCGCGGGTGTCTGTCACTTTGAACTAAATCTTTCCAGCCCTTAGTACTGTGTGATTACACAGCTTTTTCCTGTGACTCCGTGTGGAGTCATAGGTTTTGCATATCCGGGACTGTCTATCGGCCGTCCCGCCCCTATTATGCTCACTATGGCAACGCTGGCTTTACTTAAGACGAGGGGTGACGTCGTAGCTCCACCCACCGCTGACGAAGTCCCATTGGACGCAACGTACGTACGGGGGAGGAGCTTGCCGTGACGTCACCCGCGTCTGTTTCTCATGCCTGAATTGCGGTCTATTACCGCTGTCCTCTCACTACCTGGACCTTTATAATATATATTTTGGGCTGCATCTATCTGCTTTCAATTTGTGCCAGCCTCTGCACATCATCACCTAGCAGGACTGCCAGTGTCTGAGCAGGCTGTACTTTACACACACTCTCCAGGGAGAGCTGTGTACGCCACTCAGCTACACCTCTTGTTTGGATCAGCAGCTGCTTTATCATCTTACCTGAACTTGTCATAGTTTTCCAGCAGTCAGTGTTACTGCATCTTCGTTTTTATTTTTATTCATTCAATTTTTGTATTATGTTTTTGGAGCAATAAAAAGCAGTCTACACTTAGATTCCTCTTTTTTCTTCATCATATCTGCATCTGATGCTGAGCCTAATACATCTGTGGATCCTCTTCATTGGAAATCTTCTTCCCCTCATGGTGGAAACAAGCACTTTTGACCTTTTGTTCACTCAATAGGTCCAACATTTCTGGTAAGCAGATTATCCTTACTTTGGGTGGACAAGTCATCTATTGCATGAAGATTTCCTTATTATGCATCTTTAGTTCATCCGTTTATGGACATTGGTTGCGCTGCACCGTTATTTTTTACATTTCTTCCTTGGTTATTGTGTGATTTACCTTTTGGTGTTCAGCTGCATTGTTTTTTATTTTAGTCATATGTGCGCTGATTGTATCCCATATATTATAGGTGCAGTTTAATGCTGTCAGACTAGTATTAATTATGTTCCCAGGTTTTTCTTAGTGGGTTTTCTTGGGTCCGACCCTCCGGTCCTGTGTAATATAAAAAGGGACAAGGGCCCAGACCCAAGGAGAGAGAGGAATGTGTGGGAATTGCTCATTGCTGTTGCCGGAGTCTGGATTGCCAGTTCCATGCTGAGTTTGGAGTTCCTGCTAGAAGTAATTTGCACACATAATCTACAGATCAGGACAGTTAAAGCACATTGGGGTATGAAGACATCAGTGTCAGAGGTAACACAGTTTGAAGTATAAGCAAGTGGTTACAAAGGGTAATGAGGGTTTCTCTGGCAGCCTGTCATAAGCATGCACATATGGAAGGTGGGATAGCTTCTTGTCAGCACTCTCTCCATGAGCAGGTCCGTCTCCCATAGCAGCGGGAGCAGATCAGCAACGCAGGGGTCCCCAACCTGTACACAGGTACAGAAGAGGAAGAGTTAGGTGAAGTACACAGGTCCAGGTAATATTCTCATTACCTGGAGCTGTTGTAGAAGCCACTTGAGAGCACACAACAGGGATCTGCTGTGCCTCTAAAGATGTGTGGGTGCCGGAGCCAGGAAGGCCTTCCCTGGTCCCAGGAGTGCTGCTGTGTCTGCTTGCGCTGCCGTCAGACCCGGCCAGCAGTCCAGATTCTTCTGAGTGGAAGGGAGCTGAAGGAGCAGGAGCTGGCCCCCGTGGTAAAGATGACCTGCCTCTGGATGACCGACCGCTGGGGGGCGCACTGTGAGTACCGCTTCGTGCTGCTCGATGACCGCCACAAGGATCGCGTCCCTGGCTGCTGTTGTTAATGGGCGGGAGCCTTTTGTGCAAAGAAGGGGCGGACCTGGCTGCCGGGGAAGGCCTGCTTCTCTGAGACCTCCTCCTCTTTGCCGGAGATACTCCTGTGGTATTAGCAGGCACCGGGACTGAGATGGGCGACTCTTCTTCCAGCCCACCAATAGGAGAGCTGACCACTGGCGTGGCCATGCCCACATTAGCTCCCCATAGAGGAGATACCTCAGAGTCTAACAGGTGGGGAATGCTGAAGGAGACAGATTGTGATGCGGAGGTGGAGACGGAGACAGAGGGAGATGAAGAGGCGGAGATAGCAGCCATACATTGGTCCTCCCCGGAGGCGAGTGCTGAATCCTGGAGCTCTGGAACCTGTGATAGCGAGAGGCAGTGCTGCATCCAAGATTCCCCATCCTCAGCCCCAGCCCGTTCCAGAAGTCGACGAACCAAGCTCTTCATGGCACTTGAAATGCAGGAGAAGAACACAGGGAGTTCACAGGTAGGTCTTCCCGATGATCTGGTCACAGCAGGCTTGCTGCACCTGTCTTAAATAGGCTTTTCCCCTTCCAGAACTTTCCTTGACAACATGTGACCCTACCTATGACCTTTCATTGGTTCTTAAATTACCTGGACCTGTACCTGTTAGCCTGTACAGGGGGGGAGGGGCTAAACCCCCCGCCCTCCTAGCCCAATTACCCCCTTATTACCTAACAGGTGAGAGAGGATGGGGGGCCTAGAAACTCCCTTCTGCAACATTCCCAAGTGCTCGGGGGTCTTAAAACAGTCCCCCTTACTTACATTCTGAAAGCAGCAAGACCCACTTGTCATGCCTTGCAAATGTTTTTCAACATGTTGGAAAATCTCTGTGTGGTAGATTGCTGACTGTTGACTTTTTTTAAAGAGGAAAAAAAGTTGGATTTCTTTCAGTCTATGAGCACTGATCTTGTACAGTGATTCAATTGAGAATGGATACTGAAAAGATACTGCTGTCATTCTCAGTTAAAGGTCTGTTCGTCGATGGCTACACTAGGCAAGTGAATGCTTATTTGTTTGTTACAGGTATTTATATAGCGCCAACAATTTACGCAGCGCTTTACATATATAAATATATATAGATAAAAAAATATATATATACATACAGTATCTCACAAAAGTGAGTACACCCCTTACATTTTTGTAAATATTTTTTTATATCTTTTCATGTGACAACACTGAAGAAATTACACTTTGCTGCAATGTAAAGTAGTGAGTGTACAGCTTGTATAACAGTGTAAATATACTGTGCCCTCAAAATACCTCAACACACAGCCATTAATGTCTAAACCGATGGCAACAAAAGTGAATACACCCCTAAGAGAAAATGTCCAAATTGGGCCGAATTAGCCATTTTCCCTCCCCTGTGTCATGTGACTCATTAGTGTTACAAGTGCTCAGGTGTGAATGGGGAGCAGGTGTGTTAAATGTGGTGTTATCGCTCTCACTCTCTCATACTGGTCACTGGAAGTTCAACATGGCACCTCACGGCAATGAACTCTGAGGATTTAGAGAAAAAAACAATTGATGCTCTACATAAAGATGGCCCAGGCTATAAGAAGATTGCCAAGACCCTGAAACTGAGCTGCAACACGGTGGCCAAGACCAAACAGCGGTTTAACAGGACAGGTTCCACTCAGAACAGGCCTCGCCATGGTCGACCAAAGAAGTTGAGTGTCTTTGGGAAATAGACATATGAGTGCTGCCAGCATTGCTGCAAAGGTTGAAGGGGTGGGGGTAAGCCTGTCAGTGCTCAGACCATACGCCGCACACTGCATCAAATTGGTCTGCATGGCTGTCATCCCAGAAGGAAGCCTCTTCTAAAGATGATGCACAAAAAAGCACGCAGTTTGCTGAAGACAAGTAGACTAAGGACATGGATTACTGGAACCATGCCCTGTGGTCTGATTAGACCAATGTACACTTATTTGGTTCAGATGGTGTCAAGTATGTGTGGCGGCAACCAGGTGAGGAGTACACAAACAAGTGTGTCTTGCCTACTGTCAAGCATGGTGGTCCTCCAGCTCTGTGATGTCGTCATGGAGGAGTGGAAGAGGACTCCAGTGGCAACCTGTGAAGCTCTGGTGAACTTGATGCCCAAGAGGGTTAGGGCAGTGCTGGAAAATAATGGAAGCCACACAAAATATTGACCCCAATTTGGACATTTTCACTTTTGTTGCTAGCGGTTTAGACAATAATGGCTGTGTGTTGAGTTATTTTGAGGGGACAGCAAATTTACACTGTTATACAAGCTGTACACTCACTACTTTACATTGTAGCAAAGTGTAATTTCTTTAGTGTTGTCACATGAAAATATATAATAAAATATTTACAAAAATGTGAGGGGTGTACTCACTTTTGTGAGATACTGTATATATATATATATATATATATATATATATATATATATATATATATATATATACGCACACACACACAGTATACTGTACATTTATATCATTCCCTGCCACAAGAAGCTCAAATTGGTTTTAAAGGTACATGTTTTTTTTTTTTTTTACCACAATGCATTCAAATCACCCCCCCCCCCACACGTTGGGGGCATGTGGCCTGGTATGGTTCAGGAGACCTCTTTCCTGGATTTTGGGGGGACCCCATGTCTTTTTTTTTACATTTTGGCCTGGGGTTTCCCTTAAAACGCATACCAGACCCAAGGGCCCACTCCTTAACTATTCAACTATTCATTGTTCTCCGTGCCCTGGTTGGGCAAAACCTTGCAACTGACCAGCGGTTAGGTGCATTTCTTCAGCCAATCAGGGCCCTAGAATGCACTGTGCAGCGCGCAGGGCATTGTGGGGAGCTCGGCGGGCGAACATCCGATGCTCAGCCCAAACAATTCACCCATCTCTAGACCCTAACTCACATTCATACTAGGGCCAATTAACTTATCATGTTTGCTTAGCTCTAATCATTGGTTTAACCACTTTTAACCCCCCCTTATAACACAGTTTTATTTCAGGGCAGCTCTACATGAGAATACAAACCCTGTTCTTTACCTAATACAATTAGATTATATATACACCATTCAGGCTGAAGAAGAAGAAGAAGAATTTACATTTTAGACCATGCTCTTTCAGCCTTCTACATAAAGCTTAGTAAATTGTAATAGGTTGCAATCAACATCTCATCAAATTGAACTACCATGTATACAAATACCATTGATTTTAAAAAGTGTCCAGCGATTTGTACAGCAAAAAGGAATACCTTGTGAAAAAAATGTAATTTGTTCATAAATGACCTGGAGTATGGGGTAAACAGTTCAATCTCTATATTTGCGGACGATACTAAGCTAAGCAGGTCAATAACTTCTCTGCAGAATGTGGAAACCTTGCAAAAAGATCTGAACAAATTAATGGGGTGGGCAACTACATGGAAAATGAGGTTTAATGAAGAAAAATGTAAAATAATGCAGTTGGGTGGCAAAAATACAAATGCAATCTATACACTGGTGGGAGAACCTCTGGGGGAATCTAGGCTGGAAAAGGACCTTGGGGTGTTAGTAGATGACAGGCTCAGGAATGGCATGCAATGCCAAGCTGCTGCTAACAAAGCAAACAGATTATTGGCATGCAATAAAAAGGGGATTAACTCCAGAGAAAAAGCGGTAATTCTCCCACTCTACAAGACTCTGGCCCGGCCGCACCTGGAGTATGCTGTCCAGTTCTGGGCACCAGTCCCCAGGAAGGATGTACTGGAAATGGAGCGAGTACAAAGAAGGGCAACCCAAACTAATAAAGGGTCTGGAGGATATTAGTTATGAGGAAAGGTTGTGAGCACTGAACTTATTCTCGATCTGGAGAAGAGATGCCTGAGAGTGGATATGATTTCAATTTACAAATACCGTACTGGTGACCCCACAATAGGGATAAAAAAAATTTGCAGAAGGGAGTTTAACAAGATACGTGGCCACTCATTAAAATTAGAAGAAAAGAGGTTTAACCTTAAACTACGTAGAGGGTTTTTTTACTGTAAGAGCGGCAAGAATGTGGAATTCCCTTCCACAGGCGGTGGTCTCAGCGGGGAGCATCGATAGTTTCAAAAAACGATTAGATAAGCACCTGAATGACCACAACATACAGGGATATACAAGGTAATACTGTGCTTGTGTCTTTTTCAAACCTCAACTACTAAATAAAACTATATGTAGGGTATGTAAACTTATGTAAATATATTCCACGCATAGGCGTGCGCACAGGATGTGCCAGGTGTGCCCAGGCACACCCCAATCACCCTGTGTAGCACATATTTCCCCTACTGCACTGGTTCCCCCCTCCTTCCCCCCGCAGCGCTTCCGGCTTCCCTACTCTCCTCTCCCTTCAGCTGTTGCTGCGGATGAGTGGGGGGAAGGGGTCGGTAAATATGTAACTTACTGGCCCCTTCCCTTTCATTGTGAGTGATCGGTACTATGTGTTTGATCTTTGGGGTGCACACCCTAATGCAATAGGCTGCGAACACCTATGATTCCACACTCATTCATTTTTGCTCTCAGGTTAAACATATTTAGTGGAAACAATCAGTAATCCTTACCATACCATGTTTCTAACAATAATAACAAGCATGACCTGTTTAAAATGCTTATATTTATAATAGATACAATTGTGGATGATGCTTAGCTGCAGATAATGTGAGCTCTGGTCTCTGAGTCTTTGATCTGGGATTATTGTGATATTTAATTTGAAGCTTCAGTTTTCCTTAAAAAAGCATGAGTCTAATGTTTATTGAAATCTTTCACAAGAGAAGTATGTAGGCTGCCATTCTTCCTCTGAAAATGCTAATTGCCTGGCTGTCATGTTGATGATTCTATACTTTTAGCCACTGACATGAATCAAGTATGGCGGTACGGATTTCTCACTTTTTATGACTTTTGGTGTTGTATGCTTACTCTGGGTCTTTGACCCCAATGGAGTTAGGCTACATACATTTTCATAAGGTGGTTAGCAATTGCATCTTTCACATTTCTCTCCTGTCAAGTGTACATTAGCCCCGGACCATTTGGTAGCTAAAGGACCAGAGGTGAATTCAGAATTTTGCACTGCGCTGCTTTAACTGTAAATTGTGCGGACATGCAATGTTGTACCCAAACGAAATTTGCGTCCTTTTCTTCCCACAAATAGAGCTTTCTTTTAATGTTATTTGATTGCCTCTGTGATTTTTATTTCTTGCGATATAAACGGAAAAAGACCGAAAATTTTGAAAAAAAAAGATATTTTCTACTTTTTGTTATAAGAAAAATCGAATAAACTCAATTTTAGTCATACATTTAGGCCAAAATGTATTCAGCCACATGTCTTTAGTAAAAAAAAATGTCAATAAGCGTATATTTATTGGTTTGCGCAAAAGTTATAGCGTTTACAACCTAGGGTACATTTTCTGGAATTTACACAGCTTTAAATTTATGACTGCCTATCTCATTTCTTGAGGTGCTAAAATGGCAGGGCAGTACAAAACCCCCCCAAATGACCCCATTTTAGAAAGTAGACACCCCAAGGAAATTGCTGAGAGGCATGTTGAGCCCATTGAATATTTTTTTTTTGTCCCAAGTGATTGAATAATGACAAAAAAAAAAAAATTACAAAAGGTTGTCACTAAATGATATATTGCTCACACATGCCATGGTTATATGTGGAATTGCACCCCAAAATAAATTTTGCTGCTTCTCTTGAGTACGGGGATACCACATGTGTGGGACTTTTTAGGAGCCTAGCCACGTACGGGACCCCGGAAACCAAGCACCGCCTTCAGGATTTCTAAGGGCGCAAATTTTTGATTTCACTCCTCACTACCTATCACAGTTTTGAAGGCCATAAAATGCCAAAACAGCACAAAACCCCCCCAAATGACCCCATTTTAGAAAGTAGACACCCCAAGGAAATTGCTGAGAGGCCTGTTGAGCCCATTGAATTTTTTTTTTTGTCCCAAGTGATTGAATAATGACAAAAAAAAAAAAAAAAAAATTACAAAAAGTTGTCACTAAATGATATATTGCTCACACATGCCATGGTTATATGTGGAATTGCACCCCAAAATAAATTTTGCTGCTTCTCTTGAGTACGGGGATACCACATGTGTGGGACTTTTTAGGAGCCTAGCCGCGTACGGGACCCCGAAAACCAATCACCGCCTTCAGGATTTCTAGGCACAAATTTTTGATATGACTCCTCACTACCTATCACAGTTTCGAAGGCCATAAAATGCCAAAATAGCACAAAACCCCCCCAAATGACCCCATTTTGGAAAGTAGACACCCCAAGCTGTTTGCTGAGAGGCATGGTGAGTATTTTACAGCTCTCATTTGTTTTTGAAAATGAAGAAAGAACATTTTTTTTTTCTTTTTTTTTTTTCAATTTTCAAAACTTTGTGACAAAAAGCGAGATCTGCAAAATACTCACAATACCTCTCAGCAAATAGCTTGGGGTGTCTACTTTCCAAAATGGGGTCATTTGGGGGGGTTTTGTGCCATCTGGGCATTCCATGGCCTCCAAAACTGTGATAGGCAGTGAGAAGTGAAATCAAAAATTTACACCCTTAGAAAGCCTGAAGGCGGTGATTGGTTTTTGGGGTCCCGTACGCGGCTAGGCTCCCAAAAAGTCTCACACATGTGGTATCCCCGTACTCAGGAGAAGCAACAGAATGTATTTTGGGGTGTAATTCCACATATGCCCATGGCATGTTTGAGCAATATATCATTTAGTGACAACTTTGTGCAAAAAAAAAAAAAAAAAAAAAATTATTTTTTCCGCAACTTGTGTCAACATATAAAATATTCCATGGACTCAACATGCCTCTCAGTATATAGCTTGGGGTGTCTACTTTCCAAAATGGGGTCATTTGGGGGGGGTTTTGAACTGTTCTGGCATTTTATACACAACATTAGGAAGCTTACATCCACTCTTCTAACCACTTGAAGACAAAGCCCTTTTTGACACTTTTTGTTTACATGAAAACATTTTTTTTTTTGCAAGAAAATTATGTTGAACCCCCAAACATTATATATATTTTTAAAGCAAAGGCCCTACAGAATAAAATGGGTGTTGCATTTTTTTTTTCTACACAGTATTTGCGCAGCGATTTTTCAAACGCATTTTTTTTGGAAAAAATACACTTTTTTTAATTTTAATGCACTAAAACACACTATATTGCCCAAATGTTTGATGAAATAAAAAAGATGATCTTAGGCCGAGTACATAGATACCAAACACGACATGCTTTAAAATTTCGCACAAACGCGCATTTGCGACAAACTACATACATTTTTAAAAGCCTTTACAGGTTACCCCGTTAGATTTACAGAGGAGGTCTACTGCTAAAATTACTGCCCTCGATCTGACCTTCGCGGTGATACCTCACATGCATGGTGCAATTGCTGTTTACATATGACGCCAGACCGACGCTTGCATTCGCCATTGGGCAAGAGCAGGGCAGGACAGGGGTGCTTTTTTTTTTTTTTATTATTAATTTTGCTTTTTTATTTTATTTTTAAACTGTTGCTTCCATATTTTTTTTTTATTTTTTTTATCATTTTTATTGTTATCTCAGGGAATGTAAATATCCCCTATGATAGCAATAGGTAGTGACAGGTACTCTTTTTTGAAAAAACTGGGGTCTATTGGACCCTAGATCTTTCCTCTGCCCTCAAAGCATCTGACCACACCAAGATCGGTGTGATAAAATGCTTTCCCAATTTCCCAATGGCGCTTTTTATATCCGGGGGGGACATTCCCTCCCACTGCTTGTAAAAGCAGTCCAGAGGCTAATTAGCCACTAGGATTGCTTTTACATGAAAGCCGGCCGCTGGCTGAAAAGAATGATACCAAGATGATACCTAAACCCAGAGGCATCATTCTGGTATAAACATTCAAAGTCCAGCAACATACCAGTACGTTGCTGGTCCTTGTTGGACATGTATTGTAATCTTTTTTTTCATGCAGCCTGTTGGCTGAACGAAAAAAAAAGATTGATCGGTGGGTATGCCCACCATTAGAATACCGCCCTTCATCCACCCACTTCTAATGATGGGCATACATGCACCATTTATATATGCCGAAGCATGGGGGCATCTTCCCGCAAAAGTTATGCCGCGTACACATGGTCAGACTTTTCCACGGGCAAGCCTCCGTCGGAATTTCGACCGTATGTACGCGGCATTAGGAGCAAAATCGCTCCTCCGCCCCTGCTGCCCCAATGCTTCGGCATATATGCTTTTTTTTTTTTTAACTGTGGTGGTGAAATCACCTCCTACAGCACTGGAGTCGCAGGGATCAGGCCTGTCTCTGCGAACGCTGCAGTTATGTGTGTTGTGTTTTGCAAGTGACAGTGATCGATCGATACTGCACTTGGGTGGCCTGGGCTGGACGGAGGGGCAAAACGCAGGTGCTAGCAGGTATCTGGGCTGATCCCGCTAACACTGCGTTTTTGGGAACCCTAAACTGCTGGGGACGCTAGTATAGATCTGATCAGATCAGATATTGATCTGTTCAGATACTATACCACTAAGGGGGGTGTATGCTTAACGCGTGGGTGTTAGCGCTACTGGCACTAACCTGACGCTGCCTGGGGTGTGACGCAGACCCTCTCTGACGCTAAAACCTAATTGATATCACCCGCCGGGCGATCAGGGGGTTAAACCTTTATTGGGTTATATACGGCGGGTGCCCTGACACTATAAAAGCAAACTAACTAACCAGCGTCACCCGTAACACTTATATGATGATCACTGGTGAAAGGGTTAACTAGGGGCAATTAGGGGGTTAAAACCTTTATTAGGTAATATATGGGGATACCTGACGCTATATAAAAACCTGACGGCGAACCTAAAAAAAAATTACTGGCTACCTATCGGCATCACCGACACTAAGACAACGATCATAAAAACGATCGCTTAGCGACAGTGGTGATAGGGGGTGAAAGGGTTACCTGGGGGGCGATCAGGGGGTTAAACCTTTATTAGATAATATATGGGGTTACCTGACGCTATAAAAACCTGCGGCGAACCTAAAAAAAAATACTGGCTACCGATCTGCATCACCGACGCTAAGACAGCGATCAGAAAAAAAATTGGTTCAGGTACCAATTCAATATTTTATATATTTTTTCCCTTTTTATAAAAAAAAAAACCTTCGAGATTGAAAGATTTTGATTTCCTCAGCCATTCGGGACAGTGTCTTTTGTGGTGGGGGGTGTGTGTAGCGCCCATCCCAAATGGTTGGGACGCTATATGTAAATTTAGGGGTATGTCTGAGCCATAGTTAGACTCAGACTTGTTTAATTGGGTTGAAATTCGGTTTCTGCTCTAGTTGTGACACTGCCTGGCAGTCATTCCCCTTGGTCGGTAGGTGGCACTGCCGCC
This sequence comes from Rana muscosa, assembly GCA_029206835.1. Classification (NCBI taxonomy): domain Eukaryota; kingdom Metazoa; phylum Chordata; class Amphibia; order Anura; family Ranidae; genus Rana; species Rana muscosa. The sequence continues at coordinate 622,000,839 of CM055118.1, forward strand.
ACAGGCTCAGGTTGGAATACAGGCATGACACAGCACATGTGGTTTCCTCTCTCGGCAGCCGTGGTGAACCTGTTGTGCAGGCTGGGAGGGGGAACATAAGGGGTGGACGCCATTGATCAGGGTTTTCTTCTGTCTTTATGCATGCACCTCGCCTCGTGTGGCACTCATGGCCACGGGTGCTTGTGTGTGTTCTAGCCCCAGGCACCTTCAGCCCAAGGCTACATTGCTACCTGGTGGGCTCAGTCTTGCTGGCTGGGGCCTACGCCTTGGAAAATAATCCCAAGCTGCCCACCTGCGGAAATCCCACTCCTAAGAAAGGGGGCCAGGGGAGGATCTGCCCGGGAGGAGACTGGCAACAGTGCTGCTGTCTCGGGAGAAAGCTTGGCAACCTACCTAAGGAGGGACCCATTACTTCACAGGCCCTGCAATACGCCAATCTGGCATAAAGTTCTTCTTATTGCTTGGCTGGGAGGTTCAGGACTTTAATATTCCTGTGGCAGAGGATTCCTGGATGCATCCTTAAGTTCTAATATAAAACTGATCCGTACGACATCCCGGCTGCTAGGACCAACGCTGTATCCTGGCCTAGGCCAACAAGGCCCAGGCCTAGGGCAGCACTTTGCAGGGGCGCAGCATGGAAAAAGTCCCCGTCGGCTTGCGCTACACTGTTAGCGTAGCGCCAGTCTTATGAGGCAGACTGGGCTGATGGGGCGGACTGGGCAAATCAGTCTAGCGCCCCCATAAAGCGGCCGCACTGCCTCCGGTATGCGGGCGGCCGGAATTCCGCAACTGTTGTGGGGGAGGGGGGCGCTGCTTCTAATTTGACTGTCCTATCATCCTGGACCACAAACCTTCCTCACTGTGCTATATGTTTTCTGCTGCACCATTGGCATGGTTATATCTTCTTAGTCCTCTCCATAAAATTATCAGAAATTTGTGCTTAAAGTAGAACTACAGGCAACACTTTTTTTTTTTCATTTTGGATAGAGTAAGGGAGGGTTATAGCCCGTCGGTTCATTTTTTACCATCCCTGTCCCATTGCAGAGATTTCCCTTCACTTTCTGCCCCATAGCCAAACAGGAAGTGAGAGGAAATCTTTGCAAATTAAGGGAATCCGCCCAGGCCCTCAGAACTAGTGTCCCCACTCGAAAAATTCAGGGCGGGTCTTAATCAGAAAGGGGTGTGGCCTTGACAGGAAGGGGTGGGAACTATCCGGGTGAGCAATACCCACTCAGGCTTGTGTGGCAATGTTTACAAGTTCTTTGTGCTTTTGGTACTGCATGCCTGAACCTTCCCCTATACTTCTCTTGTTTCCTATTTTCTCCTCAAGTTCCTACAGCAAAGAAAATAAAGCCTTACTGTTTAGGTTTTACATCTGTATGGACATTGGCTTTTCTAAAGACTCTCTACCCTGACAACGGAAGCCTTGGAGGTAGTTTACATGACCCAAAACAAAACCAGCCGCTCCTTCGGGGGTAAGTGCTACATAAATATTTACAGCGTGCAGGCAATTTACGCTTTACACATTCAGTCCTTGCCCTCAAGGAGCTGACAATCCTAGGTCCCTTTCTGATATGCACATACTAGGGCCAATTTAGACAGGAGCCAGTTAACCTACCAACATGTAAAAAAAACATGCAAGCACAGGAAGAACATGCAAACTCCATGCCGGTGTTCTGTCATATTATCCAACGTGTCAGAAACTCCAACCACTTAACTTCCGGTTTCTTTAAACCATAAGTTATTGGAGTTTTTGACTAATTCCTGTTTGCACACAACACCGGAAAATGGAATAGAGTCCGGTAACGCTATTATGAGCGGAGATTCTTACTCCGTACTGATACTAGCCAACAAAATGGTGGCCTCCATGGCGGCGACAACTTTGTCTTCGTTAACCGCTGTGGTGTCAAAATAGCTAAATCATCCAGTACTGGACTCTTTCGGTTGCCGGTGTTGTGTCCAAACAGAAATTCATAAAAATATCCAATTACTGATGTTTTTAAGAAACCGGAAGTGACATGGTTGGAGTTTCTGACAGGTTGGAGTATTTGACCTGGTTGCAATTGAAATCACGGACCATAGTGCTGCAAGGCAGGAGTGGTAATAGTAACCACTAAGCCACTGTGTGGTCCACAATGTAAAACCATCCCAGTGCACAAATAAAAAAATAAAGAATTTTAAAAATATGAAAAAAATGATAATATGGAAAAAGCTATATTTTATGTGAGTTATCAGGATGCAAGCAGGCACTGTATATATTGGTACCATGAATCAAAATTGCTTTTAGTACTATGAGTAGACTGTGGGAGGGTTTGTGTCGTTTATGAGGATCGTTCTATCTCAAATACAAGTCCACAACTGGTTTAATCTTTTACTGACACCATTCTCTTCCTGACGCAAAACAGAACAATCTCAGCTTTATATTTGCTTAACATATTTAATGAGTTCTGTAATAAGATTGTGACCATGCTCTCTTTCTCCCTTTGTGAATCACATATACACAGAGCCTCCTAAATACAAAAAAGAAAAATCCCTTAGCCCAGTAATGTTTCAAGCAGCTAAAGCTTTTCTTTCTCCATATGACTCACAATTGAACTTAACAGAGCATTTGTGTGTTCCGGTAAATCCTTTCAATGGGGAACACAGGATTAAAACCTTATGAACGCATGGCAAACAACAAATGAAGACAGATAAACATAAATAAAAGTGTTATAATAGGTAAACCAATGCTGAATTTTACAGATCAAATATAAAAGTATTCATAAATTGATAAATTGCTGGTATAAGTGGGTCTAATGTATGCATCGTCCAAACCTCAACCCTTCTCAGCTGTGCCACTGGGGTCCATGGCAGCAGTAAACATCCAGCAAGAGACTAAATGATGGTCATAGACGGAGCAAATTTTGGTTACTTATGAACCATCTGAAATCTATCAGTGGGTGGCCCTGTTGTCCACCTCCAGCCCTAACATCCATTGATTAACCACTTCAATACAGGGCACTTTCACCCCCTTCCTGCCCAGACCAATTTTCAGCTTTCAGTGCTGTCACACTTTGAATGAGAATTGCGTGGCCATGCAACGCTGTACCAAAATTACATTTTTATAATTTTTTTCCCAGAAATAGAGCTTTCTTTTGGTGGTATTTAATCACCACTGGGTTTTTTTTTTTTGCTAAACAACAAAAAAGACTGAAATTTTTGAAAAAAAAAGTTTTCTCCTCCACTGACGGGCACTGATGAGGCTGCACTGATGGGCACTGATGAGGTGGCACTGATGAGGAAGCAATAATATGCAGAACTGATGGGCACTGATAGGCATCATTGATGGGTACTGATAGTTGGAACTGATGGGCACTGATAAGTGGCACTGATAGGCAGCAATGATAGGTGGCACTGACAGGCATTACTGATGGGCACTGATTGGCATTTTTGATGGGCACTGATTGGCATCTGATGGGAACTGATTGACATCTGTGATGGGCACCTCTGATGGGAGCTACGCTGATAATCAATGTGCTGATTATCAGCAAGAGCCACCTTGCAGACGTCATTCCGCAATAGGCCGGTAGGGAAGTGGTTAAAAAATAGAAGAAGGCGGGTGGAATATTATCGGCTGAACAGAGCCTGCATACAATCAGATGCAGGCACTGTTCAGGTATTTTGACAGCGGGCGGAGCCTTTAGTCTAGAGGATCACTTAGGCAGGCCATAGAATACTTGATTTTTTTTCTTTCCACTATGGGTGGAACAAAAGAAAATCGCTTGATTCCCTCATCTACACTGATGTGTTAATGGGGGAATGCCTCCCGCAGCACTATTGTATTCTGCCAGTGGGGGGGGGGGGGGGGGCGGGGAGCCTTCCCAGTCGGCAGAATACAATGATTGCTGGTAGCAGCTATAGCCACTGGCAGTAATCATAGGGTACTTAGAAAAATCTGACAGGCTGGTTGAACCCAAGTCGATCAATGAATCTACTGGGGTACAATCAACCTGCCCATACATGGATCGAATTTCGTCTGGTCCCAGCTGAACCGCCGAATTTCGATCAATGTATGGCTGGCTTTAGTTAAAGATATAGTACAAACCGACATGAGTACAAACCGAGTTTTTCAGCAAATTTTTTTGTGCTGAAAATGCCCCCTCTGCTTATACTCGAGTCACCTTTTTGCGCCTGATCTCCCGGAATTTGGGGACCCGGTACCGGCCGGTCGTAGCTCCCCTGGACCCCACCTTGGCACACATATAGACCCACTCTTCCTCTACAAGTGTGCAAAGTTTGTTGTCCGGGGGACCCACGGCCAGGGAGCACCAATTTTTCAAAGCCGGGCACCCCTTCCATAGACTCCCATGTTAAACGGTGATTTTTCCGGTGATTTTGGGGACCCGGTACCAGCCATAGACTCCAATGTTAAACGTTAGTCTAGTCATGGGCACAGTGAGGCATGGGCACAGTGAGGCATGGACATGGACACAGTGAGGCACACTGAGGCATGCAGATGGACACCCTAGGCTTATACTCAAGTCGATAAGTTTTCCCAGTTTTTTGTGGTAAAATCAGGTGCCTCTCCTTATATTCGGGTCGGCTTATACTCGAGTATGTACGGTACATTGTTTTTCAGTAAATAGAGGACTGTTTCCTTTTCTTTCCCATTTTAGGTTCAGGCACAAACACGCAATTTTTAAATTGTCATTTTTTTTGGAGTTTGTCTCTGGATCGGGCTTATGCTGACTCTGATTGAGAGGCATAGGTTGGTTCCAGACACTGGGGACCAGTGTCCATCAAGTGAGGAGGATGTGTAGCGGGGTGTCATATTTAGGGGGAGCATCTGAGTGGTAACTAGGCTCAGATGCACTAATTGTTAGGTTTCATGGACCATTTCTATCCCTGGGAGATAGTACTGGTGTGCAGTTCCCTGGGGCCTATGGGTGGCGCTGTTGCCATGGGCCCGGGTTGAACCACAGTACAAGGTTGTGCCTCTTTTTGTCCCCTCTCGGCAGCAGTACGGTGGGGCGGGGAACCTGCTGTGCCTGTCGGGAGAGGATATAAAAGGGGGCTGCCATCTTCCAGAGGGGTCGACGCCCAGGCACCTTAGGCCTGGGTGTGTGTGTGTGTCGCCTCTGGGTGCCCTAGGCCCGGAGGCCTGGTCAGTTCTGCACTCAGGCACCTTAGGCCTGAGTGCGTGTGGGTTGTCTTTGGGTGCCCTAGGCCTGGAGACGGAGCTGCTGTTCCATCCCAGACACCTTCAGTCTGGGGTGAGGTACTTTGGTGTGGGCCCGGAACCCAGCAACTTTCGGCTGGGGTCCGCTACGGATCAAGGCTCCCAGGGATCTGCCTTGCGAGGGGACCCATATCCAGGACGAGGAGGCAAGGGAGGTGACCCTTTCTGAAGACCCAGCGCAGAGTCGTGGTGACAGAAGGGGCCTGTGGTAACTCTCCGGCGGGATGTTCTTATCCTAAAAAGGGCTAAGTTACTCAAGGAAGGAAGTGCGGGTTCTTTATGTCACAGTGGCAGTGACTCTACGCACACCAGGTCAGTGGCAGTGACTTGCAACTATTCACCCGGTCAGTGGCAGTGACCAACCCCATGGTCCGTGGCAGGGACCATGCGCCAAGCCTGTTCTTGCTAATCAGAGCAGGAGAAACCTTGAATTAAGTTTGTGCCTGGACCTCCTCCCACCTTATCTGACCCGTGTTTGTCTCAACCCGTCTGCTCTCAAAGAGACTATTTATTGTCCTTAAGAATAAATAAGAAGTTGGACTTTTCAGTTGGTGTGGACAGTTGCTTACTGGGGAGAATTAAGGACTTGTTTCTGGCTACCCCAGAAACTAGGTCAGCTCTGGAGGTTTTAAACACTGGCTGCAAGTAGGCCCGAGAAAACGAACACCGCTCAACCTCCACATCCAGGAGGGTACGGGCTTGTGGTGCGGTGTGCCTCATTCTTTCCTGCGAAGGAGACAACATATAAGAAAAGCAGGTAAAGGCTGGGGTGGGTGCGCTACAGCAGCAATAAGCATTTAGAAGAAATTAAAAACACAATCAGTAAAAAACAAACAAATAAGGAGGTAGCAAAAGTAGTAGCCTTTGTAAAAGGATACATACCATAAACAAGGTAAAGGTGAACTCTTGCCTCACCTTTAGGGATGAGCTCGGTGTTCGAGTCGAACATACGTTCGACTCGAACATCGGCTGTTCGATCGTTCGACGAAGATCGAACGATTTGGGCCGTTCGCGCCTAATTCGAGTGACGCGAACGGCCCACAATGCACTACGCCATCGCAGTGTCATCCAGGCGCTGTGATTGGCCAAGCATGCACTGTGACCCCGCATGCTTGGCCAATCACAGCGCCGGCAGCGAGGAGAGCAATGATTGGCCACAGGCAGGATGAATGTGGCCAATTATTGCTGAGGGTGTTTAGTACACGCCCCACACTATAAAAGGCCGCCAGCACGGCGGCCTAGTGTAGTGTGTTCCGGAGCAGGGAAAGAGAAGCATAGGCAGGGACAGTGACATTTTTTTTTCTTGCTTAACCTGGATTCCTTTAGTTTAGGGAAAGAGAAGGATAGGTAGGGAGAGTGTCAGTGTGTTTTACTGTGCTAATCCTTGTTTGTAGGGACAGGGAAGGACAGTGAGGGAAATTCTCCTTGTGCTATACTGTGCTAAAGCATTGATCATCAACCATCTTTAAAAAAACATTTTTTATAGGGACAGAAAACTATAGGTAGGGAGAGTGTCAGTGTGTTTTACTGTGCTAATCCTTGTTTGTAGGGACAGGGAAGGACAGTGAGGGAAATTCTCCTTGTGCTATACTGTGCTAAAGCATTGATCATCAACCATCTTTAAAAAAAAACATTTTTTATAGGGACAGAAAACTATAGGTAGGGGGAGTGTCAGTGTGTTTTACTGTGCTAATCCTTGTTTGTAGGGACAGGGAAGGACAGTGAGGGAAATTCTCCTTGTGCTATACTGTGCTAAAGCATTGATCATCAACCATCTTTAAAAAAACATTTTTTATAGGGACAGAAAACTATAGGTAGGGAGAGTGTCAGTGTGTTTTACTGTGCTAATCCTTGTTTGTAGGGACAGGGAAGGACAGTGAGGGAAATTCTCCTTGTGCTATACTGTGCTAAAGCATTGATCATCAACCATCTTTAAAAAAACATTTTTTATAGGGACAGAAAACTATAGGTAGGGAGAGTGTCAGTGTGTTTTACTGTGCTAATCCTTGTTTGTAGGGACAGGGAAGGACAGTGAGGGAAATTCTCCTTGTGCTATACTGTGCTAAAGCATTGATCATCAACCATCTTTAAAAAAACATTTTTTATAGGGACAGAAAACTATAGGTAGGGAGAGTGTCAGTGTGTTTTACTGTGCTAATCCTTGTTTGTAGGGACAGGGAAGGACAGTGAGGGAAATTCTCCTTGTGCTATACTGTGCTAAAGCATTGATCATCAACCATCTTTAAAAAAACATTTTTTATAGGGACAGAAAACTATAGGTAGGGAGAGTGTCAGTGTGTTTTACTGTGCTAATCCTTGTTTGTAGGGACAGGGAAGGACAGTGAGGGAAATTCTCCTTGTGCTATACTGTGCTAAAGCATTGATCATCAACCATCTTTAAAAAAACATTTTTTATAGGGACAGAAAACTATAGGTAGGGAGAGTGTCAGTGTGTTTTACTGTGCTAATCCTTGTTTGTAGGGACAGGGAAGGACAGTGAGGGAAATTCTCCTTGTGCTATACTGTGCTAAAGCATTCCTCATCAACCATCTTTGAAATCCTTGTTTTTTGGACAGTCAGGGAAATTGTCATTGTGCTATTCTGTGCGAAAGCAATCATCTTCAACCATATTTAGAAATCCTTAAGTAAAGGGACAGAGAAGGACACCTGAAGGTAGCCCTTATTGCTTTTTTCCCATCTCCCTGCAGGCCATCCATTAGAATGTCTGGAAGGCAAACAAGGAGAGGCAGACAGTCAGGAGGCAATAAAAGAGGGCAAGCAGGCTCTGTGTCTGGGGGCAACAGTGCTGGTCGTGGACGCGGTGCATTGTCATCAGCACATGGCCATGGGACACGCTTGTCCTTCTTTTCGGCAGCTGGACATGTTGAGCCACATCATGCCGAAGACTTGGTAGAGTGGATGACCAAGCCCTCCTCCTCCTCCTCATCCTCTCTCACCCAGGCTCAGGGTACTGGCAAAGCAGCTGCCAAAGCGTCCTCTTCCCTGGTATCAATGTCAGACTCATCATCAGTCACTCCTTCCCCAGACCCACCATGTCCTCCTCCTGAGGAGTCCCCCGAACTGTTTGAGCACAGTGTTGGGTACATGCTCCAGGAGGATGCCCAGCGTTTCGAAGGGTCTGATGATGAAACCCAGCTACAGGAAGGCAGTAGCGTGAGAGCAGACAGAGGGGATGCTCAAGAAGGACACCAATCTGGCAGTCATGTTCCAGCAGCTGCAGCATACTGCCAGATTGGCTCCAGTGATGAGGAGGGAGGGGATGATGAGGTCACTGACTCCACGTGGGTGCCTAATAGGAGAGAGGAGGAGGAGGAGGATGAGGAGGAGGCACATCTCCAACGAGGCAGGATGCCCTTTGGTGGCCAGCGTAAGGGCAGTACACCGACGGAATCACACCGCAGAGCTCCGCCTGTGCAGGGCGCTGCCTCTGCCCGTCATTCAAAAAGTTCTTTGGTGTGGGCCTTTTTTGAGGCTAGTGCATCAGATCGCACAGCTGCTGTTTGCAACATATGTCTCAAGCATATATCGCGTGGCCAAAACATCAGCCGCTTGGGTACCACATGCCTGACCAGACATATGTTGACCTGCCATGCAGCTCGTTGGCAAGCCTACCTCAAAGACCCACACCAAAGAACAAAGCGCACCTCTCCTTGCACCGCATCAGCTGGGATCTCCAACCCCACTATAACTTCAGTCCTCTCTGAAACATGCACTGAGAGGAATGAAGGTGTAGAATTAGGTGTGTCACAGCCAAGTACTTGCGGCCACTCTGCTAGCAGTACACCGACGTCCGATTCTAGCCGGCAAATTTCCCTGCCCCAGCTGCTGGACCGTCGAAAGAAGTTCACTCCCAGCCATCCACATGCCCAGCGGTTGAATGCTAGCTTGGCTAAATTGCTAGCACTTCAACTGCTGCCTTTTCAGTTGGTAGACTCGGCCCCCTTCCGTGAGTTTGTGCAATGTGCGGTTCCTCAGTGGCAGGTTCCCAAACGCCACTTTTTCTCACGGAAGGCTATTCCGGCTCTCTACCGGCATGTGGAAGGCAATGTCTTGGCCTCGCTGGACAGGGCGGTCAGCGGTAAGGTGCATATTACCGCTGACTCATGGTCCAGCAGGCATGGACAGGGACGTTACCTTTCTTTCACGGCCCATTGGGTCACTCTTTTGGCAGTTGGGAAGGATGCAGGACAAGGTGCAGTAGTGTTGGAGGTTGTTCCACCGCCACGCCTCCAAAATGCTACTACTGGTTGTGACACACCTCTCTCCTCCACCCCCTCCTCTTCTTCTTCCTCCATGGCCTCTTCCTGTGCTTTGTCCTCTGAACCAACGGTGCTCCGTAGCCGTTCAAGGGGCTACGCAAGTACGCAGGCAAAAAGATGCCATGCCGTGCTTGCGCTGGTGTGTTTGGGGGACAGAAGCCACACTGGGGCAGAGGTCCTGTCTGCTCTGCAGGGCCAGGCCGAGAGGTGGTTGACGCCATGCCAGCTTAAGCCAGGAATGGTGGTTTGCGACAATGGCACCAACCTCCTCTCCGCCCTCCGACAGGGACAACTGACCCATGTGCCCTGTGTGGCTCACGTCCTTAACCTGGTGGTGCAGCGGTTCTTGGGCAGGTACCCGGGCTTACAGGATGTCCTGAGGCAGGCCAGGAAAGTCTGTGTGCATTTCCGCAGATCTTATAATGCCAGTGCTCGCCTGGCTGAGCTGCAAAAGGAGTTGAACCTGCCCAAGAACCGCCTTATATGTGACATGCCCACCAGGTGGAACTCAACGTTGGCCATGCTGCAGCGGCTGCACACGCAGCAGAGGGCCATCAATGAGTACCTGTGCGACTACGGCACCAGGACAGGGTCAGGGGAGCTTGGTTTTTTTTCTCCACGCCAGTGGGGCATGATCAGGGATGCATGCACTGTCCTGGCACCATTTGAGGAGGCCACGAGGATGGTGAGCAGTGACAGTGCATGCATCAGTGACACTGTACCTCTTGTCCACCTGTTGGAGCACACGCTGCGTGGAATAATGGACAGGGCACTTGAGGCAGAACAGAGGCAGGAAGAGGAGGACTTCCTTGCCTCTCAAGGCCCCCTTTACCCAGACAGTGTTCCTTCTGTCCCACCCATCGCACAGGAAGAGGAGGAGGAGGAGGAGGATTGTGTCAGCATGGAGGTGGAGGCTGGCACTCAGCATCATCAGCAGCAGTCTTTTAGGGATGATTTACAGTCCCAAGAAACCAGTGGACTTGTACGTGGCTGGGAGGAGGTGGCTGCGGATCATGTCGTCCTTAGTGACCCAGAGGACTCCGGACCGAATGCCTCAGCTAACCTACGCTGCATGGCCTCCCTGATCCTGCAAAGTCTGCGGAAGGATCCTCGTATTCTTCGGATCAAGGAGAGGGACCATTACTGGCTGGCCACTCTCCTTGATCCACGGTACAAGGGTAAGGTTGCGGACCTTATGTTACCGTCACAGAGGGAGCAGAGGATGAGACAACTCCGGGAGGCCTTGCAGAAAGGTCTGTGCAACGCGTTCCCAGAGACTGGGAGGTTACAAACTCCTGGTCCTGGACAACGAGTTGCTGAGGCTTCGGCCAGTCAAAGAAGGAGCGGTGGGGAAGGTGGCCGTCTGACCGATGCGTTCAGACAATTCTTTAGTCCGCAGCCCCAAAGTATGATCGGTTCCAGCAACCATCGCCAGCGTCTGATAAACATGGTGCAGGAATATCTAGGGGCAAGGTCAGACTTGGACACCTTCCCCACCGAAAATCCTCTGGCTTACTGGGTCTTGAGGATGGATCACTGGCCAGAGCTTGCACAGTATGCAATTGAGCTACTGGCCTGTCCTGCATCCAGCGTTCTTTCGGAACGCACATTCAGTGCTGCTGGAGGATTTGTCACGGATCACAGGGTGCGCCTGTCCACCGACCCGGTTGATCGACTGACTTTCATCAAGATGAACCAGTCTTGGATCACCACCAGCTACCACACACCTGATGCTGATATAACAGACTAATTGATTTTAACATGTCACATCCCTTCAAGACTGATGCTGAGTGCCTGTGCTGTTATGTTGACTGGCTATCCTCCTCCTCCGAGTCCTCAATGATACGATTGATGATGATAGCTTGGAAGATCATTTTTGTTTATGGGTGCCGCCACCAGTGGCTAAGGCCCAATTTTTCAGCCCCTGTTTAATAGGGGCGTGTAATTACAATTTTTGAAGCAATACTTTGCAACAGGGCTCATTGCTGTGCTCCAAGTACAGTATCTGTGAGGGGTTGCAGTGTTGTGCCACCAGTGCCTAAGGCCCAATTTTTCAGCCCCTGTTCAACAGGGGCATGTAATTACAATTCTTGATCTAATAATTCACAGCAGGGCCCATTGCTGCACCCACCAAGAGTAACTCTGAGGGCTTACAGTGTTGTGGCAACGCCACCACCACCACCACCACGAAAGGCCCAATTTTTCAGCCCCTGTTCAAAAGGGGCATGTAATTACAATTCTTGATCTAATAATTCACAGCAGGGCCCATTCCTGCACCCACCAAGAGTAACTCTGAGGGCTTACAGTGTTGTGGCAACACCACCACCACCACCACCACCACGAAAGGCCCAATTTTTCAGCCCCTGTTCAACAGGGGCATGCAATTACAATTCTTGATCTAATAATTCACAGCAGGGCCCATTGCTGCACCCACCAAGAGTAACTGTCAGGGCTTACAGTGTTGTGGCACCAGCACCACCATCAAAGGCCCAATTTTTACTACCACTGTTCAACAATTATATGTAATTACAATTCCTGATATAATAGTTGACAGCAGGGCGTTCCAGCACCAACCAAGAGTAACTGTGAGTGCTTACAGTGTTGTGCCAACACCAACAACTAAGGGGCCTATTTCTGCAGAGTATATACGGCAGGTCCCTACTTTCAAACATCCAACTTACAAACGACTCCTACTTGCAAACGCAAGAAGACAACAGGAAGTGAGAGGAAATCTACCCCTAGGAAGGAAAATTCTCTCCTGTAAGAATTAATATGGGAGAAAGGTGTCTCCTCTGTACTGATGCTTTATCACCAATCCTTGTTTCAAGAAAAACACCACATTTCAAAAACAGTTGTCATTGGGACGGAAAGTGAGGTGAAATGTTCTGAACAGGGGCACAGACAGCAAAACAAATGTTACAGGGGTGATAACCCTTACCTATGTTTTCCAAAAAGTTTAAAAATAGATTTTTGGGCTGGAGCTACACTTAAACAATGTACCTGTTCAAAATTACAAACACATTCTACATAAGAACAAACCTACAGTCCCTGTCTTGTATGCACCGCCTGTATACGGCTGTTCAGAGTATATAGGGCCTTTTTTATTTTGTGTGCGGTGTTCCCCTTAATATCCATACAAGACCCAAAGGGGCTGGTAATGGGCTGGGGTAGGGGGGGGGGGGGGTCATGGGGTAGCTATGCCATTTTTCTTAAAGATTTTCATCCATATTACCGGGACCAGACATTACATTAAAGCCGCAAGCAGTTTTAAATGGCTTTTTTTTCCTTTAGAAGTGTCATTTTGTGCAGGGACAGTTCTAAACACGGGAAACACGTGGCACTTCACAGGCATACTTTAGACACCCCCCAGGTACGATATTTAAAGGAATATTTGACTTTTTTTTTTCACTTTATGCATCATTAAAATGACTGCTCCCGAAAAACGACCGTTTTTAAAACTTCTTTTTGCATTGATACATGTCCCCTGGTGCAGAACCCAGGTTCCCAAACCCTTTTTAGGACAATAACATGCATAATAGTCGTTATAATTAGCACTTTAGAATTCGAACGTTCGCATCCATTGTATTTAATAGGGTTCTAATGTTCGTACGAACGTTCGGTCCGTTCGCGGGTTCTGGTGCGAACCGAACCCGGGGGTGTTCGGCTCATCACTACTCACCTTCAGGCTTGTACTGTTGTGCATTGCTTCTCACAACATGCACTAGAAACTTCAGTAAGTCAGACAGAGCCAACACAATTTCCTGGCTGGAGGACATCCAGCATCATCTAGCTCTTTCCTGCGCAGACTGATTATCCCTGTCCTGTCTCTTTCATTCATTGGATTTCAGTTCTTTCAATCAATGAAGCTCAGCATCACCTGTGTGCATTACCTAAGGCTGTCTAACTCCTCCCACGAGGCAGTACACTGCTTGCATCAGGGATGAGGGCTATTGAGAGGAATACTGAGGCAGGGTGCTTTGATGTTAGCACCCAGTTGGCCCCCGCCCATAAACTATGATCTGCCTCCGTTGTATAGGGAAGCACAAAAGCCCAGGGATGATGTCACCGGGGTTATAACAAATATAAGATGAAAATGTTGGTTGTAGGCTGGTCTGTAAGTTGAGCTGGGAATTTCTTTGGTTTTCTTTTGCATGCATTGCCCTTCCATGTGCTCTTAAGGCCAGTTATAGGTGAGGGCACGGGCCATCTGTTTGTACTGTTAAAATATTGATGAGGGGATGCACTCAGGAATGGACTGGCCATAGGGACTACCGGGAGTTTCCCGGTGGGCCGATGGCTCAGTGGGCCGTTTAAAAAAAAATATATAATTTTTATTTTTATTTTTTTGTGGCCCGTTTTTTTATGCAGTTTGGCGGCAGCGGGAGCGTGGCAGCAAACAGCGGCCCTCACAAAAAAAAAAAATATATATATATTTTTTTGTTGCCCGTTTTTTTTATGCAGTTCGGCGGCAGTGGGAGTGTGGCAGCAAACAGTGGCGGGGATTCGGGGAAGGTGGTCATTGAGGAGGGCAGTTGGATGTAAAATTCCGAGGGAGAAGAGCTCCACCCCCTCCCTGACCACCGAAGAGGCGGACAGTAGCGAGTGCGGCCACCCCGGCGCTCCCAGAACCTCGATTCCTCCACCTCCTCTCTGTTCCAGGAACCATTCGGCCTGGGCCGGAGGGCAGGCTGACTGGGAGCCCGGAGGAAGAGAACATGCACCGCTGTAAGGAGCAGAGCAGCGTGAGCAGCACCCCCCGGATCAAGAGGGAGACTCGGCGCTGCCGCTGATGGCCATCAGGTACCTGGCATCCTACACAAACATGCCAGAACACTGAGACAGCGGGGAGGTGAGCAGAGGAGGGACTGCAGAAAGGGACAGTGCTATGTGGTCTGTCTCAGCCCTCCCCTCTGTCTCTCTGCCCCCTCTGTCTCTCAGCCCCCCCCATTTGTCCCTCAGTCCCCCCTCTTTCAGCCCCCTCCTTTGTCTCTCAGCCCCCTCCACTATCTCTCAGACCCCTCCTCTGTCTCTCAGACCCCCCCTCTGTCTCTCAGACCCCCCTCTGTCTCTCAGAACCCCCCTCTGTCTCTCAGACCCCTCCTCTGTCTCTCAGACCCCTCCTCTATCTCTCAGCTCTCCTCCTCTGTCTCTCAGCTCTCCTCCTCTGTCTCTCAGCTCCCCTTATGCCTCTCAGACCCCCCCACTGTCTCTCAGCCCCCTCATCTATCTCTCAGCTCTCCCCCTCTGTCTCTCAGCTCTCCCCCTCTGTCTCTCAGCCCCCTCTGTCTCTCAGCTCTTCCTCTGTCTCTTAGCTCCCCCCTCTGTCTCTCAGACCCCCCCTCTGTCTATCAGCTCTCCTCCTCTGTCTCTCAGCTCTCCTCCTCTGTCTCTCAGCTCTCCTCCTCTGTCTCTCAGCTCTCCCCCTCTGTCTCTCAGCTCTCCCCCTCTGTCTCTCAGCTCCCCCCTCTGTTTCTCAGCTCCCCCCTCTGTCTCTCAGACCCCCCTCTGTCTCTCAGACCCCTCCACTGTCTCTCAGCCCCCCCTCTGTCTCTCAGCCTCCCTCTGTCTCTCAGCTTCCCCTGTCTCTCAGCCCCCCTCTTTTAGCCCCTCCTCTGTCTCTCAGCTCCCCTCTATCTCTCAGACCCCCCTCTGTCTCTCAGACCCCCCCTCTCTCTATCAGCTCTCCTCCTCTGTCTCTCAGCTCTCCTCCTCTGTCTCTCAGCTCTCCTCCTCTGTCTCTCAGCTCTACCCCTCTGTCTCTCAGCTCCCCCTCTGTTTCTCAGCTCCCCCCTCTGTCTCTCAGACCCCCCTCTGTCTCTCAGACCCCTCCACTGTCTCTCAGCCCCCCCTCTGTCTCTCAGCCCCCCTCTGTCTCTCAGCTCCCCTGTCTCTCAGCCCCCCCTCTGTCTCTCAGCTCCCCCTCTGTCTCTCAGCCCCCCTCTGTCTCTCAGCTCCCCCTCTGTCTCTCAGCTCCCCCTCTGTCTCTTAGACCCCCCTCTGTCTCTCTGCCCCCCCTTGTCTCTCGGTTCCCGTGTCTCTCAGTCCCCCCCTCTTTTAGCCCCTCCTCTGTCTCTCAGCTCCCCTCTATCTCTCAGACCCCCCTCTGTCTCTCAGACCCCCCCTCTGTCTATCAGCTCTCCTCCTCTGTCTCTCAGCTCTCCTCCTCTGTCTCTCAGCTCTCCCCCTCTGTCTCTCAGCTCCCCCCTCTTGTCTCTCAGCTCCCCCCTCTGTTTCTCAGCTCCCCCTCTGTCTCTCAGACCCCCCTCTGTCTCTCAGACCCCCCCTCTGTCTCTCAGACCCCTCCACTGTCTCTCAGACCCCTCCACTGTCTCTCAGCCCCCCTCTGTCTCTCAGCCCCCCTCTGTCTCTCAGCTCCCCCTGTCTCTCAGCTCCCCCTGTCTCTCAGCTCCCCCTCTGTCTCTCAGCCCCCCTCTGTCTCTCAGCCCCCCTCTGTCTCTCAGCTTCCCCTCTATCTCTCAGCTCCCCCTCTGTCTCTTAGACCCCCCTCTGTCTCTCAGCCCCCCCCTTTGTCTCTCAGTTCCCGTGTCTCTCAGTCCCCTCCCTCTTTTATCCCCTCCTCTGTCTCTCAGCTCCCCTCTGTCTCTCAGACCCCCCTCTGTCTCTCAGACCCCTCCTCTGTCTCTCAGCTCTCCTCCTCTGTCTCTCAGCTCTCCTCTCTGTCTCTCAGCTCCCCCTGTCTCTAAGACCCCTCCACTGTCTCTCAGCTCCCCTCCACTGTCTCTCAGCTCCCCTCCACTGTCTCTCAGCTCCCCTCCACTGTCTCTCAGCTCCCCCTCTGTCTCTCAGCTTCCCCCTCTGTCTCTCAGCTTCCCCCCCTGTCTCTCAGCTCCCCCTCTGTCTCTCAGCTCCCCCTCTGACTTTCAGCTCCCCCTCTGTCCCTCAGCTCCCTCCCATGGTCTCTCAGCTCCCTCCCATTGTCTCTCAGCTCCCTCCCATTGTCTCTTAGCTCCCTCCCATTGTCTCTCAGCTTCTTCCTCTGTCTCTCAGCTTCCTCCTCTGTCGCTCAGACCCCTCCTCTGTCTCGCAGACCCCTCCTCTGTCTCGCAGACCCCTCCTCTGTCTCTCAGCCCCCTCCTCTGTCTCTCAGCCCCCTCCTCTGTCTCTCACCATTCATTTCAATGGGCAGGAGTGGTGTGTACACCGCTCCTCCACCGCCCCAAAGATGCTGCTTGGAGGACTTTCACACTGGGACTGCAGCAGAAGCGTTTTTCAGGGGCTTTACAGGCGCTATTTTTAGGCCTAAAGCGCCTGAAAAACGCCTCAGTTTGAAAGGGGTCCTACACTCACACCCTCTCTTTTACACTCACTCCCTCTCTCTTACACTCACCCCCCTCTCTCACCCACCCCCTCTCATCCCCTTTCCCTCAACCCTCCCTCTCTCTCTCTCTCTCATTCCCCTCTCACTCACCCTCTCATGATATACAATAATGGATGTAGGGGCCTTTTAGTGGGCGTGATTTTTTGGGGAGGTGGGGGGCAGCATTTTATTGAATTAAAGTGGGCCGGTCTGGATGAAGTCCAGGGCCAAATTTTGGTCCCAGTCCAGCCCTGGATGCACTGGACACCTTTGCTGCAATAGTGCTATATGCTGGGTGTCCAGTGCGCCCTTGTGCCTTTAGATAGAGGTGGGCTCCCTCCAGGCTCACCTTCCTTGTGTCTATACATTATAATGCATGTGCTTCCACTGTGGAGGCTCTCAAAATTTAGAGTTAGGACTACAGAAAATACTGGGGTGCCTTGATAGGGCTCTGTAGCTTATGCATACCTCCCAACTATCTGAGATGGGAATGAGGGACACCAATTCTCAAAATTATGTAGGCATAGGACACAACCCCTGCCATGCCCCCTTAACCACTTCCCGCCCAGTCAATAGCGAATTGACGTCCGGGAAGTGGTTGCAATATCGATACTGGACGTCATATGACGTCCTGCAGGATATTGCCTTGCGCGCGCCCGCGGGGGCGCGCAGCGCGGTGATCGGGGACGGCATGTGTCCCTCGGACACATCGCTTCCCCGATCACGGTAAACAGCCAATTTCATTGGCTGTTTACCATGTGATCGGCTGTGTCAAAGTCACAGCCGATCACCTGTCAAAACAAACTCGGCGGCGCGCTCCGTGCGCGCCGCCACAGGCTTGCAGAGCGCGGATCGGGGAAGGCGAGTGTCCCTTGGACACAGCGCGTCCCCGATCAGAGTAAACAGCCAATGAATTGGCTGTTTACCACGTGACCGGCTGTGTCCAATCACAGCCAGTCACAAATGTAAACAAACTCCACAGGAGTTACTACCTGATCCCTGCTCTCTCCTCACACACCGATCTGTGAGGAGAGAGAAGAGATCAGTAAGTTAGCTCAGTGTAGTTTGTCTACATAAGTTTACAGTGCACAACACGCCCCCCCATAAAGAGGACCTGTCACACAGCCCAGCACATCAATCAGCCCAGCCAATCAGCCCATCTGTCAATCAGCCCATCTGTCAATCAATCAGCCCATCTGTCAATCAATCAGCCCATCTGTCAATCAATCAGCCCATCTGTCAATCAATCACCCCACCTGTCAATCAATCACCCCATCTGTCAATCAATCAACCCATCTGTCAATCAATCAATCAGCCCATCTGTCAATCAATCAGCCCATCTGTCAATCATCTGTCACAGGCCCACCTCCATCGGTACCGCCATTGGCACCGCCACACAGGCTACCAGTACCGCCATCGGTACCAGTACCACCACCAGTACCGCCACCAGGCCCAGCATCTATACTGCCACACAGGCCCGCTACCAGTATCACCACTAGTGCCGCCATCGGTACCACCACCAGTACCACCACCCGTACCACCGTCGGTAGTGCCACCACCACCTGTACCACCACCTGTACCGCCATCGGTACCATCACCACCCGTACCACCACCACCTGTACCGCCATCGGTACCACCACCACCTGTACCGCCATCGGTACCACCACCACCCATACCGCCATCGCTACCACCACCACCCGTACCGCCATCGGTACCCGCCGCCACCACCACCACCCGTACCGCCATTGGTACCACCACCACCCATACCGCCATCGGTACCACCACACAGGCCCACCACTAATACCTCCATCGGTACTACCACACAGACCGCCACCACTACCACCAGCAGTACCATTACACAGGCCCACCAATAAGCACTGCCATAATGTCCCAAAGGGTTTACACACCTGAGGAGGCATATGCCATTCTTGCCATGTCGGATGATGAGAGCAGCGGGGAGCTCCCATTATCCGATTCTGGTTCGGAATACGAGCCAGTGGAGGATAGTGGCTCAGAGTCCGAGTCCCCGGAGGAAACCGTCCCTCCCAAAAGAATGCGATCGGCACCAAGATCAGCACCAAGATCAGGAGAACTGCCCACCACCAGCAGCGCCATACCCCAGGAAGAGGAGCCCAGTACAAGCAATGGAAATGCACGCCCAACCCGAAGAATCCAGCCCCAATCCTACCTTCCCGATGCCCTGGCAAACCCCTTATGGTTGCCTGCCAACTCAGGATCCGCTATCATCCCCCCTTTCACCGCACAGCCAGGTGTGCAGCCCGACACTACAAATTTTTCTAAATTTGATTATTTTTGTTTATTTTTCCCACAAGATTTGCTGCAGAATATAGTGGATCAAACGAATCTGTATGCATCCCAATTTATTGCTGCCAACCCCGATTCTTCCTACGCCCGCATGTTCCAGTGGCGGCGTCTAACATTGGAGGAATTTAAATTATTTTTGGGCCTTATGTTCAATATGGGGCTTACAAAAAAGAACGAAGTCCATTCATATTGGTCCAAACGCCCCATCCAACACATGCCCATATATTCCGCTGTCATGTCCAGGAAAAGATACGACATGATTATGCGCTTTCTCCACTTCAATGACAATTCACAGTGCCCTCCCCGAGATCATCCCAACTACGACAAATTGTACAAGATACGCCCCCTAATCAATGCCTTTTCCCAGCGATTTGAAGAAGTTTTCATCCCAGACCAAAAAATTTGTGTGGACGAGTCCCTCGTACATTTCACCGGCCGACTGCAGTTCAAGCAGTACATACCAAGCAAGAGAGCCAGGTATGGGTTAAAATTAAATAAATTATGTGATCGAGCCACTGGATACGTCTGCAAATTCAGGATCTACGAAGGCAAAGACTCCCAGCTCCAGCCCCGTGATTGCCCCACATATATTGGAACCAGTGGGAAAATTGTCTGGGAGTTGGCATACCCCCTGTTCGGAAAAGGTTACCATTTATATGTTGATAATTATTATACCAGCCTGCCCCTTTTTCGCCACCTTTACAGTAAACAAACCCCGGCCTGCGGTACCTTCAAAAAAAACCGGAAGGGATTCCCACAAAATTTATTGACAAAAAAATTGCGACCTGGAGAATCGGCATCCATGAGGAACGAGGAGGTGTTGGCCATGAAGTGGAGGGACAAGAAAGATGTCCACATCCTCTCTACGATCCACAATGACACCATGGTGGAGATCCCAAGAAGACGCGGCTCCATTGTAAAGCCTGAATGTGTCCACGACTACAATTTGTACATGGGGGGGGGGGGTGGATTTAAACGACCAGATGCTACAGCCCTACTTATCAACCAGAAAGTCCCATTATTGGCACAAAAAAGTTGCGTTTCACCTGTTTCACATGGCCCTTTTTAATTCGTTTGTCTGCTACCAAAAAGCAACTCAAAATCACCGAGTCCACTACCTCCAATATATCGAAGATATCATCGATGCCCTCATTTACCAACAAGATCCCGCCCCAGGAAGCATTCGCTCTGATAGTGTGAGTCGGCTTCACGAGCGACACTATCCCTTTAGCATCCCCCCCACAGAATCTGGAAGAAGACGCCAAAAGAAATGCCGTGTATGCAGCAGAGGAGGAGTAAGAAGAGACACCAGCTATTATTGTCCCGATTGTCCCTCCCAACCTGGCCTGTGCATCGGAAATTGCTTCAAAAATTATCATACATCCATTAGTTCCCCTTATTATTAACAGACTGCCACTTCCCTATTTGCCTGCTACCATGTTACTAACTACCTTCCATGTTAATTAACTGACCCTGGCCTGTTTACCGACGATGCCTCTGCCTGCCGATTTAAACCACGTTTCTGACTTCCACGTGTACCGACCTTGGCCTGTTAATCGACCATGTTTTTGCCTGCCACTTGGACTGATCTTTTGGCCATCTACTTTTAGTACACAGGGGTCTCACATATGTGAGGGGCTTCAGAATAGCGTTCTGAGTAGAGAAAAACAGTTTTTCGTTTTCTGTGCTCCAAGAACAGGGTCTGGTTGCCCGGAGGCTTCAAAGCGATTTGGGTGGGAGAAGACTCTACCCCTGTCCCCCTGGCCCTAAGCTTGATGGTCCTTCCTGCTGCCTGGACCAATAATTTGGCTGTGCTGACCATATTACTGCCTGTAATGACCCATGACATTATGGACCATGTTTCTTCCTGCTGCTTGGACCAATACTTTGGCTGTGTTGACCATATATCTGCCTGCTGCCTCTACTGACTTTGGACAGCATTTCTGCCGGGACACCTCTGCCTGCTACCTGGACCTGTGCTTTGGCTGTGCTCTGGCTGTGCTGACAGTATCTCTGCCTGTGCCAACTATGGACAGTATTCCTGCCTGCTGCCTGGATGATTGCTTTTGCTGTCGCTGACCTCATCCCTGCCTGCTGCCTGGACCGATGCTCTCCTCTGTGGACCACTGCACTTCTAAAACCACAGGTAATCTTTTGTTATTTGGTATGTACCTGCTATGTGTTAGATATATAAAGGGCCTTCAAAAATGTGATCGGTAGTCAGAAAATGATATGTGCAATTAATGCTGCTAGAATGCCTGGAGGTGCTACTTGGATGTTGGGCCTCTGTATGTGGCCAGGCTGTGTAAAAGTCTCAAACATGTGGTATCGCCATACTCAGGAGGAGTAGCAGAATGCATTTTGGGGTGTAATTTTTGCTATGTACATATTATGTGTTAGAAATATCTTATAAATTGACAACTTTGTGTAAAAAAAATGCATTTTCATTTTTTCTCCACATTTTCCAAAACCTTCTGGAAAAAAATGAACCGTTCAAAAGACTCATAATGCCTCATAGATTATACGTTGGGGTGTGTGCTTTCAAAAATGGGGTCATTTTGTGGAAAATTCTATTGTCCTGGTGCTCCAGGGCCTTCAAAATTGTAATAGGTGGTTGAGAAAGGATATGTGCGATTTATGCTTGTAGAACGCCTGAAAGTGCTACTTCAATGTTGGGCCTCTGTATGTGGCCAGGCTGTGTAAAAGTCTCACACATGTGGTATCGCTATACTCAGGAGGAGTAGCAGAATGCATTTTGGGGTGTTATTTTTGCTATGTATATGCTATGCGTTAGAAATATCTTATAAATGGACAACTTTGTGTAAAAAAAATGCATTTTCATTTTTTCTCCACATTTTCCAAAACCTTCTGGAAAAAAATGAACCGTTCAAAAGACTCATAATGCTTCATAGATTATACGTTGGGGTGTGTGCTTTCCAAAATGGGGTCATTTTGTGGAAAATTCTATTGTCCTGGTGCTCCAGGGCCTTCAAAATTGTAATAGGTGGTTGAGAAAGGATATGTGCGATTTATGCTTGTAGAACGCCTGAAAGTGCTACTTCAATGTTGGGCCTCTGTATATGGCCAGGCTGTGTAAAAGTCTCACACATGTGGTATCGCTATACTCAGGAGGAGTAGCAGAATGCATTTTGGGTGTCATTTTTGCTATATATATGCTATGCGTTAGAAATATCTTATAAATGGACAACTTTGTGTAAAAAAAATGCATTTTCATTTTTTCTCCACATTTTCCAAAACCTTCTGGAAAAAAATGAACCGTTCAAAAGACTCATAATGCTTCATAGATTATACGTTGGGGTGTGTGCTTTCCAAAATGGGGTCATTTTGTGGAAAATTCCATTGTCCTGGTGCTCCAGGGCCTTCAAAAGTGTAATAGGTGGTTGAGAAAGGATATGTGCGATTTATGCTTGTAGAACGCCTGAAAGTGCTACTTCAATGTTGGGCCTCTGTATGTGGCCAGGCTGTGTAAAAGTCTCACACATGTGGTATCGCTACACTCAGGAGGAGTAGCAGAATGTATTTTGGGGTGTAGTTGCAATTATGCATATGCTGTGTGAGAGAAAAAAACTGTTAATATGACCAGTTTGTGTAAAAAAAATAAAATAAAAAAAAAAATTAAATTTTCCCAAGAATTGTGGGAAAAAAATACAACTTCAAAAAACTCACCACGCCTCTTAGTAAATACCTTGGACTGTCTACTTTCCAAAAAGGGGTAATTTTGGGGTATTTGTACTTTCCTCGCTTGTTAGTGTCTCAAGAAATGAGATATCCCTTCAGTACATCAGGCGTGATCAGATGTGATAAATTTTCAGTGATTGCCACCATAGTTTGTAGACTCTATAACTTTCACAAAGACCAAATAATATACACTAATTTGGGTTCATTTTACCAAAGATATGTAGCAGTATACATTTTGGCACAAATTTATGAAGAAAAATTACTTATTTGCAAAATTTTACAATAGAAACTAAAAAAAAGTGTTTTTTTTTTTTAAAAATTGCTGTTTTTTTGCTTATATCGCAAAAAATAAAAAACCCAGTGGCGATTAAATACCACCAAAAGAAAGCTCTATTTGTGAGAAGAAAATGATAAAAATTTTGTTTGGATACAGTGTAGCATGACTAAGTAATTGTCATTCAAAATGTGAGAGTACTGAAAGCTGAAAATTGGTCTGGGCGGGAAGGTGCATAAGTGCATGGTATTGAAGTGGTTAAAGGAGAATTGTGCAAAAAAAATAATATTATTACTTCCACCCACAAGTGTTTTTTTACAGCTACTATTGCTCTATTTTGGCTTTTGGAATTTATCAATGCAACAATTTAGAAATCGGATGAAAGGGTTAGCACTGGGAAACACTTTTGGTTTCTGAAAGAGGGACAGTCCCTCAAAATCAGGGACAGTTGGGAGCTATGGCTTATGCATGTATTTGCAAATGTGTCCAAACTAAACCCATTTTTAACGCATACTATTAAGGCCCGTACACACGACCGGATATTCCGACAACAATTTTGTGATGGACGTGTTTTGTCGGATAATCTGACCGTCTTTATGCTCCATCGGGCAATTGTTGTCAGAATTTCCGACAACAAATGTTGGATGGCCATGCTCTCAAATTTGTTCCGTCGGCTTATCCGATCGTGTGTACACAAGTCCGTCGGACTAAACTCCAAGGTACAAACACGCATGCTCCAAACCAATGCTAACCATCAGACAACATTAGCAGAAGTTGCCCAAAGGGTGGCGCTAAAGAGCTGAAAAAACACGTAGTTTCGTGTATGTTGGCTGAAAAAGTTCTGCCATCTGTATGCAGAACAACTTCACGGCCAACGCCCTTTGAACAAAAATCCACGGATTTGTCCGATGGAAGTCCGATCGTGTGTATGAGGCTTTAGACAGAAAAAAAGGGATTTTTATAACAGCTTACCTGTAAAATCCTTTTCTTGGAGTACATCACGGGACACAGAGCGACTTAGTCATTACTAATGGGTTATATAGTTTACCTTCAGGTGTTGGCACTGGCCAATTCCAAACCGGAAGTACCCTCCCCTATATAAGCCCCTCCCACCCGGGAGCACCTCAGTTTTGTAGCCAAGCAATAAGTGTCCCAAAAAGAGGGGTGGGAGCTCTGTGTCCCGTGATGTACTCCAAGAAAAGGATTTTACAGGTAAGCTGTTATAAAAATCCCTTTTTCTTTTTCGTACATCACGGGACACAGAGCGACTTAGTCATTACTAATGGGACGTCCCAAAGCAATGCCAAATGAGGGGGGGGTACATAAGCTGGGCGCCATCAGGCATGAGGATCTTTTGCGGCCTGCAACACACTGCGCCCAAAGGCGACATCCTCCTGACTTCTAACGTCTACCTGATAGAATCTAGTAAACGTGTGTACCGAAGACCATGTTGCGGCCTTACATACTTGAGCCAGGGAGGCCTGGTGATGCACTGCCCATGAAGTTCCAACCGCTCTTGTGGAGTGCGCCCTAACTTTGAACGGAGGCGGTCTCTTTCTCAAGCCATAGGCTTGTATTATGACCTGTCGAATCCACTTGGCTAAAGTAGATTTTGATGCTGCCTGACCCCTTCTGGGGCCTTCCGGCAGAACAAACAAAGAATCCGTTCTGCGAATCTGAGCAGTGGCTTTTAGATAAGCTTTAACTGCTCTTACCACATCCAAAGAATGTAATAACTTTTCCTCTACTGAGCTAGGTTTGGGGAAAAAAGAAGGAAGAACCACATCTTGGTTCAAATGAAACCTCGATACCACCTTAGGAAGAAAGGCTGGATGAGGACGTAATACTACTCTGTCCTTATGGACAACCAGATATGGCTCCTTACAGGACATAGCTGCTAATTCCGACACTCTTTTAGCCGAACAAATGGCTACTAAGAAAACCAATTTCCTGGTGAGAAGAACCAAGGAAATGTGTTGTAATGGTTCAAACGGTTGTTTCTGTAGAACCGACAGAACCAGGTTTAAGTCCCAAGGACATATGGGAATACTAACCGGAGGGCTAATACGCATCACTCCTTGTATAAAGGCTTTGACTAGTGAATGCGAAGCCAAGGGCCTTTGAAAAAATATTGACAAGGCCGAAATCTGACCCTTGATAGTAGTCAAGGCCAGTTTCCTATCTACAGCCCACTGTAGGAAGTCCAGAATCCTCCCTATCATGTACTTACGTGGATGCCATTTCTTGGTCTCACACCACGTAATGTACGCTTTCCAGATCCTATAATAGATCTGCCTGGATACCGGTTTCCTGGCATTGATCATGGTAGATACCACAGAATTAGAGAGCCCTCTCTTTTTCAGAATGTGGGCTTCACTAGCCAGGCCGTCAAACCTAGGGCTGGTAAGGAAGGGTGGTATATCGGTCCCTGCGAAAGCAGGTCCGGACGAAGTGGGAGGGTCCAAGGACTCCTCACTGACATTTTTACCATCTCCGCGTACCATGCCCTTCGGGGCCACGCTGGAGCCACCAGAATCACTGGTTTCTTTTCTACCCTGATTCTGCGGAGTAATCGCGGTAACAATTGTGGCGGTGGGAATGCATATATCAGCTTGAACCGATCCCAAGGGAACACTAGGGCATCCGAGCCGCAAGCTAGGGGATCCCTTGTGCGAGACACAAACCTGTCCACCTTTGCGTTGAATCTGGATGCTAGCAGATCTACATCCGGTGTTCCCCACCGCTGGCATATTGCCTGGAAAACCTCGGGGTGAAGAGACCATTCCCCCGGGCATAATTGTTGGCGACTTAGAAAGTCCGCTCTCCAATTTTCCACTCCTGGGATGAAAACCGCAGATATGGCTGGGACATATCTTTCTGCCCACTCCAGGATGCAATTTGCTTCCTTCTGGGCTGCACGACTTTTGGTGCCACCCTGATGATTGATATATGCCACTGCCGTGGCATTGTCTGATTGAATTCTGACAGGGGACCCCTGGAGTTTGGATGTCCATGCTACTAGGGCATACCGGGCTGCTCGTATCTCTAAGAGATTGATGGGCAGGGCCTTCTGCTTCTGACCACCTGCCCTGGAGAGACCATTGCTCCAGCACTGCCCCCCAGCCGATGAGGCTGGCATCTGTAGTGACCACCTTCCAAGAAACCGGACTGAAGGGTTTCCCTCTTTCCAGATTCTGGGGCACCAACCACCAATGGAGGCTCTTGCGAACGGAAGGGGACAGGGACATTGGTAAGTCTAAAGCCTGAACTTTTTTGTTCCAGGCTGACAGTATGGCCCTTTGCAAATTCCTTGAATGGAATTGACCGTAGGGTACCGCTTCGAATGAAGCCACCATCTTTCCCAGCAGCCTCATGCAGAGACGTATGGATGGTTTTCTTTTTGTACCCACTAAGTGGGTCAAATTTCTTAAAGACGACACCTTCTCTGGAGGTAAGAAAATCTTTCTCTGATTTGAATCCAGCCTTAGCCCTAAGTATTCCAGACTTTTGACTGGTCTTAGAGCTGACTTGTCCCGGTTGATAATCCAACCGTGATATTCCAGATACTCGATTGTCTTGTGAATAGCTACTTCCAGCTTTTCCACTGAGTGGTCTATTAGTAGCAGGTCGTCTAGATATGCCATTATCGTTACACCCTGTGTTCTTAGATTGGCCAATAATGGGGCCAGAATTTTTGTGAACACTCGTGGTGCTGTGGCCAGACCGAAAGGTAAGGCTCTGAACTGAAAATGGCGCCCTTCTACTGCAAAGCGTAGAAATTTCTGATGGGCCGGAAAGATGGGAATATGCAGATAAGCATCCCTTATGTCGATCGAGGCTAGCCATTCCTGCCCTTGTAGGGCGGTGGCCACTGATCGGATCGACTCCATCCGAAAGGTCCTGATATTTAGGAACTTGTTTAGCCCTTTTAGATTTAATATGGGCCTCACGTCCCCATTTGGTTTGGGGACTGTGAAAAGGTTCGAGTAAAACCCGAATCCGCTTTCTTCCAGGGGAACCTTCATGATTACCCCTTGGAGCAATAGTTGTTCTAGTGCCAGAAGGAGGGATCCTCTCTTTTGGGGATCTCTTGGCACGTTTGACCTCATAAATTGGGCAGGAGGAGTGCCTTTTAACTCCAGCTTGTATCCCAGACTTACTGCGGAGAGCACCCATCTGTCTCTGATGGTGTCCCGCCAGGTCTCTGTGAACAACTGAAGTCTTCCCCCCACCCGATTGAGCGGGGGCAATACTTCATGCCTTAGGGGGAGGTTTTGTACCTCTCTTGATCCAGGGCTTCTTGTTACCCTGTGATTGTCCCTGATTTCTGCCCCCTGAATTTGACCGCGGAGGCCGTCGGAACTGCTTCACAGCCGATGTGCCCGGGACTGGAGAGGTAGGCCTCTTAAAAGAAGGACTTCTACCCTTGTTCTTAACCGGTAAGAGTGAACTTTTACCGGCAGAAATTTTCTGGATATATTTGTCCAGATCTTCTCCAAATAAGCGTTCTCCATGAAATGGGAAGCTAACCAGCAGTCTTTTACAGGGAGCTTCAGCAGACCAGTTTTTGAGCCACAAAAGCCTACGCATATGTACTATAGACAGCGTAAAGCGGGAGGCCTGTTGGATTGTATCCTTTATGGCGTCCACCGCAAAACACAAGGCTCTAGGCAGGTCAGCTAGGGCATGAGCCTGCTGATCTGGTAAGTCCCTTAAGACTTGTTTCAACTGATCTTTCACTGCTTGGCAGACTCCAATCGCTGCTACCGCAGGTTGTGTCACCATACTTGCTGTAGAGAAAGCAGATTTTAGTAAAGACTCCAATTTTTTATCTATTGGGTCTTTGAACATTGGAACATTATCTACTGGACATGTCAGTGATTTGTTAACAGAAGAGATGGCTGCGTCCACTATAGGGACCCTCCATTTTCTTATGAACTTATCCTCCATGGGATAGATCACCGGAAATCTCTTGGGGGGAGCAAATATTTTATCAGGATGCTCCCAATCCTGGTAAATAAGCCCTTCTAATAAAGGGTGGATTGGGAAGGAACAGACCGCCTGGGGAGCTTTTAGCGACCCCAGCGAGGAAACCGTAGTGGATGGTGGTTCCGCCAGAGGCATTTTAAATGCTGATCGGACCATGTTAGTCAGAGACTGAACCCATAATCTTTCAGCCTGAGAAGCTGAGAAAGGTTCTTCCACTGTTGATCCTCTATAAGTGAATCAACCTCATCCTGATCCCCTTCAGGTAGGTCGATCTCTGTGTGGGGCTGTTCCTCCACTAACAGGCACTCTGAAGGAGGAGACGGAGATCGGACGCGCTTTTCCTGTGACAGGGAAGCAGCGATCAATGCTGTTAATCTCTCTTCCAATCCTCCCAGAGTTGAGGATAAAACCTCCTCTGTTATATATACAGGAGCAGGTGGACTGGGGACAGCCGCAGCACCAGACATTCCTGCGGGGTTTCTACGGCTACTGACCTCTGCATTCTCAGGGGAGATTGGTGCAGTGCAAGCATGCCCAATATCCTCAGAGCCCGATGGAGACCCCTTTGGCTTCCTGGAAGATTTATTTCCGGAGCGTCTGGACGACATATCCTTTAAGCACAAAGCTGAGGTATTCCCGTCGTCATACACCAATTTTTGCTGGTAATAGTCTAACACAGGTGCTGCTATATACCAGCTGGTGTCCACTAAAGTGCCTTTCTATGGGGATGTCTGCATCAACCGCCTCTGTGTGCCACTGTTTGTTGCTAGCTCTGTTTGCATGCAGCTGACACTTGTACTGTGTCTTTTAACCATGCTGGGACGCCCGCACATGCGCAGAAGCGCCGCGGCGCGCATCGAGCGTCATCCACCCGCCCCGCCCCTTTTTTTTCATAGGAGGCGCGTGCACGCGCCCGCGCGCGCGCCCGTGCGCCAATGGCGCCCTTTTCGAAAACCAACAGAGGACTAGGAGCCAGGGCCCTTTTTGCCGGAGGGCCTGTGCGGTGGATGAACGTAGCAACAGGGCAGAGGAAGTGGATTCCCTCAGAGAAACTTACCAGCTGCCTGGATCTTTTGAGTTGAGAAAACCAAAGATCCACATTTACAAGAAAAATGGACTACAGCGGCCTCTAGTGGTTTAACACAGGTACCGCGGTCCCTGTTTTTTTTTTTTTTTTCTTGACTACTATTAAAATTTTACATTTTCAGTAGTTATAGGCAAACACAGATATTTAGCGGGAATACCGTTAGGTAACAGACAGAAAGACAAATTAGGCTTGGGGGTCCCCCAATAGAACCAAGTTCCTGAGGGCCCCCACTTACCTGATCCCCGCCGCAGGACTTTGTTTGGTCCACAAAAGTCCAAACTTCACCTATCACGGCAGGCATTGTAATTAAACCTTCAGGGACCGGGTTCCCAAGGATTCCACTCCCCTGGACCTGTATAGCACCCTGCACAGACAGCGTCTTGGTCGTGGGTATGACCAGAGCTCTGGATCCCAGGGTCCAGCCCTCCTAAGAGAAGCATTACAGGCAAAACCTTGCTCTTCTGCTGCAAGGCCCGGGTACCGACCGTTTAGCTATGAAGCTTTTTTTTGGTGGGATCCGGAACAGCTTACTAAGGCCCAAAAGAACCTGTACGCAAGCCCAGTGAAAACACATGTTACTCTTTGGCCAACACCTTAGACACTGGCAAAAAACTGAGGTGCTCCCGGGTGGGAGGGGCTTATATAGGGGAGGGTACTTCCGGTTTGGAATTGGCCAGTGCCAACACCTGAAGGTAAACTATATAACCCATTAGTAATGACTAAGTCGCTCTGTGTCCCGTGATGTACGAAAAAGAAATTTGGCTGGTTGCAGGCTGGTCGGTAAGTTGAGCTTGGAATTTCTTTGGTTTTACAACCAGCTCTTAGTTCAGACACTTTTCAGAATGAGGTCGATATGTTTAGTGCATACGTCTAAAAATACACATCTAGTTATCTATACCTCATTGTTTCAGTTAAAAGGTTAAGCCGTGGTGGAGTATAAGTGGTGTCAGGAGAGAAACATCTAAAAGTGACTTATAGACACTAGTGGGAAGCTGGGTGTGTATTATCTGAAGCGGATATTGTTTCACCAAAATAGGTAATGCGCCCCATAGAAATCAGCTCCCTTAAGTCATCAGACTGCTTCCTGACAAAAAGGGCAGAGAGGAAGTGAATTCCCCCGGGTCTCCATAGAACAAAAGACGTTTCACTACTCCAAAAACCTTATTGATCAAAATCTTCAGGAAGATTATTATTATTACAGAGGATTTATATAGCGCCAACAATTTGCGCAGCGCTTCATAAAAGTAAAGGGAGACAGTACAGTTAAAATACAATTCAATGCAAGAGGAGTAGAAGGGCCCTGTGAGAGCTTACAATTGAAAAGGGAGGGGAAAATGGTATGCAGGGTAATATCTGAGGGATGAACTGACCGAGGAGGTAGAAGTACAGTTTTTAGGTGAATATTTTTTTTAGTCTAATTACCAATGCTTATTAAAGTGATATTAACCACTTGACCTCTGGAAGATTTATACCCCTTCGTGACAAGGCCATTTTTTGTGATATGGCACTGCGTTACTTTAATTGACAATTGCGCGGTTGTGCGACGCTGTACCTAAACAACAATTGGGATATTTAATAAAAGCGTGCAAAATCTGGTGCAGCTCTGCATAGAAACCAATCAGCTTCTAGGTTTTATTGTCAAAGCTTAATTGAACAAACTGAAGTTAGAAGCTGATTGGCTACCATGCTCAGCTGCACCAAATTCTGAGTGTTCCAGTTTTAGTAAATCTCTCCATTGTCAGTCTGGGGAGAGGGGAGTGTTGGATGCACTAGCAGATATAAATACACTAACAAATTCAAGCCAAACTCCAGCTAATACTATATAAGCAGTTACAGCAACAGTTTTCTCTTTTGGGAGAAAGGTTTTACATAAATAGTTGTAAGCACCTGTGCCACTGTTAAAGGGTTTGTCTCCAGATAAAAATAGAAGAAAGCCTAAAAAAGAAGACTAATGCAGCCATCAAAACTAAAGCCGGGTACATACGGGCTGAATGTCGTGAGACATCAGCCGGTTTTAAAAAAACAGCCTACATTCCGGCCGTGTGTATGTCGGTCTGCAGAGGCGGCTTTAGGCTTTGCGAGGCCTTAGGCAAAACTTGACATGGGGCCCCACTCACACCCATGATGGGAAAAAGAATTCAAGGACAAGAGCCTCTTTCCCACAACCCTGGCCGGTGGTTGTGGGGGGTCTGCGGGCAGGGGGCTTATCGGAATCTGGAAGCCCCCTTTTACAAGGTGGCCCCCAGATCTTGCTCTTTAATAACTAAGGGGTGGGGTCCACCCGGTGATGTCACCTGCTGAACCCGCCCCCTTGTGACGCCATTGACTGAGGGAATGCTGGGTCATTGACGTCACAAGGGGTGGTGTCACCGATATTCACTGGTTGTTAGGGACGCTGGCGGCCCCGCTCCTGAGTCAGGGCTCTTAACGCTGCCTGAGCACAGCAACGTTAAGGTCCCCTGTCCCTCAAAGCTGGGGTAATGCATTGGGTAAGCTAGGCAGCCGCGAGGCCCCTGTGAGTGTGAGGCCTAAGTCGACCGCCTAATTTGCCTAATTAAAGAGCCGCCTCTGTCGGTCTGTCCGACAGAAGCCGGTCTTTCAGGCGGCTTCTGTTGGTCGTGCATGCTAGAAAACCAGCAGCTGACTGTCTCCCGATCAGCGCTCTCAGCCAATGGAAGAGAGCTCTGATCTTAGTGTTCTGGTGGGGGGGCCGTCCCCCTATCAGAACACAACAGCTTAGCAGGGGCGATTGCTGTACTAATGTCGGATCATTAGTACAATGTCTCCAACCGGAACTGACAGTTTTTTTTCTTTCAACCCGCTGGGTTGTATCATAAACTTAGTAGTCTGTACCCGGCTTTAGAATTGGTAAGCAGCAATATTTTAAATGTTTGCTTTTGGGTTTATAACTGGTTTAATTAGACTGCATTGAAGGAAATCCCCTGATGAAGTAAAGGTATCCATTGACATTAGATGGTTGTAATCCAATTTGGATTTTTTTTTCTGTATCTGATAACATGCCTGTGTACAAGAAGACCTTCATGGACCAATTACAATTACTTATCCATGAGATAAACAAGTGTCAAAGATGTCTGGCTGTTCTCCCCCCTTCCTCCTTCATAGTCATAAACATGCATGCTTGACTGAGCCATAAGTGAATGTTTATGGATAGATCTTTTATCTAATGTCTATGTACTGTATCTTTAGCCAAAAAGTAGCCCTGTTTTAGGAAAAATTCAGCATCAGAGACAAAAAGTATGAAGAACTCCTCCCAAAAGGAAGTAAGGCAGAAATTATATATGTGGGGTAAGTTTCCTATTTATTATAAATATATTATTTTCAAGTAATATGCATGATAAAAGAATAGTTTGTTTAAACGTTTTTATTAAATTTTTTTCTTCTTTCCCTATTACTTGACCCCCTAGGCTAATATAACTTTGATTACATACCTGGGGACTCTATTTTAAAGCTATGTTAAAATTTTTACATTAAAAAATAGTCCATAGGTTCTCCTTGAACTGTAGGCCATAAAGAGATTTCCTAATGTTTCTTCCCATAGGTAGGTGACAGACAAGGTTAAAAATTTGTGTCCAGGATAAAATAACTCTGTTTGTTCACAGTAGGGAGGTCCTCAATCTTATTTTGTGCATGGATGACTCTTTATACAATTAAAGGGAGTTTGCCAAAGGGAGGGAACAAACTGAACTCATTTCCTGGATATGTTGTAAAAATAATCTTCCAGAAGTGGGAGCAAAAGGTGAACAAAAGCACAGGAATATGTGGAATGTACAGTGGAATTCACTGGTGTCCAGTGTTCTCCAGGGATCTGACAATCTACACTTTCCTAAATAATGAAGTAGACACTACATATAGCTAAATGCCCAGCAACGCCAGGCCCATACATCCTTTATGACTGCAATATAAAAGTAAAAACGGATAACCAGCATTATGGCCTGTACACACGATTCGAATATCGTACGACAGATCGTACGACTTTTTTTGCTTAATAGTCGCAAGTAGAAATTAAATAGGTTACTAAAGTCCCGAAAATTCCCGTACGACAGAAAAAAAAATCGGAAGAGATGTCATGTGTTGTAATGTATTTGTATTGTATTTTCGGACGACAACTATACTGGTTAAACGAAAATCGGACGATCTGGTATCGTACGAGGAAAATTTTTGCGCTTGTCCGATCGAATAATATCGGATGAACTGTCGTAATCGGCTCTCAAAAGTAGTGTACACATGATCCGAAAATCGTACGATTCTTCCTCGGACGACCGTTTTCGTACGATTTTTGGATCGTGTGTACAGGCCATTAGTCTTCATGGACCAAGCTATAACAAGCATTATTTCTCAGGAGTACATGGTGATTACATTTTTCCTCTTCTTTTGCTTCTCTTCTCTTTTTTACTGCTTGCTGCCATTGCATAGATTTTCTTTTACATCTTCAAAATGTTCTCCAACTTACACCATGCTTAGCATCTTCTCTCACATTTCCCCAATTATATGGACAACCCACCCCTGTCCAATAACCCTCTTTCTCTCTCTTTGTTCACTCATCCTGGCTTTCCTTGCCTCATTTCCTAATAGACTTTCCTCTTTATTCTCTGTTCAATGTATTTGAATAAAGTTTTACAATACAAAGTAAGCACTGTAGACAATTTTGTGCATATCCTAAAACACCCTATCAATCAGAGATTCTCATATCAAACATAAAGCTTCAAAGTAACACTCAACCAATTTGTAATGATTTTATATACAGTAAATTGCTGAGTAACCGTGTTCAAAAGTTATGACAAATACAATTCTAAATGACTAAATACTGAATTATCTTCACTACCTATAAGAAGAAAAGGAAAGTGGGGGAGGGGGTAGGGGAAGAAGAAAAGGTAGATAGAAAAGAGACCTTAGATCCTAGGGGTTTGGGGTAGGGACCCTTTTACACAGAAGAGGGTCAAGCCAAACCTATATTTCATATTTTAATATACAAATTTAAGACTCCCTGATTAGGTTGTGAATAGGCTAACCCATACGTCTCAACTTTCTGAGATGAGAATGAGGGACATCTATCAGCAAATGTATGTAGGCATAGGACACGCCCCCTGCCATGCCCCCTTAAATGAGAATTATACAAAAAATTATTGGTTAAACCCACAAGTGTTTGTTTTTTTCCACTACTAATTCTTTATCTTGGCTTTTGGAATTTACAAATGCAGCAATTTAGAAATTGGATGAAAGGTTTAGGACTGAAAAACACTTTTGGATAGATAAATAGTGCATTTTATATACAACTACATAAATCAGACAGAGGGACTTTGTTCAAAATGAGGGACAGGCCTTCGAAATCAGGGACAGTTGGGAGCTATGCTAACCAATGGGCCATGTTTTTTTAGGAACGTATGATGCTTATCCTCTGAAATGCTCATCATTATGCCATTCAGACAGGTTTTAGCCTCTGGGAAGTTTAATGTAGGTGATTTCAATGAATGGGCTATAGTTTTGTTTGGTAGCACCCTTTCATTTTTATTCTCAAGCATGATCAACTTGGTGTATCGATATACTTACAGTATATTGTACTAATTAAATCTTAAGAATGTTCATATATAGTCTTATTTTTTACTTCTAATTGATTTCGATATTACTAAAGTTAGTAAAAATAACGGTGGGAATATTTCAAATCACATAGTCAAACTTGAATGAAGTAGAAACACAAATATGCCTTCAACTTGCTGTTTGCAGCTACACCCACAATACATAAGCAGAGAATTTCTTGTACATAGTAAGTGAAGACAGAGTCAGGATGGGAGTAGCTGGACAATTAAGGGGCAACAAGGAAGCAGACAGAGACATTCTGGAATAGAGCAGTACATTGTATCAGACTAATAGACAAAGACATCATATAACCATGTAAACTGGTCACAGTTCTATCAGTCCTCTACACCCTCCTCTCTTCTTAGCCATACATTTATCATCATTTAGCCCCTTTTCCGGAGGTGAAATTAAGGAAACAAAGGCAGAAAAGTAAAAATATTGGACCAGTAAGAATGTATCTGGGGTCTGTGCTTGTGGAACACAACTGAAGTAGACTTTTACAATCATTTTTTATATTATTTAATGACTACTAGGAGACAAATATATACAGCGAACTGTCATATCTGCTGCTTTCTTCAGTAGAACATGATATACATGATACAAATTCTTGCAAGCTGGTGTAAGGTGTATATTTCTGGCCTATTCCATATCCACATTTTAACGGATAAATGCACCTTTAAAAATACAGACCAACTGAGGACCAACTGGTACCAAGGTGAAGATAGAGATTGCCAAAAAATAAACTCATAGGGAATAAATACTGTGCTGCCCAGTCTTTGAGCTTTCCTGCAGCTGAACATTTACAACTATGATATATCCTACCACCTAAAACTCTATGCTACTGTCATAATAAAGATCATTCCAAATACAGCTAACAAATAAGTACCTAACTGGTTTGGATTTAATTGCTACCTATGGCATTTTGCCTACATCAGGCTTTCGGTATGGGAGCAATAGCCAGGTTGGGTATGCTTGGGAATAGCAATGTCTGGATGAGACACTGAAATATTCAGCCTGTATGCATCTCAAGGTTTGATCTCCATTTAAAATCATTGTCTGCAGATCAAAACACACAGATTTTACAAATGCCAGTAATTAAACTCCAGCTCTGTTGTCCCAAAAAGCCTCACTGAGTCAATCCTGTGCTTGGGACTCTGCCACCCTCTACTACCTCCTGAACAGCTGTGCTGACACTAGAAAACTCACGCCATCATCTGTAAGTGCATGGGCCGAGGTCTTCCTTATTGGAAAGAGATATTTGGGTTGATTTACTAAAGGCAAATCCACTCTGCACTACAAGTGCACTTGGAAGTGCAGTCACTGTAAATCTGAGGGGAAGATCTGAAATGAGGGGAAGCTCTGCTGATTTTATCATCCAATCATGTACAAGCAAAAATGCTGTTTTTTATTTTTCCTTGCATGTTCCCCTCAGATTTACAGCGACTGCAATTCTAAGTGCACTTGTAGTGCAAAGTGAATTTGCCTTTAGTAAATAAACCACAAAGTCTCATTCAACACTATTCCAAGATGGCATTAACAGCTTCCTCTCAGCCATGTTAACGTGATTTAGACAAGGAGCATTAGGAGGCATGCATCATGGCGTATGCATGAGCAATAAGCCAGATGATAAATGGAATATATATATATATATATATATATATATATATATATATATATATATATATATAAATATATATATATATATATAGCGGCCTCACCCTCTCTCTTCTTTAGTCGATACATTGGCTTCGGTCTAGGGGTACTTTGAAGGGGAGAGCGAGGTGCGCCACGGCCCATGTCCTCTAGATTTCAGCATGTAGAGGTGAAGGCCAGCATCTAATTACACCCGGGCTGTGTATACGCTCAGAGCCAAGTCTGTTCTGCTGATAACCCCCTTTGCTCCCAGTAATTGGAGTACCACACACTGAAAAGATCCAACACTTATTTATTCCATAACGGCAAACAAATAGTCCTTTGCGAGCAGACAGTTTGAGACCCATAGAACAGTTCAGTATTGGTGGGGAGTAGGTCATGGCACAATCCTCAAAGAAACTAAACCGTTGAGGTTTCACCGACGGTTGCTAAGCACAGTGGCTGTTAAATGGACTTTTTGGCTTCAGAGTCTCTTCCAGCGACTCTAGTGAACAGGAACTGGAGTTACCTTCGCTACGTTGCAGCCCCTGTCAGGGGGAAGACATCCCTCCAAGGGAGTTACCAGAGGCCCCGCCGTCACCGGATTAATGCTGTACCGGGCTATCCGGAAGGGTTACACTCCCCGGCCTCCTCGCCTCAGATACAGGTCCCAACACCTTAGGGCCCCTCGGACTCCTCCACCCTAGCGGAACGCAGTCGAAGTCCTGGGCTCCAGGCCTTGGCCATAGTACCTCACCCCAGGCCTAAGGTGCCTGGGATGGACTCCATCCCTCGCTCCGGCCAGGTCAAGGGCACCTGGGCCCGGATCTCCGGAACGCCAGCACCCAGGCTGAAGGTGCCTGGATGCGGCCACGTCCTCCAACTCTGAACCCCGAGGTCAGGGCGTTCGCCCCTTTTATCTCCTCTCTCTTTGCGTCACAGCGGGTTCCCCGCCCCGCTGTATCGGCGCCAGGAAAGGACAAAAGGGTACAGTCTTGCGGTGCAGGTTCAACTCCGGCCCAGGGTGACATCGCCACCTGCAGGCCACAGGGAACCTTGCACCACCAGAGTCCTCCAAGAACCACAAAAGGGATTCTCAGATTCCCTAACAATTAGTACTACCCAGATGCTCCCCCGCAAATTTAAATGCCCCATATATATATATATATATATATATATATATATATATTTATATTTATATATGTCATATGCACAAAGTAAACATGGTACTCAGTAATGAGTCATTGGGGTTTATTTACTAAAAGCAAATCCACTTTGCACAACAAGTGCACTGCAAGTGCACTTGGAAGTGCAGTCACTGTAGATTTGGGGGGGGGAACATGCAAGGAAAATAAAAAACAGCATTTTTGCTTGTACATGATTGAATGATAAAATCAGCAGAGCTTCCCCTCATTTCAGATCTTCCCCTCAGATCTAAAGTGACTGCACTTCCAAGTGCACTTGCAGTGCACTTGTAGTGCAAAGTGGATTTGCCTTTAGTAAATCAACCCAATTGAGTTATACCTGCAAACCAGAGTCTTCTGACTGTGGTGTGCATGATTTTATTGAATCCGCTTGTAAAAGTGCATTGTTTCAATAAATGACACATGGAAGCAAAATGCATTATTCAGTCATTCCGCTGATGGATGAGAATTTCCTTTTGCTTCATCAACAACATAAGCTCATTCTTGGATGGCCCAAACTGTTCCCACAAAGTTGGGAGCAAAACATTGTCCAAAATGTCTTGGTATGCTGAAGCCTCAAGGGTTCCCTTCACTGGAACTAAAGGGGACAAGCCAACCCCTCAAAAACAACCCACACCATAATCCCCCCTCCACCAAATGATTTGGACCAGTGCACAAAGCAAGGTCCATAAAGACATGGATGAGCGAGGTTTGAGGTGGAGAAAATTGACTGGCCTGCACAGAGTCCGGATCTCAACCCGATAGAACACCTTTGGGACGAATTAGAGTGGAGACTGCGTGCCAAGCCTTCTCGTCCACATCAGTGCTTGACCTCACAAATGCGCTTCTGGAAGAATGGTCAAACCTTCCCATAGACACACTCCTAAACCTTGTAGACAGCCTTCCCAGAAAAGGTGAAGCTGTTATAGCTGCAAACGGTGGGCCAACTCAATATTGAACACCAGGGACTAAGACTGGGATGCCATTAAAGTTCAAGTGCGTGGGTGCTTTCCCATTGGTCCAAGGCTCCAAGCTTTCCATTGAGCTCAGTGCCTCTGACAAGAAGTGAGAGGCCCTGTGAACTCATCCTCTCAGTCTGCTGCAAATAGAGTGTGCCAGCTTTAAACTGGCTGCTCTGTATGTAGCTTCTGACAGTCTGCGCAAGGAGCCCCATATCTCCGGAACCATAGATGATAGGAGCCACAAATTTTGACCAGTGGTGGGGGAGGCCATCAGCTACCTATCCCCCAAATTGGGTCTCTGTGACCCCAGGTTGTCGAGCTACGACCCTGGAAGCTCAATCAATTTAAATTTTTTTTTTTATCATGGCTTTGCCTCACCTGCCTCCCCTGACTGCACATCCCTTCTTTACAGAATACATCACAACTTTCTGAGTTGGGAAAGAGGAACACAAGCTCTGGCAAAGGACATATCCACCCCACCCCCTAAAGAATGAAGAGTTCACGTGCAAAAAAAAGATCTGTTACATTTTTATACCTTCATTTTCTTTATAAAGTAATTAAAAATAACAAATGTCAAAAGGGAGAGCTTGAACAAAAAGTTTAGTACCATGTAAATACCTCTGATAAATACATTTATTTATAGATGTATATAAATCAGATCAATAAGAAAGATATCGGTGGGAGACAGACAAACCGCGGGAGTTTTTCCAAAGGAGGGACAATTGGGAACTCTGCACTCTACCTTTTTAAGCTTTACGGTTCATTACAAATGTCATGGTTGTTCTGAGTTACCTCAACAAATCAGTGCAAAAAATTATAAAAAAGAAGGCAGTTGAGCCACAGTCAAGTTTTTTAATGCGCCCCCCGCAACTATCCCCATCACACAGCAGCTGGAGGGGGTTGTACAAACGCTGTGGCAAAAACGATACCCTGTTGTATTTGACGGCTAGTACTGCTGGCTAATGCAACCCACTCAAGTGAATACTACATCGCAGCTGGCCAGCAAATCCTGAACTCAAGTTGAGCTGCAACCACCATGGACCACTTTACAGCAAAGGCTTGCCGCTAGTGTAAACGAGTCTTAGACACCAATCAGAATTCCCCTTTTTTATACTCTAACTGCGGGAAACTAAGGTCTAATTGGTTGTAGTTGTTACTTTACTTTCATGTTGTCCACAGTCTTTGCACCACTATATATTACCATCTGGACTATCACCTCCGTGATTGGTTCAGAATATCCACCTTTATTTTAGCGAATTGAGCTATGCCTCCCTATCTCCCACATAAACGCCTCTAAAACTAAAAATGGCAGCCAAAATTCTTTACTGGTGTCAGGCTGGATCAGGAAAATCCTGGTTTTATTTTTTGCAAATCAAATGCTTTGTGTTCTTCCCAACTATCTCATAACTTTCAGCTTTTTTTCTTTATTTTCAGAAACATCTAATTTGTCAAGCTGGACATATCTATGTCTGACACTGCACCAGCCTTATTTGTGATAGCACAGGCATGTTATTTTTATTACTATTCCCACCATTATTCACAGATAAAATGAGTAACTTTTTCCAGTCTCTATTTCCAAGTGGTTGTAGTTCAAAAGGCTTCTGGGGAGTAT
This sequence comes from Rana muscosa, assembly GCA_029206835.1. Lineage (NCBI taxonomy): Eukaryota > Metazoa > Chordata > Amphibia > Anura > Ranidae > Rana > Rana muscosa. The sequence continues at coordinate 622,041,014 of CM055118.1, forward strand.
CCAGAATAAAGTGCTTCGTTTGTAAAGGTCTCATACGAACTCGATCTTTTTTGTCAGTAGATCGCTGATATTTTAATTTATTTAATTACGTATTTTGATGTTATTGAATAGTCATGTCATGCAATTTTCTTCATATAATATATATACAAATGTGCATAGCTTAGATTAGGTCCATTGCAATCACAATAATTTATATAAACCACTGCAGATAGATTTCATAGAGTTCCTCAAGACTAGGGTCTTGCTTGCTTCTTTTCAGAAAATAAATTCATGGAGGATCACTTTTCAGAGTATCCTGCTGTCTCCTGAATGCCTGTTTTTTTGTTTGCTTTTGTTTGTTGCCAAACTGCAAATTTCAATGGGACTGATGCATTTGGCTTGCAGATTGTGGCGCGGTCCCTTTTACATGAACAGATGACATTGTGACATTGACAGGCAGTGCTAAGTCGAGGCCACATGTAAAGCATCCAGCTGTATAATAGGCTTTAGGTGGGCTTTCTGGGGGCAGTAAAACCATGACTCAATTGTCTGTTTATACTGCCCCCTGTGGCTTGCTTGAAAATGTGTGTTGTTGGTCAGTCTGCTTCCAAAACCCCATGTTAAAACTTCCTCTCTTTCTAGTTGCTGATAAAAAGTCACATTCTTCCTCATCAAGCAGGTCTGAATCAAATTACGGTAGTTGCTAGAATATATGGATACTTATATATCATATATACAGGGTGCACTAATGAAAAAGGATTCACAGAGCACGACTGGGTTTTCTAAAGAGGGAGAACATCCTGTTTCCTTTCAAAGATTACATTTTTTATTAAACCTCAAACAGAGCCTTAGACCCCATACACACATATTAGATTTTCTGCGGATTTTTGTCTTCAGATTTACCCAAACCATGTAGTGCAAGGGCTTGCCCGGTTTCATACAAATTTAAACTCTTAAGGTTTGACCTCATATTATATGGTTTTGGTAAATTTGCAGAAAAAAATCTGCAGACAATCTAAAAGTGTGTATGGGGCCTTGAGCTGGCCATATATTTTACAACTTTCTGGCACTATTTTCCTTTAGATTTACCAAAACCTAAACACTTTAAATTTGTATGCAAACTATGCTCTACATAGTTGAAGGTAGATCTAAAAGAAATTGAGCAAGAAAATTGTATAATGTATGGTGGGGATGAGTTACTGCTCTGATTCATTCACTTGTGTGTGACTATTCCACAGTGAGCTACTGAGCTCTGTGAACAGCAGTCGTTACAGAAGGTAAGGAGAAACTGCAAACATTTACAAATGTACCAAAAGTGCCACCTTCTTTTCTGCAAATTAAAATCTAAAATATTAATTTTATGGTTTACATGCCTAAAAACATATATATTTTTTTAATGTTAAGTTTTAGTCCTGACCATAATTTAAAAAAAGAAAATACCGTATATCCTCGAGTATAAGCCGAGTTTTTCAGCACATTTTTTGTGCTGAAAATGCCCCCCTCGGCTTATACTCGAGTCTGTGTCCATCTTCAAATTTGTGCGCCTGATCCCAGACAGCAGTAGGTCCCCTGGACCCCAAACTTGGCACACATGTAGCCCCACTCTTCATCTACAAGTGTGCAAAGTTTGTTGTCCAGGGGACATACGGCCGGGGAGCACCGATTTTTTAAAGCCGGGCACCCCTTCCATAGACTCCCATGTTAAACGTCAGTCTAGTCACACATGGCATGGGCACAGTGAGGCATGGGCACAGTGAGGCATGGGCACAGTGAGGCATGGACACCGTGAGGCATGGACACAGTGAGGCACAGTGAGGCATGGACACAGTGAGGCATGGCCACAGAAAGGCGCAGTGAGGCATGGGCACAGTGAAGCATGGGCACAGTGAGGAATGCACATGGACACAGTGAGGCATGGGCACAGTTAAGCATGGACACAGTGAGGCATGCACATGGACACAGTGAGGCATGGGCACAGTTAAGCATGGACACAGTGAGGCATGCACATGGACACAGTGAGGCAAAGTGAGGCACAGTGAGGCATGCAGATGGACACCTTAGGCTTATACTCGAGTCAATAAGTTTTCCCATTTTTTGTGGTAAAATTAGGTGCCTCGGCTTATATTCGGGTTGGCTTATACTCGAGTATATACGGTATATACAAAATGTAGAAAATCAACATACATTCACTTTAGTTATTTTGTATGAAAAGCTTGAAAAAAACAATATTCTATTTCACAGTAGACAGACGCACAATTAGCCTTATCACAGAAACAATCACTGGCCAGAACCAGTGATAGAATTATCAGCTCACATGGCTGCTATGGTGCCAGAGCATGGGATCAGGATTCCCATCTTCTTTGTCCTGTGAAGCTGTGCTCTGTCTCACTCTTTACATGCTTTAAAAGTATATAGATGAGAGGCTAGCATAGTGATCAGAGCTTTTAGGCTTTTAAAAAGTGTGTGTAAATATTCAATTATTCAATTGGTAACAGCTAGTGTTGATTCTGGTGAGAGGTTTGTCATTATGGAGGAATTCTACTTTTACCTCTGGCCAGAGTAAGTCCTCTTGATATTGTGTTCAGTGCTAAACAGAAGAAGACCTTTTTCTTTGTTACATGGGTATTTACAATAGTTATTTATATGGCTGCGACTTTCTTCACTTTTTCTTCACGTTTCAGATGTATAAAGATTCCTAAACAGTTCATGTATACATAGTCATGCGCAGGGGGTGTTCCTGGGCACACCCTAATCACTACGTACGGTGCAGATTCCCACTAGTGCCCTGGTATATGGTTGTTCTAAGGGTCCTGGTGGTGAGCATTGAGGGGCCATCCTGAACTCAAGTTGAGCTGTAACCCTTATTTTTATAAGACAATCCTTTTAAGACTAAAGCCTCGTACACACGGTCGGACTTCCATCGGACTTTTCCGTGGATTTTTGTCCGAACGGAGTTGGCTGGGCACACCCATAGCATACACACCACAGGACTTTTCTGCAAACTTTCCCAAAACTTTTTGCAACATCACATGGTTTTTCTGCTCTTTTCTGCTCTTTACCGCCACCCTTTGGTCAACTTCTGCTATTGTTGGTTGATTTTAACATTAGTTGTTTTGTCCATCGGACAAAAGTCCTATGGTTTTCTGTACACACGGTAGGACTTTGCTCCATCGGACTTTTGTTGGGCAAAAGTTTGTCCGTTTGCAGACCCAACTTTTGTCCGATGAAAACAAAACCAAACGAAAAAAAGTTTGTCCGTACACACGGTCGGATTGTTGGTCCAACTTGCTTAAAACGAAGTCTGTTGGGCAAAAGTCCGACCGTGTGTACGGGGCTTAAGTATTAATCAGGGCATACAACAGTTCAACTCTGTTAGAAAGTTTAAATTTTTGCAATTTTGTTTTGATTTGCAAATAGTTAGTGGGGTCAAATCGACATTTGTTTTCAACAGTAGTGATGAGAAAATTTGAAGGAGTAGGGTGGAAAATTGTGCAGCTTTACTAGGATGTAAAACTCATTGGTTTTGGCTTCTATAATGATAGGAGTGAGCATCCAAAGGTTTTCATGTTCTAGCAAAGACATTATATGAGGGTTACTACGTGGGAGTTTTTCAGCCAGGCTTTTGGGAGGGGGTCACCAAATAGCCTATAGGTATGGCAATAAAACTAATGAACATTTTACAAAGCTGACCCTTGATTGCATTGACAAGTTTCTTGAAAAAATTAAGTTATCTTATAAGGTCTTTCGAATCAATTAATTTCTGTACAAACGTTTGAATTAAAATTTCACTTTGTATAGCTAGCGTAAAGCGGTACTCAACCCATCCCATGTTTTTCCCTCTTAAGCCCTGTACACACGATCAGTTTTACCGATGAAAACGGTCCGATGGACTTTTTTCATCGGATAAACCAATCGTGTATGGGCCCCATCGGTCTTTTTTCCATCAGTGTTAAAAAATAGAACATGTTTTAAATTTATCCGATGGAAAAAAAACCGATAGCAAATTACTATCATCTGTGGGGAACTCCATCGGATAAAAAACCCACGCATGCTCAGAATCAAGTCGACGCATGCTCAGAAGCATAGAACTTAATTTTTCTTGGCTCGTCTGAGTGTTTTACGTCACAGCGTTTGTGACGATCGTTTTTTTGACTGATGGTGTGTAGGCAAGACTGATGGAAGTCAGCTTCATCGGATTTCCGATGGAAAAATCCATCGGTTTAAAATCCATAGGAAACCCGATCGTGTGTACAGGGCTTTACTTATATTCCTGGGCTTTCTTCCAATCCTGTAATCACTTGAACAGCAAATCTAGCACTTTCCCATGGCGATCCACTGTTTGAGGGACAAACATTGGGTTCTGTGCTGCCATCTTGGTGCTCTTCAGGAGACTACCTTATCTGGGGCCCAGGCAGCCAGCTACTGATGATGCTCCAGGCCCGTCTGCTGGCGTTCCCTCTGCCTGCAGCCTCCTGGGGATGTGATGTCAATATCCCAGGAGGCTGGAGGACCAGGGACACGTCATTCTGGTCTCGAACAGACATGCAAGGGCTGATGGTGGTGGGGGTTGGCTGTCCACTCCAAAAAAAAAAAAATAGATAAAACAAAAACGTAAAAAAATTCTGTTTGGGGGAAAAAGATGTTAAAATGGAACTCATTCCCTTTCTGAAATGAATATCTGATTGAAGCTGACAACACTATCTACTGTATATCTGATTTTTACATTTAAAAGATGAGATCTGTGTAAAACATCAGATATCTAGATCTAGATCTACTAATCATATTTTATTAAACCTCAAATTAATATTTATTTTTATCATATTCTAAATTTAGATTGCCGAGGTTTGTGACAGGTTTACTTTGAAGTGTTTTCCGCTGCTATATTACACAGAAATATTGTTACGTATCAATGCAAATCATTTACAAAGCCCAGGTCCAACAAGTCTCACTATTTTTGAAGCACGAACAGAACGCACTGTAGCACATTTAGATCTCTCAGTAAAATTGGCTTTTATTGGTGTTTATGACGTAAAAGTGTTGCAGGTGGCAGACTGTACCGCCTAAGTTGTACTCTCCCACCATAAAACCCGAATGTGTCGCTCTAGTCAAACTTCCCTGTTCTGCTTTATCTGTTTACATTACACTTGCTAGACTTTTTCCATTCGCTCTCTGTGAGCAGTAAAAGTTTGTTGCCCGCTTTGAGAATGATGTAAAGTACAGCCGCTCTTTGTTTTACTCCAAGTTGCTTGTCTGCCCTCTAAAAAGGGTTATTGTCTCTTTGTTGAAGATGTATGGAGAACACATGCATGATGCTTGTGGATGCTGTAAAAGAAATATTTGAAGAAAATACACAACAGGGCTCTTGAATAAAGCACTAGACTTTCTACACAAAAATGTAGAATTATAAAGGACCCAGTAAATTAATATTCCAGGCTCTGGAAGTGCTTAACGATGCATGACAAAGATAAAAACACAACTGCTACAATAACAAAACATCAAAGTGCTTTATACAAATATCATAGCTTCTATCTACATAATAAACCAGTTTGGTATTTTTTTCATTATGTTAATTAGAGTTTCAGCTGACAAATAAAAATGGGTCTTGTGTATTGGAAGTGTCTGGTAGATAAAATACTTGTCCCTGATGTCCTTTTAAAGGGCCGGTTCACACTGGAAAATGGTGCCAGAAAGGCACGTTCTGTACCTTCCACATAGGTGCCACATAAGTTTCCACACCACATAGGTGCCATTAATTGTTAATTAATTAATTAGTTAATGGCACCCCAAACTGCAGTACCGTGCGGTTTTTGTGCGGTGCAATCTGAAAAAGTGGAACATGCACTGATTTTTCCATGTTCTGTTATGTTTGCCAGACCAAAATAATTATGGTGTCAAAACCGAAGGAATGTGCACATTCTAGTGTGAACAGGCTCTTAATCCAAGATGACACCTGCAAACCAGTTGAATGCTATTACCATCACTGACAATTTTTCTTTAGAACTTCTACATGTAAGGATTATTAAAGCCCAACTCCAGGAACCTAAAAATTCTCTCTTGAAGGAAAGCTCTACACAAACTGCAAGGGTTGGCTGTTCATTTAGTCTAGGGGCCACGTGTAGTCTCCATGAAAAACCTATTTGACAGTATGACAAGACAGAAGCACAGCTGGGGAAAGGGGACAGAATGTTATCACCCAGGAGCACAACTGGGAAAGCAGGGCACAATATTGTCACCTAGAAGCACAACTGAGAAAAAGGGGTACAGTGTTGTTACCCAGACACACAACTGGGAAAGAGGGACAGAACGTTGTCACTGAGAACTACAACTGGGAGAGAGGGACACCAAGTTGTTACCCAGGAGCACAACTGAGAAAGCGGGACATAGAATTGTCACTTAGGAACACAACTTGGAAAGAGACACAGAGGGGGTTATTTACTAAGGGCAAATCCACTTTGCACTACAAGTGCAAACTACAAGTGCAAAGTGCACTTGAAATTGCACTGAAAGTGCACTTGGAAGTGCAGTCGCTGTAGATCCGAGGGGGACTTGCAAGAAAAATAAAAAACAGCATCTTAGCTTGCACATGATTGGATAATAAAATCAGCAGCGCTTCCACTCATTTCAGATCTACCCCTCAGATTTACAGCAACTGCACTTCCAAGTGCACTTTCAGTGCAATTTCAAGTGCACTTTGCACTTGTAGTGCAAAGTGGATTTGCCTTTCGTAAATAGCCCCCAGAGTGTTGTTACCCATGGGCACAACTAGAAAAAGAGGGACAAAACAATGCCACTTCTTAACAGAAAGTGTCTGAACAAAGACTTTCATGGCAGAACCAAAAGGGATTGTTATTTATTACTATAAATTTATTTTTTATTAGTAGGTATATGATTACTTTTTATTTTTTTATTTCTTTATTATTCTTTTTCCAACATACATCACATACATTTCAGTAAACAAACACTAAAACACAAATACATATAAACATTAACACGATCTCAATTCATCCCCCACCCACAAACCCGTAACATCAATAAAAGTTATACTCAAAGAAGGAAATTCTGGTCATAAAATATACCCTACCATATAGCGTCCTTAATCTATCTCTACAAGTCAGAGGAATCTGGATAATAGCAAAGGGAAAGAGAGAGAGAGAGGCGGAGGGCTGGATAGAGCAAGAGAGGCAAAGGAAGAGGAGGGGAGAGAAAACGGAAAAAAAAAAGGGGGAGGAGGGGGGAAGTTTTTTTTCCTTTTTTTTTTTTTATCAAAAAGGGGGGCAAGGAGGAGGGGGGGTGGGGTGGGGAGTGATAGAGAATTTGCCAGTGCAAGTGCCTACTAAGGCAATTAATGACTAGTGATATATTATTCTATATGGGTGATTTAAGAAGACTCCCGCTATAAGCCTAGTGATGTAAAAAAAAAAACATTCACGTGCAGGTGCCTACTGAAGCAACTAATAAAATCTGCAGATTTAAAAATTATATTAACAGGTGCTTGCATTAATAAAAATGAATGTAGGGATTGGGTTTAAATCTACTTTAAACACCATGTTACTGCTGTAAAAAGTTTATGGCCCCTTTACTGACGTGTGACTGTCCCATAACAACCATTTTTTCAATAATTAGAATTTTCCTTGCAAACAGGATTACAAGTGTTAGAAAATATGCCCCTACTGTTATACAGTACATGTGTTCCCATGCTATAATTTTTAGTGGTCTGCACAGTCGGTGAATGTAAAGAGTTTTCCTAAGTCCCCAGATATCCAGGTATACCTACGATTATGCGCTGGTATGCTTTTGCGTTAAGAGATTCAATCTGCTTGTTATACCCTATGTTTTTATGGATTAAATACTGTATTTATTGGCGTATAACACTCACTTTTTTACCCTGAAAATAGAGGGTAAACTGTGCCTGCGTGTTATACGCAGGGGCTGTGGAATTTTTTTTTTCTGAAACTTCCCTCTTAAAGTTAGGGTGTGTGTTATACGCCGATAAATACGGTACATAGAATGTATTTTGGAATGTTTTTGATTCATATGAATTGATGGTGAGCTGGATGTGCACCCAACAGAGTATTTTGTGGGCAAGAATGGACCTGTTTTCAACAGCAACGTTTACTTGTTAAAAGCTTTATCCAGCATTGGATAGAAAGTTACTGCAAGAGTACTAAGCTCCCTCCTATGTACTGTCTACAACTTAGTATAAGATTTCTCTACAAACTTCTAACTAATCCCTTCTGCCAAAAGTGTTATTTACTGGAATATGATTACTTATAACCAACTAATTTATACAAGCAAACCAAATACTGAAATGTACTGAAATACTGAAATTTATAAATGATACCAAGCATTATTCTTATTCCAGTGTTATATACGAACATTCCCAAAAGATAACTTTTCAGCACAAGTTTAAAATGAAAAAGAAGATTGAATTGGTTGCTATGGTAGTAACATATACAATTCACATACAATTGTTATTCCAGTCATTTTGTTAAATAAGCCCTAATATATTGTGAATTCTGCTCCATCCAATGTGATTACAATTATTCATATCTCAGAAGTAACATTATGATAAAGGTATAGAAGACCAAAGATTGGCCACTGTTTATCCAGCAGGGCATATAATACTTTCCAATGTAAAACACGTTAGGAACTTTGAAGCTATGTTATAGATTAATACATTAGGTAGCTTTAATTGTTAGAAAAAATACTTTTGCATTGAAAACTAACACTAGCCATAACAATTATCTCCAAATATAGTTCTATCTGCCCATATCCCTTTTCATGTTATGGGGTGATATCAGACTTACTAAGCACATGCATCCTGACAATCTTAAAACACAAGCTCCAGACAGGATGGGCAGATCTGGAACTTGGGGCACTCCCACTGCAGATTGCACTATTGCAAGAACGTATTTCAACATTGTAATGAGAAAGTACACTTATTAAATCACTCTGGGTGAAGCAAGGCGTCATTAGTGTCAGAATATGTGCACCTGATAATAAAGTAAAATGATTTGTTTCGTTGTTTATACCACTTGGTGCTAGCAGTCATATTCATTGTTTCTTAAAGGGTTAGTTCACCTTTACAATAAAACTGTCCATGCTATGGAGTATCCACAGTACATTACATTTTTAAAAAGAAGCTTCTTTTAAATGTCATACCTGTAGGTCATCTGTGGTCTCTCCCATGGCTGTACAAAAAAACTCCCAGGTAGGTGACCCACCCCCTCAAACCTTCTGTTGAGGGCTGATCCACTAAGCGAATTTCGTCCAGGTCATTAGGAACCAGCCAAAGTTCGCTCAGTGTATGAACAGCTTGAAGTGAGACTAAACAGTATCCCTATTCTTCACATAAAAAATCCACATACATCCACTAGTTAAAGGGGTTGTAAAGGTTCGTTTTTTATTTTCTAAATAGGTTCCTTTAAGCTAGTGCATTGTTGCTTCACTTATCTTTTCCTTTGATTTGTCTTCTAAATGTTTTTTTTCTTTGTCTGAATTTCTCACTTTCTGTTTCTCCTCACTAAACTTCACACCATCATCCGAGTGGTGTGGAGTCAGCCAGAACAGCTTACTGAACAGCTTACTGAGGAGGAACAGGAAGTGAGAAATTCAGACAAAGAAAACAAAGAAAAAAAATATTTAGAAGGGAAATCGAAGGAAAAGGTAAGTGAACCAACAATGCACTAGCTTACAGGAACCTATTTAGAAAATAAAAAACAAACCTTTACAACCCCTTTAATGGCGGTGTAATCTATTTTTCATCAAATAATTTATTTCTGTGATAGTCTGGTGAGCTCCTGAAAGTGGTTGTAAAGGTTAAAGGGGTTGCTCCACCGGGAAAAAAAAATTAAAAGCCAGCAGCTACAGCTACAGCAGCTGCTGGCTTTTAATATTTGGACACTTACCTGTCCTGGAGTCCAGCGACGTCCGCAACAGAGGACGAGCGACCGCTCGTCGCTCTGCTGCTCCCTCCGCCATCCTCGCTGAGGGAACCAGAAAGTGAAGCCCTGCGGCTTCATGCCCGGTTCCCTACGGCGCATGCGCGAGTCGCGCTGCGCCGTTCTGATTGGTGCTCCTGTGTTCTGGGAGCCGAGTGTCTCCCAGAACACCAAGGGAAGTCTGCGGGAAGTGACGTAACTCCCGCAGATTCCCGGAGACAGGACTCCCGGATGTGGGTGAAAATACCTGTCTTAGACAGGTATCTTCACCCCCCTCCCCCCTGAAAGGTGTCAATTGTGACACCGGAGGGGGGGAGGGTTCCAAATAGCAAAAGTTGCTATTTAGGGTGGAGCTCCACTTTAAATTATTTTTCCAAAATAATAAACATGTTATAGTTACCTGGTCTGTGCAATAGAATTGCACAGAGCGGCTCTGAACATCCACCTTTTTTGGAGTCCTCTGCCGGAATTTTTGGCTCCTCTACTATGTCTGCCACTATAGCAAGCGACCTTCTATAGGGACAGATGTTTGGGCACTTTCCTGAGCTGGGCTGTGTGTGTCCATAGACACATACATTGTGGCTTAGCCACACCCACACTCTCTGCTCACAGTATTTGATTGGCAGCAGCAGGAGCCCATTGCTCCCACTGTTACTTCTCTGTACTGTGAATGCAGGGAGAGAGGAGAGAGTCTCTACAAGACGGGTACAACGCTGAATTGAGTGAGGACTCAGGTGAGTATTTAGGGGGTGAGGGGGCAATACTGCCATTAGGACATTTTTTACCTTAATGCAGGGAATGCAGTTAGGTAAAAAAAATGCCTTGACTTTAGAACAATTTCAATTTCTTATTTTCCCCTTAAATTCAGATTGTTTGGAATGAGCAGTGCATGTTAGTTGCAGTCATGTGCATTGCTCTATGCGCATTACAAATCACATAGTCCCTAGTCTATCTCAGGGAGGAGAAACAGAGGGTGGCTACGTCCCCACATAAAGTGAACCACAAAGAACAAACATAGCCATTCTCTAACAGGAAGTCAGATCGGATTTTGGAGATTTGGAGGAGTCTGAGAGCAATAGAAGGTAGTATTCTGAGTTAAGAATACATACTTGAAAATATTTTTTTATACTATGAATAGATTTTTTTCAACCAGAGTTTAGTGTCACTTTAACTCCCCATCATTCTATCCAAATCTTAAAAAAAGTTTTGTTTTAAGTTCTACTCTAAGAAAAAAAATGTGACACTAAACTCTCAATAGTACAGTTTATTGCAGAGTAGTCGTTTGATAAACACAGTCAAGACAATAGAAAGGAAATCCCTACCCTACCGGCTTCATGGCCCACATGGGAAATTCAGACACGTACGCACACAGCAGGTGGGAAAACTGAAGTGGTAGATGACCATTATATGATTCATACATTACAGCCAGACTGAGCAACGTTAGAGCTGTGGAAAGAATTTGTGAGGGATGACATGATAAGCTGTGATAATAACCCCAGTGGAAAGATCACACAGGGTTGCCACCTGACAGATATTTGATGGGCCTGGTTAGTAAAAATGGTGCCTGATATCAATGCTATTAATAGGACAGAGATAGGAAGGACAGACATGTTTCCAGGAAACAGGGTAACCCAGCATTTATATCCTTTCCCACGTTGTGTGGCATAGTTAGCTATAGCTATGTGTAACCTCCATGGTCTTGCCTTGGAAACAGTAGAACCAACTCATTGATGGCATTTCTTAAACTCAGAGGTGCATAATATTCCCAATAATCTTAAACACTGAATATTTTCCAATTGCACCACTTATCTGATAGCAAATCTAGAATGTTTCATATAAATAAAAGGCACTGCAAATACATAGTGGTATACATTGCCATATGAGCTGAACCAGTTGCGGCTTGTGGTCAATATTTTTTTGGCGTGGGTGGCAAACCAACGTCAACCCCCCCCCCCTGTGCGGAAGATGGATGAGAATGCGGCGATCCCCCCCCAGGGGAGACGGATGGGAATGCAGCAGCGATCTAAGGCCTACTTACCTTAGGAAGGAGGCAGATATGGCAGACATGGATCCGGGCTGCAGCTCCTCGCTCTGGGGCCACTGCTTCTCCTCCAGGTCGAACAGGAAGTGGGTCCTGACTGAGGCCCAATTGGCCGGGACTCCTAAGACCCCCTGGCCAATCGGGTCTCAGGAACTGCTTCCTGATTGGCTGGGAGGAGAATCAGGAATACAATAGCAAATATTAATTCGCTATTGTCACACAAGTGGGTGGGCCCTTTTTTAAGCCAATTAGAGCCCCAGGCTCTAATCATTTGCTTAAAAAAAAAACACATTGAAATCCATGTGTCCGGCGCCCCCCACGTAGATGAATGGCTGGGGGGGGGGGGGGGGGCAGCGCCCATGCAACACCTATGGGCGGGCTGCCTTTGAGCTGAACAATGTAAAAGCTAAGCTACCTAAACAGTGGGAGCAGGCTTATACAGTACATAGGTCTGTCTTTCTAACAAATATACACATGTACTGTAGCGCTGCAGGCACCAGTAATTGGCTTCTCCACTCCCCTAACCAAAAAAAAAAGAAGTGCAAAAGTTTGTGGGAATGCCTTCCCAGTATGAATGGACAGAAGTGAAAATGCAAACTTTTAACATGCGTGTTCATTGTACCCATTCATCGAACTGATAGCGTGGATGACTTTATCTTCAGTGTTTACATAGCTCTGTCTTTGTGTAGGTTTTGGGAAAAAAATCCAGCTCATGAATCCACTTTGACACACTTTTTTGGAATCAATTTATGTAAAAAATTAGAACTACCAAGTCCTCAATAGCAATTGAAGTCATATATAAGCTTTAAGCACCGGACAAATATAAAAAAATAGGTTGCCATACTGCTACGGTTGCAGCAGCCCAGCAGTAAGAGAAGAACACGCTCTAGCATGGTTGGGTTTTATGCTGGGCTACATATTGAGCCATGATCCCTATGACACTAGCTTATTCTTTTCAGCTCCTCTCTCTTGCTGATAAGCCACCATATCTATAGTGATGGCTTGTTTCAGTACATACTGACATCTTACTTAAATCTCCTGCCAAAAATAACAAGATACAATGAATATGCATGTTCAAAGATAAAATAACAAAACCAGCTTTTGCTACAATATTCATTTTCAATCCAGAGATTTCCTCTGCAGTACTTTTCTCTAATGCTAGATGTGGTTCTAAGGGCAAAAGTTATTTATTTTACCTTAATGCATTCTCTGCCTAAGGGTCCATTCACACCTAGGCGATTTGAATTGCAGGCAGAATTGCTACGATTCTGCCTGCGATTCCAAATTGTGGCAAAATGCGGGACGTATCACGATTGGGGGGCCATTAAGAAGTAGGGGCATGGCAAACGCGTCCCGCGTTTTGCCGCAATTTGGAACTTCGGGCAGAATTGCGGTGATTTGCCTGCGATTCAAATCTCCTAGGTGTGAATGGAGCCTTAAAGTGTTACTAAACCCAGTAATATGAAAATAGTTCATCTGCCCACCCCCCCCACAGTGCCCACAGCTTATAAATCATCTTTTTACATTAAAATATTGCCAGTATATATCTTTTTGGCTGATCTGTATACCACAGTCAGTGATAAACTGCACAGTTTCTCCAGTGCTGAGAGTTCAGGTAGGAGGAGATTTCCACTGCAGCCTGTATACACGCCCACATGTGTGATGCCAATATCATGTGACCTGGCTAGCTCTGAGAACCAGTAATTATTCTCTCCAGCATAAAAGACACAACTGAGCATGTGCAGGTTGGCTACTCTGCCTGTGTTAGCTGGCTTTCCCCAGATAGACAGTGCAGGAGGGGGAGGATCTGTGCACACAGAATAAAACAACTTTTTTCAAATGCAGAGGAATAACCCCTTAAGTTCCACAGTGAATATAACAAGCATGCTATGCTGCATATACAGACAGATTTTACTGTTGTGGGTTTAGTAACACTTTAAGGTAAAAAAATCTTTCAATAGAAAGACTCCCCCTAAACACTTACCTGAGTCCATTCTGGATCCTGTGCTGTGCCCATATGCTGCTGATCTTCTCCTCTTCCTGGTCTCACTAGCGGCTCTGAAGGCAGTGGGAGTCATTGGCTCCTGCTGTAATCAGAAAAAAACAGCGAGGAGAGATTGGGGCGTGGCGATTCCAGGCTGTGTGTGCCAATGGACACACACAGCTTGGCTCAGGAGCACGCCCGCATGAGTGCTCCCATAGAGGCATAGCATATCTTACCATGGGGGCACTCAGAGAAGAGAAGGAGCCAAGAGCACTGGTGGGTGACCCCAGAAGATTAGGTTTGGGGCCGCTCTGTGCAAATCCTTTTAGTCATACACTTGTAGATCTCTTTTGTTCCACCTGCAGGCCAAACAAAAGAAATCTAACAGATTCCCCCATCCACGCTAATAGCTCAAATTCTGCCTGCTGTGCTACTGTATTTTGACAGTTGAGGCCACCAGCTATCAGAATACCCAAACATTGCTGGCATCTGTTTGGCTGACAGGCTCCTTCAACAAAATGCCGACAGAGCCATACACTGTTCGTATTGTCCCTGAGCCAGCAGAAGATGGTCAAAATGATAAAGAAAGAGAGAGAGATGTGTGTGCTCTATCCCTTGGAGGAGAGGCTGAGCAAGAACTGTGGGGCTTAGGTTCAGGAATAGGAATTAGAGAGGAGGACCTAAAGAATGCAATGCGAGTACTGCCGTGATTCCTCCCTCCATCTACAAAATGTGATAGTGTTCTGGCTGAACATTTAATGCCATGACTTGGAATGCTACTACTACCACTGGAATGGAATGTTCAGGTATTCTTTTAATAAGTAAAGAAGTTATTTCGCATCAATCAGCCTTTGTGTGATCTTCTACAAGAAGGCATTTAGAATGATGTAAAGTGTGAAGCCAATACCAGGTGAGGAGATTTATATTTACAGTTAAAGTGCTATTTACTGGTGCAAACCTGGTTGGCTCAGGAGCGAGTGGTTTTGGGAAAAGGGAGTCATGATTCTGGAGGTGAGCACTTATGGAATGCGTGTGTAATGACTCGGGCCACCAGTGTACCACAGCCTCTGATGCTTGGTAGGACTCCCTAAGCCCAAATCTAGGCCACAATTATGTGCAGGGCCCTGCATGAGAAGTGCTCCTGGCGATAAAGGGGTTGTCAGGGTGTGGGTGGAGAATGCTGTAAACAGCTTAAGACCCTGTGTGTAGATGAGGCCCAGCTGCATGTGTTGGCTGCCTGTAAGGAAGATGGGCAGCCTGCCTTACAAGCATCATTTAACCAATTTCTTCTGAACCCACCCCTAGTCTGTGACTGGACAGTGAGAAGCAATACATTGATGAGCTCACTCTGCTTTCACCTCCTATCAGCATACATCTTGTCAGCACATTATCTGATTGGCTCCTTGTACTGTTGCTCCTACTCACACTCCAGCTCTGTTCTACAGGCTGATACCAGGTCAAATTCAGGTACAGTTACAAACATTTGACTTTTGCCCTGTACACACGAGCGGAATTCCGCTCAAGCCTGACTTGCATACACACAGTCACACAAAAGTTCGGTGAACTTTTGACTGCCAAGAACGCGGTGACGTAAAAGACTACGACGAGCCGAGAAAATTAAGTTCTATGCTTCCGAGCATGTGTTGATTTGTTTCCGAGCATGCGTCGGAATTTAGCGCGTCGGGATTTGTACACACGATCGGAAATTCCGATCAGATTTTTTTCCTGGCGGCAAAATAGAGAACCTGCTCTCTATCTTTTTCCAGCAGTTTTTTCTTTGGAAAAAGTCTGATAGAGCATACACAAGGTCGGGATTCCCGAACAAAAGCTCTCATCAGACTTTTTCCGACGGGAAAACCGATCGTGTGTACGGGGCATTACATATGACTCATACCTAAGAACGGAGGCAGGGTGACGTCACATTTGTCCCTGAAACCGCCCTGAGGCCATCTTGCTGCTCACCGCATGCTGCCACCTACTGTCCGGTGGACCTGTCAGCGATTCCACATCACTGCATGTTGTAGTTATGCCCGTTAACCCTTACCTATGCTATCCAAAAATATTTTACACTTAAAAAAATACCTGTTCCATCCTAAATACAAACCTACAGAACCTTTCTTGTTCGTGACCCGAGGACTGCCTGTACTTGCAATGCTTGCATTTAAAAAATACATTTAATAATGTGCTAATGGTTACAGAGCTGCCATAATGTATATATTTTATATCTGCTTAGAGTTCAACTTTAATGCTAAATGCAGCTAAAATAGAGCCTGAAGTTGATATATCGTTGTAGAGCGCTATGCAATCTGTTGGCACTATATAAATATTGTACAATAATAATAATAAATGTTTGATTGGCAAGCATTTGAAGCACACTGATACCCACAATTAGTACTAGGAATATAGATCCATCAAAGTCTATAAATTACCATTATTAATAGCGTGCGGGCACCTTGGGATAGGGTGACCAGACATCCCCGGTTTCAGGGGACAGTCCCCAGATTGAGGTCACTGTCCCCGGACCAAGTCTGTCCCCAGTTTTGTCCCCGGATTGGATTTGAACAGGGGCTGGGGCATTTTTAAAGACAGTCAGTGCAGAATTAAAAAAATAAATCTGAATTACACCACCCGCTGCACCGCTCCTACTAGCTTAGGGGGGTGTATTTTTTCCATTATCTGTGCCCCTGTCTGATGATCATGTGCTGGTCGGAGCGGAGGGAATATTTCTTCAGTTTCGGGTGCATGCCCATTCAGCTCCGCTGGCATGTTCTTCTGCCTTGGCTCAAGTCCCGGCAAACCACCTGCCTGCTTATCTCCTTGCCTTCCCTGGCAGAGTGATCTTCCTCCGCTCCCCACCCAGTAGTAGCCAGGGCCCGGAGAGTAAGACTTGACAGGCTGTGAGGCGGGCGGCGACGGGCAGATAGTAGCTGATTGCCGCCATCACCAGTAAAAAAAAAAAATGTCCCCGGATTTCATTTTAAAAATCTGGTCACCTTACTTTGGGATGTCTAAATAAATGTCTTTAAATCAGTTGTTTTGTACCCTGAAGAGGACCCTGGATCTAAGGACCAGGCTTTATACAGGACCCTGTGCTAAACTCCTCTCTAACCATTCAACTTTGAAATGCCAGAATGTTTGTGGTCAGTAATGTCTCTGGCATTTGTCAGTTGAATTGCAGAGGATGAGGCTCAGTATAGGGAAGGATAAGAGCTTGATCTTAAGAACTTAATGCCAGTAAATGGACTGTGCCTGGCATGCAGGGTGCTTTCCAGGTACAAGGGAATGGATCTGTTGACAAGTGCTGGCATTTCCTGGATGAACTATTAGTGCTGTTTATACACATTGAAGGACCAGAAGAACTTGTAGGTAGAGGTAAGGAGTAAGCATCCTAAAAGGTTGTAAAGGTGTTTTGGAAACCTGTGCTAAGCATAGTTGTGCGCACAGGGTGTGCTAGGAATGCCTAGGCCCACCCTAATCACCCAGTGTGGCGCAGATACCCCCTGTTTGGTCCCCTGATATTTTACCAAAGCCCCCTAACTGAGCTGCTAAAAAAATTTGTAAAATAAATAAATAAAATAAAATAGTAAAAATAAAATAATACAAACCACTGACACTGTCCACTGCCCTACTGAAACCAATCTCTGCCCTCCTGACACTGTCAGTATATACACATACACGTATGCAAATGTGTGTTTGAGCTTTGGGGTGCACACCCTAATGCAATAGGCTGTGCACACCTATGGTGCTTAGAGTTATATATGGGCTGCCTCCTGCTGTCTTTGTGGACTGATATTTCGATCCAAAAGCTTTGGTCGTTGATTCTAAACAAGCATGCAGTAAGTGAAATCAAAGTCAGAACTCCTGGTCTGTATACACTTATTCCAAATAGGCAGCTAGCATTTTTAGCAGGAGACTTTAGCAATGGCAGCCTACATACTTTTCTGAGCACAGTCTGGCTGTCATGGTGACCCTTTTGCTTTATTGCTTTGGGTCACTGACCTAGAACAAGTATGATGATAAGGACTTTCTCCAGCTCTCCTTATTTGTTTTAGATCAGTGACTTAGAAAATATTGATGCCTGTGGGTCAGCAATAATAGCCAGTCATCTATCATTTTCAACTGGGTTCAGCAATAGTAGCCATGTATTTCTCCCCAGACAAGAAACCCTGATAACTACAATTGGTGAACACACCCGATCAGCCACCATTCAGTTATAAATTCAGTGAAACAATAATCCAACTATCAGAATCTGATTGACCATCACTTAAAGCGAAGTTCCACCAAATCGTGCAACCTCCGCTTATTTGCTTCCTCCCCCCCTCCGCTGCCACAATTGGCACCTTTCAGGGGGGAGGGGGGAACGGGTACCCTCGGAAGTTCAGGCCCCCTCCTCCTTCCTCCGCCGCTGAGCCAGTTAGAAAGCGCAGAGCGTTTCGTGCATGCGCAGTAGGGAACTGGCTGTGAAGCCAAAAGGCTTCACTGCCGGTTTCCCTTACCATGAATGGCGGCGGCAGCACCCGAAAGCCGATCCGAAAATCGGTTGGGGTGACAACAGCGCACGATCCCTGGACAGGTAAGTGTCCTAATATTAAAAGTCAGCAGCTACACTATTTATAGCTGCTGACTTTTCATTTTTTCATGGGGGGCGGAACTCCTCTTTAACCCCCTTAGCGGTATTCCCGAGTCTGGCTTTTTCATACCAAGAGCGGTAACCCTGAGCCAGACTCGGGCTGCATCGCAGGATACAGGGAGAATTACTTACCTTGTTCCCTGGATCCTGTGATGTCTCCCCGCAGTTTGTTTGAGCCGTGTCTCGCTCGATTCACACTGCCGAGTGCCGAGCTCCATTCCCTGCGACGTTGCGGCGCACGGGGACGGATTTCGGCGCCAAATTCAAAAAACGAAAAAGACAGTATAAATATATAATATAATAATATTATAATAGTAATAATAATATAATATATAATACTGTATACTGTAATCTTACTGATTACAGTACTGTATCAAATAATTACACATCCCCTTTGTCCCTAGTGGTCTGCCCAGTGTCCTGCATGCACTTTTATATTATAAAAACTGTTCTTTCTGCCTGGAAACTGGAGATTGTCCATAGCAACCAAAAAGTGTCCCTTTATGTCAAAAGTGGTTTCAGACAGCTAGAAAACAGCGATAATAAATTAGAATCAATTGCAGAATTGAGCGATAGCAATTTGTG
Source organism: Rana muscosa (assembly GCA_029206835.1). Lineage (NCBI taxonomy): Eukaryota > Metazoa > Chordata > Amphibia > Anura > Ranidae > Rana > Rana muscosa. Next base: position 622,060,174 of record CM055118.1, read on the forward strand.
GGGAAATTCGTCATCAAACACTAAATCTAATGACAGCGACAATTCTGCAACTGAGCAAATTTCTGTGTTTTTGATTTGATTACATTAGTGAATAGTTTTTTATTATAATTACATTACTATTTGTTATAATTATTTATAGTTATTTATTATATTATAATTTATGATTTTGTGTTTCAAACTTTATCATACCCGGGATGTCTACTAGACTCTTGTTTGGTCAGGTTTAAGTAAGTAATTACTAAGAATAACAGGCCTACAATACATAACACCAAATTTCCATGCAAAATAATTGTACCGCTTTTGGTACAAAATTCCAGACAGAATCATACCGCCAGGGAGGTTAAATGCAAATGCCAAAAATGTATTCTGCTCTATGAAAACCTACACAGAGTTCACATATTCTGTCAATAGTAAATTGACAACAAAGCAATCAAACAGCACTTGCTTTCTTAACAGCAGAAATATATAATAAATATGTATTGTAGTTCTTGGCTTGTGAAACTACAAATCCTAGCAGATAGAACACACCACACCTGTCTGCATCAGGTTGTTCTCCAGTGTTTGTGGACCTACAGATCCCAGTAAGCAGAATATACTACAACAGCTTGTGTCAGAGTCGCCAAGGTGGTTCTTTAGCTGTTGTAGAACTTGAGATCAGCAGATGATGCCACACCAACCAATACCAGGGTGCCGTAGATTATTTTCCAGCATTTGTGGAAATACAGATGTGGCAGAATATACCACAACCTGAAACTATACTGTAGGTCCCAGAAGGCAGAAGATACTACAGCATTTTGTATCAGAGTACCATAAGTACCTAGCTTGTGAAATTAGCATAGTAACATGTAAAATAGAGGTGGTTTTCTAGCTTTATCCATTACCAAGTCATATCAAAGTCACATGAAAGTAGTGCAGGAACCTTTTCAATGCCACTGTAACTTTAAGTTGCATAGATTTGAATCATTAGAATCAATGAGCTGGGACTTGTCATGTGACTTTATGTGTTCAAAGTCGCATGACAAGTTGCATACTTGAGTGCCAGAAAGTGTGAAATCACATCAAAGTCGCACTTGAAATCCCAAGACTTTGGAGTTGCACAAGTGTGAACGGAGCCTTATGGAATTATAGGTCCCAAAAGGCAGAAGATACTACAGCATCCTGTATCAGAGTATCCTTGGTGGTTTTCTAGCTGTTGTGGAACTTGCGATCCCAGCAGACCACACCAACTATTATTACCGGCAATTATGAATTACAGGTTCCAGTAGACAGAAAGATACTATCACAAGTGGTTCTAAAGCTTGTGAAACTACAGGTCTCAACAAGTAGAAGATGGTATAGCAACCTGTAAATTAGAGACGCAGATAGTTTTCTAGCTTTTGTGGAACCTTCAGGTCCCAGTTGGAAAAAGATACTACAATAGCTTGTATCAGAGTAACACAGGCGGTTCTCTAGCTGTTGTGGAACTTCAGATCCAAGCAGACCACACCTCAGCAACCTTTATCAGAGTACTTCAAATGGTTCCCCAAACAATTCTGGAATTACTGATCCCAATAGGCAGAAAGATACTACAGTCACCTGTCTCAGAGTACCATAAGTAGTTCTTTAACAAGCAGAACCACAGTAAATTAAAACCACAGGTGGTTTTCAAAATTTTGTGGTCCCAGTAGGCAGAAGATACTACATAAAACTTATATGCGAGTAACATGGGTGGTTCAAAAGCTATTGTGGGAATTGAGATTTCAGAAGATCACACCACAGCAACCATTATCAGAGTGTTGCAGATGGTTCTCCATAATTTGAGAGCATAGATCTCAGTAGGCAGAAGATAGTACTGAAAGTGGTTTTCTAGCTGTTGTAGATCTTTAGATCCCAGCAGACTATGCCACACCAACCATTATCAGAGTGCTGCAGATGACTCTCCAGCTTTTGTGAAACTACAGATGCCAGGAGGCAGAAAATACTACAACAACCTGTCTCAGAGTACTACAAGTGATTCTCTAGTTTGTCAAACTGCAGGTCCCAACAAGCAGAAGATGACATAGGAACCTGTAAATTAGAACCACAGGTGATTTTCTAGCTTTTGTGGATCTATATGACCCAGTATGCAGAAGATACTACAGAAACTTCTATATGCGTATTACAGGTGGTTCTCTAGCTATTGTGGAAATTGATATTTAAGCAGATCACACCACAGCAACCATATTCAAAGTGATGCAGATGGTTCTCTGGCATTTGTGGAACTACAGGTCCCAGAAGGCAGAATATACTACAGCTGCCTGTATCAGAAAGCTTGTGAAAGCACAGGTCCCAACAAGCAGAAGATGCCATAGCAACCTGTAAAAAAAGCTTTGGTGGAACTATATGTCCCTGTAGACAGAAGATACTACAGAAAGTTGTATCTGAATACCACAGGTCGTTCTCCAGCTGTTGTGGAACTTGAGATTTCAGCAAATTCAACCACAGCAACCATTATCAGAGTGCTGCAGATGATTCTCAAGCATTTCAGGAACACATATCTCAGTAGGCAGAAGCTACAACAACAACCTACAGGCAGAAGATGCTACAAAAAGTTATATCTGAGTATCCCAAATGGTTTTCTATCTGCTGTGGATCTGAGATCCCAGCAAACCACACCAACCATTAATAGATTGCTGCAGATGGTTCTCAGCATTTGTAGAACTACAGATCCCAGCAGGCGGAATATATTACAGCAACCTGCCTCAAAGTTCTGCAAGTGGTTCTCTAGCTTATAGGAATACAGATCCCAACAAACAAGATAATATCATAGCAGCCTGTACCAGAGAACCAGGGGTGTTTCTCTAGATTTAGTGGATCTATAGGTTCCAGCAGGCAGATCACACAACAGCACACCGACTTGTACCAAAATTCTGCAAGTGCTTCTCTGTCTTTTATGGAATTATAAATCCAAGCAGACAGAACAGACAACAGCAACCTGCACCAGGGTACCACAAAATACCAAAGAATATGTTAGGATGCTGCAGGTTACTTGGTCAGAAAGACAGATTGGTAGATTGAATTTTGTATCAATCAACCTTACTGGAGAGTTCACTGAAAAGAATGAATAGCGTTCCATTGGAAATCTTCAGTAGTTTCTTTAACCCAATTGAAAACACGCATAAACAATATAAACCCCATGGAAAAAATATTCCACACCTTACACAATACAAACCTCATTTATGAAAAAATAAAAAAATAAATGGAATCCATGGTTCACCCATTCTAAACATTTGTTCAACCCCGAATGATACCGCATTTCCCCGAAAATAAGCCCGGGTCTTATATTAATTTTGGCAACAAAAGACACAGTAGGGCTTATTTTCGGGGTAGGTCTTACCATGTAATGTGCTGTCTTCTCTCCCCCTCTCTCTCCTTGCCTGAAAGGAATCCCCAGTGTGATCTGAGTTAAAATGCTTGTAAAATCCTATAATCCACTCTATTACAGTAGTATATAATGAACAATGTGTGTGTTTCTGTAATATAATTGTGGCAAATACCTTTGTTATAGCGCCACTCTGCGCTTCTGTGACCCACCGGAGCTCTCTTCCCCGCAATTATATTACAGAGACACACACATTGTACATTATATACTACTGTGGATTATAGGATTTTACAAGCATTTTAAACTAGGGCTTATTTTCAGGGTAGGGCTTATATTGCAGCCCTCCTGGAAAATAACGCTAGGTCTTATTTTCGGGGTAGGTCTTATTTTCGGAGAAACACAGTATTACTCTATACCCTAGACCAGTGATTCTCAACCAGGGTTCAGTGGAACCCTAGGGTTCCTCTAGAGGTTGCTAGGGTTCCTTCAGCATTGGGCAATTTCTGCCTCTCAGATAATTTCCTACTGACACCATTGATCTTTTTAGCTATCTGTAAGGAGGTAATTCTTCCCAATGACCACAAGTGTAAGGACCATCCTTCCCACTGACCATCACACTAAGGATTCATAAATTGTAGATCTGTAATTTTTAGCAGGGGTTCCCCGAGACCGGAGAACTATTTCAAGGGTTCCTCTGTGTTGAAAAGGTTGAGAAAGGCTGCCCTAGACTATCGATACTCTTTAGAAAAATACCGGATTTATAGTTCCCTCTATTTGCATTTCAATCCACCATTGTATTGTACCTCCATCAATTATTATATAGCTTGATCTAATTTTCCAGATATACATACCATATGTATGGCATTTCCATTGATTCTCTGTACCACTTTTGTTGTTATTATGTACTCAATAAAAAAGTTTGTAAACAAAAAAAAAAAAAGAAAAGAACGAATGAATGGATAACCTACAATGATGTTTCCACATTGTAACAAGTTGAAATCAGTTACAATGTATAATGTTGAAATCAGTTACAATGTATAATGTTGAAATCAGTTACAATGTATAATGTGGAAATCAGTTACAATATATAATGTTAAAATCAGTTACAATGTATAATGTTGAAATCAGTTACAATGTATAATGTGGAAATCAGTTACAATATATAATGTTAAAATCAGTTACAATGTATAATGTTGAAATCAGTTCCAATGTATAATGTGGAAATCAGTTCCAATGTATAATAACAAACCTAGGTATTGACTAAACAAACTGATTGTCATCATTTGATGGCATGTCTTCCAGGGTGTGAATTGAGCTCACATGCCTATTTATTGCAGAAAAGCCCTAACAATGAGTGCACCAAATTCCTGCATGGACCGTGTGACTCCATCAGGAGGGAAGGGAGGGGATGGGGGACTACAGCAGGAAGATTTCATGAATTCATCAATGCACTCACCCACAACAGACAGGACTCCCAGGACTAGGTACAGGATGGCCATGACTTCTTCAGCTGATGATGACCACTTCACAAGGAGAAGCTGCTCTGTGCTTATCTCAGGGGCTCAGCAGCTGATGAAGTTGCCTTTGGTTGCCTAATCTTATCCAGAGGCTTCACCCATACACTGACTCAGCGCTGGGAAAGGGATCCAGTCCAGGGTATGAAGCTGCTGCCCTCCAGATCTCAGTCTGCTCACTCATGGGCTGTGTGCATGTAGTTCAGCACCCTCCTGCGCTCTGCACTGCTCTGGGATTCCCTGCTCGCTCTGCGCTGCACTTGTTGCTGCAAATCCCCCCACTTCTGATCTCTAACAAGGAGGGGGGGTTTGACATGGACAAATCGGCTCTCCTCTCTCCACTAGGAAAAAGTTGGGTGGACCAGCCCACCAAACAATAACATAGGAAACTCCTCCATCTGCAGCCCAGACCAAGATATGTGCAGGATGCGAATTCAATGGAAATGACCCCATGAAAGGAATTGGCGAGGAAGTCCTGTGCTAAAACAATCATTAGTGGATAGGGTGCTGGAAGAGTCCAGGCACACAATAAGATTTCTTTATTAACCCTTGTTACCATGGTGTTTGGTGAGGAGCATCCCCTGTTTGTCAAATGCTGATAATCTGCAGCAGACAGCTGGGCTCTGGGGGGGTTACATGAAGTGGGATTAACTAGAGACCATCCCTTTAATTCCTAACATCAGTCAGTAAACACTTTATATACTGTAAACTGCAACAAGGTCAGTGTAGACAAAGCAAGAAAAAAACAACCTGCTTGCTATAAAAAAAAAAAAAAAATTATCTAAAGGATTAGGGCAACCCAGCCAGTATACATGGTAACAGGGGAAGGATGGTGCTAGGGTGCCTTGACCTATTTGTGATGCCGCATACACACGACCGTTTTTCATGACGAGAAAAATGCCATTGTGCTATCCCCGTACACACGACCGTTTTTCATGGCGAGAAAAATGCCATTGTGCTATCCCCGTACACACGACCGTTTTTCATGACGAGAAAAATGCCATTGTGCTATCCCCGTACACACGACCGTTTTTCATGACGAGAAAAATGCCATTGTGCTATCCCCGTACACACGACTGTTTTTCATGACGAGAAAAATGCAATTTTTTTAATTTGGTCATTAAAAATGATCGTGTGTGGGCTCCAGAGCATTTTTCACGACGTGAAAAATGGGCATTAAAAATTTGGAACATGCTCTAATGCCGCGTACATACGATCGATTTTCTCGACGGTTAAAACACCGTCGAGAAAATCGACGGGAAAAACGGGCATGTGTAGGGGAGCAAACCGTTCCTCGTTTTTCCCGTCTTGGTTGAGAAAAACGACCGTGTGTAGGCTCCCCGGCAGTGTTTCCCTATGGGAGAACTGCCGCGGAAAAAAATGCTGTGAATCACGACGAGAAAAATTAAAGCATGTTCTAATTTTTCTCGTCGTGATTAATGCCGTTTTTCTCATCCGGAAAAATTATCAAAAGCCCACACACGGTCGTTTTTCTCGTCAAAGAGAAAAAATTAAATTTTTCCCGACGAGAAAAATGGTCATGTGTACGCGGCATTATGCCACGTACACGCGACCATTTTTAATGTCATTGAAAAAAAACGACGTTTTTCTCGACGTGATTCTTCTCAAGCCTGCCTTGCCTACACACTATCATGAAAAAAAATGCTTGAGCAAAGCGCGGTGACGTACGAAATGTACGACGGCACTATAAAGGGGAAGTTCCATTCGGATGGCGCCACCCTTTGGGCTGCTTTTGCTGATCCTTGTGTTAGTAAAGTTTGGTGAGCGACGATTCGTTCTTTTCAGCCTCGTGCTCTTCAGTCTGTTACAGCGCGACGAATGTGCTCTCTTCATTACGAACGCTAGTTTTAGCAGAACGAGCGCCCCCGTCTCATCACTTGCTTCTGAGCATGCCCGTTTTTTCACGTCGTTAAAGCCTACACACGGCCGTTTTTCATGACGAGAAAAATGACGACGTGAAAAACGACGAGAAAAATTAGAGCATGTTCCAAATTTTTATCGCCATTTTTCACATCGTGAAAAATGCTCTGGAGCCCACACACGATAGTTTTTAATGACCAAATAAAAAAATTGCATTTTTCTCGTCATGAAAAACGGTCGTGTGTACGCGGCATAATTTTTCTCGTCGTTTTTCACGTCGTTGTTTTTCTCGTCATGAAAAACGCCCGTGTGTAGGCTTAAACGATGTGAAAAAAACGTGCATGCTCAGAAGCAAGTGATGAGACGGGAGCGCTCGTTCTGGTAAAAGTAGCGTTCGTAATGGAGATAGCACATTCGTCACGCTGTAACGGACTGAAGAGCACGAGGCTGAAAAGCGCGAATCGTCTCTCACCAAAATTTACTAACACGAAAAAGCAAAAGCAGCCCAAAGGGTGGCGCCATCCGAATGGAACTTCCCCTTTATAGTGCCGTCGTACATTTCGTACGTCACTGCGCTTTGTGTAGGCAAGGCAGGCTTGAAAAGAATCACGTCGAGAAAAACTTTGTTTTTTTCAATGACATTAAAAACGGTCGTGTGTACGCGGCATGACTGTTTTTGCAACTGAAGAGGTTGAAATTTGCTCATGTGTATGGTCAAGGCATACATGTTTTTTCTTACAGATGCAAGACATAAACCTAATAGTCTGTGGTAGTGTTTTGGTTATGAGTTTTCTGTTATAAATTTGCCAGATTGAGATTCCACAATTTTTTTTATTTTTACTTTTTCAAAGCAGACAAACCCGTCCCCCCCACCCCCCTCCCCCGCATTTATCCCACCTTATTAAACCTAACTACATAAGGCAGAAATAAAGTGGTTGTAAAGCCTTAAAGCGGTAGTAAACCGTTGGAAAAAGAAAAAAAAAAGAAAAAAAAAACAACAACTGCAAGACAATGGCATAATGCATACTAGCACGGTATGAAATACCTACCTTAGAACAAAGCCCAAAGCAACAGAGCCGGTGTTCTGTTGAGAAGTGCCCAGCTATAGAATAGTGCCCGGGTGGAACTGCGCATGCGCTACACGGAGCCGCAGAACAGCTGGGTTTACGATCAGCTGTTGTCTCGCGTGGCCGAGGCACGTTCATGTAGGTGAGGGACGGATATTTAGAAGAAGGGGTCAGATTTTTCAATGATGGGCAGTGCTGGGGGGCAGATTTTTTATCGATGGCCAAAGAAATCTGCAAAAAAAATCTTTATCTGCTATTCATTTTGAACGCTTGCGGGGCGTGTTTAGTCAATTGAAGGGCAGCTTTTTTTAGATAAAAATTTCTTTAGCAGATTTGTTTGGCCATCAATAAAAATTCTGCCCCCAGCACTGCCCATCATTGAAATATGCGCCCCCTTCATGTAAATATCCGCCCCTCGGCAACGCGAGACAACAGCGTAAACATCGTAAACTCAGCTGTTCTGAGGCTCCGTTCTGCACATGCGCGGCGCATGCGCAGTGTCGGCCAGGCATTTTTCGATAGGGGGCATTTCTCGACAGGAAACCTGGTCACTGCTGAGGGGGCTGACATGTTCCCCCCGTGTTTCTTCTGGGTTCGTGGGCTCCGGCATTGTGAGTGGCACATGGGAGCCCTCGATTCTGGCAAGAAGCTCTGAAGTTCCAGCACGATACGCCGGACCTTCAGAGCGTAATGCGCCGCTGACGTCAGCAGCTGCGTGCAGGGTGAATATCTCCTAAACGGTGTACATTTAGGAGATATTAATTTTATCTATAGCTAAGCCTTATTATCGGCTTACCTGCAGGTAAAAATCACAAAGCAGGGTATTAAGGTTTTTCACCTGTCACTCTCCTCATTGGACAGATTGATAGCAGCAGGAGCCATTGGCTGTAAATCAAAAGCTGTGACACAGGAGCGACTTTCTGTGGGGGTACCCGATGAAGAGGAGGGGCCTGGAGCACCGGCAATGGACCCCCAGAAAAAGAGGATTGGGGCTGCTCTGTGCAAAACCATTCCACAAAGCAGGGAACTATAGGCATGTTTGTTATTGTTATTATACAGGATTTATATAGCGCCAACAGTTTGCACAGCGCTTGACAGCATGGGGGCAGACAGTACAGTTACAATACAATTCAGTACAGGAGGAATCAGAGAGCCCTGCTCGTTAGAATTTACAATCTAGGAGGTTATTTTTATAAAAAAAAAAAAAGAAGGTTTAGTATCACTGTAAAGTGTTACTAAACCCACAACAGTAAAATCAGCGTGTGTATGCAGTAAAGAATGCTTGTTATACTCACTGTGGAAACTAAGGGATTAATCCTGCCTATTGTGTAAAAAGGCTGTTTGATCCTGTCTTCTCTGATCATCCCCATAGGCATGCGTAAGGGGTGTGCGGGGTGTACCTGGGCACAACCTAATCACAGTGCGGTGCAGATTCCCTTGCTGATATTTCACCAAAGCCCCCCAATGGGACTTAAATAATAAAAAAAATGTGAAAATAAAAATGTGAATTGTAAAAAAATAAAATAAAAATAAACTAATAAAAATAAACACCATCCATTGCCCTACTGACACCAATCTCTGCTCTATTGACACCGTCCAATGCATTTTAAAAAAAATTAAATTTATTTATAAGAGTGTGTGTGTATATATGTGTAAATATATATATATATATATATATATATATATATATATATATATATATATATATATACTGTATATAAAAACACACCCATGTGTGTTTGAGCTTTGGGATGCACATCCTAATGCAATAGGCTGTGCACACTTATGATCGCCCCCTTCTTCCAGAGTCCACAATCCATCTGCTGATAGAGCATAGCCTTGGGGGCACTCTGCACATGCTCAGTTTTTGTGTGTATTGCTAGAGAGGTTTTTTCTTTCTTGGGAGGGTGCATGTGATCAGCACAGGACCAATCAGCACTGTTCAGACAGAGGGTCAGGGGTCCTGCAGCCTCATAGGACAGTCAGAGTAGAAGAAAACTCCTCCTACAAGCTTTAACCAGGCACTGATAAAAGTCACAAGACTGCTATGTACTGCTGATGAGAAAAGGTTTATATTTACTAAAATAATTGCATTTCCATGTTCTGTGTACTGTGGGAGACCATATATAGTGAATGCAGGGTCCTGGGTTAAGTAACTTTTTCATACAAGTACATGGTACAGCAGGCACAAATCAGGAAAATGAAATGTTTGGTTTACATATTCCTTAACAGTTTGCCAACTGCCTGATGTGCATTTGCGGTGGCATAGCGGCCTCCCTGCGCTGGATCACGTACCTAGTATGTGATCCGCGTGCCCGGCTATGCTGTAATTTGTCACAGGCAACACAAGCAGATCTGCGGGTCTCAGCCAGTGGCGGCTGGTGCTCAAAAATTTTGGGGGGGCGCAAACAAACTGAAAAAAAAAATAACCACTGTGCCCATTAAACACAGCCACTGGGCCCATCAAACCCCCCCCCCCCCAGTTTGCCCCCAAATGCAGTCAGTTTGCCCCCAAATGCAGCCAGTTTGCTCCCTCAAATGCAGTCAGTTTGTCCCCCCAAATGCAGCCAGTTTGTGCCCCCAAATGCAGCCAGTTTCTCCCCAGCCCGGCACTTTCCTTCATCGGGTCAGCACCGTCCTCCTCCATGCTCCCTCCGCTCCCTCGATGTCTTCTCCTGTCCTCAAAGTCGCTTTAGCCAATCAGGTGACCGGTAACCAGACCCGGTGCACCTGATTGGCTGAGAGGCGGGTCAGTGTTAGGGAAGCGATTCCCTAACATAGCACTGTTTAACCAGGGAATGCACAGCCTGTGCGCCTTCTGGTTAACCATTTGGAAGCCGATTAGAGCCCACAGGCTCTAATCAGGAAGCCTATTAGAGCCTCTTGCTCTAATCAGGCACTTCCAAAACACACCCATCGCTTTTATTCAGATGGCTGGCGCTCAACAGAGGGCCGGACACCTGAATAGTGGGCGGCAGCGGCGACAATACATAGATTCATGCAATGCATGAATCTATGTATTGTTGATTGAGATTCCACAATTTTTCCACTGGCACCCACTGATTGGCTGAGTGACTCACGAAACAGAGCTCTGTATTGTAAACAATGCAGAGCTCTGTTTACTGACAGGGGATCTTACTGTTTTTTTTCCCTGCTAAGGGAAAAAAAATAAAAAATCCTTAGGAACAGGATCAGAAGCAGATTACACATATTACACATAGTAAGGACACATTTAACCCTTTGATCACCCTAGATGTTAACCCCTTCCTTCCTGTCATTAGTAGAGTTGGGCAAACAGTTCGAGTCGAGCAAATATTTGGCCCGAACATCGCCTGTTCGCCCGTTCAAATTTTCGGGACACTCAATGGGATGTTCAGTGATGTCACAAAGGGGGCGGTGCCACCAGGTTATGTCACCAGGTGGCCCCGCCCCTTACCTATTTAACCACTTAAGGACCGCCTCACGCCGATATACGTCGGCAGAATGGCATGGCTGGGCACATCCACGTACAGGTACGTTGCCCTTTAAGAGCCCAGCCATGGGTCGCGCGCTCGCCGCCAGCGGCGCACTCGTGACCCGGTCCTGAGCTCCGTGACCGTGCCCGCGGGACTCGCGGACCCGATCGCCGCTGGTGTCCAGCGATCGGGTCACAGAGCTGAAGAACGGGGGGGAGGTAAATGTAAACAAACCTCTTTTCATGCTTCCTAGTGAGCCTGTCACTGATCGTCTGTTCCCTGTCATAGGGAACGACGATCAGTGATGTCACAAGCCAAGCCATGCCCCCCTACAGTAAGAAACACACATTAGGTCACACTTAACCCCTTCAGCACCCCCTACAGGTTAACCCCTTCATTGCCAGTGTCATTTTCACAGTAACCAGTGCATTTTTATAGCACTGATCGCTGTAAAAATGACAATGATCCCAAAATAGTGTCAAAAGTGTCCGATGTGTCCGCCATAATGTCGCAGTCATGATAAAAATCTCTGATCGCCGCCATTACTAGTAAAAAAAAAATACTAATAAAAATGCCATAAAACTATCCCCTATTTTATAGACGCTATAACTTTTGCGCAAAGCAATCAATAAACGCTTATTGCGATTTTTTTTTACTAAAAATATGTAGAAGAATACGTATCGGCCTAAACTGAGGAAAAAAAAACGTTTTTTAATATATTTTTGGGGGATATTAATTATATCCACAAGTAAAAAATATTGCATTTTTTTCAAAATTGTCGTTTCATAGCGCAAAAAATTAAAACCGCAGAGGTGATCAAATACCACCAAAAGAAAGCTCTATTTGTGGGAAAAAAAGGACGCCGATTTTGTTTGGGAGCCACGTCGCATGACTGCGCAATTGTCAGTTAAAGCGACGCAGTGCCAAATCGCAAAAGGGGCCTGGTCCTTTAGCTGCAAAATGGTCCGGGGCTGAAGTGGTTAAGAACGGTCAAATGTCGTAGCAGGCATTCGGCAGTTAGTCTTCATCACGGGCGGAGTGATTTTTATTTTTTGGATCCGGCGGTGCGTTGGGCATCGTGATTGATGATGGATCTACATAGGGAGACATTGTTCTTAAATTTTTTTTAATAAAGGAATTGTCAAAAACTGCCCCCTGTTTTTATTTGTTTTTGATACTTTTTTTTGGGTGAATGAGTAGGGGTACAATGTACCCCATACTCATTCACATAGGGAGAGGGTCAGGATCTGGGATCCCCCTTGTTAAAGGGGGCTTCGAGATTCCGATAAGCTCCCTGCCGGCAGACCCCCACAACCGCAGCCCTGGGTTGTTGTGAAGAAGCGCTTGTCCTTATCAACATGGGGACAGGGTGCTTTGGGGTTGGGGGGGCAGAGTCCCCGCCCCAAAGCACTCCCAATGTTGAGGGCATGTGGCCTAATATGATTCAGGAGGGGTCGGTGCTAGCTCACCCCCCCTCCTGACTTGCTGGACTGCATGCTCAGATAAGGGTCTGGTATGGATTTTGGGGCGACCCCACGCTGTTTTTTTTTTTACATTTTGGCGTGGGGTTGTCTTTAAAATCCATACCAGACGAGAAGGGCCTGGCATGGATTGGGTGGGGAACCCCACACTGCTTTTTTTTAACATTTTTGTATTGTCAGCAAAGGCATTGTATTTCTGTCAATTTAAATTAAATATTTTTTCTTTATAAATGTCAGTTATGCTGCAGCAGGTTCCATACACGGTACAGATGCCCCACTTTACAGGCAGAGTAAGGGAACCCCCCAGACACTATATTTAAATTAATTTTTCATTTTTATTGTTTCACTTTAAGCATCATTAAAATCACTGCTCCTTTAAAAATAATCTTTAAAAAAAAAAAAATTGCAATGATACATGTCCCCCAGGGCAGTACCCTGCCCCCCATACCCTTTTTATGGCCAATAACTTGCATATAAGATGTCAAAATGGGCACTTTTGATTTTTCAGGTTCGGGTCCCATCGACTTCAATGGGTTCAGAGTTTGGGTCTGAACTTTTGCGATGTTCGAGAATTCTGGTGCGAACCGAACCGGGGGCTGTTTGGCCCAACTATAGTCATCAGTACAGTAACAGTGCATATTATTAGCATTGATCACTGTATTAATGTCATTAGTGATGTCAGTGGCAGTTAGTGTCAGATTTCTTGATGCAGTATCGCAGTCCTGTAATAAGTCGCTGATCACCGCCATTAGTAGTATAAAATAAATAAATAGAAAATAACAGTATATATACCATTGATGCAATAACTGTCAGACAAACCAATCAATATACACTTATTGGGATTTTTTTTTACCAAAGACATGTAGCAGAATAAATTTTGGTCAAAATATATGAAGAAATTTGACTTTTTAAAAAAATTTCCGTTTAGATCACAAAAATAAAAACCCCAATGGTGATCAAATACCACCAAAAGAAAGCTATATTTGTGTGAAAAAAAATTATATAAATTTTGTTTGGGTGCCATGCAATCGCCAGTTAAAGTAGCACAGTGCCAAAGAGTAAAAAATGGCCTGGTCATGAAGGGGGTAAAATCTTCTGGATTTGAAGTGGTTAAACCTGGTGAAAAATAAATAAAAAAATGCCCTCCCCCAATAGCTCTGGAGCTTTATGCCATAATTTACTAGTATGCACAGCATATTAGCACATTGTGACAGACTTACCTGCCAAGCAATCCTCTCCAGCGCTGCAGTGGTAGCACTTTCGGCTGCCGCGGCCACTTCCATCCTCTCCCTCCAGGTTTAGGCTTTTTGGCCAGTTGACTGTCTAGGCCATGATTATATCAAGTGGTGGCTGTTGATAGATTTTGACCGGTCGAACGATCCCCGCACTTGCCCATCTAGGTCGCAGGCTTCTTCTGGGCGGCTGGCCTCCGCGTCACCTCCTTCCTCGGCTTTATGGCGGTGCAGCTTCCCCTGCGTCTCCTCCCTCCTCCTCGGCGGCCAATAGGATCGCTTCTCCTCTCGGCCAATCAGGTCTCAGGACCCGCTTTCTGAGCCGGTATTAGGTGGAAGGAAAAGCAGGAAGACAAGTGAATATAGTGAATATTAATTTGCTACTGTCACACAACTGGGTGGGCTCAGAGTTCAGAGCTCTGCGTCCCGGGCCCACCCTTTTTTTAAGCCAATTAGAGCCTCCCGCTCTAATCATGTGCTTCTAAAAAAAAAAAAGAAAAAAAAAAAGAAACCTTCCATTGAAGTCCATGCGTCCTGCATGTGTAAATTATAGGCTAGGCGCATGGATTAGGGGGGCGGTGCCCCTGCGCCCCGTATGGACGAGCCGCTTTACATCACTTCCACATATGCGCGAAAAAGTCACTTTACAGAGTGGAGCCATAAATGTACGCTGAGCTGTGCATGCATGGCTCACTGTACCTTAATGCTGATGGGCAAGGAGGAGCAGTTATGACAGGAAATACCATTTGGGTCTTGGACCAGAATTCTGGTCTGTATCACTAAAAGGATCACTAGCAGGATCGTTTTGAATACTGTGTCCAGTTCTGAAGACCTCACTTATATATATATATATATATATATATATATATATATATATATAAATAAAAAAAAAATGATAAGATAGAACATGTCCAGAGATTAGATGATTAGAGTTTTTAATTTAATTTAGGGAACAAACAGTAGTTCAAGGAGCAGGGCCAGCGTTAGGGTAGGACAAACTGGACAACTGCGCATCCATGGCAAGGTCCCCGTCACTTTATGGTAAAGTGGTAGCAAGTGCTGTAATGCTTTATATTGAAAGTGGTTCTGAAGGCAGAAGGTTTTTACCCTCATGCATTCTATGCATTAAGGTAAAAAACCTACTCGGCACAGCTCCCCCCAAGCCCCCCTTATACTTACCTGAGCCCCATCTTGATCCAGTGATGTGCATGAGAGCAGCAGCTCTCCCAGGTTTCTCTCTCTTCATTGGCCGAAACAGCAACAGAAGCTATTGTGAGCAGATGAGGAGAGAGCGGGAGTGGGGCCCAGCTGCGCTTTTGTGTGCAAGAGGCTTGCTATTAGGGGCACTTGACAGGGGGGAGGAGCGAGGACCGCCAGAAGGGGGGGGGGGGGAATCTTCATTGGCTGGCACAGCAGGGGGAGCCATTGTGAGCAAATAAGGAGAGAGCGGGAGTGGGGGGGGGCGACCCAAAGAAAAGAGGAGCAGGGCTGCTCTGTGCAAAACCACAGAGCAGGTAAGTATGCAATATCTGTCATCTGAACCCCCCCCCCTCAAAAAAAAAAAACATTTACAATCAATTTACGTTCCCAGTAAAAAATGTGAGTAGTGCATACAGAGGGCAGAGGGGGGAGTAATGTGTAAAAGTTAAGTGCAACATCAGGGAGAAGCCAGTGCAAAGGAAGATTATTGGCTGGGAGCATATGTGTCATCCTGCTGATCCACTGCTGGGACCTCCGAGATACAGTAAGCAGGAGTCCTGATAAGTATATGTGTAGCGCCCTCCTCACTCCCCTCTCTTTCTTCAGCTCGTCTGTCTCTTGTCTAGGGGTACCTTAGAGGGGAAGGGAGCGGGGACACCACGCCTGGCCTTCACCACAGGTGTCAGTGTGATACAAGCAAAGTTCTTTTACCTTCAGGTCAGTGCTGTGTACCTGGATCCTCCCTCCGAGAGTCACCTTGAACAATGTCTGTCAGGAAATGAGCCCCACACCATTAAAGTCCAACACTCCTTTATTCTTCTTGAATGACCACAATCAGTTGAACTCCCTTGGTAGAAACAGAACAGAAAAGGAGGTGTGGATGCGAGTAGGCCCAGACACAATGTGTTCTCCACTTTCCTCCCTGAAAGTGGGCTGCGGTCTCCGAGCGGGGGGGGATCTTCCTTCCAGGCGGTCTCCGATGAGAGACTCACCCGTCACTGGCAATCTGCTGCACCAGGTCTTCGAGTGAGGAGCTCCCCCCGGTCCATTACGCCTTCCGGTATCGGGTACCCACTCCCGGGGTTCCCTAGGATCTCCTTCCCTCGAGGAACTCAGTGTTGGGCACTGAGCTCCGGACCTCTATCTGAGTACCTCACCCCAGGCTAAAGTTGCCTGGGATGGAACACGACCTCCGGCTGTCCTCTAGGCCTAGGCCCGCCTAGAGAACCGACACGAACCACCGTCCACAGGCCGAAGGTGCCTGGGACTCGACCCCGTGACAAAGATGGCCGGCCCCTTTATACCCTCTCCCAGCAAGCACGGCGGGTTCCCCGCCCCACCATACCGCTGCCGAGGTAGGACAAAAAGGAGGCGCGACACACAGCAATGATTCAACCCCAACCCAGAGCGACAGCGCCACCTGCTGGGCTGCAGGGAATTACACATCACTAATGTCTCTGCCAAGTTCAAATTTACACCCGGGAAAGTACATACCCGCTACACATGCATTGTGTGTTTTGGGGGTGAATGGAGGGGGTTCTGAGAGTGCTGGTGAGTTCTCAGTGTACATGGTACAGTCTTTTTAGTGTATTTAGGTTAATGTTGTGGATTTCTGAATATAATAAGGTGCATGCTGTGATGGTGTGTAGATGTAGCAGGGTATACAGAACTGGATGTAAAAGGGTGTTATGCTGTGCTGAGTGTATTTGGTATGTCTGGTCCAGTCTGATAAGTGTACTGGGGTGCATGCTACAGAGTTCTGAGTATATTGGGGTACATGTTACAAAGTCCTTAGGTTGTAAGCTCTAACGAGCAGGGCCCACTCATTCCTCCAGTATTAAATTGTATTGTAACTGTACTGTCTACCCTCACGTTGTAAAGTGCTGCTCAAACTGTTGGCGCTACATAAATCCTGTATAATAATAATTATAATAACAATAATATTAGGGGTTATGCTACAGAATGCTGAGTTTATTGGGGTGTGCAATATGGAGTACTTAGTATATTGGGGAACCTGTTACAAAGTACTATATGTATTAGAGACCATTCTGTAGAGTGCTGAGTGTATTGAGGTGCGCAATATGGAGTACATAGTATATTGGGCTACATGTTACAAAGTGCTTAATGTATTAGGGTTTATATTACAGAATGCTGAGTTTATTGGGATGCATATGTGCTATGTGTATTTGGGTCCATACTATAGAGTGCTAAGCAGGGCCTCTGTTAGAAATTATGGGGTCCCGTACAGCCTACCAGACAGCCCCCCCCACAAAAATATCAAAGCAATATTTTCACTAATACATGAAAATTATTATTAGTGAACACAAACATTCCACCTGCAAGCCAAAATTCTCCCCAAACACTAATGCCATGTACATACGATCGGATTTCCGATGGAATAAAATCCGATGGAATTTCATCAGTGAAGATGAAGACTTTCACCAGTCTTGCCTACACACCATCAGACAAAATTCCGACCGTACAAAACGCTTTGACGTAAAACACTTGACGAGCCAAGAAAAATTAAGTTCAGTGCTTCTGAGCATGCGTCGACTTGATTCTAAGAAGGGGGTTTTTTCTTCGTTGGAGTTCCATACAGATGATCAGAATTTGCTATTGTTTTTTTTTCAATCAGAAAAATTTAAAACATGTTCTATTTTTAAACACCGATGGAAAAAAGTCCGATGGGGCCCACACATGATCGGTTTTTCCAATGAAAAACGTCCATCTGACTTTTTTCATCGGAAAAACCGACCGTGTATACAGGGCATTATGCACATATTCCCCCAACTCCAAGTTCAAATCCTTCCTCCCAGCGCAAATCTTTGCCCTCCCTGATCCTGCCCGCCAGCTCAAATTCCACCCTAATTCCCCCTCCTAGCATTAAATCTCCCTCACCCCAAAAAAATCTCCCTGCTAGCACACATCCTCTTTCTTCTTAAACTTTCTATCCTAGCACAAATCTTCTTCCCCAAATCCCCCCTGCCAGCACAAATCCCCCCCTCCCACCCAATCCCTCCTATTAACCCAAATTCCCCCTCCTGGCACAAAATCATCCCCCCATCTCCCAAAATCACCCCCCCCATCTCCCCTCCCAGCACAAATCTTCTTTCTCCAATCCCTAGCACAACCCCCTAAAAATTTCCCTTCCCAACACAAATTCTTCCACCCTACCTAAATCCCACACCCCCCTCCTGGCTCAACCCCCCCCCCCCAACCCTCCTTCTAGCACATATCCCCATATCCCCCATATCCCCCATGTCCCTCACCCAGCAGCTGAAAGCCAGCTGGAGGGAGAGGGGGAGAAACCAGCTTTTAGCTGCTGATGAGAGCCGTACAGGGCATTGCTCTGTCATCGTTCATTTCTCTGCTCCACTGGTCCTTCTGTTGTTCTGGCCCCCTGTGTGCCTACAAGATATTAAAAAGTGCTATATGTCTTAGGGTTCATATCACAGATTGCTTAGTGTATTGGGTGCATAAAATGGAGTGATTAATATATTGGGATACATGTTAAGTGCTATATGTATTAGCGTTCATACCACAGAGTTCTGAGTGTATTGGGTGCATATTATGGAGTGATTAATATATTGGGGTACATGTTAAAAAGTGCTATATGCGTTAGGATTCATATCACATGTGCTGAATGGAGAAGCACGTGTGTTGTAGTGTGTTGTGTGCATTGTGGTGGATTGTGTATTTGGATTTTATGTTGTGGTGTTCTGGGTGTAAACAGATGCACAGTATGGTACAAAAACTATATGGGTTGCATGGTTGGACAGGTTTATTGTGATGGGGGTGCATAGTAGGGAGTGTTAAATATATTATGTTGAATGGTGCTGAGATTAATGGGGGTGTATCATTTGTACTAAGTGTAATAAGGTACATGCCGTGGCGTGCTACGTGTGAACAGGGCTGCCATCAGGGGGGTACAGGCAGTACACCTGTAAGGGGCCCGGAGGTCCCCAGGGGCCCGGATGGCAACCCCTTTTTTTTATTTTTTATATAAAAAAACATTTTTTATTTTTTTTATTAATTTATTTATTTTTTTGTAAGGGGCCCAGAGGTCCCCAGGGTCCCGGATGGCAACCCCCTTTTTTTATTTTATAATTTTTTAATATTATTTATTTATATATTTTTGTAAGGGGCCCAGAGGTCTCCAGAGGCCCGGAGGTCCCCAGGGCCCCGGATGGCAACCCCCTTTTTTATTTTATAATTTTTTTATATTATTTATTTATATATTTTTGTAAGGGGCCCAGAGGTCTCCAGAGGCCCGGAGGTCCCCAGGGCCCCGGATGGCAACCCCCTTTTTTTTTAAATAAAAATCTTTTTTTTTTATAGTTTTTTTAATTTTTTGTAAGTGGCCCAGAGGTCCCCAGAGACCTGGAGGTCCCCCAGGGCCCCGGATGGCAACCCCCCTTTTTTTTTGTTCTTCAGCACCCAAAGCCCCCCCGACCTCAACAATTCTTGGCGGCAGCACCCCCCCGCTTCTCAATTCGTGGCACCCCCCTGCTTCTCAATTCGCGGCGGCAGCAACCCCCCCCGTTCTCCTCTGCCCCAGGGGGCCCATGCCTGAAGCTGTGTAAGGGGCCCCAAAATTCCTGATGGCGGTCCTGCGTGTGAATGTTGGGGTGTGCTCAGTGCAGTGAGCTTTCTGGTTCCCATGCTATCCCAGTGGCCTTTTTACAGAGCTGGCCTATAGTAAAACACCCTCCTTTCTACAACTGGTCTGAGGGCCAAGCTCTAATGCACTGACAATCTTCGCCCCCCCCTGCAAGGTCATAATGAAGGTGTCACTTTCCCACAGCCTCATTCCAATTATTTGTTTATTCTACATTAAGATTAGAATGAAGGTGGTGGCACTAACATCTTGCAGTATATTGGATGTGGAACTGGGAATTCTGCTGGGGCTAGCTGACTATTAACCTCCCTGGCAGTACGATTCTGTCAGATTTTAGGTGCTGAAAGCGGTTCAATTATTTTGCATGGAAATTTGGCGTTTTATATTGTAGACCTGTAATTCTTAGAAATAACTCACTTAAATCTGTCCAAACCAGAGTCTAGTAGACATCCCGGGTATGATAAAGTTTGAAACACAAAATCATAAATTGTAATATAATAAATAACTATAAATAATTATAACAAATAATAATATAATAATAATAATAAAAATTATTCAATAATGTAATTGTAGCGGGGTCTCCTTTAAGGCCCCGGGACTACGTTACCCAGAACCCCAGTTGGCCACCGCAGAGACTCATGGGAGGGGTTATTTAAGGAGGAGGCGAGGCGGAGCTCGGCCTCTTTGGACACCGCGCTGCAAGCAACAGCTTCTTCCTGTGCAGATCTGCTGCAGTGCAAGGCCTGAAGCCTGGGGCCTTGCGCAACTTCCGAAGAGCCTTCCACCCCGCTGCGGAGCCTGGGTGGCACCAGACTGGTCGAGTGAGGACATCATTTGGATCGGGGACCCGATCGTTGCAGACGCTGTGTGCGGAGACACAGCAGGTGGAAGTCCCGGGCTGGGATCGCGCCCGGAGTGGTGAGCGAGCACTTGCTCAATCAAATAGACTTTACCGTTTCTAGGCCTATAGACTGCCGTGGCTCACCGATCATTTGCTTGTTGTTCCACTGGGGGACCGGTAGCAGGACAGAGTTGAAGTGTCCCCCCCCGCATAGTGTTCTTAGTGATTGCCAGTTTGTGGATTACAAATACTATTCATCAAGTGCACCACCGAAAGTTTGCATGCAAAGAAATCCCTATAGGAAGGACTGAGATTTATTCTAGGTCAGGCCTGGCCAGGGTGGGGAGATAGGATATTGTTTAGTGCGCCACAGGGCATGTATACCATAATAGCTACGCGTGGTGGATTACCGCGCAGCGCCATTATTGTGTGCTATATTGATTGCTGCAGGGCTCTGCAAGCCAGTTGTGTGTATTATATTCTGCTTAAGCCTTTTTACAACCAAAGTAAAAACTGTTATACTTAATCTTTAACATTTGTGTGTTGACTTACTGTAAAGAGGGTGCCTTTACAATACCAATTGATTATGATAAAAATATAACCCCTAGACTAGCTGTGCCAGGGTGGGTCGAGCAGATTGCCGGGGGTTAGTGGCGCTGTACACAGGGCCCAAAAACAAATCCAGCGGCTCTCTTAACTGGGGGTAGCGCTACACATGGGGGCTCTCGAGTCCGGGATCCTGTTGCAGCAAGTAACACGGCAAAAAGTACCAGCTTGGACCCACTAGAAGTAGAACGGTGGTGCAAGGTGGTCGGCACAGATCCAGCCGGGGTAGTAGTCATAGAACTCCCAGGGATCTGGCAAGAAGAAGCGGTAAAGCAGCTAGTGATGTCACTGTCCCCGCACCAGAAGGTATGTGTGGTGGATGTCAGGTCAAATTCTTCACTGACAAACGCACTAATAGAATGGAAGAATGGAGTCCCAGAGAACTTCAAGAATCCAAGTATAGAAGCAATAGATGATCAGACTTATAGCCTGATACACGCACTGCCGCTCAAGCCAGAAGGACGGCTTCAGACACCGAAACTATCTCCATCACCCACCCTAAAAGCAGAAAAACGTGAGAAGAAAGAGAGTCCCGGGTCGCTGCAGGCCACCCTCGGCGCAGAATTATGCGTGGTTCTAGGGGAGATTGTAGCCCAGTGTAAGAAAGATCCTACAGATTACCAAATGTCAGGATACAGAAAACTCTGAATATTCTCAGGGAGGAAACCTGTACCTTCGGGTGAAGAGGGGTTTGAGGAGTGGTTAGACGGTGCCACTCAGGCCTTAGAAGAATGGGAAGTCCCAGACCACAGAAAAAAGCAGAGAATTGCTGAGAGCTTGAAGGGGCCTGCTCTAGAGGCCATACGCAACCTCAAAATAAGCAAGACAGACTGTGATGCACAGGACTATCTGGACATTCTGCAGAATGTGTTCGGTGGAACAGAAAATAGGATTTTTATAACAGCTTACCTGTAAAATCCTTTTCTTGGAGTACATCACGGGACACAGAGCGACATAGTCATTACTAATGGGTTATATAGATACCGTCAGGTGCTGGCACTGGCAACTTCCAAAACCGGAAGTACCCTCCCCTATATAAGCCCCTCCCATCCGGGAGCACCTCAGTTTTGTAGCAAAGCAATAAGTGTCCCCAAAGAGGGGCGGGAGCTCTGTGTCCCGTGATGTACTCCAAGAAAAGGATTTTACAGGTAAGCTGTTATAAAAATCCTATTTTCTTTCTCGTACATCACGGGACACAGAGCGACATAGTCATTACTAATGGGATGTCCTAAAGCAATGCCAAATGAGGGGGGGGGATACACCATATATAAGCTGAGCGCTATCAGACATGAGGATCTTTTGCGGCCTGCAACACACTGCGCCCAAAGGCGACATCCTCCTGACTTCTAACGTCCACCTGGTAGAACCTAGTAAACGTGTGAACTGAAGACCATGTTGCGGCCTTACAGATTTGAGCCAGGGAGGCCTGGTGATGCACTGCCCATGAAGTTCCAACTGCTCTTGTGGAGTGCGCTCTAACTTTGAACGGAGGCGGTCTCCTTCTCAAGCCATAGGCTTGTATTATGACCTGTCGAATCCACCTGGCTAAAGTAGATTTTGACGCTGCCTGACCCTTTCTGGGGCCTTCCGGCAGAATAAACAAAGTATCCGTTCTGCGAATCTGAGCAGTGGCTTTTAGATAAGCTTTAACTGCTCTTACTACATCCAAAGAATGCAATAACTTTTCCTCTACCGAAGTAGGTTTGGGGAAAAAAGAAGGAAGAACCACATCTTGGTTCAAATGAAACCTCGATACCACCTTAGGAAGAAAGGCTGGCTGAGGACGTAATACTACTCTGTCCTTATGGATAACCAGATATGGCTCTTTACAGGACATAGCTGCTAATTCCGACACTCTTTTAGCCGAACAAATGGCTACTAGAAAAATCAATTTCCTGGTGAGAAGCACCAAGGAAATATGCTGTAATGGTTCAAATGGTTGTTTCTGTAAAACCGACAGAACCAAGTTTAGATCCCATGGACATATGGGAATATTAACCGGAGGACTAATACGCATCACTCCTTGTATAAAGGCTTTGACTAGTGAATGCGAAGCCAAGGGCCTTTGAAAAAATATTGACAAGGCCGAAATCTGACCCTTGATAGTACTCAAGGCAAGCTTCCTATCTACAGCCCATTGTAGGAAGTCCAGAATCCTACCTATTACGTATTTACGTGGATGCCATTTCTTGGCCTCACACCAGGCGATGTACGCCTTCCAGATTCTATAGTAGATCTGCCTGGATACCGGCTTCCTGGCATTGATCATGGTAGATACCACAGCATTAGAGAGCCCTCTCTTTTTTAGAATGTGGGCTTCAATAGCCAGGCCATCAAACCTAGGGCTGGTAAGGAAGGGTGGTATATCGGTCCTTGCGAAAGCAGGTCCGGACGATGTGGGAGGGTCCAAGGACTCCCCACAGACATTTTTACAATCTCCGCGTACCATGCTCTTCGGGGCCACGCTGGAGCCACCAGAATCACTGGTTTTTTTTCTACCCTGATTCTGCGGAGTAATCGAGGTAACAATTGTGGCGGTGGGAATGCATATATCAGCTTGAACTGATCCCAAGGGAACACTAGGGCATCCGAGCCGCAAGCTAGGGGATCCCTTGTCCAAGAGACAAACCTGTCCACTTTTGTGTTGAATCTGGATGCTAGCAGATCTACATCCGGTGTTCCCCACCGCTGACATATTGTCCGGAAAACCTCGGGATGAAGGGACCATTCCCCTGGGCATAATTGTTGGCAACTTAGAAAGTCCGCCTTCCAATTCTCCACTCCTGGAATGAATACCGCAGATATGGCTGGGACATATCTTTCTGCCCATCTCAGGATGTAATTTACTTCCCTCTGGGCTGCACGACTCCTGGTGCCCCCCTGACGATTGATATATGCCACTGCTGTGGCATTGTCTGATTGAATTCTGACAGGGGACCCTTGGAGTTTGGATGTCCATGCTACTAGGGCTGCTCGTATCTCTAAGAGATTGATGGGCAGGGCCTTTTCCGCATCCGACCATCTGCCCTGGAGAGACCATTGCTCCAGTACTGCTCCCCAGCCTATAAGGCTGGCATCTGTAGTGACCACCTTCCAGGAAATCGGACTGAAGGATTTCCCTCTTTCCAGATTCTGGGGAACCAACCACCAGCGGAGGCTCTTGCGAACGGAAGGGGACAAGGACTTTGGTAAGTCCAGAGCCTGAACTTTTTTGTTCCAGGCTGACAGTATGGCCCTTTGCAACTTCCTTGAATGGAATTGACCGTAGGGTACTGCTTCGAATGATGCCACCATTTTTCCCAGCAGCCTCATGCACAGGCGTATGGATGGCTGTCTTTTTGAACCCACTAAGTGGATCAAATCTCTCAAAGACGACCCCTTTTCTTGAGGCAAAAATTTTTTTCTCTGGTCTGAATCCAGCCTTAGCCCCAAGTATTCCAGACTTTTGACTGGTTTTAGGGCTGACTTGTCTCGGTTGATAATCCAACCGTGATATTCCAGATACTTGATTGTCTCGTGAACAACCACTTCTAGTTTTTCCACTGAGTGGTCTATCAGCAACAAGTCGTCTAGATATGCCATTATCGTTACACCTCGTGTTCTTAGATTGGCCAATAATGGGGCCAGAATTTTTGTGAACACTCTTGGTGCTGTGGCCAGACCGAAGGGTAAGGCTCTGAACTGAAAATGGCGCCCTTCTACTGCAAAGCGTAGAAATTTTTGGTGGGCTGGAAAGATGGGAATGTGCAAATAAGCATCTTTGATGTCGATCGAGGCTAACCATTCCTCCCCTTGTAGGGCAGTGGCTACCGATCGGATCGACTCCATCCGGAAAGTCCTGATATATAGGAATTTGTTTAGCCCTTTTAGATTTAATATGGGCCTCACGTCCCCGTTTGGCTTCAGGACTGTAAAGAGGTTTGAGTAAAACCCGAACCCCCATTCTTCCAGGGGAACCTCTATAATTACTGCTTGGAGCAATAATTGTTCTAGTGCCAACAGGAGGGATCCTCTCTTCTGGGGATCCCTTGGCACGTTTGACCTTATAAAGCGGGAAGGAGGGGAGTTTTTTAACTCCAATTTGTATCCCAGATTTACTGCGGAGAGCACCCATCTGTCTCGGATCGTGTCCCGCCAGGTCTCTGTGAACAACTGAAGTCTTCCCCCCACCCGATTGGGTGGGGGCAACCCTTCATGCATTTGACTTTGGGGGAGGTTTTGTACCTCTCCTGCTCCAGGGCTTCTTGTTACCCTGCAATTGTCCCTGATTTTTACCTCCGGGATTTGACCGAGGAGGCCGTCGGAACTGTTTCACAGCCGATGTCCTAGGGACTGGAGAAGCAGGCCTCTTAAAAGAGGGACCTCTAACTCTATTTTTAACCGGCAAAAGTGTACTTTTACCGCTGGAAATTCTCTGGATATATTTGTCCAGGTCTTCCCCGAATAAGCGTTCACCATGAAATGGGAAGCTGACCAGCAATTTTTTACAGGGAGCTTCAGCAGACCAGTTTTTGAGCCATAGAAGCCTGCGCATATGTACTACAGACAGCGTAAGGCGGGAGGCCTGATGGATTGAATCCTTTATAGCGTCCACCGCAAAGCATAAGGCTCTAGGTAGATCAGCTAGGGCAAGAGCCTGCTGATCTGGCAAGTCCCTTAAGACCTGTTTCAACTGATCCTTCACTGCTTGGCAGACCCCAATAGCTGCCACTGCTGGTTGTGTCACCAATCCTGCTGTAGAAAAAGCAGATTTTAATAAGGACTCCAATTTTTTATCTATTGGGTCCTTGAACATTTGGACATTATCCACCGGACATGTCAGTGATTTATTCACACAAGAGATGGCTGCGTCCACTGTAGGGACCCTCCATTTTCTGATGAACTTATCCTCCATGGGATAGACCACCGGAAATCTCTTGGGGGGAGTAAATATTTTATCAGGATGCTCCCAATCCTGGTAAATGAGCCCTTCCAGTAAAGGATGGATCGGAAAGGAACAAACAGTCTGGGGAGCTTTTAGCGACCCCAACGAGGAGACAGAAGTGGATGATGGCTCCGCAAGTGGCATTTTAAATGCTGATCGGACCATATTAGTCAGGGACTGAACCCATAACCTTTCAGCATGTGATGCTGAGAACGGCTCTTCCACTGTTGATTCCTCTACAACCGAATCGACCTCATCCTGATCCCCTTCAGGTAGGTCGATCCCTGTATGGGACTGTTGCTCTGTTAACAGGCACTCTGAGGGAGGAGACGGAGATCGGGCGCTTTTCTCCTGTGACAGGGAAGCCGCGATCAATGCTGACAATCTCTCTTCCAGCCCTCCCAGAGCTGAGGAAAAAACCTCCTCTGTTACATACACAGGAGCAGGTGAACTGAGGACAGCCACAGTACCAGGTACTCCTGAGGGTGCTCTACGGTCACTAACCTCTGATTCTTCAGGGGAGACTGGTGCAGCCAAAGCATGCCCAAGATCCTCAGAGCCCGATGGAGACCCCCTATTCCTCCTGGAATTTCTAGTCCCGGAGTTTTTAGACGGCATATTCCTAAGCCACAAAGCTGAGGTATTCCAGCCGCAATACACCAGTTACTGACAATAGTCTAGCATAAATGCTGCTATAAGAAACAGTTGGTGTCTACTAATGTGCCTTTCTAGGGGATGCCTGTATCAACCGCTTGCTGTATGCCTTCTTTAAATGTTGCCAGCTCTGTCTCTGTACTTCATAGCCAGCTCACCACACAAAATTGTGGTTTTTAACATGCTGGGACGCCCGCACATGCGCAGAAGCGCTGCGGCGCGCACAGAGCGTCATCCCCCAGGCTCCGCCCCCTTTCCCGGCTCACCTCTATATATAGAGGCGCGTGCACGCGCACGCGCGCGGCCACGTGCGCCTTCGGCGCTAATTTCGAAAATGGAAACCAGGGACAAGAGCCAGGGCCCCTTTGCCGCAGGCCGGGGGATGGACGAGCATTGCAACATGGCAGAGGAAGCAGTTTCCCATAAGAGAACTCACCATCTGCCTGGACTCGCTCTGATGAGAAGAAACTAGTCCACATGACAAGAAACATTCCACAGCGGCCTCTAGTGGACAAACACAGGTACCGCAGTCTAATATATTAAATATATATATATATATAAAACATTTTTTTTTTCTTGACCACCATTAAAAATTATTACATTTTTTTAGTAGTTACAGGCATGCACAGAATTTTGCGGGAATACCATTAGGTAACAGACAGAAAGACAAATTAGGCTTGGGGGTCCCCCAATAGAACCAAGTTCCTGGGGGCCCCCACTTACCTGTTCCCCGCCGCAGGACTTTGTTTGGTCCACAAAAGCCCAAACTTCACCTATCACGGCAGGCATTGTAATCAAACCTTCAGGGACCGGGTTCCCAAGGATTCCACTCCCCTGGACCTGTATAGCACCCTGCACAGAAAACATCTTGGTCGTGGGTATGACCAGAGCTCTGGATCCCAGGGTCCAGCTCTCCTAAGAGAAGCATTACAGGCAAAACCTTGCTCTTCTCTGCAAGGCCCGGGTACCGACCGTTTAGCTATGAAGCTTTTTTGGTCGGATCCGGAATAGCTTACTGAGGCCCAAAAGAACCTGTACGCAAGCTCAGTGAAAAACACATGTTTCTTCTTGGCCAACACCTTAGACACTGGCAAAAAAACTGAGGTGCTCCCGGATGGGAGGGGCTTATATAGGGGAGGGTACTTCCGGTTTTGGAAGTTGCCAGTGCCAGCACCTGACGGTATCTATATAACCCATTAGTAATGACTATGTCGCTCTGTGTCCCGTGATGTACGAGAAAGAAAAAATCACTAAGCTGACTTACCAGCTGGAGCACTGTTACCAAAAGACAGGAGAGAAACTGTCAGAGTTTGTGAGGCGCCTGGATAAGATCCTGCATAAGATGATCCTTAAGATGGGGATTGACCCGTGGAAGGTGGATGAGGCCCGTGTTCAGCAGGTGATGAGAGGATCTCAGCCCCTGGACCCCATCGCACTGGCGCTACGCACCAGACAGGACGGGAAGAGCCTGGAGTACCCTGACTTGATCTGAGTAGTCAGAGAGGAAGAAGCTATGCTGGAGGAGAAGAAGAGGAGCCAACAAGTTGAGTCGGTAAATCCTCCTCCGGTGATGGTCAGGACGGCCATGACCCTGGAAAGAGACTCAGAGGTGGATACCTTGAAGTCACAGATGTCCCAGGTATTGAAGATGCTGACCTCTCTGATGGAAAAGGATTCAGAGACACCAGAGAGGGAAGGACCCAGGAAGGAACTGTTCCCTAACACCTCAGCGCCCACGTCCCTGCAAGATTGGGGGGGCATGACTTGTTTCAACTGCGGAGGGGTTGGCCATACGGCCAAAGTGTGTTCCAGTCCAAAGAGGAAAAAACTGAATACCCGCAAGCCGGCGGAAAACTTCAGCGGGCCCCGGTGAAGGAGTCAACCGGGTGCCCATCATCTCCAGTGAGCTCCAAACTGAATGAGAAGCACATGGAAAGAGTGGACAAGACTCCTCAGAAGAAACGCAAGGTTCCCCAGTGGGAACGCACCCCAAAGAAAGAGTGTAATATCCCTCAGCGGGTAGATACGCCCATAAAAAGGAGGGAGATCAGTGCATACCAGGCCCAAGAGAGACCTAAGTCCAAAGAGAGACGGGCGAAAGAAAGTCCAAAAGGCAAACACAAAGATCAAAAGAAAGAAACCCCTGCAAAGCGATATCCAGAAAAGTTGGTGGGTCCCTCACCGATAGTACCTGTTCAAGTGGAGGGAGTCTACACAAGAGCCATATTGGATACTGTGGAGCAGGTGACTCTGTTGTACAGGGACTTTTATGACATGCACCTAAGTCACTTACCCATCCAGAAGATTGAAGAGTTGGAGATATGGGGGATTGGGACAGAGAGTTTCCCTTATGATGGCTATCTGCCCATAAAACTGACTTTCGACCCGTCCATAGCCGGAAAGGCTGAAGTGTTCGACACCTTAGCTGTGGTGTGCCCCCGACCGCCTGGAGCTAACAAGAGTTCCCTGATAATAGGGACAAACACGGATCTGGTCCGAAGACTCTTGGCCCCTCTGACAAGAAGGAAAGATCCCACAGTCACTGTCACGTACCTAGCGGTGATGAGCCCGGACTTGCAGAGGAAGGCCTCCCTTACGGCTCCCACCAGCGGCCCCTGGTAAGGTAACAGCAGGCGCGGAGGTAGGAGGGGTACGAGTGCCTGGCAGGATCAACCAAGGTGAAGGTAGGTATGCAGACTTGGTAGGCACACTGGAACACAGCAGGTCGAACTGGAATCAGGAACACTCAGCAAACTGGAATCATTCAGCAGACGGGACCGGAACCAGGAACACAGGAACTCAGCAAACTGGATCAGCTTAGCAGACTGGACCGGAACCAGGAACACAGGAACTCAGCAGACTGGATCAGCTTAGCAGACTGGACTGGAGCCAGGAACACAGGAACTCAGCAAACTGGATCAGCTTAGCAGACTGGACCGGAACTAGGAACACAGGAACTCAGCAGACTGGATCAGCTTAGCAGACTGGACTGGAACCAGGAACACAGGAACTCAGCAGACTGGATCAGCTTAGCAGACTGGACCGGAACTAGGAACAGTGAGCTTGGTCAGACAAGCCGGGTCGGTTAACTGGCTGGCAGCAAGGTACAGAGGGATCAGACAGAGGAGAGGTCACAACAAGCCAGGGGTCGGATGCAGGCAGAAAACTGGAGAAGTCACAGGCAGGCCGGGTCAAACACAGGTAAGTCTTCAGATCAGGTTTTCAGGTACTCAACGCTGTAGAGCAGACAGCAGGGACTGTCTGCGATTGACAGGTTTAAATAGCCCCTCTGGCGCCACCTGCAGGGCGGAGCATGCGCAACCGAGAATCAGGAAGACCAGGACGCCTGCTTCTGGCAGGACCTCCATGACATTGCCCCCCCCAAGGGGCAGCCTCCGGATGCCCATCTGGGCAAACTTCTCAGGGTGAGATCTCTTGAAGGACTGCACCAGGCTTCTAGCATGGATGTTCTCCTCAGGCTCCCAAGAGTTTTCTTCGGGTCCGTAGCCCTTCCACTTAATCAGGAATTGGTTCTGGTTATTCCTTCTTCTAAAATCCATAATGGCTTCCACTTCGAATTCCTCCTCCCCGTCTACAATGACAGGATCAGGGAGAGCCGGACTTCGGCCTGGAAATGGGTTGGGAACCGAAGGCTTCAGCAGAGATACATGGAAGACCGGATGGATCTTGAGGGAGTCAGGGAGCTCCAGTTCATAAGCCACTTCATTGATTTTCCTTTTGACTGGAAACGGCCCTAAGAATTTGGGGCCCAGTTTCTTAGAGGGACATGCCATCCTCAAGTTTAAAGTGGATAACCATACTTGGTCGCCGGGTGCCAGCATTAATTCACCCCGTCTCTTCCTGTCAAAAATTGTTTTGTTGTGTTCCTGAGTCTTGGTCATGGTTTCCTGCAGAAGTTGGTTGTTGGATGAAAAGAAGTTCAACTTTTCCTGGACTGCGGGCACCGTACATTCAGGAAGGGAATTGGGCAGGAATGTAGGATGGAAACCGTAGTTTGCGAAGAATGGGGACTGCTTGGTAGCGGAATGCGTAGAGTTGTTATAGGCAAACTCGGCCAATGGGAGCAGGGAAACCCAGTCATTCTGAGCGAATGAAGAGAAGCAGCGCAGGTACTGCTCAAGGGTCTGGTTAGTTCTCTCAGTCTGTCCATTGGTCTGGGGATGGTAAGCAGAGGAAAGTGACAATTCTATCTCCAGAGCCTTGCAGAGGGATCTCCAAAATATTGGCTGGTACCCCGTGGAGTCTGACGACCTCTCTGATGAACACCTGTGCAGTTTCGGGAGCTGAGGGAGTCCCCTTCATGGGAATGAAATGTGCCATCTTGGATAGACGGTCTACTATCACGAAGATAGTGGTGTGACTCTCAGCCGGAGGCAACTCGACGATAAAGTCGATGGACAGCATTTTCCAGGGTCTGTCTGGGACGGGTAGGGGTCTCAGTAGTCCCCAGGCCTTGGATTTGTAACCCTTGTTTCGGGTACAAACTATGCAGGACTCCACAAACTTCCTACAGTTCTCGCGGAGCCGAGGCCACCAAAAGGTACGCTGTACCAAGTCGGTGGTCTTGGCAACGCCAAAGTGCCCGGCAAGGGCATGGTCGTGGCAGAGTTCCAGTACGGTTATTCTCAGCTCTTCAGGTACGTAGATCCTGTTCTGGTACCAAAACAGCCCATCTTTGGCCTGCAATTCCGGTTCGGAGGGGGGTCTCTGCCCAGTGGAGGCTTTCTTGATCCGGGAGAGTAGGTCTTCCTGAAGCAGAAGGAAGTTTCCAGGAGCAAAAATGGTGTCTGGAGGAGAGGTTTCCTTAGACTTATGGAACATCCGAGAGAGGGCATCGGGCTTAATGTTCTTGGAACCGGGACGGTAAGTGACATGGAAGGAGAACCGGGAGAAGAAGAGCGCCCACCTGGCTTGTCGTGGTTTTAGCCTTTTCGCTGCCTTCAGGTACTCCAGGTTCTTGTGGTCGGTGAATATCAGAATCGGGTGGGCAGCCCCCTCCAACAGATAACGCCACTCCTCTAATGCGGACTTGATCGCCAGCAATTCCCGATCCCCCACGTCGTAGTTCCTCTCTGCCGCAGATAACTTGCGAGAGAAAAAAGCTACTGGGTGGAGCAAGGCTCTGGTCCCCTGTCTTTGGGACAGTATTGCTCCTACCGCAATTTCCGAGGCGTCTACCTCCAGGACGAACGGTAATGAGGAATCTGGGTGCTTCAAGATAGAGGCAGAGGTAAAGAGACCCTTCAGGGCCTCAAAGGCCTTTTGGGCCTCAGGGGACCAGTGGAAACGGATCCCTTGTTTGGTCAGCTGGGTGATGGGTGCGATGATGGCTGAGAACCCTCTGATGAATTTGCGGTAGAAGTTGGCGAATCCGACGAAACGTTGGATCCCCTTCTTGTCCGCCGGGACTGGCCAGTCCAGGATTGCAGCAATCTTTTGAGGGTCCATCTTGATGCCCTCGCTGGAGATAATTAGTCCCAAGAACGATATACTTTCCAGCTCAAATTCACACTTCTCGGCCTTCGCATACAGGCCGTGCTGGCGAAGCCGAGCCAACACACTTCTGACGTGCCTGCGGTGGGAATCAAGGGAGGAAGAAAAAATTAGTATATCGTCTAGGTAGACAATGACAAAGAGATCTAGGAAGTCCCGGAGCACATCGTTAATGAAATACTGGAAAGTGGCAGGGGCGTTGCACAACCCGAAGGGCATTACCCGGTACTCGAAATGTCCGAATCGGGTGCGGAAAGCGGTCTTCCACTCATCCCCCTCCTTGATGCGGACCAGATTGTAGGCTCCGCGGAGATCAAGTTTGGTAAAAATGATGGCTGTTCCCAGTCTCTGAAATAGTTCCGGTACCAAGGGGAGAGGGTAGCGTTTTTTTTACTGTGATTTTATTTAATTCACGATAGTCCACACAGGGTCGAAGGGTATGATCCTTCTTCTCTACGAAAAAGATGCCTGCACCGGCTGGAGATGTAGACGGACGAATGAACCCTTTCTGTAGGTTTTCATCGATATAGTCTTTTAGTGCCCCCTGTTCTACCTCTGTTAACGGGAAGATCCTGCCAAACGGAATTGCCGCTCCGGGAAGTAGGTCAATGGGGCAATCATAGGCCCGATGAGGTGGTAGAGTCTCTGCCCCTTGTTTGCTAAACACATCAAGAAAGTCATGGTAGACCTCAGGGATGGATTGCCGTATTCCAGCCTCCGTATTGATACATAAGAGGGTGGCCGGCCCAGGGGTTTTGAGTGTCCCGCAGGATTGCTGGCAGTAAGGAGAAGAAAAGGTCACCAACCCCGTGGCCCAGTTGATGGTAGGGTTGTGGACCTGTAGCCAAGGTATACCAAGGATCACAGGGAACAATGGGGAAGAGATAATGTCCAGGCGTAAGTATTCTTGGTGGGTTCCGGAGATGGTGGAGATGGTAGCGGGTAAAGGGGCGGTCTCTTGGACCACTGGTCCAGACTTAATGATGGACCCATCAGCCAAATGCACACATAGTCCATGGGTCTTGGTGACAAGAGGGATCTGGTGCTTGATGGCAAAGGCTGAGTCCATAAAGCAGCTGCAAGCCCCGGAATCAATAATAGCGGGCACTTGCAGAGTCCTTCCTGGGAGCTGTAACGAGACAGAGAGAGCAAGGTGAGATGTGGACTTGGCCTTTGGGTTGGTAGTGTCAGAAGATACTGAAAGACACTTACGAAGTTTCAGGGGACAATTTATAACGAAGTGTCTGGGTTCCCCGCAGTACAGGCACAGATTGTTCACTTGGCGACATTGGCGTTCCTGTTGGGAGAGGGAAGGACGAAGCACTCCGAGCTGCATGGGCTCGGGTATGTCAGATGTAGCGGCTGGAGGTGCAACAGGTGCTGGGTGCAGATGGCTGGGAGCCCGGGGAAGCATCCAGGTCGGGTGGGAGAAGCCCGTGGACCTCTCAGCCCTTCGTTCCCTGAGACGTCGGTCGATCTGGATTGTTAAGTCAATTAGTGAATTCAGGGTTGGTGGTATGCCAACCCTAGCGAGCTCGTCCTTCAGAGGGTCGGACAGACCTATGCGGAACTGATGGCGGAGGGCGGCGTCATTCCAACTGGTATCTGCGCTCCACCGTCTAAATTCCGCTACGTAGTCCTCTGCTGCTCTGCGCCCCTGCTGAAGGGTGCGCAAGGCGGTCTCTGCGGTTACTGAGAGCTGGGAATCTTCATATAGCTGAGCCATGGCATCGAAGAAGGCAGTAAGGTTGTTTAACGCCATATCTTTCAGTTCCAAGAGACGGTGGGCCCAGCTCTGAGGGTCCCCGGAAAGCAGGGACATTACAAAGCCCACCTTGGTGGCTTCCAAGGAGAAGGTGCGAGGCTTCAGAGCGAAGTAGAGTTCGCAGGAATTACGAAAAGCCCTAAACTTGCTTCGATCCCCGGAGAATATTTCGGGTGTAGGGACCCTGGGCTCCGGAGGAAGCATGACAACTGTGGGTGAGGATCCTGCCCCAGCAGTGGGGGTAGAGGTATGGGATCCCCCTTGGGCTACAGAGGGGTTGGAGAGGACCTGCACTTATTCTTCCAGATGGGTGTAGCCTTGCTGGAGGTTCTTGACCGCTTCAGCCAATCCTGCCAGGTGCCGACATAGTTCCTCCATAGGTGAGGCTCCCTGCTCGGGCTCAGACATGGCTGTCTGCTACTGTCACGTACCTAGCGGTGATGAGCCCGGACTTGCAGAGGAAGGCCTCCCTTACGGCTCCCACCAGCGGCCCCTGGTAAGGTAACAGCAGGCGCGGAGGTAGGAGGGGTACGAGTGCCTGGCAGGATCAACCAAGGTGAAGGTAGGTATGCAGACTTGGTAGGCACACTGGAACACAGCAGGTCGAACTGGAATCAGGAACACTCAGCAAACTGGAATCGTTCAGCAGACGGGACCGGAACCAGGAACACAGGAACTCAGCAAACTGGATCAGCTTAGCAGACTGGACCGGAACCAGGAACACAGGAACTCAGCAGACTGGATCAGCTTAGCAGACTGGACTGGAGCCAGGAACACAGGAACTAGACATGTGCAATTCGTTTAGTTACGAATTCGTTATCCGTCAAAATTCGTTATATTCGTTGATTCGTAAACATACGAATGAACGAACGGTTCGATAACATTACAAACGAACAACGAATAATCTAAACGAACGAATATGGAAAACAAATAAAATACGAATTTAGTAAATTTGAAACAAACAAAAAACGAAAAAGTGAAAAACGAAAACATAAAAACAACGAAAACACAGAAAAAAGATAAAAAATAACGAAAATAAAAATGAACGAAAACGAGATATTACGAATATTCGAAAAACAAAACAACGAATAACGAACAAAGATCCATATTAACGAATATCAAAATGAACGGAAAAAAAATTACGAATCTTCGGAAAACGGAAATGAAAACAACGACAATTCGTAAAAACTTAAATTCTATTTCGTTAGTTCTGAATTAGTTCTGGACTTTGGCCAATGGCCAATAAGCTTGTCCCTTCCCCTGAAGAGGTCGTCTCTTCCCCCAATGAGCTTGTTTCTTATAGACATGTGCTATAATGTGTGTGTATGTGTGTTTTTCTGTGTTAGACTGCAGTGCATTCCATCCAGAGTCCAGATAGGGTGTGGTTGGGTAGGTTGCACTGTTCTGTTGGATTTTGTGAGTAAATTTTTTACTTGGGAGAGAGAAATTCTTTGTTTCTTAAGGATATTAGATTGAGATTCTAGAGTCTACATTCTAATTTATAATTTTATTTATGTAATATCTCTGACATATTGTATTTTTCTTCTTTGTCAGACTACATTCTAGACAGGGTGTGGGTGGTGTTTGATTTGTGAGTCATTCAAAGAGATTGATATAGAAATGATAAATTTCTTACTATTTCTATTACTCCTAGGATTTTCTAAAGTTAGTTTTTTTCCCTTTTCTGGGACTGTGTTTTATTATATTGCTGTCTGTCTGCCCCTACCTATTTTTTTTGTTGTGTTAGCCAGTGCCACTACTAGGCCAGCCCAGGCAGCATATACTACGTATTCATGGTAGGAGAAGTAGATTAGTATATTTTTTTTTTTGCATGGACCGGTAAAATAAGAATACTCCAGTCCTCAATCCCTCCACTCTCAGTCACACCAACACCAACTCTCATACCAACACACTCACTAACACCAACATTCTCACTTACAAGACTCACACGTCCATTCTCACTCCCAGACATTCCATAGTTGCCAACATTGCAAAAAAAAAATCCGTGACACTTTTTCGCATGTAGGCGGAGCCTTGGTATAATTAGGGGGTGGGGCATTCATTTGAAGGTGTGTTATACTTTAGGAGAAAAAAGTGGCGCACGAAGCGTGGGCGTGGTTTACGCGGGTAGTGGAAGTGGCTTAAATGAGCGTGGCTCAAAGGGGGTGTGGTTAAAGTCTGAGATGAATGAGGGATGAAGGGAGAAAGAAAGAGGGAGGGAAGGAAAGAGAAGGAAGGATGGAAGGACAGCAGGCCCAGATCCTACACCATAATAGAAATATGTGTATTCCAGAGTTTAACAATCAACAGATAAAGATAATCCAAACATCTGGTGTTAGCTCTTTAATCATCCCGGCACCATGGTTGTTAGGGTGTCAGGATGACTGAAGTGCATTATTTCTCTTATTACATTTTAATATAAAATGAAATCATTCAACTCACCAAAATGCCGAATCAGTGGAAGCCCCGAGTGTGTCACCTGCCACGTCGCCTGCCACCAGATGCCATCAGGTGTCCACAGGGGAGTCCCTCCTTACATCAGGCGTCCCCAGAGGAGTCCCTCCTTACATCAGGCGTACCCAGCGGAGTCCTTCCTTACATCAGGTGTACCCAGAGGAGTCCCCCTTACATCAGGCGTCCCCAGCGGAGTCCCCCCTTACATCAGGCGTCCCCAGCGGAGTCCCCCCTTACATCAGGCGTCCCCAGCGGAGTCCCCCCTTACATCAGGCGTCCCCATCGGAGTCCCCCCTTACATCAGGCGTCCCCAGCGGAGTCCCCCCTTACATCAGGCATCCCCATCGGAGTCCCCCCTTACATCAGGCGTCCCCAGCGGAGTCCCCCCTTACATCAGGCGTCCCCAGCGGAGTCCCCCCTTACATCAGGCGTCCCCAGCGGAGTCCCCCCTTACATCAGGCGTCCCCAGCGGAGTCCCCCCTTACCTCAGCCGTCCCCAGCGGAGTCCTCCCTTACCACAGGCGTTCCCAGCGGAGTCCCCAGTTACCACAGGCATCCCCAGCGGAGTCCCCCCTTAACCACAGGCGTCTCCTGTCTCGGCCGCCATTATTGTTTCCCCTTCCCCGAAGGGGAACAAAATAGAGGCGGAGCCGACAGTGTGGCTGCAAAAAAAATAAAAAATTAAGCTGTGGCGCTGCCGACCCCCGCCCCTTTCCATTACAGACAGACCTGCAGCGGGGCGGGGCGGGGCGGGGGGGTGGCCGTCCGGCCAGCCAAAACACAGATGTAGTACAATAGAAGATAAAGCTGCTGCGGCGCCGCCCACCTCCGGGGAGGTGCGGGGTGTGGGCGGCGCCGCAGCGGCTTTATTTTCTATTGTACTACATCCGTGTTTTGGTCTTCTTGAACATGGCGGCCGACCGAGACATTGTCTCCGCCAGCCGTGGACCTCTAGCGGCGGCGGCCTGCGGCATCCAAATTCGGGGAAAACGGGAAAAATCGGATTGGCCGGGACATTGGCCGGGACAAAATAAATCCGGGAAAAGGGTTTGAATCCCGGGAACGTCCCGGCCAATCTGTGACTGTTGGCAACTATGACATTCTAATTGCAATAAAACCACCAAACCACACAAAAACAACTACAAAAACCACAATATCACTCTCTGCACTGCTCTCTGCTCCTCCCTCACCA
The DNA here is from genome assembly GCA_029206835.1 of Rana muscosa. Taxonomy (NCBI): domain Eukaryota; kingdom Metazoa; phylum Chordata; class Amphibia; order Anura; family Ranidae; genus Rana; species Rana muscosa. The sequence goes on from CM055118.1 coordinate 622,097,912, forward strand.
CACCACTTACACCCTCTCAAAATGGCGTACAGGGGCGGAGGCTATAGCCGCTTGTTGAAAACGAAACTAAAATACGAGATTGCGAATGGCCGCAATGTATTTACGGGAGTACGAATGCATTCGAAGCACGTGGACGTATTTTAGTTTCATTTTCAACACGCGGCTATAGCCGCGTGTTGAAAATAAAAATAACTAGTAACGCGAGATTGCGAATGACCGCGCCGAGATGTATTTACGAAAGTATAAAAAAATTACGAATCCATTCGAAGCACGGTAGTAGACACGAATCAAGGAAAACAAAACAATGTTACGAATCAACAGAAACGGCAGAGTAGTGTACAGAAAAACGAAAATTATTATCTAACAAAATTACGAATTACGAATCGTTCAGTATCAACGAAAATCAAACTGTTACGAAAGTACGAAAATAACTTAAACAGAAATACGAATCATTCAATATCAACAAAATTACGAATTTCAAATCAACGAAAATAACTTAGACAGAACTACGAATCATTCAGTATCAACGAAAATTAAACTGTTACGAACATACGAACGAGTCCGAATAGGAAAACTCGCGTCTTACGAAATTACGAATCTTTACGAACATACGGAACGAGACGAAACGAAACGATAGGAAACTAATTTTTTGGTTGTGCACATGTCTAACAGGAACTCAGCAAACTGGATCAGCTTAGCAGACTGGACCGGAACGAGGAACACAGGAACTCAGCAGACTGGATCAGCTTAGCAGACTGGACCGGAACTAGGAACAGTGAGCTTGGTCAGACAAGCCGGGTCGGTTAACTGGCTGGCAGCAAGGTACAGAGGGATCAGACAGAGGAGAGGTCACAACAAGCCAGGGGTCGGATGCAGGCAGAAAACTGGAGAAGTCACAGGCAGGCCGGGTCAAACACAGGTAAGTCTTCAGATCAGGTTTTCAGGTACTCAACGCTGTAGAGCAGACAGCAGGGACTGTCTGCGATTGACAGGTTTAAATAGCCCCTCTGGCGCCACCTGCAGGGCGGAGCATGCGCAACCGAGAATCAGGAAGACCAGGACGCCTGCTTCTGGCAGGACCTCCATGACAGTCACTGAGATCCACCCAATGTTGAAGACAGCCTACCAACGACTGATCCTGGAACAGAAGGCCCCGGAAGAGGGGGTTGGGAAGCTCTGGAGGCTGGGAAGAAGGGGAATGGTGCTGCAGCCCGGTGAAGTAGCCTGCTTGAAAGCCACAGTGAAACTCACGTGGGAGCAGCCTGGCCCTTTTGTCATGTTGAAACCCGACCCAAGGGAAGAACATTCGGGCTTAGAAGTAGTCCCAGAAGTGGTCCCGGTGCGGGCCCTGAAGAAGGCTAACTGTAAAGTGCCTGTGAGTGTCAGAAATACCATGGATGGTCCCATTGAAATCCCAGCCAGGCTGTTGCTGGGCAGGGTGAGCCTGGCTACCCCAGTTGCTTCATCAGATGTGGAGAAGACAGATGGAGAAAGTACTGTGTGGGAGAAACTTTCCATGGAGAACCCAAATCTGCCCAGGGCTTGGAAAGAGAGAGCCAAGGCCCAGTTGACCAGGTGGGAAAGGATTTTTTCCCAAGATGAATTCGATGTGGGGTGTGCTAGGAGTGCCACCCACCGAATCTGTCTCCAGGAAGACAAGCCCTTCAGGGAGAGGGTTAGGCGGGTTCTGTTGGCAGACCTCGAAGACTTGAGGGAGCAGCTCGCCGAGCTCAAGCGAACAGGGGTGATTCGAGAATCTAGAAGTCCCTATGCCTCCCCTATAGTGGTGGTCCGGAAGAAGAATGGGTCCTTGAGGCTGTGCATAGACTATAGGACCCTCAACAGGAGGACCATACCGGACCAGTATACCACTCCAAGGATAGAGGATGCCCTACAGAGCTTGTCTGGAGCCAAGTGGTTCAGTGTTATGGACCTCAAGAGCGGGTACTATCAGATCCCGATGCATCCAGAAGACAAAGAGAAGACGGCTTTCATAACCCCGGTAGGCTTCTTCGAATTCGACCGGATGCCTCAAGGTCTGTCTGGAGCTCCAGCCACCTTCCAACGTCTCATGGAAAAGACTGTGGGAGATATGAACCTCATCAAAGTCCTCGTCAGGGCCGGTCCGAGACGGGGTGCAGGGGGTGCACTGCACCGAGGCGCCAGAGGGGAGGGGGTGCCAAAGTGTCAGAAGCAGGAGTGTGTTGCCAATGAGTCTGGCGCCGTACTTTCGCCGCCCACTGACCCGCCCGCCGACACGCCCGCAGCAGTGTCAACATCCCCCGCCTGGTGACCTGCCGAGAATTGCTGCTGTACAAGGAGGGAAGAGGAGGTAAGTTAGGTCCGCCCATGTATCCCCTGTGCCCGCCCACAACCCCTTGTGCGGCCAATCTGTGCCTGGAAAGGGGTGTGGGCGGGAGATTTCAAATCACCCAGATGCCAGTGACACTGATCTGATGTCGCTGCGCTGGACACCGTCTCCTCCAGCCAGAGGCGGCTTGTCACACATTCCTGCTGCACAGGCACTACTCTCCGAGTCCTATCATTGAACTTTGCCCTGCCTTCTGAGATCTGTCAGTGTCCACTGACATGGAGGTGGCTCAAGAAGACATACTCTGCTTTCCCCCGCCCGCAGCCTTAGCCCTTCACACATGGATGAGCAGGGAGTCAGGGACCGAGAGCACTGTTACAGGACATGAGTGAGTAACTTCAGCAGAACGACTGGAGCCTTTTTACTTCAGATGCTGCACTGTACACTATGCAGCCTGGGACATAGGAGTGGAAAGGACAGGGTTAGTGATCCATTTTTCACTCCTCCTCTTCTTCCCCCCTCCTCCTCTCCCCCCTCCTCCTCCTCCTCCTCTCCCCCCTCCTCCTCCTCCTCTCCCCTCCTCCTCCTCCTCTCCCCCCTCCTCCTTATCTCACCTCCCCTCCTCCTCCTCTCCCCTCCCCTCCTCCTCCTCCTCCTCTCCCTCCCCTCCTCCTCTTCCTCCCCCCTCCTCCTCTTCCTCCCCCACCTCCTCCTCTTCCTCCCCCTCCTCCTCTTCCTCCTCTTCCTCCCCCCTCCTCCTCTTCCTCCCCCCTCCCCTCTCCTTCTCTTCCTCCCCCCTCTCCTCCTCTCCACCTCTCTTCTCCTCCTCCTCTCCCCCTCTCTTCTCCTCCTCCTCTCCCCCCTCCTCCTCCTCCCCTCCTCCTCCTCCCCTCCTCTTCCCCCCTTCCTCTTCCCCCCTCCCTTCTCCTCCTCCTCTTTCTCCCCCCTCCTCTTCCTCCCCCCTCCTCTTCCTCCCCCTCCTCCTCTTCCTCCCCCCTCCTTCTCTTCCTCCCCCTCTCTTCTCCTACTCCTCCGCCCCCTCTCTTCTCCAACTCCTCCTGCCCCCTCTCTTCTCCTACTCCTCCTGCCCCCTCTCTTCTCTTCTCCTCCTCCTTCTCCCTCTCTTCTCTTCTCCCTCTCTTCTCTTCTCCCCTCTCTCCCTCTCTTCTCTTCTCCCCTCTCCCCCTCTCCCTCTCTTCTCTTCTCCCACTCCCCCTCTCTTCTCTTCTCCCTCTCTCCCTCTCTTCTCCCTCTCTCCCTCTCTTCTCCCTCTCTCCCTCTCTTCTCCCTCTCTCCCTCTTCTCTTCTCCCCCTCTCCTTCTCTTCTCTTCTCCCCCTCTCCTTCTTTTCTCCCCCTCTCCTTCTCTTCTCTTCTCCCCCTCTCCCTCTCTTCTCTTCTCTACTCCTCCTCTCCCTCTCTTCTCTACTCCTCCTCTCCCTCTCTTCTCTCCTCCTCCTCCCCCTCTCTTCTCTCCTCCTCCTCCCCTCTCTTCTCTCCTCCTCCCCCTCTCTTCTATCCTCCTCCTCCCCCTCCTCCCCCTCTCTTCTCTCCTCCTCCTCCCCCTCTCTTCTCTCCTCCTCCTACCCCTCTCTTCTCTTCTCCTCCTACCCCTCTCTTCTCCTCCTACCCCTCTCTTCTCTTCTCCTCCCCCTCTCTTCTCTTCTCCTCCCCCTCTCTTCTCTTCTCTTCTCCCCCTCTCACTCTCTTCTCTCCTCCCCCTCTCACTCTCTTCTCCCCCCTCTCACTCTCTTCTCTTCTCCCCCTCTCTTCTCTTCTCCTCCCCCTCTCTTCTCTCCTCCTCCCCCCTCTATTCTCCTCCTCCCCCTCTCTTCTCCTCCTCCCCCTCTCTTCTCCTCCTCCCCCCTCTCTTCTCTTCTCCCCCTCTCACTCTCTTCCCTTCTCCCCCTCTCACTCTCTTCTCTTCTCCCCCTCTCACTCTCTTCTCTTCTCCCCCCTCTCTTCTCTTCTCCTCCCCCTCTCTTCTCTCCTCCTCCCCCCTCTCTTCTCCTCCTCCCCCCTCTCTTCTCCTCCTCCCCCTCTCTTCTCTTCTCCTCCTCCCCCCTCTCTTCTCTTCTCTTCTCCTCCCCTTCTCTTCTCTTCTCCTCCCCCTCTCTTTTCTCTTCTCCTCCCCCTCTCTTTTCTCTTCTCCTCCCCCTCTCTTTTCTCTTCTCCTCCCCCTCTCTTTTCTTTTCTCTTCTCCTCCCCCCTCTCTTCTCTTCTCCTCCCCTCTCTTCTCTTCTCCTCCCCCCTCTCTTCTCCTCCCCCCTCTCTTCTCTTCTCCTCCCCCTCTCTTCTCTTCTCCTCCCCCTCTCTTCTCTTCTCCTCCCCCCTCTTCTTCTCCTCCCCCTCTCTTCTCCTCCTCCCCCTCTCTTCTCTTCTCCCTCCTCCCCCTCTCTTCTCTTCTCCCCCCTCTCCCTCTCTTCTCTTCTCCATCCTCTCCCTCTCACTCTCTTCTCCTCCTCCCCCCTCTCTTCTCCTCCTCCCCCCTCTCTTCTCTTCTCTTCGCCTCCTCTCCCTCTCTTCTCTTCTCCTCCTCCTCCCTCTCTTCTCTTCTCCTCCTCCCCCTCTCTTCTCTTCTCTTCTCCTCCCCCTCTTTTCTCCTCCACCCTCTCTTCTCCTCCTCCCCCCTCTCTTCTCTTTTCATCCTCCTCCTCCTCTCTCCCCCTCCTCCTCCTCCTCCAATGGGCACAGTGACACTGATTAATGGGCACAGTGGCTGAGTTTTTATGGACACAGTGATGCTTTCGGAGGGCCACAGTGATGCTGATTAATAGGCACAGTGGCTGCTTTATGATGGGCACAGTGAGGCTTCTTTATGATGGGCACAGTGATGCTAATTAATGGGCACAGTGAGGCTGCGTTTTGATGGGCACAGTGAGGCTGCATTTTGGTGGGCACTGATGAGGCTGCATTTGGTGGGCACTGATGAGGCTGCATTTGGTGGGCACTGGTAGGCTACAATTGGTGAGAAATGGTAGGCTGCATTTTGTGGGCACTAGTAGGCTGCAGTTGGTGAGCAATGGTAGGCTGCAATTGGTGGACACTGATGAGCTGCATTTGATGGGCACTGGTGAGGCTGCATTGATCTCTTTTACCATGGCTGCAGTCTCTGACCATCTCCTGTATTATGTCTGCAGTCTCTGACCATCTCCTGTATTATATCTGCAGTCTCTGACCATCTCCTGTAATATGTTTGCAGTCTCTGACCATCTCCTGTATTATATCTGCAGTCTCTGACCATCTCCTGTATTATGGGGGGCTCTTTCTAAACAAACTCTCTAACAGAGGCCCTCTCTGTGTCCATTAGAGAGACCCCCCTCCAGGTCCAATTAGAGTACTCTGCTTCTCTTCCTGTATTTTGTTTATTGTTAAGAGATCGTGGGAGGATCCCAGGGTAACGATGACTCCTTAGGGGAGCATCTCAGTGTTTGAGTCCTTGCCATAGAAACATTTGTAAAGGGGGAGGAGTTAGTAAGGTGACCATGCCCTTGTAGGGGCGCCAGAAATATTTCTGCACCCAGGCGCATGTGACCCTAGGATCAGCCCTGGTCCTCGTATACTTGGATGATATCATTGTCTTCGGAAGAACCTTGGAAGAACATGAAGAGAGGTTGGAGAAAGTTTTGAAGAGACTGAGTGAGGAAGGACTCAAGCTCTCACCTGAAAAATGGCAATTCTATCAGTCATCAGTCAACTATCTGGGGCACATAGTGTCTGAAGATGGGGTGGCCACAGACCCCGAAAAGTTGGAGGCAGTCACCTCCTGGCCAAGGCCCACTAATGTGACAGAACTCAGGTCCTTCCTGGGATTCTGTTCCTATTATAGGAGGTTCGTGGAGGGGTTTGTTCGGATAGCCAGGCCTCTGAATGAACTGCTCAAGACGGAGGGGGAAGAGGACGACTCGGGCCCCAGGAAGCCAGGGGAGTCAGTCAAGGACCAGTGGAATGAGAAGTGTGAAGATGCCTTCCAGATGTTGAAAAAGAACTTAACCACCGCCCCTGTTCTGGCCTATGCAGACCCAAAGAAGCCTTATGAACTCCACGTATATGCCAGCCATGATGGTCTGGGAGGAGTGCTCTACCAGGAGCATGAAGGACAACTGAGACCCGTCCCATACGTGAGCAGAAGCCTGACCCCCTCCGAAAAGAACTATCCTACTCATAAGTTGGAGTACCTGGCCCTCAAGTGGGCCGTAGTTGACAAACTCCGGGATTATCTGTATGGAGCAGACTTCACTGTGAAAACGGACAACAACCCCCTCACCTATCTTTTCGCCTTGTCCAGAAGATCTCATGTCCCCACCTGCAATACAGAAGACTGGACCCAAGTGGCACCCGACGGGGTGCGGGCCCTCTGTCAAGGGGCTGAACTCCAAGCCAGTGGAGGCTCAAGAGCAGAAGAGATAGGGGTTACCGTAGTAGGAGTTCCCAAGCAGTACTGTGGGGTAACCCAACTGGGGAAAGATAACTTGCCAAAACTGTCCAAAAAGGAGTTGAGATCCGACCAATTGGAAGACCCCATGGGGAGATTGGTTCTGGAGGCCCTGGAGAATCAGGATCCGAACAGACTCCTGCATCACCCCTCAAAGGAAGCTCGCCTGTTGAAGAAGGAGTGGGACAGGTTGCAGGTGCGTCAGGGAGTGGTCTACCGAAGGGGCCCCTCTGATGACCTGGAAGACAAATGGCAGTTGTTCCTGCCCGAGAAACACCGAGAGACTGTCATGGTTGCTCTGCATGACAACCATGGCCACCTAGGGGCGGAAAGGACTTTCCAACTCATTAGGGACCGTTTCTATTGGCCCTACATGAGGGCTGAAGTTGAGGAATACTGCCATTCATGTGCACGATGCATCCAGAGAAAGACTCTAGACTCTACCCCATCCAGCTGCCCCAATGGGCCATCTACAAAGTCAAGGCCCACTTGATCTGGTATGCATTGATTTTCTCTGCCTCGAACCCGACCTGAGTGGACTAGGAAATGTTCTGGTAGTAACCAACCATTTCAAGCGGTATGCCCAGGCTTTCCCAACCAAAGACCAAAAGGCCTCCACTGTGGCCAAAGTGCTTATGGAGAAATACTTCGTACACTATGGGCTACCACAACGGCTTCATTCAGACCAGGGAAGGGATTTTGAAAGTCGACTGATCCGGAAGCTCCTGGATTCCTTGGGGATTAAGAAGACAAGGACTACCCCCTACCATCCACAGGGTGATGCTCAGCCAGAGAGGTTCAACCGAACCCTGCTCAACATGCTGGGGACTTTAAGCAGTGAAAAGAAGCAGCATTGGAGCAACCACATAGCGGCAGTCATGCATGCATACAACAGCACCACCAGTGACGCTACAGGGTACTCACCCTATCGACTTATGTTCGGGAGAGAAGCAAGACTGCCAGTAGATCTGGCCTTTGGCACTTCCATAGACCATTGTTCTGCCGCTTTCCACAAGGGATATGTTGATAGACTCAGACGCAACTTGAGGTTGGCCTATGAACAGGCCCAGGCGGCCTCGGAGCAAAGGGGGGCACGCAACAAGAGAAATTTTGATTTGAAAGTTAGGATCCAAGATCTACAACCTGGAGACAGAGTGTTGCTGCGGAACTTGGGGGTCCCTGGAAAGCACAAGCTTGCAGACAGATAGAGACCTGAAACTTATGTTGTTTGCAAAAGACTACCGGGCCTACCCATTTACAGACTTAAACCAGAAGGGAAGGTGGGGCCCTTGAAGACCTGGCATCGGAACCACCTACTCCCACTAGCTGAGGCAGTTCGGATACCCCCTGTGATGGGTTCCCCTGAGTCAACCTCCATCCTGGATACTCCCAGACCAACCACTCGGTCCCAGGCCCCTCGAGTCATGGATACAGAGACCTCGGAGATAAGTGAAGATGAGGGAGAGGAACTTGATTGGCTTTGGCCTTCCCATTCCCCAGAGACTTCTGTTATTGATCTTCCACCTGAAGAAGACACCAAAGACCGAACACTGAATGCAGAAGCCACTGAGTTCGTCCCGTCCAGTCCTTGGTCAGATGCTTGGGAGGGTGCCTGTGACTTACTCCCAGAGGAAGACCCAAGAGAATCCATGTACCTCCCTGCTCCGGAGTCCATTGCTCCCGATTTAGAGGAAATTCCTGAGTTGGTTCCAGAGGAGGAGCCTGTTCTAACAGAGAGCCCAAGCGGACAGAGGAAGCGAAGAGCCATACAGCCTCCCAGAAGATTAACTTACCCACAGATGGGGAGAAGTGCGGAAGACACTGTGGTTACTGCCAGAAGGAGTATGGAAGACCCTGATCCTCCCACTGTTCATTTAGTGGGGGGCAACCCCAGCTCACTCTCTGGCACAGTTAGGCAGGACACTAGTGATAGTGTGACCTGTGGGCAGGGGAGTTCACCGCCTCGGTTTTGGTGGGAATTTCCTCTGCCAACATCATACGAAACTTTGATTGATGTTGTACGTTCTGTGATTTAAGTTTATGTTATCTTTGGGGACCAAAGAGTTTAAGTGGGGGGAGTGTGTAGCGGGGTCTCCTTTAAGGCCCCGGGACTACGTTACCCAGAACCCCAGTTGGCCACCGCAGAGACTCATGGGAGGGGTTATTTAAGGAGGAGGCGAGGCGGAGCTCGGCCTCTTTGGACACCGCGCTGCAAGCAACAGCTTCTTCCTGTGCGGATCTGCTGCAGTGCAAGGCCTGAAGCCAGGGGCCTTGCGCAACTTCCAAAGAGCCTTCCACCCCGCTGCGGAGCCTGGGTGGCACCAGACTGGTCGAGTGAGGACATCAGTTGGATCGGGGACCCGATCGTTGCAGACGCTGTGTGCGGAGACACAGCAGGTGGAAGTCCCGGGCTGGGATAGCGGGCCGGAGTGGTGAGCGAGCACTTGCTCAATCAAATAGACTTTACCATTTCTAGGCCTATAAACTGCCGTGGCTCACCGATCGTTTGCTTGTTGTTCCACTGGGGGACCGGTAGCAGGACAGAGTTGAAGTGTCCCCCCAGAATAGTGTTCTTAGTGATTGCCAGTTTGTGGATTACAAAAACTATTCATCAAGTGCACCACCGAAAGTTTGCATGCAAAGAGATCCCTATAGGAAGGACTGAGATTTATTCTAGGTCAGGCCTGGCCAGGGTGGGGAGATAGGATATTGTTTAGTGCGCAACAGGGCGTGTATACCATAATAGCTACGCGTGGTGGATTACCGCGCAGCGCCATTATTGTGTGCTATGATGATTGCTGCAGGGCTCTGCAAGCCAGTTGTGTGTATTATATTCTGCTTAAGCCTTTTTATAACCAAAGTAAAACTGTTATACTTAATCTTTAACATTTGTGTGTTGTCTTACTGTAAAGAGGGTGCCTTTACCATACCAAATGATTATGATAAAAATATAACCCCTAGACTAGCTGTGCCAGGGTGGGTCAAGCAGATTGCCGGGGGTTGGTGGCGCTGTACACAGGGCCCGAAAACAAATCCAGCGGCTCTCTTAACTGGGGGTAGCGCTACATAATCAAATCAAAAACACTGAAATTTGCTCAGTTGCAGAATTGTCGCTGTCATTAGATTTAGTGTTTGATGACGAATTTCCCCACAAATTGCTATCGCTCAATTCTGCAAGTGATTCTAATTTATTATCGCTGTTTTCTAGCTGGTCTAAAAGCACTTTTGACATAAAGGGACACTTTTTGGTTGCTATGGACAATCTCCAAATTCCAGGCAGAAAAAAATGTATTTATAATATAAAAGTGCATGCAGGGAACTGGGCAGACCACTAGGGACGAAGGGGATGTGTCATTTTTTTATACAGTACTGTAATTAGTAAGATTACAGTATACTGTATGTGTATTGTGTTTTAACTTTTTTGAATTTGGCGCCGATCTCCGCCCGCCTGCGCCGAAATGTCGCAGGGAACGGAGCTCGGCGGCACTCGGGCACTGTGTGTAAATCGAGCGAGGAGACAGCTCACACACACTGCGGGGAGACATCGCAGGATCCAGGGGACAAGGTAAGTAACTCTCCCTGTATCCTGCGATGCAGACCGAGTCTGGCTCGGGGTTACTGCTAATGGTGCTGAAATTCCACCCCGAGCCCGACTCGGGAATACCGCCAGGGAGGTTAAAAAATACAAATAAACAATCAAGTAAACTGTAAATCCATTTTTGGTGGGATTAGCTCTTCAAACATTTGTAAACAAATAAAAATTATAATAATATATCGCAGCTTACCTTACCTATTGTTACAGTGCCTTGAAAAAGTATTCATACCCCTTGAAACTTTCTACATTTTGTCATGTTACAACCAAAAACGTAAATTTATTTTATTGGGATTTTATGTGATAGACCAACACAAAGTGGCACATAATTGTGAAGGGGAAGGAAAATGATAAATGTTTTTCAACATGTTTTACAAAGAAATATCTGAAAAGTGTTTCATGCATTTGTATTCAGCCCCCTTTCTGATACCGCTAACTAAAATCTAGTGGAACCAATTGCCTTTACAAGTTACTTATTTAGTAAGTAGAGTCCACCTGTGTGTGATTTAATCACAGTATAAACACAGCTGTTCTGTGAAGCCCTCAGAGGTTTGATAGAGAACTTTAGTGAACAAACAGCATCATGAAGGTCAAGGAACACACCAGAAAGGCCAGGGATAAAGTTGTGGAGAAGTTTAAAGCAGGGTTAGGTTATAAAAAAATATCCCAAGCTTTGAACATCTCACAGAGCACTGTTCAATTCATCATCTGAAAATGGAAAGAGTATGGCCCAACTGCAAACCTACCAAGACCTGGCCATCCACCAAAACTGACAGGCCTGGCAAGGAGAGTGTTAATTAGAGAAGCAGCCAAGAGGCCCATGGTAACTTTGGAGGAGCTCAAGAGATTCTCAGCTCAGGACAACTATTTGTCGTGCACTCTATGAGGAGAACTTCTGCTCGAGTCGCCTAGGCGGCACGAGCGGAAGTGACAGCTGGGTACCTGTCAAAACTAGTTACCCACCCCCCCCCAAAAAAATGACATGCCAAATGTGGCATGTCAGAGGGTTAGGAGTCCTTAAAGTGAAGTTCCACTTTTCTGGGGAACTCCGCTTTAAGAGGTTAATCCTCTGCATTTTGTAAAAAGGCTGTTTGATCCTGTCTTCTCTGATCCTCCCCTTAATTTACTGTCCCCAATCCATGTGCTGATAGTACAGAGCCTTGGAGGCACTCTGCACATTCCCAGTTTGGTGTGTATTGCTAGAGGGTTTTATTTTTTCGAGAGTGCATGTGATCAGCACTGGGCCAATCAACACTGTCCAGACAGAGGGCCAGGGGTCATGCAGCCTCATAGTACAATCAGAGAAGAATGAAAACACCTTCTACAAGCTTTAACCAGTGCTTGGCCAGACACTGATAGAAGTCATAAGACTGCTATATACTGCTGATGAGAAAATGTATTTAGCAGTTTATATTTACTTAAATACTTGCATTTCCATGTTCTGTGTACTGTGGGAGATCAGATATAGTGATTGCAGGGTCCTGGGTCAAGTAACAGCGAGCTGAACAAATAAAACGGAGAGGTCACTGTACTAACTATGCAATGTTAGTAAAGTGATCTCCCCTGTTCTGCTATTGCGTTCTGATAGGGGTATCGTCCCGCCACCAGAATACACCAGTCGCAGCCATTGGCTGCATGCGCTGATCGAATGTTGATCGGCTGCTGGTTTTCAAGCATTCTCTTTTGACCAAAGCCAGTCAGGAGATTGGCTTCTGTCAGACAGGCAGCTGTACACAAAAGTCGGCTGGTTTCAGTGATGGATGATTTTGGCCTATATTCGGCCTGTGTGTACAGGGCTTAAAGCATACTAAAAATTCTCTGATATCTTTCACAAGAGACTTATGCCGCGTACACACGACCATTTTTCTCGTCGGGAAAAGTTACATTTTTTCTCTTTGACGAGAAAAACGACCGTGTGTGGGCTTTTGGTAATTTTTCCCGATGCGAAACACGGCATTAATCACGACGAGAAAAATTGAAAAATGCTCTAATTTTTCTCGTCGTGATACACGGCATTTTTTTCCACGGAAAAACGGCCATGTGTAGGGGAACAAGCCGTTCCTCCTTCTTCCCGTCGATTTTCTCGACGGTGTTTTCACCGTCGAGAAAATCGATCTTGTGTACGCGGCATAAGGAAGCCCTACTATCTTGCTACCTGTTTAATTGTGCAATTTAACTGCTTTTAGGCACTTTACTACCTCATAGCAAGGTTTACCCTTTCCAGCTTGATTTACCAAAATCAAGGCTCAGAGTATATTAAGAATAACCTAAAGAGAATCTAGGATTTATGCTGAAGTCCAGGTCTCCTTGCAAGATGTGTTTAGCTAGTATTAAAGTATAACTAAAGGCAACATGTTTCCTTTAGTTTTGGATAGAGTGGAGAGGGATTAGTATACCTGTCAGCTTTTATTGCAGTCTGTGCCCCCATTAGGGAGATTTATCCTTTCTATTTGTCCTGACCATTGGGTTATCCCCAAAAAAGTAGTAGAGGGAAAATCTTCCAATGAGGACACTATTTCTGATAGCCTGAGGGTCCCCAATGTCAGAAACCATGAATCAGACCGAGACAGATGTACAGTTAAATCACACTTGTTTAATAATAAAAGTAAATAGAACAAACGTAGTCAAAACATAGCCAAAGTTCGGTAACCGGAACGGATAGTCGGACAAGCCAGAAAGTCAGGAAGCCAGGGATCAACGTAGTGGAACAGCAAGCAGGATCTGGAGCTAGAAGGAATGTCAGCCAAGCAAAGTCTTTAATAGGAATGCAGACGATAGTCTCTGTGATGTTGACCAAGGTGAAGGCAGAGATCATCTGGGCTGGATGGCTTAGGTAGGCAGGACTGACAAAGAGGATATCATCAACAGGTGAGTCACTGTGGAAAGATAGGAGCTGGCAATTAGCCCACAGCTGAGTGGCCAGCTCAGAAAAGGAAGAGTTGAGCCCAACCCTGACACCCAAGTTATTCCATTAATATGCAGGGATTTTCTTTCACTTCCTGTTTTAACCATGGGGCACATATGGCAAAAAATAAACTAACAGGGGTTATAATCCTTCATTTCTCTATCCAAAATGAAAAAAAAAAAAAAGTTTTGCCTATAGTTCGACTTTAAATATCAGAGGCTGTAGAAAAATGACTGTCAAGAATATGCACCCTTTGCTTCTGATATTCACACCCAATCACCATAACAGGCTTTTGTCTTTACTAATCTGGAAGTTTATAACCTAATCTGCATTAACCAAAACAATAATAGGAAAAGGACATTCATGGCTTTGGACAGACACCATTCATTTTTTTTCATGCGCTTTTGGGTTTATGCAGTACACCCGCTGACTTCCAAATATTTTAGAAATTAGTCTTGTGGGACCTTCTTCTTCTTTGAGCTAATGTTGTATCTGAAAAGGTTAAACATGACTTTTACAAGGTCCTGGATACTAAAAATAGTTCTGTGTGCCTTTCAGCCGACACAAGAAATTTGCCAAAGTGTTTAAATACCAACAGACGAGACAGAATCTATCATGTGCATTTTTGGGCACATACAGTAAGAAACCAAGGCTCTCAATCAACTTCCTGTGGGCATTCATAGACCCTCCATCTCTGATTCAGCTCCCACCTTCACTTCTTTTCCCTTGAGCCAAGCTACTCTGACTACAGCCCCAAACCATCCCATTTGTGTTACTTGTCTGTCTGTAGCCTACCTAGACCTTCTGTCTATGACACAACACTGCCTGAAGGCTGCCCTTGGTAGTGTTCTAAAGCGGAGATAGCTAGCAAGAAAGTGTATTGCTTACTTTTTTGTTTTTACTTTTTGACGTTACTATTTGAAAGATCTAAAATCAACGTTGAAAAAGTTCACAATGTTTGATGCACAGTCTTTATCTAAAATCAACGTTGAAAAAGTTCACAATGTTTGATGCAGTCTATTTTCAGAAGCACACATTTCAGAACAATGTGTTCAGGAAATCTATCACATGATACAGCATATCTGATAAGATCTATTACTGGGCGAGACATTTTTATCTTGTTCTGCATTATTTTGGATAACCTAGAAATAGGCAAGTTTTTGAAAAACATTCAAAGTGAATCTCTTGTATGTATTAAGTGTGTTGGATTAACGATATGGCTTAAAAACACTACGTTCTAAATCCTCCAAAATTATTATGGCTTACCCACCAGGTAGACACCAAATCACATAAGCACATTATGATTTGGTTTTGACTTAAGTTCAACACCATTAAAAAAAAACTGTACCGGAGATATCAACTCACATTTACCAGGGTAGCTTGCATGAGAGGTATGGTTTATTTTAATAAAAGGGCATTTTTTTTTTTTATGTTTGCACATATTGCCTACTGCTTTCCATAACAGGAATGTTTGGCTCAGCATTGGTGTTTATGCTCTAGGCTTGTTCTGTTTTGTTTTAGGGTGGTTGAATTGTACCTGCATTTCTAATGACTATGTGGGCTGCTTTATTATGTCTACAGAAAGAGAACCTTCTCCACCTGTGTTGACTTACTGTATATTGTAGAATGCATGTGTATAATGTACTTGTATGTACTTGTATATAGTATTCATTCTTAAATTATAAACACTAAAGCCTCGTATACCCGGTCGGACTTCCATCGGACTTTTCCGTGGATTTTTGTCCGAACGGAGTTGGCCGGGAACACACCACAGGACTTTTCTGCAAACTTTCCCAAAACTTCTTCCAACATCGCATGGTTTTTCTGCTCTTTTCTGCTCTTTACCGCCACCCTTTGGTCAACTTCTGATATTGTTGGTTGATTTTAACATTATTTGTTTTTTCCATCGGACAAAAGTCCGATGGTTTTCTGTACACACGGTCGGACTTTGCTCCATCGGACTTTTGTTGGCCAAAAGTTTGTCCGTTTGCAGACCGAACTTTTGTCCGATGAAAAAAAAAAAAGTTTGTCCGATGAAGCGTACACACAGTCGGATTGTTGGTCCAACTTGCTCAAAATGAAGTTTGTTGACCAAAAGTCCGACCGTGTGTACGGGGCTTTAGAATAACTCAGGTTTTGTACTTGTAGCAGAATGTTGATCCTACAGTAGGGAGATGGATAGGTATTGGTAGTGACCAGCATGGAGAATCTTGAATAATGTTGTTTCATTTCTAACCAGGTTTGTTTGTTGTAAGACACATGCCAGCAATATATTGCCTAATACCAGGTTGGAATAATTTCTCGTTCCCAAGTTGCTGTGACAGCTGGAAAAGCCCCTTGGCAACCAGAAAATACCAATAACCCTCAGTATATGCCATTTATATGAGCATATCTTGGGGTCCTATGAATCTTACAAGTGCCACATGTTTTCTCCAGAAGTCCCAATTTTTTTCTTGCCTCCTGCACAGGGTTTAGAGCACATTTATGGTGTGATGAGCTTAATTGACCAAACCTTAAAACGGAAGTAAACCCATCCATTTACCAGTTTCAAAAAAGTTTAATTTCCCGCTAGTGCCGGAAATGTAACACTCCCATTGGTTGTGCTCTCACCCAAACTGTCAAACCATCCAATGGCTGGTATCATAACTGATAACAGGTGCAGCATCATGGCAGTTGTAGATTAAACAGAGGCAAATATGGCAGCTTCCTTGGCTGAAAACGATAGGTGGGTTTACTTACACTTTAGAGAAGTGTAAGAAGCACTTGTAAGAACCTTTGAGAGTGGTTATAAATTATTAGAGCAGTCTGTAAATGCTCACAAGATCTGGATCTGGAATCCCTTCCAAGTTACACAGCATTCCCCCTTGAAATGTGTAGAGTGCTCTTCATTCACCTAAGTGGCGAGAAGTGACATCTTGTGGATCTGTTATATGCCTGACCCAAGTGGGATTTTTGTAAGTGCATTGCCACTTTTTAATATATGATGATTGATGAATTTGCCACTTTATAATATATAATAAATTCAGTAATGTCCTGAACAATCCATAGCACTTTAGCTTTTGTCTTTTAATTTACTATTTTATCTTGCTCAGATTTACAAAGCTGCAAGGACTGCCAAAAGAGGGTTAGCTGCTAGAAGCATTCCTAGATAGTTTTGAGTTCTTGATTTCTAGAGCCTCATTTAATATTTTTTTTTCTTTAGTTCTAGAGAGTGAGAGGAAAGAATAGAATAGAGCCTCTGTCAGGTTTTAGTTGTGCTCTTTTTAGAGATTTCCCCTTACTGCTTTGTGGGACAGGAATTGATAGGAAATCTATCTAGTGGGGAAACAGATTAAAACCAAACATTTTTTTTATTAAAACAGGAGAAGGTTGTAGTCTCTATCAGACTACTGTTACTTTTTGTTTCAGCTCTCTTCATTTCTTGCCCTGCTGCCAGAGGGATAGGGGTTAAATCTCCTAAAGCAGTAGTAAAGTCTCTTTGACACTATAAAACTGTGTCGCCCCCCCCCCCATGCAGGTTTAAGCCATAATGTATAGTCCTGGCCAAAAGTTTTGAGAATGACACAAATATTAATTTTCACAAAGTCTGCTTTGTTTTTATGATGCCAATTTGCATATACTCCAGAATGTTAATGAAGAGTGATCAGATGAATTGCAATTAATTGCAAAGTCCCTCTTTGCCATTGAAAATGAACTTAATCCCCCCCAAAAAAAACATTTCCACTGCATTTCAGCCCTGCCACAAAAGGACCAGGTGTCATCTGTTTCAGTGATTCTGTCATTAACACAGGTGTCAGTGTAACGAGGACAAGGCTGGAAATCACTCTGTAATGCTAATTAAATTAGAATAACAGAACTGGAAGATTTAAAAGGAGGGTGGTCCTTGAAATCATTGTTCTTCCTCTGTTAACCATGGTTACCTGTAAGGTAACATGTGCAGTCATCATTGCTTTGCACAAAAAGGGATTTACAAGCAAGGATATTGCTGCTACTAGGATTGCATCTAAATCAACCATTTATCGGATCATCAATAACTTCTAGGAGAGAGATTCAGTTGTTGTGAAGAAGGCTTCAGGACGCCCAAGAAAGTCCAGCAAGCACCAGAATCGTCTCCTACAGTTGATTCAGCTGGGGGATCGGCGCACCACCAGTGCAGTGCAGGCAAGTGTGAGTGCATCTGCACGCACAGTGAGGAGAAGACTTTTGGAGGATGGCCTGGTGTAAAGAAGTGGTGTTTACACACACAGATCCCGGTTCTCGCTCTGTCACGAGCGACCGCGGGAGCCCGGCGGTCATCGCGCCCGCCGGGCACTCGCATCGGCTCCAGCGGCGTGTGCCTCCAGGTGGTGCGTGCGCCCCCTTGTGGCCAAAATAAATAGGGATAAATCAATAAATGGGGATAAAGGCTTTACATGAATAAATAAAAAGTGGGTCATTGTAAGTACCCCGCCATTGGTAAATGGTTTGTCTCATCACTTTAACTTAGTGTTTCTCACCTTTTATCATTCAAGACAGCCTATAAAATTCTGCACAATCTCAAGCCACCCCATTCTTAAATGTAAAATACTAAACTAATAGTATTACATAATGCAGAGACATCCACAAACGTAGGACACCCAACATTAGAGGTAGGGATGAGCTTCGTGTTCGAGTCGAACATACGTTCGACTCGAACATCGGCTGTTCGATCGTTCGACGAAGATCGAACGATTTGGGCCGTTCGCGCCAAATTCGAGTGACGCGAACGGCCCACAATGCACTACGCCATCGCAGTGTCATCCAGGCGCTGTGATTGGCCAAGCATGCACTGTGACCCCGCATGCTTGGCCAATCACAGCGCCGGCAGCGAGGAGAGCAATGATTGGCCACAGGCAGGATGCCTGTGGCCAATTATTGCTGAGGGTGTTTAGTACACGCCCCACACTATAAAAGGCCGCCAGCACGGCGGCCTAGTGTAGTGTGTTCCGGAGCAGGGATAGAGCAGCATAGGCAGGGACAGTGACTGTTATTTCTTTCTTGCTTAACCTGGATTCCTTTAGTTTAGGGAAAGAGAAGGATAGGTAGGGAGAGTGTCAGTGTGTTTTGTGCTTGTGCTATAGTGTGCTTAAAAAAAACATTTATTCTAGGGACAGAAAACTGTAGGTAGGGACAGTGTCAGTTTCTTTCACTCTGCAAGTCCTTGTTTCCAGGGACCTGTAAGGACAGTGAGTGAATTGTCCTTGTGCTATATTGTGATTAAAAAAAACATTTTTTCTAGGGACAGAAAACTGTAGGTAGGGAGAGTGTTTTTTTTCTTTCACTCTGCAAGTCCTTGTTTCCAGGGACCTGGAAGGACAGTGAGTGAATTGTCCTTGTGCTATATTGTGCTTAAAAAAAACATTTATTCTAGGGACAGAAAACTGTAGGTAGGGAGAGTGTCAGTTTATTTCACTCTGCAAGTCCTTGTTTCCAGGGACCTGGAAGGACAGTGAGTGAATTGTCCTTGTGCTATATTGTGATTAAAAAAAACATTTTTTCTAGGGACAGAAAACTGTAGGTAGGGAGAGTGTTTTTTTTCTTTCACTCTGCAAGTCCTTGTTTCCAGGGACCTGTAAGGACAGTGAGTGAATTGTCCTTGTGCTATATTGTGCTTAAAAAAAACATTTGTTCTAGGGACAGAAAACTGTAGGTAGGGAGAGTGTCAGTTTATTTCACTCTGCAAGTCCTTGTTTCCAGGGACCTGGAAGGACAGTGAGTGAATTGTCCTTGTGCTATATTGTGATTAAAAAAAACATTTTTTCTAGGGACAGAAAACTGTAGGTAGGGAGAGTGTTTTTTTTCTTTCACTCTGCAAGTCCTTGTTTCCAGGGACCTGGAAGGACAGTGAGTGAATTGTCCTTGTGCTATATTGTGCTTAAAAAAAACATTTATTCTAGGGACAGAAAACTGTAGGTAGGGAGAGTGTCAGTTTATTTCACTCTGCAAGTCCTTGTTTCCAGGGACCTGTAAGGACAGTGAGTGAATTGTCCTTGTGCTATATTGTGATTAAAAAAAACATTTTTTCTAGGGACAGAAAACTGTAGGTAGGGAGAGTGTTTTTTTTCTTTCACTCTGCAAGTCCTTGTTTCCAGGGACCTGTAAGGACAGTGAGTGAATTGTCCTTGTGCTATATTGTGCTTAAAAAAAACATTTATTCTAGGGACAGAAAACTGTAGGTAGGGAGAGTGTCAGTTTATTTCACTCTGCAAGTCCTTGTTTCCAGGGACCTGTAAGGACAGTGAGTGAATTGTCCTTGTGCTATATTGTGATTAAAAAAAACATTTTTTCTAGGGACAGAAAACTGTAGGTAGGGAGAGTGTTTTTTTTCTTTCACTCTGCAAGTCCTTGTTTCCAGGGACCTGTAAGGACAGTGAGTGAATTGTCCTTGTGCTATATTGTGCTTAAAAAAAACATTTATTCTAGGGACAGAAAACTGTAGGTAGGGAGAGTGTCAGTTTATTTCACTCTGCAAGTCCTTGTTTCCAGGGACCTGTAAGGACAGTGAGTGAATTGTCCTTGTGCTATATTGTGATTAAAAAAAACATTTTTTCTAGGGACAGAAAACTGTAGGTAGGGAGAGTGTTTTTTTTCTTTCACTCTGCAAGTCCTTGTTTCCAGGGACCTGGAAGGACAGTGAGTGAATTCTCCTTGTGCTATATTGTGATTTAAAAAAAACATTTTTTCTAGGGACAGAAAACTGTAGGTAGGGAGAGTGTTTTTTTTCTTTCACTCTGCAAGTCCTTGTTTCCAGGGACCTGTAAGGACAGTGAGTGAATTGTCCTTGTGCTATAGTGTGCTTAAAAAAAACATTTATTCTAGGGACAGAAAACTGTAGGTAGGGAGAGTGTTTTTTTCTTTCACTCTGCAAGTCCTTGTTTCCAGGGACCTGGAAGGACAGTGAGTGAATTGTCCTTGTGCTATATTGTGCTTAAAAAAAACATTTATTCTAGGGACAGAAAACTGTAGGTAGGGAGAGTGTCAGTTTATTTCACTCTGCAAGTCCTTGTTTCCAGGGACCTGTAAGGACAGTGAGTGAATTGTCCTTGTGCTATATTGTGATTAAAAAAAACATTTTTTCTAGGGACAGAAAACTGTAGGTAGGGAGAGTGTTTTTTTTCTTTCACTCTGCAAGTCCTTGTTTCCAGGGACCTGTAAGGACAGTGAGTGAATTGTCCTTGTGCTATATTGTGCTTAAAAAAAACATTTATTCTAGGGACAGAAAACTGTAGGTAGGGAGAGTGTCAGTTTATTTCACTCTGCAAGTCCTTGTTTCCAGGGACCTGTAAGGACAGTGAGTGAATTGTCCTTGTGCTATATTGTGCTTAAAAAAAATATTTTTTCTAGGGACAGAAAACTGTAGGTAGGGAGAGTGTCAGTTTCTTTCACTGTGAAAGTCCTTGTTTCAAGGGACAGAGAAGGACACCTGAAGGTAGCCCTTATTGCTTTTTTCCCATCTCCCTGCAGGCCATCTATTAGAATGTCTGGAAGGCAAACAAGGAGAGGCAGACAGTCAGGAGGCAATAAAAGAGGGCAAGCAGGCTCTGTGTCTGGGGGCAACAGTGCTGGTCGTGGACGCGGTGCATTGTCATCAGCACATGGCCATGGGACACGCTTGTCCTTCTTTTCGGCAGCTGGACATGTTGAGCCACATCATGCCGAAGACTTGGTAGAGTGGATGACCAAGCCCTCCTCCTCCTCCTCATCCTCTCTCACCCAGGCTCAGGGTACTGGAAAAGCAGCTGCCAAAGCGTCGTCTTCCCTGGTATCAATGTCAGACAAATCATCAGTCACTCCTTCCCTAGACCCACCATGTCCTCCTCCTGAGGAGTCCCCCGAACTGTTTCAGCACAGTGTTGGGTACATGCTCCAGGAGGATGCCCAGCGTTTCGAAGGGTCTGATGATGAAACCCAGCTAGAGGAAGGCAGTAGCGTGAGAGCAGACAGAGGGGATGCTCAAGAAGGACACCAATCTGGCAGTCATGTTCCAGCAGCTGCAGCATACTGCCAGATTGGCTCCAGTGATGAGGAGGGAGGGGATGATGAGGTCACTGACTCCACGTGGGTGCCTAATAGGAGAGAGGAGGAGGAGGAGGATGAGGAGGAGGCACATCTCCAACGAGGCAGGATGCCCTTTGGTGGCCAGCGTAAGGGCAGTACACCGACGGAATCACACCGCAGAGCTCCGCCTGTGCAGGGCGCTGCCTCTGCCCGTCATTCAAAAAGTTCTTTGGTGTGGGCCTTTTTTGAGGCTAGTGCATCAGATCGCACAGCTGCTGTTTGCAACATATGTCTCAAGCGTATATCGCGTGGCCAAAACATCAGCCGCTTGGGTACCACATGCCTGACCAGACATATGTTGACCTGCCATGCAGCTCGTTGGCAAGCCTACCTCAAAGACCCACACCAAAGAACAAAGCGGACCTCTCCTTGCACCGCATCAGCTGGGATCTCCAACCCCACTATAACTTCAGTCCTCTCTGAAACATGCACTGAGAGGAATGAAGGTGTAGAATTAGGTGTGTCACAGCCAAGTACTTGCGGCCACTCTGCTAGCAGTACACCGACGTCCGATTCTAGCAGGCAAATTTCCCTGCCCCAGCTGCTGGACCGTCGAAAGAAGTTCACTCCCAGCCATCCACATGCCCAGCGGTTGAATGCTAGCTTGGCTAAATTGCTAGCGCTTCAACTGCTGCCTTTTCAGTTGGTAGACTCGGCCCCCTTCCGTGAGTTTGTGCAATGTGCGGTTCCTCAGTGGCAGGTTCCCAAACGCCACTTTTTCTCACGGAAGGCTATTCCGGCTCTCTACCGGCATGTGGAAGGCAATGTCTTGGCCTCGCTGGACAGGGCGGTCAGCGGTAAGGTGCATATTACCGCTGACTCATGGTCCAGCAGGCATGGACAGGGACGTTACCTTTCTTTCACGGCCCATTGGGTCACTCTTTTGGCAGCTGGGAAGGATTCAGGACAAGGTGCAGTAGTGTTGGAGGTTGTCCCACCGCCACGCCTCCAAAATGCTACTACTGGTTGTGACACACCTCTCTCCTCCACCCCCTCCTCTTCTTCTTCCTCCATGGCCTCTTCCTGTGGTTTGTCCTATGAACCAGCGGTGCTCCGTAGCCGTTCACGGGGCTACGCAAGTACGCAGGCAAAAAGATGCCATGCCGTGCTTGCGCTGGTGTGTTTGGGGGACAGAAGCCACACTGGGGCAGAGGTCCTGTCTGCTCTGCAGGGCCAGGCCGAGAGGTGGTTGACGCCACGCCAGCTTAAGCCAGGAATGGTGGTTTGCGACAATGGCACCAACCTCCTCTCCGCCCTCCGACAGGGACAACTGACCCATGTGCCCTGTGTGGCTCACGTCCTTAACCTGGTGGTGCAGCGCTTCTTGGGCAGGTACCCGGGCTTACAGGATGTCCTGAGGCAGGCCAGGAAAGTCTGTGTGCATTTCCGCAGATCTTATAATGCCAGTGCTCGCCTGGCTGAGCTGCAAAAGGAGTTGAACCTGCCCAAGAACCGCCTTATATGTGACATGCCCACCAGGTGGAACTCAACGTTGGCCATGCTGCAGCGGCTGCACACGCAGCAGAGGGCCATCAATGAGTACCTGTGCGACTACGGCACCAGGACAGGGTCAGGGGAGCTTGGTTTTTTTTCTCCACGCCAGTGGGGCATGATCAGGGATGCATGCACTGTCCTGGCACCATTTGAGGAGGCCACGAGGATGGTGAGCAGTGACAGTGCATGCATCAGTGACACTGTACCTCTTGTCCACCTGTTGGAGCACACGCTGCGTGGAATAATGGACAGGGCACTTGAGGCAGAACAGAGGCAGGAAGAGGAGGACTTCCTTGCCTCTCAAGGCCCCCTTTACCCAGACAGTGTTCCTTCTGTCCCACCCATCGCACAGGAAGAGGAGGAGGAGGAGGAGGAGGAGGAGGAGGATTGTGTCAGCATGGAGGTGGAGGCTGGCACTCAGCATCATCAGCAGCAGTCTTTTAGGGATGATTTACAGTCCCAAGAAACCAGTGGACTTGTACGTGGCTGGGAGGAGGTGGCTGCGGATCATGTCGTCCTTAGTGACCCAGAGGACTCCGGAGCGAATGCCTCAGCAAACCTACGCTGCATGGCCTCCCTGATCCTGCAAAGTCTGCGGAAGGATCCTCGTATTCTTCGGATCAAGGAGAGGGACCATTACTGGCTGGCCACTCTCCTTGATCCACGGTACAAGGGTAAGGTTGCGGACCTTATGTTACCGTCGCAGAGGGAGCAGAGGATGAGACAACTCCGGGAGGCCTTGCAGAAAGGTCTGTGCAACGCGTTCCCAGAGACTGGGAGGTTGCAAACTCCTGGTCCTGGACAACGAGTTGCTGAGGCTTCGGCCAGTCAAAGAAGGAGCGGTGGGGAAGGTGGCCGTCTGACCGATGCGTTCAGACAATTCTTTAGTCCGCAGCCCCAAAGTATGATCGGTTCCAGCAACCATCGCCAGCGTCTGATAAACATGGTGCAGGAATATCTAGGGGCAAGGTCAGACTTGGACACCTTCCCCACCGAAAATCCTCTGGCTTACTGGGTCTTGAGGATGGATCACTGGCCAGAGCTTGCACAGTATGCAATTGAGCTACTGGCCTGTCCTGCATCCAGCGTTCTTTCGGAACGCACATTCAGTGCTGCTGGAGGATTTGTCACGGATCACAGGGTGCGCCTGTCCACCGACTCGGTTGATCGACTGACTTTCATCAAGATGAACCAGTCTTGGATCACCACCAGCTACCACACACCTGATGCTGATATAACAGACTAATTGATTTTAACATGTCACATCCCTTCAAGACTGATGCTGATGCTGAGTGCCTGTGCTGTTATGTTGACTGGCTATCCTCCTCCTCCGAGTCCTCAATGATACGATTGATGATGATAGCTTGTAAGATCATTTTTGTTTATGGGTGCCGCCACCAGTGCCTAACGCCCAATTTTTCAGCCCCTGTTTAACAGGGGCGTGTAATTACAATTTTTGAAGCAATACTTTGCAACAGGGCTCATTGCTGTGCTCCAAGTACAGTATCTGTGAGGAGTTGCAGTGTTGTGCCACCAGTGCCTAAGGCCCAATTTTTCAGCCCCTGTTTAACAGGGGCGTGTCATTACAATTTTTGAAGCAATACTTTGCAACAGGGCTCATTGCTGTGCTCCAAGTACAGTATCTGTGAGGAGTTGCAGTGTTGTGCCACCAGTGCCTAAGGCCCAATTTTTCAGCCCCTGTTCAACAGGGGCATGTAATTACAATTCTTGATCTAATAATTCACAGCAGGGCCCATTGCTGCACCCACCAAGAGTAACTGTCAGGGCTTACAGTGTTGTGGCACCAGCACCACCATCAAAGGCCCAATTTTTACTACCACTGTTCAACAATTATATGTAATTAAAATTCCTGATATAATAGTTGACAGCAGGGCGTTCCAGCACCAACCAAGAGTAACTGTGAGTGCTTACAGTGTTGTGCCAACACCAACAACTAAGGGGCCTATTTCTGCAGAGTATATACGGCAGGTCCCTACTTTCAAACATCCAACTTACAAACGACTCCTACTTGCAAACGCAAGAAGACAACAGGAAGTGAGAGGAAATCTACCACTAGGAAGGAAAATTCTCTCCTGTAAGAATAAATATGGGAGAAAGGTGTCTCCTCTGTACTGATGCTTTATCAGCAATCCTTGTTTCAAGAAAAAGACCACATTTCAAAAAGAGTTGTCATTGGGACGGAAAGTGAGGTGAAATGTTCTGAACAGGGGCACAGACAGCAAAACAAATGTTACAGGGGTGATAACCCTTACCTATGTTTTCCAAAAAGTTTAAAAATAGATTTTTGGTCTGGAGCTACACTTCAACAATGTACCTGTTCAAAATTACAAACAGACTCTACATAAGAACAAACCTACAGTCCCTGTCTTGTATGCACCGCCTGTATAGGGCTGTTCAGAGTATATAGGGCCTTTTTTATTTTATGTGCGGGGTTCCCCTTAATATCCATACAAGACCCAAAGGGGCTGGTAATGGGCTGGGGTAGGGGGGGGGTCATGGGGTAGCTATGCCATTTTTCTTAAAGAATTTCATCCATATTACCGGGACCAGACATTACATTAAAGCCGCAAGCAGTTTTAAATGGCTTTTTTTTCCTTTAGAAGTGTCATTTTGTGCAGGGACAGTTCTAAACACGGGAAACACGTGGCACTTCACAGGCATACTTTAGACACCCCCCAGGTACGATATTTAAAGGAATATTTGACTTTTTTTTTTTCACTTTATGCATCATTAAAATGACTGCTCCCGAAAAACGACCGTTTTTAAAACTTCTTTTTGCATTGATACATGTCCCCTGGTGCAGAACCCGGGTTCCCAAACCCTTTTTAGGACAATAACATGCATAATAGTTGTTATAATTAGCACTTTAGAATTCGAACGTTCGCATCCATTGTATTTAATAGGGTTCTAATGTTCGTTCGAACTTTCGGTCCGTTCGCGGGTTCTGGTGCGAACCGAACCCGGGGGTGTTCGGCTCATCACTAATTAGAGGTGATTTATTCTTCCAAAGCAAAGCAGATACACCTTTGCACACTGATATTGACTAGTATTGCTATCTATCTCTCTCTCTCTCTCTCTCACTCAATTAATGTGACCTCAGTGCTGACAGAGAATGCTAGAGGAGAGGAAAACAAAGATGCTGTGCAGGCACTCGACATTCTTCTTTTTAACTGATGACATCACTGTTTATAAGGATGACGGCAGCTAGAAATTTGGAATTGTGCACAATGAAAACCTGTGACTTTTGTGTAACTAAAGGCAGACTTGATCCATCTGTTGGCTTGTATACAATTGTGGGGCAATTTTTTGGCATTTTGCTAAGGCACCCCTGAAGAAACCTGAGGGCACCCTGGTTGAAAAAGGCTGCCCTAACTGATATATGTGTAGGAGAGCTTGTTCTGTTGAAAAACATAAGACTTACTTAAAAAATAAAGGAAAGAAAGCCAAAAAAAGAAAACAAAGCTGCAATATAATAAATGTTTGCATTGAGGTTTAATACCACTTTAAGTGGATCTTATAGGTAACACAACTTCCTCTTGCAGGCTGACAACACTAAGGCTAGGTTCACACTGCTGCGATGTCAGAGTTTGCAGCAGTGTGAACCTAGCCTTAGATGTGATCCGCACCGCACTGCAAGTGCACATCACATGTGATCTCTGTGCGGTGCGATTTTAGCCATACAAATCGTATGGCTGAATTCGCATCAAACTCGCACAGGACCCTTTTTTTTGTCCGCAGCACAATCAGATCGCATGGGTGTTCACACCCATGCAATCCGATTCCTGTCCGAGTTTGCAGATCGCACTGCGATATGTGAACTGATTTGGGGGTGTCATTAACTTTTAATTGACACTCCCAGCAGTTTGCATAGGGCAGTGTGAACTGCTGCTGGAAAACCTGCGATGTGGGAACCCACAGTGGATTCACAGTGTTCCCTCATCGCAGCAGTGTGAACCTAGCCTAAGGCTACTTTCACACTGAAGCGCTGGATGCGCTGGCGGTATACCGTCGTTTTTGCCGCGATTTGCGGGGGCTAGCAGGGTGATTTTAACCCCCGCTAGCGGCCGAAAAAGGGCTAAAAACGCCTGCAATAACGCCTCTTTGCGGCGTTTTGGAGGCGCTACCCCATTGATTTCAATGGGCAGGGGCGCTATAGGAGCGGTATTTTTACCGCTTCTATCGCGCCTCGAAGATGCGGATTGCAGGAGTTTCTTCACCCTCCTGCAAGCGCAACGCTCCAGTGTGAAATCCCTCGGGCTTTCACACTGGATACAAAGTAGCGGCTTTTTTAGGGCGATTTGCAGGTGCTATTTTTACCGCAATAGCGCCTGCAAAGCGCCTCAGTGTGAAAGGGGCCTAAGCAACTTCCTTTTGATTAGTAGAAGCTTTGTCAGGTTGCTGGGGGAGCTCCTTCAGTTGACCATTGGGGGGCCTATCCGGTCTGTCCATGTCTCTTGCAGACCTGATAGGCAGGACAATGGTCAACTGAAGGTGCATGGAGGGTAGACTAATAACACTGCTGCTGTTAGAGAGCCAGTAGACTAGCATTGTCAGTCTGGGACAGGACTGGAAGGATCTTCAGGTAAGAAACCTTGCAACAGAATTACAAAAAATATTTATTTTGGAAAAAAATAAAAATAAAATATTTGTTTAAGAAAACTGTATACAGTGAAATATGATGCCAAACAGTGAAAATTTGATTTTAGGGATGAGATACACTAATCCAATCTGCATATATTTAAATAAAATAAAATATAATTGTATAGGTATTCCTTTTATGCAGCTTAGTAAATTTGTTTTCCAATATCGGCTGGAGCTCTTATTTATAGAAAAGCCATGCTAATACTCTCCTGGTTTATTTTGGTTTGCTCTGTGCATAATACTAGCTTGATTTTAAATTAATCCCACCAAATGCAAATGATTTACAACAAAAGCCACTTGCTCTCTTGAATCCAGCCTCCAACCCATCCAAAACCTGTCTAGAAGAGCTTTTGGGTTACCATGGCAACACCCTAAATCCCCCCCAAATGGATCATTGTTTAATTGTTTAATTCCAGCAGCAGTCTAAAGGAATTCTCTATTTGTTTTACAGATAAAAGCTGTAAGCATCCACACATTCTTCTTCAATTTCACTCTCTATTAACTGCCTTGCCACTCCATGACAGGATGCATTGACTTACTTTACTGCTGTATTTAGTGATTTAATATCATTTGTTTTTAGAGAGTGTTTTTATAGATATTGATATTGCAGTCTCCCTAATGTGTAAGTTGTGTGTTTTCTTCCTTTTTTTTGGGGGGGGGGGGGGTCTTGTAGGTTATGTTTGTAAATCTAGGGTTGTAGTGTAGAGCAGCCTTTTTCAACTAGAGTGCCCTCAGGTTTCTTCAGGGTTGCCTTGGCAAAATGCCTACAAATTGGCCAAACATTGTATACAGCAGGTGGATCAAGACTGCCTTTGAGTTAAACAAAGTCACAGTTTTTCATTGTCCATCATTGCAACCTTCCAGCCGCCAGTGTCCTAACAACCAATAATGTCATTGGTTGACAAGGAAGATGTTGGATGCCTGCACAGCATCCCCGTTTGCCCCTCCCCTCAGTGGAGTATCATCCATGGGTGCCAAGTGTGCAGTGCACATGGGCCCCCGAGGGGATGGGGCCCACCGTCCTCTGACCCACTCTGCACCCATTGATGATACAAGCCTGAGGTACTGCAGCCTCGCCTGTCACTTCCCTCTCTCTGGCTCCTGTCACAGAAGATCCTGTGTGAACTAAATTCTCAGCCACAGACACATATCCTCCTGCAGGAGCTGAGAGTGGCTGTCTGTCAGCGGGTACTGCTTCTCTGAGGAGGGAGGGGGGGACTGTGCAGATGGGGAGGAACTGTAACACCCAAGGATGAAGGGGGGGGGGGACTGTGAAGACTGAAAATGTGTGGGGGGGATGTGCAGACATTCTCACTCCTGCACTATATACACTATATTGTACATTACAGACTTCTCACCAAAGTGTTCATTGTCCTAACACTTTCTGGCTGCCAAGCAGGCCCTGGCTATTTTAATAAGGATCTTATTTAAGGTTGGCTCAGATAAAATGTTAGCTATCTGTCTATTTTCAGTGTACGCAAAACCATATATAATGGAAGAGTTTTTTTTTTTTAAATGATTGTGCTGAGGTTTATATATGTCTGTGAGACTTTTGCTTGTGGCACAGCAATGTAAGCATATTTTATGGGTACAATTAAGCTTTTTTTTAGTTAACCACGCCTCTTTAAACTCCTCCCACTGTCAACGAAAATTTAGCTGCGCTTACAATTTTCAGCAGCCACATTACTACTTCACTTGAGGTTCCCAAACACACCCCAGGTCTTTTACAAACCTAGCAGCACGCCAGCCACAATTAAAACCATGCCCACTCTTGGCCACAGTGCACTATGCATTTTTTATCAAGCAATGGGGCCCAGGATCTTGCACACAGGCCCACTGATTTCATAAATCCCCCCTGCCTCCCCTCTGTCAGCACTGGGGCCACATTAGCTCAGTGATGGAGTGAAAGATTGCAATAATAGTACCTGCGTGCAAAGAATAAATCACCTCTAATGTTGGGTGTCCTACATGTGGGGATGTTACTGCGTTATGGTAAACTGTTAGTTTATAATTTTTACATTTTAGAATGGGGTGCTTTGAGGTTGTGCAGAATTTTAAAGGGTGTCTTGACTGAAAAAAGGTTGAGGAGCACAGGTGTAGATGATAAGCCTCACATCTGCAGAAGTGGTGCCCAAATATCAAATTTATCCTTTCAATAATTCAGTGGTTCAGAATTCTAACAATGCTTGGCTACTGTATGTAAAAAAGCACAGCTCTAACGGTATGCAAAATAATACTAATAAATATGTGATGGTATATGCTTAAAAATCCACATTTAGCCTGGCTCCACTTTAAAATTTCTTTGGCTTGGCCCTATTTCCTTCCCGGACTGCTAAGGTCTAAAATCTATCCACCCTTCTGTACTTAAACCCCTAAAACTCTATGGTTGCCCAGTGGGTGCATTTGTAATCCCTATATAAATTCTTATATTGTTTATACCAATTGGCTTCCCCCCTAGTCTCCTTTATTGATGACAAATGGTAATTCAATATCTGGTGATTGTACCACCCTCAAAGCCTTTCAATATGACACTGGCTTTGCTCCCATTGACCTACCCACCCTACAGTTTGATCTGGCTCTCCCGGACCTGTATAGATATTTCAAAAACATTTTTTTTTCTCAAGCCAGAGTTCACTTACACCAACTAAACGTTATACTCACTTCAAACAGCTCTGTCTAACGGATCCCATGAGACAGGGGAGTTGTTTCTTCAATATCAAAAACTCAATAATTTAACCTTTCCTTAGAAATGAACCTCGATGTCCCACTGGGAGTTGGACCTGGGTTTGCCTTTCTCCTCAGAGGAAAGGCTTGACGTTATCCAGTCTCCAGAAATGTACTAGATCTATATCGGTTTGGGAAACTGCTTTAGAACTGCATAACAGGTGGTACTTGACCCCTGCTAAAATTCATACCTTTAACCCACCTGTGCCATCTCACTGTTTTTGGGGATGCCTGATAAAAAAACTGTGCCCTCTTTGGCAACAGATCACTTCTAAAACCAGCCAATTACTCTTTCCCTACCAATGTGAACGAGTGTAGGGAGCTCTGGAAAACAAGACTGATCAGAGATAATGTCCGCAGTGTGAAATAGATTCAGGTCAGGCAAACTGATGTCTCAGGACACTTGGGCAGTGTTTCAAGAGTAAAGCAGATCTCTGGTAAAGACAAAACAAACAAAAAGCGTCTCTAAGTGCAGAATAAAAAGACTTTAATTACCCAAAAGAATAACATACACTTATTAGAGATCACATAAAAACAGGTTCATCATGGTAGATGAGAAGGGAAGTCCAGCGTCAGGTAATCCCAGGGCTATTCCATGGTGCAGTAGGATGAAGAGATCCCAACCGACCAGCAGAGAGGGGGTTTCAGAAGGAAGCACCAGAGATGACAGCAGCGCTGCCGGGACTAGAGTGGACTGCAGGACTCGGATGTGACTTCAGCGGAAGGGGACCAGGGGCAGCGTGGAATGCAACTGCACTGGGGGGACGCGTTACGGAGCATCTATTGGCTTCTTCTTCATGCCAGTAATCTGGAGCCAGTGAGCATGGCTTCATATAGTGACAGTGGGCGAGGCTAAAGGCAGGGCGATGGGTGCACACAAGGGAGGGAACAGCCAAAGCCCTGGATTATATGTGCTGTATCAGCACGGTATAGAGATTTATAAAAATGCATACAGATGATTTATAAATAATGCATACAGATGATTCATGAGAAAGCATAACAAAGCATACAGATGATTCATAAAAAAACAAAAACCACAAAAAAAATGAAGTGATAACTAGGCAAAAGATCATAGAGTGACAAAAACAAACATTAACAGAATGTAAGACAAATTGACATGCACAGCAATATCAAAATAGAATGAGATGGGACTACAAATGTCAGCGTTATACATGGCATATGGAGCAATGTTGTAAACAAAATGTGTCTGCACATGTGTGAAAGTGGGTGACCCACAAGAAGCACACACATGTACATACACACGCACGTACAAATACATGTATATACAAATATGCATGTGTGCCAGGGACGTGAAGTCAGGATAGCCAGAGCCTCCCCTGCCATGAACATAAAAAACAATCAAAAAAAAAACGATTAAGCTTCGAGGGTCATAGCTCGGTGACCTGTGGGGGTAGTTAGGCAAAGTCCTACCCCACCACTGGCCAAAATATGGGGCTCCTTGGACCTATGGTTCCGGAGATACGGGGCTTCTTTGTGCAGCCTGTCAGAAGCTACACACAGAGCGGCCAGTTTAAATACAAGCTGGCACACCGTGTTTGCAGCAAACTGAGAGGATGAGCTCACAGTGCCTCTCACTTCTTGTCAGAGGCACTGGGCTCAATGGACAGCTTGGAGCATGGATCATGTGAAATTGACAATCAAAACAGCGCATTCATTTCAAAATCCTCATTTACCCCTCCGGGAGACAAAACATCCAAGGAATAGATACAATACATCTATCTCCCTCTGGCACAGCTTGCGAAAGCGCTCAGCCAGGGGGAGATCACCGGATATGGCCTCAATGACCCAGACCCTATGTAGACTTATTATGATGTTCCCAAAAATGTTTAGGTACTCTCTGTATGTCTCTGCCTTCAGTGATGAAACGGCGATGTTTGCCGAAACGTTTTCCTACCAATGTGCATGTTGTTTGCCTCTATTGCAGATGCCACATGAGAAACTACTGCATACTTTTTTCAGTGTAGCTTAAAGGGGTTGTAAAGGTTTGTTTTTTATTTTCTAAATAGGTTCCTTTAAGCTACTTCATTGTTGGTTCACTTACCTTTTCCTTCGATTTCCCTTCTAAATGTTTTTTTCTTTGTCTGAATTTCTCACTTCCTCTTCCTCCTCAGTAAGCTTGCCCCCATCATCCATGGGGGTTAGTCAGCCAGAACAGCTTACTGAACAGCTTACTGAGGAGGAACAGGAAGTGAGAAATTCAGACAAAGAAAAAAAAATTTAGAAGGGAAATCGAAGGAAAAGGTAAGTGAACCAACAATGCACTAGCTTAAAGGAACCTATTTAGAAAATAAAAAACAAATCTTCACAACCCCTTTAATGGGTCATAGCCCTGAATTGGCACACTTCAGATATACCCTGGACCCAAGTTCTGGCTAGAATGGAAATGATTAAACTTATGGAACACTTTTACCACACTATCCATGATTTCATGGCTGTTTATAATAATAAATGGGATGTTTTGGAATGTTAATAATGGTATTTCTCTTTGTAATCCTCTATCCAGAGCATGGTGTTCTTCAGCTATGCCCATTCTTCTAAGTCCAGATATTTAAAGATAGTGGTCTTGATTCTCCTGTGCTATTTGGTACCTCTCATTTTATTTTGATAATCCTCAGGCTCTCATGTTTACACTTGTAAGCAGGTTCAGTCTACTTTCTCTACTGCAGGTGGTGCTCAACTTTAGTGAGATTGCAGGGGGAGAGGAAGTCAAGAAGAACCTGGTTCCTCTATGATTTCCAGGGTCACTGAGGAAGCTATATGATTGAATGCTGCCACCCCATGTGACTCTAGCAGCCATCTTGGGTCAGGTAGAGCCTATTTAAGACCGCGGCTCCCAGGCTTGATGCGCATTTTTACGTGTGGGTGGTCACCCATCTGACAGGGATAGTGATTAATGGCAGGGAATGGTTCCAGATGAGTAGGGAAGTGATAGGAGTAGGCCATCCTTCTGTAGACCTCCTTACTCGGGTTCAGCCCGGCCAGGCCGCATTCTGTCCTTTAAAATAGACATTGTCAGCACACCTAAACCCTGCCCTGCTACACATTGCTGTTACATGCCGTGAGTGTTCCCAGTCTGGTTCCTTCCCACTGGATTTGTTGTGAATTACTGGATTCTGCAAGTTCTGTTCTATGCAACTGGACTGTGTGTTTACTACCGTCAAACCACGCTGTACCTCCCGACACACTTATTGTTCACAGAAATTTTTGAGTTCTGTATAATCATCATTAAAGTACATTTTTTTGATATCGATACATGTACTGTCTTTATCAGGTGGGTATGCACTGTTCTTTTTGTACTGGATTTCCAAATACTTATTGTGATGCTACTTGTAACACTGCATAATGCTAATCTGACTGTACATGCTCTACATTATTTGATCTCTTATTAAAAAAAAAGTTTGTAAACAAAAAATCCACATTTAGTTCCCAATTCCCCTTCAATGACATTTTGGCTATGCAAAGTTGGGGACATAAACCATATAGAGGACCAAGTTCTCTCCTCCCAGAACACACTGTATTGACTATACCTTTTCTGATGTTGGTAAAGCCCTTTTTAGCTAGCGAACCTTTACACTTCTAACTCTCCATTCACTAGACCCCCAAGGGAAAGACTCATCTCTCCTTATCCCTCCCCTTCCCTTTACCTCCCCCTCTTCCCCTACTCTACCCCCTCCTTTTTTTCTTTCATTCCCTCTTTCATACATACTTGTACTTTTCTCCCTCTTTTCCTACCCTTCTATTAACAAAGTGGAAACCATAATGACTACTTCACCCATAAAAACTACTCCTACCTACTTAACCTTCTTCCTCACTTCTCAATCCTCAATCTCCTCTCTCTTTTTCTTTGGAAAAAAAAATGAGGTTGTATGATACTCAATCATAATACAAACAAGTGGCCACTGCCCCCAACTATAACTGGTCTATTGCAGCAAGGGGCACTGAAAGGTTGACACATGTCAAACAAATACAAGGAAATTTCTAAGCTCAAACTTACCAACCAGACAGCAACCAGTCAAATTGACCTATATGCGTTAAGAATAGGGGTTTAGTCTGCACACATTTGCAAGGCCGTCAAGCCACCCTTTTTTCTGTAGTCCCTAACTCTGACTTCTGGGTCTCCACAATGGGAACACATGCATTTTTTTATGGATAAATGAGGACAGGTGGCCTGGAAGGATCCCACCCCTCCTTAAAGGTACAGGGGCACATAACGATACTCAATCATGTGAAAGAACAGAATTATTAATCAAAGGAAAGTCCCAAAGATCATAGATAAAACTGTAGCAGCGCTAGCAATCAAAATATTCATATGAAAGTCCTCTATCTCAGTGCCTAGATAGGAAATACAGCTTGAAACAGATGCTGATGGTGATAATTGATGAGCGAATCTGTGGGATAGTGCTCCTTTCACCAAAACTGTGTTCACCTCGTGGGGGGATCTCAAACCCCTTTAGGGGATGCACTCACCAGATAGTGGACAATAATGGGCCTTAAATAAATCACTGCAGCTGTTGTTAGATCTGTTCTCTCCACCGATGTCATCAGGTCCCCAATGGCATGTTAAGAAAGTAAAGGCCACATAGAGTAGTACTGCTTTTAAAAGATTTATTGAAACCCCCTTTACAAATGCATGAGTACCCCCTTATGAAGTTATGTGTACCAAAATACAATTGAAACAAGCATTGGATATGTGCGCGTGTACTGCAAGGTGTAGTACCGCGGTTTACCAGTGTCCTGGTGACTTCCTGGTCCTGCGTCCCGTGGAGCGCAAGCGTCACTTCCGGTTAGTTGCTGAGGAGTCACGTCCTAAGGACTCTATTTTCTCGTCGAGATTCTCGTCGGCCTGTTTCCCGTCGAGAAACCCGAGAGTGTGTACGCTTACCTGTCGCAGTGGAAACCCGCGCATGCTCAAAATGACTTTGACGCATGCGAGGTAGCTTCCTAGGCATAGGTAGGTTGTAGCAAGATGGCGGCGGCGGCATCTCGAATGTGATGAGCGCACACTCATCGTAGTCAATGACGTCACCGCGTTTGTTCCATTCAAAAGAACGGCGGTTCTTTTGAATTGAGCATGTGTACACTCGGCCGGGACAAGATTCTTATCAAGAATCTCGTCAGGAAAAACGACGTGTTTTTTCCTGACGAGATTCTTGGCCGTGTGTACGAGGCTTTAGACTTCCAACAAAGGTAGTGAGTTAAGAACTGACATCATGCTTGCAGACCTTCCTCACTTGGTTTAAAACAAAAACAAATTGTTCGGAGTCATGCTTTAAATAAATTGCAATTATTTTGGAGACGTCAATGCAGACTCCTGCTGTAAGAAAAAGTAGTGAGACAATTATATTTTAATAATCTTTTGTACGTCTCCTGCCCTGATCTGCCCCATTCTTACCTACAGTATATGGTGTTTCCACTACCGCTTATTGTTTATTGGTATGTGTTGGTTAGCCTCCATTTTTGTTTTCTCAGGTCCTTTCTTGTAATTTTTGTATCTTGGTTATCTACTTTGTTTTCTTGGAAACGCTTGGTTTTTATCTCTAACTTGATTCTAGTATGACCTACTGTACTGTGGTATTTGCTCCCTTCTTTGTTAACCTCCTCTTCTCCTAAACCTTGTGTTTGCTTACTATTTCCCCTGATTTTTTCCCTATTTCCCAGCTCTGTTTTGCTTCCTTGAATATTCCTTAGTGTTCCTTGTCTAGCTTTACCTTGTATTATACTTAGCTCCTTGTTAGTCCTTTTTTTGTCAAGCTCTGTGTTGCTGCCTGTTTCATTAGAGACATTGCTAGGATTCTGAAAGACCAGCGTGCTTAGTTGCCATTTCAAATAGTGGCAGAACTTTGCCTCTACATCATATCACCAACAGCCTTATGTAGTGCTACCCCCCGAAGGAGCCTCTGGTTAAGATGGGTCCTCTGTTCTCCACCACTACCCTGAAAGGGCCTCAACCCTACTGACACACCAGGCTACTAAAGTTAAGACCATGGGTAAAAGAAAACTTAAAGGTTGTAGTTTATAAAGATCATTGTTAGACAAAGGCAAGCCAACAACATTTACAGTATTTTCACACAATTCAGCATACAGGGTAGTTAACAATCAAGAGAGAGAAAAGGTGGGCATAAATACCAACCAAAGCACCAAACAGGCAACAAGTATTCAACAATACCAGGGCAAAATTGTCTGCATGTCCTAACAGTGGCTGTGCTAGGCCTAGACTTGTTGGGAGAACACAATCAGCATAAACAACCAAGAAAAGAAAGAAAAAAACAAAAGAAGGAGATTATATTTTAGCAAGAGGGGCAGCCTCTAAGAAGGTTCTTCTTCCGGGTAAACGTTGGGGCCCTTTTGACGACCATAGGTGCACTAGAGGTGGTCTTTATTTCATGTGAGCAGTCAGATGTGGTTTAACTAGATAATACAGAACACTTGTTAAGCAGGTGTGTGCAGTAAACTATAACATAACTGCACCCTGTAAGAAGAAAGAAAAAAAACCCATCTATTTCCACTCTGCTTCCACTATTTATCCCCATGGGCTAATCGCCAGTCCCTCCCAACACCATGTGTGTGCAGTCAAAGAGAGGAAGCACTCAATAGGTTGGCGTCCACCGCCACATGGGCAACATGACGCCTCAAGCGCAATCCCCCTTCAGACTCCAACAGGATGGAAATAGGGTGCACCGGCGTGAAGACACCACAAACACACACCGAGCGCAGACATGATGCCTCACATGAGTAGGCATGGGCAGCGAAAAGAGGCATCCTCAATACATTGCAGCTCCCAGGATGAGGCAAACCCCCAGCCATCAATCCCAAACCAGAAATGTCATATTATAAATGTCTAGGGCATGTCTACCACATCAGCCCTAGTCCAGTCTTAAGCCCCGTACACACGGGCCAAATTTTAGGGTGGCATCAGCCGGTTTAATAAAAACCATCCGACATTCAACCTGTGTGTACTACAACAGGCCGGCTTCTGTCGAAGGGGCATGACTGAAAAAGGTCTGCCGACTGGCTCCCTATCAGCATTCTCAGCCAATGGCTGAGTGCGCTGACCGGAGTGTTCTGGTTAGGGGGCTGCCCCCCTGTCAGAACACAATAGAACAGCAGGGGAGATCGCTGTGCTAACATTGAATTGTTAGTACAGCGGCTCCGACCTAAGCTGTCAGTTTTTTTTTCGTTCAGCCCACTGGGTTGAACTAAAAAAAAAAAAATATATCAGTGTGTACTAGGCTTTAATCCGGGGAAGGACTCCATGTCCAGGAGGAAAATAATAATGTCGACAGTCCTTTGAAACTCTGCTAATATTCTCCATTATTTGGACTCATGTATATGCAATATTGACCGCTTTCTATCTTGGAAACACCAAATTTGGCATTTTTTCTTTGTCTGTCTTGATTTACGAGCTGGTTGCATTCGGTGTCTGAGAAACACTCTCATATGTTATGTTGGTGTGCAAGGGAGAGTGCACTTGGAAGGATATATACGTGTTGATACAAGTAGAATACTGTATATCGTGAAATCATGTGTTCCTTGTGCTTTCCTCTAGTCTAGACCACACCTTCCAAACAGCTTATGGACTATGCCTTTACTAAACACAACAGTATGGGATTCCATTAAGAGGTCATTCAACTGGGACTTTTAAGCCAGTGGTCTATACACAAGCCTGGGATTGTATGGCCAATAAGATCATCTACCATTTATGAGTGTATGCTCAACTACACATGAAAAAGAGACCTCTGGGTCCTGGTGGCCCCTTTATCAGCATATGGAAGTTATGTTATGGATCGACCCCAATACTTTGTGCTTACTTTTATCTGAGCTACAAGTCCTTCCTGAGCTCTAGTCTAAATATAACAATAATATTCACAATGGTATTAGATGAAATTGAAATATGATATAGATTTTTTATTTTTTTTATATTGTTTGTTGTTTTGTCTATGTATAATAAAGCTATGTTTGGATGGGGCATTCAATATTTATTGATACGTAATTTTTGTAGACCCTGTTTTGGTATAAAGGGGTCTTAGTTTGAGTCTAAACTAGATTTCATTCAAAAGGTTTTCTGTGTTGTAAGCTGAATTCACGATTAATTAAAAGGCATAAAGGACTGATTTGTAGCCACTATCCTAAAATGATGAGAACCCCCTTAGACATGAAGATCCTTTCTATTTTAAGAAGGCTGCATTGTGCTCCTCAGATGTCATTTATATAACTTAAAAGCTCTATGTAAATAAACACTGATATGTGTCATAGCAGCCGAGGGAGTAATACTTTGGTAATTAACCTGAGAGAATACAGGGTCAGAGGCAGGAGAAAGACATTGACACCCAGACATCTGCTTTATATTACAAACAACCACTTAAAATATCTTCATTTATTTTTTAGCTAAAGTTGAACAGGTCTTTCGAGCAGACCCATTCTTGACTATGCAGGCTGTGATGCAAAGCCATGACAAAAGTAGTTTCCTATGATACCAATTTTTATTGAAAGTTATTCGAAATTGATATTTACTTTTTAAAGTGTTGATATTTTGCAGGTTTTGTCAATGGATGTATCTTTTCTGATACCGTGTACACACGATCGATTTTCTCGACGGTGAAAACACCGTTGAGAAAATCGACGGGAAAAATGAGGAACGGCTTGTTCTCCTACACACGGCCGTTTTTCCTGACGTTTTTTCTCTTGGTCGAGAAAAACGACCGTGTGTAGGCTCCCTGGCAGTGTTTCCCTATGGGAAAACTGCCGCGGAAAAAAATGCCGTGAATCACGACAAGAAAAATTAGAGCATGTTCTAATTTTTCTCGTCGTGATTCATGCCGTTTTTCTCGTCGGGAAAAATGATGAACAGCCCACACACGGTCGTTTTTCTCGTCAAAGAGAAAAAATTTAATTTTTCCAGAGAAAAATGGTCGTGTGTACGCGGCATTACAGTCTGTCCCATTTACAAGGCTACTCTGGGTCATTTTCTTAAACTAATTCTAAATTCTACCATATTGGGAAAAACTTGAAAATGATCAACTAAACACAATTTATAAATATTTTTATCCAGTCAATCTAAAACTATGTGCCTGGGTTTTTCTCTGAAAATGTTGATAATAGTTTACCCCATTCTGCATTCCACCTTTTTATTTACTTTATTTTTTACTTTTTTCAATATTCCAGTCTTAGCTTTTTCAAATATAGTTGAGTTTTTGTTGTCCATTCCCAATAATCTAAACACCCACCAAATTCTTATGCCGTGTACACACAATCGTTTTTAATGACGAGAAAAAATAAATAAATTTAAAATGGTCATTAAAAATGATCGTGTGTGGGCTTTCCAGCATTTTTCCTGACGAGAAAAAGGCAGAGAATCACGACGAGAAAAATTAGAACATGCTCTAAATTTTCACGTCGTTTTTTACATCGTCGTTTTTCACATCATGTAAAACGGCCGTGTGTGGGCTTTAACGACGCGAAAAAAAATGCGCATGCTCAGAATCAAGTATGAGACGGGAGCGCTCGTTCTGGTAAAACTAGCGTTCGTAATGGAGATAGCACATTCGTCACGCTGTAACGGACTGAAAAGCACAAGGCTGAAAAGCGCAAATCGTCTCTCAACAAACTATACTAACATAAAGGGTGGCGCCATCCGAATGGAACTTCCCCTTTATAGTGCCGTCGTACGTGTTGTACGTCACCGCGCTTTACTCGAACATTTTTTTCCACGATTGTGTGTAGGCAAGGCAGGCTTGAGAGGAAACACGAAAAATCACGTCGAGAAAAATTCAGTTTTTTTCAATGACATTAAAAACGATCGTGTGTACGCGGCATCAGAGCATTCTTTGCCACTGCAGGAGAAGTGAAAGGACTAGTGACGTAATTGAACTAGCCAATATACCCTTGGAAAAAAAGTTTTTTTTTGGCTGGCATATACACTATATTACCAAAAGTATTGTGACGCCTGTCTTTAGACGCACATGAACTTTATTGGCATCCCAGTCTTCGTCCGTAGGATTCAATATTGAGTTGGCCCACCCTTTGCAGCTCTAACAGCTTCAACTCTTCTGGAAAGGCTGTCCACAAGGTTTAGGAGTGTGTCTATGGGAATGTTTGACCATTCTTCCAGAAGCACATTTGTGAGGTCAGGCACTGATGTGGACGAGAAGGCCTGGCTCGCTGTCTCCACTCTAATTCATCCCAAAGGCGTTCTATCGGGTTGAGGTCAGGACTCTGTGCAAGCCAGTCAAGTTCCTCCACCCTAAACTTGCTCATCAATGTCGTTATGGACTTATCCCCAAACTGTTCCCAAAACATTGTGAGCATTTTCTAACGAATAAATGGGGAAATCAAAAATGAAAGCACAATGTCACAAGGACAATTTTTAACATCAAAACATTCCAACGGTTTCCTGGCATTCTAAAGGGATCAAAGGCACCCACAGCATGACATTAAACGTAAAGCTGACCAAAATGTCTTGCTATGCTGATACCTTAAGAGTTTCCTTCACTGGAACTAAGGGGCCAAGCCCAATCCCTGAGAAACAACCCTACATCATAATCCCCCCTCCACCAAATCATTTGGAACAGTGCAGAAAGCAAGGCCTGCACAGAGTCCTGACCTCAACCCGATAGAGAACCTTTGGGATGAATTAGAGTGGAGACTGCGAGCCGGGCCTTCTCGTTCAACATCAGTGCCTCACCTCACAAATGCACTTCTGGAAGAATGGTCAAACATTCCCATACACACACTTATAAACCATGTGGACAGCCTTCCCAGAAGAGTTGAAGCTGTTATAGCTGCAAAGGGTGGGCCAACTCAATACTGAACCCTATAGACTAAGACTGGGATGCGGTTAAAGTTTAGGTGCATGTAAAGGCAGGCGTCCCAATACTTTTGACAATATAATGTACTGTATATACAAATATATTTTTTTAAATGTTAGAGGGGGTGTGTGGCTATGTAAGATGGAGCTCTGTTTTACCATAAAGAAACAACGTATACCATCGAAATGTCAAAATACAACCTTTGTATAGAAGAGACATGAAGGGGTGCCCTCAACTAAATTTCTAAAATGAAAAAAAAAAAAGAAATGTTATAATTTTTAAAGCTAAAAGTTGTGATTTATTAAATAAAACATATTCATTACAAGCAATGTTCCCTTGATCTAAAGCCATAAGAGCTGTCTTGTGTCTTTGGTGCAATGACCAAACAGCTTTACATTTAATGTCATGCTGTGGGTGCCTTTGATCTCCTTAGAATGGCAGGAAACTGTTGGAATACTTTGATGTTAAAAATTGTCCTTGTGACATTGTGCTTTCATTTTTGATTTCCCCATTCATTCATTAAAAAATGTTACATTCACTTGCAGACATTTTAAAACAGTGAACATTCATCTAACAAAATGTGACATTTAGGATAACAATGTCAAAAGTTATATATAGCCGCATAGTCATTATAGCTGATATTTTATATAAAATTCTGTTAGCATTTATTTAAACTATACAATAAAATATAAAGTGATGTACAGGTGCTTTAAAAAAAGGCTCTGCTTCTTTAAGCTTGAATATTTGAAGAATTCTTGAAGTGTTTTCCCCATTGCTTCATGCTCTGCGTCTAGGAATACTAATATGAAGATCACTTTTGTCCTAATTCTGGGCTGTAGACATGGTTTTCCTGCCAATGAAATGCATACACATTGTTATATTTTCTTGCTGTTTGCTTATTTACATTTTACCTGGCTGTTTGTGTAAGATGTCATTTTATGCATCTTTTGCCTCAGCAAATCAGTTGACACAATTTTAAATAATAGAAGTATATTTTGCGCAAACCCCACTCTAATGGGTAAAATTATTGCTCATTTCTACAACACAAAAAATATTATAATGTCTAATTTAGAGACAGGAAGGGAGAGTGTTATTTCTTTCTTAAAGAGCAGTTCCAGCCTGGGTGAATTTTTTTTAAAGTCAGCAGCTACAAATACTGTAGCCATACCTCCCAACTTTCAAAAGTCCCACCGCGGGACATTCAGATCTCCCCTCTCCCCTGCTAATCAAAGTTGTTGAGCGGAGGGGGGGGGGGGTGGGGGGGTGCGGATCGCGGGGGGGGGGGGTCCGAGCACTGTTTTGAACACCAATCTGGGGGGGGGGGGCTTACCTGCTGGTTGATGTTTCCTCCTCTTCATGCTTCCTGCTGTGCGGGAAAGATGACACTCTCGCGGGACTGCGGGAAGGAGGAGCCTATGCGGGTAAAACCCGCAGAATCCGTGCCAGTTGGGAGGTATGCTGTAGCTACTGACTTTTAATATTAGGGCACTTACCTGTCCAGGGAGCCCGCAATGTCGGCACCCCAGCTAATCTTCGAATCGACACCCGAGTGGTGCTGCTGCCATTCCTGGTGAGGGAACCCGGTAGTGAAGCCTTTCGGCTTCACAGCGGGTTGCCTACTGTGCATGCACGAAGTGCACTGCTCTAATTGGCCCGGCGACGGGGGATGGAGGAGGGGCAGTGGCGGCTGGTGCTCAAATTTTTTGGGGGGGGCGCAAACAAACTGAAAAAATAAATAAAAAAAACCAACAACAACAAACACCAATTGCCGCCACTGTGCCCATTAAACGCAGCCACTGTGCCCAAACGCCACCAGTTTGTCCCCAAATGCAGCCCAGTTTGTCCCCATAATACAGCCAGTTTGTCCCCAAAACAAACAGCCAGTTTGTCCCCCAAATGCAGCCAGTTTGTGTCCCCCATATACAGCCCGTTTGTCCTCCATATACAGCCCGTTTGTCCCCCATAATACAGCCAGTTTGTCCCCCATAATACAGCCAGTTTGTCCCCCCATAATACAGCCAGTTTTCCCCCCAATATACAGCCAGTTTGTCCCCCCAATATACAGCCAGTTTGTCCCCCATATACAGCCAGTTTGTCCCCCATATACAGCCAGTTTGTCCCCCATATACAGCCAGTTTGTCCCCCAAATGCAGCCAGTTTCACCCCCATATACAGCCAGTTTGTCCCC
The DNA here is from genome assembly GCA_029206835.1 of Rana muscosa. NCBI lineage: Eukaryota > Metazoa > Chordata > Amphibia > Anura > Ranidae > Rana > Rana muscosa. The sequence continues at coordinate 622,141,123 of CM055118.1, forward strand.
ATAATACAGCCAGTTTGTCCCCCCAATATACAGCCAGTTTGTTCCCCAATATACAGCCAGTTTGTCCCCCATATGTAGCCAGTTTGTCCCCCATATGCAGCCAGTTTGTCCCCCATATGCAGCCAGTTTGTCCCCCATATTCAGCCAGTTTGTCCCCCAAATGCAGCCAGTTTGTCCTCATAATACAGCCAGTTTGTCCTCATAATGCAGCCAGTTTGTCCCCCCAATATACAGCCAGTTTTTCCCCCCAATATACAGCCAGTTTGTCCCCCATATGCAGCCAGTTTGTCCCCAATATGCAGCCAGTTTGTCCCCCATATTCAGCCAGTTTGTCCCCCAAATGCAGCCAGTTTGTCCTCATAATACAGCCAGTTTGTCCTCATAATGCAGCCAGTTTGTCCCCCCAATATACAGCCAGTTTGTCCCCATAATACAGCCAGTTTGTCCCCATAATACAGCCAGTTTGTCCCCATAATACAGCCAGTTTGTCCCCCATAATGCAGCCAGTTTGTCCCCCATAATGCAGCCAGTTTGTCCCCCATAATGCAGCCAGTTTGTCCCCCATAATGCAGCCAGTTCGTCCCCCATAATGCAGCCAGTTTGTCCCCCATAATGCAGCCAGTTTGTCCCCCATATGCAGCCAGTTTGTCCCCCAAATGCAGCCAGTTTGTCCCCAAAATGCAGCCAGTTTGTCCCCCAAATGCAGCCAGTTTGTCCCCCAATATACAGCCAGTTTGTCCCCCAAATGCAGCCAGTTTGTCCCCCAAATGCAGCCAGTTTGTCCCCCAAATGCAGCCAGTTTGTCCCCCATATGCAGCCAGTTTGTCCCCCAAATGCAGCCAGTTTGACCCCCAAATGCAGCCAGTTTGTCCCCCAAATGCAGCCAGTTTGTCCTCATAATACAGCCAGTTTGTCCCCCCAATATACAGCCAGTTTGTCCCCCAAATGCAGCCAGTTTGTCCCCCCAATATACAGACAGTTTGTCCCCCATATACAGCCCGTTTGTCCCCCATATACAGCCCGTTTGTCCCCCATATACAGCCCGTTTGTCCCCCATATACAGCCAGTTTGTCCCCCCAATATACAGCCAGTTTGTCCCCCCAATATACAGCCAGTTTGTTCCCATAATGCAGCCAGTTTGTCCCCCATAATGCAGCCAGTTTGTCCCCCATATGCAGCCAGTTTGTCCCCCATATGCAGCCAGTTTGTCCTCATAATACAGCCAGTTTGTCCCCCCAATATACAGCCAGTTTGTCCCCATAATGCAGCCAGTTTGTCCCCCAAATGCAGCCAGTTTGTCCCCCAAATGCAGCCAGTTTGTCCCCCCCAGCCCTGCACTTACCTTCCTCGGGTCAGTGCCGTCCTTCTTCCGTCCTCGATGTCTTCTCCCGCCCACGATGTCGCTTCAGCCAATCAGGTTACCGGTAGCCAGACCCGGTGAACCTGATTGCCCAGGGAACGCACCCCCCGTGCGTCCTCTCGTTAGATATTTAGAAGCCGATTACAGCCCTCAGGCTGTAGTCGGGAAGCCTATCAGAGCCGGTGGCTCTGATAGGCACTTCTACAGACCAACCAGACGCTGTGATTCAGATGGCCGGCGCTCAAGGGGCCGGCCATCTGAATAGTGGGCGGCAGCAATACATAGGTTCATGCAATGCATGAACCTATGTATTGTTGTGGTGAGTGACGGGCGCAGGAGCGAGCGGGGGGCGGCGCTTCTGCGCCCACTATGGACGCACCGCCACTGTGAAAAAGAAGGACATTATAAAAAAAAAACCTCTTAAAGGGCCCAAGGGGCGCCCCCTATGGACGGGCCGCCACTGAGGAGGGGGCCCAAAATTCAGGCCGCGGCCCATCTCCGGAAGTGGGGAAGGGGACCTGTTAAAAAAAGGTCCCCCGTTCCCCCTTCTTCACTGAAAGGTGCCAAATGTGGCACCGGAGGGGGGCAGGAAGTGTATAAGCGAGAGTTCCACTTTTGGTGAAACTCCGCTTTAACCATGTTGTGTGCTGGGCAAGAAGTCAGGAAAAACACTGAATTGTTTAATATATTTTAAGTTTATGTAACAATGACTCTAAAGCCTCGTACACACGGTCGGACTTCTAACAAACTTTTCTGTGGATTTTTGTCTGAAGGGAGTTGGCCGGGCACACCCATAGCATACACACGGCAGGACTTTTCTGCAAACTTTCCCAAAACTTTTCCAACATCACGTGGTTTTTCTGCTCTTTTCTTCTTTTTACCGCCACCCTTTGGTCAACTTCTGCTATTGTTGGTTGATTTTAACATTATTTGTTTTGTCTATCGGACAAAAGTCCGATGGTTTTCTGTACACACGGTCGGACTTTGCTCCATCTGACTTTTGTTGGCCAAAAGTTTGTCTGTTTGCAGACTGAACTTTTGTCCGATGAAAACCCAAAAAGTTTGTCCGATGGAGCGTACACACGGTCGGATTTTTTGTCAAACTTGCTCAAAATTAAGTTTGTTGGCAAAAAGTCCGACCATGTGTACGGGGCTTTAGATTTCAGCAAGTTACTATACATGTAGCACCAGCTCAATATACATGAAAAGTAGGGTGCTGCAATACATACATGTACAGTACATGAGACCTCATCACTGAGATCTGAGGTCAAGTAGCCATGGGGTTATTACACAAAGACTGGATCACATATACCAGGGGTCTCCAATATTTGTAGTATGAGTGTATCTTTCACAAATATTCACAAGCCAAAAAAATATGTCCCCCCTTTCGAATCAGAAGCCCAGAAGCCCCCCTCCCATAACACCAGGGTCATCTCCAACACACATTTAGAAGCACCAAAATCACATTAGAGCCCCCCCCCCTTCCATCAGAGTCCCCCTTTCACAAAAGATCACCCTTTTCACATCAGAAGGCCCCCATCACACCAGAGTTGCTGTGAGCTGAGTAAAATCTTTCAGGGGATCCCAAACCTGATGATCGCTGCAGATCACCTAGGGCTAGAAACGGCCCTGGCTCTGGTTAGCCACTTGGACCAGTGGGCTCCGGGCAGCTGTGCTGAGCCTATATGATTAAAGTGACACTTCTGACTGATGTGCTATAAAGTAAGTCGATGGAGAGAATACATGGAGGCTTCCAATGCTGACTTCCTACTGATAATGATAATTTTATGGGTTAAAGCTAAATGATTTAATACTAACACTTTTTCTGTCCTACTTCAAATGATAAGTTCACCTTTAGTAACATGTCTTATATTACACCCATATTCAAGGTGTAACATGTAACATGTTACAGATGTACCAGCCTCTGCACCCCATGATCCCCTGTTTTGACAGCGAACAGGGGATCTTCTCCCCCTGCTCGCTGTCACAATTTTACAAAAACTCAAGCTTCCCGGCCGTGTCATCCATTCACAGTGTTCTGTGAATGTAAAAACTGCATGTGCTAACAGCCTTTGCGGCTGTCTGCTTTTAGTACTCAGTGAACTAACAGGGTGCTGTTAAGGTAGTTCATTGAGTCTTATGCCGTGTACACACGATCGGTTTTACAGATGAAAACAGTCCGATGGACTTTTCTCATCGGACAAACTGATCGTGTATGGGCCCCATCGGTCTTTTTTCCATCGGTGAGAAAAAATAGAACATGTTTTAAATTTATCCGATGGGAAAAAAACTGATAGCAAATTCTGATCGTCTGTGTGGAACTCCATCGGACAAAAAACCCACATATGCTCAGAATCAAGTCAACGCATACTCAGAAGCATTAAACTTAATTTTTCTCGGCTTGTCAGAGTGTTTTAGTGCCGTGACCCCTTGATACATTTTAAGGACCCCTAACAGTAAAATTATTTTCGTAGCATGGGTTGTCAGCACCCAAGGCAAGACAAGTAATTTGCGCCCCTAACCATCGGACATATAGCGCTCCCTGAGTCCCTTCCACTCGTACTGTATTAAACCCCCTTCTGGTACATTTTAGGACGTACCACTCTCTTTGTTATCCTTTATTTCCCTTTTATCTCTCTCTGTCCTAATTTCTTGTCCCCCCCCCCCCCTCCCATCCCTCTCTCTAGCCTTCTTTCTTGTTCTTTCTATTATTCTTTCTCTCCTTTTTTTTATTTTTATTCCTCCCCCTCTTTTTTTCTCCTTTCCATGTATTCTCTATTTGTATTCCTTCTCTTACTCATTGGTGAAGGGAATGAGATGAGTGGCAGTGCTGGTGAGTGGTGGAATCAGTGGCAGTGCTGGCAAGGGGTGGGATCAGTGGCAGTGCTGGTGGGGGGTGGGATCAGTGGCAGTGCTGGCAAGGGGTGGGATCAGTGGCAGTGCTGGTGGGGGGTGGGATCAGTGGCAGTGCTGGCAAGGGGTGGGATCAGTGGCAGTGCTGGTGGAGGGTGGGATCAGTGGCAGTGCTGGTGGAGGGTGGGATCAGTGGCAGTGCTGGTGGAGGGTGGGATCAGTGGCAGTGCTGGTGGGAGGTGGGATTGGTGACAGTGCTGGTGGGGGGTGGGATCAGTTGCAGTGCTGGGGGGGGGAGTTCTGATCAGCCAACTTAGGTGCTCTTGATCAAGGTCATTTGCTGATCTGAGAACTGTAGTGAGGACTTTTAATGGCAACTATAATCACAGGTAGTGTTACTCACTGTGTTTCTTGCTCGGTCACCGAAAGGCTGGGAGAGTGGTGCGGGCTTCAGGAACAGCCCAGGATTCGGTGACCCCTGGAAAGTCGCCATTCGACCCCCGAGGGGGTCCCGACCCCCAGGTTGAGAAACACTGCTTTAAAGTATGACTAACAACAAAACTTTAGTTCTGAATAGAGTGGAGAGGGATTTAAATCCTCATTTATTTGTATTGCTGTCTGTGCCCCCATTAAGGAGATTCACCCTTTCTTTTTTGTTCTGTTTACCATTGTCATTAAAAGTAAAGAAAATCACACATTTTGGGTTGTCCCCAGAAAAGTAATATTGGGGAAATCTTCCAATGTGGACGCAGGTTCTGGGGACCTGGGGTTCCCCAAGGGATTTCCTTAATTTACAAGGCTGATACACAGGAATGATGGCACTTTCCAAGACCATACCGCATTGTATTTGCTTCATTTAAAGGAATTTCCCCTTCCAGCTTGGCTATGGGACAGGAAGTGAAGGGATAGTTCCGAAATCAGACACATATGGTGAAAAAAAAACCTGACAGGGGTTATAATTCACCCCAGACAGTGTTTTTGTCCAAAAACTGTCTAATGCCCTGTACACACGATCGGATTTCCAATGGAATAAAATCCGATGGATTTTACCATCAGAATTCCGATGAAGCTGACTTCCATCAGTCTTGCCTACACACCATCAGTCAAAATTCCGACCGTCCCAAACGCCGTGACGTAAAACACTCAGACGAGACGAGAAAATTTAAGTTCAATGCTTCTGAGCATGCGTCGACTTGATTCTGAGCATGCGTGGGTTTTTTCTCCGATGGAGTTCCACACAGACGATCGGAATTTGCTATCGTTTTTTTTTTCATCAGAAAAACAGATCGTGTGTACGCACGCGGCATTAGGGTTATATTTAGCAGTTTGGCCTGTATGTAAAACTTGGACTATGTGGATGATCAAGGGTAGGTGTACACGGGCAATTAAAGTGAATGTTAAGCCATTTTCGATTTGGGATATTTCATTTTGGATAGAGTGGGCAAGCATTAAATCCCTGGTCAGGTTGTCATTGTCTTTTTTTCTGTTTTGGCATCAACCCTTTCTATTTGTCCTTTTGACCATTGTCACTGGTGTAGAATGTGATAGGTGACAAATCCAGCATTTCTGACTTGTTCTGATGACATTTGTCTAAAGCTGGCAATAGATATTATTTTCTTTTTTCTTTTTGATCAGCCAGCTGGTCCACACATTTGAGGTGAATGATAAAATCATCCCCACTGTGCTATTGTATTATGACAGCAGGACTCCTCCACTGTCAGAATACACTGATCAGCACTGCAGCCGATTGGCTGAATGCGCTGATTCAACACAAATTTTCCAGCAGTCCCGTTTGAGAGGTGTCGAGCACTAGAAAAATGAACTTGCTTGTTGGTGGATATCTCATTAGCATAACATTGCTTTCTGTTTTTATGAACAAGAGATGACTGCCAGCAAGCAGTTAAAGTGATTGTAAATGATCAAGTTGTAAAAAAAAAAAAAGACATTCAGTTTAAAAAAAAAGGCAAAACATTTCTGTAAAAATATGAAAAAATAAATATGTAAATACCTTTCTTCCCCTTTTTTATAAGAGATCACATTCCCTCTGTTCTCAGCTGCATATGAGCTAGGGGGAGGAGATGCAACTGCACACTGATCTTCCCAGTGATAGGCTGTGCAGAGGGGTGTGTCAGGACAAGTCTGATCATTGGAGGAGAGTAGGCTGAGTTCCCAACATAGCTAGAGAACTGACCACAGTGTGCTCTCCTTCTTAGTGTGGTCAGTTTGTAATAGGAAAGCAGAGGGACAGGCAGGAACACCAGGGATTTCATATAAAGGAAACAATACAACGAGGACAGAATACATTTTCATACAAGTACATGGTACAGCAGACACATATCAGGAATATGAAATGCTGGGGTAACAAACACTTCAAATCTTTTAGAAGCAAAAACATTTAATTGCCAGTGTTACCTTAGTATTTAGCGCCCATTTAGTCCTGTGGTCACTCCTGCAAGAAAAGGAAGAAACCCCAAGTTCCATTTACTGCACAGAAGGTGCGTTATCCAAATCATCATTTAAGGTGCGTTTTGTTGTTTGCGATATTTATAGACAATAGAAAAAAACACAGATTTTTTCAATACATTTTAGAGTCCAAATAACAACTTATGCCACGTACAGACGATCGGACATTCCGACAACAAAACCGTGGATTTTTTACCGACGGATGTTGGCTCAAACTTGTCTTGCATACACACGGTCGCACAAATGTTGTCGGAAATTCCGAACGCCAAGAACGCGGTCACTTACAACACGTACGACGGCACTATTAAAGGGAAGTTCAATACCAGTCGTGTTAGTAGAAGTTTGGTGAGAGACTATTCGCGCTTTTCAGTCTCGTGCTTTTACAGCGTGACAAATGTGCTATCTCCATTACGAACGCTAGTTTTACCAGACCGAGCGCTTCCGTCTCGTACTTGATTCAGAGCATGAGTGGAATTTTGTGCGTCGGAATTGTCTACACACGATCAGAATTTACGAGAACGGATTTTGTTTTCGGAAAATTTGAGAACCAGCTCTTAAATTTTTGTTGTCGGAAATTCCGACAGAAAACAAGCTCCCATCGAACATTTGTTGTCGCAAATTCCGATCGTCTGCACGCGGCATTAGAGAGACAGTACACATTTTTGTTTGCTTTTCCTTTTAGTGTATGTTATTTTTATATTTTAAAAACATCAAGTAATAAAATACAACAAAAATAAATAAATAAGAGAAACACAATAACATTCTTGTCCACTTACTTCAATTCTTCGCCTAAAAATTTAAATTTACACCGACTCTACAATTGCCTTTACAAACAATAAGCATGTGTTTAGCAGATCAAGCAAGGAAATGCTGACTACATGGCTACTGGTTTCATGTTAACAGGATTGTAATTATGCCTTCTACATTTGTTCAAATGCATTTTACCAATATAGTGAAATATCATCAAAATAAAAAGTGTCATTTTCACTTATTTCTAATTACTACTTGTGTGCATGTACTGTTTCAGAAATATGAACCATATAATAATCTGTATTAAGTGCTTTCTATCCATATTCATAACTGTTATATGTATGGTACAGCATATCCAGACAGATTCTTATTAATTCTGTAGAAGTCATAGTGGTAGCAGGTTGTATAAGCCAGGTTTCCCTTTGCCTAGCCAGGAATTCCAGTTTTCTTAGAGACTGGAGAATGATTACAGTTCAGCTGGAAGGTCTATAGGTCAGAATATTTTGGTCCTTATCCAGGGCCTCCTCCCAGTTGGATGTGCCTGGAAAAGTTCATAGGAAAGTTTCCCAAGGCCATCCGATAAGATGCCTAAAGCCACCTCAAGTATGATCTGTCATTTTTGAAGTAGCAGCAGGATTACTAAGGCAACTCAAGACAACAAGCCCACCTATCACATAAAGTAAGCCCAGCAATCCACAGGAGAGACCTTATCGCCAACAGATATCCTTTAACCTTGCTTTGTTTTTCAGTACCCAAAGCTCAAGACCATGGGTAAAGGTAGGGACATAAACAGACTGCCTCATCTAAAAACTTTGGATACAACTTATTCCCACAATTTCTGTGAAATTGCAGTGACAGACAGAATTCAGAAACTGTCATGTAGGCATTCAGCCAGTATCTGTGTGCATCGATATGATCATGGGGTGTCTATATATATATATATATATATATATATATATATACATATATAGAAAAAGAGAGAGGATTGGTGCACAAAAAATAGAATTTATTTGAAAAAAATTACATCAGGTACCAGGTAAATCGGGTATATATATTTATATTTTAATAAGTAGATAATTTTACCCTTTTATTGCAAGCAGGGGCGCCCCCCCCCCCCTCTATCCTCGCCACCCCCAATATGCATAATGAACAGATTCATGTATTGCATGAATCTATTCATGGCTGCCGCTGCCACCCCTATTCAGTCTTCCGGCCCCTATTCAGAACCGGGCACCTAAATTACAGCAGCGGTGGTGTTTTTTTTTTACGCACCTGATTAGAGCCATAGGCTCTAATAGGCTTCAAAATAGGTTAGACTTGGAGCGCAGAGCATTGCGCTCGGAGACCACCCAGATGTGTTAGAAAAGCAAATCAATATTTGCTTTTCTAACACTGAATCGCCTCTCCGACAATCAGGACACATCTGGAATATCGTTACCCATTTCCCGATTGGCTGAAAGGTTAGGCGATCCTATTGGATGCCTAGGAGCAGGGGAGGTGATGCACGGCGGAAGTCGCCGTGATCTCAGAAGGGAAGAGGACATGGAAGACTCTGCAAGATGCCTGCCACAGCCTGACCCCCTGCCTGATGATCCCCGATGTGCCCGATAATTCCCAATGTGCCCGCCAATCGGGTAAGTGCCGGTGGACCGGCAAACCACCAGCCGACACTGATTGCGAGAGTACAATACAGATACAGTATCTGTATTGAAGCGTGGCACTCTTATTTTTCTTTTGTTTTCTCTTTGCTACAAGTTAAAGGGTAAATGCGCTTTCTCCTTTTCAGCAAGCAGTGAGTGGATGCCAGCCTGATAGTTTTGCGTGTTACTCCCTAAATCTGAGGGTGGGGTGTGGGAGTCATCAGCATTCTTGTAAGCAAGACTCCAGATATCTCTTCCTCATTCTTTATACAGATGCTTTTAAGTAAAGCAAAAAAGGGTCGCTGGTTCGCATCCCGACCATGACACAATCTGCCTGGAGTTTGCATGTTCTCCCTGTGCCTGCGTGGGTTTCCTCCGGGTACTCCGGTTTCCTTCCACACTCTAAAAGACATGCTGGTAAGTTAATCGGATCCTGTCTAAAAAAAAAAAAAATTGCACTAGTATATGTATGAATGTGTGTTAGGGACCTTAGGTTGTAAGCTCCTTGAGGGTAGGGACTGATGTGAATATACAATTGTAACGGCACCCCAAATACGAAAGGGGGTAAAACTGTTTAGATATCTTCCCTCTCCTGGACACAAATTCACTGTCGATCCTCCACAGCCAGACGACCACTCCCATAGGAATTAATCCTTCTGAAAGAACGAGACGCACTCTGTATCTTTCTAGGAAAGACTGACTTTATTGAAAAACACATTGTAACTTTTATACACATCCAATACTGCATTAACCTAAAATGAACAATGGTCCAGCTCCACCCACAACATAACAAAACCCAATACACATTTGACAGTAGGCTAGCTTTTGTCTCCCAATACCCATCTCTTAGAAGGCAACAGCTAATCCCTTTATGTTTAAATAACTATGCATGACCTTTATATTCACCAGACTGTCTGTTACTTTACAATACACACAAGTACAGACTTAATTATCACAATCCACATCACCACAAACAATGAACAGGTCTTTTAGAAGCTGGGAATTATTAGCATTACACTAGGCAGACAGGTGATTGAGGCTGAACACATCAGTATCTCTCAATTAACCTGTTGAGTTCAGAATCAGTAAATAGTCCTTTACAGATATCCTTGGGAATATGGTGGATAAATATTACAGACCCATCTTAGGTAGTCCAAGATATATTTCTTAATGTCCATTATTTCCTGGCTCACCCTGTGTCCAAAGTGACCCCCCTGTCACAACAATATATATCTAAAGCGCTGCGTAAATTGACGGCGTTATATAAGTACCTGAAATAAAATAAAATAAAAATAAATAAGTAAAGTATATTCAAAAAAGCATGCTGGGTAAAGAGTGTTACCCCTATATCTCATATTCCTGATATGTGTCTTTTGTACCATGTACTTGCATTAAAACTAGGGTTGTCCCGATACCACTTTTTTAGGACCGAGTACAAGTACCAATACTTTTTTTCATGTACTCGCCGATACCGATTACCGATACTTTTTTTAATGCCATGTGACAGTTTTCAAACCACAATACAGACTAATGATATCTTCTTGATAATTTATGAAGAACTCTAACTCAAGACATAAAAGAAAAAAACTGTTGGGCACTGATAGGATTAGGTGGCACTGATATGCAGCACTGATGATGAGCACTGATAGGTGGCGCTGATTAAGCATTACTGATGGGTGGCACTGACTGATGGGTGGCACTGACTGGCTGGCACTGATGAGGCAGCACTCACTGATGAGGAGGCCCTAATATGTAGCACTTTTGGGCACTGATAGAATTAGGTGGCACTGATATGCAGCACTGATGAGCACTGATAGGTGGCACTGACTGATAAGTGGTACGCACTGATAGATGGCACTGAGTGATGAGCACTAATAGGTGGCACTGATTATGCAGCACTGATGAGCACTGATAGGTGGCACACACTGATGGCTGGGCACTGATTGGCACCGATAGGTGGCACGCACTGATTGGCACCGATAGGTGGCACGCACTAATGGGCACCGATAGGTGGCACGCACTAATGGGCACTGCACAAAGGTGGCACGCACTGCTGGGCACTGATAGGTGGAACACACTGATGGGCACTGATAGGTGGCACACACTGAAAGCTGGCACTTATAGGTGGCACTAACTGATGGCTGGCAGTGGTACTGGCTGGATGGGCACTGGCTGGATTGGCACTGATGGATGGCACTAATGTCACTGAGCATTTATTGATGGCTGGCACTTATAGGCACTTAGGCAGGAAAGGATTTATTTTTCTATGCTGCCTCTGCGACGCCCATCTTGGTACACCCTGCACTTGGCCTCAATAAAGCAGCAGCGGATATCTTGTTACACCCAGCCCGAATTACATGGGCTGGCTGTAACAAGATGTCCGCTGCTGGTATACTGTGGCCGAGTGAAGGGTATACCAAGATGGCATTGTCATTGTGCAGGCGCTGTGTAGAGCTGACCTCAGCTATACATCTTCGGCTATTTTTGGCGGGTCCGGATAGGTTCGTACTGCACAAGCGCCGCGCCTGCACAGTACAGGGGGGTCCTTATCCACCAGGGGACCTTTTTCGGCAGGACACCGGCAACACGGAGTGTCTCTTCATTTAACGAATGTGACGGCTCCGGTCGCAGATGGATAATGATGCGGCTGCACCCCCTTACCTTACGCCTGAGGACTCCACTCTGCTCTGCACTCCTCCCTCCAGTGGCTGACTCCGCCCGCTGATCCCAGGTATTGGCAAAGGTATCGGGAGCATTTGCGCGAGTACAAGTACTAGTACTAGTACTAGTATCGGTATCGGGACAACCCTAATTAAAACATATTCTTATCTCTTTGCATTGCTTCCTTTGTATGAAATATCTGGTGACCCTGCCAATCCCCCTGCTTTCCTGTTTCAAACCGACCACAGCCGGACATGGCACCCCAGCATTGTCAGTTTTCTTCTTTGCATTCTGCTTGGGAGCACAGCCTGCCTGTCCTCCATTGGTCAGACTTGTGCTGACACTCCCCCTGCACAGCTAATCAGTGGGAAGGTCAGTGGACTGCTGTCTCTGCTTCCTGCTGACATGCCCTCCTGCAGTCTCCACCCCAACTCTCTAACTTCCTTATGCTGCTGAGAACAGAGATCATGTGATCACTCATAAAAAAAAGGTCTTTATATATATATATATATATATATATATATTGTGACAGCAGGAAGGTAAAGTCACCTGGTTGCATCCAGGGGGGTAGATATATTTCGCCCAGATTCAGGCTTTACGCCGACTTATACAACTAGGTGGAGAGTTGATGAAGCCCAGCTGAGGCTAGTGGGCTCATGGATGACTCATACCTCTAGGGAGAGTGTGGGGCGTCGTGCAGACAGGGAGTTGATGAGACCAGCTGAAGCTTGTCAGCTCGTTTAAGGCCTCTATAAAAACTCCCAGATTCATTAGGTGTTTGCTCATGCCTGGACCCAGACCTGTGTGGACTGTCTAGGGAGAGTGAACCCCTGTGCGGTGAGACAAAGCCTGTGTGGCTATTTGCTTGGACATTTAAAACCAGGGACTTAGGGACTAGGACAGCACTAGGCTGATCCCAGTTGTTAGTTAGGAAACCTGTATGTTTAGTCAGAGGTCAAGTTGACCAGGATTTATTTTGTTTATGTTTCTTTTGGCTTTGCTGTGTTTTGTCACTGTAAATAGAAAATAAACCGCACCTTTTTTTGATTTTGAAAACCACAACCTCCGTTTGCTGGTCCTGTTTTTGTGTGGGGAGCCCATCCCGGGGGTCACACACACCCGCTGCCGAGCTAACCCCCTCACAGTTGGTGGAGAACCAGTGGCAGTTTTTTTTTAAGCCAGCATGGAGGAGATACTGAAGCAGCTGGCTCTAGCAAATGCCAATCAACAGCAGACAAATGCAGGTTTGCAAAAGAGCCTTGCAGCTCATCAACAGAGCCTTGCAGCTCAACAACAGAACTTCGCAGCCCAGCAGCAAGCTCATCAACAGAGCCTTGCAGCCCAGCAGCAAGCTCACCAACAGAGTCTGGAAGCTCAGCAACAAGCCCAGCAGCAATCTGAGGCCCGCTTCATAGACCTGTTACAGAAGCAAGAGCAGAGACTACAACAAATGGAAGCAGTAATGCAGCAACGTCCGCAGACCAGTGAGGAAAGCCGTCCCACTAATACCGCGTCCTTTGGGGTGAGTCGTTTATTGACAAAAATGACTGGAGAGGATGATCCAGAGGTATTTTTGACCACATTTGAAAGGACTGCTGAAAGAGAAAAGTGGCCTGAGGAGCAGTGGGCTGGACTGGTGGCTCCTCTGTTAACTGGTGAATCGCAGAAGGCTTACTATGACCTAGAGCCTGACCAAGCAAAAGACTATGTGATGCTAAAAGCTGAAATATTGGCAAGGCTGGGTGTCACCCAGGCTGTCCGGGCTCAGCGTGTGCATAACTGGACTTTCCAGCTTGGAAAACCCCCCAGGTCTCAAATGTATGATCTCATTCACCTGAGCAGAAAGTGGCTACAGCCAGAGACTTTGTCCGCACCAAAGATTGTGGAACGTGTTGTAATGGATCGGTTTTTGAGAGCTCTTCCTACTGCCATCCAAAAGTGGGTAAGCCATGGAGACCCAGAGACGGCCGATGGTCTTGTGGATCGTGTGGAGAAATACTTGGCTACAGAGAACCTGACGGCCTCTTCCAGAGACACTCGGACTTTCCACCCTAAGACCAGACCATCCCCAGGGGCGGATAAGAGGATTCCAAGGGGTGAGGGTGGAGAGAGTGAGAGGGTGGGAGCTCTACCCCAAGTTTGGCGAGAACAGCCTGGGAAATCAGCGGCTCAAGAGGCGGCAAGAAGGATCGTTTGCTACCGCTGCCGGCAAGCGGGACATATTGCAGCCAATTGCCCGGTTGTGGAGGAACCCATGCAGTGTGACTTTCTGACGGGCAGACGTCAGTCGCTGTGTGCTACAGTCGCATGCACTGCCATTCGAGGAACTGAGAAACATTTATGCAAAATGTGTGTTAATGGTAGAAATGTTGTGGTATTGCTGGATTCAGGTAGCCTTGTGACCCTGATAAAGGCTGAGTTAGTTAAAACAGAGGTCTCTGGGAATAGCAAGGTAGCTGTTATTTGTGTGCATGGGGACACCCGAGAGTATCCAGTGACTACAGTGTGTTTCAAGACCCCCAAAGGTACCCTCTCTCATCCAGTGGGCTTAGTATCTCAGTTACCGCATGACGCCATTGTGGGAAGGGATTTTCCGAAGTTCTGGGAACTGTGGGATGATCCTGAGCCCCCCACTGGTGCCCCTATGTACCAGGAATGTGATAGCCAGAACTCCCCTGAGAGTGGTGAGGACTCTCCGGAATGTCCCTTATCAGTATTGGCAGGGGAGACTCAAGAAACTGGAGAGGAGCCCACCTCCTCAGACGAAAACCTACCGTCTGTGGAGTTTTCTGATCTTGAGGTTCACAGGGAAAACTTTGCCACAGAACAGTTGAAAGACCCCGCCCTAATAAAGGCACGGGAAAACGTAGTGAAAATAGATGGCGAGTTAGTGAACCCAGATAATACCTGCACTTACCCATACTTCAGCGTAGAGAAGGACCTACTGTATCGGGTGGCAAAAAGGGCAGAAGAAACCGTTGAGCAGCTTGTGGTGCCCAAACCTTACAGGAAGTTGGTGTTGGAGTTGGCCCATGGGCACATTCTTGGAGGTCATCTGGGGACAGAGAAAACCCGAGAGAGGGTATTACAGAGATTCTATTGGCCGGGGGTGATGAAGGACATAGAAAATTATTGTTCCTCCTGCCCTGTGTGTCAGAGGTCAGCCCCGATGCCACATTTCCGTAGCCCGCTGGTCCCTCTACCCATCATTGAGGTCCCGTTTGAGAGGATCGCCATGGATTTGGTAGGTCCTATAATCAAGTCCGCTAGGGGGCACCAGTACATATTAGTTATAATGGACTATGCCACCCGTTATCCAGAAGCGATCCCTCTCCGAAATACCTCGGCCAAAACCATAGCCAAAGAGCTATCTCTTGTGTTTAGGCGGGTGGGTATTTGTAAAGAACTGCTTACGGACCAAGGTACACCCTTTATGTCCCGGGTTATGAAGGAGCTGTGTAAATTGTTCAAAGTGACGCAATTACGTACATCTGTGTATCACCCCCAAACCGATGGGCTGGTTGAAAGATTCAACAAAACCCTAAAACAAATGTTGAAGAAAGTGGTGGATAGAGATGGAAAGGATTGGGACTGTCTACTTCCTTATCTGATGTTTGCTATTAGGGAGGTGCCCCAATCCTCTACGGGATTCTCCCCCTTTGAGTTACTGTATGGGAGACACCCAAGAGGGCTGTTGGATATTGCCAAGGAAACTTGGGAAAGTGAGAGTTCTCCCCACAGGAGTGTGATTGAGCATGTCGCCCTGATGCAAGACCGAATTGCACAGGTAATGCCCATCGTGAAGGAACATTTGGCCCAAGCGCAGTTAGCACAGCAGAGAGTGTACAACCGTGGAGCCAAGACCCGTACCTTTTCCCCGGGGGATAGGATACTGGTACTTGTCCCTACGGTTGAAAGTAAATTCCTTGCCAAATGGCAAGGCCCCTACGAGATAATGGAAAAAGTGAGCGAAGTGAATTACAAGGTCAGACAACCAGGAAGGCGAAAGCCCGAACAGATCTATCACGTTAATCTGTTGAAAGCCTGGAGGGATAGAGAGTCCCTAGTCGCAGACACTTGGTCACCAGCTCAAACTGGTTGCGTGATTCCTGAGGTTGGAATAGCAGCCACCTTGTCACAACCCCAACAACAGGAGGTTAAGGAGTTTGTGCTTCGCAACAAGGAGGTATTCTCTGAGCTGCCGGGACAAACATCTGGGGTAGAGCATGACATCATTACCCCGCCCGGTGAAAGGGTGAAGTTAAAACCCTATCGGATCCCAGAGGCCCGACGGGAGGCAATACGGGAGGAAGTACAGAAAATGCTGAACTTAGGGGTGATAGAGGAGTCCCAAAGTGATTGGTCTAGTCCCATTGTGTTGGTGCCTAAACCGGATGGGAGCTGGCGATTTTGTAACGATTTTCGTCAGTTGAACAAAGTTACAAAATTTGACACCTACCCCATGCCACGTATAGATGAGTTGATCGACCGGCTGGGAACAGCCCGATACATGACGACTCTTGACCTCACAAAAGGGTATTGGCAAATCCCCCTGGCCAAATTGGCCAAAGAGAAAACCGCATTTGTAACCCCAGACGGGGCGTTCCAATATAAAAGAATGCCGTTCGGGTTACAGAATGCGCCGGCCACATTCCAGCGGAAAATGGACCAGATGCTGAGGCCCCATCGGAAGTATGCTGCGGCTTACCTGGATGACGTAATTGTCCATAGCACAGATTGGGCCTCACGTCTGCCAAAAGTGTAAGCAGTCCTGGACTCTGTTCGGGAAGCAGGGTTTACGGCTAACCCCAAGAAGTGTACCATTGGGCAGGAGGAGGCCAAATGTCTTGGGTACACCATTGGGAGGGGAGTAATAAAACCCCAACTCAACAAAGTCGAGGCCATCCAGAGTTGGCCACGTCCCAACAGCAAGAAGCAGGTACGAGCCTTTCTGGGAATCGCTGGGTATTATCGGCGATTCATTCCCCACTTTGCTTCTAAGGCTGTGCCCCTAACCAACCTAATGAAGGGGAAAGGGTTGGTCATGATTAAATGGACCCCCGAGGCTGAGGCAGCATTCCAATTCTTGAAACAAGCCTTATGTAGCCAGCCAGTGTTGTACTCACCCGACTTCTCTAAAGACTTTGTCGTACAAAGTGATGCGTCAGATGTGGGGTTAGGAGCAGTATTGTCCCAGGTCTGGAACGGGGAAGAGCACCCAGTCATTTACCTCAGCAGGAAGTTGAAGTCCCATGAGGTAAATTACGCCACCGTTGAAAAGGAGTGTTTAGCGGTGAAGTGGGCTCTAGATTCCCTTCGGTACTACCTGCTAGGTAGGCACTTTGACATGGTTACGGATCACGCTCCGTTAAAGTGGATGGCTCAAAACAAGGAAACAAATAGAAGAGTGAATAGGTGGTTCCTGGCCCTCCAGGAATTCAACTTCACAGTAAAGCATCGCCCTGGCGTTTAAATGGGGAATGTGGATGCTTTGTCTCGAGTACATGAATGCCTGATTGCTGGTGTTCCAACCCCGAGGTTAAAACAAGAGGGGGGGTATGTGACAGCAGGAAGGTAAAGTCACCTGGTTGCATCCAGGGGGGTAGATATATTTCGCCCAGATTCAGGCTTTACGCCGACTTATACAACTAGGTGGAGAGTTGATGAAGCCCAGCTGAGGCTAGTGGGCTCATGGATGACTCATACCTCTAGGGAGAGTGTGGGGCGTCGTGCAGACAGGGAGTTGATGAGACCAGCTGAAGCTTGTCAGCTCGTTTAAGGCCTCTATAAAAACTCCCAGATTCATTAGGTGTTTGCTCATGCCTGGACCCAGACCTGTGTGGACTGTCTAGGGAGAGTGAACCCCTGTGCGGTGAGACAAAGCCTGTGTGGCTATTTGCTTGGACATTTAAAACCAGGGACTTAGGGACTAGGACAGCACTAGGCTGATCCCAGTTGTTAGTTAGGAAACCTGTATGTTTAGTCAGAGGTCAAGTTGACCAGGATTTATTTTGTTTATGTTTCTTTTGGCTTTGCTGTGTTTTGTCACTGTAAATAGAAAATAAACCGCACCTTTTTTTGATTTTGAAAACCACAACCTCCGTTTGCTGGTCCTGTTTTTGTGTGGGGAGCCCATCCCGGGGGTCACACACACCCGCTGCCGAGCTAACCCCCTCACAATATATATATATATACACACACACAAACGTTTGGTCCTGCATTATACTTTATCACGGTCACGTGATGGTTTATGTTTTTTAGGATTGTAGTCCAGATGTGCAATAAGAGATCACACAAATACTTATTAGTATAACATTTACTTAAGTAATGACAGATAACAAATGTAATAATATTAGAAAGAAGAATACTTAAAGTGACCCTATAGGTTCGTTTTTTTTTTTTTAAATAACAAACATGTCATACTTAGCTCCACTGTGCAGCTCGTTTTGCACAGAGTGGCCCCAAATGCCATTTTCTGGGGTCCCCCAGCGGCTCTCTCGTCTCCTCCCTGCATCAGATAACCCCCTCTGGGAAGCGCTCTGCCAAGGGGGTTATCTTGCGGGTGTGCTCCCGAATCCTGCATTCGGCGTCCATAGCTGCCGAATGCAGGACTCGGCCCCGCCCCCAGAGCCCGTGTCATTGGATTTGATTGACAGCAGCAAGAGCCAATGGCTGCGCTGCTATCAATCTATCCAATGAAGAGCCGAGAACCCCGGGCAAAGATCCATCGCGTTCTCGAAGCAGGATTTTCCAGGGCTTAGGTAGGTAAAACAGGGGGCGGTAATTGTCAGATGTTTTTTCACCTTAATGCATAGGATACATTAAGGTGGAAAAACAGGAGGGTTTACAACCCCTTTAACTAAAATGCCTGTTCTCCAAAGAGTCCCATCTGCTTGCAGAGTGTGGCACAGATAACCAGACCAGATGCATGCATGACGCAGCTCTGGAGATGAGACTGAATATTCCAAGTTATAGCTGTAGTGTATATCGGATGAAAGTAAGGAACTGGCCAACTCCTGGCCACCACTCCTTGCAAGCAACAATATGACCTTTCATACCATTCTTTTGGTATGAAGTCACCTAAGGTAATCAGGATATTGGAGGCTTTCTTTCTAAAGCCCCATACACACGGTCGGACTTCCATCGGACTTTTCCGTGTTTATTTGTAAGAACGGAGTTGGTCGGGAACACCCATAGCATAGACACGCTCGGACTTTTCTGCAAACTTTCCCAAAACTTTTTGCAACATCACGTGGTTTTTCTGCTCTTTTCTGCTCTTTACCGCCACCCTTTGGTCAACTTCTGCTATTGTTGGTTGATTTTAACATTAGTTGTTTTGTCCATCGGACAAAAGTCCGATGGTTTTCTGTACACACGGTCGGACTTTGCTGCATCGGAATTTTGTTGGGCAAAAGTTTGTCCGTTTGCAGACCCAACTTTTGTCCGATGAAAACAAGAAAAAAGCAAAAAAAGTTTGTCCGATGGAGCGTACACACGGTTGGATTGTTGGTCCAACTTGATCAAAATGAAGTTTGTTGGCCAAAAGTCCGACCGTGTGTACGGGGCTTTAAATATCATGAGACAACTTTAATAAGCAAAATGTGAAATAATAACTTCCCCATCCCAGTACTATTAAACTGAATGGGTTGTCTTACAAGGTACGGGTTCACATATACTTTAAATCATTGACTATGATAAAATTGTTTGGTTTTGGTATATGCTTGTTAACACAATTGCTTACCAAGGCTAATAGTACAAGCTTAATGAGAAATGGCCAAAAGCATGTTAGGAACCAATTTTATATGAGCCTACAAGCATCCAACAGAGCCTAAAGCCTAGTACACACAATGAAATTATCAAACGAATGATCGTCCCTTTTGTTTCGCATGCTAGTCTCCATATCGAAAACGAATAGGTTACCAAAGTACGAAAATGCTCGTACGACAGAATAAAAATTTGGAAGTGATGTAATGTATTTGTATTGTATTTTCGGATGAAAACTCTACTGATTAAACAAAAATAGAAAAAAAAATGTGTTTGTCCCTTCAGAAATATTCGGGTGAAAGTTTTGTACTAACGGTCAGAATATTGTACGATCATCACTTCAAAAAGCGGTATTTTTTGTATGATATTCTGATCATGTGTATGGGGTGTGACAGCAGGAAGGTAAAGTCACCTGGTTGCATCCAGGGGGGTAGATATATTTCGCCCAGATTCAGGCTTTACGCCGACTTATACAACTAGGTGGAGAGTTGTATAAGCCCAGCTGAGGCTAGTGGGCTCATGGATGACTCATACCTCTAGGGAGAGTGCTGGGCGTCGTGCAGGCAGGGAGTTGATGAGACCAGCTGAAGCTTGTCAGCTCGTTTAAGGCCTCTATAAAAACTCCCAGCTTCATTAGGTGTTTGCTCATGCCTGGAACCAGACCTGTGTGGACTGTCTAGGGAGAGTGAACCCCTGTGCGGTGAGACAAAGCCTGTGTGGCTATTTGCTTGGACATTTAAAACCAGGGACTTAGGGACTAGGACAGCACTAGGCTGATCCCAGTTGTTAGTTAGGAAACCTGTATGTTTACTCAGAGGTCAAGTTGACCAGGATTTATTTTATTTATGTTTCTTTTGCTTTGCTGTGTTTTGTCACTGTAAATAGAAAATAAACCGCACCTTTTTGATTTTGAAAACCACAACCTCCGTTTGCTGGGCCTGTTTTTGTGTGGGGAGCCCATCCCGGGGGTCACACACACCCGCTGCCGAGCTAACCCCCTCACAGTTGGTGGAGAACCAGTGGCAGTTTTTTTTAAGCCAGCATGGAGGAGATACTGAAACAGCTGGCTCTAGCAAATGCCAATCAACAGCAGACAAATGCAGGTTTGCAAAGGAGCCTTGCAGCCCAGCAGCAAGCTCATCAACAGAGCCTTGCAGCCCAGCAGCAAGCTCACCACCAACAGAGTCTGGAAGCTCAGCAACAAGCCCAGCAGCAATCTGAGGCCCGCTTCATAGACCTGTTACAGAAGCAAGAGCAGAGACTACAACAAATGGAAGCAGTAATGCAGCAACGTCCGCAGACCAGTGAGGAAAGCCGTCCCACTAATACCGCGTCCTTTGGGGTGAGTCGTTTATTGACAAAAATGACTGGAGAGGATGATCCAGAGGTATTTTTGACCACATTTGAAAGGACCGCTGAAAGAGAAAAGTGGCCTGAGGAGCAGTGGGCTGGACTGGTGGCTCCTCTGTTAACTGGTGAATCGCAGAAAGCTTACTATGACCTAGAGCCTAACCAAGCAAAAGACTATGTGATGCTAAAAGCTGAAATTTTGGCAAGGCTGGGTGTCACCCAGGCTGTCCGGGCTCAGCGTGTGCATAACTGGACTTTCCAGCTTGGAAAACCCCCCAGGTCTCAAATGTATGATCTCATTCACCTGAGCAGAAAGTGGCTACAGCCAGAGACTTTGTCCGCACCAAAGATTGTGGAACGTGTTGTAATGGATCGGTTTTTGAGAGCTCTTCCTACTGCCATCCAAAAGTGGGTAAGCCATGGAGACCCAGAGACGGCCGATGGTCTTGTGGATCGTGTGGAGAAATACTTGGCTACAGAGAACCTGACGGCCTCTTCCAGAGACACTCGGACTTTCCACCCTAAGACCAGACCATCCCCAGGGGCGGATAAGAGGATTCCAAGGGGTGAGGGTGGAGAGAGTGAGAGGGTGGGAGCTCTACCCCAAGTTTGGCGAGAACAGCCTGGGAAATCAGCGGCTCAAGAGGCGGCAAGAAGGATCGTTTGCTACCGCTGCCGGCAAGCGGGACATATTGCAGCCAATTGCCCGGTTGTGGAGGAACCCATGCAGTGTGACTTTCTGACGGGCAGACGTCAGTCGCTGTGTGCCACAGTCGCATGCACTGCCATTCGAGGAACTGAGAAACATTTATGCAAAATGTGTGTTAATGGTAGAAATGTTGTGGTATTGCTGGATTCAGGTAGCCTTGTGACCCTGATAAAGGCTGAGTTAGTTAAAACAGAGGTCTTTGGGAATAGCAAGGTAGCTGTTGTTTGTGTGCATGGGGACACCCGAGAGTATCCAGTGACTACAGTGTGTTTCGAGACCCCCAAAGGTACCCTCTCTCATCCAGTGGGCTTAGTATCTCAGTTACCGCATGACGCCATTGTGGGAAGGGATTTTCCGAAGTTCTGGGAACTGTGGGATGATCCTGAGCCCCCCACTGGTGCCCCTATGTACCAGGAATGTGATAGCCAGAACTCCCCTGAGAGTGGTGAGGACTCTCCGGAATTTCCCTTATCAGTATTGGCAGGGGAGACTCAAGAAACTGGAGAGGAGCCCACCTCCTCAGACGAAAACCTACCGTCTGTGGAGTTTTCTGATCTTGAGGTTCACAGGGAAAACTTTGCCACAGAACAGTTGAAAGACCCCGCCCTAATAAAGGCACGGGAAAACGTAGTGAAAATAGATGGCGAGTTAGTGAACCCAGATAATACCTGCACTTACCCATACTTCAGCGTAGAGAAGGACCTACTGTATCGGGTGGCAAAAAGGGCAGAAGAAACCGTTGAGCAGCTCGTGGTGCCCAAACCTTACAGGAAGTTGGTGTTGGAGTTGGCCCATGGGCACATTCTTGGAGGTCATCTGGGGACAGAGAAAACCCGAGAGAGGGTATTACAGAGATTCTATTGGCCGGGGGTGATGAAGGACATAGAAAATTATTGTTCCTCCTGCCCTGTGTGTCAGAGGTCGGCCCCGATGCCACATTTCCGTAGCCCGCTGGTCCCTCTACCCATCATTAAGGTCCCGTTTGAGAGGATCGCCATGGATTTGGTAGGGCCTATAATCAAGTCCGCTAGGGGGCACCAGTACATATTAGTTATAATGGACTATGCCACCCGTTATCCAGAAGCGATCCCTCTCCGAAATACCTCGGCCAAAACCATAGCCAAAGAGCTATCTCTTGTGTTTAGGCGGGTGGGTATTTGTAAAGAACTGCTTACGGACCAAGGTACACCCTTTATGTCCCGGGTTATGAAGGAGCTGTGTAAATTGTTCAAAGTGACGCAATTACGTACATCTGTGTATCACCCCCAAACCGATGGGCTGGTTGAAAGATTCAACAAAACCCTAAAACAAATGTTGAAGAAAGTGGTGGATAGAGATGGAAAGGATTGGGACTGTCTACTTCCTTATCTGATGTTTGCTATTAGGGAGGTGCCCCAATCCTCTACGGGATTCTCCCCCTTTGAGTTACTGTATGGGAGACACCCAAGAGGGCTGTTGGATATTGCCAAGGAAACTTGGGAAAGTGAGAGTTCTCCCCACAGGAGTGTGATTGAGCATGTCGCCCTGATGCAAGACCGAATTGCACAGGTAATGCCCATCGTGAAGGAACATTTGGCCCAAGCGCAGTTAGCACAGCAGAGAGTGTACAACCGTGGAGCCAAGACCCGTACCTTTTCCCCGGGGGATAGGATACTGGTACTTGTCCCTACGGTTGAAAGTAAATTCCTTGCCAAATGGCAAGGCCCCTATGAGATAATGGAAAAAGTGAGCGAAGTGAATTACAAGGTCAGACAACCAGGAAGGCGAAAGCCCGAACAGATCTATCACGTTAATCTGTTGAAAGCCTGGAGGGATAGAGAGTCCCTAGTCGCAGACACTTGGTCACCAGCTCAAACTGGTTGCGTGATTCCTGAGGTTGGAATAGCAGCCACCTTGTCACAACCCCAACAACAGGAGGTTAAGGAGTTTGTGCTTCGCAACAAGGAGGTATTCTCTGAGCTGCCGGGACAAACATCTGGGGTAGAGCATGACATCATTACCCCGCCCGGTGAAAGGGTGAAGTTAAAACCCTATCGGATCCAAGAGGCCCGACGGGAGGCAATACGGGAGGAAGTACAGAAAATGCTGAACTTAGGGGTGATAGAGGAGTCCCAAAGTGATTGGTCTAGTCCCATTGTGTTGGTGCCTAAACCGGATGGGAGCTGGCGATTTTGTAACGATTTTCGTCAGTTGAACAAAGTTACAAAATTTGACACCTACCCCATGCCACGTATAGATGAGTTGATCGACCGGCTGGGAACAGCCCGATACATGACGACTCTTGACCTCACAAAAGGGTATTGGCAAATCCCCCTGGCCAAGTCGGCCAAAGAGAAAACCGCATTTGTAACCCCAGACGGGGCGTTCCAATATAAAAGAATGCCGTTCGGGTTACAGAATGCGCCGGCCACATTCCAGCGGAAAATGGACCAGATGCTGAGGCCCCATCGGAAGTATGCTGCGGCTTACCTGGATGACGTAATTGTCCATAGCACAGATTGGGCCTCACATCTGCCAAAAGTGCAAGCAGTCCTGGACTCTGTTCGGGAAGCGGGTTTTACGGCTAACCCCAAGAAGTGTACCATTGGGCAGGAGGAGACCAAATATCTTGGGTACACCATTGGGAGGGGAGTAATAAAACCCCAACTCAACAAAGTCGAGGCCATCCAGAGTTGGCCACGTCCCAACAGCAAGAAGCAGGTACGAGCCTTTCTGGGAATCGCTGGGTATTATCGGCGATTCATTCCCCACTTTGCTTCTAAGGCTGTGCCCCTAACCAACCTGACGAAGGGGAAAGGGTCGGTCATGATTAAATGGACCCCCGAGGCTGAGGCAGCATTCCAATTCTTGAAACAAGCCTTATGTAGCCAGCCAGTGTTGTACTCACCCGACTTCTCTAAAGACTTTGTCGTACAAAGTGATGCGTCAGATGTGGGGTTAGGAGCAGTATTGTCCCAGGTCTGGAACGGGGAAGAGCACCCAGTCATTTACCTCAGCAGGAAGTTGAAGTCCCATGAGGTAAATTACGCCACCGTTGAAAAGGAGTGTTTAGCGGTGAAGTGGGCTCTAGATTCCCTTCGGTACTACCTGCTAGGTAGGCACTTTGACATGGTTACGGATCACGCTCCGTTAAAGTGGATGGCTCAAAACAAGGAAACAAATAGAAGAGTGAATAGGTGGTTCCTGGCCCTCCAGGAATTCAACTTCACAGTAAAGCATCGCCCTGGCGTTCAAATGGGGAATGTGGATGCTTTGTCTCGAGTACATGAATGCCTGATTGCTGGTGTTCCAACCCCGAGGTTAAAACAAGAGGGGGGGGGTATGTGACAGCAGGAAGGTAAAGTCATCTGGTTGCATCCAGGGGGGTAGATATATTTCGCCCAGATTCAGGCTTTACGCCGACTTATACAACTAGGTGGAGAGTTGTATAAGCCCAGCTGAGGCTAGTGGGCTCATGGATGACTCATACCTCTAGGGAGAGTGCTGGGCGTCGTGCAGGCAGGGAGTTGATGAGACCAGCTGAAGCTTGTCAGCTCGTTTAAGGCCTCTATAAAAACTCCCAGCTTCATTAGGTGTTTGCTCATGCCTGGAACCAGACCTGTGTGGACTGTCTAGGGAGAGTGAACCCCTGTGCGGTGAGACAAAGCCTGTGTGGCTATTTGCTTGGACATTTAAAACCAGGGACTTAGGGACTAGGACAGCACTAGGCTGATCCCAGTTGTTAGTTAGGAAACCTGTATGTTTACTCAGAGGTCAAGTTGACCAGGATTTATTTTATTTATGTTTCTTTTGCTTTGCTGTGTTTTGTCACTGTAAATAGAAAATAAACCGCACCTTTTTGATTTTGAAAACCACAACCTCCGTTTGCTGGGCCTGTTTTTGTGTGGGGAGCCCATCCCGGGGGTCACACACACCCGCTGCCGAGCTAACCCCCTCACAGGGGCTTAAGAGCAAAATTACAAATTTTGGATGCCCCCCCCTCCAACCTTTCTGTTATCCAGTTCTTTAGAAACCACAGTAGCTATAAATATTGACAATACATGTTCTACTTCTGTACAGTCTTTAAGCATATTTAGTGTATTTTATGGCAAACCAGAATATTCTAGTGGAGGCAGTATATTTCTTATGCAGATTTTTTGCCGCTTACTATTTTGCAAAAATTGGAACAAAAGTGAATTTACAGAGAGTCTTTTGACTATTCTCATCAATTGCTGCACCTCTTCCACTTAAGTTTTACCTACATATAGATTTATCTACAGGTGTCTAAAGATGACGGAAAAGGGTAAACTCAAATTCTTTATATGGTATTCTCTTACAGCTCATCTTTGCAATGCTGCCATAGGCATAGGTATAAAAGTGATTTATGCAGAACATGTTCCTGTTTCTTTTGCTCAGTCTTGTGTGGGCAGCACCAATGGTACAGAATGTATTCAAAATACTGCCAGCAGTCCACTGATGGCTATTTAAAGTATGTAGAGAATTTACAATAAAACTTATTTTGGCTATTGGTATTAATAATGGCAAAGAATACAGTGCAGGGCATGCATTGGCATTGCAGCCTGGCATCTAACATATAAACACTGATGCATACATTCCAGAGGTACAACTAAATGTCACTGGGCCCTAATGAAAAATATTTAGGTGCCCCTGATAACTCATACAAAATCTTTTGAGAATCATGTTCTTTCTTTTTACACTTGTATAACATATTCATTTTAAAAGGAAAAATACATTTAAACAGATATGTTGATTTCCTGAATAATGAAATTGTAAAAATAAATTATAATATTAATTATCTGTACAAAACATACACTGATTAGTTATACTTTTGAAGTGGGTACTCCAAATTTAGGCGGTCTCTATGTCTAAATTTAGGGGGATGACCCGAGCACTAGTATGGCTCGGGCCTTCTAATTGTGCTAGACTCTGCTTTGTTGCTGTGTGCCTATGTAGAGTTCCCTGTGGCCTGCAGGTGGAGCTGCCATGTTTGGTCAGGGTTGAACCATAGGTTGCATTGGCGCGATTGGATGTCCTCTCTCGGCTACCATGCAGTGGGCTGGTTCTGCCTGCTGTGCATGCCGGGAGAGGATATAAAAGAGGCAGATGCCATTTTATTCGAGGAGAGACCCGGGGACAAGTACCTGGAATAGTGTGCCCCCTAAGGAAGGGGGGTGCGTACCCTGACTGAAGAGTCTCGGGCACCTTCAGCCCGAAA
Organism: Rana muscosa; assembly: GCA_029206835.1. Classification (NCBI taxonomy): domain Eukaryota; kingdom Metazoa; phylum Chordata; class Amphibia; order Anura; family Ranidae; genus Rana; species Rana muscosa. Next base: position 622,167,888 of record CM055118.1, read on the forward strand.
ACGCATCGTTCCGGGTAGGCCCAGTACCTTCAACTGGGTCTACAGGCAGAACTTTGGAGTCCTAGGATGCCCGGGTGAGGGTATCCGCTCCGACCAAGAGGAAACCAGGGGAGGATCGGTCCCATAACAGGAGATGAGTGATAGTTAGATTGCTGTCTCGGGAAAGGCCTGGTGACCTGTCGGAGGGAAGGATCCTATGCTCCGCAGAACTGACCCTGCGGAGTGCTGCTGCTCTTTGAGGACATACTGAACTTGTCCTTGGAGGATTTAAATTGCTTGTTCGAGCTCCACATCGGCTGCTAGGACCATTGAGGGACTATCCGGGTGAGCTGTACCCACTCGGGACCGAGTGGTGATGAATCTGGGAGTTTTGTGCCTGAATCTGCTTTAGTTCAACTATTATCTCTCTCATCTACTCTCTCTTACCTATCTAGCAAAGATACAAAATAAACTCAACGTTGGAGTTTAAGTGGTTTGGACATTGACTTCATTAAAGAAGGAAAAGTACAGACTCGTCTCTACATTCTGGAGATGGGAACCAGTGGAAGGAGGTAACCCGCTGCGTGACCCAGGTACATATACACCGCCTGACCTCTAAACTAGAGGACACGGGCTTGTGGCATAGGTGCCTCTCCTTTACCCTAAGAGGAGAGGGTAGTGCTACACCTTTATGACTGTCCACCTAATATTGAGTAGGTCCCCCTTTTGCTGCCAAAACAGCCTGTTGTGCCACCAAAGCAGCACTGACCCACCAAGGTATGGACACCACTAGATCTCTGAAGGTATGCTGTGAAATCTGGCACCAAGCCATCAGTAGAGGATCCTTTAAGTAAGTTATGGGGTAAGACCTCCATGGCTCGGACTTGTTTTTCCAGCACTTCCCATAGATGCTTGATTGGGTTGAGATCTGGAGAATTTGGAGGCGGAGTCAACACCTCAAACTCGTTGTTGTGTTCCTCAAACCATTTCTGAACCATTTTTGCAGTGTAGCAGGGTGCATTATCCTGCTGAAAGAGCCAACTGCCATCATGGAATACCACTTCCATGAAAGGGTGTACTTGGTCATCAACAATGTTTGCTTACATCCACATACACATGAATGAGAGGACCCAAGGTTTCCCTGCAAAACATTGCCCAAAGCATCACATTGCCTCCGCCGCCTTGCCTTCTTCCTATACTGCATCCTGGTGCCATCTCTTCCCCAGGTAAGTGATGCACACGCACCCAACCATCCATGTGATGTAAAAGAAAATTATGATTCATCAGAGTGTCTACCTTCTTCCGTTGCTCCATGGTCTAGTTCTGTTGCTCCCATGCCCATTGTAGGAGTTTTTGGCTGTGGACATGGGTCAGCATGGGCAGCTTGACCGGTCTGTGGCTACGCAACAACCTGCGACGTGCATTTTTGTTGCTTTCAAAACATCAACTTCAGGGACAAAATGTTTACTTGATGCCTGATATACAGCGGGTAGAAAAAGTCTTAAACACGTCACCATTTTTCAAGGTAAATATATTTCTAAAGGTGCCATTGACATGAAATTTTTGCCACATGTCAGTAACAACCCATGCAACCCATACAATGTGTGCACAATTATTAGGCAAGTGAGTATTTTTAACAAATCATAATTTTTATGCATATTGTCCAACTCCAAGCTGTATAAACTTGAATGCTTATTGGATTTAAGCCTATCAGGTGATGCACATTTGTGTAATGAGGGCGAGTGTGGCCTAAGGAGATCAACACCCTATATCAAGGTGTGCATCATTATTAGGCAGCTTCTTTTCCACAAGCAAAATGGGCAAAAAATAATTTAACAGACTCTGAAAAGTCAAAAATTGTAAAAAGTCTTTCAGAGGTGTAGCGGGTATGCACTTTCCCGGGAGTAAATTTGAATCTGGCGGTGACACCAGTGATGTGTGATTCCCTGCGGCCCAGCAGGTGGCGCTGTCGCCACAGGCTGGGGGTTGAACCATTGCTGTGTGCCGTACCCCTGTTTGTCCTCCCTCGGCAGCGGTATGGTGGGGCGGGGAACCCGCCATGCTTGCTGGGAGAGGGTATAAAGGGGGCCGGCCATCTTGGTCACGGGGTTCGTAGTCCCAGACACCTTTAGTCTGCGGACGGTGGGTCGTGCCGGTCCTCTGGGTGGCCTAGGCCTGGAGGACCACCGGAGATCATGTTCCATCTCAGGCACCTTTAGCCTGGGGTGAGGTACTTGAATGGAGGTCCGGAGCTCAGTGCCCAACACTGAGTTCCGCGAGGGAAGGAGATCCTAGGGAACCCAGGGATTGGGTACCCGAATCCGGAAGGCGCAATGGACCGGGGGGAGCTCCTCACTTGAAGACCCGGTGCAGCATATTGCCGGTGACGGGTGAGTCTCTCGTCGGAGACCGCCTGGAAGGAAATCCCATCGTGCGGAGACCGCAACCCACTTTCAGGGGAGAAAGTGGAGAACGAATGTGTCTGGGCCTATTCGCACCCACACCTCCTTTCCTGTGCTGTTCTTCAAGGGAGTTCAACTGTTTGTGTTCATTCGCATGAGAATAAAGGAGTGTTGGACTTTAATGGTGTGGGGCTCATTTCTGACGGACATGGCTCAAGGTGACTCTTGGAGGGAGGATCCAGGTGCACAACACTGACCCGAAGGTAAATTAAGAACGTTGCCTATACCGCATTGATACATGTGGTGGAGGCCTGGCGTGGTGTCCCCGCTCCCTCCCCTCTGAGATACCCCTAGACAAGAGACAGATGAGAGAGAGAGCAAGAGAGGGGAGTGAGGTGGGCGCTACAGAGGGATGCAGCACTCTTGAATTTGCTAAGATATTAGGGCGTGATCATTGAACAATCAAAGTTTTTTTTGCAAATAGTCAAAAAGGTTGTACGAAACGTTTTGAGAAAAAAAAAGATGCAAATGAACTGCTTAAGATTTGAGAAGAATCAAACGTGAAGCTTCCAAGAACCCATTATTCCCCAGTGCTGTCATATTTCAGAACTGCAACCTATCTGGAGTGCCCAGAAGTACAAGGTGTTCAGTGCTTAGAGACATGGCCAAGGTAAGGAAGGCCGAAACCCGACCACCACTGAACAAGTCACATAAGTTAAGACGTCCCGACTGGGCCAAGAAATATCTGAAGACAGGTTTTTCGAAGGTTTTATGGACTGATCAAGGAACTGACAGACTTCATGAATAAAAGACTTATGACCCTTATTGAAAAGAAGGGGGGCTATATTGGTTGCTGATTTATTTTTATTTTTTTAAATGTCAGAAATGTTTATTTATAAGTTTTGAGTTGTTTGTTATTCTTTATTTAAACAAATTAAAATAAACAAGTGAGATGGGAAATTTTAAATTTTTTATTTAGTTGCATAATAATGCTGCACACCAATGGTTGCCCAATAATTGTGCACACATAGATCTTCTACTATGAAAGCCAAAAACCTCACTTTTACTTTCTGAAATATTCAGGTTTGAGGTTTATTAACATTTTGAATTGACCAAGAGCACTGTAGTTGTTATATAATGAAATTAATCCTCAAAAATACGACTTGCCTAATAATTGTGCACACAGTGTACATACAAAGAAACCAAAACAAATCAGTTTAGAAATTAAGTTATGTGTATGAAAATGGAATACCACAGGGAAAAAAATATTGAACACATGAAGAAAGGAAGGTGCAAAAAGGCATGGAAAGCCAAGACACCAGCTGAAATCTATCAGTAATTAGAAAGAAATCCTGCCCCTTGTCAGCACAAATTATTATCAGCTGGTTCAGTCTCAACTGATGGCCTATAAGAAGGTGTCTCATCACCAAGGTGTCACGCAAGAAACATCTCATGATGGGTAAAAGCAAAGAGCTCTCTCAAGACCTCTTCAAACCTTATGCCGCGTACACGCGACCGTTTTTAATGTCATTGAAAAAAACAGCATTTTTCTCGACGTGATTTTTCATGTTTCCTCTCAAGCCTGCCTTGCCTACACACTATCGTGGAATTTTTTTTTCGAGTAAAGCGCGGTGACGTACAACACGTACGACGGCACTATAAAGGGGAAGTTCCATTCGGATGGCGCCACCCTTCATGTTAGTAAAGTTTGTTGAGAGACGATTCAAGCTTTTCAGCCTCGTGCTTTTCAGTCCGTTACAGCGTGACGAATGTGCTATCTCCATTACGAACGCTAGTTTTACCAGAACGAGCGCTCCAGTCTCATACTTGATTCTGAGCATGCGCATTTTTTTTCACATCGTTAAAGCCCACACGCGGCCATTTTTCATGACGAGAAAAACGATGATGTAAAAAACGACGTGAAAAATTAGAGCATGTTCCAATTTTTCTCGTCGTGATTCTCAGCGTTTTTCTCGTCTGGAAAAATGCTGGAAAGCCCACACACGATCATTTTTAATGATCATTTTAAAAAATTTAATTTTTCTCGTCATTAAAAACGGTCGTGTGTACGCGGCATCATTCTTGCAAAACATACTGATGGCATTGGTACAGAAGAATTTCTAAACTTCTGAATGTTCCAGTGAGCACTGTTGGGGCCATAATCTGGAAGCAGAAAGAACATAATTTCACCATAAACCAGCCATGGAAGGTTTCTGACAGAGGAGTAAAAAGGATTATCATAAAAGTTGTCGAAGAGCCAAGGACCACATGTGAAGATCTTAAGAAAGACCTAAAATTAGCAGGTACAATTGTTTCAAAGAAAATAAATAATGCACTCAACCGCCACGGCCTGTATGCACGCTTACTGTGCAAGACTCCATTGCTGAAGAAAAAACATGTTGAAGCTTGTTTAAAGTTTGCTGCACAACATTTAGACAAGCCTGTGAAATACTGGGAGAATATAGTCTGGTCAGATGAGACCAAAATTGAACTTGGATGCCATAATACACACCATAATTGGAGGTCAAATGGAATGGCACTGAACATCACCCCAAAAACACCCCCATACCAATAATGAAGTTTGGAGGTGGGAACATCATGGTGTGGGGCTGTTTTTCAGCAGACGGTACTGGAAAGCTTTTTATTATTGAAGGAAGGATGAATGGAAAAATATACCAAGACATTCTTGATAAAAATCTGCTGCCATCTACCAAGATGATGAAGAGGAAATGAGGGTGGAGATTTCAGCAAGACAATCATTCCAAACACAAAGCCAAGGAAACTCTCAAGGAAACTCTCAATTGGTTTCAAAGAAAGAAAATAAAGCTGACAGTGAAGGAAAATTGCCGCTCCAGGTGAGAAACCTCATTGTTTGTATGAAACATTCAATAAATGGACTTCAAAAACATCGATGTGCAGCCAATTTCTTCCCTTATAAAGAAAATAAAGCTGATAGAATGGCCCAGCCACTCTCCTGACTAGGAAATCTATGGAAAGAACTAAATATCAGAGTTCATAGAAGAGGCCCATGGAACCTTCAAGATTTGAAGACTGTTGGTGTGGAAGAATGGGCCAAAATCACACCTGAGCAATGCATGCAAAGAGTTTCTCCATACAGGAGATGTCTTGAAGTGGTCATTACCCACAAAGGATTGTATATGAAGTATTATGCCGTGTACACACGATCGGTTTTACCGATGAAAACAGTCCGATGGACTTTTCTCATCGGACAAACCGTGTATGGGCCCCAACGGTCTTTTCCATCGGTGAGAAAAAATAGAACATGTTTTAAATTTATCCGATGGGAAAAAAAAACGATAGCAAATTCCGATCGTCTGTGTTGAACTCCATCGGACAAAAAACCCACGCATGCTCAGAATCAAGTCGACGCATACTCAGAAGCATTGAACTTCATTTTTCTCGGCTTGTCGGAGTGTTTTACATCACGGCGTTTGGGACAGTCGGATTTTTGACTGATGGTGTGTAGGCAAGACTGATGGAAGTCAGCTTCATCGGATTTCCAATGGAAAAATCCATCGGATTAGAATCCCTAGGAAATCCGATCGTGTGTACAGGGCTTTAAATACATTTCCGTTAGTGTGTTCAATACTTTTTTTCCTGTGCCATTCCATTTTATTACACATAACTTAATTTCTGAACTTATTTGTTTTGGTTTCTTTGTATGTCTGGATTTCATGGGTTGTTACGGACATGTGGTGAAAATTTCATGTCAATAGCGCCTTTAGAAATATATTTACCTAGAGAAATGGTGACGTGTTCAATACTTATTTTACCCCTTGTATCCCATTGACTTTGAGATATCATTGTAACAAGATAATCAGTGTTATTCACTTTACCTGTCAGTGGTCATAAAACTATGGCTGATCGGTGTATTTCAATAATAGCCCATTCAGAAAGCCCAGCAATAGAACATAAAAAAGGATGTGGCGGAAAATGAAATGCTCTGTTATTCAGCAAAGAATTTATTTTCAACACACCGCTTGAAATAAAGGGGAGGGGCAGATTTGTCCGGGTCCCGTAAGCTCTTGGGCCTGGGAACAGTTGTGCCCTATGCAACTTCTGTAGTTCTGCCTAGTTTACAGAAACAGGAAGGTAAAACATGGGGCTTATGACTGGCTTGCATGTACTAGTGGTTTCCCTGACAAAATATTTTTTTTTCTATAAATACCAGTAGTGAAATGCAGAGATGGAGACTTGGCATGTATCCTAACTGATAAACCTCTGACGCACGTTTTACAACATAGACTTTAGATATATCTTGTAATAAGTTGTTTTTTTTAGTGGTAAATTAAAAGATTTACTTATCACACTATCTCATGTATACTAAACTATGTGCTTTGACTAGATACTATATGCATACAACGATTTATTAATCCTGCAGCAACACCTACAGCTTCATGTAAACTATCTGTGAGCCTGTTCCAGTGACTTTCCCATAGTTTGTTATTCCCTCATGGGTAGACATACAGCATTCTGAAAGCAAAAACAGAGTTCTAAGACTATGGGGCCTGTGCCAAGTTATATGAGCTCAGATCAATGTGTTTCCTCAGCGTGTAGATAAAGCAGCCCATAGCACCCATTTGTGATGCTATTAATTGTAGTGCTAATATATTGAAGCCTTTCAGAACTGTAAAGCTAAGGAAGGGAGGCTTCATGCCTAAAAGTCACAAATGTCTCTAAAAGAACAAATTGTATTGTTTCCTGTAAATTATTTTATTATAAATATATTTTTTGCCTGATTTAAAAAAAAATATTGTTTTTGAATATTATATCCATATCAATATTATAGTGAATATGTTTAGTAAAATTTTCAGACCTAAGTATGGAGCCCTACAAACTCAACTCTTCTGAATGGTTTGCAGGGATTGGGTTGAGAAATAACTTAAATACAGGGGGTCCCCGGGTTACAAACAAGATCGGGTCTGTAGGTTTGTTCTTAAGTTGAATCTGTTTGTAAGTCAGAACAGGTAAATTTTTTAGGTGTGGTAGCTCCAGCCCACAATTTTTTTTTTAAGCTTTTTGGATAGCATAGGGAAGGGTTATCACCCCTGTAACGTTTGTTTTACTGTCTGTGCCCCTCTTCAGAAGATTTCACCTCACTTTCTGTCCCAATGACATCTGGATTTTGAAAATTTTGAGTTGTTGTGGAAACAAGCCTTGGTGATAAAGCATCAGTGGAGACACCTTTTTGCCATAATAACTCTTATGCCCTGTACACACGATCGGATTTCCGATGGAAAAATATCCGATGGAATTTTCCGTCAGAATTCCGATGAAGCTGACTTTCATCAGTCTTGCCTATACACCATCAGACAAAATTCCGACCGTCCAAAACGGCCGTGACGTAAAATACTCAGACGAGCTGAGAAAAATTAAATTCAATGCTTCTGAGCATGCGTCGACTTGATTCTGAGCATGCGTGGGTTTTTTCTTCGTTGGAGTTCCACACAGACGATCAAAATTTCCTACCGTTTTTTTTTCCATCGGAAAAATTTAAAACATGTTCTATTTTTTAACACCAATGGAAAAGAGTCTGATGGGGCCCATACACGATAGTTTTTTCTGATGAAAAAAGTCCATCTGACTTTTTTCATCGGAAAAAACGATCATGTGTACAGGGCCTAGCAGGAGTGAATTTCCCTTCCTAGGGGTAGATTTCCTCTCACTTCCTGTTGTCTCCCTCCGTTTGTAAGTCGGATGTTTGTAACTAGGGGACTGCCTGTATGTCAAATATGAGCAGGCTGAATGCTAACTGACATTAAAGTGAAACTTTAGTCAACAAATTAAGTCCTGCTAGATCACTTCAGGCTGGCCCCTTTTGCAGGAATAGCTATGTAAAACATAGCACATGCCTTACCCTGCTCTGTACATGCTCAGTTGCTCTCCATTTTTAGGCACGTTTAGGTAAAGCTGAATTTGTAGAGGCCGATCTGCTGACAGCCTTAAAGTGGAATTAAACCCTCTTATCCTTTACAGCCATGGAAGCTGCTTCTGTTTGATCTGCAACTGCCATGGTGCTGCGCATGTGATCAGTTATAACACCAGCCATTTGATGGTTTGACAGTTTGGTTGAGGACACAAGTGAATGTGACAGTTAGCAATCCCGGAGTTCCAGGAATGTAACTGTTTTTTGAAACTGTTAAATTGATGGGTTTAGTTCCGCTTTATGATTTATTTCCATTCAGGGGCTCTGGACTTCAGCAAAATGGCAGCCTCAGGCAAGAAGAAACAGGAGTAATGCTGGAGGCATTTTACAGAACACACAAATTTTGGCAGCATAATTATTAAGGTGGAATGTATGCTCCTTGTTAACCTCCCTGGCGGTATGATTCTGTCTGGAATTATGTACCAAAAGCGGTACAAATATTTTGCATGGAAATTTGGTGTTATGTATTGTAGACCTGCAATTCTTAGTAATTACTTACTTAAACCTGACCAAACAAGAGTCTAGTAGACATCCCGGGTATGATAAAGTTTGAAACACAAAATCATAAATTATAATATAATAAATAACTATAAATAATTATAACAAATAGTAATGTAATTATAATAAAAATTATTCACTAATGTAATCAAATCAAAAACACTGAAATTTGCTCAGTTGCAGAATTATCGCTGTCATTAGATTTAGTGTTTGATGACAAATTTCCCCACAAATCGATATTGTTCAATTCTACAAGTGATTCTAATTTATTATCGCTGTTTTCTAGCTGGTCTAAAACCACTTTTGACATAAAGGGACACTTTTTGGTTGCTATGGACAATCTCCAGTTTCCAGGCAGAAAGAAAAGTTTTTATAATATAAAAGTGCATGCAGGACACTGGGCAGACCACTAGGGACAAAGGGTGTGTGTAATTATTTGATACAGTACTGTAATCTGTAAGATTACAGTATACTGTATGTATATTGTGTGTTTCACTTTTTGAATTTGGCGCCGAACTCCGTCCCCGTGCGTCGCAACGTCGCAGTGAACGGAGCTCGGCACTCGGCAGTGTGGATCGAGCGAGGAGACAGCTCGCAGACACTGCGGGGAGACATCGCAGGATCCAGGGAACAAGGTAAGTAACTTCCCTGTATCCTGCAATGCAATCCCGAGTGTGGCTCGGGGTTACTGCTCTTAGCATGAAAAACTGACCCCGAGCCCGACTCAGGATTACCGCCAGGGAGGTTAAAGAACATATTTTTTTATCAAATTGTTATTGTTAAAGTTCCGCTTTTAAGTACAGTAAAGGCTACCGTAAGACAGTCTAAGCGAGTCTAGAATTCAATTGCTATGTAATGCAGAAGTTTTATTTTATTTTATTTATTTATTTATTTCAGGTACTTATATAGCCCCGTCAATATTAAGTAAACAAATAAACTTTGTTTACATCCCTGACTGAGTCAAATTTGTGTATCACACAATGCAGCTCACAGCGGGAGTATGTCAATAAAAGAGGCGGTGCTGACAATCCAGAAAGCATTGGACAGGACAAGGTGTGGCCAGGTGCTGATTGACAACTACAGGCTTGTGAATCAGCAGTGACATTGCTGACAGCCACATCCCCTGCAACAATTTTTCCATCTCACTTTAGTGCAAGCATATACAACCCACATGGAAGTGGCAACTCTGCCCCGAATTAAAGATCAGTGCAGCATTGTTGCCAGATCATCACAAGAAGCTGCATTAGGTTTACGTCACCGGCAGGATCTACAGGTATTTGTAGGACTTTTCAGAGGAACTGAAGGTGCTGTTGCATTCATAATTATTATTATTATTTTTTTTTTAAATGGAGATCATAGTTCTACTTTAACCACTTCAGCCCTGGAAGGATTTACCCCCTAATGACCGGGCCATTTTTTCGCGATATGGCACTGTGTCGCTTTAACTGACAATTGCGCGGTCGTACGACGCTGTACCCAAACAAAATCGAGGACCTTTTTTTCCCACAAATAGAGCTTTCTTTTTGTGGTATTTGATCACCTCTGCGGTTTTTATCTTTTTTTGCTATAAGAAATATCCCACATTTAAAAAAAACAACAACACATTTATTCATCAGTTTAGGCCAATATGTATTCTTCCACATATTTTTGGTATTATGGCATTTTTTTTATAATAATTATAATTATTATAATTTTTTTACTAGTAATGGCGTTGATCATCGATTTTTTCGACATTGCGGACGGACAGATCGGACACTTTTTTGACACTTTTTTGGGACCAGTGACATTATTACAGTGATCAGAGCTAAAAATAGCCTCTGATCACTGTATAAATTACATTGGCAGGGAAGGGGTTAACACTAGGGGGCGATCAAGGGGTTAAGTGTTCCCTAGGGAGGTTTTTCTAACTGTGGGGGGAGGGGACTGACTGGAGGAGGAGAGAGATTGCTGTTCCTAATCACTAGGAACAGACGATCTCTCTATACTCCCCGGTCAGGACGGGGATCTGTTTGTTTACATTGACAGATCCATGTTCTGGCTCTCGGTGGAATAATCGCGGGTGGCAGGCAGACATCACGGCCACGCACATTAGCTCTGGTGACGTGCCACGAGCGTGCCTGCTATAGCCATTAAAGAGACCGCCGTACGGCGATTCGCTCAGCCGAGCCAACCTGCCGCAGTATAACTGCGGCAGCTGGTCGGCAAGCGGTTAAAGCTGTATTCCAGGAATAGCAATTTTTATAGTTACATTGGTCCAATGTAAGTATTTATGTGCCATATCCGTGGCATCTCTGTGGAAGGTGCAAATCACTGTAGTAGGCACCAATACTACAGTGATTGCTGCTGACTTCCGGATTCCATGGCAAGCAGCTGCTCTGCTGTTTATGTTTACAGAACATAGGGAGTTGCCTGCTCAGCGTAGGCGCCATTCAGAGAATACTTTGCATTTTCTCGACGGATGTGAAGTTCTCTCTGATTGAACAAGGTGGAGATCGTGACATCTCCGTCACATATCTCCACCTCATCCAATCAGAGAATACTTTACATTTACTGAGAAAAAGCATAGTGTTTCCTGAATAACGCTCATGCCAATCAAGTGACCTCTGGTGTACACCAGGGATGAGCCGAACACCCCCCTGTTCAGTTCGCACCAGAACCTGCGAACAGACAAAATGTTCGTGTAAACTTTAGAACCCTATTAAATACAATGGACTCGAACGTTCGAAATCTAAAGTGTTAATTATAAAGGCTAATATGCAAGTTATTGTCCTAAAAAGTGTTTGGGGACCGGGGTCCTGCCCCAGGGGACATGTATCAATGCAAAAAGAAGTTTTAAAAACGGCCGTTTTTTCGGGAGCAGTGATTTTAATAATGCTTAAAATGAAAAAATAAAAGTGAAATATTCCTTTAAATTTCGTACCTGGGGGGTGTGTATGATATGCATGTAAAGTGGCGCATGTTTCCCGTGCTTAGAACTGTCCCTGCAAAAAATGTCATTTTTGAAAGAAAAAAATGCATTTAAAACTGACTCGCGGCTATTAATGAATTGTCGGCGCCCGGCAATACATACAAAAGTCATTGATAAAAAAAAAAAAAAAAGCGTGGGGGTTCCCCAGAATTCAATTACCAGGCCCTTCAGGTCTGGAATGGATATTAAGGGGAATGCCGCCGCAAATTAAAAAAAAAATTGACGTGGGGTTCCCCCATATATACATTCCAGGCCCTTCAGATCTGGCATGGATTTTAAGGGGAACTCCACCCCAAATTAAAAAAAAAAATGGCGTGGAGTCCCCCTAAAAATCCATACCAGACCCCTTATCCGAGCACGCAACCTGGCCGGCCGCAGGGGAAAAGGGGGGGACGAGAGAGCGGCCCCCCCTCCCTCCTGAACCGTACCAAGCCACATGCCCTCAACATGGGGAGGATGTCTCCATGTTGATGGGGACAAGGGCCTCATCCCCACAACCCTTGCCCGGTGGTTGTGGGGGTCTGCGGGCGGGGGGCTTATCGGAATCTGGAAGACCCCTTTAACAAAGGGGACCCCCAGATCCCGGCCCCCCCCTATGTGAATTGGTAAGGGGTACATTGTACCCCTACCATTTCACGAAGAAAGCGTAAAAAAATGTTTAAAAAAACACACAAACACCTTGAAAAAAAAAAAAAAACATTCCAGCGGTGAAATCCAGTGTCCCGCGGCGATCCCAATGTCCAGCGCTGTCCTTCATTGGTTGTGCCTGAGCGGACCTGATGGGGAACTCCCTCTCAGTATTTTAAATGTATAGACCCGCCCCTTCTTAAGTTCCCCATCAGGTCCGCTCAGCGGACCAGATGCGGAACATGAGAAGGGGCGGGTCTATACATGTATTACCAAAGTGAGAGCAGTTCCCCATCAGGTCCGCCCCCTCGGTATGTCGGACCCGCCTACGTCATTGGCTTGAGCGGGGAACTTCCTTCACTATGTAAATTTAAATTACACAGTGAAGGAAGTTCCCCGCTCAAGCCAATGACGTAGGCGGGTCCGACATACCGAGGGGGCGGACCTGATGGGGAACTGCTCTCACTTTGGTAATACATGTATAGACCCGCCCCTTCTCATGTTCCGCATCTGGTCCGCTGAGCGGACCTGATGGGGAACTTTAGAAGGGGCGGGTCTATACATTTAAAATACTGAGAGGGAGTTCCCCATCAGGTCCGCTCAGGCACAACCAATGAAGGACAGCGCTGGACATCGGGATCGCCGCGGGACACTGGATTTCACCGCTGGAATGTTTTTCTTTTATTTTTTTTAAATAAAGGACTTTTTTAAGGTGTTTGTGTGTTTTTTTAAACTTTTTTTTACGCTTTCTTCGTGAAATGGTAGGGGTACAATGTACCCCTTACCAATTCACATAGGGGGGGGCCGGGATCTGGGGGTCCCCTTTGTTAAAGGGGTCTTCCAGATTCCGATAAGCCCCCCGCCCGCAGACCCCCACAACCACCGGGCAAGGGTTGTGGGGATGAGGCCCTTGTCCCCATCAACATGGGGACCTCCTCCCCATGTTGAGGGCATGTGGCTTGGTACGGTTCAGGAGGGAGGGGGAGTCGCTCTCTTGTCCCCCCCTTTTCCCCTGCGGCCGGCCAGGTTGCGTGCTCGGATAAGGGGTCTGGTATGGATTTTTAGGGGGACTCCACGCCATTTTTTTTTTAAATTTGGGGTGGAGTTCCCCTTAAAATCCATGCCAGATCTGAAGGGCCTGGAATGGATATTTGGGGGAACCCCACGTCAATTTTTTTTTAATTTGCGGCGGGGTTCCCCTTAATATCCATTCCAGACCTGAAGGGCCTGGTAATTGAATTCTGGGGAACCCCCACGCTTTTTTTTTTTTTTTTTATCAATGACTTTTGTATGTATTGCCGGGAGCCGACAATTCATTAATAGCCGCGAGTCAGTTTTAAATGACTTTTTTTCTTTCAAAAATTATATTTTTTGCAGGGACAGTTCTAAGCACGGGAAACATGCGCCACTTCACATGCATATCATACACACCCCCCCAGGTACGAAATTTAAAGGAATATTTCACTTTTATTTTTTCATTTTAAGCATTATTAAAATCACTGCTCCCGAAAAAACGGCCGTTTTTAAAACTTCTTTTTGCATTGATACATGTCCCCTGGGGCAGGACCCAGGTCCCCAAACACTTTTTAGGACAATAACTTGCATATAAGCCTTTATAATTAGCACTTTAGATTTCTCCCATAGATTTTTCGAATTTGCCGCGAACACCCCAATTTGTTCGCTGTTCGGCGAACGGGCGAACAGGCAATGTTCGAGTCGAACATGAGTTCGACTCGAACTCGAAGCTCATCCCTAGTGTACACAGCAGCTCAGAACAGAAACAGGAACAATGCAGAAATTGCCATACCTAAACTTCAGCTTTAATTTGTTGTAAGGTTTGCTCTTGCAAAATGAAACCGTTGAAACGCAAGCAGTGCAAACATAAAATAATGGCATTTGCAAAGCATTTACTGTCTGTGGTATTTTATTAAATAAGCTGAATGCTATTTAGCAGGTAGACTTCTGAAAACCTAAAACAGAGGACAAAGAACAAAAGTGCAAAAGAGGACTCGTTATACAAAATTGAAAAAACATTCCTTATCTGTACTTGTTTTGTACTCACAAAGTCAAAAAAGGCTATAAAAAGTGACATTATAAAAGTGTGCTCACTTGCTGCCATATCTGTCCAAATAAATCTAGAATTAATCTCACACCTCTGAAAGGTCAAACTATTCAGCTCTGCTTTCTTAAATTACTAGATTTTGATGAATTGATCTCCTGTATTTAAATCCCAAATTTTTTATTTTATTTTTATGTTTTTGGAGAGAACATGGAATAATTAAAAACCCTGTACGTTTTTTATTTCTGTTTTTTTTCACTTCCTATTTTGACACACAGGGGTTGATTTACTAAAACTGAACAGTGCAAAATTTGGTGCTGCTGTGCATGGTAGCCAATCAGCTTCTAACTTCAGCTTGTTCAATTAAGATTAGACAATAAAACCTGGAAGCTGATTGGTTTCTATGCAGAGCTGCACCGGATTTTGCACTCCCCAGTTTTAGTAAATCAACCCCACAGTATACAGGTCCTTCTCAAAAAATTAGCATATTGTGATAAAGTTCATTATTTTCTGTAATGTACTGATAAACATTAGACTTTCATATATTTTAGATTCATTACACACAACTGAAGTAGTTCAAGCCTTTTCTTGTTTTAATATTGATGATTTTGGCATACAGCTCATGAAAACCCAAAAATCCTATCTCAAAAAATTAGCATATTTCATCCGACCAATAAAAGAAAAGTGTTTTTAATACAAAAAAAGTCAACCTTCAAATAATTATGTTCAGTTATGCACTCAATACTTGGTAGGGAATCCTTTTGCAGAAATGACTGCTTCAATGCGGCGTGGCATGGAGGCAACCAGCCTGTGGCACTGCTGAGGTGTTATGGAGGCCCAGGATGCTTCGATAGCGGCCTTAAGCTCATCCAGAGTGTTGGGTCTTGCGTCTCTCAACTTTCTCTTCCCAATATCCCACAGATTCTCTATGGGGTTCAGGTCAGGAGAGTTGGCAGGCCAATTGAGCACAGTAATACCATGGTCAGTAAACCATTTACCAGTGGTTTTGGCACTGTGAGCAGGTGCCAGGTCGTGCTGAAAAATGAAATCTTCATCTCCATAAAGCTTTTCAGCAGACGGAAGCATGAAGTGCTCCAAAATCTCCTGATAGCTAGCTGCATTGACCCTGCCCTTGATAAAACACAGTGGACCAACACCAGCAGCTGACATGGCACCCCAGACCATCACTGACTGTGGGTACTTGACACTGGACTTCAGGCATTTTGGCATTTCCCTCTCCCCAGTCTTCCTCCAGACTCTGGCACCTTGATTTCCGAATGTACTTTGGACCACTGAGCAACAGTCCAGTGCTGCTTCTCTGTAGCCCAGGTCAGGCGCTTCTGCCGCTGTTTCTGGTTCAAAAGTGGCTTGACCTGGGGAATGCGGCACCTGTAGCCCATTTCCTGCACACGCCTGTTCACGGTGGCTCTGGATGTTTCTACTCCAGACTCAGTCCACTGCTTCCGCAGGTCCTCCAAGGTCTGGAATCGGTCCTTCTCCACAATCTTCTTCAGGGTCCGGTCACCTCTTCTCGTTGTGCAGCGTTTTCTGCCACACTTTTTCCTTCCCACAGACTTCCCACTGAGGTGCCTTGATACAGCACTCTGGGAACAGCCTATTCGTTCAGAAATTTCTTTCAGTGTCTTACCCTCTTGCTTGAGGGTGTCAATGATGGCCTTCTGGACAGCAGTCAGGTCGGCAGTCTTACCCATGATTGCGGTTTTGAGTAATGAACCAGGCTGGGAGTTTTTAAAAGCCTCAGGAATCTTTTGCAGGTGTTTAGAGTTAATTAGTTGATTCAGATGATTAGGTTAATAGCTCGTTTAGAGAACCTTTTCATGATATGCTAATTTTTTGAGATAGGATTTTTGGGTTTTCATGAGCTGTATGCCAAAATCATCAATATTAAAACAAGAAAAGGCTTGAACTACTTCAGTTGTGTGTAATGAATCTAAAATATATGAAAGTCTAATGTTTATCAGTACATTACAGAAAATAATGAACTTTATCACAATATGCTAATTTTTTGAGAAGGACCTGTATCTCTTGAAAGGAAAGGAAACTCTCTTTTGAGTTGGCCATATATCTATATTTTTTTGTTCCACCCACAGACAGAACAAAACAAAAAAAAAAAATCATTTAAGCCTGAAAGAATTAATAACTCCCCCCGGCTGTCAAAATATGCGAAAGGTGGCTGCGTCTGATTGGATGCAGCTGCTGTTCAGCCTAAAGTTTTCCAGCAGGCTCCTTGAATGAAATTCAATTGAATAATTGTCGGTTGTCGAACAGAGAAAGGCTAGCAGGGCCACCCACTGAGTACGTTTCGACAGGTTCCTCAGGAACTGGCTGAAATTTGCACGCTGTATTGGCCAGTTTTAGGCAGTTTTAAACAGAAAAGATGTCCTCAGTGGAAGTTTTCCAGAGGGGACACAGACAGAAAAAATGAATAAACCATCTATCAGTTTTTTGGCGTCTTTCAGAACGCATGGAAACAATTGTTTTCTATTTGCCCTGTTTGTGGTACAATGCATTGCAGAAGTACTGTGCAGAGAGCCTGAGATAGGGACAGTGGGGATTTCTGCAGATCCTGGCGTGAAGAACACGTGCATGGCTCTTGGAGTTTGCAGCATGTAGGCTCGGTACTTGAGCAGACATGAAAAATGTGGATGGGTAGCAGAAAGGTGGGAGAGCATCGGGACATCTCCTAGCCAACGGGCTTGCCTAGGAGACATCCCAACACTCTCCCACCAGAACTGAGCCTCCCTTCTGTACTGGACAGCTCCTCAGTAGGGTTGCCACCTCATCCCTTTAAACCCGAACACATATGAATTACACAGGCTCTGAGGCTACTTTAATGCAGATAAGGCACCAAGTGAGTTTAATTACCACCTTAGTCAGCCATAGAACCTGTGTAATTAATATGTGTTCAGTTTTAAAGGGATGAGGTGGCAACTCTACTCCTCAGGCTCTCTCTTTCCAGTGCTTGCAACTCTGCCAGTTATCTCCCTGAACCTGGCTCCCGGCTGCGGTCAATCATGAGGAGCGTGGGCGGGGCCAAGCCCCATTCTGTGTGTCTTATGGACACACAGAGCAGGGCTCGGGAGCGAGCATTCATTAGTGCCCCAAAGCAAGTGGCTTTGGGGTAGAGCCCAGAGCGCCACCAGGGGACTCCAAAAGAGGAGGAACGGGGCTGCTCTGTGCAAAACCATTGCGCTGAGCAGGTAAGTATTACATGCTTCTTATTTTAATTTAAATGTAGCGGGGTATTGCCCTTTAATCCCTCAGAGACTACATTACCCAGCACACTTTAAGGCACCCAGGGTGCATTGCCCCGCGCAAGAACTGCTGGGGTGGGCTTTATAAGGGAGAGGCAGAGCTCAGTCTTTCTCTTTGGACACCACCCGCCCAGCAAGTTGAGCTGCCGCTTGAGCTCCTGTGACTTTAGGCCAGAAGCCTGGGCCTCTTCTCCAAAGAGCCTTCCGCTCGCACCGAGGAACCTGAGGGACGTCTCTCCTTTGATACTGCACCTTTGCCACGAGGACCGAAGACCCGGATGTCGAGGGATCAGTGTACTTAGACACCGCAGCGAAAGAAACGGACGCGGACTGGTCCGGTTGGGTGAGAGAGCACCTGCTCATAGACAGACACAGTATCCATGTTACACTGGTGGATTACAAATTCTATTCTTCAAGTGCACCACCGTTGCTAGCGAAGATTTCCCTACAGAACTTCTCCTTAGTTCAGTCAGGCCTGACTGTGTAGCGTAGACATTCCTGGGCGCCATTTTGTCCACGAGGGGAAATAGCTGAAAAATGGACTGTAATGCCCCGTACACACGATCGTTTTTAATGTCATTTTTTAAACCGACGTTTTTCTCCTCGTTTTTTTTCATGTTTCCTCTCAAGCCTGCCTTGCGTACACACCATCATTAAAAAAAACGATCAAGCAAAGCGCAGTGACGTTCAACACGTACGACGGCACTATAAAGGGGAAGTTCCGTTCGAATGACGCCACCCTTTGGGATGCTTTTGCTAATTCCGTGTTTCCGCGTGTTAGTAAAAGTTTGGTGAGAGACGATTCGCGCTTTTCAGTCTTCGTGCTTTGAAGATCGTTTTCGGGAGTTCAGATTGCGCCTGTGGGTTCGTATCTGTTTAGCACTGCTTGTAGTCAGTTCGTATCTGTTTATTCAGTGCGGCCTGCTCTGCACGTTCATGTTTTTCAGCTTGTTCTTCATAGGCCTTGCTGTTCTTCCGTGCGTTCTTCTAGTACGTTCTGTTCAGCCGACCGTTATCTAGCCATGTTGCGGCTACGTACTCGTCGTAGAGTTCGTGCTGTAGTTGGTGCAGGGGTTCATGCTGTATCCCGACTCCATGCCATGAGCAGGGTCAGGAGGAGTTCATGGACCAAGAATTGGTTGCTCCAGCGGCACCAATTCTGTCACATGCCTTTGTTGCGGGAGATCAGGGAGAATAATCCTGATGATTTCAGGAATTTTCTCAGGATGTCTGACCCCGTATTTCAGCAGCTGTTGGCTTTGGTGTCCCCCTATATTACCAGGCAGGACACCGTTATGCGGGAAGCCATCAGTGCTAAGCAGAGGCTCATCGCCACGTTGCGATACCTGGCTACTGGGAGAAGCCTGCAGGACCTTAAGTTCTCCACAGGCATATCCCCCCAGGCTCTGGGGATCATTATACCAGAGACTTGTTCTGCCATCCTTCAAGTTTTGCAGGAGGACTATATTAAGGTAAGTGTTCTTCTTCAAAAATTCACATTGTATGGTTTTTATTTTGGGATATTTTTAATTTGCTTTATTTGCAGTCCCTAATTCACATGATTCTTAGCTGCAGGGAATGTCCCCTTTCTCCCCATGTTTTATTATTTAAAGTTTGGTGTTTGAGGCCTACCTGTAAATTTGGCTTACCTAACCTCTCCAGCATGCTATCCTGGGGCCATACCTACCTTGCCTAGTCATTTCCATGTTTTTTATTATATGTTCCATCGTAGTGCTTTACCCAAAACGCACTCTAAATTTTGCCTAGGAATGTTTCATTTTTGTTAACTTCAATACAGAGTGCTACAGCCTTCATGTGTGATATTCCCAACTCATCTTCAACCCTTCCCCCCCCCCCCCCCCCCATAATTTTTTTTTTTTTTTTTTTTTTCTTGCTTCCAATTTTTTATGTTTTTAACAGTTTCTACCAATGTTGGCCATGAATGTGTGTATGAAATCAGCTTGCAATGTTTCTGGCTCCAAGTATTAATTTGTTATTTCTTTAATTCCACAGTTCCCTTCTTCGCCACATGAATGGCAGAATGTGGCTTCCGAGTTTGCCCAGCGATGGAACTTTCCGAACTGTGGAAGAGCCATCGACGGCAAACATGTTCGGGTCGTCCCACCACCCCATTCGGGATCCTTTTATTATAATTATAAGGGGTTCCACAGCGTCGTGATGATGGCAGTGGTGTCGGCCACCTACGAGTTCCTCTATGTGGACGTTGGCAAGAATGGCAGGATGTCTGATGGAGGAGTTTTTGCCCAGACGGAGTTTGGAGAACGGCTCCTTTTGGATCTGCTGGCCTTGCCACCCGCGGAGCAGAATGTGGAGGGACTACCTTTTGTGTTTGTGGCGGATGAGGCGTTTGGCCTGGGACCCCATTTGATGAGGCCATTCCCGCAACGCACCCTCACCCCTGAGAGGAGGGTTTTCAATTATCGGCTGGCCAGAGCCAGAAGGGTGGTGGAAAATGCGTTTGGGATCATGGCCAGCCGATTTCGCCTCTTCCTTACCTCCATCCACCTTGCCCCATACAAATGGAACCATGTGGTTATGACGTGCTGTGTGCTGCATAATTTCCTAAGGGTGCATTCAACGAGTTATATATCTTTGAGTGGGCCTGAGGCCTCTTTAATCAATGCAGAAACTTTGGTGGCCCTGGAACCTGGCCGTCCTGGCTTGGCCCCCCCAACCGGACGTGAGGTCCGTAATCAATATGTGGACTATTTTATGGGTAGGGGGGCCATTGAAATGCCAGACAATCTCTAATAATTTTAGACCAAAAAAATAAAACTTTTAAAAAAAGTAAAGATTGGTTTGTCATTTTTATTGTATAATGTTTGATGTTTCTGGTAGGTTTACCTAGTGCATTTGTTTTGCCATGTGGATTAAAAAATCTTTTAATTAGCCTTCATTGTCAGTGTAAACACCAAACATTGATTAGTTCACTCAGCACCACATTTACATAATGAAGCCACAATGATTTGTTATGTAAAAATACCTTTATTTTTTTTGTTTAGGTGGGCAACTTCCATAGAAATGTGGATGTTCCCTTAATTTCAGGTGTATTAAAACGCATGACCAGCCATGCATAAACAAACTATAGTTCTCCAAATTTTGAAAAAGCTAAACATGTGCTAGTCATTAAAGGGTAAAATAACCAAAAAAAAAAGAAAACTCTGCAAGTAAAACGTTATTTGGTGTAAAAACATTAGACACGCCCAAGCACAGCCATGATATTTTGGAGCCTTTCCTCCACCCGCTTTGTATTTGCCCTGATCTCTCGCAAATCTCCCTTAATTTTTTCGAGGTCACGACAGCAGACCATCAGGTATTGGATCAGGATCTGGGCACTGTGATGTGACAACTTATTGGGGTCTTCGGCCAGAACTGCACCTAAATGTAAAAAGAAATATGTAGGATAGAATATGTAGGCCTACATCTATTTAACATGCATGTGTCTGGTTTCTCTCTGACCTGTGGTGGTGCCACTTTCAACTTCCACAACATCACATTCCTCTCCATCCTGGGGTTCTGGGGGTATTGTTGTAGGTATTGCAATTCTCGTCTCATCTGAGGTAGCTTTTCGAATCCCTAGGGAGATTGAAATAAAAGGAATAGTTTCATTACTAGCGACTCAATTTTGCTAAAATAAGAAACATTGAAAAAAACTTTTTAATCATTCTTTTGAAGCATGCTCCATTTTAATTTTTAACCCCTGTGCCAACCGGGACAAATGATTGGATACATAGGCCAAAACAGAGCATATACATTTTGTGAACAAATTTGAAACATTGTAACACCCCAAAGTATCTACACTGGATCACCTGTGTGTGACTCCATCAAGCTTTTTGGCTTTAGGCCCACACTTGTACTACTGCATTCAGATGTTTCATCAGCTGCTGAGCATTCACTCCCTTTAACATTACCATGCATATCGTTTTTCAAAATGAACAAATCTCCTTTGGATTAGCACACCAAAAATAAGTGTGGCCCAAATGTACTCCCCCAAATAAACAAAAAAACATGGGTGTTCACACTGGATGATCCTAAAACATCGTTTGAGGAACTGTACGGAGAAAGAGGTAAAATACGTCCGTTTACTATGCGGACGAACCTAAAAAAGATGGTATCTTTCAGTGTACTATATGAAAGTTAAAAATACACGACAGAATACAAGAAAATAATATGTGCCATGGAAACTCAAAAAAAACAACTTACTTTTTAATATAACTTTCTTGATTCTTTTATATTGGTCGGCCTCCCGCAACTTCAGATCTGACCATCGTTTTCTGAGCTGTTCCTTCGTTCTGCACACCCCGAATTTTTGGTGGAGACTTTTGACCACTTTGCCCATAATTCTGGACTTGACCAGATTAGGCCTTTTATACGGACCATGCTTGGCATCATAATCCTCCTTCTTTAAAATGGCGACCATCTCCACCATTTCCTCGAATGACATGTTGGATGCCTTATATCTCCTGGGTCTTGATTTGGGCTCCTCTGTAATTTCATCCTCTGTAGAGGTAATCTCAGCCACCTGTGTCTCCGCCATGTTTTGTTCAGCACTACGAGCGAGAAGGGGCGGGGAAAGTACAATATCGAACGTCAGGGGCGGGGAAAGCGTGCAGAGTTTCACGCATGCGCTGTGTATATAAAGTGAAGATCCATGTCTGGGAAATACGTTCATTTTTCGGGAGAGAGAGTTAGCAACGAACGTCGTGACCAAGGTACCTAACAATTTTACTTTTTGAGGTTCATCAGACGAGGAGATTTGTGTGCTCAAAATATGTAGACAATGCACAGTTGAGGAATGTTGCCTGAAATATATTTTTATTTTGGTTTCTCGCTTTTACAGATATCATGAATACTTTTAAAAACCCAGACTTCATGGGGGAGTTCATCGACAAATGGCAAGAGCTCCCTATATTATGGCAAACCAAAAGTGGCGGAAATAAAAATAAAGACGCCAGGAAAGCAGCACTGGAGAGCCTGCTTGCATTTGTGCAAACAAAGATACCCACAACAACTCTCCAAGATGTCAAAAACAAAATTGGGACCATCAGAGGGACATACAGGACCCAGAGGACTATGGTCCTGAGGTCCCAGAGGTCAGGTGCACCAGCAGATAAGGTTTATAAACCCAGTCTGTGGTACTACAGTAAGCTTGCTTTTCTGGATGACCAGCTGGAAGTGCGGGAATCTCTCTCCACCCTTCCCCCCAGAGGTCAATTCAGCCTTCCTTGTACCCAACCCTCCAGCCTTCCCTGCAGCCAGTCCTCCAGCCTTCCTGTCAACCCTGCTCTGGCTTCCTCTGAGGATCAAGATCAGGGCCTTGAGGAGGCAGATTTGGAGATATGGAGCCAGGTAAAGTTTTGCTATCTATATTTCTATCGTACAAAATTGTAGATTTTAAATAGATGTTAGTATTGTTAAAGGTATGTACACTTCTACCAATAAAGTTTGTGAAGAGCAAGATACAGTAGTGGCCTAATTTTACGTGTCCAAGACAACAAAACCAGGATGCGTAATCAATGAAAAGGACATAACTTTTGGCATTGATTTCAACAATGTCTAGAGGTGAACAATGTCTGTGAATGATGATGTAGCAAAATAAATAATGTCCCTTTCTTTTTTTACAGCCAGAGCAGAGCCAGGAAGAGGGTGATGTTGGGGATCAGGAGGAGGCTGGGCCCAGTGGCACCCAGGAGGAGGCAGGGCCCAGGGGCACCCAGGAGGAGGCTGGGCCCAGTGGCACCCAGGAGGAGGCTGGGCCCAGCACAAGAGCTCAGATGCCTCCCCTGGTAGTTAAACCACGAGGGCCAAGGAGAGGTAGGCAGGTGGAGGAGGAAACCAGGGCCTTCCTCAGAGAGGCAACAGCGGCCCTCAGAGAGGCACCCTCTGTTGAAGAGGGATTTGCCGCAGTCCTCGCCCACAAACTAGGGCAAATGGAGTTGCAGCAAAAAATTTACAGTGAGACCCTGCTATTGAAAGTCATCAATAAGGGCATGCTGGGTGAACTCACTAGGTACACGGACATAACGGAGGTTGTCCCTACTCCTCCACCTCCTCCTCCTACTACTCCTCCTGCCACAACCTCTCCTCCTTGTCAGGGTCACCTGTGGCCAGGTGACAGATGCACACCGTAGGGGGACAGGAGTGCACCGCGAGGTAGTGAACCCTATGGCTGGCTTCTGTGGATAGGAAACTGGGTGGTTGTGGAAAGCGGGACCAGAGGAGCACAACCGGGATCCCAACGGAAGCGAGAGCCAAGATTCCCCAGGGCGCGGAGTCTAAGACCCAGCTGGTCTTCTCCAGGGCCTCTAGTGGTGAGGATGTTACGCTGCAGGCTGGGGCCAGGTCGCGGCCCCTGGAGTTTCCTAGCTCACGCCCCGTAGGATAAGGGGAAGCAGCAGCACACGATAGAGAGAACCGAATAACAAGCCGAAGGTCAGGGGCCACAAGCAGACAAGGATAACGAAGAACGAGCCGAAGGTCAAGGGTCACGAGCAGACAGGGATGGTCGGGGACAAGCCAATAACGTAACAGAGAGACAGACGTAGCACACGGCAGGCAGGAACCCAAACACACAATGCCTAACAAACACGTTGATCAGCAAAGCAGGCTTGCAGTGCACAGGTTAATATAGTGTTCAGTGATAGGGCCTGGGGTGGAGTCAGGCTGGGAGGAGATTATAAAGGAAGCCAGGTGAAGGAGGTCTGGTCTCTAGATGAACACATGAGGAGGAAGGTAAGATGGCAGACAGACATTAATGCATATCCATGACAGTACCCTCCCTCTTACGAGGCCTCCCCCTTCCCCGCCTGGGCCCAGGTTTAGAGGGAAACTTCAGATGAAACTCCTTTAACAGACGAGGTGCAAAGACCTCAGATGCAGTGATCCAAGACCTCTCCTCAGGACCAAACCCTTTCCAATGAACGAGGTACTGAAGAACGCCTTTACAGAGTCGGGAGTCCAGAATTTGACTGATCTCGTACTCCTGATTATCCTCCGAGACAGGCGCCACGGTAGGAAGAGGACGAGAGAATTTATTGAGGACTAAAGGCTTTAGAAGAGCAACATGAAAGGAGTTAGTGATTTTAAGGCTCTTAGGAATCTGGAGTTTGAAACAAACCGGATTCAGTTTAGCAGTTACCGTGTATGGACCGATGAATCGTGGAGCAAACTTCAGAGAAGGAACTCGGAGCTTGATGTTCCTGGTAGAGAGCCAGACTTTGTCCCCTGGCTGAAGAGAAGGCGGTTTACGCCTGCGGCGGTCGGCAAAGCCTTTGAATTTTTCAGCAGCTGCCCGGAGGGAATCATGAACGTGACCCCAAACGGAATTGAGAGACTCCTGAACCGAAGCCAAAGCTGGAATGTCTGGAGAACAGATCATAGGAAGAGGAAGTTGAGGGTGTTTTCCATAAACTGTGAAAAAGGGTGTCTTCTGCGAACTGGTATTCACATGATTGTTATGGGAGAATTCTGCCCACGGGAGTAGAGAGGACCAATCGTCATGGTGAGAAGACACAAAGGTGCGAAGAAAGACCTCTAACTCCTGATTAACCCTCTCAGTCTGTCCATTGGATTGGGGATGGTAAGAAGAAGAAAAATCCAAGACAATATTGAGGGATTTGCAAAAGGCTCTCCAAAAACGAGACGTGAATTGGACTCCCCTGTCGGAAACAATATGAGAAGGGACCCCATGTAGGCGGAGAATTTCTCGAATGAAAATGGGAACCAAGGCAGGGGCAGAAGGAAGACCAGGAAGAGGAACAAAATGAGCCATCTTGGAGAATCGATCGATTACCACCCAAATGACTGTATTATTCTCAGACAGTGGGAGATCAGTGATAAAATCCATGGCAATATGGGCCCAGGGTTCCTTAGGAATAGGCAAGGGCATGAGGAGACCAGCAGGAGCTTGTGTGGAGGATTTGGACTGAGCACAGACATGACAAGCTTTAACGTAGTCTTTGAGGTCTGAGCGGAGATTAGGCCACCAGTAGTGACGACTGATGAGTAGGAAGGATCGGAGGAATCCAGAATGCCCTGCCACCTTGGAATCATGTCCCCAACGAAGGATCTTAGCTCTTAGCTCAGTGGGGACAAAGGTCTTACCAGGCGGAATTTTAGACTTCAGGGTGGTAGAGTGGGCAACAATGCATGAGGTGGGAATGATCGGCTCAGGTTCAGGGGCGGACTCCTCGTCCAAAGTGTCAAATGACCTAGAGAGCGCATCAGCCCGACCGTTGCAGGAACCAGGTTTGTAGGTAATCGTGAAATTAAAACGGGCAAAGAAGAGACTCCACCTGGCCTGTCTAGGATTCAGACGTTTAGCATTCTGTAGATACTGTAAATTCTTGTGATCGGTAAAGATCGTTATGGAGTGAGGGGAACCCTCCAAGAGATGACGCCACTCCTCTAACGCCAATTTAATTGCGAGAAGTTCCCGATCACCGATGGCATAATTCCTCTCTGCCTGAGAAATTTTTTTGGAGAAGAACGCACATGGTTGGCGTCTCTTCTCAAAGATTTGAAGAAGCACAGCTCCCACCCCCATTGAGGAAGCGTCCACTTCAATAAAAAATGCATTCCCAGGATTTGGTCTCCTCAAGAGGGGGCCAGAAACAAAGGCCTGTTTCAGGTTGTGAAATGCAGAGACAGCTTCGGGAGGCCAGTCTCTGGCATTCACACCCTTCTTGGTCAAAGCGATAATAGGCGCGGCAATGGAAGAGTAATTCCTTATGAACTGCCTATAATAATTAGTGAAGCCAAGAAAGCGCTGTGTGGCCTTGAGGCTAGCAGGAAGAGGCCAGTTGGTGATAGCCAAGACCTTCCCAGGGTCCATACGAAGCCCCGAACATGAGACAAAGCACCCCAAAAACAGGACCTCAGAACATTCAAAGGAACATTTCTCCAGCTTGGCATAGAGATTGTTCTCTCTAAGACGTTGAAGTACAGTGCGGACATGGTTTCTGTGGACGAGCAGATTTTCAGAAAAGATCAGAATGTCATCCAGATAGATGACAACAAACTGGTACAGCAGATCTCTGAAGATTTCATTGACAAAGTTTTGAAACACGGCTGGAGCATTACACAGACCAAAAGGCATCACCAGATATTCGTAATGCCCGTCTCTAGTGTTAAATGCAGTCTTCCATTCGTCACCCTCCCGTATTCGAATGAGATTGTACGCGCCTCTGAGATCCAACTTGGTGAAAATGGAGGCACCCTTCAACCTATCGAATAGCTCAGATATTAAGGGTAAGGGGTATCGATTTTTAATAGTAACCGCATTTAAACCCCGATAATCGATGCAGGGTCTTAAGGTACCATCCTTTTTGGCAACAAAAAAGAACCCTGCCCCTGCAGGCGATGAGGATTTCCGGATGAACCCTCTCTCCAGATTCTCTGCTACATACTCCGACATGGCCTGGGTCTCTGGGATGGACAGAGGGTAGGTACGACCCCTGGGTAGAGTTGCTCCGGGGACAAGATCAATAGCACAGTCAAAAGACCTGTGGGGAGGAAGCACCTCAGCTGATTTTTTACAGAACACATCCCGGTAATCGCTGTATGCGGCGGGAAGATCAGAAGAAACAGAAGTGGCAGCAACCGGAAGACTCTCCTTGGGGGTCACCTTGAGAAGACACGACGAGAAACATGAGGAACCCCAGGCCAGGATCTGCCCAGAGACCCAGTCCACATGTGGAGAGTGGAGCTGTAGCCAAGGGAGGCCCAATACAACTGGGGTAGAGGCCTTGGGTAGAATAAGAAAGGATATCCACTCCTGGTGGAGAATCCCTACCGACATCCTAATGGGTAGCGTCTGGAAGCGAATAGGGCCCCCTGGGAGAACAGTGCCATCAATTGCCGAGACTACCAATGGGGTAGTGAGAGGTGAAAGGGTAAGCTTCATAGAAGAAGCAGTTCTCCAATCCATGAAATTGCCGGCAGCCCCGGAATCCAGGTATGCAAGGGTTGACTGAGGAGAAGTGCCTACATGAAGGGACACCGGCAAGAGCAGGCGAGAAGGTGATGTTTCTGGGTCCAATACTCCACCTTCCAAATGTATTAGACCCGAGCGTTTCCCGGACGAAGCGAGCAGGAGTCACGAAAATGACCCTTGCCCCCACAATAGAGGCACAAGCCCAGAGTTCTGCGCCTAGCACGTTCTTCGGGGGTTAGTCTGGTCCGGCCCAGCTGCATAGGTTCTTCAGCAGGTAGAGGATGCTCCACGGAATGAAGGGAGGGGAGCTCAGACTGGCTAGGACCCAGAGAGTGCTGGCGTCTTTTTTCTAAGGACCTCTCTTGAAAACGAATGTCGATCTGGTTGCATAATGAAATTACATCGTCCAGACCGACGGGAATGGCTCTTCCCGCTAATTCGTCTTTCACTCGGTCAGAGAGGCCATGTAAAAAGGTAGCGACCAGGGCCTCATTATTCCAGCTCAATTCAGCTGTGTGGATACGGAACTGAAGAGCATATTGCCCCACTGAACTAGATTCTTGGCGAAGACGTAAGACAGCACTAGCCGCTGAAGAAGCCCGAGCCGGCTCTTCGAAGATATTACGAAAGAGCTTCAAGAATTCGGACAGACTGGAAACCACCGGATCGTTCCTCTCCCACAGGGGGGCAGCCCAGGCCAAAGCTTCACCGGAGAGGAGGGAAATGATATAGGCTACCTTAGCCCGGTCAGATAGGAAGCTTTGAGGCTGAAGCTCAAAATGAATAGTGCATTGGCTGAGAAACCCCCTGCAGGCCTTGGAGTCCCCAGAGAAACGGAACGGAGCTGGCAATCTTAGTGAGTGTGAGGCTGCGACTGGTGCGATAGGTACAGCCGCTGGTTGTACTTGGGGTTGCGGATTCGGGGTTCCCAAGGAGACCTGAAGCTGCTCGAATCGAGAAGCCAGATCCTGGAGGAATCGCATCACCTGGGTCTGATTTGATTCCTGGGTCTCAAGTCTGCGAACTATGCCCTGCAATGGATCATCCGCGGGAAGCGGGATGTCAGCCGGGTTCATGGCTGATCAAACTGTCAGGGTCACCTGTGGCCAGGTGACAGATGCACACCGTAGGGGGACAGGAGTGCACCGCGAGGTAGTGAACCCTATGGCTGGCTTCTGTGGATAGGAAACTGGGTGGTTGTGGAAAGCGGGACCAGAGGAGCACAACCGGGATCCCAACGGAAGCGAGAGCCAAGATTCCCCAGGGCGCGGAGTCTAAGACCCAGCTGGTCTTCTCCAGGGCCTCTAGTGGTGAGGATGTTACGCTGCAGGCTGGGGCCAGGTCGCGGCCCCTGGAGTTTCCTAGCTCACGCCCCGTAGGATAAGGGGAAGCAGCAGCACACGATAGAGAGAACCGAATAACAAGCCGAAGGTCAGGGGCCACAAGCAGACAAGGATAACGAAGAACGAGCCGAAGGTCAAGGGTCACGAGCAGACAGGGATGGTCGGGGACAAGCCAATAACGTAACAGAGAGACAGACGTAGCACACGGCAGGCAGGAACCCAAACACACAATGCCTAACAAACACGTTGATCAGCAAAGCAGGCTTGCAGTGCACAGGTTAATATAGTGTTCAGTGATAGGGCCTGGGGTGGAGTCAGGCTGGGAGGAGATTATAAAGGAAGCCAGGTGAAGGAGGTCTGGTCTCTAGATGAACACATGAGGAGGAAGGTAAGATGGCAGACAGACATTAATGCATATCCATGACACTCCTGATCCCCAGCCTCCAAGGAAGAAACCAACCAAGGCTGCAGAGAAGGCTGGAGAGAAGGCTACAAGGAAGAGAAGAAAATAATGCCTGCTGTAGTACCACAGACTGGGGACATATAGGACTTATCTGCTGTGGCTCCTGACCTCTGGGAGCTCAAGACAAGATTGGGCTCATTTTTTGGGGGGATCTAATCTCTATTTTGGTTTGGACATCTTGTATGGTTGTTGTGGGGTCAAAGGGATGCACAAATGCAAGCAGGCTCTCCAGTGCTGCCTTCCACTTTAATTTGTTAATGTTCTGAAATAAAAAAAAATTGAGTGCCCTTTAAATACTTGACTATGTGATTTGTATTTCAAAAGAGAGCTTGCTAGGAAGCAGGCAGGGACATCTCAAATTATATTATTGTTATTATCAGGGGACACAAACCTCCCTGAGGCCAAATGAGACACATTTGGAAGGTTGTTGTGGTAACTTTACACAAGAATAATTTAAGCCAAAATACTTAAAAAAAGGCCAAAAAAAACAAACCAAAAATAATATAAAATTTAAAGAAAAAAGGAGAATTACCTTATTTTATTATTATTAGTATTATTTAGGAGGGAGGTGCGGCTTATAAATAATATTTTAAAATCATTAGAGCAATTTGGAATTACTTTAGAAACAAGTTTGGCATAAAACTCTCAATGTCAAAAGAAGAACGGAATGCGCTGCATTAAAACGATGCTATTAATTCCACCGTGACGAATGTGCCATCTCCATTTCCAACATTAGCTTTACCAAAACGAGCGCTCCCGTCTCATAGTTGCTTCTGAGCATGTGCGTTTTTTTTCACGTCGTGAAAGCATACACACTATCGTTTTTCACGTCGTTAAAAAAAACGACATGAAAAAGGACGTGAAAAAAGAGAGCATGTCCGGAATTTTTAATGGCCGTTTTTCACGTCGTTAAAAATGCTCTGGAGCCTACACACGATCATTTTTAATGGCCATTTTTAAAAATGGCATTTTTAACGGCATGAAAAACGATCGTGTGTACGGGGCATTAGAGTTGCATAGCATATTATACTTGTCTGCTTATTTGAACACTGTTTATTTATTGCAGGGCTCTGCACATGACATGTACACTACTGTTTTATTACTTACCCACTAATCTAAGTAAACGTATCAGGGTTAAGTATATTGGTGTCTGTGTTCTTTACTTTACAGAAGAGATAGGTAAAGGAAGTTTTAAAATATTACTGTGTTTTCTTGTCATAGGATTGTGCTGCTGTGAGTTACAGGCCTCACAATCCTATCATCCCCTACTAACTGTGCCAAGGGAGGTTAGAGCCGATTGCCAGGGGTTGACAGCGGTGCACTACAGGGCCCAGAAAAATCATACAGGCAGCCCTCTTAACTGGGGGTATCGCTACATAAAAAAAGGGGCCAAGATTTACAATCACTTTAAAGTGTTACTATACCCACAACAATAAAATCAGTCTGTATATGCAGTAAAGCATGCTTGTTATACTCACTGTGGAACCTAAGGGGTTAGTGGTCAGCATTGGGTAAATAGGCTGTTTTGATTCTGTCTCCTCTAATCCTCACCTTCATCCACTGACTCCAAAACAGGTCTGGATAAGACAGAGTTAGTGGAGTCAGGCTGCACATGCTCAGTTTGGTGTGTATTGCTAGAGTTTTTTTTCTTGGGAGAGTGCCTGTGATCAGCACAGAGCCAATCAGCACTGTCCAGACAGAGAGTAGGGGGTCATGGATCCTGATAGGACAGCCAGTGTTGTATGAAAACTCCTCCTACAAGCTTTAACCAGGCACTGATAGTAGTCACAAGACTGCTATATACTGCTGATGAGAAAAGGTATTTAGCAGTTTATATTTACTAAATATTTACTAAAATGATTGCATTTCCATGTTCTGTGTACTGTGGGAGACCAGATACAGTGAATGCAGGGTCCTGGGTTTAGTAACACTTAAAGTAATGACAAAGTTAATGATGATTAAACAGGCCCATAGCAGAAATGTAAAAACTGCTCTGGTCCATAGCGGTGAGAGGGTACATTTTTAGAAGATAAAATTACAAAACCATTTTTTGTTGCAAAATTCCCCTTTAATCCAGAGATTTCCCTCCTTATTACTTATTCCTGCCATTTGATGCCCTCTAATGGCAAGCATCATTCGGCCCACTTCCTATGAACCCAGGTCACCCTGGTTCCGCCCCAGCTTGGTCAATAAAAAGAGAAGACGTGCAGTGATGAGCTTCTTGTCAGCACATTTCTTTTTTTTCTCTTACTACTTCCCATCACATTCCAGCCCTGCTGCAGAGACTACAAGATGCTAATACCAGGCCAAATTCATTGCTTGGGTGCAAAAAATACATTTATTGTAGTATTAATGGTTGCAGAACTGAATTGTTGAGTAACATCGTTGCAGCTCTTCCAACCAAGTGGCAAAAGAATCAGAAACCAGAAGGAAGAATGGGAGATGATGGCAGCCCCCATGACCAATGGTAGCGCTGACAGTGCAACACTGGAGGGGATTACAAGCCAGGCAACACTACAAGGAATTTTTTTTGGTCTGCCCGGAGTTAGGCTCAGAGGTTTATTTGAGTTTGATGACATCCCTAATTTTTATTAGGAAAATCTGTTTAGGGGTGACATTTTTAATTTCCCTGTTTCTGTATAAATGTTCAATTTTAGTTAAAATGTGTGATGGAATAATAAATAGGATTAACTTATACGCAGTAGGTAATGGTACCACTTCTACTGCTGTGTGGTATTCTTAGACAAGCTAGGGATAACAACAAATCTAATTGCCGCAGCACAGTTGGGAGATAAGATTATAATATTAGAGGGAAGAGTTTCACCTAGGAAGTGGCTATTCAGCTGACAATTGAAGATACAAAGAGTAGGTGTCTGCAAAACAGTGATAGGATAATTGCTAGCTGCTCCATAAATAGATGGCTCTGATATATATATATATATATATATATATATATATATATATATATATATATACAGTATGTAGGTATGGTTGTGACTGTTCTACAGCAAATAGGCTCTGTCAGTTGTGAAGATTACATGTGGATGCTTGTTTTAAGTAACCGATGTTGCACTACTCTTTAGCTTTTGTGTGTTGTGACCAAGGAGCAGATTGTGTGACTGGGGTACAAACCTTTGTTGTGTGACTGGGGCACAAACCTTTATTGTGTGACTGGGGCACAAACCTTTATTGTGTGACTGAGGCACAAACTTTTGTTGTGTGACTGGGGCACAAACCTTTATTGTGTGACTGGGGCACAAACCTTTATTGTGTGACTGGGGCACAAACCTTTATTGTGTGACTGGGGCACAAACAGGGGAGGGCTGGCGGCCTTAGGCCCGGGGGGCAAGTCTAGTCAAGTGGCCCATTGAACCGCCGAATCAGCTCACCATCCATGGCCAACCTGTTTTTTCAATGCAGCCTCACCAGTGCAGCCAACTCCAGTGCCCATCAATGCAGCCTGATCACTGGGGCAGGTTACATGGGGTGTATGGGGGGAGATGGGGGGTCAGCTAGGGGTGTCAGGGTCTCTCACCTCAGCTCAGCAGGTCCTTGCACGCCACCGTCTCCTGGGGGGGTAACACTCCTGATCCTGGGGTCAAGTTGCACCCAGCCCTGCGTCCCGACTCCCTGGCACGCCCTGCCTCTGCCTGCTTCCAAGAATCCAGTTCCAGAGAGTTGTAGTTTTCTCTGCGCTGCTGTGTTTTCCACCCACCAGAAGCTTGAGTGCGGACTACAACTCCCGGAATGCAACAGCTAGTGGTCGGCCACCATGGCCATGCCCCCGGGCCCGACTTCCTAGACTAGAATAAAAAAGAAAATGGTAGCGGGCAGCGGCTGCCGGCCATTTTGAACATAAGTTAGGGCGGCCTGGGAGGCAATTGCCACCCTGCCCCCTGGCCCAGCCCTCCCCTGGGCACAATCCTTTATTGTGTGACTGGGGCACAAACCTTTATTGTGTGACTGGAGCACAAACTTTTGTTGTGTGACTGGGGCACAAACCTTTATTGTGTGACTGGGGCACAAACCTTTGTTGTGTGACTGGGGCACAAACCTTTATTGTGTGACTGGGGCACAAACCTTTATTGTGTGACTGGGGCACCAACCTTTGTTGTGTGACTGGGGCACAAACCTTTATTGTGTGACTGGGGCACAAACCTTTATTGTGTGACTGGGGCACAAACCTTTGTTGTGTGACTGGGGCACAAACCTTTATTGTGTGACTGGGGCACAAACCTTTATTGTGTGACTGGGGCACAAACCTTTGTTGTGTGACTGGGGCACAAACCTTTATTGTGTGACTGGGGCACAAACCTTTATTGTGTGACTGGGGCACAAACATTTGTTGTGTGACTGAGGCACAAAGCCTTATTGTGTGATTGGGGCACAAACCTTCATTGTGTGACTGGGGCACAAACCTTTGTTGTGTGACTGGGGCACAAACCTTTATTGTGTGATTTCGGCACAAACCTTTATTGTGTGACTGGGGCACAAACCTTTATTGTGTGACTGGGGCACAAACCTTTGTTGTGTGACTGGGGCACAAACCTTTGTTGTGTGACTGGGGCACAAACCTTTATTGGGTGACTGGGGCACAAACCTTTATTGTGTGACTGGGGCACAAACATTTGTTGTGTGACTGGGGCACAAACCTTTATTGTGTGACTGGGGCACAAACCTTTATGCCTCACACGGAAATTCCAATGCCATATTACCTGTCTGAGCCACCAAGTCCAACTTTTATCTATCTTGCTTAGCACAACCATAATAATCAAAGGATAATGCGAATTGCATTTAAAAACACACTTACATCCAGTACATAAATGAGAATCACGAGATGGTAGATATTTCTAATAATTCTAACATTTTCTTATATATCTAGGGATTAGGGAACTATATTTCTGAGACATCTGAGTTTTAAGTGTAGCTCCACTTTTGCAGTCAAATTTGGGGAAAATTTGCCATGTTCACACAGTATACCTAAAAATAAAAATAAATATATATATATATATATATATATATATATATATATATATATATATTAATATACATACACAGTATCTCACAAAACTGAGTACACCCTTCACATTTTTGTAAATATTTTATTATACCTTTTCATGTGACAACACTGAAGAAATTACACTTTGCTACAATGTAAAGTAGTGAGTGTACAGCTTGTATAACAGTGTAAATTTGCTGTCTCCTCAAAATAACTCAACACTACATCATTAATGTCTAACCTGCTGGCAACAAAAGTGAGTACACCCCTAAGTGAAAATGTCCAAATTGGGTCCAAAGTGTCAATATTTTGTGTGGCCACCATTATTTTCCAGCATTGCCTTAACCCTCCTGGACATGGCGTTCACCAGAGATTCACAAGTTGCCACTGGAGTCCTCTTCTACTTCTTCATGCCAAATTACTAGATCACTAAAACTACCCAAAAGCACCTCTCTCTCTGTCACCCCCTCTCTCTCCCATCTCCTCCCTCTCTCTCACCCCCCCCCCATCACATCACCCTCTCTTTTTTCCCTTCTCTCTCTCACCCCTCCTCTCCCCCCGCCTCTCTCTCTCCCACCTCATTCCTCTCTCTCTTTCTCTCTCCTCCCATATCTCTCTCACCCTTCCTCTTTCTCTCACCCCTCCACTCTCTCACTCCCTCATCTCTCTCTCTCTCTCACCCCCCTCTATATTTAATTTACGGTAATTTGTTTAATAATTTAATTTGTTTTAACAAACAATGGTTTGTATTTTCATTTTATTTATTTTCATAAAAAGGCCGACCAAAATCCTCAGCACCAGGCCCATGATGCTCTTAATCCAGCCCTGAGCATGGCGGAGTGACGTCTTTTGGGGGAGCAGAGGACTTGGTAAGTAAAAGTGCTTTTACTGTCCCTTGGACCAAATGAGCAGGTAATCCCTGCTATGCAGGTGCAGTCCCACTGCAAAGGATACTAGTTAGACAAAAGTGTGTGTACGCAGGGATAAATACTACGCTTTGGTTTGCTGTAAGTGTGGTATGCAATGCAAAAACCAACCAGCCAGTTTTTATATTTCATCAGCTTAATGTGGTTAAATAAATGGAAAACGATGAACGTTATGTTATGAGCATTTTTGTGGACTCAAATATTAATGATATAGAAAAGATGGCAATAAAGGCATGAAGATCAAAATGCTGATATATACAAGGTGAAAGTGATAAATAAATAAAAAAAAGAAGGATGATTGGTGGGGGGAGGAGTTATATTAAGCTGGTCCTTGTTGGACAATTCCACTATAGGTTGTTATGTCAACTCATTTCAAGTTTCTATGCTTACGTTGCTCTTGCTACTGCACATTATTTAGAACCCTTTCATACAGTACCCAGCTTTATGTTGGCTGGGATTAATACAATGACTGTGAAAACACATATTGCCACTGTATAAGGCCACATGGCAGTGTTGCATTCGTAAGACAAGCTGTCAAAAGAGATGATACATTAACAGTTTTGATTAGGGAAACCTGCACTATATTCAACAGTGCTCCCAGCAGCAGGCCTGGTTTCTCCTTACCATCTCATGTGCACTTCTAATTGTTTCATTAAAGGAGGATTTATGAGATCAAGCTAGGTCTTGGAATGCAAACGAGGGAGTAGCAGTATTACCTGCATAGCAGTGAGATGAAGCAGATGCTAATTGAGTCTTATCAGCAACTGGTACGTGATGGAACTATGTTTAATATGAAATTCTCTTGCTTTACATCCAACACATAGCCATAAACAGTGAAGAAAAAAGTTCAAAATGTGATGGATAAGGTATGGTTTGTGGTTTGTTCAAAATTCATTTTAGGTTTGTCAGTATTTGTAAGACTTAAAGTATACAGTTTACTTAAACAGTCTCTCAGTCACTTGCACAGTTCTGTTTTCTAGCTCCTCTTCCATAACGTCATCCATTGAAGTATATACTGCATATATTTTTTATTTTAACTGCATACATCATTACTATCACTATGTAATAACTCTTCAGCTTCAGCACACTAAAAACCTCCACCTTCAGCTAAACCTCCCAGATGCTTTTAAGTCTGCAACGTATGCTGAACTTGATGGTAATATTTCTCATGGGTGGTGGTAATGTAAAATAGTACTAAGAGATCTGGGAGCAATGGGAGGGGATCTGTAAATGGAATGGATAGCTTGCCTGGAGGTCAGCTTTGTGATGCTAGGTGATGACATTGTGAACATTTAACTACCAGATCCTGTTTTAGTCTATCAGAAGCAACCTCACAAAATCCCATGTATTCCCAAACCGCAGCAAAATGTGCTGCTCTTTAGCAGACATGTAAGCTGTGGTGCTATTAATTCTTAATTGCATGCCCTGTTTTGGAACACATGAAATCCCATGGTGCAACAGCGGTGCGATTTAAAAAAAAAATGTCTTGGAACTTCTTTACCTGCATTTCTGCAGGTAGGGCAGCCCATTAAAATTAATAGGCTGCCCTACCCATAGAATGCAGGTCGCACAAGTGTGAACCTAGCCCAAGGGGGAAATGGTAATACATTAAATGGGAACACCTTCCTACATATGTAAAAAAAATTAAAAATAAAACACAACAAAAATGTTTAGTAATTTTAACCAAAATATCATTAGATGTAATGGTGCACTGTGGAAAAGGTACACCCTTGTTCATAGAAGCTGGCATTGCCCCTTTACCAGAAATTACTTCTTGTAGGCATTTTAAATAACTGTCCACAGTCGCTGACATTGACTCTGTGAACTTTTTGACAACTCCTCCACGCAAAATTCCCTTATGTAGCACCCTGGTCCTAAACAGGGCTGCTAATAAATCTAGTTGTGCTAGGTGGTAACTAGCCTGGCTAATTGGTAGTTTTAATCCACTGATTTCTGTCCTAAGTCTAAGTTTATTTTGTAGTCTCTCTCTTTTCTGTCAATAGGTGGTACTGTTTACTGTGAATTCAGGTGATGGGTAAATAAGTTGTCTAAGCCAATCAGAAGGAGTTTCTTTGGCTGCTGTGCATGCAGGGATCGGCTATTTATTCGCCAGGAGTCAGGTGATCGGGGTTCTTCCTGCCCGGGGCTGTGGCCTGGGTGGGTGTGTGTCGAGTAACTCCTGGTTGCTAGACTTGAAGCCTGAGGCCTATCCAGGCGTCATACTGGCTTATAGGTCTACGTAAGGCCTATCCAGTAGTTCAGGGTTTTCGTAAAGGAGGAGCAGCAAAGGTTAAGCCTGAAGCCTGGGGCGGAACCATGCGTGTTAACGGCTCGGCCCGAGGGAAGCCTGATCATTGCCGGAGGTAAAGGAAAAGCAGTTGCCACAAAGGGACGACCACTCCTGTTACCAGAGGCAAGTTTGGAAGGAATGAAGTTCTGAAGGAGTACCAGAGCAGAGGCTTCACTAGCTGGGAACGGGGAAGTAAGTGGAAAAGCTTCCGTGGAGACTCATCCAGGAATACAGCAGATAGCTGTGAGTAAAGCTTGAAGGAGTACGGCTGGTAGCTGTAAGTAAAGCTTGAAGATAAGTACATTGGTTAGCTGTGGGTGAAGCTCGAAGGATCCAGCAGGTAGCTGAGATTCCAAGAAGTCTAGTGAGAGATGGCTAGCTGAGCTTAAGGATCTACAGGGGTATACTGTGAGTTAAACTGGAAGATCTACAGTAGGATACTGTGAGATAAGTTTTTGCTATAGAAGACAGTAGTTGCTACAATTTACAGATTGCTGCATTCAGCTTAAAGGCCCTTTGCTGTCTGCCTAGTTCTGTTTTTGTCAACTGAGTTTGCTAATTGCTATTCCATTTGCCTAAGGGTCTCCTGAGCCCGAGCCCTCTCTCCCACCGTTCCTGTTAAGAGAAATAAAACTCTTTGTTAATTTTTACAAAAAGTGACTGGTACCCAATCTTTCCACCTTGCACCACACCCACTATGCCTAGTAACCTGCACCCTAAGAAGGAATGTCAGTTCTCATTGGCTCTGGGGGTCACCATCAGGCCCTTTGAAGCCAGGGAGACTGCTACACTTAGGTGGTCAAAAACTTAGTTGATGCCAGACAGATATAATTTTTGCAATACCAGCTTCTAGGATTAAGGGTGTATTTCCTTTATTTGTTTAATTTCATATAAAGATTTAAAATTCCATGACACTAAAAACAGAGTGAATTTTTTTTTATGTATATCCTTTATATTAGTTTTTAATTTTTTACAGCCCTTAGGCCCTTTTCCCACTTATGTCTATTTATACCTGCCTACCTTAAGATCTAATCAGGCCCACAAAAAAAATGGGGGAGGACTCTGTATTCTTACGTTTAGGCAGAGCAGATTGCAGATAACCGGATGTAAATGGACAGTGTAGTCTTCCATAGAGCAGAACGGATCCCTTGTTGATCAAAACTGAGTCTGTCCTGTGTAAAAGAGGCCTTATAGTACCATTTTACTTATATGCACCAACATATATAAAAAAAAAAAAAAAAGAAACCTAATGTACATGCATATCTCATATAATACAGTTGTAGGGATCTACTGCCCTCTATTGTTAATTGTTAACATCACAGTTATATGTATAATTATGTACACCATTTCTTGCCCTTGATGACTGGGCTGTGAGACCCTGAAGGGTAAGGTGACCAGATTTTTAAAATGAAATCCGGGGACGTATTTTTTTTTTACTAGTAATGGCGGCAATCAGCGACTCTCTGCCCGTCGCCGCTGCTGCCCGCCTCACAGCCTGTCAAGTCTTAAGCCTCGTACACACGGTCGGACTTTTTGCTAACAAACTTAATTTTGAGCAAGTTTGACAAAAAATCTGACCGTGTGTATGCTCCATCGGACAAACCTTTTGGTTTTCGTCGGACAAATGTTCGGTCTGCAAACGGACAAACTTTTTGCCAACAAAAGTCCGATGGAGCAAAGTCCGACCTTGTGTACAGAAATCCATCGGACTTTTGTCCGATGGACAAAAAAAATAATGTTAAAATCAACCAACAATAGCAGAAGTTGACCAAAGGGTGGCGGTAAAAAGCAGAAAAGAGCAGAAAAACCACGTGATGTTGGAAAAGTTTTGGGAAAGTTTGCAGAAAAGTCCGAGCGTGTGTATGCTATGGGTGTGCCCGGCCAACTCCGTTCGGACAAAAATCCACGGTAAAGTCAGATGGAAGTCCGACCATGTGTACCAGGCTTAACTCTCCGGGCCCCGGCTACTACTGGTTGGGGAGCGGAGGAAGATCACTCCACCAGGGAAGGCAAGGAGATAAGCAGGCAGGCGGCTGGCCGGGACTTGAGCCAAGGCAGAAGACCATGCGAGCAGAGCTGAATGGGCATGCACCCGAAACTGAAGAAATATCCGCTTCGACCAGCACATGATCATCAGAAAGGGGCACAGATAATGGAAAAAAATACACCCCCTAAGCTGGTAAGAGCGGCAGAGCGGGGGTGTATAATTCCGAATTATTTTTTATTCTGCACTGACTGTCTTTGAAATTGCCCCAGCCCCTGTTCAAATCCAAACCAGGGACAAAACTGGGGACAGACTCGGTCCGGGGACAGTGTCCTCAATCCGGGGACTGTCCCCTGAAACTGGGGATGTCTGGTCACCCTACTGAAGGGGGAAGTGGAGAGAGACAGAAGGTCTCAGCCACATGTGTCCTGTCCATGCACCTAAACCCAAAGCTATAGGGGACTGTAAGTATTCCTATGATCTAATAGTTTAACTGCAGTTACTGAGTGTAAATCGAAATCCTTGTGACATAGTATTTTTTCCCTGTCTTTTGTTATTATTTCATATGCACAGTGCCAAATAGCTAGGTCTGTATGTGTAGGGGTCACCTTCCATTATATTGGTAGGTGAACCTACTAATTGCAAAAAAAATTGTTTATATACTACGCCTGTTATTCTAGTTAACTCTGTCTCTTCTGGTCTGGGATTCTATAGCTAGTTTAATTTAGGACTCGATAACCAGCATAGGCTAGAGCCAGGTTATTGCTTCCACTGGCCATGTTGGTATCATAGGCTTAGCAGGCTGGTCGCATGTCAGATTGAAAACTGTTAGGGAGGGACTTAACAATAGACTAGATAGGCGGACTCTGAGTCCCAGTGCCATGCAGTTCCTGCCAGAGAGGACTTCACTCCAGGTGGGTTGTACAACAGTTGTAGGATCCCCCCAACCACTGATCTTGTCTTCAGGTCTCTGACACAAACACAGTCATCATATCATCCTCAGGGTCCCCTGCAACTGGACTTTGCTACAACATTCATCTGGAGGTATCTCTATTAATAACAATTGTGACATTACGAAAGGCGAGGTGATTGATGGATGTTATGTTTCACCTTGCATGCGTTCATTTGCTGAGAACTAAGGTGGAATCCGGTCTGGGTTTTACCGCCACCTTGGCAGGGTTGGTTCCGGACCAGATTTCGCGGTCCACTTGTGTCCACCAAATAAAGCAAGACTGAAGCAAAGAATTGCTCTTGGCCTGGGACTCAGGAAGCCAAAAACCTGAGAGAGCTGCTTATGTGAAATTTGCTTTGTAAGAGAAAAGGTTTACATTATCTTTGTTTTGTGGGTGACTGGGAGAAGCCCTTCACCTGTTGAGTTAGGAACCTGCAATGTTCAGTTAGTGCCTGGATGGCAAGGATTTATTTTCTGTTTTTGTTTGTGTTCAAAGTAAAAAAAAGCGTTAAAATTCTAATTCGGCCAACCATCAGTTGTATACTTACCAAATACAGCCCTAATTTTAAAAAAAAAATTCCATCTCAAGATATTTTCATATTTACAAGTTAATTCTATACACCATCCACAGTAATTGCTAAAAAATTAAAGTACAAACTGATTTTTTCCCAGGCTGGGTAGTAATACAGCCATAAGCGTAATTTGCATATCTGCTATCACTGTTGTGACATAATTGACCATGCCCTGACCTGCATAGGTCACGCTCTTCATCCTTTTAGCCACCCTCACAATTCTTCTTTGAAACATTTCCAACTCATTAGGTAGTTTTCTTTTGCTTGAAAAAAAATCTCTGGAGTGCTAAAAAAAACTAAAGTATGTGTGGGGTAGGATGGGTGATTGTCTAAAGAAAAGTGCTTGAACGGTATAATTAAGATGACATAAGACTGCAAAATTTATTAGAATTAGGTCAAAGCTAATATATTATCCGTCACAATATCACATTAAAGAAAGACGCATAAAACATTTTCTGTTTGATATTACAGTGCCTTGAAAAAGTATTTATATCCCTTGACATTTTCCACATTTTGTCATGTTACAACCAAAAATGTAAATGCATTTTATTGGAATTTTATGTGATAGACCAAGACAAAGTGGCAGATAATTGTGAAGTGGAAGGAAAATGATAAATGGTTTTCAATTTTTTTTACAAAAAAATATCTTAAAAGTGTGGCGTGCATTTGTATTCAGCCCCCTTTACTCTGATACCCCTAACTAAAATTGTGTGGAACCAATTGCCTTCAGAAGTCACCTAATTAGTAAATAAACACAGCTGTTCTGTGAAGCCCTCAGAGGTTTGTTAGATAACCTTAGTAAACAAACAGCATCATGAAGGCCAAGGAACACACCAGACATGTCAGGTATAAAGTTGTGGAGAAGTTAAAAGGAGGGTTAGGTTATAAAAAAATATCCCAAGCTTTGAACATCTCACGGAGCACTGTTCAATCCATCATCCGAAAGTGGAAAGAGTATGGCACAACTGCAAACCTACCAAGACATGGCCGTCCACCTAAACGGACAGGCCGGGCAAGGGGAGCATTAATCAGAGAAGCAGCCAAGAGGCCCATAGTAACTCTGGAGGAGCTGCAGAGATCCACAGCTCAGGTAGGAGAATCTGTCCACAGGACAACTATTAGTTGTGTACACCACAAATCTGGCCTTTATGGAAGAGTGGCAAGAAGAAAGCCATTGTTGAAAGAAAGCCATAACAAGTCCTGTTTGCAGTTTGCGAGAAGCCATGTGGGGGACACAGCAAACATGTGGAAGAAGGTGCCCTGGTCAGTTGAGCCCAAAATTTAACTTTTTGGCCTAAAAGCAAAACGCTATGTGTGGCAGAAAACGAACACTGCACATCACCCTGAACACACCATCCTAACCGTGAAACTTGGTGGTGGCAGCATATGTTGTGGGGATGCTTTTCCTCTGCAGGGACAGGGAAGCTGGTCAGGATTGATTGGAAGATGGATGGAACCAAATACAGGACAATCTTAGAAGAAAACCTGTTAGAGTCTGCAAAAGACTTGAGACTGGGGCGGAGGTTCACCTTCCAGCAGGACAACAACCCAAAACATACAGCCAAAGCTACAATGGAACGATTTCGATCAAAGCATATTCATGTGTTAGCATGGCCCAGTCAAAGTCCAGACCTCAATCCAATTAAGAATCTGTGGCAAGACTTGAAAATTGCTGTTCACAGACGCTCTCCATCCACTCTGACATGTTTTGAGCTATTTTTCAAAGAAGAATGGGAAAAAAATTCACTCTCTAGACGTGCAAAGCTGGTAGAGACATCCCCAAAAAGACTTGCAGCTGTAATAGCAGCGAAAGGTGGTTCTACAAAGTATTGATTTAGGGGGGCTGAATACAAATGCACGCCACACTTTTCACATAGATATTTGTAAAAAAAATTGAAAACCATTTTTATCATTTGCCTTCTACTTCACAATTATCTGCCACTTTGTGTTGGTCTATCACATAAAATCCCAATAAAATACATTTACGTTTTTGGTTATAACATGACAAATTATGTGTAAAATTTCAAGGGGTATTGATACTTTTTTAAGGCACTGTAAGTACCATATATTGCCCCTTTTTGTATTCTAACAAAACTGTCCAAGGGCAATTTCCATAGCTGATTAAAAAATATAACTGTTGTATTTGCCATATTTCCAAATTTAGATATGTTTGCAGTCAGTAATGATCTTTTGTTTATCCCTCAGAAAAAAAACTACACCATTCACATCCTCATAATTAAACATATTTATGGTGAATATTAGGTACATTAATGGATGATAGTTGTGCTAACACAAAACATTACATCTTGTATTCATGGTTATCTGGTTTCTAGGTATTTTTAGTGATTATGGTTTCAACAGTTAAGAGACTAGTCAAGCATGCCCATTAGAGTAATGTAGATGTTTGCCATTTGTCTGATGTAAGTGCCCACCAACAAATGCAGAATACTGTTGTCTGTTTCAAAAGAATCTTAACTTTTTCTGGATATAAAGAATGATGTCTGAAAGAAGAGTATTTCACAAATGAAAGGAATGTAACCTTTTGATCTGGCTCCTGGTACAAGCTATAGTTTGTATTGAAATTACACTATGCTTGGTATTCCATTGCTTCTGATAAGAGGAGTTACGATAAAGTTTGCCAGAATCTCTTGCAAAACACAAAACAAACAAAAAATACATTTTTTTTCAAGTGATTTAAACTATTATTGTTATAACAATTTTGTTAAAACTTTCAATTATGTATTCAAAAGTAAATATAAGCCGCACTCCAAAATGTACCTCTTTTTTTCTATTAAATTTTTCAAAAGATAAAAACTGCATACATTAATGTCTCCACCTGAAACCACCTTCCTTGACGCGTTTCACCACGGCTGGCTTGCAGGAAGCCAGCTGTGGTGAAACGCATCAAGAA
Source organism: Rana muscosa (assembly GCA_029206835.1). Taxonomy (NCBI): domain Eukaryota; kingdom Metazoa; phylum Chordata; class Amphibia; order Anura; family Ranidae; genus Rana; species Rana muscosa. The sequence goes on from CM055118.1 coordinate 622,212,038, forward strand.
AGGTGGTTCGGGTGAAGCCATTAAATTATGCATTTTTCATCTTTTGACAAATTAATTAGAAAGACGTTTTAGAGTGTGGCTTACATTTACTTTTGACTTAGTGGAAATGTGTAAATGGGCTGTGGTAGCCAGCACCTTTGTTGTCCATGTGGATTGAGTGGAGCCATAGGTTTGGGTATGTTTCTGTATCAAATATTTATTGTCCTGGAACCACAGTGGCAAGATATGAAAATATCTATCCTACCCAACTGTTGTTTTCTACGTCTTTGGGTCAGTTTAAAGTCCTCTGTTTCCTGGTCTGTTTAGGCCCGATACAGTTTGGTCTTTTGTGCTACCTCTTGGTCTAAACTTTGTTCTGCTTGTCTGATGTTCTGAAGAGAGACATGAAAGATGTGAGTATAATTTAATCAGATATTGGTTTTAAGAACAGATTGCAACAGTGCCCGAGCAACTAGTGCTGTTCTGGCCGTTTATTGAATCAATGTCACCCCATGTGTGTGTTGACTATTCATGACGGTGGAGGGCAGGGTGGAAGCTGTCCCTGTTGTGAGGAAACAGTGATTATCGCTAGTGGCTATAGCAACCCATAGCAATAATCACAAGAGAATCTGGCAGGCTGGTTGCACCCAAGTTGATCAATCGATCAACTTGGTATGTTCAGCCTGCCCATTAAAGGTTCATATCTTGTCCGGTTCTTTCTGAACCGGCCAACATTCAAAAAGTGTATGGCCGGCCTAAGTCTAAATGATTGTACAAACCATTGCTAGCATCAACCTTGGACTGATTTTGCACATTTTTCCTCCCCAATGTTTATCGGTTCAATTACAATAGCATCCAAAATACCCCTTGCTCATTACTGTCTCTAGTGGCCACCGGAAGAATATAACTGGGGACTATCACTTAGATTTTGGTTTCAAGTAAAATACAGATCTCACTACAGGGGTCTTGTGAAAAAATCAAAACTTTATGCCTTGCAGATGCCTGCCTTTAGCATAGTAGGCATGGAGCATCCATTGTTATTCCATGATTTTTTTATTTTATTTGGTGGTTACTCCTGGTAATATTTTAAAAAAAAGTAAGAAAATACTGTATGCAGTTCCAAATTTAAGGACAGAAAACAGTCACAATTACATCAATGCAACATTTTTTTTTTTTTTTGGTTTTGGATAGAGTAGGGTTTAGGGATGAGCCGAACACCCCCGGGTTCGGTTCGCACCAGAACCTTCGAACGGACCGAAAGTTCGCGCAAATTTTCGAACCCTATTCGTTATAATGGACGCGAACGTTCGAAATCAAAATTGCTAATTACAACGGCCAATATGCATGTTAATGTTATAAAACAGGTTTGGGGACCCGGGTCCTGCCCCAGGGGACATATATCAATGCAAAAAGAAATTTTAAAAACTAAAGTTTTTTCGGGAGCAGTCATTTTAATGATGCATAAAGTGAAAAAAAAAAAAGTGAAATTTTCCTTTAAATATGGTACCTGGGGGGTGTCTAAAGTATGCCTGTGAAGTGGCATGTGTTTCCCGTGTTTAGAACTGTCCTTGCACAAAATGACATTTGTAAAGGAAAAAAAGAAGCCATTTAAAACCACTTGCGGCTTTAATGTCATGTCTTGTCCTGGCCGCCATATGGCTGAAAATCCTTGAGAAAAATGGCATGGCTACCCCATCACCCCCCCCCCCACCCCAGCCCCTTTGGGTCTTGTATGGATACTAAGGGGGACCCCGCACCCAAAATAAAACCCTATACCTACAACCCTATATACTCTGAACAGCAGTATATAGGTGGTGCAAACAAGACATGGACTGTAGGTTTGTTCTTAAGTAGAATCTGAACAGGACATTATGAAGTGTAGCTACATCCCAAAAAAATCAATTTTTAAGCTTTTTGGAGAACATAGGGAGGACCCCTGTAACATTTGCTGTCTTTGCACATCTGTTCAGAACATGTCACCTCACTTTCCGTCCCAATGACAAATGTTTTTGGAAAAGTGGGGTTTTAATTGAAACAAGGATTGGTGATAAAGCATCAGTAGAGAGGAGATACCTTTTTCCCAAATTAAATCTAACAGGATAGAATTTTCCTTCCTAGGGGTAGATTTCCTCTCACTTCCTGTTTTCTCTTGCCGTTTGCAAGTAGGAGTCGTTTGTAAGTTGGATGTTTGAAAGTAGGGGACTCTGCAGAAATTTGCCCTATTAGATGTTGGTGTAGCCACAAGACTGGTGGGCACAGGAATGGGCCCTGCTGTGAGTTAATAGATCAAGATTTGTACTTGCATGCACCTGTTGAACCGGGCAGAAAAATTGGGCCTTTGGTGGTGGTGGTGGTGGTGGTGGACGGTGTTGCCACAAGACTGTAAGCCCTCACAGTTACTCTTGGTGGGTGCAGGAATGGGCCCTGCTGTGAGTTATTAGATCAAGATTTGTAATTGCATGCACCTGTTGAACAGGGCAGAAAAATTGGGCCTTTGGTGGTGGTGGTGGTGGACGGTGTTGCCACAAGACTGTAGGCCCTCATAGTTACTCTTGGTGGGCGCAGGAATGGGCCCTGCTGTGAACTATTAGATCAAGATTTGTAATTACACGCCCCTGTTAAACAGGGGCTGAAAAATTGTGCCTTAGGCATTGGTGCTGGTGCCACAACACTGCAACCCCTCACAGATACTGTACTTGGAGCACAGCAGTCACACCTGTTGCGAAGCATCTTTTTAAAAAATTGTAATTACACGCCCCTGTTATACAGGGGCTGAAAAATTGTGCCTTAGGCACTGGTGCTGGTGCCACAACACTGCAACCCCTCACAGATACTGTACTCTGAGCACAGCAATGAGACCTGTTGCAAAGCATTGCCTAAAAATTGTAATTACACGCCCCAACAGGGGCTGAAAAATTGTGCCTTAGGCACTGGTGCTGGTGCCACAACACTGCAACCCCTCACAGATACTGTACTCTGAGCACAGCAGTCACACCTGTTGCGAAGCATCTTTTTAAAAAATTGTAATTACACGCCCCTGTTATACAGGGGCTGAAAAATTGTGCCTTAGGCACTGGTGCTGGTGCCACAACACTGCAACCCCTCACAGATACTGTACTCTGAGCACAGCAATGAGACCTGTTGCAAAGCATTGCCTAAAAATTGTAATTACACGCCCCAACAGGGGCTGAAAAATTGTGCCTTAGGCACTGGTGCTGGTGCCACAACACTGCAACCCCTCACAGATACTGTACTCTGAGCACAGCAGTCACACCTGTTGCGAAGCATCTTTTTAAAAAATTGTAATTACACGCCCCTGTTATACAGGGGCTGAAAAATTGTGCCTTAGGCACTGGTGTGGTGGCATGGATCATTGAGGAGGAGGAAGAGGATAGTCAGTGAACATAACAGGACAGTCACTCAGCATCAGCATAAGCAGTCTTGAAGGGATGTGACATTATAAATTATTCCGTTATATCCGCTTCAGGTGTCTGGTAGCTGGTGGTGATCCAAGACTGATTCATTTTTATGAAGGTCAGTCGATCAACCGAGTCGGTGGACAGGCGCACCCTATGATCGGTGACAAATCCTCCAGCAGCACTGAATGTGCGTTCGGAAAGAACGCTGGATGCAGGACAGGCCAGTAGCTCAATTGCATACTGTGCAAGCTCTGGCCAGTGATCCATCCTCAGGACCCAGTAAGCCAGAGGATTTTCGGTGGGAAAGGTGTCCAAGTCTGACCTTGCCCCTAGGTATTCCTGCACCATGTATATCAGACGCTGGCGATGGTTGCTGGAACCGATCATACCTTGGGGCTGCGGACTAAAAAATTGTCTGAACGCATCGGTCAGACGTCCACCTTCCCCACCGCTCCTTCTGCTACTGACCGAAGCCTCAGCAACTCGTCGTCCAGGACCAGGAGTTTGTAACCTCCCAGTTTCTGGGAACGCGTTGCACAGACCTTTCTGCAAGGCCTCCCTGAGATGTCTCATCCTCTGCTCCCTCTGCGACGGCAAGATAAGGTCCGCAACCTTACCCTTGTACCGTGGATCAAGGAGAGTGGCCAGCCAGTAATGGTCACTCTCCTTGATCCGAAGAACACGAGGATCCTTCCGCAGGCTTTGCAGGATCAGGGAGGCCATGCAGCGTAGGTTAGCTGAGGCATTCGGTCCGGAGTCTTCTGGGTCACTGAGGATGACATGATCGCCAGCCACCTCCTCCCAGCCACGTACAAGTCCACTGGTTTGTTGGGACTGTACATCATCCCTAAAAGACTGCTGCTGCTGATGCTGAGTGCCAGGCTCCACCTCCATGCTCACACAATCCTCCTCCTCCTCCTCCTCCTCTTCCTGTGTGATGGGTGGGACAGAAGGAACATTGTCTGGATAAAGGGGGCCTTGAGAGACAAGGAAGTCCTCCTCTTCCTGCCTCTGTTCTGCCTCAAGTGCCCTGTCCATTATCCCACGCAGCGTATGCTCCAACAGGTGGACAAGAGGTACAGTGTCACTGATGCATGCACTGTCACTGCTCACCATCCTCGTGCCCTCCTCAAATGGTGAGAGGACAGTGCATGCATCCCTGATCATGCTCCACTGGCGTGGGGAGAAAAAGCCAAGCTCCCCTGACCCTGTCCTGGTGCCGTAGTCGCAAAGGTACTCATTGATGGCCCTCTGCTGCGTGTGCAGTCGCTGCAGCATGGCCAACGTTGAGTTCCACCTGGTGGGCATGTCACATATTAGGCGGTTCTTGGGCAGGTTCAGCTCCTTTTGCAGCTCAGTCAGCCGAGCACTGGCATTATAAGATCGGCGGAAATGCACACAGACTTTCCTGGCCTGCCTCAGGACATCCTGTAAGCCTGGGAACCTGCCCAAGAACCGCTGCACCACCAGGTTGAGGACGTGAGCCATACAGGGCACATGGGTGAGCTGCCCCTGTCGCAGGGCGGAGAGGAGGTTGGTGCCATTATCAGAAACGACCATTCCTGGCTTAAGCTGGCGTGGCGTCAACCACCTCTCGGCCTGCCCCTGCAGAGCTGCCAGAACCTCTGGCCCAGTGTGGCTCCTGTCTCCCAAACACACCAGCGCAAGCACGGCATGGCATCTTTTTGCCTGCGTACTCGCGTAGCCCCTTGTACGCCTACGGAGCACCGCTGGTTCCGAGGACAGAGCACTCGAAGAGGACATGGAGGAAGAAGAAGAGGAGGGGGTGGAGGAGAGAGGTGTGTCACAACCAGTAGTAGCATTTTGGAGGCGTGGTGGCGGAACAACCTCCAACACTACTGCACCTTGTCCTGCATCCCTCCCAGCTACCAATAGAGTGACCCAATGGGCCGTGAAAGAAAGATAATGTCCCTGTCCATGCCTGCTGGACCATGAGTCAGCGGTAATATGCACCTTACCGCTGACCGCCCTGTCCAGCGAGGCATGGACATTGCCTTCCACATGCCAGTAGAGAGACGGAATCGCCTTCCGTGAGAAAAAGTGGCGTTTGGGAACCTGCCACTGAGGAATCGCACATTGAACAAACTCACGGAAGGGGGCCGAGTCTATCAACTGAAAAGGCAGCAGTTGAAGTGCTAGCAATTTAGCCAAGCTAGCATTCAACCGCTGGGCATGTGGATGGCTGGGAGTATACTTCTTTCGACGGTCCAGCAGCTGGGGCAGGGAAATTTGCCTGCTACAATCGGACGTCGGTGTACTGCAAGTACTTGGTTGTGACACACCTAATTCTACACCTTCAGTCCTCTCAGAGCAGCTTTCAGAGAGGACTGAAGATATAGTGGGGATGGAGATCCCAGCTGATGAGGAGCAAGGAGAGGTCCGCTTTGTTCTTTGGTGTGGGTCTTTTATGTGTGCTTGCCAACGAGCTGCATGGCAGGTCGACATATGTCTGCTCATGCTTGTGGTGCCCAAGCGGCTGATGTTTTGGCCACGCGAGATACGCTTGAGACAAATATTGCAAATAGCAGTGGTGCGATCTGATGCACTCGTCTCAAAAAAGGCCCACACCAAAGAACTTTTGTGATAACGTGCAGAGGCAGCGCCCTGCACAGGCGGAGCTCTGCGGTGTGGTACAGTTGCTGTGCTGGCCTCTAGCTGGCCTCCAGGGGGCATCCTGCCTCGTTGGACATGTGACGCTGCATCCTCCTCCTCCTCCTCCTCTCTCCCTTCAGGCACCCACGTGGAGTCAGTGACCTCATCATCCCCTCCCTCTTCACCACTAGAGCAAACCTGGCAGTAAGCTGCAGCTGGTGGAACACTACTGCCAGATTGCTGTCCTTCAGCATCCCCTCTCTCTGCGCGCACACTACTGACTTCCTCAAGCTGGGTATCATCATCCGAGCCTTCGAATCGTTGGGCATCCTCCTGGAGCATGTACCCAACACTGTGCTCAAACAGTTCGGGGGACTCCTCAGGAGGACATGGTGGGTCTAGGGAAGGGGTGGCTGATGATGCCATTGAGTACGCGTTGGCAGCTGCTCTGCCAGTACCCTGAGCCTGGGTGAGAGAGGATGAGGAGGATGAGGAGGGCTTGGTCATCCATTCTACCAAGCCTTCGGCATGATGCGGCTCCACATGTCCAGCTGCCGAAAACAAAGACAAGCGTGTCCCATGGCCACGTGCTGATGACGATGCACGACCACGTCCACGGCCAGCACTGTTGTCTCTAGAAACAGAGCCTGCCTGCCCTGTGTTCTTGCCTCGGCACGCTCTGCCTCTCCTTGGCGGTCTTCCAGCCATTGTAGTCGGTAGTGTATATAGTATAAAAAATAGAACTCCTATGTGTGCTCACAACACACTGTAGGTCCTATGGGTGCTGACACTAACACACTATAGGTACTATGTGTGCTGCTGACAAGAAAATATAGGAGCTCTGTTTGCTGCCACTAACACACTAGAAGTCCTATGGGTGCTGCTGAGAAGAAAATATAGGAGCTCTGTTTGCTGCCACTAACACACTAGAAGTCCTATGGGTGCTGCTGAGAAGAAAATATAGGAGCTCTGTGTGATGCCACTAACACACTAGAAGTCCTATGGGTGCTGCTGAGAAGAAAATATAGGAGCTCTGTTTGCTGCCACTAACACACTAGAAGTCCTATGGGTGCTGCTGAGAAGAAAATATAGGAGCTCTGTTTGCTGCCACTAACACACTAGAAGTCCTATGGGTGCTGCTGAGAAGAAAATATAGGAGCTCTGTTTGCTGCCACTAACACACTAGAAGTCCTATGGGTGCTGCTGAGAAGAAAATATAGGAGCTCTGTGTGATGCCACTAACACACTAGAAGTCCTATGGGTGCTGCTGAGAAGAAAATATAGGAGCTCTGTTTGCTGCCACTAACACACTAGAAGTCCTATGGGTGCTGCTGAGAAGAAAATATAGGAGCTCTGTTTGCTGCCACTAACACACTAGAAGTCCTATGGGTGCTGCTGAGAAGAAAATATAGGAGCTCTGTTTGCTGCCACTAACACACTAGAAGTCCTATGGGTGCTGCTGAGAAGAAAATATAGGAGCTCTGTTTGCTGCCACTAACACACTAGAAGTCCTATGGGTGCTGCTGAGAAGAAAATATAGGAGCTCTGTGTGATGCCACTAACACACTAGAAGTCCTATGGGTGCTGCTGAGAAGAAAATATAGGAGCTCTGTTTGCTGCCACTAACACACTAGAAGTCCTATGGGTGCTGCTGAGAAGAAAATATAGGAGCTCTGTTTGCTGCCACTAACACACTAGAAGTCCTATGGGTGCTGCTGAGAAGAAAATATAGGAGCTCTGTTTGCTGCCACTAACACACTAGAAGTCCTATGGGTGCTGCTGAGAAGAAAATATAGGAGCTCTGTGTGATGCCACTAACACACTAGAAGTCCTATGGGTGCTGCTGAGAAGAAAATATAGGAGCTCTGTGTGATGCCACTAACACACTAGAAGTCCTATGGGTGCTGCTGAGAAGAAAATATAGGAGCTCTGTTTGCTGCCACTAACACACTAGAAGTCCTATGGGTGCTGCTGAGAAGAAAATATAGGAGCTCTGTTTGCTGCCACTAACACACTAGAAGTCCTATGGGTGCTGTTGGGGTGCAATGCTGTGCTAACAGCACTGCGGTTGGTACTACTGCAATACTGTACTAACAGTAAGCACGCACCAGACTAATCCCCAGCAGCAGCTAATAACACACTAACTGTGCAATCAGCAGCAATGAACGATCAATGACTTAGGTAGCAATGGTTTAGCAAAGAAATAGCCAATGGTTTAGCAAAGAAGAGCAAATCTTTCAGTATCAAGCAAAGACAGAATCAGCAGACTAATCTCTCCTAAAGCCGGAACTCATGTGACCGGGGCCGATGGCGTGGCGGCCTTTTAAATGGTGGGGCGTGTACTAAAGCCCCTGAGCTGTAATTGGCTACAGGCGTCCTGCCTGTAGCCAATTATTGCTCTCCGAGTTTCGGGCGCTGTGATTGGCCAAGCATGCGGGGTCACAGTGCATGCTTGGCCAATCATCAGCCAGCAATGCACTGCGCCGGCCGCGCCGGCCGCAATGCATTGCGGGGCCGCTCGCATCACACGAATGTGATGCGAACGGCCCAAATAGTTCTGGGCTCGACGAGCGAGCGAACGCCCGATGCTCGATTCGAACATGGGTTTGAATCGAGCACCGGGCCCATCCCTAGTAGGGTTACATTTTTTTGTAAATTTTTCATTGCTGCCTGTGTTCCTGCTGGCAAGATTAACCGCTCTGTTTGTCCTGGTTACCATTGTCGCTAAAACAGAAGTTGGGAAATCCAAACATTTTAAGTTATCATCAGAGTAGGAGGTGAGATAAAAATTCTGTGACATCTATCCAAAACTTTGAAGATCTTTCCCATATTTTCTTGTTGCGTCCCCAGGACAGGAAGTGAAGAGAAATTTCCCCAGTCGGACAGCAAAAAACAACTTGTGGAGATTTCACTTTTCTCTACTCTACTGTAACCTAAAACTGAAACAAATTTTGGTTTTACACATAGATTAAGGGTTAAGTCTGTGTTCAAATGAAATAGCCTCAACAATGACCCCTCCTACTATGGGAACACAGTTTGTTTGTCTAATCATGCATCACGGAGGTAAGCAGAATTAAAATGTCTCTTCAGCAATGCTCATGACATGGTGAATACTTATCAAAACAGAATAGATCTGCTGTAAGCAAAAAGTAGACATTTCTGCAACAGATGTGTCATATCCTTTTCAGGTACTGAACTAAGATCACTTGTTTATTGCTTTAAACTCTGTGGGATCAAAAAAAAACAAATTTAGGGAGTCTGGATGGGTTTCCATGAAGATTTAATTAAATCTGTCATGCTTAAGTGAATTGCGTGCCATATTTTCACACAACTATGTACAAGAACCGAATCAAATAGAAATGGTTTAATGTGGCAGTGGGGTTGATTTACTAAAGAAGCACAGAATGTTCATTTTTCAAAGTGTATGTTTACTGAACTTAAAGTGAAAAAAAACTTAAAGCGGAGTCCCACCCAGATTTTTTTTTTTTTAGGTCATTTGTTTTGCTGCACTGCATTAACCTCCCTGGCGGTATGATCCTGTCAGATTTTAGGTGCTGAAAGTGGTACAATTATTTTGCATGGAAATTTGGCGTTTTATATTGTAGGCCTGCAATTCTTAGGAATAACTCACTTAAATCTGTCCAAACCAGAGTCTAGTAGACATCCCGGGTATGATAAAGTTTGAAACACAAAATCATGAATTATAATATAATAAATAACTATAAATAATTATAACAAATAATAATATAATAATAATAACACTTATTCAATAATGTAATCAAATCAAAAACACTGAAATTTGCTCAGTTGCAGAATTGTCGCTGCCACTAGATTTAGTGTTTGATGACGAATTTCCCCACAAATCGCTATCGCTCAATTCTGCAAGTGATTCTAATTTATTATCGCTGTTTTCTAGCTGGTCTAAAACCACTTTTGACATAAAGGGACACTTTTTGGTTGCTATGGACAATCTCCAGTTTCCAGGCAGAAAAAAACTGTATTTATAATATAAAAGTGCATGCAGGGCACTGGACAGACCACTAGGGACAAAGGGGATGTGTAATTTTTTGATACAATACTGAAATCAGTAAGATTACAGTATACTGTATCTATACCATGTTTTTCACTTTTTGAATTTGGCGCCGAACTCCGTCCCCGTGCGTTGTAACGCCGCAGGGAACGGAGCTCGGCACTCAGCAGTGTGAATCGAGCGAGACACGGCTCGCACACACTGCAGGGAGACATCGCAGGATCCAGGGAACAAGGTAAGTAACTCTCCCTGGATACTGCGATGCAGCCCGAGTCTGGCTCGGGGTTACCGCTTTTGGTAGTAAAAACTCACCCCAAGCCTGACTCGGGATTACCGCTGTAGGGGTACAGTTGCTTCTAACCAGCCAGGCAGGTAAATGTGCAATGCAGGAAAAAGACTTCAGCGACCCCCGCTCAAATCTGGAGACATTAAATTGACACAGGAAAGCCTTTGCAATGTGCCCAAATGATGTCTGGTTTAATCAGCTTAACATCTCGGTATTTATGCAATTCTAGAAAACAAAACTGGGGATGGGAGGAGTTCACATGATACAAATTCAGGTTAATAATTTCCTATTAGCTAGTACGTGTTACAAAGTTCAGGTAATATTCTGCTGAAGAAACAAAGATCTTACATGGATGTGAATTTTAACATATGTGGCATAAATGTATACTTTCTGTGTTTACACAGTTGTGTAGAACTATAATTAACGTATCTTGAACGTATCTTGAACAAACATGAGCTAGGGCAAAGTCCATAGATATGGTATATTCCTAAATGACCATTAAAACCTTTACACAGAAATAAGTATATTTCAAAAAACCTTTTCTTTAACCCATGACATGGCGTTCTGAACTCAAAATGGAGGTTGTCATGCCATGTTCCCTTTACAATCCTCTCTTTGAGACAAAATATGTCTCACAGTTATATAATCTTTCTTCTATCATAATAATAGTTATGGCTGCACTTCTCAACCATGTCAGTATTCCTACTCCAGAACTTAGGTTTGCAAAAAGGATCCCATGTCTTGGCAATGTTTCTAGCTTCATCTTGTAATTTGCTTACTTCCTTTCGGTGTTGTGCAATTATATCATAATAATCTGGTACCTTAATACTAGTGTTATGAAACCAGGTACAACACTCATAATCTTCTGTGTTCTCACATAACCCAGTTAAAGCAGCACTCATGCTTTCTATGGCTAACTTGTGTAGTTCTAATCATGTTTTAATTGCTCTAGTTTCTATATTTAATTTAGTAATATCATCAGAATTATTTTCCATTATTTCATCAATGATTCCAGTGTAATTATTCAACCTTTTCATTAAGTCTATTTAGATAGATATATATGTATAGCTCAACATTATCAGACCCCTATGGCGGGGTCACTACCATATCTTCTCTACTTAGTATGATACCAGAGGGTCCACAGTACTACTTCACATCTATGTGGAGTAAAGCTCTTCTTAGGGTGTATGTGGATACATATCTTTACTCATTCATATCACCCATCATCTTGGCATCATACAAATCTGCTAATCTGACAATCTGATAACACTCTATCTCTTCCCTGGGGTCATCTTCCTCAGTACTAATTATTGTATTTCACATTTATGCTATTTAAAAGGTACAGCCATGAGAGGAATACTAACGGTGGAGGGGTGTAATTTGACTACATATCCAACATTTTCATATCCTGATTTCTGTGCATAGGCATATTTAAACTTCAATAATAACATTTTATCTGTGTTTAATTTCTGAGTTTTCATTTCTCTTGTGTCTGTCATATGTATTATTCATATTAATATCCTGTTGTGGAGTTTTAGAGGCTCCACAAATACTCTTTGTGTCCCAAATCTTCAGGATGATAAATACAGTTAGTTATCAGCCAAGTTGGCAAAAACACGATCAGGGCAGCCCAGCATAAGAGGCACAAGGCTTTCCCAGAAGTCCGTGGTGAAATAAGCAACGGCATTTTGTTCAGAGCCTTGACCAACTGCTTCACTCAATTTTCCTTGGCTTGCTTCTTAGGTGTTTGGTTCACCTTCTTCACACGACTGGCATAGATCCAGGCCTGTTGTGTTTCCACCCGAATGGCTGTGCGAGTCACTGCGATCACTGTGGTTGGGAGTCCAAGAGATACTCCTGCTTCTTGGTGCGGTTCAAAGGGTGTGTTGGTTCCTGTGAAGAAACAAGGAGAGGTGCGAGCAACATTCCTTTCAACTGGATCTAAAGTTTCAATACGTTTTTTACATATTCTTTCTGAATAAGATCTAGGTCCTCTCTTTCTAACATAAGTGGCTGTCTGGCCCATGGGGTGGGGAATGGCCTACCCATTAAAACTTCAAAAGGGGAGTATCCTGTCTTTTTAGAGGGTGTCATTCTTACCTCGGCTAGTACAGCTGGTAGGACCTTCTTCCAATTTGCATACGTACCTCCAGTGGCTTTCCTGATCTTATCTTTAATAGTTCTGTTCATCCTTTCCACTATACCTGAACTCTGGGGGTGGTAAGGAATATGAAACTTCCATTCTATTTTCAGTGTTTGGCCACAAATGCAGGACCATTATCGTAGTTGATCTGAAGTGGGCATCCCCATCTGGGAATGATTTCCTGTGTGAGAATTCTTACTACTGTTTGTGCGTCTTCCTTTGTTGTTACAAACACTTCTATCCATCTTGAGAACATGTCCACTATTACTAGCAAATATTCCTGTCTTTTACCTAGTTTGGGCATGTGTGTAAAATCAATTTGTAAATGAGTGTATGGTGTAGATGGATATATCAGATGTTCATGTTTTGCCTTGTGAGGGTTCCTGGGATTATTCCGAATGCATGTGATGCATCTGGAAACATATGCCTTACACAGAGAGGGAAGACCTGGAATGTAAAAATCCTTATCCAAAAGTTTACATGTGACTTTCCACCATCTGTGACCTATCCCATGGTATTGTGAAATAAAAATGGGTGCGCTGGCTACAGGGATACATGGTCTCCCCTCTTGGCAGACAAGGCCAGTTTCTGGGCTTGTCTGCACACCTATTGAGTTCCATTGTTGGATGTCTTTGTCTGTAGCATATGTTTGGAGTTCATGCAATGTTTTATCTAGGAGTGAGATTTCAGGTGAGAGCAATGGCATTTGAATGTCTGCTGGCTGTGTGGATGCTGCCTCTCTTGCTGCTTTGTCAGCTAAAGCATTTCCTTTGGCTATGTCATCCTGTTGCCCTGTATGTGTCCTACAGTGTAGTGTGGTTGCATGTCCTAGAGTGAATGATGTAGCCATTTCCACCACCATCGCACAGGATACCAAAGCTCTGAGACACGCCAGCATGCCCTGCACTGGCATAGGCACAACCCTTGGGGAAAAACGATAGGGCGCAGTTTGCCTTCCATGTTTTTGCGCTAGGACTCCCGTCATGGTTTTACAGTTGTCCCTAGCAAATAGGTAAAACCCTTTGCTATACTCAGAGGCCAAGACCAGGAGCTGTTATCATAGATGTTTTGAGGTATACGCAAGCATTGTACATTTCATCATTGCATTTTATACAATCTTGTATGTCAGTACCTGTGGTTTGTCTCAAGAGATTATCATAGTAGGAACAGTCAGGTAACTAATCATGCCAAGAAAGGACAGCATATCCTTCTTGGTCTGTGGGGGGGCTAGACCCACGGAGAGCCGCAGCTCATGACTGACTTTCCTTTCACCTTTTGTGAGTACAAAACCAAGGCATTCAACAGTTTCCTGACACCATTGAAGTTTCTTTTTGGAAACTTTATGACCATTATCTGCCAACCAATGTAGCAGATCCGAACCATTCTCTTTTCAAGCTACCTGGCTTGGGTTACATATCAATCAACATATTGGATTAGGACAGAACGATGGCAGGAAGTCCAGGACCGCAATGTGGCCTGGAGCACAACTGAGTAGACTACAAGGTCAACATAACCCATGACACCTTGTCATCTGGCAAAAAATGTTTTTTTAAAAAACAGAAAGCAAGGATTGGCTGTGTCTCCTCATCCACAAGGACGATAAAAAATACATTTGTTAAATCAATCACAGAAAAATACTCTGCATCGGGTGGTATGGAGGTAAGGAGTGATGGCACATCAGGCACTATAGGCGCACACCAGGTTATTTACAGCTCGAAGGTCTTGAACAAATCCATAACTGCCACCCTGCCCGACAATGGGCACTCACTGCTCTCTTTCCCATTACATTTAAACATCCTGCTGCTTCTTTCTGTATTAAAGTTTCCTGAAATTGGTCAATTGTCTGTGTGGTCCATTCAGATATCATCTGTTTGACCATCAAGGCGAACTGGGGTTTTAGATTATTCATATAAGTTTGAATAAACAAAGCTCCCACATCAGTAGCTGCAGCTAATCCAGCTTCTGTTGTCCAATTTTCATGAAACCTTTTCCAGAACTCAACTACAGATTCTTCTGACTTTTGTTTGCATGCTATGGCAGTAGGAAGGGAACTTTTATTTTTTTTAAATACTTTCATCATTTCAGCCACTAATTCCATCCACATGGTGTTACTACCTGCTACTGTGTTTAACCCATATGCTCCCGCATTACCAGTGTCAATAGTGTTTATACTTGGAACATTTGCCCAGCTCCAGGAACTGGTGTGTCCTATGATGCCATCAATGATAAGGCGCATGTCTTCCTGTGTGTAATTTCTACCCTTACATGCCTTTTTTAAGTAAGTTAAAGTACCTCCTGTGGAGGCAGTGGGTTTGGGGCAATGCTACACTATCCTGTCAATGTCCTCAACGTCTATTACTTTTTTCAATATTTAATTTCCAATGGTCATGAAAGGCGCTTGAAGGTTAGTGTTACTATATACAGTTCCACTCTTTGTTTTAGGGGGACTAAGTGTTTTACCCACTACAGCGTTTTCCTGTTCTTCCTCCTGCTCTTGGCCAGGTGGTGAAACTACACCTCCTATAGCTCCCTGATCTTCTTCTGGTTTAGCTACCTCGACTCTAGCTTCCTGTCCTTGCCTCTGTAGGCCGCTGTCTATCTTGTTGTGGAGCAGGAGGGATCTGCCGTTGTCTGATTTCATGATGTCGAGCCAGAAGATCAATATCTTCCTCTCTTAAACTCGGATAGACATGTACATATGAGGGTGGAGGATGACTGACTACTGGCAGAGGTGGAGCTGTTGGGTCAGGGACAACTCTCTTTTTATCGGCTTCTTCTCTATGTTTCTGGTCATAATCTACCTTACTTAAACATTTTGTGGGCTTTTTCTGCTTCTTTTTGTCCCTCTGAAACCAATATGGGGCATATTTTAACCAATTCTCTCCTCCCTTTTCCATATAATCCATATCCCATGTGAAATTCATCATTACTACTATCCCGGGGAAAGGGGTCTATACGGTGTATGGCTCTGGTCTATCCCACGAAATTTTAAACTCATGGGACTATAAATTCATAATCAGTACCACAAATTCTGGCTACAAAATCGTTACACGTTTCTCCTGGGTTGGGAAGAGGGGGAGGATATTCTTTACCTTGTTTCTGACCCATATTGACAGTGGGAGACGACTGTTTTACCACGCAGTCTTCTGATCCACACAACAAATTATTCTTAATACTTCTATTATCTTAACACTTCTATGCGACAGAAAGAAAAGCAAAGGTTTTGGGGTCACCGGAGTCTACCTCCTCATTAACCACTTCATATTCCTTGCCAAAAGGAATGTATCTATCATATTCCTTGCCAAAAGGAATGTATCTATATGCAGTACTGCTTATCTTTGTGGGTTTACCAAAAACCCTTCTGTGGATTTACCAAAAATCCAATATTAACCTCCTGGCATGGTTCTTATCCCCTACTAATTTATGGGTCTAAAAGCTTTAATCAGAGCTGAGGCAAGAAAATATTTAGTCAATAAAGACAAAAAGGATTCTTACCACAGATGATTTGCTTATCCCGGACACGAGAGCCCCCAGTTGTAGGGGTACAGTTGCTTCTAACCAGCCAGGCAGGTAAAGGTGCAATGCAGGAAAAAGACTTCAGTGACCCTCGCTCAGATCTGGAGACATTAAATTGACACAGGAAAGCCTTTGCAATGTACCCAAATGATGTCTGGTTTAATCAGCTTAACATCTCGGTATTTATGCAATTCTAGAAAACAAAACTGGGGATGGGAGGAGTTCACATGACACACATTCAGGTTAATAATTTCCTATTAGCTAGTACGTGTTACAAAGTTCAGGTAATATTCTGCTGAAGAAACAAAGATCTTACATGGATGTGAATTTTAACATATGTGGCATAAATGTATACTTTCTGTGTTTACACAGTTGTGTAGAACTATAATTAACGTATCTTGAACAAACATGAGCTAGGGCAAAGTCCATAGATATGGTATATTCCTAAATGACCATTAAAACCTTTACACATGTAGCGATACCCTCAGCTTAAGCGGGCCGCAAGGTTCTGAGTACAGCTCTCCAACCCACCGGCAATCGGCTCTACCCACTCTGGCACAGCTAGTCTAAAGGATACACACATATATCCTTATACTTTAAGAGAGAGATTCAAACATAGAACAGTAATAAAGGGATAACGGATTTTACTTCTTGTTATGCAAAGAAAACACACAGCAATGACAATATGATTTTCAACTTGTATGCAGAGCCCTGCAATGACAGTCACATTACACCATAAGAATAAAGGGGGGGGGTAAAGGAACGCCACGTGGGGCGACCGTTAACTAGGTACCCTATGGTACAACAGCTAAATGTATACCTAACGGATCAGGCCTGATCCCTTACTCTAAAACTTAGTCCTGTAAGAATAATGGTTTCTTCACCGGCTTGCTGTAGAGGTGGTGCACATAAGAATAATAAACACTTTGTAATCCAACAGGGAGAACCTGAACAACTGACCGTACTTCACTAGAGATCCTCTGGATCAGTCCTGCTGCGGATCTCCAGTGAGAGTCTTAAAGTGAGGTGGTAGGCTTCGGCAGTCTATAGGCACAGTACTATAAACAGGTTATTGGATGAGCTTTCGCTCAGCTCACCCTCCGGACGCGACCCGTCCGGGACTTCCACCGGCTGTGTCGTCACTCGCACACAGCGGTTGCTGCCATCGGGTCTCCCATCCAATCTAGGCTGCAGGCAGGAGATGTTGGATGCCACCCAGGCTCGCAAAGGGTGGAAGGCTCTTTGGTTCGCTCCACAGGCCCCAGGCTTCAGGCCTGGAACAGCACAGATCCGCACAGGTGTATCTCTCTCTGCCTCCCCGTGTCCAAAGAGAAAGAGCTAGGCCTCGCCCCCTCCTTATATTCCTTCCCCCCGACTCCCCTCTCTCTGGAATTTCCTGTCTCTGATTAAAGGGGAACACCCCGCTACACACTCCCCCCACTAAAACTATTTGGTCCCCAAAGATAAACATTTTAACAACATTTCTGAACCATTTTAGAGAGTGCGGAGTATGATGTTGGTACAGGGAATTGCCACCAAAACTCAGAGGTGGGATTCCCTGTCCTACAGGTCACACTGGCATGAGTGGCCTGCCTAACTGTGCCAGAGAGTGAGCTGGGGTTGCCCTCCACCAAATGAACAGTGGAAGGATTGGAGCACTCGTTACTTCTTCTAGCGGTGGTAACAGAGTCCTCTGAGCTCTTTCCCAATTGAGGGTAGGTTAACTTCATGGGAGGCCTCACGACTCTGCGAGCTCTCTGCTCCCTTGGGACTTCAGGCTCTGGTGCCACAGGCTCTGTTTCAGGAACACTCTCTGACATCGTCACTGGTTCTGGGGCCTCTGTCTCTTCTTCATCTGAGTACAGGCCCGGAATATCTTCCCAGCATTCAGGCACGCCACTGGATGGAATGAACTCTGTAGCTTCTGGGTTCAGGGTCCCATCCTGCATATCCTCAGTGGGTGGAAGGTCTATGGTGGGATTTTCCGGGGTTGGGGAAGGCCATAGCCACTCCAGTTCTCCTCTCCCATCTTCACTTGGTTGAGAAGCCTGTCCACCTCTAGATCGAGAGGTCTGAGACCGAGTGTTGGGTCTGGGAGTATCCAAGATGGAAACAGATTCCGGTAGGTTCCTCACTGGAGGTATCCTGACTGCTTCTTTAAGCGGGAGTAAGTGGTTTCTGTGCCAGGTCTTCAAGGGTCCCACTCTCCCCTCTGGCTTTAACTTGTACACCGGTAGTCCAGGGAGTTTCCTACAAATAACGTAAGGCTCAGACCTCCACCTATCAGCAAGTTTGTGCTTCCCTGGGATCCCTAGGTTGCGTAGCAGAACACGGTCTCCAGGCTGCAGGTCTTGCACTCGAACCTTCAAATCATAGTTCCTTTTATTTCGGGCCCCTCTCTGGTCTGAGGCCGCTTGGGCTTGTTCATAGGCCGCTTTCAAATTATACCTAAGTCTGTCTACATATCCTTTGTGGGAGGTAGCAGAGGTATAGTCTAGAGAAATGCCAAAGGCCAGATCCACTGGCAATCTTGCTTCTCTCCCAAACATGAGGCGGTAGGGAGAGTAACCCGTCACATCACTGGTGGTGCAATTGTAGGCATGCACCAAAGTGGATATGTGTTGACTCCAATGCTGCTTCTTCTCTGTCTCCAGAGTCCCAAGCATGTTTAGCAAAGTCCGGTTAAATCTCTCAGGCTGGGCATCTCCTTGTGGATGATAAGGGGTAGTCCTGGTCTTTTCCACTCCCAGGGAGTCCAGTAGGTTCCGGATCAGGCGACTCTCAAAGTCCCTTCCTTGGTCGGAGTGGATTCTCTGTGGTAATCCATAGTGGACGAAGTATTTTTCTACAAGCACCTTAGCTACAGTGGAAGCCTTCTGGTCTCGGGTGGGGAACGCCTGTGCATAACAGGTGAAATGATCGGTTACCACCAGAACATTTCCCAATCCACTCAAATCGGGTTAGAGGCAGAGAAAGTCAATGCATACCAGATCCATTGGGCCTTGACTCTGTAGGTGGCCCATTGGGGCAGCTTGATGGGGTAGAGTCTTCCTCTGGATGCATCGTGCACAGGAGTGGCAATACTCCTCCACTTCAGCCCTCATACAGGGCCAATAGAACCGGCTTCTGACAAGTTGGAAAGTTCTTTCAGCTCCCAGGTGACCATGCTGGTCATGTAAGGCAACCAGCACAGTCTCTCGGTGCTTCTCTGGGAGAAACAACTGCCATTTATCCTCGGGGTCATCAGAGGGGCCCCTTCGGTAGACCACTCCCTGATGGACCTGCAGCTTGTCTAGCTCTCTCCTTAGCAGACGAGCCTCCTTGGAGGGGTGATGTCGAAGTTTCTCTGGACTCTCATTTTCCAATGCTTCAAAGACCAATCTCCCCATGGGGTCTTCCAATTGGTCGCACCTCAGTTCCTTCTTAGACAGCTTCGGTAAGCATTCCTCTTCAAGTTGAGTCACCCTGCAGTAGTGTTTTGGGACTCCCACTGTGGTAACTCCTATCTCCTCGGCTCTGGAGCCCCCTCTGGCTTGAAATTCAGCCCCTTGGCAAAGGGCTCGCACTCCGTCCGGTGCTACCTGAGTCCAGTCCTCCCAGTCATCAGCCATGGTATGAGATCTTCGGGACAGGGCATCTGCATCCCTATTTCCGGTCCCTGGTCTGTATTTAAGACTGAAGTTGAACCCAGATAATGCAGCCAGCCACCTGTGTCCTGTGGCATCCAACTTGGCAGTGGTGAATAGGTAAGTCAGAGGGTTGTTATCTGTTTTTACTGTAAACTCTGCCCCATAGAGGTAGTCTCTTAGTTTGTCCACCACTGCCCATTTGAGGGCCAAGAACTCCAACTTATGAGTGGGGTAGTTCTTCTCCGAGGGGGTCAGACTCCGACTCACATAGGCCACTGGTCGCAGTTGCTCTTCATACTCTTGGTAGAGCACTCCACCTAGGCCTTCATGACTAGCATCAACATGTAACTCGTATGGTCTGGTGGGATCAGCATAGGCCAATACTGGGGCTGTGGTGAGGCTCCTCTTCAGGGTTCTGAAGGCCTCTTCACACCTGGGGGTCCACTGATCTTGAACCGACTCCCCGGGTCTTCTGGGTCCCAAGCCATCCTCTTCCCCTTCAGTCTTGAGCAGTTCATTTAGGGGCTTGGCAATACGGGCAAACCCATCCACAAACCTCCTATAGTAGGAGCAGAAGCCCAGGAAAGATCTAAGTTCGGTGACTGTTGTGGGTCTTGGCCAGGAGGTAACTGCCTCCAACTTCTCAGGATCAGTAGCCACCCCCTTTTCAGACACTATGTGTCCCAGATAGTTCACCGAAGACTGGTAGAACCGACACTTCTCGGGGGAAAGCTTTAGTCCCTCTTCACTAAGCCTTCTCAACACTTTCTCCAATCGGGCCTCATGTTCCTCCAAAGTTCTCCCGAAGACAATGACATCGTCCAGGTACACGAGGACTTCTATGAGGTTCATATCTCCGACAGTCTTCTCCATGAGACGTTGAAAAGTAGCTGGGGCCCCAGATAGGCCCTGAGGCATTCTGTTAAACTCAAAGAATCCCACAGGAGTTATGAAAGCGGTCTTTTCTCTATCCTCTGGGTGCATGGGGATTTGATAGTACCCGCTCTTGAGGTCCATCACGCTGAACCACTTGGCTCCAGACAAACTCTGTAAGGCGTCCTCTATCCTTGGCGTGGTGTACTGATCAGGGGTGGTCCTCCTGTTGAGAGTTCTGTAGTCAATGCAGAGCCTCAACGACCCATTCTTCTTCCTGACCACCACTATTGGAGAGGCATAGGGGCTTCTGGATTCTCGAATCACCCCAGTCTTTTTCAGTTCTGCAAGCTGCTCCCTCAGATCCTCCAGATCTGCCAGCGGAACCCGCCTGACTCTCTCCCTGAACGGTTTGTCTTCTTGCAGGCGGATGCGGTGGGTAGCACTCCTCGCACACCCCACATCGAACTCATCTTTGGAGAAAATCTTCTCCCATCTAGTCAGCTGAGCCTTGGCTCTCTCTTTCCAGGCTCCAGGTAAATTTGGGTTCTCCATGGAAAGTTTTTCCCAAACATCTCCTTCTTCACCCGTCCCCTTCACTTCTGACCAGCTGACTGGGACAGCAGGACTCACCTGTCCCAACAGCATCCGGGCAGGGATCTCTATGGCCCTTTCTGTAGAGTTCCTCACACTCACCGGGACTCTTCCCCTGGCTTTCTTCAGGGCCTTGATTGGAATCACTTCCGGTATCACTTCCAGGCCTGAGTGATCTTCCCTTGGGTCGGATTCCAGCATGACAAAGGGACCAGGCTGCTTCCAGGTGAGCTTCACAGTGGCCCTGAGGCAAGCCACCTGTCCGGGCTGCAGCACCACTCCTTCTCTCCCCAGTCTCCACACCTTCCCTATCCCCTCTCCTGGGGTCTTCTGCTCCAACACTAACCGTTGGTAAGCTGTCTTCAGCATGGGATGGATGTTTGGATCTTGATGGCTCCTCATCTTCACCAGGGGGGTCAGAAGTCTTCTCACTAGATCCGTATTGGTGCCTATGATGAGGGACATCTTGCTGGCCCCGGGTGGTCTAGGACACACAACTGCCAGGGTGTCGAACACTTCTGTCTTCCCAGCCACAGAGGGGTCGAATGTCAGCTTTATGGGCAGATAACCATTATAGGGGAACCTCTGCGTTCCCAGGCCCCATATCTCCAGCTCTTCTATCTTCTGTATAGGCAAATGGCTTAAGTGCCTATCGTAGAAGTCTCTGTACAACAAAGTCACTTGAGCTCCAGTGTCCAGGAGGGCCTTCGTATATACTTCTTCCACCTGGATAGATACAGTGGGGGACGGGCCGACCAATTCTTCTGGGTACGGCCGGGTTGAGGTCACTTTCTTCTGAGGACTTGTCTTCATCCAGTTTGTTTTTGACTTTATTCTCTCTTGAGCCAGGTATGCATTGACCTTCCCCACCCTAATGGGAGTACAAACCCGCTGAGGGATGTTATTGTCTCTTGGTTGTAGACATTCCTTCTTGGGAGTGCTAAATTTCTTCTGAGGGGTCTTGTCCCCTCTCTCTGGTGTGTATCTTGGTTGAGAGACCCTAGATTCCTTCTGAGGGGTCTTGTCCCCTCTCTTTTGCTTCCTTCCATTCAGTTTGGAGCTCACTGAAAGAGATGGGCACCCGGTTGACTCCCTCACCGGGGCCCTCTGGAGCTTCCCGCCGGCTGGCGATTATCCATTTTCTTCTTCTTGGGACTGGAACACCTACTGGCAAAGTGGCCACTGCCCCCGCAGTTGTAACATAGCATCTCTTCTCGGTCCTGTATGGAAGCTGGTTCTGAGGTATTCGGGAACAACTCCTTTCTTGGACTTGGTTTCTCTGCTCTTCTTTGATCTTTCTCCATCAAAGAGGTCAGCATCTCCAACACTTGGGACATTTGTGATTTCAAAGTGTCGACTTCTGCATCTCTTTCCGGGCTCTTGACTGAACTGACCAACACTGGTACAGGGGTGACACTCACTCTGGCCACCTGCTGATCTCTCTGCAGCGCCTCTTCGTCCCTAATAATTTTTATTAGATCAGAGTAGGTTAGTGACATTCCTCCTCCTGAGGTTTTCAGGTGCAGCCAGACTGGGTCTGAGCGCCGCGCTCCCCTCATGATCTGCTTCATTCGTGCTTCATCTGCATCTTTGGGCAGCATTCCCTTCTTCAGGACGATCTTGCATAACAGCCTGTTCAACCTTCTAACATACTCTGACAGTTTCTCATTCGGCTGCTGGAAAGTATGTTCAAATTGGTAGACCATCTCTGTCACCTTCTCCAGCTGTCCAAACTCTTCCTGCAGCATGGCCAGACAATCTTGAGCTGTACAGTTTGCATTTCCAAAACGGAAGCTCTTCACCGCTTCTGCCGCGGCACCTTTCAAACTTTCTAAAACTCGTTGTCTTTTCTGTGCTTCAGGCACCTCCCATGCCTCTACTGCTTGTAATGCCTGTTCCACCCAAGTGTCAAAATCTTCCTCCCCCGCAGGGACGGGGAGCTCCCCCGAGAATGTTTTTAGTCTCCGGTAGCTATTCTCTACGTGCACTGTGCTTGTCTTCTGACAGTTTGTTAGTAGATCCCCTAACGCCTTTATCAGTTCGGGTGATATGGCCGTGGCAGGTGCAGGCGTCACCGGAGGTGTCGCTCCGTCTTTCCTCTCTGGCGGGGTACGGGCCGTAACTTGCGGTGATCCCGTTGGTGATAGCTCTTTCTTAGTAGCGTACGCCAAACTATAAGATCTGTTATCCGGCATCCGCGCATATTTGCATTTACAAGCCTCTGGCTTCCCATCTGAATATTCCACTAGCGTATACTGGTGTGAGGTGTCTGGGTCTGACTTCATTAACCCTTCCACCGTTTCGGTCGACCATTCCTGACCCGGAATGTTAATGACCACTGACTGGCTTGGATCTGTCTTGGCTACTTCACACCACGTTCTGATGTATTTCGGGTCCATGCCGGTAAGTCTTGGCGGGCTCTCACCGCTGTCTCAGTAATCCCGGATTTACGAGCCCCCACGTGTAGCGATACCCTCAGCTTAAGCGGGCCGCAAGGTTTGATTTGGGCCCTGAGTACAGCTCTCCAACCCACCGGCAATCGGCTCTACCCACTCTGGCACAGCTAGTCTAAAGGATACACACATATATCCTTATACTTTAAGAGAGAGATTCAAACATAGAACAGTAATAAAGGGATAACGGATTTTACTTCTTGTTATGCAAAGAAAACACACAGCAATGACAATATGATTTTCAACTTGTATGCAGAGCCCTGCAATGACAGTCACATTACACCATAAGAATAAAGGGGGGGGGTAAAGGAACGCCACGTGGGGCGACCGTTAACTAGGTACCCTATGGTACAACAGCTAAATGTATACCTAACGGATCAGGCCTGATCCCTTACTCTAAAACTTAGTCCTGTAAGAATAATGGTTTCTTCACCGGCTTGCTGTAGAGGTGGTGCACATAAGAATAATAAACACTTTGTAATCCAACAGGGAGAACCTGAACAACTGACCGTACTTCACTAGAGATCCTCTGGATCAGTCCTGCTGCGGATCTCCAGTGAGAGTCTTAAAGTGAGGTGGTAGGCTTCGGCAGTCTATAGGCACAGTACTATAAACAGGTTATTGGATGAGCTTTCGCTCAGCTCACCCTCCGGACGCGACCCGTCCGGGACTTCCACCGGCTGTGTCGTCACTCGCACACAGCGGTTGCTGCCATCGGGTCTCCCATCCAATCTAGGCTGCAGGCAGGAGATGTTGGATGCCACCCAGGCTCGCAAAGGGTGGAAGGCTCTTTGGTTCGCTCCACAGGCCCCAGGCTTCAGGCCTGGAACAGCACAGATCCACACAGGTGTATCTCTCTCTGCCTCCCCGTGTCCAAAGAGAAAGAGCTAGGCCTCGCCCCCTCCTTATATTCCTTCCCCCCGACTCCCCTCTCTCTGGAATTTCCTGTCTCTGATTAAAGGGGAACACCCCGCTACACACAGAAATAAGTATATTTCAAAAAACCTTTTCTTTAACCCATGACATGGCGTCCTGAACTCAAAATGGAGGTTGTCATGCCATGTTCCCTTTACAACCGCCAGGGAGGTTAAATACTTTAATGCATGTGATTAATAAAATCGCTGTTTGATTCCCGGTTTTTTAATTAATTTCCTCATTCCAGAGCGCTTCCATCTTCACTGTAGGCATGTGAAGCCCACTATGAGTCTGTTCCAGGATAAGGTGCAGCTGGCTACCCAGCATGCACCTCCCGATCTCACACGTGTGCAGCACAGGAAGAATATCTTGTTGCCATAACAACGGGCGGCGACGGAGGAAGTGCCTGCCCCGTTGTTATGTCAATGAAAATAATCTATCTACACCATGCGATCCCCACTGACTCCTAGGAACGATGACAAACATCTCCCAGGAGCCAAGGCGCGGCTGGATATGACATACGGCGCCACGACCGAGAAGAGGCAGATTACAAGGGACACCCTAGCAACAAGGCACACACAGTAAGTAAAAAAATAAAAAAAAACATGCCAAATGTTGTTAGAATTGCAGCAAGAGACTCAAATCATGTTCAAAATATGGGTGGAACTCCGCTTTAACTATAACTATTGTTAAAATTGTTCCCACCCCCTCCTCCTACCTATACTGCCTAACCTGTATAATAATATTATTATTATTTCAGGTACTTATATAGTGCCATAAATTTTAAGCAGCGCTTTACATATATGTAGCGGGTATGTGCTTTTCTGTTTGAATTTGGTGGGGAAACTGTGAGGTATGGTTCCCTGGGGCCCACCGGGTGGTGCTGTCACTTTGGGCCCGGGGTTGAGCCATCGTTGCAGTGTCGTACCTCTTTTGGCCTCTCTCGGCGGGTGTATGGTGGGGCGGGGAACCCGCCGTGCTTGCTGGGAGAGGGTATAAAGGGGGCGGCCATTTTTGGTGGCGGGAGTCGAGTCCCAGGCACCTTCAGCCTGAGGGCAGTGGTTCGTGTCGGTCCTGTAGGCGGCCTAGGCCTGGAGGACATTCGGAGGTCTGTTCCATCCCAGGCACCTTTAGCCTGGGGTGAGGTACTTGGATGTAGTTCTGGGACTGAGTGACCCGGACTAAGGCTCCGCGAGGGATGGACTTCCTAGGGGACCCCAGGAGTGGGTAACCGAATCCAGTGGCGTAAGGGACCGGAGGGGGTACTTACCTGAAGACCTGGTGCAGCAAATTGCCAGTGACGGGTGAGCCTCCGGAGACCGTCTGGAGGGATGTCTTCCTCGATTGGGAGCAGGAATCTACTTCTAGGAAGGAAGTAAGAGAGTTCATTGTGCCTGGGCCTACTCGCATCCACACCCCCTTTTCTGTTCTGTTCGTTGAGGGAGTCCAACTGATTGTGTTCACTTTTACATTTAAAAAGAATAAAGGAGTGTTGGACTTTATTGGTGTGGGGCTCATTTACTGGCAGACACTGTTCAAGAAACCAGGAGGAGGCTCCAGATGCAGAACACCGACCCAAAGGTAAAAGAGGATTGTCTCCCATTACATACACATCTGCAGTGGGAACATTGGCGTGGTGACCCCGCACTCTCTCCTCCAAGGTACCCCTAGACAAAAGCCAGAGACAGAAGAATTGATACTAGAGGGAGAGACTGGAGGCCGCTACATATACATTGTACATTCATATCAGTCCCTACCCTCAAGGAGCTTACAATCTAAGGTCCCTAACTCACATTCATATTAGGGCCAATTTAGACAGGATCTAATTAACCTACCAACATGTCTTTGGCGTATAAAAAAGCGTACTTACCTATTTTCTCAGCCTAAGGGAGCACTTGAGAACAGCTGTGATTTCCAGTAGTCGTAACATCACCCATATGCTCCCATGTCCAAGCTGTTATCGGTTCTCCCTCCTTTCTCTTGCAGGAGCCAATGACTGATGCAGCTGTGGGATCACATCAACGGACCTGAGCCAAAAAACAAGGTTATTACACAGATTAGGTGAGGGAGGGTGGGTGTACGAATAGTTATAGTTTGGGTTTTCCCCCACTTTTTAATAAATAGGGTATTCAAAGTATACAATGCAAAACTTTCTATTCTGGTATGATCACTTACAAAAACAACATTTTGGGACCAAACGTTTTCTTTAATGCATCTGTAAAGAGCAGACATAAAAGCAGTTACCGGTACACTGTCTACATGTTTTACTCTCTATTTTGACTGCATAATAGTTCATTTGTACTGGCATACAAAAAATGTATTTAGTTTTAGAAGTCAATATAACCAGTACTATTATGTTTTCAAAAAAATGATCTACAAACAATCTTCTTACAAAGATTATATCATAGTTATTATTGCCATGAATTATGTAAAACAACAGAGGGATGCCATGGCTGCTACCACATTTATAACTCAATGGGAACTACCAGCCCACAAAACAGGCCTATTGGTGTTAGCTGGCCTGACCATTAAAAGCTATTAGTCTTTTTCAATAGCAATGCGGAGAGTAACTAATGGCAACGATTCAGTATTTAGTCACACCAGAATAAGTTAAATTATTATTTGTTGCTAAAGACTACTACATGCAAGAATTGCCACATTGTCCCTTAAAGTCGCTGTAGGAGCGGTGTATACACCGCTCCTACAGCGCCTCAAAGATGTGACTAGCAGGACTTTTTTTACCGTCCTGCCAGCGCACTGCTCCAGTGTGAAAGCCCTCGGCTTTCAAACTGGAGTGAAAGGAGAGGCTCTTGCAGGCGCTATTTTTAGCGCTATAGCGCCTGAAAAGCGCCTCAGTGTGAAAGTAGCCTTAAAGTGATTGTAAACGATCACCTTGTAAAACAATCCATTCAGTTTAAAATAGAAATGAAAGGCAAAACAAATGTGTATAGATATAAAAAATCATTATAAATACCTTTTTTATAAGTGATCACATTCCTTCTGTTCCCTTTGTTCTCAGCTGCATAAGAGATGCGGGGAGGAAAAGCAACAGAACACTGAGCTTCCCAGTGAATGATTGTGCAGGGGAGGCATGTCAGGACAAGTCTGATCATTGGAGGAGAGCATACTGAGTTCCCAGCATGGCTAGAGAACTGATCACGGTGTGCTCTTCTGCTTAGTGTGGTGGTAAATTTTTAATAATAAAGCAAGGGGAATGGCAGGAACACCAGGGATTTCACTGATAGGAAGCAATACGAAGAGAACAGGATACTTTTTCATACAAGTACATGGTACATCAGGCACATATCAGGAATATGAAATGTTGGGGTAACAATCACTTTAAGGCAAGAATGTGTACGGTTACAAATATTATTGCTTAATGAAGCAGCTACATTAGCATGCTTTTGCCTTTTTACATAAAATATCTTGTTATTAATGTGAAACAACCAGGGTATATGAGTGACAGCTGTGCTTTTAGTAAATACAAAGATGAGTGGATTAAAACAGCTTCCTTAGTGAGGATAGGTCACAAAACCCACCATCTGCTAGAAAGGCAAATCTTTGCAAACAAATAGATGATCTTTTAAAATTTCTTAGGAATGATTAGAACTGAATATATATTTACAATAAGTAGTAAATTACATGGGCTTGCCTGTGTTATATTGTATTTTATATACTAATAAATTTACTTTTGTAATAAATATATAAAAAAAGAAAGATCACTAAAGTCTAACTGGAAAAATATTTATAGGGAGATTTTATATTACATTTGGTTTATGAATATAGAAATATATTGTACATTGTGTTGACATACAACTATTGATATAGGAATGACCATTTGTTTTTCTCTAAATTCTTATTGCTAAATAATATTACAAAGATTTATCATTTTTTGTAACAATTTATTTACTGCTATTTATTGGTTGAAAGGATATTGCATCTTACATTAATAACTGCAAAAAGCTGCAGCATAACTGCCAAAGTCATAACGTAAGAAATAAAAGCAGTGTGCTACAGTGCCTTGAAAAAGAATTCATACCCCCTGAAATTTTCCACATTTTGTCATGTTACAACCAAAAACGTAAATGTATTTTTATTCAGATTTAATGTGCTAGACCAACACAAAGTTGCACATAATATGTACCACTTTGTTTTGGTCTATCACATAAAAATCACAATAAAATACATTTATGGTTTTGGTCGTAACATGACAAAAGGTGAAAAATTTCACGAGGTATGAATACTTTTTCAAGGCACTGTATGTATTTATTTTATACTATCAGACACGCTATGAATCATATTCGTACATCAGACTGTTTACAAACTGACACCTTGGTTTATATGGAAATTGAATAGATTGAATTTTGTGTACATATGTTATTGTAAATGATAAGTATATATTTGGGAGAATTTCATTCAATCTTGTATGTCTTATTTTAACTTTAGTTGATATATTTTTAAATAATATTCTAATTTTGTGTCTAGGAGTTGTACAACGTAATATATTTATGAAAACAGTACACCATTATGCACCCACCTTATATCAGCCTTTCTCAACATTTTCAACGCAAAGGAACCCTTGAAATAACTTTCCGGTCTCAGGGAACCCCTGCTAAAAATTACTTTCCTTCAACATAATTTTTTTAGTGTTTTCAGTATTTAATATTTCTGTAGTCTGTTTTTTTTTTTTTTTCAAGGTACAGCAAAGTGTTGTTGTAATGTATTTTTGCATTGATACATGTCCCCTGGGGCAGGACCCGAGTCCCCAAACCCTTTTTAGGACAATAACTTGCATATTAGCCTTTAAAATTAGCACTTTTGATTCCGAACGTTCGAGTCCCATATACTTTAACGGGGTTCGATAGTTTGCGCGAACTTTCGGTCCGTTCGCAGGTTCTGGTGCGAACTGAACCGGGGGGGGTGTTCGGCTCATCCCTACTCAGTAATAATAACTGGCTTATTCTTCCTACATCCACCAGCCACTCTCCCATTAAAGTGCACACTGGATCTCACGTTGGTGGGGTATGCTAATGTCATCTAGGAGCACAATTTTACTAGATTTCAAAATTCAAAAACTTATGTAAGTATGTGTCCAAGGTTTGCCTTCAACATCTGGTGGTGTATGTAGCCTTCCCTGAACTGCACCACATTAATCATGTTATTTAATCTTCAATGTGTACATTTAGTTCCAAAATCATTTTCCTTTATTAAAAAAATCTAAAGCTTTCAAAGCTTTTAAAATATTAGCGAGCTACCAATATTGACTATTCTATACCTAGAGTTATGGTGGTATCCTAATGGCACCCTTTCTGAATGTGTACATGGATGGTTAGTGTAACGCCGAGTGCTCCGGGTGTCCCATCCAGCCCGGAGCACTCACGGCGTCGTCCCCTCTGCGGCGCTCCCGCCAGCCCCCCTGGCCGTGGGCGCTGCTCCGCTCTCCTCTCCACTTACCTTCCTCTTCCTGCTTCCTCCCGGCGCGCGCGGCCCCGCTGTGTTCTAGGGCACGCGCGCGCCGGTCTTCTAAAATTTAAAGGGCCAATGCACCATTGATTGGTGCCCGGTCCAATTACGGTTCCACTACCCAAAACCTATTTAAACCCACTTCCCCTTCCTGTCCTTGCCGGATCTTGTTGTCCTAGTACCTTGCGGAAGTATTTTGAGTTTACCTTGCCTGTGTACCTGACCTTCTGCCTTTGTCTCTGACCACGAACCATTGCCGCCTGCCCTGACCTTTGCTACGTCTGACCTTGCCTCTGCCTAGTCCTTTTGTACCGCACCAGCCTCAGCCGCCAGAGAGGTGGAGTCGCTACTGGGGGACACGACCTGGTTGCTACCGCCGCAGCAAGTCCATCCTGCCTTGCGGCGGGCTCTGGTGAAAACCGGTAGCTGCTTAGAACCGGTCCCTCGGTGTGATTCGTACCATCCCCTCTCTGGTACAGTGGATCCACCTCCTGCCTCCTCTATAGTCGCCTGCCCGGCCCGTGACAGTAGATCCGGCCATGGATGCCGCTGAGGTGCCGCTGCCCAATCTCGCTGATCTCACTACCGTGGTTGCCCAGCAGTCGCAATTGATTGCCCAACAAGGACAGCAGCTGGCGCAGTTGACCGCCATGGTCCAGCAGCGTCTGCCGCGACAAGCTCCAGCATCTCCTCCTCTCCGAGCAGCCGCGTCTAGTTCAAAGATCCGCTTGTCTCTTCCGGAGAAATTTGACGGGGATTCTAAGATGTGCCAGGGATTCTTGTCTCAATGTGCCCTGCATCTTGAAATGATGTCGGACCAGTTTTCCACAGAACGCTCTAAGGTGGCATTTGTGGTCTGTCTGTTGTCTGGGAAGGCCTTGGCCTGGGCCACGCCACTCTGGGACCGCAATGACCCTGCTACGGCCACCGTTCAGTCCTTCTTTGCTGAGGTTCGTAGCGTTTTTGAGGAACCAGCCCGAGCATCATCCGCTGAAACCGCCCTGCTTAACCTGGTCCAAGGAAACTCCTCTGTGGGCGAATATGCCATACAGTTCCGCACACTGGCCTCAGAGCTAGCCTGGAATAATGAGGCTCTCTGCGCAACCTTCAAGAAAGGCTTATCCAGCCACATCAAGGACTCTCTGGCCGCACGAGACATACCCTCCACCCTGACAGAGCTTATCCACTTAGCTACCCGCATTGACATCCGCTACGTTGAAAGACGCCAAGAGCTTCGCCTGGAGAAAGATCTTGTTCGTACCAGGCGTTATCCGCGCCTGGCTCCTCTCTTCCTGAATCCTACGCATCCTGATACCATGCCTCCTGTCGAGGAGGCCATGCAAGTCGACCGATCTCGTCTGACCCTGCAAGAAAGGTCTCGCCGTAGGAATGAGAACTTATGCCTCTATTGTGCGAGCTCTGAACATTTCCTAAAGGACTGCCCCATTCGTCCTCCACGTCTGGGAAACGCTCGCACCTAGTGAGCGTGGGAGAGGCGTTACTAGGTGTGAATTCTTCCTCTCCACGTCTGACTATTCCTGTGCGGATCTCTCCTTCTGCCGGCTCCCCCTTCTCTGCGGTGGCCTTCCTGGACTCCGGTTCTGCAGGAAACTTTATTGAAGCCTCCTTCATCAACAGGTTCAACATTCCTGTTATCCGTCTCATCAGACCCTTCTTCATTTCCTCCGTAAATGGAGAGAATCTGGATTGTACCGTGCGTTACCGCACCGAACCCCTGCTCATGTCCGTTGGGGTCCTTCACCAAGAAAAGATTGAATTCTTTGTTTTGCCGAACTGTACTTCTGACATCCTTCTTGGCCTACCCTGGTTCCAGCGTCATTCTCCTACCCTCGACTGGACCACGGGAGACATCAAATCCTGGGGCTATTCCTGCCACAAGCATTGTCTTAAGTCTATACCTACCAGTCGAATTCCCGTTTCTACTCCTTTGCCTGGCCTTCCCAAGGCCTATCAGGACTTTTCCGATGTTTTTTGCAAAAAACAGGCGGAGGTCTTACCTCCACATAGACCCTACGACTGCCCCATTGACTTGCTCCCAGGTACTACACCACCCCGTGGCAGAATTTACCCTCTCTCCTCTCCCAAAACCAAGGCCATGTCCGATTACATACAGGAGAACCTCAAGAGAGGGTTTATTAGGAAATCATCCTCCCCAGCCGGAGCGGGGTTCTTCTTCGTTACCAAGAAGGATGGTTCACTACGCCCTTGCATAGACTATCGTGGTCTTAATAAGATCACTGTTAAAAATCGCTACCCTCTGCCTCTCATCTCGGAGCTCTTTGACCGTCTGCGCAGAGCAAAGGTTTTTTCAAAATTAGACCTCAGGGGCGCTTATAACCTCATCAGAATCCGTAAAGGAGATGAATGGAAAACCGCATTTAACACCAGAGACGGCCACTTCGAATATCTCGTCATGCCTTTTGGACTTTGCAACGCCCCTGCAGTCTTTCAGGATTTTGTCAATGAAATCTTTCGGGACATACTATATACCTGTGTGGTTGTCTATCTTGACGACATCCTAATTTTCTCTACCAACCTTGAGGAACATCGGCTCCATGTCCGTCAAGTACTCCAGCGCCTCCGTGTAAATCATCTTTACGCTAAATTTGAAAAATGCCTTTTTGAGTGTAGCAGCCTTCCTTTCCTAGGTTATCTGGTTTCAGGACAAGGTCTTCAAATGGATCCTGACAAGCTTTCCGCAGTCTTAGATTGGCCACGTCCCTCTGGACTCCGTGCTATCCAGCGCTTCCTTGGATTCGCCAACTACTATCGCCAGTTCATACCCCACTTCTCCACCATCGTTGCACCGATAGTGGCGCTGACTAAGAAAAACGCGAATCCAAGGTCCTGGCCACCTCAGGCGGAAGAAGCCTTTACTCACCTAAAGACCGCCTTCTCTTCGGCACCTGTTCTATCTCGACCAGACCCCACTAAGCCGTTCTTCCTTGAAGTTGACGCCTCCTCGGTAGGAGCCGGAGCCGTTCTTCTTCAAAGAAATGCTAAAGGAGGAAACGTCACGTGTAGTTTTTTCTCTAAAACCTTCTCCCCTCCTGAAAAGAACTATTCCATAGGTGACCGTGAACTGTTGGCCATCAAGTTGGCATTAGAAGAGTGGAGACATCTCCTGGAAGGTTCTCTTCACCCCATCTCCATCTACACTGACCATAAGAATTTGTCCTACCTTCAGTCCGCTCAGCGCTTGAATCCTCGCCAGGCCAGGTGGTCATTGTTCTTTGCCCGGTTCAATTTTCAGATCCATTTTCGTCCCGCAGACAAGAATGTCAGGGCGGATGCCTTGTCCCGTTCCTCTGATGCCTCCGAAACCGGGAACCCCCCACAACACATCGTACCCCCTGAGTGCCTGATTTCCTCTGCTCCCGCTGCTCTGGTGCCAGTCCCTCCAGGAAAAACTTTCGTTCCTCCAGGCCTTCGTCTCCAGATACTTAGGTGGGGCCATTCCTCCCATCTAGCCGGCCATGCTGGGATCAAAAAATCCTTACAATTGTTGGCCAGACACTATTGGTGGCCTACCCAGGAAAGAGATATGACTGACTTTGTACGAGCCTGCACTATCTGTGCATGTGACAAAACTCCACGCCTGAAGCCTGCAGGTCTTCTTCCTCTACCGGTGCCTGAACTACCATGGTCCCACATTGCCATGGATTTCATCACGGACCTTCCGTTGTCTCATGGTAACACTGTCATCTGGGTGGTCGTTGACCGCTTTTCGAAAATGGCTCATTTTGTCCCTCTTCCTGGTCTGCCTACTGCACCTCAGTTGGCGAAGCACTTTTTTCTTCAAATTTTCCGTCTCCATGGCCTTCCCTCACATATCGTCTCGGATAGAGGCGTTCAATTTATCTCAAAATTTTGGAGAGCTCTCTGTACTCAACTTAAGATTAAATTGAATTTTTCTTCTGCTTATCACCCGCAATCCAATGGACAGGTGGAGAGAGTTAACCAGGTCCTTGGTGACTACTTATGACATTTTGTCTCCGCCCGTCAAGACGATTGGGTCGACCTATTGCCCTGGGCGGAATTCTCATACAATTTCAAGAACTCTGAATCGTCCTCCAAATCACCTTTCTTTGTGGTCTATGGCCGCCACCCTTTGCCCCCCCTCCCCATTCCCACTTCTTCTGGAGTTCCTGCCGTGGATGAATTAACCCGGGACTTTTCCTCTATCTGGAAAGAGACTCAAAACTCGCTATCTCTGGCCTCTGCCCGCATGAAGAGACATGCAGATAAAAAGAGAAGAATTCCCCCTGTCTATCTCCCTGGTGACAAAGTGTGGCTCTCCTCCAAATATGTTCGGTTTCGGGTACCTAGCTACAAGCTGGGCCCTCGTTACCTCGGACCTTATAAAGTCAAAAACCAAATCAATTCTGTCTCTTACAAACTCCATCTTCCTCCTTCTCTTCGCATCCCCAACTCTTTTCACGTGTCTCTCCTTAAACCCCTCATTCTTAACCGATTTTCCCCCAAGGTCACCGCTCCTGCTCCGGTCTCTGGTTCCTCCGATGTCTTTTCGGTGAAAGATATCCTCGCCTCCAAGGTCGTCCGAGGTAAAAAATTCTTTTTAGTTGATTGGGAGAACTGTGGTCCTGAAGAGAGATCCTGGGAGCCTGAGACCAACATTTTAGACAAAGAGCTCATCCGTAGTTTCTTGGGCTCCAAGAAAAGGGGGAGACCTAAGGGGGGGGGTACTGTAACGCCGAGTGCTCCGGGTGTCCCATCCAGCCCGGAGCACTCACGGCGTCGTCCCCTCTGCGGCGCTCCGGCCAGCCCCCCTGGCCGTGGGCGCTGCTCCGCTCTCCTCTCCACTTACCTTCCTCTTCCTGCTTCCTCCCGGCGCGCGCGGCCCCGCTGTGTTCTAGGGCGCGCGCGCGCCGGTCTTCTAAAATTTAAAGGGCCAGTGCACCATTGATTGGTGCCCGGTCCAATTACGGTTCCACTACCCAAAACCTATTTAAACCCACTTCCCCTTCCTGTCCTTGCCGGATCTTGTTGTCCTAGTACCTTGCGGAAGTATTTTGAGTTTACCTTGCCTGTGTACCTGACCTTCTGCCTTTGTCTCTGACCACGAACCATTGCCGCCTGCCCTGACCTTTGCTACGTCTGACCTTGCCTCTGCCTAGTCCTTTTGTACCGCACCAGCCTCAGCCGCCAGAGAGGTGGAGTCGCTACTGGGGGACACGACCTGGTTGCTACCGCCGCAGCAAGTCCATCCTGCCTTGCGGCGGGCTCTGGTGAAAACCGGTAGCTGCTTAGAACCGGTCCCTCGGTGTGATTCGTACCATCCCCTCTCTGGTACAGTGGATCCACCTCCTGCCTCCTCTATAGTCGCCTGCCCGGCCCGTGACAGTTAGGTCTATGTATCTTGTGTATTTCTATATTATTTTGCTGGTTGTAATTGTGAAATAAATAAAGAATGCCCAAAAATATTAGCGGGTAAGCTCCCAATTGTGCTCCATTGGTATGTTCCATACTTTTTACCATCAGAAAACCATCCTGAGAAATTATTTGCAGCCACTGCAGGAGCAAGTAGAAACAATCTTTTCTAAAAAAAAATTAAAAAAACAGCAATCGATTATGATATAGTGTTTTATTGAACGAAATAGAATTCACGTAGGGATTCGATTTACTTTAAAATAAGTTTTAAAAACTGACATTTTTTCGGGAGCAGTGATTTTAATGATGCATAAAGTGAAAAAAAAAAGTGAAATATTTGTTTAAATATCGTACCTGGGGGGTGTCTATAGTATGCCTGTGAAGTGGCACATGTTTCCCATGTTTAGAACTGTCCCTGCACAAAATGACATTTCTAAAGAAAAAAAAAGTCATTTAAAACTGCTAGCGGCTTTAACCACTTAAGAACCGGACCAATACGAACCATAATGACCAGAGGTGATTTCACAATTTGGCACTGCGCTACTTTAACTGGAAATTGTGCGGACATGCAATGTTGTACCCAAACAAAATTTGTGTCCTTTTCTACCCACAAATAGAGCTTTCTTTTAATGGTATTTGATTGCCTCTGCGATTTTTTTTTTTTGCGATATAAACAGAAAAATACCGAAAATTTTGAAAAAAAATATTTTCTACTTTTTGTTATAAGCAGAATCGAATAAACTCAATTTTAGTCATACATTTAGGCCAAAATGTATTCAGCCACATATCTTTAGTAAAAAAAAATGTCTATAAGCGTATATTTATTGGTTTGCACAAAAGTTATAGGGTCTACAAACTAGGGTACATTTTCTGGAATTTACACAGCTTTTAATTTATGACTGCCTATCTCATTTCTTGAGGTGCTAAAATGGCATGGCAGTACAAAACCCCCCCAAATGACCCAATTTTGGAAAGTAGACACCCCAAGGAAATTGTTGAGAGGCATGTTGAGCCCATTGAATATTTTTTTTTGTCCCAGGTGATTGAATAATGACAACAAAAAAAAATTACAAAAAGTTGTCACTAAATGATATATTGCTTACACATGCCATGGTTATTTGTGAAATTGCACCCCAAAATCCATTCTGCTGCTTCTCCTGAGTACGGGGATACCACATGTGTGGGACTTTTTAGGAGCCTAGCCGCGTACGGGACCCCGAAAACCAAGCACCGCCTTCAGGATTTCTAAGGGCGCAAATTTTTGATTTCACTCCTCACTACCTATCACAGTTTCGAAGGCCATAAAATGCCAAAATAGCACAAACCCCCCCAAATTACCCCATTTTGGAAAGTAGACACCCCAAGGAATTTGCTGAGAGGCCTGTTGAGCCCATTGAATATTTTTTTTTATCCCAAATGATTGAATAATGACAAAAAAAAAAATTACAAAAAGTTGTCACTAAATGATATATTGCTCACACATGCCATGGTTATTTGTGGAATTGCACCCCAAAATACATTTTGCTGCTTCTCCTAAGTACGGGGATACCACACGTGTGGGACTTTTTAGGAGCCTAGCCACGTACGGGACACCGAAAACCAAGCACCGCCTTCAGGATTTCTAAGGGCACAAATTTTTGATTTCACTCCTCACTACCTATCACAGTTTCGAAGGCCATAAAATGCCAAAATAGCACAAACCCCCCCAAATGACCCCATTTTGGAAAGTAGACACCCCAAGCTATTTGCCGAAAGGCATGGTGAGTATTTTACATGCTTCATTTGTTTTCGAAAATGAAGAAAGAATATATATATTTTTTTTTAAAATTTTCAAAACTTTGTGACAAAAAGCGAGATCTGCAAAATACTCACCATACCGCTCAGCAAATAGCTTGGGGTGTCTACTTTCCAAAATGGGGTCATTTGGGGGGGGCATTCCATGGCCTCCAAAACTGTGATAGGCAGTGAGGAGTGAAATCCAAAATTTACACCCTTAGAAAGCCTGAAGGCGGTGCTTGGTTTTTGGGGTCCTGTACGCGGCTAGGCTCCCAAAAAGTCTCACACATGTGATATCCCCGTACTCAGGAGAAGCAACAGAATGCATTTTGGGGTGTAATTCCACATATGCCCATGGCATGTTTGAGCAATATATCATTTAGTGACAACTTTGTGCAAAAAAATCAAAAATCAAAAAAAAGAATTGTCTTTTTTCCGCAACTTGTGTCAACATATAAAATATTCCATGGACTCGACATGCCTCTCAGCAAATAGCTTGGGGTGTCTACTTTCCAAAATTGGGTAATTTGGGGGGGTTTTGAACTGTCCTGGCATTTTATACACAACATTAGGGAGCTTACATCCACTCTTCTAACCACTTGAAGACAAAGCCCTTTCTGACACTTTTTGTTTACATGAAATCATTTTTTTTTTGCAAGAAAATTACGTTGAACCCCCAAACATTATATATTTTTTTAAAGCAAAGGCTCTACAGATTAAAATGGTGGGTGTTGTATTTTTTTGTTCCACACGGTATTTGCGCAGCAATTTTTCAAACGCATTTTTTGGGCAAAAAATACACTTTTTTATTTTAATGCACTAAAACACACTATATTGCCCAAATGTTTGATGAAATAAAAATATGATCTTAGGCCGAGTACATGGATACCAAACACGACATGCTTTAAAATTTTGCAGAAACGCGCAGTGGCGACAAACTACATACATGTTTAAAAGCCTTTACAGGTTACCACAGTAGATTTACAGAGAAGGTCTACTGCTAAAATTACTGCCCACGATTTGACCTTCGCGGTGATACCTCACATGCATGATGCAATTGCTGTTTACATATGATGCCAGACCGACGCTTGCATTCGCCTTTGCGCAAGAGCAGGGTGGGACAGGGGTGCTTTTTTTTTTTTATTATTAGTGATACTTTTTTATTTTATTTTTAAACTGTTCCTTCCATATTTTTTTATTTTATTATTTTTTATTGTTATCTCAGGGAATGTAAATATCCCCTATGATAGCAATAGGTAGTGACAGGTACACTTTTTTTGAAAAAAATGGGGTCTATTAGACCCTAGATCTTTCCTCTGCCCTCAAAGCATCTGACCACACCAAGATCGGTGTGATAAAAAGCTTTCCCAATTTCCCAATGGCGCTTTTTATATCCGGGGGGGGGGGACATTCCCTCCCACTGCTTGTAAAAGCAGTCCAGAGGCTAATTAGCCGCTAGGATTGCTTTTACATGAAAGCCAGCCGCTGGCTGAAAAGAATGATACCAAGATGATACCTAAACCCGCAGGCATCATTCTGGTATAACCATTCAAACTCCAGCAACATACCAGTACGTTGCTGGTCCTTGTTGGACGTGTATTGTAATCTTTTTTTTCATGCAGCCTGTTGGCTGAATGAAAAAAAGAGATTGATCTGTGGGTTTGCCCACCATTAGAATACCTCCCTTCATTCACCCACTTCTAATGATGGGCATACATGCGCCATTTATATATGCCGAAGCATGGGGGCATCATCCCGCAAAAGTTATGCCGCGTACATACGGTCGGACTTTTCCACGGGCAAGCCTCCGTCGGAATTTCGACCGTATGTATGCGGCATTAGGAGCAAAATCACTCCTCCGCCCCTGCTGCCCCCATGCTTCAGCATATATGCTCTTTTTTTTTAACTGTGGTGGTGAAATCACCTCCTACAGCACTGGAGTCGCAGGGATCAGGCCTGTCTCTGCGAACGCTGCAGTTATGTGTGTTGTGTTTTGTAAGTGACAGTGATCGATCGATACTGCACATGGGTGGCCTGGGCTGGACGAAGGAGCAAAACGCAGGTGCTACCAGGTATCTGGGCCGATCCCGCTAACACTGCGTTTTTGGGAACCCTAAACCACTGGGGACGCTAGTATAGATCTGATCAGATACTATACCACTAAGGGAGGTGTATGCTTCACGCGTGGGTGTTAGCGCTACTGGCACTAACCTGACGCTGCCTGGGGCGACGGAGACCCTCTCTGACGCTAAAACCTAATTGATATCACCCGCCGGGCGATCAGGGGGTTAAACTTTTATTGGGTTATATACGGCGGGTGCCCTGACACTATAAAAAGCAAACTAACTAACCAGCGTCACCCGTAACACTTATACGGTGATCACTGGTGAAAGGGTTAACTAGGGGCAATCAGGGGGTTAAAACCTTTATTAGGTAATATATGGGGGTACCTGACGCTATAAAAACCTGGCGGCAAACCTAAAAAAATAACTGACTACCTAGCGGCACCAGCATAACTAATACAGCGATCAGAAAAACGATCGCTTAGTGACACTAGCAAAAGGGGGTGAAAGGGTTACCTGGGGGGCGATCAAGGGGTTAAACCTTTATTAGGTAATATATGGGGGTACCTGACGCTATAAAAACCTGGCGGCGAACATAAAAGTATAACTGACTACCTAGCGGCATCACCGACACTAATACACTGATCAGAAAAATGATCGCTTAGTGACAGTGATGCTAGGGGCTGAAAGGGTTACCTGGGGGGCGATCAAGGGGTTAAACCTTTATTAGGCAATATATATGGGGGTACCTGACGTTATAAAAACCTGGCGGCGAACATAAAAAAAATAACTGACTACCTAGCGGCATCACTGACACTAATACACTGATCAGAAAAACGATTGCTTAATGACAGTGGTGCTAGGGGGTGAAAGGGTTACCTGGGGGGCCATCAGGGGGTTAAACCTTTATTAGGTAATATATGGGGGTACCTGACGCTATAAAAACCTGGCGGCGAACATAAAAAAATAACTGACTACCTAGCGGCATCACTGACACTAATACACTGATCAGAAAAATGATCGCTTAGTGACAGTGGTGCTAGGGGCTGATAGGGTTACCTGGGGGGCGATCAAGGGGTTAAACCTTTATTAGGTAATATATATGGGGGTACCTGACGTTATAAAAACCTGGCGGTGAACATAAAAAAATAACTGACTACCTAGCGGCATCACCGACACTAATACACCGATCAGAAAAACGATCGATTAGTGACAGTGGTGCTAGGGGTCTGAAAGGGTTACCTGGGGGGCGATCAAGGGGTTAAACCTTTGTTAGGGGGGGTTAGGGGGCTACCCTGGACCTAAAGGGACCTAACACTAACTGCCCTGACACTTTTACAGTTACAAATGTCACTGTTTGCAGTGATCAGTAAATAAATGATCACTGCAATCGGTGACACTGTGACTGGGGGCTGGGGGGTGATCTGAGGGGTGATCTGGGGGTGACTGGGGGGGCGATCGTGTGCCTATGTGTCCTGGTGTCAGTGTACTGCTTGTGCACTAACCTGATGTCTTCTCTCCACGGCGCTCCGGTATATGTGGGCGCCGCAGGAGAGATGACATCACTTCCTGCTGCTTCCTCTCTGCCTGTGTTTACATTACACAGACAGAGGAAGCATTTGATTCGCCGAGAGCGATCGCGAGGGGGTGGCCAGAAACCAATGGCCGCCCCCTCATCACGGATTGCTCCCAGAGCGATCCCGACCGCTCACTGTAACGGAGGGGACCCCCCACCCATATGAAGGCAGGCACGTACAGGTACGTGATCGTGCCTCTAGGTGCCATTCTGCCGACGTATATGTACAGTGAGCGGTCGTTAAGTGGTTAATGTAATGTCTGGTCCCAGCAATATGGATGAAAATCATTGAGAAAAATGGCATGGGTACCCCCCTCCAGCCCATTACCAGCCCCTTTGGGTCTTTTATGGATATTAAGGGGAATCCTGCACCCAAATAAAAAAAAGGAAATGCATGGGGCCCCCAGGCCCTATATACTTTGAACAGCAGTATACAGGCGGTGCAAACAAGACAGGGACTGTAGGTTTGTTGTTACGTAGAATCTGTTTGTAATTTTGAACTGGTACATTTTTAAAGTGTAGCTCCAGCCAAAAAATCTATTTTTAAGCTTTTTGGAAAACATAGTGAAGAGTTATCACCGCTGTAACATTTGTTTTGCTGTCTGTGCACCTATTCAAAATATTTCACCTCACTTTCCGTCCCAATGACAAATGTTTTTTGAAAATTTGGCGTTTTTAGTGAAACAAGGATTGGTGATAAAGCATCAGTGGAGAGGAGATACGTTTTTCCCATATTAACTCTTACAGGAGAGAATTTCCCTTTCTAGGGGTAGATTTCCTCTCACTTCCTGTTGTCTCCTTCAGTTTGCAAGTAGGAGTCATTTGTAAGTTGGATGTTTGAAAGTAGGGGTCTGCCGTATATACTCTGCAGAAATTTGGCCCTTAGGTGTTGGTGTTGCCACAACACTGTAAGCCCTCACAGTTAAGCCCTGTACACACGATCGGATTTCCTATGGATTCTAATCCAATGGATTTTTCCATCGGAAATCCGATGAAGCTGACTTCCATCAGTCTTGCCTACACACCATCAGTCAAAAATCCGACCGGCTTTAACCACTTAAGAACCGGACCAATACGAACCATAATGACCAGAGGTGATTTCACAATTTGGCACTGCGCTACTTTAACTGGAAATTGTGCGGACATGCAATGTTGTACCCAAACAAAATTTGTGTCCTTTTCTACCCACAAATAGAGCTTTCTTTTAATGGTATTTGATTGCCTCTGCGATTTTTTTTTTTTGCGATATAAACAGAAAAATACCGAAAATTTTGAAAAAAAATGATATTTTCTACTTTTTGTTATAAGCAGAATCGAATAAACTCAATTTTAGTCATACATTTAGGCCAAAATGTATTCAGCCACATATCTTTAGTAAAAAAAAATGTCTATAAGCGTATATTTATTGGTTTGCACAAAAGTTATAGGGTCTACAAACTAGGGTACATTTTCTGGAATTTACACAGCTTTTAATTTATGACTGCCTATCTCATTTCTTGAGGTGCTAAAATGGCATGGCAGTACAAAACCCCCCCAAATGACCCAATTTTGGAAAGTAGACACCCCAAGGAAATTGTTGAGAGGCATGTTGAGCCCATTGAATATTTTTTTTTGTCCCAGGTGATTGAATAATGACAACAAAAAAAAATTACAAAAAGTTGTCACTAAATGATATATTGCTTACACATGCCATGGTTATTTGTGAAATTGCACCCCAAAATCCATTCTGCTGCTTCTCCTGAGTACGGGGATACCACATGTGTGGGACTTTTTAGGAGCCTAGCCGCGTACGGGACCCCGAAAACCAAGCACCGCCTTCAGGATTTCTAAGGGCGCAAATTTTTGATTTCACTCCTCACTACCTATCACAGTTTCGAAGGCCATAAAATGCCAAAATAGCACAAACCCCCCCAAATTACCCCATTTTGGAAAGTAGACACCCCAAGGAATTTGCTGAGAGGCCTGTTGAGCCCATTGAATATTTTTTTTTATCCCAAATGATTGAATAATGACAAAAAAAAAAATTACAAAAAGTTGTCACTAAATGATATATTGCTCACACATGCCATGGTTATTTGTGGAATTGCACCCCAAAATACATTTTGCTGCTTCTCCTAAGTACGGGGATACCACACGTGTGGGACTTTTTAGGAGCCTAGCCACGTACGGGACACCGAAAACCAAGCACCGCCTTCAGGATTTCTAAGGGCACAAATTTTTGATTTCACTCCTCACTACCTATCACAGTTTCGAAGGCCATAAAATGCCAAAATAGCACAAACCCCCCCAAATGACCCCATTTTGGAAAGTAGACACCCCAAGCTATTTGCCGAAAGGCATGGTGAGTATTTTACATGCTTCATTTGTTTTCGAAAATGAAGAAAGAATATATATATTTTTTTTTTAAATTTTCAAAACTTTGTGACAAAAAGCGAGATCTGCAAAATACTCACCATACCGCTCAGCAAATAGCTTGGGGTGTCTACTTTCCAAAATGGGGTCATTTGGGGGGGGCATTCCATGGCCTCCAAAACTGTGATAGGCAGTGAGGAGTGAAATCCAAAATTTACACCCTTAGAAAGCCTGAAGGCGGTGCTTGGTTTTTGGGGTCCTGTACGCGGCTAGGCTCCCAAAAAGTCTCACACATGTGATATCCCCGTACTCAGGAGAAGCAACAGAATGCATTTTGGGGTGTAATTCCACATATGCCCATGGCATGTTTGAGCAATATATCATTTAGTGACAACTTTGTGCAAAAAAATCAAAAATCAAAAAAAAGAATTGTCTTTTTTCCGCAACTTGTGTCAACATATAAAATATTCCATGGACTCGACATGCCTCTCAGCAAATAGCTTGGGGTGTCTACTTTCCAAAATTGGGTAATTTGGGGGGGTTTTGAACTGTCCTGGCATTTTATACACAACATTAGGGAGCTTACATCCACTCTTCTAACCACTTGAAGACAAAGCCCTTTCTGACACTTTTTGTTTACATGAAATCATTTTTTTTTTGCAAGAAAATTACGTTGAACCCCCAAACATTATATATTTTTTTAAAGCAAAGGCTCTACAGATTAAAATGGTGGGTGTTGTATTTTTTTGTTCCACACGGTATTTGCG
Source organism: Rana muscosa (assembly GCA_029206835.1). Classification (NCBI taxonomy): domain Eukaryota; kingdom Metazoa; phylum Chordata; class Amphibia; order Anura; family Ranidae; genus Rana; species Rana muscosa. The sequence goes on from CM055118.1 coordinate 622,255,897, forward strand.
CAGCAATTTTTCAAACGCATTTTTTGGGCAAAAAATACACTTTTTTATTTTAATGCACTAAAACACACTATATTGCCCAAATGTTTGATGAAATAAAAATATGATCTTAGGCCGAGTACATGGATACCAAACACGACATGCTTTAAAATTTTGCAGAAACGCGCAGTGGCGACAAACTACATACATGTTTAAAAGCCTTTACAGGTTACCACAGTAGATTTACAGAGAAGGTCTACTGCTAAAATTACTGCCCACGATTTGACCTTCGCGGTGATACCTCACATGCATGATGCAATTGCTGTTTACATATGATGCCAGACCGACGCTTGCATTCGCCTTTGCGCAAGAGCAGGGTGGGACAGGGGTGCTTTTTTTTTTTTATTATTAGTGATACTTTTTTATTTTATTTTTAAACTGTTCCTTCCATATTTTTTTATTTTATTATTTTTTATTGTTATCTCAGGGAATGTAAATATCCCCTATGATAGCAATAGGTAGTGACAGGTACACTTTTTTTGAAAAAAATGGGGTCTATTAGACCCTAGATCTTTCCTCTGCCCTCAAAGCATCTGACCACACCAAGATCGGTGTGATAAAAAGCTTTCCCAATTTCCCAATGGCGCTTTTTATATCCGGGGGGGGGGGACATTCCCTCCCACTGCTTGTAAAAGCAGTCCAGAGGCTAATTAGCCGCTAGGATTGCTTTTACATGAAAGCCAGCCGCTGGCTGAAAAGAATGATACCAAGATGATACCTAAACCCGCAGGCATCATTCTGGTATAACCATTCAAACTCCAGCAACATACCAGTACGTTGCTGGTCCTTGTTGGACGTGTATTGTAATCTTTTTTTTCATGCAGCCTGTTGGCTGAATGAAAAAAAGAGATTGATCTGTGGGTTTGCCCACCATTAGAATACCTCCCTTCATTCACCCACTTCTAATGATGGGCATACATGCGCCATTTATATATGCCGAAGCATGGGGGCATCATCCCGCAAAAGTTATGCCGCGTACATACGGTCGGACTTTTCCACGGGCAAGCCTCCGTCGGAATTTCGACCGTATGTATGCGGCATTAGGAGCAAAATCACTCCTCCGCCCCTGCTGCCCCCATGCTTCAGCATATATGCTCTTTTTTTTTAACTGTGGTGGTGAAATCACCTCCTACAGCACTGGAGTCGCAGGGATCAGGCCTGTCTCTGCGAACGCTGCAGTTATGTGTGTTGTGTTTTGTAAGTGACAGTGATCGATCGATACTGCACATGGGTGGCCTGGGCTGGACGAAGGAGCAAAACGCAGGTGCTACCAGGTATCTGGGCCGATCCCGCTAACACTGCGTTTTTGGGAACCCTAAACCACTGGGGACGCTAGTATAGATCTGATCAGATACTATACCACTAAGGGAGGTGTATGCTTCACGCGTGGGTGTTAGCGCTACTGGCACTAACCTGACGCTGCCTGGGGCGACGGAGACCCTCTCTGACGCTAAAACCTAATTGATATCACCCGCCGGGCGATCAGGGGGTTAAACTTTTATTGGGTTATATACGGCGGGTGCCCTGACACTATAAAAAGCAAACTAACTAACCAGCGTCACCCGTAACACTTATACGGTGATCACTGGTGAAAGGGTTAACTAGGGGCAATCAGGGGGTTAAAACCTTTATTAGGTAATATATGGGGGTACCTGACGCTATAAAAACCTGGCGGCAAACCTAAAAAAATAACTGACTACCTAGCGGCACCAGCATAACTAATACAGCGATCAGAAAAACGATCGCTTAGTGACACTAGCAAAAGGGGGTGAAAGGGTTACCTGGGGGGCGATCAAGGGGTTAAACCTTTATTAGGTAATATATGGGGGTACCTGACGCTATAAAAACCTGGCGGCGAACATAAAAGTATAACTGACTACCTAGCGGCATCACCGACACTAATACACTGATCAGAAAAATGATCGCTTAGTGACAGTGATGCTAGGGGCTGAAAGGGTTACCTGGGGGGCGATCAAGGGGTTAAACCTTTATTAGGCAATATATATGGGGGTACCTGACGTTATAAAAACCTGGCGGCGAACATAAAAAAAATAACTGACTACCTAGCGGCATCACTGACACTAATACACTGATCAGAAAAACGATTGCTTAATGACAGTGGTGCTAGGGGGTGAAAGGGTTACCTGGGGGGCCATCAGGGGGTTAAACCTTTATTAGGTAATATATGGGGGTACCTGACGCTATAAAAACCTGGCGGCGAACATAAAAAAATAACTGACTACCTAGCGGCATCACTGACACTAATACACTGATCAGAAAAATGATCGCTTAGTGACAGTGGTGCTAGGGGCTGATAGGGTTACCTGGGGGGCGATCAAGGGGTTAAACCTTTATTAGGTAATATATATGGGGGTACCTGACGTTATAAAAACCTGGCGGTGAACATAAAAAAATAACTGACTACCTAGCGGCATCACCGACACTAATACACCGATCAGAAAAACGATCGATTAGTGACAGTGGTGCTAGGGGTCTGAAAGGGTTACCTGGGGGGCGATCAAGGGGTTAAACCTTTGTTAGGGGGGGTTAGGGGGCTACCCTGGACCTAAAGGGACCTAACACTAACTGCCCTGACACTTTTACAGTTACAAATGTCACTGTTTGCAGTGATCAGTAAATAAATGATCACTGCAATCGGTGACACTGTGACTGGGGGCTGGGGGGTGATCTGAGGGGTGATCTGGGGGTGACTGGGGGGGCGATCGTGTGCCTATGTGTCCTGGTGTCAGTGTACTGCTTGTGCACTAACCTGATGTCTTCTCTCCACGGCGCTCCGGTATATGTGGGCGCCGCAGGAGAGATGACATCACTTCCTGCTGCTTCCTCTCTGCCTGTGTTTACATTACACAGACAGAGGAAGCATTTGATTCGCCGAGAGCGATCGCGAGGGGGTGGCCAGAAACCAATGGCCGCCCCCTCATCACGGATTGCTCCCAGAGCGATCCCGACCGCTCACTGTAACGGAGGGGACCCCCCACCCATATGAAGGCAGGCACGTACAGGTACGTGATCGTGCCTCTAGGTGCCATTCTGCCGACGTATATGTACAGTGAGCGGTCGTTAAGTGGTTAATGTAATGTCTGGTCCCAGCAATATGGATGAAAATCATTGAGAAAAATGGCATGGGTACCCCCCTCCAGCCCATTACCAGCCCCTTTGGGTCTTTTATGGATATTAAGGGGAATCCTGCACCCAAATAAAAAAAAGGAAATGCATGGGGCCCCCAGGCCCTATATACTTTGAACAGCAGTATACAGGCGGTGCAAACAAGACAGGGACTGTAGGTTTGTTGTTACGTAGAATCTGTTTGTAATTTTGAACTGGTACATTTTTAAAGTGTAGCTCCAGCCAAAAAATCTATTTTTAAGCTTTTTGGAAAACATAGTGAAGAGTTATCACCGCTGTAACATTTGTTTTGCTGTCTGTGCACCTATTCAAAATATTTCACCTCACTTTCCGTCCCAATGACAAATGTTTTTTGAAAATTTGGCGTTTTTAGTGAAACAAGGATTGGTGATAAAGCATCAGTGGAGAGGAGATACGTTTTTCCCATATTAACTCTTACAGGAGAGAATTTCCCTTTCTAGGGGTAGATTTCCTCTCACTTCCTGTTGTCTCCTTCCGTTTGCAAGTAGGAGTCATTTGTAAGTTGGATGTTTGAAAGTAGGGGTCTGCCGTATATACTCTGCAGAAATTTGGCCCTTAGGTGTTGGTGTTGCCACAACACTGTAAGCCCTCACAGTTAAGCCCTGTACACACGATCGGATTTCCTATGGATTCTAATCCAATGGATTTTTCCATCGGAAATCCGATGAAGCTGACTTCCATCAGTCTTGCCTACACACCATCAGTCAAAAATCCGACCGTCCCAAACGCCGTGACATAAAACACTCCGACAACCCGAGAAAAATTAAGTTCAATGCTTCTGAGCATGTGTCGACTTGATTCTGAGCATGCGTGGGTTTTTTCTCCGATGGAGTTCCACACAAACGATCGGATTTTGCTATCGTTTTTTTTCCCATCGGATACATTTAAAACATGTTCTATTTTTTCACACCGATGGAAAAAAGACCGATGGGGCCCATACACGATCGGTTCGTCCGATGAAAACAGTCCATCGGACTGTTTTCATCGGAAAAACCGATCGTGTGTACACGGCTTAACTCTTGGTGGGCGCTGGAACGCCCTGCTGTGAACTATTATATCAAGAATTGTAATTACATGCCATTGTTGAACAGTAGTAGGAAAAATTGGGCCTTTGGTGGTGGTGCTGGTGCCACAAGTCCTGACAGTTACTCTTGGTGGGCGCAGGAATGGGCCCAGCTGTGAAATATTAGATTAAGAATTGTAATTACATGCCCCTGTTGAATAGGGGCAGAAAAATTGGGCCTTTGGTGGTGGTGTTGCCACAACACTGTAAGCCCTCACAGTTACTCTTGGTGGGCGCAGGAATGGGCCCTGCTGTAAAATATTAGATCAAGAATTGTAAATACATGCCCCTGTTGAACAGGGGCATAAAAATTGGGCCTTAGGCACTGGTGCCACAACACTGCAACCCCTCACAGATACTCTAGTTGGAGCGCAGGAATGAGCCCTGCTGCAAAGTATTGCATCAAAAATTGTAATTACACGCCCCTGTTAAACAGGGGCTGAAAAATTGGGCCTTAGCCACTGGTGGCGGTGCCCAGAACCAAAAATGTTCTTACAAGCTATCAGCATGATCATTGAGGAGGAAGAGGATAGTCACTCAGCCTAACAGGATAGTCACTCAGCATCAGCATAGGCAGTCTTGAAGGGATCTGACATTTAAAAAAAAAAATATTTGGTTACATCAGCATCAGGTGCTTGGTAGCTGGTGGTGATCCAAGACTGATTCATTTTTATGAAGGTCAGTCGATCGACCGAGTCGGTGGACAGGCGCACCCTGTGATCGGTTACTGTGTTGCGTTTGTTAAAATATGATTTTTAATATTAATCAGAGATAACATTACATGGGACAATATTCAGATTACTGTCAGGGTTTGAAATAGATTTGGAGAGTAGATATTTCTCAAACAAATGCTGTTGCATGCAATGGGTACATAGATACCATTGTTGTATTCAATTTACAGTTGGAATAGGCTATTGTCTCTATAGCTACAGTAAACAGGTAGAGAGGGTCTCTCAAACTGTTTACTGAATGACTGTTATGGTTGTTATGGAAACAAGTTGTCAACAAACTTGTACATAAAAGGCTGAGTAAAGACTGAGGGGGGAGGGGGGGGGGCTCATTCAAGCTTGAAGATCAGAAGCCACTCATCATAAGAAGATGCCTGGTCACCAGCAATGGAGATCATGAACATAGAGTAATCGAAGTTAAGTAACCTTTAAATGTATTTGTACTGTTATAGACCATAGGCTGTTCATTTGCTAGGCATTTTGCTTGTTATAGAGATCTGTCAGTCTTGTATTGTATTCCTAATATTGTAATAGTTTTGTATGTACAGCATCTTGTATAGTAAAAGCACATTTACACACTGCAGAAGTCTCAGCTTCCTTGCTTATACCACAAAGTAACCTTGCTAGATAGACGAAAGCAAAACAGTTGGGGGCTCGGCCGCGATCTGTGCTGTAATTCAATTGAAGCAGTTTTCTGTAGTGTGTTGTGTAGCTTGTGCTAGGTAAAATGCTGCGTAAGCTGTTTAGGAAAAGCAAGGCTGCAGAGGGTCCTGGTGACCCGAAGAAAGTGTGCAGCTTACCTATCTGGGCCAGAGACAGTGAGTGGGAGCCTCTTGCTAAAGAATTTTTGAAGTGTGCTTCTCCCTTAAAGCTGACTTGGGGTGATAAAGTCTCAGATCATTTTGTAGATTTTAGCCTTAAGGGGTTGGATTTAAGTAAAAAAAAAGAAGAGGACAGTGTCCAAAGTGGGTTGGTACTTCCTCCATGCTCTCTATACTGAATCACAAAGGAGGCATAAGGCAGAGGCAGAAGTTAAGGTATTAAAAGACCAGCTAGCAGTTGCTTCAGAGTGTGTACGTTCAACCGCTAGTCGGGCTGATGATTTGCAAGAGCGGTGTGCAGCCCTCATGACCAAATCAATTAATGCCTTAAGGAAAAGGAAGGGGCATAAACCTGTTAGTAAAGCCAGGGTACGTGCCATTGTCACATCCCAAAACTGGGATTGTGAGGATGTGCTCTCCTCAAATGATAGTGAGGATGAGGAGATAGAGTTTGATATTTCAGATGATGATCACCTAATGGGAAAGAAAAAGCATGCCAGACCTCTCATTACTAAGCATAGGAAACGGCAACATGATAGAGAGGATATGGCAGATGGGGAGGTGCATTATCGCAACCCCAGAGATGTTGAATTTGAAGAAGTACGGGAGTTTACACAAACTGAACTCCATGAGCTGGCAAAACAAGGTCTGGGGAGCCCCTATTGAGTTGGCTCCTACGCTTATGGGATGAAGGGGCGGACAGTGTTGTTTTGTCAGGTAAGGAAGCAGTGGCTATGGGAGTGTTAACCCATGATCCACAATTGCGTCAGGTAATGTGAAAAGCCCGAGAGTTTAGCGTGAATTTTTCATTGTTAGACCTTGTGAGAGATGGAATAGTCTGAGTATACGCTAGTCCTACTGACCTGGAAAATACCTACTCCTGGAGATCAATAGGAGAGGGTATTTCCAGGTTACATGAGATGAGTTGTATAACCGGATTAAATACATTTCCAGAATGGATAGGTCCAGATATGGAACCCTTTACGTCTTCTCTGCTCTCTAAGCTGATGAAGTCTGCACTATTTAATCTCAGGGCTCCATTATTGTCCTTGTTGGGAGGCCTGGGACTAAACAGCAAGATTCATGAAGCCACAACCAGCCAGTTGGGGGAGATAGAGGAGACTAAAACAAAACCTGTCAGGGCAGTAGATAAGGTTAAGGCCAGACAGGAAGAATACAAGCAGAAAAGAACAGAGAAGAAACGGAATGGGGTAGAGAAGACAGAAGGTGAAGAGAAAACTAGGCTAGTTATTTCTAGACATGTGCATTCGTTTTCGTCCGAATGCATTTTCGTCCGAATTTCAGCTATTTTCGTTATCGTTTTAACAAACGAAAACGAAAGCACAGAATCCGAAAACCGAAAGATCCGACATAAACAAATGCTTTCTTTTCGTTTTCGTTGCTACAACAGTTCGATATAGATAGGAGATTCGACGTGACGCTGACAATAACAATCTGTGTCTATCGAACCTGTGGTCGAATGTGCCTAACCTTAACTCTATTAGTCCAAGATTATTCTACATAGGAGAGAAAAGATTCGACATTATAGAGAGAAAAGATTCGACATAGGAGAGAAAAGATTCAACATAGGAGAGAAAAGATTCGACATAGGAGAGAAAAGATTCGACATAGGAGAGAAAAGATTCGACATAGGAGAGAAAAGATTCGACATAGGAGAGAAAAGATTTGTTATTATAGAGAGAAAAGATTCGACATAGAGAGAAAAGATCACTGCTGGAATTGGGTGGGGGAAGTAAAATAAAAATAAAGTTGATGATGAATGTTATTGGCTGATTGTAACCAAACAGGAGGAGCAGTAAAATAGCTAGAATGACGAAGATTCGACAAAGCATCGAAAGTTAGAAGATTCGACGGTGCAGCAAAACTGTACGACGCTGCAATTGTACATTTCCGGTCAAATGCATCCTCCCATAGGCTATAGAAGAATTCTAATGTTGGTTGACTAGTAATAGTAATGAATAAATATAATTATTACTAGTCATACAACATTAGAATTCTTCTATAGCTTGTGGGCGGAACATTCGACCGGAAATGTATGATTGCAGCGTCGTACAGTTTCACTGCTCCGTCTAATCTTCTTTGAACATTCGACAGACACCATAAGCCTTCAATGACAGATTCGACCTTAATTAATTCAGATTTTCGGACGAATGCAATTTCTAACGAAAAACAAAATAAATAAAAACGAATTTCGGGAGTAACTAAATACATTTATTTTTCGGACGAAAACGAAATTCCGAAACGAAATATTTCAGTGTGCACATGTCTAGTTATTTCTAGGAAAGAAATGTGGGTGGACCTATTAAAGGCAGGAGTACCTAAAGATGAGATAGATGGCATTTCTACTGCAGAAATGCTGAAGAGGTGGAAACATTTAGTAGGGAAAACTGTCAGGGTTAGAAACACTACTCCTAGTGAAGATAACATCAGCCTAGACTTAGAGGAAACAGAACAGACCCCTCCTGTTAGCCCCAAACCAATTCCCAAAACTGAACATGAATCCAAACCCAAATCCCTTTATCCTGGGGAGGAGTTAGAGAGAATCAGAAAAGGGGATTGGGAGGCTCCTTATCCTTTATGAAGGGAAGGTGAGTCTCCTGTACTAGCAGTGAGGGCAGTGACAGCAGGAGGCCGACACCCATATGCACCTGTCACTGTATGGTGGGGGAAGTCATCTTCTCCTACACATGTAATGGCTTTAGTTGATAGCGGAGCTGAAGTTACACTTTTGCAAGGAAATCCTTCCCATCACAAAGGAGAATTGATTTATGTAGAAGGTTTGGGAGGACAAACTACACCAGCAGTTAGGATACGGGTGAAATTGGCTATTGGCAAGGGATCAGGATTTATGACAAATGTTTTGGTATCAGAGTTACCCGAAAATATTCTTGGAATGGATGTACTTCAAGGTCAGTCAATTCAGACTGAAAGAGGTACGTTCACATTCGGGTATCCTGATAAAGCGTATCTGGTAAGGGTGGTGAAGGCTGTGGTCAGAGGTCATGCGAAATGGACCCCTGTCTACATTCCTCCACCAGAGAAGCCAGTCTGTCTCAAGCAGTACAGACTTCCTGGAGGCCACAAAGAAATTGGGGAGACTATTCAAGAACTGTTGAGAGTAGGGATCCTTAGACCTGCTGTAAGTCCTTTCTCGTCTCTGGTGTTCCCAGTAAAGAAACCTGATGGGACATATAGAATGACTGTGGATTACAGTGGTCTAAACAAAGTGGCACCTCCATTGAAGTCAGCTGTACCAGATATGATCTCAATTGTTGAGAAAATTGCTAAAGATGCAGAAGAATATCATGCTGTGATAGACCTGGCTAATGCTTTCTTTTCAATTTTGATAGACCCAGAGTGTCAAGACCAGTTTGCTATGGTGTGGGACGGCCGCCAGTACACTTTCACTGTCCTTCCGCAAGGCTAACTTCATTCTCCAACGATTTGTCATGGACTGATTGCCCGAGATTTAAGTACCCTGAATTTTAAAGTCGCTGTGTTTCACTACATTGATCACATCATGATCTCTGGGACAAAAGAAGATGTAACTGAAGCACTGCACCTGCTGATACAGCACTTGGAGAACAGAGGGTGGGCTATCAACAGAGACAAAGTCCAAGGACCTGCCACAAAGGTGAAATTCCTAGGAATGATGTGGACTGGGCCACAGAGGAAAATTCCAGAGACAGTTGTGCAGACTATCCAGGCGCTGTCGCCCCCTACTACCAAAAAGGAGGCACAGAAGTTCATTGGAGTTGTGGGATTCTGGAGATCGTTCATCCCACATCTAGGACTGATTCTGAGGCCTATATACAATGTTACCAGAAAAAAGACTGAGTTCTCATGGGGTTCAGAGCAGCGGACTGTATTCCTGGCTGCCAAAGAAGCCATTTTGCAGCATCAGGGATTGGGACCTGTGAGACAAGGAGGACCATTTCAGCTGGATGTAATAGAGCAGCATGGTACCATATCTTGGAGTCTGTGGCAGCCAAATGAAAATAAAGGACTGAGAGCAATACCTATTGGATTTTGGTCCAAACAACTGACAGGGGCACAGAAGAGAAACACGCTCCTAGAGAAGTACCTGTTTGGGGCCTACACAGCACTTCAGCATGTACAGACTATTACAGGAAAGGACACAGTCACCATCCATACTGCATTGCCAACAGCAGGATGGGTGAGAGATAATGGACTGACCACTAGGGCAGTTGTAGCTCAGAACCAGACACTGATGAAATGGAAGTGGTACCTTCAAGAAAGAGGGGGTATTGCAGCTGGGGATGTTAGAGACATTTCAAAACAGTTGGCAGGGCTTGTTACTTTTACCAGCACCTGGCCAGAAGAAGAAATTCCTGTGCTGCAGTCATCCCCCATTCAAGAGGCTCCACCCTTTGAGTCTCTGTCAGAAGACATTAAGGAGTCAGCGTGGTTCACTGATGGTTCAGCCATAATCACCTCGTCTGGGCGTAAATGGACAGCAGCAGCCTACAACCCAAGTACAGACGCAGTCCTGCAGGAGTCCGGAATCGGAGGGTCCAGTCAGTATGCAGAGTTAAAAGCTGTAGTGATGACTCTTCAGGAGGATTTTTCTTCGCATATCACTATCTACACTGACAGCTGGGCGATTTTTAAAGGACTGACAACGTTGATGCCCACGTGGAAGTCCAATGAATGGATGATTCATGGAAAGGTGGTGTGGGGAGTCAAGGAAGTCTGGGACTACATCTGGAAGGAAGCTCACTCCCGCACCATAAAAGTGGGGCATGTTGATGCACATGTGCCCCTAGTACCAGACTTTGAGAACTATAACAGAGTTGCAGATGAAATCGCCAAAGTGAGGGCAGTTGTGCCAATTGATCCTGTTTTGATGAACTTGGCCAACTGGGCCCACAAGCAATCTGGACATTTGGGGCAGAAAGCAACATATGAATGGGCACAGCAGAGAGGATTGCCTATAGCCATGGACATGGTAAAGACTGTAATAGGGAACTGTACAGTGTGTGGAGAAGTGCGACAATGGCCATTGCAAAAGTACTCCACCGGGTCTATTAAGAGGGGTGAGAGGCCTGCAGAGATCTGGCAGATTGACTTAATCGGTCCCCTGCCCCGGGGAAACAATGGACTGAGATATTGTTGCACTGCAGTGGACACCTATTCAGGACTTATGCTTGTTCATCCTGGCAAACATGCAGATCAAGCCGCAACGCTTAAACTGCTCCAGAAACTTGTCGTTGCTTATGGTTGTTCCAAACAAATCCAAAGTGATAACGGCTCACACTTCACCGGATCAACAGTACAGCAGTGGGCCAAAGATTCTTGAGTGTACTGGTTGTGCCACATCCCATACCATCCACAGGCAGCTGGTTTGATTGAAAGATACAACGGACTATTGAAGGACCAGATACGCAAACTTACACCCACACATACACTAAGGGGGTGGGATCGGCTCCTCACACAGGCAGTCATGTTGTTAAATTCTAGGCCAATAGCCAAAAGCACACCATATGAGAGGATGGTAGGGGCTGAGGCACAGATTCCACAGCTGGAGTGCAGAGTTCAGTATTTATGTAAGGTTCCTGAAAGAACAGGGTTTAACAGATACCATGTTACTGCTTCCCATGACATAGAAACCAAGAGTGACGTATCTGAAGCTGAAGCCTATCTAGGAATGAGAGGGAATCTGGCAAGAAGGTTTGAAGTTATATTTGCATTGGCAGAAGAGCTTCAAGACAGTGGCTGGGACTCTGACTGGTTAGTGGATACTTCTCAGCAAGAGTGGAAACTGAGGCTACATAACATCAAACCTTCCAAAATAAACAGCAGTGATCTTCTGGGAAATATCAGTATATTTCCTCTCCTCCCTATTGATGTTCTTTGGGAGGGTCAGAAGTGCATACAGGCAGGTGGCAAAGTATTGGTCAGATATCCAGGCAAGAAGCCATTTAGAGGAGAGATTGTAGCTGAAGGGCCAGGATCTACTGTTTATGTATTGTTAGAAGGAACAGATAATCCGCTTTGTTTTCCACTCCACAGGCTGTCTCCGATTTGATCCATAGGAAGACCAGAGAAAAGTGGTTACATGATGGAAAGAATGACGGAAGATCGCAAGAGCTGTGGAGAGCAAGGCCTTTGATGTATTTCAAGCCTGGACTTGTTTCTAAAGAACTTTAGAATGGACTTTCTTTTTTTTTTTTCCACAAAAAGGTTTTTTATTAAGCACATAGTAAAAAAGAAAATAAACAAACATGTCAAAATACAGAAGACATGACAGCAAAATAACAAAGTATTATAGAGGATACCTAGTATAAGATACAGTAACAAAAGCACAATCGGGATTACTCGACCCTAATCTGCAGACATACATGTAAAGTAGCTTAGGAGGGCAGGGGGGCAAGAATGGACTTTCTAATGAACTTTTATCCAAAGACTGAAACACCTTCTCAGTGACAGAAATATGGGAGGGGTTGCATTCAAGGAAAATTCATGTGTAGAATGAGTTGTTAGTAATGAAGAGATTTTCTGTGTGTAGTCCGAGAGAAAAAATCATAGGGCGGAATGTGTTGCGTTTGTTAAAATATGATTTTTTATATTAATCAAACATAACATTACATGGGACAATATTCTGATTACTGTCAGGGTTTGGAGTAGATTTGGAGAGTAGATATTTATCAAACAAATGCTGTTGCATACAATGGGTACATAGATACCATTGTTGTATTCAATTTACAGTTGGAATTGGCTATTGTCTCTATAGCTACAGTTAACAGGTAGAGAGGGTCTCTCAAACTGTTTACTGAATGACTGTTATGGTTGTTATGGAAACAAGTTGTCAACAAATTTGTACATAAAGGGATGAGTCAAGACTGAGGGGGGGGCTCATTCAAGCTTGAAGATCAGAAGCCACTCATCATAAGAAGAAGATGCCTGGTCACCAGCAATGGAGATCATGAACATAGAGTAATCGAAGTTAAGTAACCTTTAAATGTATTTGTACTGTTATAGACCATAGGCTGTTCATTTGCTAGGCATTTTGCTTGTTATAGAGATCTGTCAGTCTTGTATTGTATTCCTAATATTGTAATAGTTTTGTATGTACAGCATCTTGTATAGTAAAAGCACATTTACACACTGCAGAAGTCTCAGCTTCCTTGCTTATACCACAAAGTAACATAGTTACATAGTTACATAGTTAGTTACATAGTTAGTCAGGTTGAAAAAAGACACAAGTCCATCCAGTTCAACCATAAAAAATAAAATAAAAAATAAATAAATAAATAAATATAGTACAATCCCATATACCCAATTCTATACCCACTGTTGATCCAGAGGAAGGCAAAAAACCCCAGCAGAGCATGATCCAATTTGTTACAGCAGGGGAAAAAATTCCTTCCTGATCCCCCGAGAGGCAATCGGATATTCCCCGGATCAACTTTACCTATAAATGTCAGTACCCAATTATATTGTGTACATTCAAGAAAGAATCCAGACCCTTCTTAAAGCAATCTACCGAGCTGGCCAGAATCACCTTTGCAGGGAGTCCATTCCACACTTTCACAGCTCTTACTGTGAAGAAATCCCTCCGTATTTGGAGGTGAAATCTCTTTTCCTCTAGACGCAAAGAGTGTCCCCTTGTCCGTTGTGTTGACCGAAAAGTGAATAACTCAACACCAAGTTCACTATATGGACCCCTTATATATTTGTACATGTTGATCATATTCCCCCTTAATCTCCTCTTCTCAAGAGTGAATAAATTCAGTTCCTCTAATCTTTCCTCATAGCTGAGCTCCTCCATGCCTCTTATCAGTTTGGTTGCCCTTCTCTGCACTTTCTCCAGTTCCCCAATATCCTTTTTGAGAACTGGGGCCCAAAACTGAACTGCATATTCCAGATGAGGTCTTACTAATGATTTGAACAGGGGCAAAATTATATCTCTCTCTCTGGAGACCATACCTCTCTTAATACAAGAAAGGACTTTGCTCGCTTTGGAAACCGCAGCTTGGCATTGCATGCCATTATTGAGCTTATGATCTACCAAAACCCCCAGATCCTTCTCCACTACGGATCCCCCCAGTCTTACTCCCCCTAGTATGTATGATGCATTCATATTCTTAGCCCCCAAGTGCATAACTTTACATTTATCAACATTAAACCTCATCTGCCACATAGTCGCCCAATTAGAGCATTGAGGTCGGCTTGTAAATTGGCGACATCCTGTAAGGACGTTATTTCACTGCATAGCTTGGTGTCATCTGCAAAGACAGAAATGTTACTTTTGATCTCAGACCCAATATAATTTATAAAGATATTAAAAAGTAAGGGTCCCAGCACTGAACCTTGGGGTACACCACTGATAACCTTAGACCATTCAGAGTAAGAATCATTAACCACTACTCTCTGAATTCTGTCTTTTAGCCAGTTTTCTATCCATTTACAAACTGATATTTCCAATCCTATAGACTTTACCTTGCACATGAGCCGTGTGTGGGGAATAGTGATGAGCCGAACACCCCCGGGTTCGGTTCGCACCAGAACCCGCGAACGGACCGAAAGTTCGTACGAACATTAGAACCCTATTAAATACAATGGATGCGAACGTTCGAATTCTAAAGTGCTAATTATAACAACTATTATGCATGTTATTGTCCTAAAAAGGGTTTGGGAACCCGGGTTGTGCACCAGGGGACATGTATCAATGCAAAAAGAAGTTTTAAAAACGGTCGTTTTTCGGGAGCAGTCATTTTAATGATGCATAAAGTGAAAAAAAAAGTCAAATATTCCTTTAAATATCGTACCTGGGGGGTGTCTAAAGTATGCCTGTGAAGTGCCACGTGTTTCCCGTGTTTAGAACTGTCCCTGCACAAAATGACACTTCTAAAGGAAAAAAAAGCCATTTAAAACTGCTTGCGGCTTTAATGTAATGTTTGGTCCCGGTAATATGGATGAAAATCTTTAAGAAAAATGGCATAGCTACCCCATGACCCCCCCCCTACCCCAGCCCATTACCAGCCCCTTTGGGTCTTGTATGGATATTAAGGGGAACCCCGCACATAAAATAAAAAAGGCCCTATATACTCTGAACAGCCGTATACAGGCGGTGCATACAAGACGGACTGTAGGTTTGTTCTTATGTAGAATCTGTTTGTAATTTTGAACAGGTACATTGTTTAAGTGTAGCTCCAGCCCAAAAATCTATTTTTAAACTTTTTGGAAAACATAGGTAAGGGTTATCACCCCTGTAACATTTGTTTTGCTGTCTGTGCCCCTGTTCAGAACATTTCACCTCACTTTCCGTCCCAATGACAACTGTTTTTGAAATGTGGTGTTTTTCTTGAAACAAGGATTGCTGATAAAGCATCAGTACAGAGGAGACACCTTTCTCCCATATTAATTCTTACAGGAGAGAATTTTCCTTCCAAGGGGTAGATTTCCTCTCACTTCCTGTTGTCTTCTTGCGTTTGCAAGTAGGAGTCGTTTGTAAGTTGGATGTTTGAAAGTAGGGACCTGCCGTATATACTCTGCAGAAATAGGCCCCTTAGTTGTTGGTGTTGGCACAACACTGTAAGCACTCACAGTTACTCTTGGTTGGTGCTGGAACGCCCTGCTGTCAACTATTATATCAGGAATTGTAATTACATATAATTGTTGAACAGTGGTAGTAAAAATTGGGCCTTTGATGGTGGTGCTGGTGCCACAACACTGTAAGCCCTGACAGTTACTCTTGGTGGGTGCAGCAATGGGCCCTGCTGTGAATTATTAGATCAAGAATTGTAATTGCATGCCCCTGTTGAACAGGGGCTGAAAAATTGGGCCTTTCGTGGTGGTGGTGGTGGTGGTGGCGTTGCCACAACACTGTAAGCCCTCAGAGTTACTCTTGGTGGGTGCAGGAATGGGCCCTGCTGTGAATTATTAGATCAAGAATTGTAATTACATGCCCCTTTTGAACAGGGGCTGAAAAATTGGGCCTTTCGTGGTGGTGGTGGTGGTGGCGTTGCCACAACACTGTAAGCCCTCAGAGTTACTCTTGGTGGGTGCAGGAATGGGCCCTGCTGTGAATTATTAGATCAAGAATTGTAATTACATGCCCCTTTTGAACAGGGGCTGAAAAATTGGGCCTTTCGTGGTGGTGGTGGTGGTGGCGTTGCCACAACACTGTAAGCCCTCAGAGTTACTCTTGGTGGGTGCAGCAATGGGCCCTGCTGTGAATTATTAGATCAAGAATTGTAATTACATGCCCCTGTTGAACAGGGGCTGAAAAATTGGGCCTTAGGCACTGGTGGCACAACACTACAACCCCTCACAGATACTGTACTTGGAGCACAGCAATGAGCCCTATGGCAAATTATTGCTAAAAAAATTGTAATTACACGCCCCTGTAAAACAGGGGCTGAAAAATTGGGCCTTAGCCACTGGTGGCGGCACCCATAAACAAAAATGATCTTCCAAGCTATCATCATCAATCGTATCATTGAGGACTCGGAGGAGGAGGATAGGCATTCAACATAACAGCACAGGCACTCAGCATCAGCATCAGTCTTGAAGGGATGTGACATGTTAAAATCAATTAGTCTGTTATATCAGCATCAGGTGTGTGGTAGCTGGTGGTGATCCAAGACTGGTTCATCTTGATGAAAGTCAGTCGATCAACCGAGTCGGTGGACAGGCGCACCCTGTGATCCGTGACAAATCCTCCAGCAGCACTGAATGTGCGTTCCGAAAGAACGCTGGATGCAGGACAGGCCAGTAGCTCAATTGCATACTGTGCAAGCTCTGGCCAGTGATCCATCCTCAAGACCCAGTAAGCCAGAGGATTTTCGGTGGGGAAGGTGTCCAAGTCTGACCTTGCCCCTAGATATTCCTGCACCATGTTTATCAGACGCTGGCGATGGTTGCTGGAACCGATCATACTTTGGGGCTGCGGACTAAAGAATTGTCTGAACGCATCGGTCAGACGGCCACCTTCCCCACCGCTCCTTCTTTGACTGGCCGAAGCCTCAGCAACTCGTTGTCCAGGACCAGGAGTTTGTAACCTCCCAGTCTCTGGGAACGCGTTGCACAGACCTTTCTGCAAGGCCTCCCGGAGTTGTCTCATCCTCTGCTCCCTCTGCGACGGTAACATAAGGTCCGCAACCTTACCCTTGTACCGTGGATCAAGGAGAGTGGCCAGCCAGTAATGGTCCCTCTCCTTGATCCGAAGAATACGAGGATCCTTCCGCAGACTTTGCAGGATCAGGGAGGCCATGCAGCGTAGGTTTGCTGAGGCATTCGCTCCGGAGTCCTCTGGGTCACTAAGGACGACATGATCCGCAGCCACCTCCTCCCAGCCACGTACAAGTCCACTGGTTTCTTGGGACTGTAAATCATCCCTAAAAGACTGCTGCTGATGATGCTGAGTGCCAGCCTCCACCTCCATGCTGACACAATCCTCCTCCTGCTCCTCCTCTTCCTGTGCGATGGGTGGGACAGAAGGAACACTGTCTGGGTAAAGGGGGCCTTGAGAGGCAAGGAAGTCCTCCTCTTCCTGCCTCTGTTCTGCCTCAAGTGCCCTGTCCATTATTCCACGCAGCGTGTGCTCCAACAGGTGGACAAGAGGTACAGTGTCACTGATGCATGCACTGTCACTGCTCACCATCCTCGTGGCCTCCTCAAATGGTGCCAGGACAGTGCATGCATCCCTGATCATGCCCCACTGGCGTGGAGAAAAAAAACCAAGCTCCCCTGACCCTGTCCTGGTGCCGTAGTCGCACAGGTACTCATTGATGGCCCTCTGCTGCGTGTGCAGCCGCTGCAGCATGGCCAACGTTGAGTTCCACCTGGTGGGCATGTCACATATAAGGCGGTTCTTGGGCAGGTTCAACTCCTTTTGCAGCTCAGCCAGGCGAGCACTGGCATTATAAGATCTGCGGAAATGCACACAGACTTTCCTGGCCTGCCTCAGGACATCCTGTAAGCCCGGGTACCTGCCCAAGAACCGCTGCACCACCAGGTTAAGGACGTGAGCCACACAGGGCACATGGGTCAGTTGTCCCTGTCGGAGGGCGGAGAGGAGGTTGGTGCCATTGTCGCAAACCACCATTCCTGGCTTAAGCTGGCGTGGCGTCAACCACCTCTCGGCCTGGCCCTGCAGAGCAGACAGGACCTCTGCCCCAGTGTGGCTTCTGTCCCCCAAACACACCAGCGCAAGCACGGCATGGCATCTTTTTGCCTGCGTACTTGCGTAGCCCCTTGAACGCCTACGGAGCACCGCTGGTCCCGAGGACAAACCACAGGAAGAGGCCATGGAGGAAGAAGAAGAGGAGGGGGTGGAGGAGAGAGGTGTGTCACAACCAGTAGTAGCATTTTGGAGGCGTGGCGGTGGAACAACCTCCAACACTACTGCACCTTGTCCTGCATCCTTCCCAGCTGCCAAAAGAGTGACCCAATGGGCCGTGAAAGAAAGGTAACGTCCCTGTCCATGCCTGCTGGACCATGAGTCAGCGGTAATATGCACCTTACCGCTGACCGCCCTGTCCAGCGAGGCCAAGACATTGCCTTCCACATGCCGGTAGAGAGCCGGAATAGCCTTCCGTGAGAAAAAGTGGCGTTTGGGAACCTGCCACTGAGGAACCGCACATTGCACAAACTCACGGAAGGGGGCCGAGTCTACCAACTGAAAAGGCAGCAGTTGAAGCGCTAGCAATTTAGCCAAGCTAGCATTCAACCGCTGGGCATGTGGATGGCTGGGAGTGAACTTCTTTCGACGGTCCAGCAGCTGGGGCAGGGAAATTTGCCTGCTAGAATCGGACGTCGGTGTACTGCTAGCAGAGTGGCCGCAAGTACTTGGCTGTGACACACCTAATTCTACACCTTCATTCCTCTCAGTGCATGTTTCAGAGAGGACTGAAGTTATAGTGGGGTTGGAGATCCCAGCTGATGCGGTGCAAGGAGAGGTCCGCTTTGTTCTTTGGTGTGGGTCTTTGAGGTAGGCTTGCCAACGAGCTGCATGGCAGGTCAACATATGTCTGGTCAGGCATGTGGTACCCAAGCGGCTGATGTTTTGGCCACGCGATATACGCTTGAGACATATGTTGCAAACAGCAGCTGTGCGATCTGATGCACTAGCCTCAAAAAAGGCCCACACCAAAGAACTTTTTGAATGACGGGCAGAGGCAGCGCCCTGCACAGGCGGAGCTCTGCGGTGTGATTCCGTCGGTGTACTGCCCTTACGCTGGCCACCAAAGGGCATCCTGCCTCGTTGGAGATGTGCCTCCTCCTCATCCTCCTCCTCCTCTCTCCTATTAGGCACCCACGTGGAGTCAGTGACCTCATCATCCCCTCCCTCCTCATCACTGGAGCCAATCTGGCAGTATGCTGCAGCTGCTGGAACATGACTGCCAGATTGGTGTCCTTCTTGAGCATCCCCTCTGTCTGCTCTCACGCTACTGCCTTCCTGTAGCTGGGTTTCATCATCAGACCCTTCGAAACGCTGGGCATCCTCCTGGAGCATGTACCCAACACTGTGCTCAAACAGTTCGGGGGACTCCTCAGGAGGAGGACATGGTGGGTCTAGGGAAGGAGTGACTGATGATGAGTCTGACATTGATACCAGGGAAGAGGACGCTTTGGCAGCTGCTTTGCCAGTACCCTGAGCCTGGGTGAGAGAGGATGAGGAGGAGGAGGAGGGCTTGGTCATCCACTCTACCAAGTCTTCGGCATGATGTGGCTCAACATGTCCAGCTGCCGAAAAGAAGGACAAGCGTGTCCCATGGCCATGTGCTGATGACAATGCACCGCGTCCACGACCAGCACTGTTGCCCCCAGACACAGAGCCTGCTTGCCCTCTTTTATTGCCTCCTGACTGTCTGCCTCTCCTTGTTTGCCTTCCAGACATTCTAATAGATGGCCTGCAGGGAGATGGGAAAAAAGCAATAAGGGCTACCTTCAGGTGTCCTTCTCTGTCCCTTTACTTAAGGATTTCTAAATATGGTTGAGGATGATTGCTTTTGCACAGAATAGCACAACGACAATTTCCCTGACTGTCCAAAAAACAAGGATTTCAAAGATGGTTGATGAGGAATGCTTTAGCACACTATAGCACAAGGAGAATTTCCCTCACTGTCCTTCCCTGTCCCTAGAAACAAGGATTATCACAGTGAAAGAAACTGACACTCTTCCTACCTATAGTTTTCTGTCCCTAGAAAAAATGTTTTTTTAAAGCACACTATAGCACAAGGAGAATTTCCCTCACTGTCCTTCCCTGTCCCTAGAAACAAGGATTATCACAGTGAAAGAAACTGACACTCTTCCTACTGTGAGGGGGTTAGCTCGGCAGCGGGTGTGTGTGACCCCCGAGATGGGCTCCCCACACAAAAACAGGCCCAGCAAACGGAGGTTGTGGTTTTCAAAATCAAAAAGGTGCGGTTTATTTTCTATTTACAGTGACAAAACACAGCAAAGCAAAAGAAACATAAACAAAATAAATCCTGGTCAACTTGACCTCTGACTAAACATACAGGTTTCCTAACTAACAACTGGGATCAGCCTGGTGCTGTCCTAGTCCCTAAGTCCCTGGTTTTAAATGTCCAAGCAAATAGCCACACAGGCTTTGTCTCACCGCACAGGGGTTCACTCTCCCTAGACAGTCCACACAGGTCTGGTTCCAGGCATGAGCTAACATCTAATGAAGCTGGGAGTTCTTATAGAGGCCTAAATGAGCTGACAAGCTTCAGCTGGTCTCATCAACTCCCTGTCTGTACGACGCCCCACACTCTCCCTAGAGGTATGAGTCATCCATGAGCCCACTAGCCTTATACAACTCTCCACCTAGTTGTATAAGTCGGCGTAAAGCCTGAATCTGGGCGAAATATATCTACCCCCCTGGATGCAACCAGGTGACTTTACCTTCCTGCTGTCACATACCCCCCCCTCTTGTTTTAACCTCGGGGTTGGAACACCAGCAATCAGGCATTCATGTACTCGAGACAAAGCATCCACATTCCCCATTTGAACGCCAGGGCGATGCTTTACTGTGAAGTTGAATTCCTGGAGGGCCAGGAACCACCTATTCACTCTTCTATTTGTTTCCTTGTTTTGAGCCATCCACTTTAACGGAGCGTGATCCGTAACCATGTCAAAGTGCCTACCTAGCAGGTAGTACCGAAGGGAATCTAGAGCCCACTTCACCGCTAAACACTCCTTTTCAACGGTGGCGTAATTTACCTCATGGGACTTCAACTTCCTGCTGAGGTAAATGACTGGGTGCTCTTCCCCGTTCCAGACCTGGGACAATACTGCTCCTAACCCCACATCTGACGCATCACTTTGTACGACAAAGTCTTTAGAGAAGTCGGGTGAGTACAACACTGGCTGGCTACATAAGGCTTGTTTTAAGAATTGGAATGCTGCCTCAGCCTCGGGGGTCCATTTAATCATGACCGACCCTTTCCCCTTCGTCAGGTTGGTTAGGGGCACAGCCTTAGAAGCAAAGTGGGGAATGAATCGCCGATAATACCCAGCGATTCCCAGAAACGCTCGTACCTGCTTCTTGCTGTTGGGACGTGGCCAACTCTGGATGGCCTCGACTTTGTTGAGTTGGGGTTTTATTACTCCCCTCCCAATGGTGTACCCAAGATATTTGGCCTCCTCCTGCCCAATGGTACACTTCTTGGGGTTAGCCGTAAACCCCGCTTCCCGAACAGAGTCCAGGACTGCTTGCACTTTTGGCAGATGTGAGGCCCAATCTGTGCTATGGACAATTATGTCATCCAGGTAAGCCGCAGCATACTTCCGATGGGGCCTCAGCATCTGGTCCATTTTCCGCTGGAATGTGGCCGGCGCATTCTGTAACCCGAACGGCATTCTTTTATATTGGAACGCCCCGTCTGGGGTTACAAATGCGGTTTTCTCTTTGGCCGACTTGGCCAGGGGGATTTGCCAATACCCTTTTGTGAGGTCAAGAGTCGTCATGTATCGGGCTGTTCCCAGCCGGTCGATCAACTCATCTATACGTGGCATGGGGTAGGTGTCAAATTTTGTAACTTTGTTCAACTGTCGAAAATCGTTACAAAATCGCCAGCTCCCATCCGGTTTAGGCACCAACACAATGGGACTAGACCAATCACTTTGGGACTCCTCTATCACCCCTAAGTTCAGCATTTTCTGTACTTCCTCCCGTATTGCCTCCCGTCGGGCCTCTGGGATCTGATAGGGTTTTAACTTCACCCTTTCACCGGGCGGGGTAATGATGTCATGCTCTACCCCAGATGTTTGTCCCGGCAGCTCAGAGAATACCTCCTTGTTGCGAAGCACAAACTCCTTAACCTCCTGTTGTTGGGGTTGTGACAAGGTGGCTGCTATTCCAACCTCCGGAATCACGCAACCAGTTTGAGCTGGTGACCAAGTGTCTGCGACTAGGGACTCTCTATCCCTCCAGGCTTTCAACAGATTAACGTGATAGATCTGTTCGGGCTTTCGCCTTCCTGGTTGTCTGACCTTGTAATTCACTTCGCTCACTTTTTCCATTATCTCGTAGGGGCCTTGCCATTTGGCAAGGAATTTACTTTCAACCGTAGGGACAAGTACCAGTATCCTATCCCCCGGGGAAAAGGTACGGGTCTTGGCTGCACGGTTGTACACTCTCTGCTGTGCTAACTGCGCTTGGGCCAAATGTTCCTTCACGATGGGCATTACCTGTGCAATTCGGTCTTGCATCAGGGCGACATGCTCAATCACACTCCTGTGGGGAGAACTCTCACTTTCCCAAGTTTCCTTGGCAATATCCAACAGCCCTCTTGGGTGTCTCCCATACAGTAACTCAAAGGGGGAGAATCCCGTAGAGGATTGGGGCACCTCCCTAATAGCAAACATCAGATAAGGAAGTAGACAGTCCCAATCCTTTCCATCTCTATCCACCACTTTCTTCAACATTTGTTTTAGGGTTTTGTTGAACCTTTCAACCAGCCCATCGGTTTGGGGGTGATACACAGATGTACGTAATTGCGTCACTTTGAACAATTTACACAGCTCCTTCATAACCCGGGACATAAAGGGTGTACCTTGGTCCGTAAGCAGTTCTTTACAAATACCCACCCGGCTAAACACAAGAGATAGCTCTTTGGCTATGGTTTTGGCCGAGGTATTTCGGAGAGGGATCGCTTCTGGATAACGGGTGGCATAGTCCATTATAACTAATATGTACTGGTGCCCCCTAGCGGACTTGATTATAGGACCTACCAAATCCATGGCGATCCTCTCAAACGGGACCTCAATGATGGGTAGAGGGACCAGCGGGCTACGGAAATGTGGCATCGGGGCCGACCTCTGACACACAGGGCAGGAGGAACAATAATTTTCTATGTCCTTCATCACCCCCGGCCAATAGAATCTCTGTAATACCCTCTCTCGGGTTTTCTCTGTCCCCAGATGACCTCCAAGAATGTGCCCATGGGCCAACTCCAACACCAACTTCCTGTAAGGTTTGGGCACCACAAGCTGCTCAACGGTTTCTTCTGCCCTTTTTGCCACCCGATACAGTAGGTCCTTCTCTACGCTGAAGTATGGGTAAGTGCAGGTATTATCTGGGTTCACTAACTCGCCATCTATTTTCACTACGTTTTCCCGTGCCTTTATTAGGGCGGGGTCTTTCAACTGTTCTGTGGCAAAGTTTTCCCTGTGAACCTCAAGATCAGAAAACTCCACAGACGGTAGGTTTTCGTCTGAGGAGGTGGGCTCCTCTCCAGTTTCTTGAGTCTCCCCTGCCAATACTGATAAGGGAAATTCCGGAGAGTCCTCACCACTCTCAGGGGAGTTCTGGCTATCACATTCCTGGTACATAGGGGCACCAGTGGGGGGCTCAGGATCATCCCACAGTTCCCAGAACTTCGGAAAATCCCTTCCCACAATGGCGTCATGCGGTAACTGAGATACTAAGCCCACTGGATGAGAGAGGGTACCTTTGGGGGTCTCGAAACACACTGTAGTCACTGGATACTCTCGGGTGTCCCCATGCACACAAATAACAGCTACCTTGCTATTCCCAGAGACCTCTGTTTTAACTAACTCAGCCTTTATCAGGGTCACAAGGCTACCTGAATCCAGCAATACCACAACATTTCTACCATTAACACACATTTTGCATAAATGTTTCTCAGTTCCTCGAATGGCAGTGCATGCGACTGTCGCACACAGCGACTGACGTCTGCCCGTCAGAAAGTCACACTGCATGGGTTCCTCCACAACCGGGCAATTGGCTGCAATATGTCCCGCTTGCCGGCAGCGGTAGCAAACGATCCTTCTTGCGGCCTCTTGAGCCGCTGATTTCCCAGGCTGTTCTCGCCAAACTTGGGGTAGAGCTCCCACCCTCTCACTCTCTCCACCCTCACCCCTTGGAATCCTCTTATCTGCCCCTGGGGATGGTCTGGTCTTAGGGTGGAAAGTCTGAGTGTCTCTGGAAGAGGCCGTCAGGTTCTCTGTAGCCAAGTATTTCTCCACACGATCCACAAGACCATCGGCCGTCTCTGGGTCTCCATGGCTTACCCACTTTTGGATGGCAGTAGGAAGAGCTCTCAAAACCCGATCCATTACAACACGTTCCACAATCTTTGGTGCGGACAAAGTCTCTGGCTGTAGCCACTTTCTGCTCAGGTGAATGAGATCATACATTTGAGACCTGGGGGGTTTTCCAAGCTGGAAAGTCCAGTTATGCACACGCTGAGCCCGGACAGCCTGGGTGACACCCAGCCTTGCCAATATTTCAGCTTTTAGCATCGCATAGTCTTTTGCTTGGTTAGGCTCTAGGTCATAGTAAGCTTTCTGCGATTCACCAGTTAACAGAGGAGCCACCAGTCCAGCCCACTGCTCCTCAGGCCACTTTTCTCTTTCAGCGGTCCTTTCAAATGTGGTCAAAAATACCTCTGGATCATCCTCTCCAGTCATTTTTGTCAATAAACGACTCACCCCAAAGGACGCGGTATTAGTGGGACGGCTTTCCTCACTGGTCTGCGGACGTTGCTGCATTGCTGCTTCCATCTGTTGTTGTAGTCTCTGCTCTTGCTTCTGTAACAGGTCTATGAAGCGGGCCTCAGATTGCTGCTGGGCTTGTTGCTGAGCCTCCAGACTCTGTTGCAAAGTTGCGTTTGTCTGCTGCTGGGCTGCAAGGCTCTGTTGATGAGCTTGCTGCTGGGCTGCAAGGCTCTGTTGATGAGCTTGCTGCTGGGCTGCGAAGTTCTGTTGTTGAGCTGCAAGGCTCTTTTGCAAACCTGCATTTGTCTGCTGTTGATTGGCATTTGCTAGAGCCAGCTGCTTCAGTATCTCCTCCATGCTGGCTTAAAAAAAAACTGCCACTGGTTCTCCACCAACTGTGAGGGGGTTAGCTCGGCAGCGGGTGTGTGTGACCCCCGAGATGGGCTCCCCACACAAAAACAGGCCCAGCAAACGGAGGTTGTGGTTTTCAAAATCAAAAAGGTGCGGTTTATTTTCTATTTACAGTGACAAAACACAGCAAAGCAAAAGAAACATAAACAAAATAAATCCTGGTCAACTTGACCTCTGACTAAACATACAGGTTTCCTAACTAACAACTGGGATCAGCCTGGTGCTGTCCTAGTCCCTAAGTCCCTGGTTTTAAATGTCCAAGCAAATAGCCACACAGGCTTTGTCTCACCGCACAGGGGTTCACTCTCCCTAGACAGTCCACACAGGTCTGGTTCCAGGCATGAGCTAACATCTAATGAAGCTGGGAGTTCTTATAGAGGCCTAAATGAGCTGACAAGCTTCAGCTGGTCTCATCAACTCCCTGTCTGTACGACGCCCCACACTCTCCCTAGAGGTATGAGTCATCCATGAGCCCACTAGCCTTATACAACTCTCCACCTAGTTGTATAAGTCGGCGTAAAGCCTGAATCTGGGCGAAATATATCTACCCCCCTGGATGCAACCAGGTGACTTTACCTTCCTGCTGTCACACTACCTATAGTTTTCTGTCCCTAGAAAAAATGTTTTTTTAAAGCACACTATAGCACAAGGAGAATTTCCCTCACTGTCCTTCCCTGTCCCTAGAAACAAGGATTATCACAGTGAAAGAAACTGACACTCTTCCTACCTATAGTTTTCTGTCCCTAGAAAAAATGTTTTTTTAAAGCACACTATAGCACAAGGAGAATTTCCCTCACTGTCCTTCCCTGTCCCTAGAAACAAGGATTATCACAGTGAAAGAAACTGACACTCTTCCTACCTATAGTTTTCTGCCCCTAGAAAAAATGTTTTTTTAAAGCACACTATAGCACAAGGAGAATTTCCCTCACTGTCCTTCCCTGTCCCTAGAAACAAGGATTATCACAGTGAAAGAAACTGACACTCTTCCTACCTATAGTTTTCTGTCCCTAGAAAAAATGTTTTTTTAAAGCACACTATAGCACAAGGAGAATTTCCCTCACTGTCCTTCCCTGTCCCTAGAAACAAGGATTATCACAGTGAAAGAAACTGACACTCTTCCTACCTATAGTTTTCTGTCCCTAGAAAAAATGTTTTTTTAAAGCACACTATAGCACAAGGAGAATTTCCCTCACTGTCCTTCCCTGTCCCTAGAAACAAGGATTATCACAGTGAAAGAAACTGACACTCTTCCTACCTATAGTTTTCTGTCCCTAGAAAAAATGTTTTTTTAAAGCACACTATAGCACAAGGAGAATTTCCCTCACTGTTCTTCCCTGTCCCTAGAAACAAGGATTATCACAGTGAAAGAAACTGACACTCTTCCTACCTATAGTTTTCTGTCCCTAGAAAAAATGTTTTTTTAAAGCACACTATAGCACAAGGAGAATTTCCCTCACTGTCCTTCCCTGTCCCTAGAAACAAGGATTATCACAGTGAAAGAAACTGACACTCTTCCTACCTATAGTTTTCTGTCCCTAGAAAAAATGTTTTTTTAAAGCACACTATAGCACAAGGAGAATTTCCCTCACTGTCCTTCCATGTCCCTAGAAACAAGGATTATCACAGTGAAAGAAACTGACACTCTTCCTACCTATAGTTTTCTGTCCCTAGAAAAAATGTTTTTTTAAAGCACACTATAGCACAAGGAGAATTTCCCTCACTGTCCTTCCCTGTCCCTAGAAACAAGGATTATCACAGTGAAAGAAACTGACACTCTTCCTACCTATAGTTTTCTGTCCCTAGAAAAAATGTTTTTTTAAAGCACACTATAGCACAAGGAGAATTTCCCTCACTGTCCTTCCCTGTCCCTAGAAACAAGGATTATCACAGTGAAAGAAACTGACACTCTTCCTACCTATAGTTTTCTGTCCCTAGAAAAAATGTTTTTTTAAAGCACACTATAGCACAAGGAGAATTTCCCTCACTGTCCTTCCCTGTCCCTAGAAACAAGGATTATCACAGTGAAAGAAACTGACACTCTTCCTACCTATAGTTTTCTGTCCCTAGAAAAAATGTTTTTTTAAAGCACACTATAGCACAAGGAGAATTTCCCTCACTGTCCTTCCCTGTCCCTAGAAACAAGGATTATCACAGTGAAAGAAACTGACACTCTTCCTACCTATAGTTTTCTGTCCCTAGAAAAAATGTTTTTTTAAAGCACACTATAGCACAAGGAGAATTTCCCTCACTGTCCTTCCCTGTCCCTAGAAACAAGGATTATCACAGTGAAAGAAACTGACACTCTTCCTACCTATAGTTTTCTGTCCCTTAAAAAAATGTTTTTTTAAAGCACACTATAGCACAAGGAGAATTTCCCTCACTGTCCTTCCCTGTCCCTAGAAACAAGGATTATCACAGTGAAAGAAACTGACACTCTTCCTACCTATAGTTTTCTGTCCCTAGAAAAAATGTTTTTTTAAAGCACACTATAGCACAAGGAGAATTTCCCTCACTGTCCTTCCCTGTCCCTAGAAACAAGGATTATCACAGTGAAAGAAACTGACACTCTTCCTACCTATAGTTTTCTGTCCCTAGAAAAAATGTTTTTTTAAAGCACACTATAGCACAAGGAGAATTTCCCTCACTGTCCTTCCCTGTCCCTAGAAACAAGGATTATCACAGTGAAAGAAACTGACACTCTTCCTACCTATAGTTTTCTGTCCCTAGAAAAAATGTTTTTTTAAAGCACACTATAGCACAAGGAGAATTTCCCTCACTGTCCTTCCCTGTCCCTAGAAACAAGGATTATCACAGTGAAAGAAACTGACACTCTTCCTACCTATAGTTTTCTGTCCCTAGAAAAAATGTTTTTTTAAAGCACACTATAGCACAAGGAGAATTTCCCTCACTGTCCTTCCCTGTCCCTAGAAACAAGGATTATCACAGTGAAAGAAACTGACACTCTTCCTACCTATAGTTTTCTGTCCCTAGAAAAAATGTTTTTTTAAAGCACACTATAGCACAAGGAGAATTTCCCTCACTGTCCTTCCCTGTCCCTAGAAACAAGGATTATCACAGTGAAAGAAACTGACACTCTTCCTACCTATAGTTTTCTGTCCCTAGAAAAAATTTTTTTTTAAAGCACACTATAGCACAAGGAGAATTTCCCTCACTGTCCTTCCCTGTCCCTAGAAACAAGGATTATCACAGTGAAAGAAACTGACACTCTTCCTACCTATAGTTTTCTGTCCCTAGAAAAATGTTTTTTTAAAGCACACTATAGCACAAGGAGAATTTCCCTCACTGTCCTTCCCTGTCCCTAGAAACAAGGATTATCACAGTGAAAGAAACTGACACTCTTCCTACCTACAGTTTTCTGTCCCTAGAAAAAATGTTTTTTTAAAGCACACTATAGCACAAGGAGAATTTCCCTCACTGTCCTTCCCTGTCCCTAGAAACAAGGATTATCACAGTGAAAGAAACTGACACTCTTCCTACCTACAGTTTTCTGTCCCTAGAAAAAATGTTTTTTTAAAGCACACTATAGCACAAGGAGAATTTCCCTCACTGTCCTTCCCTGTCCCTAGAAACAAGGATTATCACAGTGAAAGAAACTGACACTCTTCCTACCTATAGTTTTCTGTCCCTAGAAAAAATGTTTTTTTAAAGCACACTATAGCACAAGGAGAATTTCCCTCACTGTCCTTCCCTGTCCCTAGAAACAAGGATTATCACAGTGAAAGAAACTGACACTCTTCCTACCTATAGTTTTCTGTCCCTAGAAAAAATGTTTTTTTAAAGCACACTATAGCACAAGGAGAATTTCCCTCACTGTCCTTCCCTGTCCCTAGAAACAAGGATTATCACAGTGAAAGAAACTGACACTCTTCCTACCTATAGTTTTCTGTCCCTAGAAAAAATGTTTTTTTAAAGCACACTATAGCACAAGGAGAATTTCCCTCACTGTCCTTCCCTGTCCCTAGAAACAAGGATTATCACAGTGAAAGAAACTGACACTCTTCCAACCTATAGTTTTCTGTCCCTAGAAAAAAAGTTTTTTTAAAGCACACTATAGCACAAGGAGAATTTCCCTCACTGTCCTTCCCTGTCCCTAGAAACAAGGATTATCACAGTGAAAGAAACTGACACTCTTCCTACCTATAGTTTTCTGTCCCTAGAAAAAATGTTTTTTTAAAGCACACTATAGCACAAGGAGAATTTCCCTCACTGTCCTTCCCTGTCCCTAGAAACAAGGATTCGCACAGTAAAACACACTGACACTCTCCCTACCTATAGTTTTCTGTCCCTAGAAAAAATGTTTTTTTAAAGCACACTATAGCACAAGGAGAATTTCCCTCACTGTCCTTCCCTGTCCCTAGAAACAAGGATTCGCACAGTAAAACACACTGACACTCTCCCTACCTATCCTTCTCTTTCCCTAAACTAAAGGAATCCAGGTTAAGCAAGAAAAAATAAATGTCACTGTCCCTGCCTATGCTTCTCTTTCCCTGCTCCGGAACACACTACACTAGGCCGCCATGCTGGCGGCCTTTTATAGTGTGGGGCGTGTACTAAACACCCTCAGCAATAATTGGCCACAGGCATCCTGCCTGTGGCCAATCATTGCTCTCCTCGCT
This sequence comes from Rana muscosa, assembly GCA_029206835.1. Taxonomy (NCBI): domain Eukaryota; kingdom Metazoa; phylum Chordata; class Amphibia; order Anura; family Ranidae; genus Rana; species Rana muscosa. Next base: position 622,285,718 of record CM055118.1, read on the forward strand.
GCCGGCGCTGTGATTGGCCAAGCATGCGGGGTCACAGTGCATGCTTGGCCAATCACAGCGCCTGGATGACACTGCGATGGCGTAGTGCATTGTGGGCCGTTCGCGTCACTCGAATTAGGCGCGAACGGCCCAAATCGTTCGATCTTCGTCGAACGATCGAACAGCCGATGTTCGAGTCGAACGTATGTTCGACTCGAACACCGAGCTCATCCCTAGTGGGGAACTGTATCGAACGCTTTCGCAAAATCCAAGTATACCACGTCCACAGCCACACCTCTGTCCAAGGTTTTACTTACCTCTTCATAAAAAGAAATCAGGTTTGTCTGACAACTTCTGTCTTTCATGAATCCATGCTGTCTGTTGCTTAAATAGTTTTTCTCCAGCAAGAACTCATCTATGTGGTCTTTTATTAATCTCTCCAGAATCTTCCCAACTATAGAAGTTAAACTAACAGGTCTATAGTTACTTGGCAAAGACTTAATTCCCTTTTTAAATATAGGCACCACATTGGCCCTGCGCCAATCCAGTGGTACTATTCCTGTCAATAATGAGTCCCTAAAAATTAACCACTTGACAACTGGGCACTTAAACCCCCTTCCTAACCAGACGAATTTTCAGCTTTCGGTGCTCTCACATTTTGAATGACAATTACTCAGTCATACAACACTGTACCCCTATGAAATTTTTGTCCTTTTTTTCACACAAATAGAGCTTTCTTTTGGTGGTATTTAATCACTGTTGGGTTTTTAATTTTTTGCGCTATAAGAGAAAAAAGACTGAAAATTTTGTAAAAAAATGAATTTTTCTTTGTTTCCGTTAAAAAATTTAGCAAATTAGTATTTTTTCTTCATAAATTTTGGCCAAAATTTATACTGCTACATATCTTTGGTAAAAATAAGTACAAATTGGTGTATATTATTTGGTCTTTGTGAAAGTTATAGAGTCCACAAGCTATGGTGCCAATATCTGAAAATTGATCACACCTGAAGTACTGACGGCCTATCTAATTTCTTGAGACCCTAACATGCCAGAAAAGTACAAATACCCCCCAAATGACCCCTTTTTGGAAAGAAGACATTCCAAGGTATTTAGAAAGAGTCATTGTGAGTTTTTTGAAGTTGTCATTTTTTCCCACAATTCTTTGCAAAAATCAAGATTTTTTTTTCTTTTTTTTTTTTTCCACAAAATTATTAGCAGGTTATTTCTCACACACAGCATATGCATACCACAAATTACACCCCAAAACACATTCTGCTATTCCTCCCGAGTATGGCGATACCACATGTGTGAGACTTTTACACAGCGTGGCCACATAGAGAGGCCCAACATGCAGGGAGCACCTTCAGGCGTTCTGGAGCACCCAGGCCAATTCTGACATTTCTCTCCTACATGTAAAAATCATCATTTGTTTGCTAGAAAATTACATAGAACCCCAAAACATTATATATGTTTTTTTAGCAAAGACCTTAAAGAATATAATGGTGGTCATTGCAACTTTTTATCTTGCACGGTATTTGCGCAGAAATTTTTCTAACACGTTTTTTACGGAAAAAAACTGTTTTGTGCTTAAAAGAAAAAAAAACAGTAAAGTTAGCCCAATGTTTTTGCATAATGTGAAAGATGAAGTTACGCCGAGTAAATAGATACCTAACATGTCACCCTTCAAAATTGCACACGCTCGTGGAATGGCGCCAAACTTCGCTACTTAAAAATCCCCAAAGGCAATGCTTTAAATATTTTTACTGGTTACATGTTTTGAGTTACAGAGGAGGTCTAGGGCCAAAATTATTGCTCTCGCTCTAACGTTCGCAACGATACCTCACATGTGTGGTTTGAACACCGTTTTCATATGTGGGCGGGGCTTACGTATGCGTTCACTTCTGCATGCGAGCTCGCGGGGGCAGAGGCGCTTTAAAAAAATATATATATTTTATTGTTCATTTTACTTTATTTATTTTAGTTTGATATGTTTTTCCGCCCAAAATTTTTTTTTGATCACTTTTATTCCTATTACAAGGAATGTAAACATCCCTTGTAATAGGAATATGGCATGACAGGTCCTCTTTACAGTGAGATATGGGGTCAATAAGACCCCACATCTCACCTCTAAGCTGGGAAGCCTGAAAAAAAAACAAAAAAAAAAAACAATCTTGGCTTTGATCGTAGCGGTGAGTCGGTAGAAGCACCGGAGGGCAGCGGGAGGGGGGGCATCCCCTCTCACCTCCCGTAAGAGCTATCAAGCGGTGGAACAGCCGCTATGATCATTCTTATGGTGCAGGGAATCGCCAGCTGAAAAAGCGAATATCTGAATGATGCCTGTAGCTGCTCCCATCATTCAGATATCCCTGCATAAAGTTAAGGACGTCATATGACGGCCGGCGGGCGGGAAGTGGTTATTGCAGAGTATTGCCGGGTATTGCGGAGTATTGCAGGGTATTGAGGAGTATTGCCGGGTATTGAGGAGTATTGCAGGGTATTGAGGAGTATTGCAGGGTATTGCGGAGTATTGCCGGGTATTGCGGAGTATTGCCGGGTATTGCCGAGTATTGCCGGGTATTGCCGAGTATTGCCGAGTATTGCCGGGTATTGCCGGGTATTGAGGAGTATTGCCGGGTATTGCGGAGTATTGCCGGGTATTGCGGAGCATTGCCGAGTATTGCGGGGTATTGCCGGGTATTGCCGGGTATTGAGGAGTATTGCCGGGTATTGCGGAGTATTGCCGAGTATTGCGGGGTATTGCCGGGTATTGCCGGGTATTGAGGAGTATTGCCGGCTATTGCGGAGTATTGCCGAGTATTGCGGGGTACTGCCGGGTATTGAGGAGTATTGCCGGGTATTGCGGAGTATTGCCGGGTATTGCGGAGTATTGCCGAGTATTGCCGAGTATTGCGGGGTATTGAGGAGTATTGCAGGGTATTGTGGAGTATTGCCGGGTATTGCGGAGCATTGCCGAGTATTGCGGGGTATTGCCGGGTATTGCCGGGTATTGAGGAGTATTGCCGGGTATTGCGGAGCATTGCCGAGTATTGCGGGGTATTGCCGGGTATTGCCGGGTATTGAGGAGTATTGCCGAGTATTGCGGGGTATTGCCGGGTATTGAGGAGTATTGCCGGCTATTGCGGAGTATTGCCGAGTATTGCGGGGTACTGCCGGGTATTGCGGAGCATTGCCGAGTATTGCGGGGTATTGCCGGGTATTGCCGGGTATTGAGGAGTATTGCCGAGTATTGCGGGGTATTGCCGGGTATTGAGGAGTATTGCCGGCTATTGCGGAGTATTGCCGAGTATTGCGGGGTACTGCCGGGTATTGAGGAGTATTGCCGGGTATTGCGGAGTATTGCCGGGTATTGCAGAGTATTGCCGAGTATTGCCGAGTATTGCGGGGTATTGCGGGGTATTGAGGAGTATTGCAGGGTATTGTGGAGTATTGCAGGGTATTGTGGAGTATTGCTGGGTATTGTGGAGTATTGCCGGGTATTGTGGAGTATTGCCGGGTATTGTGGAGTATTGCCGGGTATTGAGGGGTATTGCAGGGTATTGAGGAGTATTGCAGGGTATTAAGGAGTATTGCGGAGTATGGCAGGGTATTGCGGAATATGGCAGAGTATTGCACAGTATGGCAGGGTATTGCACAGTATGGGCAGAGTATGGGCAGGGTATTGCACAGTATGGGCAGGGTATTGCAGAGTATTGCACAGGGTATTGCAGAGTATTGCACAGGGTATTGCACAGGGTATTGCAGAGTATTGCACAGGGTATTGCAGAGTATTGCACAGGGTATTGCAGAGTATTGCTCAGGGTATTGCACAGGGTATTGCACAGGGTATTGCAGAGTATTGCAGAGGGTATTGCAGAGTATTGCACAGGGTATTGCAGAGTATTGCACAGGGTATTGCAGAGTATTGCACAGGGTATTGCAGAGTATTGGCAGGGTGTATTGCAGAGTATTGGCAGAGTATTGCACAGGGATGGCTGAGCAGGGATGGATGGATGGCTGGATCTGTGACTGCAATTGTCACAGATCCAGCCCACAGCTGACATGATCTGACATGGGGGAGGGAGCGGACATGATCCGATCCCTCCCCTCTCCTCTCACACTGTACCGATCGGTACAGAGAGGGGAGGGAGGAACCGGCGTCATCACATGACGCCGGTCTGTTTACAAGTGATCGCTCCGTCATTTGACGGAGCGATCACGTGGTAAACGGCCGCGATTAGCGGCCATCTACCGTGATCCGTGATGCGCCGGGTCTTCCGGACCCAGCGGTCACGGTTATATCCTGGAGCGTGCCCCAGGGGGCGCGCGGGAGCAAGATTCTGTGAGGACGTCCCTGGGACGTCCACTCAGGATAACTCGACCGCGCTATGGACGTCTTTTGTACATGGCGCGGTCGGCAAGTGGTTAAATACAATGGCTTTGAAATTACAGAGCTCAATTCTTTTAGGATCCGTGGGTGGATGCCATCTGGTCCAGGTGCTTTATCCACCTTTATTCCATCTAAATATTTCTGGACCACATCACTTTTGAGCCATTGTGGATTTGAGGCTGTGTCACTACCACCCCCATTTTGGACATGAGCTCCCCCATGCTCCTTTGTATACACAAAACTGAAGAAAGTATTTAATAAATTAGCCTTCTCTTTGTCCCCAGTCACCCACTCTAGATTATTTTGTAAAGGGCCTACATGCTCAGACTTGACCTTTTTACTATTAATATATTTGAATAATTTTTTGGGGTTTGTCCTACTATCTTTTGCAATCTGTCGTTCATTTTGAATTTTTGCATCCTTGATTTCCTTTTTACATATCCTGTTATATTCTTTGTAACATTTAAATGACACTAGTGTTCCCTCATTTTTATATTTTTTAAAAGCTCTTTTCTTATAGTTTATAGCTTTTTTAACTTTGGCAGTGAGCCACATAGGTTTTATTTTTAGCCTTTTAAACTTATTGCCCATGGGAATATACTTTGCAGTGAGTTCACAAACAGTCTTTTTGAAGAATTCCCATTTCTGTTCTGTGCCCATTGATGCCAATATTCCCTCCCAGTCTAAGTCCTGGAGAGCAGCGCTCATCCTTAAAAAATTTGCTCTCTTGAAATTAAGTGTTTTTATCTTTCCCGTATGTGATTTTTGCTTACAACTAACATCAAATGAAATCATGTTATGGTCACTGCTACCCAGGTGTTCCTTTATCTGAACATTAGTAATACGCTCTGCATGGTTTGAGATTACCAGGTCCAACAGAGCATCATTCCTAGTTGGGGCCTCAATAAACTGGACCATAAAATTGTCCTGCAATAGGTTTATACATTTTTGCCCTTTAACTGTCCCAGCAGTTCCATTACTCCAGTCAATTTCTGGGTAGTTAAAATCCCCCATTATTATCACCGTCCCAGCCCTTGCAGCCCTTTCCATCTGTGCAAGGAGCTGAGTCTCCACCTCCTCATTAACATTGGGTGGTCTATAACAAACTCCAATGATTAACTTTGAACTACGCACATCTGTATGCAGTTTCACCCATAATGCTTCAGACTCATCCCACTCTCCATCCACCAGGTCCTCTTTCACACTCGCTTTGAGATCACTTCTCACATAGAGACAGACCCCTCCACCTTTCCTTTTTACCCTGTCTTTCCGAAAGAGTGCATAGCCAGGAATAATAACAGCCCAGTCATGTGAGGAATGAAGCCAAGTTTCAGAAATACCGATTACATCATAGCTCTCCTCATGCACCAGAGCTTCCAACTCACCTATTTTGCTTGGCAGACTTCTGGCATTTGTGAACAGACACTTTAATGCATTAATATATTTTGACCGGTCACATACTATCCTCTTGGGTGTTCCCAGATTGCAACTAGGGCTTGCTACTATACTTACCTTGGGTTTATGTGCTTTGGTTACCCTACCACTAATGCCCCTAATACTACCCTCTGGATTATGTTCCCCGCTGACTCTCACTATCTCTGGACCCTCCCCCCTTCACCTAGTTTAAAAACCCCTCTAACTTTTTGGCCATCCTTATTCCCAACTGATCTGCACCCTCCTCATTTAGGTGCAGTCCGTCCCTTCTATAGTACTGGTTATCGACTGAGAAGTCCGCCCAGTCCTCCAGGAACCCAAACCCCTCCTTACTACACCAGCTCTTCAGCCACTTGTTCACCTCCCTAATCTCCCTCTGCCTTTCTGGTGTGGCTCGATGTACCGGTAGTATTCCTGAGAATACTACCTTGGAGGTCCTTTTCCTCAATTTGGCTCCCAAGTCCCTAAAATCGTTCTTTAGGACACTCCATCTGCCTCTGACTTTGTCATTGGTGCCAACGTGCACCATGACAGCTGGGTCTTCCCCAGCCCCTCCCAGTAATCTGTCCACCAGATCCGTGATGTGCCGAACCCGCGCGCCCGGTAGACGACATACAGTTCGGCGCCTCAGGTCTTTGTTACAGATTGCCATCTCTGTCCTTCTAAGAATTGAGTCCCCTACCACCAGAATCTGTCTTTCCTTTCCCTTCACTCCCCCCCCACTCTCACTAGAGGAGTTCTTCCCCCGGCAGCTAGGAGAGTCCCTCAGCTCCAGCAGTGCTGGTCCTTGACTGGTTTCACCAATGTCACTCAATGGAGCATACTTATTGGGATGCTCCAGCCCTGGATCGGCCTCCCTGGCACTTCGCCCTCTACCCTTCCTGACTGTCACCCATCTACTATTTTCTAGTGCCTGCACCTCTTTGTCTCCACCCACCTCTGTGCTGGCCCCTGCCATCACCTGCCGGGTACGTTTCCAGCTCTCCTTTAGTGTGGAGGGTCTTCCCAGTGCTGACAGTTGCTTCCCTAGATTCAGAACCTGGGCTTCCAGGGAAACAATGTGCTTACATTTTGCACAGCAGTAATTGCCCTCGATCAGATGATCAAGGAACGCATACATGCTGCAAGATTTACACCGAGTCGCCTCGCCACACCCGCCGGGCATCGTACCTATTAATTTAATGAGGATTAGAGATTATACCCTGTCCAAATTACCTAACACTAGCTTCCTGACACAACTACTCAACAAGACAATACACAGGTACCACGCAGACCTACGTGCACACGCAGACCAGCGGACCTGCGTGCACTCGCAGACCAGCGTGCACTCGCAGACCAACGGACCTGCGTGCACTCGCAGACCAGCGTGCACTCGCAGACCAATGGACCCGCGTGCACTCGCAGACCAACGGACCTGCGTGCACTTGCAGACCAGCGTGCACTCGTAGACCAACGGACCTGTGTGCATTCGCAGACCAGCGTGCCCCTACAATACACAAGTACTAACGATCCACACACACTACTCAGACAACACTCAGGTACTCACACTACACATCTACTGTTTAACCTCCTGTTTTGAACTCTTGATTTTAACTCACCACTTAGTCCAGTTCCACTTGGACAGAGTTCCAGCAAACTCAAAATGAGCAGGCTCTAAATGAGCTCTACAGAAATTTATATAGGCCTCAAGCACCTGTGACCAATTAACCACTCCCCTTAATTAGTAGGCTGAAGGAAAAAAAGTGAAAAAAACAAAACAAAAAAGGCTGTTTAAAATGTGCCAGAAAAAGATGTTAAAAAGCTGCAAGGAAAAAGAGCCAAAAATAACCAAAAATGCAACCCAGCAGTCAAAAGCAGAAACTTCTTCACTCTCCACGCAAGGTCTCCACTGTCTACCTTCCAACCAACAAGACTGGCTAGATAGACGCAAGCAAAACAGTTACAAAGCCTCCAGCAGCACTGAATGTGCGTTCCGAAAGAACGCTGGATGCAGGACAGGCCAGTAGCTCAATTGCATACTGTGAAAGCTCTGGCCAGTGATCCATCCTCAAGACCCAGTAACCCAGAGGATTTTCGGTGGGAAAGGTGTCCAAGTCTGATCTTGCCCCTAGGTATTCCTGCACCATGTAAACCAGACGCTGGCAATGGTTGCTGGAACTGATCATACCTTGGGGCTGCGGACTAAAAAATTGTCTGAATGCATCGGTCAGACGGCCACCTTCTCCACCGCTCCTTCTTTGACTGACCGAAGCCTCAGCAACACGTTGTCCAGGACCAGGAATTTGTAACCTCCCAGCCTCTGGGAACGCGTTGCACAGACCTTTCTGCAAGGCCTCCCGAAGATGTTTCATCCTCTGCTCCCTCTGCGACGGCAAGATACGGTCTGCAACCTTACCCTTGTAACGTGGATCATGGAGGGTTGCCAGCCAGTAATGATCCCTTTCCTTGATAGCACGAATACGAGGATCCTTCCGCAGGCTTTGCAGGATCAGGGAGGCCATGCAGCGTAGGTTTGCTGAGGCATTCGGTCCGGAGTCCTCTGGGTCACTCAGGACGACATGATCCGCAGCCACCTCCTCCCAGCCACGTACAAGTTCATGGGTGTCTTGGGACTGTAATTGATCCCTTGAAGACTGCTGCTGATGCTGAGTGCTAGGCTCCACCTCCATGCTGACACAATCCTCTTCCTCCTCCTCCTCGTTCTGTTCCTGTGTGATAGGCGGGCCAGCAGGAACACTGTCTGGATAAAGGGGGCCTTGAGAGGTAAGGAAGTCCTCCTCTTCCTCCCTCTGTTCTGCCTCAAGTGCCCTGTCCATTATTCCACGCAGCGTGTGCTCCAACAGGTTGACAAGAGGGACAGTGTCACTGATGCATGCACTGTCACTGCTCACCATCCTCGTGGCCTCCTCAAATGGTGCCAGGACAGTGCATGCCTCCCTGATCATGACCCACTGGCGTGGCAAAAAAAACAAGCTCCCCTGACCCTGTTCTGGTGCCATATTGGCACAGATACTCATCGATGGCCCTCTGCTGCGTGTGCAGCCGCTGCAGCATGGCCAACGTTAAGTTCCACCTGGTGGGCATGTCACAGATTAGGCAGTTCTTGGGCAGGTTAAATTTCTTTTGCAGATCAGCCAGCCGAGCACTGGCATTATATGACAGGCGGAAATGCACACAGACTTTACTGGCCTGCCTCAGGACATCCTGTAAGCCCGGGTACCTGCCCAAGAACCGCTGCACCACCAAGTTAAGGACGTGAGCCAAACAGGGCACCTGGGCCAGGTGTCCCTGTTGGAGAGCGGAGAGGAGGTTGATGCCATTGTCGCAAACCACCATTCCTGGCTTAAGCTGGCATGGCATCAACCACCTCTGAGCCTGTCCCTGCAGAGCTGACAGAATCTCTGCTCCAGTGTGGCTCCTGTCCCCCAAGCACATCAGCTCAAGCACCGCATGGCATCTCTTTGCCTGCGTACTTGCATAGCCCCTTGAACGCCTGTGGAGCACCGCTGGTTCCGAGGACAAAGCAAAGGAAGAGGCCATGGAGGAAGAAGAAGAGGAGAGGGTGGAGAAGAGAGGTGTGTCAGAATCACCAGTAGTAGCATTTTGAAGGCGTGGTGGTTGGAACAACCTCCAACACTACTGCACCTTGTCCTGCATCCTTCCCAGCTGCCAGCAGAGTCACCCAATGTGCCGTGAAAGATAGGTAATGTCCCTGCCCATGCCTGCTGGACCATGAGTCAGCCGTAATATGCACCTTACCTCTGACTGCCCTGTCCAGCGAGGCCAAGACATTGCCTTCCACATGCCGGTAGAGAGCCGGAATCGCCTTCCGTGAGAAAAAGTGACGTTTGGGAACCTGCCACAGAGAAACCGCACATTCCACAAACTCACGGAAGGGGGCAGAGTCTACCAACTGAAAAGGCAGCAGTTGAAGTGCTAGCAATTTAGCCAAGCTAGCATTCAACCGCTGGGCATGTGGATGGCTGGGAGCAAACTTCTTTCGGCGGTGCAGCAGCTGGGGCAGGGAAATTTGCCTGGTACAATCTGACGTTGGTGTACCGATAGCAGATTGCCCAAAAGTACTTGGCTGTGACACACCTAATTCTACATCTTCATTCCTCTTAGTGCAGGTTTCAGAGAGGACTGAGGGTATAGTGGGGTTGGAGATCCCAGCTGATGAGGAGCAAGGAGAGGTCCGCTTTGTTCTTTGGTGTGTGTCTTTTAGGTGTGCTTGCCAACGAACTGAATGGCAGGTCGACATATGTCTGATCAAGCATGTGGTGCCCAAGCGGGTGATGCATTGGCCACGCGAGATACGCCTGAGACATATGTTGCAAATAGCAGCGCTGCGATCTGATGCACTCGTCTCAAAAAAGGCCCACACCAAAGAACTTTTGGAATAACGCGCAGAGACAGCAGCAGCCTGCACATGCAGAGCTCTGCGGTGTGATGCTGTCAGTGTGCTGCCCTTAAGCTGGCCCCTGGAGGGCATCCTGCCTCGTTGGAGATGTGCCTCCTCCTCCTCTCTCCTATCAGGCACCCACGTAGAATCCGTGACCTCATCATCCCCTCCATCCTCATCACTGTAGCAAACCTGGCAGTATGCTGCAGCTGGGAGAACATGACTGCCAGATTGCTGTCCTTCTTGGGCACCCCCTCTCTCTGGGCTCACGTTACTGCCTTCCTCTAGCTGGGTACCATCATCAGAGCCTTCAAAACGCTGGGCATCCTCCTGGAGCATGTACCCAACACTGTGGTCAAACAGTTCAGGGGGGGGCGTGTCCTGGACATGGAGCTGTGAGGACGTGTCTGTTCCCAGCTCCGCATCCACCGCAGCACAGATCACGGCATACCGGAGATTCCGAGCCTGAAAACGGCTCAGGATATGTCCCAACGTCGGCGGAACACGAACCAGGACCCGGGGGCTATTAAATCTAAACAGGGGCAGCTGGATTCGTACCTGTACGGGACCCGAGGGAAGGCAACCGAGAAATCCAAGATGGCGCCGGCCGGGAAGTCAGCTAAGCCTCATGCAGAGCCACAGACACAGCCTGTGCAGCCAGCAGCATCCCCTGCATCCCCACAGCTATCCCCAGAACTGGTGAGTGAGTCTGCACCCCCAGCATCCCCGGGATCCACAGCTTCCAAGGCAGGGGGATCAGACATAGCTGACTTCATGGAAGATGGGGACATTAAAAGACACATCTGGTCACTCCCCACAAGAGAATATCTGGAACGGTTCACTTCCAGGGTGGAAAAGGCCTTTAAGGAAGATATAGCTCAGCTTAAAGAAGCCACAACACACCTGGGTAACAGGGTGGAGACACTGGAGCAAAGGTTAGATGAAACCCTTCCCACCATATCAGAGCTCCAAATGCGATGCACAGCCCAGGACCACAAACTAGATGCACTATCGTCGCAACTTGACGATTTTGAAAATCGCAGCAGGCGTGCGAACATCCGCATACGTGGACTACCTGAAGCTACGGCCCCCAAAGATATAATGCCCTCTCTGGTTGGGATATTCAGAGAAATACTGGACCTCACTAATACAGTACCCGTCGAGATCGACCGGGCTCACCGAGCTCTGAAACCCCCCTCACAAGACGCCGATAACCCCAGAGACATTATATGCAAATTGCACAAATACACCCTTAAAGAACGCATTATACAAAAGATGCTCAATAGACCCTTTTTTGACTTTGACGGTGCCCACCTCTTCTTCTACCAGGACATTTCGAGACGCACCCTCATGCAACGTAGAGCCCTAAAACCAGTGCTGGCGGCTCTACAAGACGCAGGCCTGCCCTACCGCTGGGGTTTCCCATTTTATCTACAAGCGACTAAAGATGGCCGCACGGTAACCTTACGCACAAAGGATGACCTCCCACACTTCCTTTCGGTGCTCGGTCTGGGCTCGGTGGACTTCCCAGACTGGCGCGGAGACGGCGAGATGATGTGATTCTCAGCCACTAGACCCCTCCAACCCTGAATGCAGATGCCGCAAAGACGCAACAGGAGACGCAGTCACAACCGCCAAGGGAGTGATGCATTGCCTTGCCATTCGGCCTCGAGAGACTGATGTCCCAAGCTAGAGCCGACGCCGCCAATCACCCTGCCAGCTAACCTGGAACTATTTTACTCCCCAACAACACCCACCTTCCGGGCATGACAGGGGCTGAACATTGGTGCTGAACATTCCCCCCTTTAGCAGGAACTATTCTACAATGCTTACAGGACTGCCCGAAAATCCTGACAAGAGCCCGCAAGGGGAACATTTTCATCAGGCTTAATCTCTATCCCTAGGGCCCTAGAACACCCCCCCTTGGCCTGTACCTCATAGGCAGCACTTACCCGACTCCACAAAACCCCCTCTTACATGGGCACTCACGCCCAGATACCCGGTACTTCAGGACACCCTTCCAGAGGTGGTTGCGGAGCGGACCCCGCCCCCCCCTTCTGTTTGTTTTTGTTTTCCGTACTTACCTCCATGCTGGCCCACGAACCCCCAGTAGGCCCCCCACATACGGGTATTGATCCCATTTGGGATAACAGGCCCAGGCCGGGTGGGTCCCCCATGTTGGGGGCACCCCCGGGCCTCGGCCTGCAGTTTTTTCCAACAGTTAGTTGGTTTTTTGTAGAAGTTTATTTTAACACTGTACTTCTTGATGTTAACCTCTCTCTTCTTTCTTCCCACCCTCTCCCTTTTCTCTTGTTCTCTCTCTCCCTCGCCTTTGCCTCAGATGGAATCCGTGTAAACCGCCGCAGCTCGCACCGGACTGCACCGTCAGGGGCAAAGATAACACACTGTACGACGACACCATGGCAGAGGTTAAGGTAATCTCATACAATGTCCGTGGCCTTTGCTCCCCCAACAAACGTAGCAAACTGTGGTGGGAATTGAAGAAGATGAGGGCCCAGATAGTTCTCCTACAGGAGACGCACTTCACCCATCAATCAGTTCCCAAACTGCCCACTCACCTCTATAACCAGTGGTTTGTAAGCACATCGCCAACTAGCAAATCCAGAGGCACAGCGATTGCTGTCCACAAACACTGCCCCCTACAACCCGGAGGTACCCTTATAGACCCTCAAGGAAGGTATGTTTTCTTAAAAGGTACCATCGCAGGTACGAAATACACCTTTGCCACCATCTATGCCCCTAACTCAAACCAACTGACCTTTTTAGATAAAGTAATGGAACGCCTGGCGGAATTAAAGGAAGGCCTACTAGTCCTGGGTGGCGACTTTAATATCAGCCCTGACCCCCTACTAGACACATCACATGGGCCGCCCTCACACACAAACGCCTTCCTCAAGCACTTCCGAAAATCTCTCCAATCTGCGGGTCTGGTAGATAGCTGGAGGATCCTCCACCCTAAAGATAGGGACTACAGCTACTACTCCAAGGTCCACGACGTTTACACCAGAATAGACATGTTTTATATTGATCGGCCCTCTTTGGAACTGCTGCAGCAGTCGTCCATCGGCAATATAACGATATCTGATCATGCCCCGATTACTCTCACTCTCGCCTTGCCCTCAGGTGCCCACAGGACCTGGACATGGCGACTCAATGAAAACCTGTTGGATGACCCTGTAGTAGAGTCAAGGATAGCAGAAACTTTGCAACACTATTTCCTAGAAAATACCACTGCAGACCTGCAAGAGGGAACAATATGGGAATGCCACAAGGCAGTCATAAGGGGAGCGCTGATTGCCCTGGGCACAAAAATCAAACGGGAATGACAGGCCGATTTCGATAGAGTACTTACCGCACTCCAGCAGGTGGAACTTAAGCACAAACACAACAGCGACCCCGAGACCCTTAAAAAATTGACAGAGCTTAGGGACGTATTCTCGCGTCTACTGGAAAGACAGGCGCAGAAGCAGTTAAGGTACTTGTCACCCAAATATTACGAACAGGGCAATAAGTGTGGCCGCATGTTAGCAAGAGCACTACGGAAAAAAAGAGCCCAAACACAAGTACAGAAACTTTGCTCTCCCTCGGGAGACTTGATGTACAAATCTTCCCAAATTGCCGCAGGGTTCCGTGACTTTTACGAAACCTTATACAACCTAAACGCTGATGTGGCCCCGACCGACAATGCGGCCAAAGCAAGTAAAATACATGAATACTTACACACTAATGGGTTACCTCCCCTGACCATAGACCGACAAACTGAACTAGATACCCCCATAACCGTTGAAGAAATAGTATCCACAATAAAGGCACTACCCAACGGCAAAAGCCCAGGCCGGGATGGCTACACTAAGGCGTACTATAAAAAATTCTCCCAGATACTGGCTGGCCAGATGTGCAAATATTTCAATTCCCTGACAAAGGGCAACTGCATCCCCCCAGAAGCCCTGTTAGCGCATATATCGGTTATACCAAAAGAAGGGAAAGACCCAACCACCCCACAAAGCTATCGTCCCATATCATTACTAAACACTGACGTAAAAATACTGGCAAAGATTCTGGCAAACCGATTAAAACACCTTATACCCCAAGTGGTCCACTTAGACCAAACGGGATTTATCACAGGAAGAGAAGCCAGGGACAATTCCATACGAGCGATCCAACTCATTCACTGGGCCAGGAAACAGGAAAACCTCCCCCCCTACTTAATTCTCTCCACGGATGCCGAGAAAGCATTTGACCGCATCGATTGGTCCTACCTGCGTTCAGTTCTCGCTGCATGGGGTTTGGGCTCCAACATGTTACATTGGATACAGGCCTTGTACACAAAACCTAGCGCACAGGTCAAAGTAAACGGCATGCTCTCATCCACATTCCCGATTAGGAATGGCACGAGACAGGGGTGCCCGCTGTCGCCCCTCCTCTTCGCACTAGCATTGGAGCCTTTGCTACGTAGAGTGAGAATGAACCCAGACATAACGGGCCTGACGATAGGGACGGTAGAGCATAAACTTTCTGCATATGCAGACGATGTATTATTCCACCTGACAAACCCCCTGACCTCGCTACCCGCCCTGTTGAAAGAGCTCCAACACTTCGGGACGATTACGAATTTCAAAATTAATTATTCAAAGTCTGAAATTTTGCCCATACAACTGCCCCCGAACATGACTGACATACTGAAAACAAAATTTCCCTTTACATGGGCCAAGAACTCTCTTCGCTACCTAGGCATACAATTGACTGACAGCTTTGACACACTATACACGATGAACTACCCCAAGTTGATATCGGAGGTCAAACAAGACTTGCTACACTGGACGAAAACTGCATTCACATGGCTAGGGAGAGTAAATGTGATCAAAATGAATGTTTTACCCAGAATCCTGTTCTATATGCAAATGCTCCCTATTTTCCTACCCAAAACCTTATTTAACCACATATCCCACATGCTCACTAAGTTCATATGGAACTCCCAGAAACCGCGTATAGCTATGGGGGTTCTGAGACACCCAAGGCGCTCCGGTGGCTTGGGGGTCCCAGACCTACAGAGGTACTACCAGGCTATAATTCTCCAAAGATTGCTTAATTGGCGATTTTATGACCAAACCAAGCTTTGGGTCACAATGGAAAAGTATATGGCAGGAAGGAACCTAGCTTATGCACCCTGGCTCCTGAGGGAGCACAGGGGGCTATCGGATAGCACATCCCCTCTGACACTTCTGACACAAAGGGCTTGGGACAAACTTAACCGAACGAGAAGCTTAGCCCCCCCTTTGTCACCTCTGGCCCCACTGGGAGGGTTCCTTTGGTTCCCCCCTGGGGAAAACGCAGATTTCTTTGGTACATGGGTCGACGATAGGAATGCCAGTTGTGGGAAACTACTGCGGAGCGGCAAACTGATACCCTACGACTCCTTGACAGACAGAACGGGGAAACCACAACTGAACTTCTGGAAATATAGACAGTTGCACCACTTTTTCGGGACAAATAGTAGCTCGATGAGAGACCTCACGACACTCACACCTTTCGAGGGCCTATTCGTAGCAGACGAACCAGTCCCGCGGATGGTGTCGGAACTGTATCAACTGTTGGGGCCCTCGGCCCCCAAACCCGCCTGCATACGGCTATGGGAAAGAGAACTGGGGCAGGAACTCACGAGTTCCCAATTGTCATACCTGTATCAGATGACACATTCTAGCTCTGCAGACTCCAAAATGCAAGAAACAAATTACAAATTGTTATCACACTGGTACAGAGTGACAGCAGACTTAGCGAGAATGTACCCCAATAGCTCCGACCAGTGCTGGCGGGGATGCGGAGGCCGAGGAACCCTCCTACACATATGGTGGGACTGCCCCTTGATCACTCCGTACTGGGAGGATATTCAACATCAGATTAAGGAAGTCCTGGGGGTAGATATCCCCCTCTCTCCGGTCCACTTTCTCTTGCACGTCCCTTCCATGCCCCTGAGTCGTTATAAAAAAAACGCACTTCCTCACCTACTAGACGCCGCTAGACGGCTACTTCCTATTCTCTGGAAGACAACGCAGATACCAAGTAGGGAGGAATGGATATGCAAGACGAATCAGATCAGGGTAGCGGAGGAATGGATTGCAACCTGTAGGGGCACTAGAGAGAAACACACGGCCAGGTGGGCTCTCTGGACAGATCACTTCTCTGCTCACAATCACATCCCCTCCAGTCTGGATGAATCTCTTCTACGAATAGCAGATCCGGCTATAGGCCATGGTAGGACGCTAAAAAGTAACTGATGCTAACCCCTTAAGGAGGGAGACATGGGCCGCGGACAATGAACCACTGTGCGGTGGTCCCTGCTTCTTCCACCACATGGCGAACGAGCGGCTAGCGGTCCGGTGCGGGCAAGGTAGACCCTATGGGCGCAAAAAGGTGAGACTCTGAATTCCCCCCTTCTCCCCATTTTCTATCCCAGTCCCCCCCCCCTCTCCTTTCCTGAGTCTACTCTAATGACGGAACCTGAGGTCCTTATCCCCTTGTCTCTGTCAACTTCTATTTTCTTTCCCCCCACTGTAATTTTTCTATCTCTTTTCTATGGTTGTTTATTACAATGATTAAAGCGGATGAGACTGATAGTAGCAGTCCGTAAACAGTTATGATGTATGCTCGTGGTGTGGCCTCGCTCGGTGTGGCATTCGGGGGAGGTCATCCCTGGGGTTGGCTGCACCGGCTCCCCCCCGCCCCCCCCAAATATGTAGCCTGACTCGGGCCGTCCCGCGGGCGGACACTAACTTTTCAGGAGCAACAGTTCTTTGAGCCATGACTGCTCCATCTGCAAAGAACACCCTCTCATTGTCTTGTTATACAGATAATAGTTGTTGTTGATATGAAAATACTACCTTATTGCTGTGTTATGCTTGAAACAAATAAAAATACTATTTACAAAAAAAAACTGTTCGGGGTACACCTCAGGAGGACATGGTGGGCCTAGGGAAGGAGTGACTGATGCCATTGAGCCGAGGGAGGAGGCCGCTTTGGCAGCTGCTTTTCCAGACAAAGTACCCTGTGCCTGGATGAGAGAGGATGAGGAGGATGAGGACGGCTTGGTCATCCACTCTACCAAGTCTTCGGCATGTTGCGGCTCAACACAGCCAGCTGCCGAAAAAAAGGACAAGCATGTCCCACGGTCACGTGCTGATGAGGATGCACCGTGTCCACGACCAGCACTGTTGCCTCTAGACACAGAGCCTGCTTGCCCTCTTTTATTTTTATTTTTTATTTTTTTCAAATGAATTTTATTTGAAGTTTTCATAATAACAGAGATATGACATTGGCCACATGGGTTTCAAAAAATCATACAACAAGGTATAACTAGAATAAAGGTGAACCATAATATGACTTTATATGGGAATACATTAGCAACTAGCTAGATATCAGATTCTACTAGGGGATTAGAATAAAGAACTGATCACGGCCTACATATAAACTTAAGGTATGTGTGGTCGGTGTCCAGTATTCCGGGGTAAGAACGAGTTATATAACTGTAGAGAGTCGGAGGAACTGGAGTTCTCAATGGGGGTATATCGAAGAGGAGTAGGACAAACCTGTGAAGGCCTCGTTCCCCCCGCCCACCCCTATTGGGATCATACTGTGGGCGAGAAGGCGACCTATTTGTATTGACAGGACAATGAAAGACAGACGGTTTTTCAGTAGTATAGTAAAACCTGACATTTCCAGTATTACTGCTACCCCTCCTGGAATGGTCACGTAAGAACTAAGCAATCTCGTCAAGGAGACTAAGACGTCTTTTAGTGTAATGTAAAAGTCACAGAAATTATTTTAAAAACTCGAGATATGGGATATTCAATTTCAGGTATGAAGTATGGTGCAAAACTGAATTCTTAATATCCTTACTCGAGAGGGTAAAGGGAGGAAAGGGGGGGACTAGGGGAATGACGGAGTGATCGAAATATTCTGAGCGGTGTAGTCAGGGTGGGAGTGATGTTTCCTGTTAAAGGAATCGGATTCACGTGGGGGATCGTGGTTGATGTTGTCTCTCTATATTGGATCCAGCAAGCCCATATAGTTCTGAATTTAGTGGGGTTGTCCTTGGCTTGGAAAATAAGACTTTCCATCTCCGCTATTTTGTCAACTCTATTATGCCATTCGGCTACGGAAGGGGGGGGTCGTGTTTCTCCAGTGGATTGGTATGCATTGGGATGCTGCGTTAATAAGGTGTAGGGTAAGAGATTTGCGGTAGGTTGAACTAGGAATGGATGTATGGTGAAGTAGGTATTGTCCTGGGGAGAATTCTGGAGTGTACGTAGTGATTTTGGTGATTAAAGTATGTATGTCTTTCCAGAAAGGTTGTATCAGAGGGCATTCCCACCAAATGTGGAGGAATGACCCAGGGGCGGAATTACATCTCCAGCATAGAGGGGAAACGGTCGGGAAGAAACGATGTATTTTGTCTGGCGTACGGTACCATCTCGTGTATAATTTATATCTATTTTCTTGCGCGGATACATTGACCGAACCTTTGTGTGTATGTTCGCAGACACGATCCCATTCTACCGTGGAGAGGTTTAAGGACAGATCATTGGCCCATTGTGTGCGAGTCCGAGTGTCGGGGGGGGGGGCTCCTGAGAGTAAAAGGGCATACAGAGTGGATATTAAATGTCTGTGTCTGTGCAGAGGTGTTCGAAGGGCGTAAGAGATCTAGACCACTGAGAGAGAGGGCGAGCCTGACGGAGGAAATGACGTATTTGCAGATATTTAAAGAAGGGTATGCTGAGGTTAGGGAATTTGGAGGACAATTCAGGTTGTGTGAGAAGTGCGTCGACTTCAAAGCATTGATATGCCCTGACCGGGGGGTCCACGGGTCCTAAGTGCCTGACCTTGGCAGGTATACCCGCTGGAAAGTCTGGGTTATGGGTAAGAGGCGTCATTGGCCCGGGAAACGGTGTCGTTTGGAGGATGTGACAGAAGGTTTTGAAGTTGTGTAGAGTTGGACCTATTAGAGGATGAGTGGAGCAGTTCCGGGGGATGGAGCCTGTGTTAATCCATGGTAGATGGGTAAGAGGAATTTGGGAAAAAGAATTTTCCACTTGCACCCAGTCTTTGCTAGATGCATGTACATGCCAATCCACAATACGTGTTAATTGGCAAGCCCTGTAATAAGAGTGTAGATCTGGAAGACCTAAGCCTCCCCTACTTTTGGGAAGCGTCAATTTTGCCCAGCTCAGACGAGGGGGTCCCGCTGACCAGAGGAGGCGTCTGCATATTTGTTTAAATGAGGTAAAATAGGACGGGGGGAGTTTAATCGGAATAGCTTGCAAGAGATATAGTAATCTGGGCAGCACATTCATCTTTAGGATAGCAGCTCTGCCAAACCAGGAAAAGGGGCCCCTCAGCCAGTCAGTTGTGTCCTCCCTAATAGTCTGAAGTGTGTGGAGAAAGTTCTTCGAATACAGGTCAGTCAATTTGGTAGGAATTTTAATGCCCAGGTAAGTGAGTTCATTGGGTTCCCATCTAAAAGGGAAGTTAGCTTGACAGAGTAGGACCGTTTGTTGTGGTAAGGAAATGTTGAGTGCTTTAGATTTATCAAAGTTGATCTGGAGATTGGAGAGGTGTTTGAAGAGGGTAAAGTCCTTGAGGAGGTTTGGGATGGTAGTCAAGGGATTTGAAAGAAATAGTAGAATATCGTCCGCGTAAGCCGCAATCTTGTATTGATTGCGATGAATGGTAATCCCCTGGATATCTGGGTTGTCTCTAATTTTGCGGAGGAAAGGTTCCATGGTGAGGACGAAGATGAGCGGGGAGAGGGGGCATCCCTGGTGCGTGCCGTTGGATATTGAGAACGTAGTCGATAGTCGACCATTAACCCGTATCTTGGTCGTGGGGGAAGCATACAATGCCATAATCATTTGTACAAGACGTGTTGGGAGCCCCACAGCTTGAAGACAGGCGGACATATAGTCCCACGCTACCCTGTCAAAGGCTTTTTCCACGTCAAGGGACAGAAAAAATCCCTTAGACGTAGTGGAGGTCAGCCAGTGGTGTATGTTTAAGGCCTTGGTTTAAGTGTTATCTCTGGCTTCTCTGCCAGGGATAAAACCCACTTGGTCTGTCGAGATTAGTTTAGGGAGTAAGGGGAGTATGCGGTTTGCCAGAATCTTGGCGTAGAGTTTCACGTCTACATTAAGGAGGGAAATAGGGCGATAGTTGGAAACTACTGTTGCGTCCTTACCTGGTTTTGGAATGAGCGTTACATGCGCCTCCAAAATGTCCCTGTTTTGTGGGGGGGAAGAGGTTGGTAGGTCATTAAAGGCTGCTACAAAATGTGGGAGTAGGATTTCCGTAAAAGCTTTGTAATAGCTAGAAGTTAGTCCGTCCGGGCCTGGGCTCTTGCCCGGTTTCAACTGTTTCAGGGCCTTAAGGGTTTCTTCAGTGGAGATTGGTAAGTCCAGATCAGTTAAATCTTCCGGTGGAAGAGGGGTGGGGCTGTGTTGGGCTAAAAATTTGTTTATAACTTCGGGACGTCCAGCGATAGGGTCAATCAAGTGTGGAGTGGGAAGGTTGTATAATTTGGAGAAATATGTGACGAATTGGTCAGCTATGTCTTCTGTGCGGTTAACGGTGGTGCCGGAAGGGGTTTTGATAGTGTGGATCGTGTGTGTGGATTTTTTCTTTTGCAGAGCTCTTGCTAAGAGTTTGCCCGCCTTGTTCCCAAATTCATAGAACAATTTCTGTGTTAGTGTGTATTTACGCTTTAGAGTTTTCTGGAGTTCCTCAAGGAGGTCGGCCCTCGCTGCTAGAAGATCAGTGAGGCATTTGTCAGCCAATGATCGTTTGTGGATGTTTTCGAGTCGTTTCACTCGGTTTGACAAGTCTTTGATGTGTGCCTTTCTAAGTTTGTTTCGTTTAGCTGCCAGAGATATGAGTTTGCCCCTGATTACACATTTGTGTGCGGCCCACGTAACCGTCGGGGACGTGTCACCCTTGGTGTTTTCCTTAAAGTAGTGTGAAAGACATTCCGATACTTTTAAGGTATTATCTCCGTCCAGGAGAAGCGAGTCATCGAGGCGCCAGATCGCTGATCTGGTCCGTCGGGACGGGAGTGTGAGAGTCATGGTTATGGGGTGATGGTCCGATAGAACCATAGGTTCAATGGTGGCCTCTGTAAGAGTGGTCAGGTCGTCTTGTGTTACGAAGAAATGGTCGAGTCTGGAGTATTTATTGTGTGGTGCGGAGAAAAAGGTGAAGTCTTTTACCGTCGGGTAAAGTGTGCGATACGAGTCATGGAGAGTTAATGTACTAAGGCAAGTCTTGATTGCACGAAGGGCACTATATGCAATATAGGAAGAACCATTGGAAGTGTCAAGGGATGGGACGAGAGGAACGTTAAAATCCCCACCCATAATTAAGGTGCCAATTTTAAACGCTGTGAGTCGATCCATGGTTTTACGGTAGAAGGCCACGTGTTGAGTGTTCGGTGCATAAATGTTTGCAATGGTCATGGGTTTACCATGGATAGTACCTTTTAAGAAGATAAATCTCCCGTTAACATCCCTCTCAATATCCGTGATCTGGAGGGGACAGTGTTTCGAGATTAAGATTGAGACCCCTTTTGATTTGGCCACGTCGTTCGTCGCGTGATAAACAGTCGGATAGTGGAGGTCCTGAAGTTTTGGGATATTATCCGAACGGAAATGGGTCTCTTGGATAAGCGCGATTTGTGTTTTGGCTCTGCGGAGGGTATGCAATAATTGGGAGCGTTTCTCGGGAATATTTAGGCCTCACATGTTAATAGAATATAGTTTAAGTCGGGTAGGGAGGTTGGGCACCATAGGGTCAGAAGCATTGCTTGGAAGTTTGTCCGCCATTCCTAGGGGGAGGGGGGGGGAGTGAGATTACACAAATGTCACGGGAATGAAAGCAATACTATCAAAGTGCTTTAGAGGGGAAGATGGGAAGGAGAAGGCCGATGAGGGAAAGGAACCTGTCCAAACTCCTCTGAATCGGGGGATGATCGGTGAGTTGTAGGGCGCGGAGGGTAGTCACACGTCCGTCAGGCGTGTTCGTACCCTCTCACGCCTCCGTGTGGGGGTTGACCAGGACCAAAGCCTTTGAAGGACTTTAGAATAAGGTGTGGAAATGTGTATCCAAGGGATATCCCACCACCTCTGGACATTCCAAACACTGAAGCATGGAGAGCCCGTTACCATAGGGGCTAAAGAAATGTGGTATAAGCTATCACAGTTTATACTAACCCGAGGCTGTAGTGCGGGTTTTACAGCCTAGAAACAGAGAGATGATGATGTGGTGTCTGGGCCATAGGGGGTAAAACGGTATCATAAGTAAATAGGGTACCTCCTAGTGTTTCAAGGTCGTGTTGGGATACCTTTTGTATATCTTCATAAGTATATCTGCCTACATACATTCCCGATCCGTCGGTCTGGAGAAAATGTCTTAAAGAGCTTCAGCCTTTAGTGGTATCCTTACCTAAGAAGGATTCGTACCTAAACAAAGTGTGGGGAGTGGGGGAGGGGGAGAGGGGGGGGAAGACAAGGGGGGTGTGGTAGAAAAAGGTGGGATGTTAGTAGAGGGAGAGGGATAGGAGGAGAAATGGGAGTGGGGTTGTGCAGGGGAGATGGGGTAGAGGAAAGAATGTGGAAAGTAGGGGTGTGGGGAAGAGGTCCGGGAAGAGGGTGAGGTCATGGGGGGGGTAGCCAGCCGATGCTTATACTGGTAGCATATGGTAAGTAAGCAAGGTTGTGGAGAGGTGCTCGGCCAGGGGCAGAATTATAGCCTTGCTGCTCTTGACTGCTGAAGTCGGGTTAATTGGAGCCAACACTGCCATTGAGCTCTCTGGTAAGAGTCAAATTGGGTTTTCCGGGGAAGTCAGAGAGTACATGTCACCTGCGGGAAAGAATGTAGTGGTATGTAGCTTGGGAAGAAAAAACCTGCCCTAAAGTCCTAGTCTATAGGCATCCCAAATGTTCCATTGGAATAGTAGAGGAGAGTCTGAAAGATGAAAAGTTCCCTATGGGAAGGGTGATGTGAGTGTGGCGAAGAGGGGCTCACCTCTGCAAAGATTGGAGCGAGCAGTCTTTGCATCAGTCTTCTAGCGGAGGGGCTCTGAAGCGCAGGTGTCGTAGTGAGCGTAACGGAGCAGCGAGTCAGAGGTACCGGCATCAGATGGGAGTAGATTCAAAGTAGGCGGCCAAGATCGGGTCTTCTTCCAGGAAATTGAGCGGTGTCCAGCGGATGTTATGAGTAGAAGCATCCTGTGCGTCGCATCCGGAAGTGATGTGGTAGGGTGCGCTCTCAATGACTTCCTGTCACCGCGGGTTGGTCTGGGGGATATAGTCCGCGTAGTACGGTGGAGTACGTAAGCTAAAGAAGGCTGGCGTGAAGGCGTCAGTATCCAAATGTCTTGGGGCGGGAATGGAGGATCAGACAGATAGCGTACTCCTGGAGGAGCTGTTTTCATTGGGCAGGACGAAGTGAGGTCTACAGTCTATCGTGGCCTAAGACATTGTGTGAAGGGAAATTAAAATAAAAAGTACACCATTTAGAACTGTGGTTATTTCGGGGAAGTTGTATAGTGGTGCAAAAGAGGGAAACCGTGGTTAATGGGGCCAAGTCATGGTGGTCAGGGAGTACGATACCTAGCGATCCCGACGGGCTCTCCTGGAGGTAGGGGAATCCGTGGGGCTGGAACCTTGTCGGGAGTTGCGAGAGGTGGCGTGTACTCTGGATCCCGATGGGGATCGCCGCCTTCTGTAGCTGGTAGCCTGGGTTTCCATGGGTTCTTCCCGAAGTTTGGTGGGTTTGCTTACTGCATAGCGGAAATTTGCGTACCATTCCGGAACGGCCACACGAGGAATTTCCAACGCATCACAAAACGAGGGCAAATCTTCCGGTACCCTAAGCAGTGCCGTACGTCCCAAAGCGGTGGTGGCTGACAAACAAAAGGGGAATTTCCACTTATATCTGATCCCCTTATCTTGTAAAACGGTCAGCAGAGGTTTCAAAGCACGGCGATGCTGGAGTGTAATTCCCGACAAGTCCTGGAACAGTTGTATTGGCCTCCCATCATGAACCAACTGTTGACCTCTCGCCTGTTTGAGAATGTCCTCCTTCAGTGTGTAGTCCACTAAACAGCAGACCACGTCCCTTGGGGGGTCGGATTCTCTGCCTTTAGGGCGCAGGGCGCGATGGATGTGCTCCATGATGATCAGGGTTTGCGGAGGCCTATTGAGAATGGAATTGAACAAGTTGGTTACCGTTTGGGGGATTTGATCTCCCTCGACGGATTCCGGTACACCCCGCACTCTGAGGTTATGGCGGTGCCCCCTATTGTCCAGGTCCTCCAAATGGCGCTGCATGTCCCGGAGCTGAAGGGTGTGAGTATCTATTTGTTTGGCCGCTCTGCGAATGTCTTTCTCCTGGTACTCCGCCTGCGTTTCTACGGAGTGTACCCTGTCATTTAAGTCATGGATATCCAGGCGGAGGTCCGCAATGGCCGCCGACAGGGTGTCCTTAATGTCGGCCGCAATGGAGCGGAGGTCTTGTATGGTCAGCGGAGCCTGCGGGGAGTTCGCCCCCCCGTTGTCCGGTGGAGAGGGAGCCGCAGAGACTGCTGACAGGGGTATTCCCTGTGCTTGATGGGATTGTGCCTGGGAGCGGCTCTGAGAGTGGCCGTGATGGGACGTCGCCATGTTCCCCCTGTTGTTTCTAAACATCTCGGGTATATTCTGATTCATACCTCCCGGTTGTTCGAGCGGCGAGCGCGATCTGGAGGTTGAAGATTGCCTGGAAGCAGTCCCCATCTTTTAAGGTAAGAATGGGGTGATTTTGGGGTGTCAGGACTCCTGGAAACGAGCAAAATTGTCCTGAGGTGGCAGGAGCTATTAACACCCAACACCCATTCCATTCAGTAGCAAGGTCCGGCCACACCCCCTGCCCTCTTTTATTGGCTCGCGACTGTCTGCCTCTCCTTGTTGTCCTTTCAGACATGCTAATGGCCTGCAGGGAGATGTAGCTGCACAAAGCTGGGATGTATATATATACTGATTATATCGTAGCTAGCAGAATCAACTGCCTGCCTGTAGTAGTATTATTAGTATGAGAACACCAGCAATTGTCTTCAGTTAGCTTTAGTTGCACACTGTGCAGAGGACACAGTACACTAACTGAAAATACTGCAGCTACCTGCCTGTGGTATTTGTATGAGAACACCAGCAATTGTATTGAGGTAAGCTTTAGGTGCACACTGTGAAAAGGACACTAAAACAAAATACTGCAGCTCCCTGCCTGTATTTGTATGAGAACACCAGAAATTTTATTGAGGTAAGCTTTAGGTGCACACTGTGCAAAGGAAACTAAAACAAAACACTGCAGCTCCCTGCCTGTATTTGTATGAGAACACCAGCAATTGTATTGAAGTAAGCTTTAGGTGCACACTGTGCAAAGGAAACTAAAACAAAATACTGCAGCTCCCTGCCTGTATTTGTATGAGAACACCAGCAATTGTATTGAGGTAAGCTTTAGGTGCACACTGTGCAAAGGACACTAAAACAAAATACTGCAGCTCCCTGCCTGTATTTGTATGAGAACACCAGCAATTGTATTGAGGTAAGCTTTAGGTGCACACTTTGCAAAGGACACTAAAACAAAATACTGCAGCTCCCTGCCTGTATTTGTATGAGAAAACCAGCAATTGTATTGAGGTAAGCTTTAGGTGCACAATGTGTAAAGGACACAGTACACTAAGTGAAAATACTGCAGCTAGCACAATCACCTGCCTGTCTGTCAGTATATTATGAAGAGAATAACAGGAACGGATCTAGCTAAACTGAATACAGTGTATAAATATATATACAACACCTAGGATGCATATATATCCTCTACACACTGTAACTGAAGCTAACTGACTCGCCTGCCTGCTCTATCTAACTCAAATTAAATGACACTATCTCTCTCTCTGTCTTTAACCACTGCCACAACACACTACACAAGGCCACCGACACAGGCGGCCTTATATAGTGTGGGGCGTGTACTAAACCCCCTGAGACATAATTGGACAAAGCCACCCTGGCTTTGGCTAATTATGGCTCTCCGTTTTTTCCGCGCTGTGATTGGCCAAAGCATGCAGGTCATAGTGCATGCTTGGCCAATCATCAGCCAGCAATGCACTGCGATGCCGCAGTGAATTATGGGCCGTGTCGCGCCACTCGAATTTGGCGCGAACGGGCCATAATGTTCGAAATTCAGCGAACGGCCGAACAGACGATGTTTGAGTCGAATATGAGTTTGTCTCGAACTCGAAGCTCATCCCTATTACTGAACATTTAAAAATGGTGCTGTGGAAAAGGACAGTATGTGTCAGAGCATTACGGCACATGGGAAAGTAAGAAAGTTTTGCTATATGGACCTATTGTTGCCAAAGCCTTTGAGACATCTTAAGCATGTGCACTTGGATATTTGTTAGACTAAAATTACATGGCTACTTGACCTTGGTAGGTCTGAAATTCCTGTACAGTGTAATCTGTAATGAGATAAGGATATTATTAAGAAAGGATGAACTTTTTGTGGTTGGAATTCCAATACTGATATAGGTATAGTAAGGATAAAAAGAATAATAGTTGGCTAAAAGTCCAGCAGAAATTATGATATTCTAGAGCAAATTCAGTTTAAAAAACTGTTGATAGTTCAATAACTTCACAATAAAATCTTCTAAACCAGAGTATGAAGGTTATGGTTTGCAAAAGCAAGAGTTGGTAAATTTACCAACTCTGAGGGGTTGATTTAGGACCAGTTCACACTACAATTTCTGTTTCAGATGCATTTCTGCATTCCAGTACGATTTTGGTGCGATCCAGTGTGTTTTTTTCTATAATATTGTTCTTCATCTCAATTAAGGACATGTGTGTTCCGGTGCATTTTTGATGTGTTTTGCCATGTTTCAGATGCCTTGCATACAGAATGGCCCTAGTTCACACCAGGGCAATGCATTTCAGCGCAAGTGCCTTTTTTTTTCCCCTTTCTGTTGCACATAATTGGGTACTCAAAGTTTACATAATTTCACTAAATCAAAAGAAAATTCTCCTCCTTTAACCACTTAACGACCGCGCCATGTACATATACGTCGGCAGAATGGCACGGACAGGCACAATCACGTACCTGTACGTGCCTGCCTTTGTGCGGGTGGGGGGTCCGATCGGACCCCCTCCCGGTACATGGGGTGGTTGGTATCGCTTCAGGAGCGATCCGTGATGAGGGCGCGGCCATTGGTTTCTGGCCACCCCCTCGCGATCGCTCCCGGCGAATGAGATGCTTCCCCTGCCTGTGTAATGTAAACACAGGCAGAGGAAGTGATGTCATCTCTCCATGCAGCGCTCTATTCGTCCAGAGCGCCGAGGAGAGAAGACATCAGGTTAGTGCACAAACAGCACACTGACACCAGGACACATAGGCACACAATCCACCCCCCAGATCGCCCCCCAGATCACCCCCCAGCCCCCATTCACAGTGTCACTAATTGCAGTGATCATTTATTTACTGATCACTGCAATCAGTGACATTTGTGATAGTAAAAGTGTCAGGGCAGTTAGTGTTAGGTCCCTTTAGGTCCAGGGTAGCCCCCTAACCCCCCCTAATAAAGGTTTAACCCCTTGATCGCCCCCCAGGTAACCCTTTCACCCCCTATCACCAGTGTCACTAAGCAATCGTTTTTCTGATCGCTGTATTAGTGTCGCTGGTGCCGCTAGGTAGCCAGTTATTTTTTTAGGTTCGCCGCCAGGTTTTTATAGCATCAGGTACCCCCATATATTATCTAATAAAGGTTTAACCCCTTGATCACCCCCCAGGTAACCCTTTCACCCCCTATCGCCAGTGTCACTAAACGATCATTTTTCTGATCGCTGTATTAGTGTCGCTGGTGCCGCTAGGTAGCCAGTTATTTTTTTAGGTTCGCCGCCAGGTTTTTATAGCATTAGGTACCCCCATATATTATCTAATAAAGGTTTAACCCCTTGATCCCCCCCCAGGTAACCCTTTCACCCCCTATCGCCAGTGTCACTAAGCAATCGTTTTTCTGATCACTGTATTAGTGTCGCTAGGTAGCCAGTTATTTTTTTAGGTTCACCGCCAGGTTTTTATAGCATTAGGTACCCCCATATATTATCTAATAAAGGTTTAACCCCTTGATTGCCCCCAGGTAACCCTTTCACCCCCTATCGCCATTGTCACTACGCGATTATTTTTTCTGATCGCTGTATTAGTGTCGCTGGTGCCGCTAGGTAGCCAGTTATTTTTTTAGGTTCGCCGCCAGGTTTTTATAGCATCAGGTACCCCCATATACAACCTAATAAAGGTTTTAACCCCCTGATTG
Organism: Rana muscosa; assembly: GCA_029206835.1. Classification (NCBI taxonomy): domain Eukaryota; kingdom Metazoa; phylum Chordata; class Amphibia; order Anura; family Ranidae; genus Rana; species Rana muscosa. The sequence continues at coordinate 622,314,320 of CM055118.1, forward strand.
CCCCTAGAGTTAACCCTTTCACCAGTGATCACTGTATACGTGTCATTGGTGACACTGGTTAGCCAGTTAGTTATTTCGGTATTTAGGTTCCCCGTCTGGTTTTTATATAGCATCAGGTACCCCCATATATTACCTAATAAAGGTTTTAACCCCCTGATTGCCCCTAGTTAACCCTTTCACCAGTGATCACCGTATAAGTGTTACGGGTGATGCTGGTTAGTTAGTTTGCTTTTTATAGCATCAGGGCACCCGTCGTATATATAACCCAATAAAGATTTAACCCCCTGATAACCCAGTGGGTGATATCAATTAGGTTTTAGGGTCAGACAGGGTCTGCGTCGCCCCAGGCAGCGTCAGGTTAGTGCCAGTAGAGCTAACACCCACGCGCGAAGCATATACCTCCCTTAGTGGTATAGTATCTGAACAGATCAATATCTGATCAGATTTATAGGGTTCCCAAAAACACAGTGTTAGCGGGATCAGCCCAGATACCTGCTAGCACCTGCGTTTTGCCCCTCCGTCCAGCCCAGCCCACCCAAGTGCAGTATCGATCAATCACTGTTACTTACAAAACACAACACACATAACTGCAGCATTCGCAGAGACAGGCCTGATCCCTGCGACTCCAGTGCTGTAGGAGGTGATTTTACCACCACAGTTAAAAAAAAGAGCATATATGCCGAAGAATAGGGGCGGAGCAGCGATTTTGCTCCTAATGCCGCATACAAACGGCATATATAAATGGTGCATGTATGCCCATCATTAGAAGTGGGTGGATGAAGGGAGGTATTCTAATGGTGGGCATACCCACCGATCAATCTCTTTTTTCGTTCAGCCAACAGGCTGCATGAAAAAAAAGATTACAATACATGTCCAACAAGGACCAGCAATGTACTGGTATGTTGCTGGACTTTGAATGGTTATACCAGAATTAGGGATGAGCCGAACACCCCCCTGTTCGGTTCGCACCAGAACCTGCGAACAGACCTAAAGTTCGCTGAACTTTAGAACCCTATTAAATACAATGGACTCGAACGTTTGAAATCTAAAGTGCTAATTATAAAGGCTAATATGCAAGTTATTGTCCTAAAAAGGGTTTGGGGACCTGGGTCCTGCCCCAGGGGACATGTATCAATGCAAAAAAAAGTTTTAAAAACTACAGTTTTTTCAGGAGCAGTGATTTTAATAATGCATAAAGTGAAACAATAAAAAGTGAAATATTACTTTCAATTTCGTACCTGGGGGGGGGGGGGGGTGTATAGCATGCCTGTAATTCAGCACTTGTTCCCCTTGCTTAGAACTGTCCCTGCACAAAATGTCATTTCTGAAGGAAAAAAAGCCATTTAAAACCACTTGCGGCTATAATGAATTGTCGGCTCCCGGCAATACAGAGAAAAGTCATTGATAAAAAAAAAAAAAAATGCGTGGGGGTCCCCCAAAATTCAATTACCAGGCCCTTCAGGTCTGGTATGGATATTAAGGGAACCCTGCATCAAATTTAAAAAAAAAATTACGTAGGGTTCCCCCCAAATATCCATACTAGACCCTTCAGGTCTGGTATGGATTTTAAGGGGAACTCCACCCCAATTAAAAAAAAAATGGCGTGGAGTTCCCCCAAAAATGCATACCAGACCCTTAACCCGAACATGCAACCTGGCAGGCCGCAGGAAAAGAGGGGGGGACGAGAGGGCGCCCCCCCTCCTGAACCGTACCAGGCCACATGCCCTCAACATGGGGAGGATGTCCCCATGTTGATGGGGACAAGGGCCTAATCCCCCCAACCCTTGCCCGGTGGTTGTGGGTGTCTCCGGGCAGGGGGCTTATCGGAATCTGGAAGACCCCTTTAACAAAGGGGACCCCCAGATCCCCCCCTCCGCTCCTGATTGGGAACGTGAGAAAGGGCGGGTCTACTCATTTTTTTTACACTGAAGAGGAAGTTCCCCATCAGGCCCGCTTAGCCAATGACGTAGGCGGGGTCTGAGATACGAGGGCGCCCCCGCCCCCTCGTACCTCAGACCCCGCCTACGTCATTGGCTGAGCGGACCTGATGGGGAACTTCCTCCGCAGTGTAGGTCCGCTCAGCCAATGACGTTTCGAGTGGAGACTGCAGCGCTGGACATCGGATCGCCGCGGGACATTGGATTACATCGCTGGAATGAGTTTTTTATTTTTTATTTTTTATTTTTAATAAAGGACTTTTCCAAGGTGTCTGTGTGTTTGTTAAAGGGGTCTTCCAGATTCCGATAAGCCCCCTGCCCGCAGACCCCCACAACCAACGGGCAAGGGTTGTGGGGATGAGGCCCTTGTCCCCATCAACATGGGGACATCCTCCACATGTTGAGGGCATGTGGCCTGGTACGGTTCAGGAGGGGGGGCGCTCTCTCGTCCCCCCCTCTTTTCCTGCGGCCTGCCAGGTTGAGTGCTCGGATAAAGGGTCGCACCATACGCCCGCTAAGACAAAGATTCGGTGAACACCGAAGATATATAGAGGGTGGTACAGACCCCCACATTATCCCAAAACACTTTGCTAAAATACACCAAAAATCGACCATGGGACTCCAGGTGTGGGTCATCGAACAAATCGACAGATCCCTCACGGCAGCCGAAAGATTCAAGAAACTCTGCGCTAGAGAGACCTACTGGATCTATAGTTTAGATGTACTCTCGCCTGGAGGTATTAACGAGAGTATTGAAATCCATACCATCTTATAATAATTTTCCTCTTTCTCCCCCTCTTATATATCAGACATATTAACTCATAACTTTAGATATTATTGATAGATAATTGATATATAATTTATTTATCATTTGGCCTGTTCTCATCTGCCATGGCTTACCTTTTAATCACGTAGCGGGTATGTGCTTTTCTATTTGAATCTGGTGGGGAAACTGTGATGTGTGGTTCCCTGGGGCCCACCGGGTGGCGCTGTCACTTTGGGCCCGGGGTTGAGCCATCATTGCAGTGTCATACCTCTTTTTTGCCTCTCTCAGCGGTTGTATGGTGGGGGGGGAGCCCACCGTGCTTGCTGGGAGAGGGTATAAAGGGGGCGGCCATTTTTGGTGGCGGGAGTCGAGTCCCGGGCACCTTCAGCCTGAGGGCGGTGGTTCGTGTCGGTCCTCTAGGCGGCCTAGGCCTGGAGGACGTTCGGAGGTCGTGTTCCATCCCAGGCACCTTTAGCCTGGGGTGAGGTACGTGGATGGCAGTCCGGGACTGAGGGTCCCGGATTAAGGCTCCGCGAGGGAGGAACTTCCTAGGGGACCCCGGAAAGGGGTACCCGAATCCAGTGGAGTAAGGGACCGGAGCATAACCTGACCTGGTGCAGCATATTGCCAGTGACGGGTGAGCCTCCGGAGACCGCCGGGAGGGATGTCTTCCTCGATAGGGAGCAGAAACCTACTTCTGGGAAGGAAGTAGGAGAGTTCATTGTGCCTGGGCCTACTCGCATCCACACCCCCTGTCTGTTCTGTTCGTTGAGGGAGTCCAACTGGTTGTGTTCACTTTTCCATGAGAAGAATAAAGGAGTGTTGGACTTTAGTGGTGTGGGGCTCATTTACTGGCAGACACTGTTCAAAATCACCCGGAGGAGGTCTCCAGATGCAGAACACCGACCCGAAGGAAAAAGAGAATTGTCTCCCACTACACACACACCTGCAGTGGGAACTTGGCGTGGTGACCTCGCACTCTCTCCTCAGAGGTACCCCTAGACAACAGCCAGAGCCAGAATAATGGAGAGGAGAGAGAGGGGGCCGCTACAATCATATATCTCACAGGTTGATCTATTAATCTTTCCCTACTGGGGGTGGCGGGTGTTTGTAAGTATACCCCCTAGTCCTATTCGCAGATTACCCTCACCCCCACCCCCACCTTTACCTTTTTTCCCCTTTCTTTGCCCTCCAATTCCCCCCCCCTTTCCCCCCCCTTTCCTAACCCTCCCCTCTATACCCCCCCCATTCCCTTTATCCTTTCCCTTCCTTCCTCCCCCCCCACCCCTCTCTCCCTTCTCTATCCCCTCACATTTTTTCCCCCCACCCCTCCCTCTCCCCTTTGATTGATCTATTATTATTGTTTTCATTTTTGTTGTTTTTCTATGTATGTATACAATCACACTTACGTATATTTTTTATACAAGTTTTCATATATATATATTTATTGATTTATTGTAATTGTACTCCTTATGTAAGATTTTATGTAGATTTTATGTAAGTTTTTATGGTTCTTCCATTCCATGTCATCATGTCATTATGTGTCCACTTTTATATCCATTGGTGTCCATAACGCCTCCCTCCTGTAAAGCCCCCTCCCTCCCCCCCTTTGCTCTCCTTCTCCCACCCCCCTCCCCCCCAGTTCACAGACCCTTTCCCCCCTTCCCCCCTGTTGTTTTTTCTTCCCCCCCCGCTCCTTACTCCTTAGCCCTGGTATGTAGATATATATATATATACATATCTACACTCTATCACGTCATCTCCCCCCCATCCCCCCATATCTATCATACAGCCCCATTCGTCCTCCTCCCCCATCCCCCCGTACCCATTATGGTTGTATTCTTACATTTATCTATTTATGTACTTAATTCTCTGTTATATCTCTCCTTCCCCCCCCTCCCCCAATTCACCATGTGTCCTCATCCTTTCAGTCCAGCCCATCCCCCACAGCCTCATTCATCCATATAATTAATCCCCCAATATCTCCCCCTCTCCCCCCCCCCCTTATTCACTATGTGTACCCACTGTTTCAGTTTAGTCCATGCTTCCCTTGCCCCTCCCCCACAAACTGAGATAACAATAAAAATTATAAAAAAAAATAAAAAAATGGAAGGAACAGTTTAAAAATAAAATAAAAAAGCGAAATAAATAATAATAATAAAAAAAACCCCTGTCCGCCCTGTTCTTGCGCAAAGGCGAACGCAAGCGTCGGTCTGGCGTTATATGTAAACAGCAATTGCACCATGCATGTGAGGTATCACCGCAAAGGTCAGATCGAGGGCAGTAATTTTAGCAGTAGACCTCCTCTGTTAATCTAATGTGGTAACCTGTAAAGGCTTTTAAAGGCTTTTAAAAATGTATGTAGTTTGTCGTCACTGCGCGTTCGTGCGAAATTTTAAAGCATGTCGTGTTTGGTATTTATGTACTCGGCCTAAGATCATCTTTTGTATTACATCAAACATTTGGGCAATATAGCGTGTTTTAGTGCATTAAAATTAAAAAAAGTGTATTTTTTCCCCCAAAAATTTGTTTGAAAAATCGCTGCGCAAATACTGTGTGGAAAAAAAAAATGCAACACCCACCATTTTAATCTGTAAGGGCTTTGCTTTAAAATATATATATAATGTTTGGGGGTTCAACGTAATTTTCTTTTTGGCTTTGTCTTCAAGTGGTTAGAAGAGTGGATGATGTGTGACATAAACTTCTTAATGTTGTGCATAAAATGCCAGGACAGTTTAAACCCCCCCCCCCCCCAAATGACCCATTTTGGAAAGTAGACACCCTAAGCTATTTGCTGAGAGGCATGTCGAGTCCATGGAATATTTTTTTTATTTTGATACAAGTTGCGGGAAAAAGACAATTTTTTTTTTTTTTTGCACAAAGTTGTCACTAAATGATATATTGCTCAAACATGCCATGGGCATATGTGGAATTACACCCTAAAATACATTCTGTTGCTTCTCATGAGTACGGGAATACCACATGTATGAGACTTTTTGGGAGCCTAGCTGCGTACGGGACCCCAAAAACCAAGCACCGCCTTCAGGCTTTCTAAGGGTGTAAATTTTTAATTTCACTCCTCACTGCCAATCACAGTTTCGGAGGCCATGGAATGCCCAGATGGCACAACCCCCCCCCCAAATGACCCCATTTTGGAAAGTAGACACCCCAAGCTATTTGCTGAGAGGTATGGTGAGTATTTTGCAGATCTTGCTTTTTGTCACAAAGTTTTGAAAATAAAAAAAAAATAAAAAAAATTCTTTCTTCATTTTCAAAAACAAACGAGAGCTGTAAAATACTCACCATGCCTCTCAGCAAATAGCTTGGGGTGTCTACTTTCCAAAATGGGGTCATTTGGGGGGGGTTGCTATTTTGGCATTTTATGGCCTTCAAAACTGTGATAGGTAGTGAGGAGTGAAATCAAAAATTTGCGCCCTTAGAAATCCTGAAGGCGGTGCTTGGTTTTCGGGGCCCCGTACGCGGCTAGGCTCCCAAAAAGTCCCACACATGTGGTATCCCTGTACTCAGGATAAGCAGCAAAATGTATTTTGGGGTGTAATTCCACATATGGGGGGTTTTGTACTGCCCTGCCATTTTGGCACCTCAAGAAATGAGATAGGCAGTCATAAATTAAAAGCTGTGTAAATTCCAGAAAATGTACCCTAGTTTGTAGACGCTATAACTTTTGCGCAAACCAATAAATATACGCTTATTTACATTTTTTTTACTAAAGACATGTGGCTGAATACACTTTGGCCTAAATGTATGACTAAAATTGAGTTTATTCGATTTTTCTTATAACAAAAAGTAGAAAATATCATTTTTTTTCAAAATTTTCGGTCTTTTTCCGTTTATATCGCAAAAAATAAAAATAGCAGAGACAATCAAATACCATTAAAAGAAAGCTCTATTCGTGGGAAGAAAAGGACGCACATTTTGTTTGGGTACAACATTGCATGACCGCGCAATTACCAGTTAAAGCAGCACAGTGCCAAATTGTAAAAACACCTCTGGTCTTTATGCTGCGTATTGGTCTGGGGCTTAAGTGGTTAATAAATGAACCCATGTGAGGTGTTTGAATCTGGAACCAATGATAAAAGCAATAGCATTGCAAATTCTGAATGCCCTACTTCCCGGCCCATGATACCATCTTCAAAGGGCCAGAGCACTAATGGCTTTATTCTAAGAGACTATAGTTGGAAAGGGAAAATATACCAAAACGAGAGAAGACAGCATAGAAAAACCAGAGATAATGGTATGCAGGATAACCTGATCCATTACCTGGCTCCTCTGATCGATCCAGTGCTGTACCCGGCTGCATGTCTTCTCCATTTTCTTCCTGCTCTCACAGAACACTCAGACAGCAGGTATGGCTAAGCCAGGCTGTATGTGTCCTTGGCTCAGGAGCGTGCCTGCATGAGTACCCCGCATGAGTATGCCGACTTGCTATGGGGCACTCATAGGGGATTGTTTGTACAGAACAAACAAATGGCAACTACCTGAACCTATAACTGGCCTTACCAGCAAGGAGCACATGGAAGGGCGATGCATGTCAAACAACAACAAAGAAAAATCCCCAGCACAGCTTACCAGCCAGCCTGCAACATACCAAATTGTCCTGTCTAACTGTTCATGTTAAAAACAGGGGTTTAGTTTGCACACATTTGTAAATACATGCATAAACTGCAGCGGCCACTTCATGGCATCCCAGAATTATCTGCAGTCTGAACTCTATACATTTTGAGAGGTTCCATAGTAGGAGCACATATATAATAATGGATAAATTGAGGGCAGGTCCAAACGGATGCATACAAACGAAACCCCCGTTTTTAACGTGAACTTTAGACATGACAGTTTGGTTTGTTGCAGGCTGGCTGGTAAGTTGAACTGGGACTTTTTCTTTGTTCTTGTTTGACATGCATCGCCCTTCCATGGGCTCCTTGCCGTTAAGGCCAGTTATAGGTTGGGGCAGTTGCCGTTTCTCTGTACTGGTGGTTCCTTGGTGAGAGAGCGCACTGGACACATTCACTGTCATTGTGCTATTTTCTCAGTGTCCAGTGTGCCCCTGTTCCTTTGAGGAGTGGGCTCCCTCCAGGCATACCTGTCCTCAATCTAACCATTATTATATAGTCAAGAGCTACTGTAACTAAACTGCTTGTGCCACTATGGAACACTCTTTACTGAAGATCGCATTAAGTTTCTTTTCCCAGGTGCTCAACATGGGGATTATATCATCACTTCCTGACTGCAGAGGGAGAAAGACCACTACTGAAAGCAGAGGATCATGGCACATTTAGTCCCGAATGCCAATTCTGCTGCAAACTACAAGTTTCAGCTGCCTGAAGAGGAAAAGCATTCTGGTTGAGCAGATAAATAGAACTGACCTGGGAGGGGCTCACTCTCTTGGGACCTACAGCTGCAGGAGCTAGAGGCTATGCCCCCTGGCTGGGGTAAGTGGGCGCCGAGGCCTGGATGGCATGGAGGGCCTTTCCTTGAGTAAGCCTTATCCCTGGAGGCAGATCCTGAGCCACATGATCCTTATTAGCTGTGTGGTTTAGATGCCGCTGAATCCCTGCGTCGTCAGGTTGCCAGTCAGGCATCCTCCAACCTACTGCAGATCCTTCAAGACATCCTATCTCCATGAGACTTGGTATCTCCAGGATTGGTAAGCCCACCCTTAACATTACATTGAGAAACACTACATGCAGTGACTTATTCTCTAGGCTAAGTGAAAAGGTAACAACTTAAGTGCATTTAGTAAATCAACTCTTCTGAACTGCAAAAAAAGTGTGGTTTTGACCAGGGGCATTTTATGAAACCAGTGGGCCAGTGTGCAAGACTGTAAATTAGGCCCCCTGGGCAGTGAATGATAAAATGTGGCATGTGCAGTGCACCGTAGCAAAAATTGGGTGAGTTTCTAACTGTGCTGAATACTGAGCCTGGCTTAAAGAGATTTAGTTAAACAGAGTCAGAGTTGATTTTTATAGTATAGAATAGGTGTTGAAGACCACTACTAAAGGTCTTGTTATGAGCCATGGCAGAGGGGATATTACATCACAGGAGGAGAGGGAACATGGTGGACCTAGCGAATCCATCAGTCCTGAAGCGGTGGATTTCCCGAAAAAGCTTAGAGCCCCAGACCAGCCAGATACATAGAATATTAGAAAAAGAACAGGTAAGTACATGAAAATCTTCAAAACTGTGTACTGTCAACAACATTTTTTCTGCAGTGGCAGGGTCTCTTAAAACGTTAAACTTGACTTTAGCCTCAACCTAATACCCTAATTTAACCCAAGGCAACAATAATCTGGATGGCAACTGAAAAATAAATGTTTATAGAGATTCATTCAGATGCAGCTGCACTGTGGGTAACGCTTGTTCCCTGACATCAACCCTGCCTCGATGGGGTAGATTTTACTAAAGAGAAAGAAGGTCAAGATGGGGAAGGGAGGTGAAGCAAGAAGTCCTTCTGAGATTATTTTTGAAACTGTTCAATGAGGATACATTTTGTTACTTTTCTTCTTTAAATACTTTAATTTGCTTTAATCAGGTAAACGAGTTGGGGGGAACAGTGCATGTAAATCAAATCAATTCAATGGGGACAAGGTGCTTTGGGGGGAGCCCCCTGCTCCAAAGCACCCCCTCATGTTGCGGGCTGTGGCCTGGTATAGTTTGCGGGGGGTGCTTGCTCACCCTCCCCTTCCCTGACCTGTTGGGCTGCATGCTCGGTTAAGGGTCTGGTATGGATTTTGGGGGGGACCCCACACCATTTTTTTTATTTTGGCGTGGGGGTTCCCCTCAAAATCCATACCAGCCCCCGGAAGGGCCTGGTATGGATTGGTGGATTGGGGGGGATGGGGGGGGGAGGTGTGGAAACCACACGCCGTTATTTTTCTTAATTTTTCATTGCCGCCCTTTTTTTTTACATTGAGCTGTCAACTGATGACTCATCAGTTGCTACGGATGCAGCGGTTGCCTGCTCCTTAACAACAATGACAGTTACCAGCTATTGACAGCCTGTTGTAACGACACAGACTACCACCAGTGGTAAATTACCGCAGGCTTTCACTACTAAAATACTGCATGACTTCATGAAATAACTCATGTAGTATTTAGGTAGCGTTTATTAGTGAATGCTAAAAAAAATTGTGTGGTGTCTTAAGCCCTGTACACACGATCGGTTTTACCGATGAAAACAGTCCGATGGACTGTTTTCATCGGACAAACCGATCGTGTGTGGGCCCCATCAGACTTTTTTCCATCGGTGTAAAAAAATAGAACATGTTTTAAATTTTTCCGATGGAAAAAAAAAACGATAGGAAATTCAGATCGTCTGTGTGGAACTCCATCGGAGAAAAATCCATGCATGCTCAGACTAAATTACAAGACGGGAGCGTTCGTTCTGGTAAAACCAGCGTTCGTAATGGAGATAGCACATTCGTCATGCTGTAACAGACTGAAAAGCACGGAGACTGAAAAGCGCGAATCGGCTAACACCAAATTTTTACTAACACGCGGTAACACAAAATCAGCAAAAGCAGCCCAAAGGGTGGCGCCATTGGATTTGAACTTCCCATTTATAGTGCCGTCATACGTCACGGCGTTTGGGATGGTCGGAATTTTGTCTGATGGTGTGTAGGCAAGACTGATGGAAGTCAGCTTCATCGGAATTCCGATGGAAAAATCCATCGGATTTGATTCCATCGGAAATCCGATCGTGTGTACAGGGCTTTACTGCATAACTGGATGCGGTAAGATACAGCTTTGTGAATGGAGCCCAGTATTTGAGTTTTTAGATTGATTTTTACATTATATCAAAAGCTATACAACATCGTGACTCTGATTTTAATAATGAATTCTCAGCACACAGATGACTTCTGCATCTTGCTATTGATCAACAATATACAGCCATGTTTAATTAATGTTTTTTTTCTTCCTATGTGTTCATTCACTTGGAAATGGAATTGTTTATTTATAGCCAAATACTTTTCTGAATAGTTTGAAGCTGTGGTCTCTCCCTGGTGACAGTGTTTCTTTTGTTGTTCATCCAGTTAACAAAAGACGCGTGAAGAGTATGGAAAGGGGGTAGTGTTGCTTTCTACTCCAAGTACTACAAATAAACAAAGGAGGATATCTAATCGTGGTCCTCATTCTGTGGGACACAAGAACAAAGTAAAAGAAAGGGCATCTAATGCATCTGATTTTCATTAGTTTTTTTTCCAGTAGATAAGAAAAATCCTAGCTAATTGTCAGCTTAACTTTTGACAAATAAATTGCCTTTGTTAGGTTATTTATTATTGCAGTTAAATATATGCCTTTTGTATGCCTAATGACTGCCTATTTGGAATAATGTAGTGAGTGTACATGCTTGGGTGGGCTCAGGAAGTGAATTGGATGTCTTCTCTAAAAAGAAACTGACATGTAAGGCAAGATCGGAGTGTTAAATAGAACATTTTTTTTTTAATTCTTCGTATTATATTGCTACATTAAACCTGACACTTACAGGCTTTGTAAAAACAGTTTTTTCTTTATCTAATTAGTTTATGTTAAAGTGTTCTTTTGTTAACTGGATTCATGTAGTAGTTTCAGAGTTTTAAGCTGACATACCTGCCATTTAGCTGTATTTAAAACCAACTTATCTCCCGCAGTGCTCTTTATGCATACAGCAGTCATATTTTAACAGTTTCCCTTTGGAATAGGGCTTTGTGAAAAAAAACAGCGTTTGATCCAAATCATGCCAATTAATTTGATATACAGTAGGTATCTGAGAATGTATAATTTTTCATGTTAAGGCCTCATGCCCACAAACGTTTTTACAGCCACGTTTTTGAGCGTTTTTTACAGCTTAAAAACGCCTGTCCATGTTAGTCTATAGCTTCATGCCCACCTAGGTGTTTTTGAGCTACAAATAGCATAGACGTTTTTAAGCTGTAAAAAAAATCAGGACCAGTGCATTCCTTGGCGTCGGCGTTAGGCATAAAAAAAGCAAAGCGTTAAAAAAAAAATTGAAAAAATTACGGTCGAAAAATTTATACAATAACATGGACAGGCGTTTTTAAGCTGTAAAAAATGCTCAAAAACGCGTCTGTAAAAAAACGTCCGTGGGCATGAGGCCTTAACAAACACTTTCAGTTCCTGATGACTTGTGGAAGTCATGCCCACATCATGTTACTTTACATGTCCTACTATTCTCCGTTATGCCTATTAATTCTCAATTTATCTAAAATCAAGCTCATAATATTTTCTCCCCCATACGCCTTTTCCCCTGATTTCTCTGTCAAGATCGATGCACAACCATTAACCCGTTCCTGCATGCCAAAGTGCTAGGTGTAATCCTGGACTATGAACTATCCACATCCATTACTTTCCAAATCTTGCCGCCTCAAATTTCACAACATCTCCAAAATACAATACTTACACCACAAAGCTCCTAGTTCACTCTCTGGTAATCTCTAACCTCGACTGCAATTCCCTCCTTACTGGATTACCTTTATGTAGCGCCCATCCCAATTTTTGGAATGCTATATGTGCAAATTTAGGGGTGGTCTGAGCTAATAGTTCAGCTCAGACCTGTTTATATATTAAATTGCTTCTGCTCTGGGTGCGGTGCTGCCTGGCAGTATAGTTCCCTGTTGCCTGGAGATGGGGCTGTCGTCTTCGGCTTAGGTTGAACCGCAGGGGGTATCGCAGCGCCATTGGGTGTTCTCTCTCGGCAGCCGTGCAGTGGGCGTAGTCTACCCGCTGTGCATGCTGGGAGAGGGTACAAAAGGGGCAGGCGCCATTAGGCGTGAGACGATTCCAGGGGGACCCCAAGGAGTTTGGGGGGACCTCTGGTCCAGTGAGCGTGTCTCGTGGCCCTCATGGCACGGGACGCGTGTGATTGGTCTCGGGCACCTTTAGCTCGAGGCTCTACTGCTGTATAGTAGGCCCAGCTCTCCTATCGAGGGCCTACGCTTCGGAGAGGGATCCCAGGCTGCCCGGTTGAAGGGGGCCCATCTTTAGGGAAGGAGTTCCAGGGGAAGATCAGTCCCGGCGGACATAGCGACGGTACTGCTATCTCATGGAGAGGCCTGGAGGCCTACCTAAAGGGGGATCTATCATCTCTGACATCCGTACTCCACTTCAGCTGCTAGGACCGCTCTCATAGGGACTATCTGGGTGAGCAATACCCACTCAGGCTTGAGTGGCGACGAAAGTGTTCTCTAAGCGTTGCGTGCCTGAACCTTCCCCTACTTGTCGTTTCTACTCTCTCTCTCTTCTATGTTTTACCTCAAGAAAAGAATAAAACCTTGCTGCTTAGGTTTTACACCTGTGTGGACAATGGCTTTATTACAAAAAGGGACTTTCGCCTAGACAACGGAGACCAGGGATCCACTCTGGAGAGGTAACTCGCCGCAAGGCCCAAAAATCTAACACCGCTCGCCTCTCCATATCTGGAGTTGGACAACGGGCAAGTAGCAGGTGTGCCTTACTGCTAAAATAAAAAAAATGGATGGAGCGGAAGGGTCTGTGTGCCACATTTACATAGGCTATCCCCCCTTCAATTCATCATGAATGCTGCTGCCAGACTCATCCACCTTACCAACCGTTCTGTGTCTGCTACTCCTCTCTGCCAATCCCTACACTGGCTTCTGCTCACCTAATGAATTAAATTTAAAAAACTAGCAACTTACAAAGCCATCTACATCATTCACCTAGTCTCATAATACCAACCTAATTGATTTCTTCATTCCTCCCAAGACCCCATGGTCTCTAGCTTACTTGTCAGCTGCTCCCATGCTTGCCTCCAGGAATTTTCCAATGCCTCTCCCATCCTATAAAACTCCCTACCCCAATCTGTCCACCTATCTTCTACTCCCCATGATTAAGCTCCAAGGGGTGGAGCGAAACATGCCGGGGGGGGGGGGGTGGCCTGGTTGGAGGTCCAGGCTGAGGCTGCCATTCATCTCACTTCATGCACATGGGTCTGCTTCATGATTTGCAGCTTATGGATCTTTTCCTTTGACATTTCTTCTACTCTGTCAGCTTTTAGGTGATCCCTAAAAAAAAACTTCTGTTCAGAGAAGCCTATTCTGCCCCACCTAACAACTGTACTTTTATTTTTTCCATCAGCTCATTCTTTACAGCTACCTTTTGTATCACTTGACCCTCCCTCTTAGATTGTGAGCAGGGCCCTCTGATTCCTCCAGTATTAAATTGTATTGTAACTGTTCTGTCTGCTCTCATGTTGTAAAGTGCCATGCAAACGGTTGGCGCTATATAAATCCTTTATAATAATAATAATAATAATTAATTAATTTCACAAAATCTGTTAAAGGAGGTCTATGGTCAATACCTACATTTTCATTTTAATAACATCAGCATTGTAATAGCAATACAAGCAATGGTTAGATTACGCTAATGTAGTGCAAACCCCAGACTGAGCTGGCTGTAATATCCCAGGTTTCATTCCCTGTAAGAAACATGGTAGAGAGGCAGACAGCAGTTCATAGTTACTCAAGTCAGAAAACAGGTCATGGGTGGAGTGCGGGTGAGCTTTGGGATACCGCTGTGTGGGGGTCATTGAAAAGCAGGAGGCTGAGCCACTTACAGCTTCACAGAGAATCTGTATAGCAGTAGTATTACCATTATGCTGGGGGTCAGTGTAAGGCTGCCCTTTGGCTGTAAGGCCCCATTCACACTTGGCAATTTGGAATTGCGAGCAGAATCACTGCAATTCTACCCATGATTCCAAATCGAGTGGCAATCGCTGCAAACCACTCAATGCGCATTTGGGTGCCATTCATTCTAAATGGCAAACCAAACATGGTGCAATTTTGCCTCAAATGTCACACATCAGAATCATGTTGCAATCACGGAAAAACTTGCTGTAAAACTCGCATGAAGCTTGCCACCCAAAAAGCAGCAAGAGCTTCTTTTGGGCTACAAATGCGCATAGGGCAGCCCATTGAAGTGAATGGGCTGCCCTATGCACAACACGCAGAATCGCGTGAAAATCGTCCACACAATATCGCGAGCAGGAACCCGAGTTCCCTCTACGTGAAGTGTGAATATCGCCTAAGTTGCAGCTGCCTGCCTAGCTATTCAGGTTTCTTTTAAACAATGAATAAAAACATTTTGGAATGCAATGGTTGCAAATAACCTACTTGCTTCTTATTTATTATTAATATATTCATAAATTTTTACGCTCCTTAGATAAATGAACCATTTGTTAAAATTTCCTAAATTATAAAAGGTAAGAAATGCTAACTTGTTCACCTACGCCATCTAGTGTTTAACTATTAAAAGACAGTCCACTATTTTGAAGCTTCATGCTTGGTGTTTTGTTGATTATGTTGTACTGTAGTGCAGCAGTGACTATGAATTATCCAGGGATTCATTCATCAGCTGCATGTCTTTTTCTTCACGAAAGTCTTACAATAACCGTAAGAAATAAATAATGAGTATTGTAGAATAGGTTTCAGTACGTGTTACCCCACATTCTTGGAAACATTGGAAGGAATTCATGTAAAGCACAGGGTCAAGTTTTGGTGGTATGACAATATGACAGTGTATATTGATGGACAAACTAAAGGTACATTTAATAATAAATAACCACCCACTCCCTTAAACTGTAAAATAAAAAAATTACAACGAACATGTAGCGCTCTCTTCCGTTTCGGTTGCTAGGTAAATTTAGTTTTTGGTCCGATTGCAGTTAGAGGAGCAGTGATTGATTGTGTAGGTCTGCTCAGGGTTTCCTGAGCTAAGAGTTGTATTACTTCCCCTTGCCTCTGTTTCCAGGATACAGGGTTGGGAGATTCAAATGATCGGTTAAATATTTATCAATAAATCCCTGGAAGGAGGCATTTAGAAGGTGGTTTGGGAGGGGATAAATATGCAGGAGGCCTGTGCAGATTGTTCTTTACCTCAAGGGAGGGTTCCATGTTCTCTTGGGGCTGTTGCCCCTGGGAAATAGCCAGAGAGACAAGAAATTGCAGTCTGAGCCTCAGCAGCTGCTGGCCTGAGGGCCTAGGGGAGATTGCCTAAGGTTTTAAATATAATGAAGTAGCGCTAATTACTATTTAACAAAGTGCTATGTAAATAAAGTTAGTGCAAATGAATCTCATATTAATAATAATGATAACGTGCATCACAACAGTGTATAGTTAATAATATGAAGTCCATTCAGGTAAAATATATACTAAACTAAAACCAAGTCCATATGAGAAAGTGCTATAATTTGTGCATCCACAGAAAAAATCCAGGGAGCAACTCAGTTCTTGTCACAACAGGATAATTTCATGGATGAGCAAAATAACAGAGCGGAGGAAAGGGACGGGCAAGGGAGTCCAAGTCTGGAAAATATGTAGATAAAAACAACAGATTCCTCGTATCCTACCCCTGTGGTGATGGCCGCTTACCTTATAAATAGACCCCACTGGGTCTAATGGTGCATTGAACGATAATGGCCAACCAACGGTGAATACTCCTTCCTCCTCGGTGTGTTTTGAACAGGACACCACTGCAGTACTGCCTCCAACCTCGCCACAGATTTCCTGGGAAATGTATCTCCGGATCCAAGGATTTAAAAGCAAGAAAAAAGGATCTCCATAGTGTATTAAGTTAAAAGGCACATAGGTCCATTTATTAAAATCTGTAGTTGACAAATAAAAAGGCAAAAAAACGCCATACAAGTAAAAACAGTGTCACCTAAGCTCCTCCCGACGCGTTGCGTCACTGCCACGTGACTTCATCAAGGGTATCAAGGTTTACTTTTGCTGAAAGGCCCTGCACTGAAGTCCCAGGTCTGGAGAAGGATCTTTTTATCTCTCTAAGAGTGCTTTCACAATGAAAGCGCCCGGGCGTCGGCAGTAAATCGCCACTATTTTTAGTGGCACTTTACCGTTGTTTTTGCGGTGCTTTTAACTCCCGCTAGCGGCCAAAAAAGGGTTAAAAGCGATTGCAAAGCGCCGCTGCTGCGGCGCTTTGCCGGCAGTTCACCAGCGCTGCCCATTGATTTCAATGGGCAGGGGCGCTTTAGGAGTGGTGTATACACCGCTCCTAAAGCGCTGCAAAGTAGCTGCTTGCAGGACTTTATTTGACGCCCTGCCAGCGCATCGCCCAAGTGTGAAAGCACTTTTACACTGGGATTGCAGCTGAGGCTTTTTTTAGGCGCTTTACAGGTGCTATTTTTAGCGCTAAAGCGCCTGAAAAACGCCTCCAGTATGAAAGGGGTCTTACTGAGGGTCTACCTGCGGATGCTGGGTGGCAGACAGCTCCTGGGACACTGAGTAAAGACCTTGCTGGGAACCATTAGTTGTGCAAGAGTCAAAGGGAATAAAGTGCCAATAGTTGCCGTATGGACGTCTGCTGTAGGGTCCCCCCATTACTTTAATTATTAAAAGTTCTTCAGCAATAAACACTGAAAAAGTCCCTAGACTGAGCTTGAGTTGTCAGTGTGCATGGGACTGTGCTTGTGTGACTAAAGGCCTCTGTACTACATTGGGAGTCCTGGGTATATTCTAAATGGGGCCCTATTGTTGCTTTGTTAACCTAAAGATAGTGGTGAAATGTATGTGTAACCAGGAGCTGGCTAAATTATCTGCAGTGACAGGGGGACACCTAGCAATATTTTCCACAGGGAGATTGTTTCCCTTAGTGCCCAGCAAAGACTCTGTTCCAGTTTCCTGAATGCAAAGCGAGTAAGACTTGCAAGTGGAGAGCAAAGGATCTTGGGATATATCGTTTGGTAAACCGGAGTTTGCATGAGAGCCGGACTATCATGGACTACAAGTTCCAGTCGGCTGGAGGGAGAAGACAGAATGCTGAAATAAATAGCTTGAGGAGAGAAAGAGCCACTTGGGACCACATCCTGGATCTGAAAGCAGTAACTCAGACAGTCAGGGGAGTGGGGCTGTGCAGCGGTCTTTGCAGAGAGAGAGAGTCACCGCAAGCAGGTGTGGGCGCACCTGTTGTCAGCAACATCTGATCGTCAGGTGACAGTTGGGAAGTCACCCTCATCACCTGCATCCCAGATCCAGCTGGACTGCAGCTCAGAGCGACACAGGGTCGAGCGCTGTCCCTTGAGCCCAGATCCTACAGAGGTTTACTGCAGCATCCCCATGCCATTTCTTTTGAGCGGGATTTTACTGGGATTGGTGAGCGGGCACTAGCCCATCCTATTTACACCCAAGGACACTGCATTCAGACACCATTGCCTTTTTTACTTTACCAATCCCTGTAAGAGACACTTACAACCATTTGTTTATATATTGATGGAATGTTGCATTTACCAAACTTGCAAAGTCACATTGGGCCCATTTAAAAGAGCTAGATGAAGACACAGGACTTCTACCTCAAAGGACTACTATCCCCCCCCCCCCCCCCCTACAAGGGACAGGAACCTTTGGTGCCTATCTAAGCCTATAACAACCAGGAACACTTTTTATTAGAGACCAGGGTCAAAGACTCAAAAAGTTACTAAAATGAATTGCATTTAGTGTTTGTGTTGTTACTGGGGCTGTGGCAGAGGGTGGCTAAGGGGAGTAGTCTGACTCAAACTTGGTCATTCTTCTACCCTTTTCAGGCCTGCCATTATAGACCCCAAATTGGTTGAACTCCGCTGATTACATACCACTAAGGGATTTCATTTAACTATCCATTTATCTGTGCTTAGCAAAGGGTAACAATAACCGTATCTTTTTACCTATGGCATTTTTCTTTACTGTTGACGTTATTTACTGCAAAACTTCAAGTAAACAAATCCAACTGGTTTACTGTGAAATATCATGATTCTACATTCAAGTTTCTTTGCCTACAGAAAAATGTCTGAGCCCAGAGTGTCAGAGGTGTCCGAAGACTTGCAAGGTCAGGGCAACTTTATACAGGGGGGGGGGGGGGGTAGCACTACATATGTGCATATCAAACATTCCATTCAAGCATTCAAGTTGTTCCCAGATTGCAGAGTGTGCCCTTTTGGAATGTTTGATCTATGCATGTCCTCAATTTTGTAAAGGAAAATGTTGTTTGTCATCTTTGCCATTTTCCTGAAGGCTAAACCAGAGGGACTTTAAAGTGTCACCAGTTTATTTTTTTTTATATTATTCTTATGTTTTCATGCTCTAGCAATATCAGTTACTTTAATGTATGTAGACACTGTTAACTTCCTGGTAAGGGCTCTCTTCTCCATCTTGCAAAAATGCTGTCAGACTGATGCAGAGCACCACCATCTTGTTTATGTTATCATCAGCTCCCTATAGTCACTCCAGTGATGCTCTTAATTAATCCCTTGCATGCGTGGTATTTCACACACTGAGTGTGTGCTGCTGGTGCTGATAGCATGTCACCATGACAACTGTGAAGATATCCAACACTCCCAATGTGTTGGATTCTTACATTAATTTATAACTGGCTATAACTGAATGATCCTTGGCACCACATCCCAAAAATAAATGAATGAAAACAAATCAAATTCAATAGTATACAGGATTTTCACAGTGTCTTTATATCCAACCTCAGGAAGAAACCCACATAAAGCTCAATAAATGTCCATCGTTTTATTCAATGACACATTTGTTAAAAAGGGAACACAGTCCTAGTTAAAACACATAATAGAATTAAAATGTCTAAGATCAGCATCCTGTGCACCCTCCTCATAATGAATCAAAAAATACAGTGTAGCACCCTCTACTATAGGTAGGTGCTAGAGGTGAGGATTTTTGTTTGTGGTAAGCTGCCAGGCAGGTAAATTTATGCAGGCCTATGCTTCAGGCTAGGCCTTCTTGTTTTGATCTGGGGGCAGGGAGTGGTTAGTGTAGCAGTGGGTGTGACCACCTGTGCTTCAGTTCTTGGGCCTTTCCCCTGCTTCCAGGGAGAATGTTCTGGAAGAGGGGCAGGGCTGGGAGCTGGAGTGAGAGGAAGCTCATGTGAGGAGCCCTTACCAACCCCTAACTGGAATTGGCAGGGGGCAGGCCTCCTACTTAAGCTCAGGTCCAGCCCACTGGAGGGGAGTTGTCGGCTGGGAGACGTGGAGAATGGAGTGCTAGATCACAGCAGGAGGCCTCGGGGGTGCGCGCCTCGGCGGAGGAGCATGGGAGCTGGGAGGGAGCCTCATCCTTACACAGTCATGGAAGAGGCGTCCTGGAACAGTGGGGCTGGAGAAGTGATTGGAACGCATGTCCGGTTAAGTTCTCCAACATGGATTTAGGGCAGGAGAAGTTCGGTGAGTGAAGCACAGTGGATATCTGGAGGAGGCATGCCAGGGGAGCTGGGTGCAAGGCCAGAGGAGAGACTGTGGGGTTTTGTGTCAAATCGATGTTGCCTGTGGGCACAGGATTTGCAAGTCGGGCTAGCTGGGATCAGTAGTCCACCAACAAACACACGCTGCTAAACTACTAGGCCGCAAGAAGGGGTACTGCAGGCCCCTGGCCTCCTAACCAGTCAGCAAGCATATAGGACTATTCAGAGTAATCCTTTATATAAAGTGAAGATGATTAGGCAGAAAGACTAATAGTTCACAGTTCAAAGTTTTGTGCAGGAGGAGAGGAGTCCTGGGAGTAACCGTCTGCAGAAGTTGATGCAGAGGAGGAGCAATGGTCTGCAGGAGTTTATGCAGGGGAAGTGACTGTGATTATTAGAGTCTATCAGTTCTTCAAAAGCTCAATTCATTCAACTAATTCTTAAATATGATGGGAAAGTTATCTGATCTATGGGCATCCCATATCCCCTTTCCCCAACCAAGTTATATCCCCCAAATTAACAAAAACAAATCAAAGCAAATGACTGTTCATTGTCTCTGAGGCCTCATACACATGACCGAGTTTCTCGGCAAGAACCAGCAAGAAACTTGCTGGCAGAGATGTCTTGCCGAGAAATTAGTTTGTGTGTATGGTTTCTCGTCAAGAAAACCGACAAGTAATCTCGACGAGAAAATAGAGAACCTGCTCTCTATTTTCTCGTCGAGATTCTCGTCGGCATGTTTCTCGACGAGAAAAGTG
Source organism: Rana muscosa (assembly GCA_029206835.1). Classification (NCBI taxonomy): domain Eukaryota; kingdom Metazoa; phylum Chordata; class Amphibia; order Anura; family Ranidae; genus Rana; species Rana muscosa. The sequence continues at coordinate 622,335,001 of CM055118.1, forward strand.
AGTGTGTGTACACTTACCTGTCCTCCCAGAAGCCCGCGCATGTTCGAAATGAATTCGACGCATGCGCGGTAGCTTCCTAGGCATAGGTAGGGTATACCAAGATGGCGGCGACGGCATCGAATGTGACAAGTGCATGCTCGTCGTAGTCGATGACATCACCGCGTACGCTCCATTCAAAGAACCGCGGGTTCTTTGAATCGAGGGTCTGTACACTCGGTTGGGACAAGTTTCTTGTCCAAGAATCTCGTCGAAAAAAACAACATGTTTTTTTCAACGACAATCTCGGCCGTGTGTACGAGGCTTGAGAGTGATTAATGGAGGTCTGGCAGCAGGGTGATATGGTGGATGTTAGTAACTAGTAGCAACCATCTGCTACAACAGTATAACGTATATTGTCAAATAAAGATCCATAACTGTAAATAGATGTACGTAACAAAGATTGAGGTAAGGGTGCCGTGGTCTAGACATTGTAATTCTATTATGTACCTTAAGTAGGACTATGTTCCCTTTTTAACAAATGTGTTATTGAATAAAATTATGGACTTTTAATGAACTTTGGGTGGGTTTCTTCCTAAAGTTGGATTTAAAGGCACTGTGAAAATCCTGTATACTATTGACTTTGTTTTGTTTTCAAATGTTGGATTCTTATTACATTTGAGTGGCTTCTGACTGTATAAAGATTAAAGCGGAGGTCCCACGAAAAAAAAAATATTAAAAGCCAGCAGCTACAAATATTGCAGCTGCCGACTTTTAATAAATGGACACTTACCTGTCCTGGAGTCAAGAGATGTCAGCAGCCGAAGCCGAGCAATCGCTCATCTCTCGGCTGCCCCCGCCGCCATCCTTGATTAGGGAATCAGGAAGTGAAGCGTTGGGGCTTCACTGCCCGTTCCCTACTGCGCATGCACGAGTCGCGCGGCGCCTTCTCACTGGTCTCCGCTGTCTCCTGAGAGCAGTATGTTTCCCAGAAATCTTAGACAGGTATCTGCACCCCCCTACCCCTGAAAGGTGCCAAATGTGACACTGGAGGGGGGGAGGGTTCCGAAAAGCGGAGATTCACTTTTTGTGTGGACCTCCGCTTTAAGTGGAATTTTTAGCAAATGGGAAAATCTGTAAGTATTTAGGGGAGTTCGGGCCATAAGGGATAGGGATATCTGGATAAGAAAACTAGCTGAACACAATTACACATCAGCTATATCCACTATAACTTTAATATTGTACTATTTTTGTAACAATTTTCATTTTATTATTTGATTATTTATAGAGATGACTGATTTTACCCTATAGCAGGACAGTTCTCATTTACCTGATTGGAGGGCTTCCCTTACACCTGTAGCGGGCATTTAAATTTGGGGGGGAGCATCTGGGTTATTCAACCCAGATGTACTAATTGTTAGGGAATCTGAGAATCCCTTTGGTGGTTCTTGGAGGACTCTGGTGGTGCAAGGTTCCCTGTGGCCTGCAGGTGGCGTTGTCGCCCTGGGCCAGAGTTGAACCTGCACCGCAAGACTGTTCCTTTTTTGTCCTTTCCTGGCGCCGGTACAGCGGGGTGGTGAACCCGCTGTGACGCAAAGGGAGAGGAGATAAGAGGGGCGGACGCCCTGACCTCGGGGTTCAGAGTTGGAGGACGCGGCCGCGCCCAGGCACCTTCAGCCTGGGTGCTGGCGTTCCGGAGTTCCGGGCCCAGGTGCCTTTGACCTGGCCGGAGCGAGGGATGGAGTCCATCCCAGGCACCTTAAGGCTGAGGTGAGGTACTATGACCAAGGCCTGGGGCTCAGTAACTTCGACTGGGTTCCGCGAGGGTGGAGGAGTCCGAGGGGCCCTAAGGTGTTGGGACCCGTATCTGAGGTGAGGAGGCCGGGGAGTGTAACCCTTCCGAATAGCCCGGTACAGCATTAATCTGGTGACGGCGGGGCCTCTGGTAACTCTCTTGGAGGGATGTCTTCCCCCTGACAGGGGCTGCAGCATAGCGAAGGTAACTCCAGTTCCTGTTCACTAGAATCGCTGGAAGAGACTCTGAAGCCAAAAAGTACATTTTACAGCCACTGAGCTTAGCAACCGTTGGTGAAACCTCAACGGTTTCGTTTCTTTGAGGATTGTGCCTTGACCTACTCCCCAGCAATACTGAACTGTTCTATGGGTCTCAAACTGTCTGCTCGCAAAGGACTATTTGTTTGCCGTTATGGAATAAATAAGTGTTGGACCTTTTCAGTGTGTGGTACTCCAATTACTGGGAGCAAAGGGGGTTATCAGCAGAACAGACTTGGCTCTGAGCGTATACACAGCCCGAAGGTAATCTGATGCTGGCCTTCACCTCTACATGCTGTAATCTAGAGGATATGGGCCCTGGCGCACCTCGCTCTCCCCTTCAAGGTACCCCTAGACCGAAGCCAAAGTAACCACTAAAAAAGAGAGAGAGGGTGAGGCCGCTACACGTGGGGGCTCGTAAGTTAAGTCCGGGATGTGTGTTTCGTGTATGGAGCTGGGAACGTCTGTGTTTGGACTTTGCTGCCCGGTGGAGTTCCGAGTAGGTCGGCCATGTTGGCGAGCGCGCCACGAGGCACACCATAGCTGCGCAGTTCATGGGCGGGGAGAAGGGAAAGCCCACGAACAAGTGCAGAGTATGGGAGGAGTCTGGCCATGTGGAAGTAGTCACGTGGGGATTCTGGCACGAGTTGGTCAGTGCGCAATGGAGCAGCAGACAGTCGGGATGACCTCAAGTACCCCGTGGATTTCGGTTCCTTACCCCACGAAGGTGACTTCCTTTGCTGCTTCCATAACGGACACAGGAATAAGACTCAGGCCCCGAGGATGTTTTTCTCTGTATGTATGCAGGGACATAGAGACCCTCGCTGTGATCTGTCCCGGCTATGTGAGGCCTGCAAGGAGTTTCTTTTTGAGGTGGAGCCATTCACAGAAAGGCCCCGAGCCTTCCACCTCAACTGCCTCACAGGTACCGCCACTCCGGAAGGGGAGATCCAGGCCTTTGCGGAGATTTCTGTGCGCGCTGACCAGGGCAAAGAGAGTGCCCAACCAGAGACTGAGATTGAAAAAATCAGAGGATGCTGCTTCGGTCACCACAAGCTCCCTGCTCCAAACCTCCGAAGAGGAAAGTCGGCCTTGTACAGGTATCCTATGGTCGTGGAAGAGCTTCGCCTCGCCGCTTGCCTGGCCTGGATGGATCCGGAGGGAAGAGCCCTGGACATCTCTGTTCTACTGAAGGCCCAGGTGAGCCAGGGGTTGGGATCGTGAGTGTGGTTGGAGGTGTCGGGAGTCCATTGTCGGTGGAGCCCGTAAGGGAGGGTGATTCTGTATCTACTGGGAATTACCTGCCCGCGGAAATGTATGACACCTCCGACCTAGAGTCTCTGTCTGATGCCGGCGATGATGGCAAGATTGATGAGGTCTTTCACCGCAAGGGTTGGGACAGGATGCCATTACCCGCGATCCGTACGCCAAGGGATCTGCCCATGTCTACAGGGGATAGTACACCCCGGGTGGAGGTCCCGGAGCCTGGGGAGAAATCTGGTCTCCTGCCTACCTTTCCTTCCTCTGAATCACCTACTGCTTCATCCGTTCCAGTGACGGGAACGCGACGTTCATTACTGCGGGCTCCTAGGTCCAAGCCAATGGAGGTAGTTAAAGTACCTCGGCATCCTGAGTCCATTGTCCAGCCTGGAGAAGGAGACCGTGCCACAATGCCACCTCTGGCCCGGCTACATCGGCTCTTCTGTCAGAGAGTTGCCCGTGAGTATGGGTGAGAGTATCCGTACATTACCCCGGGACTTGCTTTTTGAAGTGGAGGTCCTGCGGCAGCGATGGTATGATGAGTTTGTCTGGGAAAAGCTCAAAGTGCCCCATGCTCGCCGATACCTTTCTTGCTCATCCCCCGTGTCCAAGAAGTTCAAGGACTCTAAGGCGGAGTGGATGTTGGTTCGGCACATCCATGCGGGCAGGGTGCTTATTTGTCGCAAAGATGGAGAGAACATTGAATATAATGTGGAGACTTTCGATTAACACTTGAAGCCCCTGTTCCTGCCACACCCAAAGTTCTATCTTTAGGAGGAAAAGACTCCTGTATGCTCTGTTTATTGTTCATTGCTGAACTTGCCGGAATACAAGGACTGTGCCCTAGTTTTTTTTTAATTTGGGCGTCTCACTCTTTGGAGAAATGGGAGCTGTTACTGTTTGTTCTCCCTCTTTCTCCCTGCACTGCAAAGAAGATAATGACTTTGGGGTGTAGTTAGTGTAGAGACAGTGAAAGAAGAAGGAAAGTTGTCTGGAGGATTTGGCCAAGTGTCATTACCGTGGCACTGTCACCAGGTGGCAGTGCTGCGCAACGACTGTTTGTTTTTTTACACTTGCATCACCATACTCATTGGAGCGAATGGGCCTTTTCAAGGACAGGCCCGTTCATTCCAAGAAAACACACATTGTGGTAGGATGTTTGTTTTTTCCCCTTCTGCAGGAGATTCATCTGTCAATGCTGCTGAGAATGGGTGGTCCTTAGATAGCCAGAGGGAGGATTGTGCATGTGTAAATGTCAGAAGTGTTTTATTGAAAGTTTTATAGTTTTACTGTTTTATGTTTCGCTTTCCCATTCTAGGTCTTGGCACAATTCAGGGCTAAATTGTATGGGTTAGTTTCTGGGCGGAGCTTATGTCACCACCTTTGTGGGATGTGAGTTTAGACCAGACACTGGGGACCAGTGTCAAATCACAGGGGGGGAGAGTGTAGCGGGCATTTAAATTTGGGGGGGAGCATCTGGGTTATTCAACCCAGATGTACTAATTGTTAGGGAATCTGAGAATCCCTTTGGTGGTTCTTGGAGGACTCTGGTGGTGCAAGGTTCCCTGTGGCCTGCAGGTGGCGTTGTCGCCCTGGGCCAGAGTTGAACCTGCACCGCAAGACTGTTCCTTTTTGTTCTTTCCTGGCGCCGGTACAGCGGGGCGGGAAACCCGCTGTGACGCAAAGGGAGGGGAGATAAAAGGGGCGGACGCCCTGACCTCGGGGTTCAGAGTTGGAGGACGCGGCTGCGCCCAGGCACCTTCAGCCTGGGTGCTGGCGTTCCGGAGTTCCGGGCCCAGGTGCCCTTGACCTGGCCGGAGCGAGGGATGGAGTCCATCCCAGGCACCTTAAGCCTGGGGTGAGGTACTATGACCAAGGCCTGGGGCCCAGTAACTTCGACTGGGTTCCGCGAGGGTGGAGGAGTCCGAGGGGCCCTAAGGTGTTGGGACCCGTATCTGAGGTGAGGAGGCCGGGGAGTGTAACCCTTCTGAATAGCCCGGTACAGCATTAATCCGGTGATGGCAGGGCCTCTGGTAACTCTCTTGGAGGGATGTCTTCCCCCTGACAGGGGCTGCAGCGTAGCGAAGGTAACTCCAGTTCCTGTTCACTAGAGTCGCTGGAAGAGACTCTGAAGCCAAAAAGTACATTTTACAGCCACTGAGCTTAGCAACCGTTGGTAAAACCTCAACGGTTTCATTTCTTTGAGGATTGTGCCTTGACCTACTCCCCACCAATACTGAACTGTTCTATGGGTCTCAAACTGTCTGCTCGCAAAGGACTATTTGTTTGCCGTTATGGAATAAATAAGTGTTGGACCTTTTCAGTGTGTGGTACTCCAATTACTGGGAGCAAAGGGGGTTATCAGCAGAACAGACTTGGCTCTGAGCGTATACACAGCCCGAAGGTAATCTGATGCTGGTCTTTACCTCTACATGCTGTAATCTAGATGACATGGGCCGTGGCGCACCTCGCTCTCCCCTTCAAGGTACCCCTAGACCGAAGCCAAAGTAACCACTAAAGAAGAGAGAGAGGGTGAGGCCGCTACACACCTCTGGTGCAAACATTTGTATAATGGATTACCAGGGATGACACAGGTGCCAAAAGTCCAGTCTATGGAAACTCACTTCTGGCAAATGTGTAAAGGTGCATGTGAAGATTGATGAAAAGATCATAAAGGAGCAGGGATGCAGGGGAAGCCATGACAGGCTGAAAGGGTGGTCTGAGGTAGGTGGTTCAGCAAACAAGGGGGGAGACAGTAGACAAGACAGAGGGCAGAGTTATGGTCAAAAGGCTGGATGAGGTCACATCAGATAGTCAGCAGAGGCAGAAACATGGTCAAGAGGTCAAGGCCAGGATAACACTGAGAAGTCAGCAAAGGCAGAATTGTGGTCAAGAGGTAGGCCAAGGTCATACCGGGAAGTCAGCAAAGATGAGCTGTGGTCAGGAACTTGCAGAGTCAGCAAATGGCAGGAAAACAAAGGCGAGGTCAGGATCAAACCGGGTTACAACAGGCAGTCAGAGCAGAAATGAATCCAGAGGCAGGCCACGTCAGAAACAGCTAAGCATATCACAGGAACGTATGCAGGTTTGGGTAGCAAGGTAACTGCTGAAGACGATCCAGCAACTTTCTGGCTCAGCTCTGTTCCTTATGTAGCCAGGTGCTGGCTAATTTTGCCTGTGTCATTGTGGGACATTCTGTAACACCAGCTGCAGTTAGCCTGTTTCCCTCTAGTGCTCAGCTTGGACATTGTCATCATCTAATGAATGAATAGCAAGTACTGACCACAGCTGAGAGCAAGAGATTGTGGGATATGTGGTCCGAGGAGCCAGGATTTGCATTGGAGCAAGACTGCTGCGGACTACAAGTTCCAGCTAGCTGGGAAAGGGAGAGGAATGCTGGGTGAGCACATAAATAGCCTGGTTCGGGGAGGAGTCTTTCTCTTAGGACCAGAGTCTTTAACTGAGAGCAGGGACCTGACCGTTCCAGGGAATGTGAACAGGCACTGTGGTCTAGATAGTGTAAAGAGCCTCCGGCGAGTGAGCGAGCAAATCCACCTGTAGCGATACCCCCGTAGGAGATACTGGTTTAATTTTGGGCCTGCCGTTACCTTACTGTTCCATACGCTCGTCTCAGGGGTTCTCCTTGAAGAGTTGTCCAGAAGAAAGTTTGCACCAACACAAAGTCTCTTTCAAGGGGTTTTATTGATTAAAGTTTCCAACAGAGGGGGGTGAAGGGATAGGGAGGACTCAGGTACCTTACTTGCGGATCACAGGTATTTTCTTAGGTCAAGAGGAACAACTGTCTCCACGCTGGACTCAGCAACCACCGGATAGGCCCACTCTCATCGGCCTAGCAACCGGGGCGTAGCTCGATCACAGATAGTCTCTGCCACAGACTTGTGAAAAATAGAATTTGCTCAATAGTCTCTGCCACAGACTTGTGCAACCACTCTCTGGGTTATCTTCTGATGAAAAAAACACAGCTCTCAGTGCCAGGATCTTTCAGCCATTCCGGCAGCACTGTGAGGTAGATTTTGTTCCGGATACATCCTCCAATTGAGTCCTCAAATGCTTGGTCCCTTCCCGCAGGCAAGGCGACACAGGATCATCCCTGGATCAGTAGGCCCCCAGTGACTCCTGGGCCTACATCTTAGTAACGGAGCCCCAGGCCAATGTGGCCCTATATAATTTGAACACAATCCTTCTGAGCCAAACTATTGCTCAGACAACTATAATTTTAACACATAGTGCCCACTCATTGGGAGCAGGGCGCTACATACTCCCCTCGCCACAAAAAGACGATGTCCCCATCGTTGAGAAAAAAATGACCCTGAGGGTCAGTCCTGAGGGTCAGTTACCTGAGTCCAAAAAAACTTGGATGGGGAAATAAAGGGTGAGGTAGCAAGAAAATACAAAAGTTAGCATAAACACACAGTAATCACATCACTATACATTACAATGTTCCTATCGCTCTCTATCTAACCCATCCAGCTCTGCAATAGTCTGGCAGGTAATCCAGAGTACCTGAAAAACAAAAACAGCACACACAGGCAACAATGTAAAACATTACTGTACAATGGGAAGCAAAGCCTTACTTCCTGAGAAATAAAACTCTCTTTCCTATATATATATTTATTTTTGTGTGGGTAGCTAAGTTCATAAGAGTCCAGTTTCTGCTGAGCAAATCTCCGCCACCTAGTGGTCGAAGAACAACATAACAAAGTCCCTTTTTGGTACAAGTACTGGACCTGGTAGAGAAACCTAGAAATCTTGACTCGAAGTTTCCAATGCCCTAGCACTAACTAGCTATTTACCCCAAGTCCTTCAAAGAAGAAAAGAAAAGGAAATCTTCTTTAGCAAAGTGACAAAAACTGGAATAGTCACTATAGATGATCACCCGTAAAAGCAGGGGTCAGGCAGAGTTAGTGATTTCCCCTGTCCGTCCAAAGTTGTAATGAAATAGACGTAGTCTTCTTTTCCAGGCCGGCAGATGACCACCTTGTCAGCATAGATGTGCCGACCATAGCTCCAATGCAACAAGCACCCGCGTTCATTCATGGTAAAGGAATGGCCTAATTTCCAGAACGGTTTAGGTACTTCAAGGTAGTCCCACACAGCTTCACTGTACCATTCTTCTCTATTGGCCTCATTCTCTTGCATGGTTTCCCTGGGAACGTAGGGAAACTCTAATCCATACTCCCTGGCTACCCGTTTGTTTAGCAATCTTTGTGATCGGGCAAGCCTAGGCAAAGATCTGATACTTCCATATCCAGGAGGTATACAAGAAACTGGGGACTTGTGTACCATGCGATTCACAGACAGTTTTCCTGACCCATATGAAGTGGTAACTTTAGGCAGGACTTCACTAGCAATAACCGGGGCTTCCACTCTGGGTGTTGCCTCCCCGGAATCCATGGCTGTCAACTCCGAAAAACTATGTACTAAGGCAACATCCTCCATGTTGCTCCACAACAATTCTTGAGACATGGTCTCGAACAGATCATCATCTCCAGTATCCGACAGATAGTCGAATTCAGAGTCTCCCCACTCTTCTGCCGGCAAAAAGGTGCGCACAGTCCCAGATACTTTATCCCCAGATGTCTTACCGGTTCCTGACGTGGACTTCCCGGGGACATCACCTCTCTCGGGGTCCGGTTTCGGTTGTATCTGGGGTAGGCTTCTACCGCGGCCGCGGGAGGCCTTCACGTATCCCACCTTCTTCTGGACAGGTGCAGCGAAGATAGGTGCAGAGAAGGTGGATACAGTTGAAGTAACAGTGGTAGTGGCATCCGCTGGTAACCCACTCACAGTGGTAACAGTAACATCCCCTTCAGGATTACTCACAGCAGCAGATGCGGCGGGCATGGGCCGGACAATTTGGTTGAATGCAGCAGCTTCTTCTGTCACGTTGCCCGTGACCCAGTCCACTTTGTAAGCGCAGGGTGGCATGGTGGGTTGCTCCACATAAAACAGGTACTCCCCACATCATAGGTATCGAACAAAAGGACGGGAGTGCATAACCAGTCCATCACACCTGTTACACAGCATAACCAGGGCCTCCACATCACTGATCGTGTAGAGCATGAACCGTCCATGCGGCTTCAATCGGATGCCGGTGTCCGTCAGCACGGTTCCCGGCAGCACGGCACCCGTAGCGGCACCCACTGGAAGCATCCTGGGCCCAAAAGCAGACTGCAACGATAGCACTGAAGATATGGCGGTGCTCCGTTTCTCTGAGTGCTGGACACACATGTGTCCACACGCAGCAAGCAAGCTGGAACTCCTCCCATTTGCTCTTCTTGGCACGTAGCTCGCAGGCTTTTCTTTTTCTTAACTCCGCCCACGGCTCACGCGGTCATAAAGTGATGGCAAATTTCTTCCCCATTTTAGCACAGTCCTTCTCCCTCTGTAGAATAGGTCCCAAATGAACAGTCTATTTTAGTTGCGAGAGGTAACGGCAAATCCCGGACGAGCCCCCACATCTGGAGATACCCCCGTAAGAGCTGCTGGTTTAATTTTGGGCCTGCCGTTACCTTACTGTTCCATACGCTCATCTCAGGGGTTCTCCATGAAGAGTTGTCCAGAAGAAAGTTTGCACCAACACAAAGTCTCTTTCAAGGAGTTTTATTGATTAAAGTTTCCAACAGAGGGGGGTGAAGGGATGGGGAGGACTCAGGTACCTTACTTGTGGATCACAGGTATTTTCTTAGGTCCAGAGGAACAACTGTCTCCACGCTGGACTCAGCAACCACCGGATAGGCCCACTCTCACCGGGCTAGCAACTGGTGCGTAGCTCGATCACAGATAGTCTCTGCCACAGACTTGTGCAACCACTCTCTAGGTTACCTTCTGATGAAAAGAACACAGCTCTCAGTGCCAGAATCTTTCAGCCATTCCGGCAGCACTGTGAGGTAGATTTTGATCCGGATACATCCTCCAATTGAGTCCTCAATTGCTCGGTCCCTTCCCGCAGGCAAGGCGACACAGGATCATCCCTGGATCAGTAGGCCCCCAGTGACTCCTGGGCCTACATCTCAGTAACGGAGTCCCAGGCCAACGTGGCCCCGAGGCGGAAACTGCCAGCGCATCCTTGAGGCCAAGAGGGCCCTCAGGTCGGGATCGGGAGGCACCCACCACCAACGAACGACCACACAAAATGGTGTCTGTCCCTTAAGTACCCCCTCCCAGAATGCACAGCGGGTTGACCACGCCCCCTGGGCTGCTTCTAGGAAAGAGATACCCAATGCATCCAGCCTGTTGCCTTTCCAACCCTGACCAGTGCTGACAGTGATACCCACCATCAGGGGGAAAATCATGCAACCAGCTAAACTGAAACAGAAGTATAATTTGAACACAATCCTTCTGAGCCGAACTATTGCTCAGACAACTATAATTTTAACACATAGCGCCCACTCATTGGGAGCAGGGCGCTACACACCGTTGCCAGCTCCCTGTCGGCCGAGTGACTGTCAGGGGTCACTCTCATAGTCTCCAGTACAGATCCAGCATTCCTAGGTGCACAGCCAGGCACCCTTCCCTGGTTGCAGATTTTTCAAGACCTTGTTCCAGGACAGCCTATTCCCTTGAGCCTTGGTATCATTAGGATTAGTGAGCGGGCAGAAGCCCACCCTGTGTACACCCTACAAAAGACACTGCATACAAGCCTCAAAAAGGAAACACTTTGCACATGCTGTTTTCTGTTGCTGGTCGCCATTGCACAGCAATCCTTCTGAGCCCTTGTTGAGCTAGCTAAATACAGTGAACATCTACATCACAAGGACTCCTTTATTCTCCCCCCCCCCCCCAACTTAAAGGATTCTGTGCACAAAATCCACACACAATATAGAGGAACTCTACTCAGAGATTAGTTATTGCATTTCTTGTAACTTATCATTTTATAATTATGCCACAAACTTGTTGGGCCTGTAGCATCAGGCTTTGAAGGTAGCAGTCTGACATAAAAGGTCATCTCTTCCCTTTTATACCTGGGGTCATAGGTTCTTTCAGGACATACTGGTTACTAATGTTTGACTAATTGTGATTTTCTTTGCATTGCATACCCTTTGCATATTTACCAACAGTAATGCCGCGTACACACGATCGGAATTTCCGACAACAAATGTTCGATGTGAGCTTTTGGTCGGATATTCCGACCGTGTGTAGGCTCCATCGGACATTTGCTGTCGGAATTTCCTACAACAAATGATTGAGAGCAGGTTCTCAATTTTTCCGACGGCAAAAGTTCTTGTCGGAAATTCCGATTGCGTGTAGCCATTTCCGATGCACAAAAGTGCTGCGCATGCTCGGAACCAATTTGACGCATGCTCGGAATCATCGTACTTAATTTTTCTCGAATCGTCTTAGTGTTGTATGTCTCCGTGTTTTTGACCATCGGAATTTCCGAGCAACATTTGTGCGACCGTGTGTATCCAAGACAAGTTTGAGTCAAAAAAAAACACGGTGTTGTCAGAAATTCCGATCGTGTGTACGCGGCATAAGAGTTTAAGACTAATACTTGTTTACTTTGCTACAGTCTGGTGTCTGTGTAAATTGCATTATCACTTTGAAATATATCTGTACCCAGGGTGTTAGAGGTGTCGGAAGAATTGCAGTCAGGGCAACCTTTGGGGTCAGCCATCTTTCAGCAGCCCTCACGTTGGTGACGCTACACTTAAATAGACTGGCCCTAAGTCTGGGGGTTAGACATGCATGCTCATGTGTCCGCATGCACACATGTTTGCGCTGTGTACCTGCATCAATTAGTGTACTTATGTAAATTTGCATGTTCAAGCAAATATACCTGAACATACAACTGGCTGACCCTTGTTCTGCATGTTGGTGTATGTTGTCTTCTGATGCTGTCCTTGCAACAGTTAAACATTTTGGAGCTTTAAAGAAATAATACATTTATTTTCCTAGAAAAAATGATGGATATCACAGGTTTATTTGCTTCCCATTTTATTGTAGAGCTAAATAGGACACTGAAATTTGATGAGTTGCACCAAGGCCCTCTCATTTCCAGTTACACCATTGACTATGCATCTGTGTAATTTTTTTTATCGTTTCTATGTAAGCTTGTGCATGAATTTCAACTAAATACTGCAATCATTATTTTTATTAGCTGCAGAATTATACTTATTATAAGTGATACAACACTTAAAGCGGTAGTAAACCGGCGAAAAAAACAAAAACCCCAAACAAAAAACCTGCAAGACAATGGCATAATGTGCTAATATGCATTGCATACTATCACATTATGAAATACCTACCTTAGAACGAAGCTCCCGCAGCTCGCCCGGTCACCGCCGAGGGGGCTGACATGTTCCCTCTGCGTTTCTTCCGGGTTTGCAGGCTTTGTCGCTGTGAGTAGCCAGGACCAAAATGACGTCACTTACGCGCATGCACGCGGGAGTCCTCCGTTGCGGAAAGTTCCGCCACGAGCCGCCGGATCTTCAGCGGCTGCATGAAGGGTGAATATCTCATAAACCGTGCAGGTTTAGGAGATATTAATTTTACCTACAGGTAAGCCTTATTATAGGCGTACCTATAGTTAAAAATGACCAAGCGGGCAATACAATCGCTTTAAAGAAGAAGTATGGCCAAAGCTTTTTTTGGTCATACTTCTATGGATCACAGGAGTGCATGGTTAAAGCCTACTGTCGGCTGATGTCACTCAGCTGGTCCAAGATCAGTAAAGATCTCAACCATATGGTCGGAATCCTAGATGCCTGGCCCAACACCTGGTTCAGCCTCTCAGCGATTTGCTGAGAGGCTGAGTCAGCCACTCCCACCCCTCCACAGCCCAGCACTTCAGTGAGCAAATGAAGGAAAGAGGAGGGGAGAGCAGAGAGCTGGTGACTGACAGTCATGGCTCTCTGCTCAGAGTGGAGGAGGATAACTGAGCGATTAGCAGTGTTTGATTGCTCAATTTTTACTGCAGAGCCAACTGGGGACAGATGCAACATCAGATTGATGATCTAACTAGATGAGTATAAATTGTCTGTTTTTTTTTTTAAATCCTGAACTTCTCCTTTAATAATTTCTCCACCGAGGACGTCATATGACGTCCTCGACTTTGTGCGGTGATATCTGAATGATGCCTGCAGCTACAGGCATCATTCAGATATCACTGTTTTCTGCCAGCGATTCTGTGCGCGATAAGAACGATCATAGTGGCAGTTCCGCCGCTTGATCGTTCTTATAGGTGGCGGGAGGGGACATTCCCCCCCTCCCGCCGCCATCCGGTGCTTCTCCGGGCTCTCCTGTGCCATGGGGGGCCCGGAGAACGAATCGGCCGGCGCCGGCTCATGACGAGATTTCCGGTGACCAAATATGAATATAGTAACCTGTAAAAAAAATGAAAGCGTTGCCTATGGAGATTTTTAAGTACCGAAGTTTGGCTCCATTCCATGATTGTGCGCAATTTTAAAGCGTGACATGTTAGGTATCTATTTACTCGGCGTAACATCGTCTTTCACATTATACAAAAAAATTGGGCTAACTTTACTGTTTTTTTATTTTGTAATTCATGAAACCGTTTTTTTCCCCAAAAAAGGCGTTTGAAACATTATTGCGCAAATACTGTGCGAGATAAAAAAGTTGCAATGACCGCCATTTTATTCCCTAGGGTGTCTGCTAAAAAATATATATAATGTTTGGGGGTTCTGAGTAATTTTCTAGCTAAAAAAATTATGATTTTTACATGAAGGAGAGAAGTGCCAGAATAGGCCCAGTGCTGAAGTGGTTAAAGTGGTATTAAACCCAAAACCAAAAAAAATCATCTATTGCAGCTTACCAAATATTAGATCTTATGGCTGCATTAGTATTATTTTTTTAGGCCTTTTTACCTCTGTTTTCAACTGATAATCTGGCCAGTGACACACCTCCTGTATTAGAATTCCCCCACTCTGGATCAAGGCACGGGGCACCTTTGGACAGAAGCGTTGTCATTCTGGGTTCAATACCACTTTAATAGCATAACATTTATAAAACTATTCTTGGTCCATTTTTATGCTTTTCTGCAATTACACAGTTTTATGTCCGTACTTGAAGATAGCAGCCGGTAAGGCAAATGAAAGGTCTTTGACCTCCATTACACCTTCCACCTTAACTCTTTCTATCTGCTCTTTTCTGATATAAAAGGACACTTACATGGCAGAATTGCAGGTCATGCAATTAGCAAGAAATTACTTTTCTGCTCATCTATATTCATAAATTAGCAGACTCCCCGCAGGAAAAATCCACTGACTTATTTTTCCTGTTGTCTGCAAGAAAAAAATAAAAATAGAAATTGAAGAATATTTCATATTTTAGATATGCCTGAAGAAATATAAGGATGATACTGTACATAAATTGACATAAAGCTCTGGTTTAGAAAAAAAAAACTATACTATTCCAGTATGTATTCATAAAGGGGGTGATTTACTATAAACAGTGCGCTGCGTCGGTTCATACCTTAATTGGTGCGCCGGATAAATCCTTAATTGAGCGCAGGAACCGGCGGCGCGCTGCTATAGTAAATAAAAATTTGAGCGGCGCTCTATTGAAAATGAATGGTTGACTATGGGAGCCCATTGATTTGAATAGAGGTCGCCCGGGAAGTCGGATGAAGGCGATCCGACTCACGGGGCGACTCTTGTGCCGGTTGACAGAGGGACAGCGCGACTTTGCGGGGCAACTTGGACACGACTTGAGCGTGAAGCAGCCGCTCAAGTCGTGTCCTAGAGGCGACTACCTGCCCGAGAATGTCTCCAGCGCGATGCCATCGCGCTGGTTCTCGGCACAGGGTACTGCAAGCCTCTTGCTCGCTGTCCCCTGTGTTTGGTATGAATCATGAAGGGGAACTCTACGCCAAATTTTAATTAAAAAACCGGCATGGGTTCCCCTCCAGGAGCATACCAGGCCCTTAGGTCTGGTATGGAATTTAAGGGAAACCCCCTACGTCGAAAAACGGAGACGACACCGGAGAACAGAACAAGAGACCCCCCGAAGTCGGAAGAAGATGACGATGAAGACCGGGACCCCGCTAGCAAAAGAGCTGGAAGAAGATAGCGGGGCGCCCGGCAGAAAGACCCCGAAGTCAGAAGAAGACGACGATGAAGACCGGGACCCCGCTAGCAATAGAGCTGGAAGAAGATAGCGGGGCGCCCGGCAGAAAGACCCCCAAAGTCGGAAGAAGACCCCCGGAGCTGCCTAGTAAATTACTTTAAAAACATGTGTCGTGTTTTTTATTGACTTTTTTTTCCACCAGGTGAATGGGTAGGGGTACGATGTCTGGGCACTTCCAGCTTCTTTATATTTATATTTTAAGATGCCATGCGCCAGGTCCATAGTGGCGCACTGAGCGCCTCCTCCCGTGCGCCGAGAACACTATAGTAAATGGAGAATAGCGCTGCTCTACCGGCGCAAATGTTTTGTAAATACCAAAACAGCCGTTTTGCACGCAGATGCACCGATACTCATGGCGCAAAAGTTTCGTAAATCAGCCCCAAAGTGTTACTAAACCCAGGAGCCTGCATTCACTATACAGTATCTGATCTCTCACAGTACACAGAACATGGAAATGCAATTATTTTAGTAAATATAAACTGCTAAATATCTTTTCTCATGAGTAGTATATAGCAGTATTGTGACAGACTGTGACCGAACACAGGTTAAATCTTGTAGGAGGAGTTTTCATTCTCCTCTAACCATCCCATGAGGCTGCATGACCCCTGGCTCTCTGTCTGGACAGTTGCTGATTGGCCCTGTGCTGATCACATGCACCCCCCCCCCCCATAAAAAAAACTCTCCAGCAATACACACCAAACTGAGCAAGTCCAGAGTGCCACCAAGGATCTATATTATCAGCAGGTGGATTGGTGGGGACAGTAAAAGAAGGGGAGGATCACAGAAGACAGGATTAAAGAGCCTTTTTACACAATGCAGAGGATTAACCCCTTAGGTTCCACAGTGAGTATAACAAGCATGTTTTACTGTATATACAGACTGATTTTACTGTTGTGGGTTTTGTAAGACTTTAACTCGGACAAGTACATTCTGAAGCTCTCAGCCTCCTCCAAATCTAACTTTCTGTTAGTGGTTAGTGGGATGTTTGTTCTCCATGGTTCCACTGTATGTAGGAACCCTTGCTCACTCTTGAAATGGACTGGGGACTATTGACTAGGGATGAGCCGAACACCCCCCAGTTCGGTTCGCACCAGAACTTGCGAACAGGCAATAAATTTGTTTGAACATCAGAACACCGTTAAAGTTTATGGGACTCGAACATGAAAAATCTAAAGTGCTAATTTTAAAGGCTTATATGCAAGTTATTGTTAAAAAGTGTTTGGGGACCCGGGTCCTGCCCCAGGGGACATGTATCAATGCAAAAAAAAGTTTTAAAAACCGCTGTTTTTTCGGGAGCAGTGATTTTAATAATGCTTTAAGTGAAACGATAAAAGTGAAATATTCCTTTAAATTTCATACCTAGGGGTGTGTATAGTATGCTTGTAAAAGTAGCGCTTGTTTCCCGTGCTTAGAACTGTCCCTGCACAAAGTGTCATTTCTGAAGGAAAACGTAATTTAAAAGCACTCCCGGCTATAATGAATTGTTGGCTCCTAGCAATACAGAGAAAAGTAATTTATAAAAAAAATAAAATAAATGCGTGCGGGTCCCCCCAAATTCAATTACCAGGCCGGCCCTTCAGGTCTGGTATGGGTATTAATGGGAACCCTGCGTCAAATAAAATTTTTTTTACGTGGGGTTCCCGCCAAATATCCATACCAGACCCTTCAAGTCTGGTATGGATTTTAAGGGGAACTCCACGCCAAATTAAAAAAAAAATGGGGTGGAGTTCCCTTTATCCGAGCACGCAACCTGGCAGGCCACAGGAAAAGAGGGGGGGATGAGAGAGCCCCCCCCCTGAACCGTACCAGGCCACATGTCCTCAACATGGGGAGGATGCTTTGGGGGTCTGTGACCCCTCAAAGCCCCATGTACCCATGTTGATGGGGACAAGGGCCTCATCCCCACAACCCTTGCCCGGTGGTTGTGGGGGTCTGCGGGCGGGGGGCTTATCGGAATCTGGAAGACCCGGTTTAACAAAGGGGACCCCCAGATCCCACCCCCCCTATGTGAATTGGTAAGGGGTACATTGTACCCCTATCATTTCACAAAGAAAGTGTAAAAAATGTAAAAAAAAAACACACAGACACCGTTGGGAAAAGTCCTTTATTAAAAAAAAAAAAAAAAAAGATTCTTGGGGTGGTATCACTCTCGGTATCCTGCGATGGGTGATCTCCTCTCTGGGGAACCCCACGTATTTTTGTTTTTTTAAATTTGACGCAGGGTTCCGCTTAATATCCATACCAGACCTGAAGGGCCTGGTAATTGAATTTGGAGGGACCCCTACACATTTTTTTTTTATCAATTACTTTTCTCTGTATTGCCGGGAGCTGACAATTCATTATAGCCGCGAGTGCTTTTAAATTACTTTTTTTCCTTCAGAAATTACACTTTGTGCAGGGACAGTTCTAAGCACGGGAAACAAGCGCTACTTTACAGGCATACTATACACACTCCCTAGGTATGAAATTTAAAGGAATATTTCACTTTTATTGTTTCACTTTAAGCATTATTAAAATCACTGCTCCCAAAAAAACTGAAGTTTTTAAAACTTTTTTTTTTGCATTGATACATGTCCCCTGGGGCAGGACCCGGGTCCCCAAACACTTTTTTTTTCCATTTTGGATAGAGCAAGGGAGGGTTATAACACCTGTCAGATTTTTTTTGCGCCATCTGTGTGCCATTGTGAAGATTTCCCTTCACTTCCTATCCCATAGCCAAACAGGAAGTGAGAAGAAATACTCAACATTAGCTGGTAATGCCTGAGAGCAGTGACGTCATCCATAGGCTCCTTTACCCATCCATTGTTTGGGCTCCCTCTTCCTCAACAGTAACATTTTCTTCCAGCAGAGGTCCGAATCACATGTTTGTGCATGACTCAAATCCTTCACATCACATCCCCTCACATTTATATTACAGTCTCCTTACATCAGGGTCCTCAGTCCCCCCTCACATCACAATTTACTCCTTATGTCACAGTTCCCCTCGCCTTTACGTCACAGTCCCCCCCTCAGTCACAGTTACCCCCTTCACATCAGTGTCCCCTGCCCCCTTAACCAAATCCCTTCACAGCACTGTCCTCACCTCCCTCCCCCCTTCAGAGCACTGTCCTCACCCCCTAACTTCAGAGCACTGTCCTCACTCCCCCATTCACATCCCCAAATTCACCTCCCTTTTTCAGAGCACTACCTCACCCCCCATTCACATCCCCAAATTCACCTCCCTTCTTCAGAGCACTGTCCTCACCCCCCATTCACATCCCCAAATTCACCTCCCTTCTTCAGAGCCTGTCCTGTCCTTCAGCCTGTCCCTCCTTCAGAGCACTGTCCTCACCCCCCTGTTCACCCCCCCTCATTCAGAGCACTGTCCTCACCCCCCTGTTCACCCCCCTCATTCAGAGCACTGTCCTCACCCCCCATGCAGAGCACTATCCTTACCCTCCCATTCACCTCTCCCCCTTCAGAACACTGTCCTCACACCCCCTCATTTAAAGTACTGTCCTCACTCCTCCATTCACCCCCTCCTTCAGAGCAATGTCCTCACCCCCCTGTTCACCGCCCCTCATTCAGAGCATTGTCCTCACCCCCCTGTTCACCCCCCCCTCATTCAGAGCACTGTTCTCACCCTCCATGCAGAGCACTATCCTTACCCTCCCATTCACCTTTCCCCCTTCAGAGCTATCCTCACCCCCCCCCCACATTCAAAGTACTGTCCTCACCCCTCCATTCACTCCCCCTTTTAGAGCACTGTCCTCACCTCCCCTCCTTCAGAGCACTATCCTCGCCCCCCTATGTAGAGCACTATCCTTACCCTCCCATTCACCTCTCCCCCTTCAGAGCTGTCCTCACCCCCCCCCCCCATTCAAAGTACTGTCCTCACTCCCCATTCATTTCCCCCCTTTAGAACTCTGTGCTCAATCCCCCCCCCATTCAGAGCACTGTCTTCACCCCCCTATTCACCCTTTCCCCCATTCAGAACACTGTCCTCACCCCCCATTTACCCACTTCCAAATTTAGAGCACTGTCCTCACAAAGCCCCCCCCCCCCATTCAGAGCATTATCCTCAACCTCCCCCTTTCCCTTTCAAAGCAGCTTTTTTAGCTTCACCTACACTCTTACTTACAATCCTACTTTACACAGGGCAGGTCTGGATGGAGGGTGGAAGCTACCCAACTTTTCTTGTTAACATTCTGGTGATTTGGTGCTAGGACTGCCCAGCTATGTAGCAACCAATTACCCACTTGCAGCTCCTGCATTCTGTTCAGATCGGCTGCCACTCCTGTCCTCTGCACTTCTGCGAGGATGATAGCATGGCAAGATGGGGAAAGTAAACAGAAGCGGTATCTACAGGTCAGTTAGGCTAAAGAGAGCACAAGACCAGGCTCCTAAGTGGTGGGACCGCGGTAGTCCAGATGGGGGCTTTCACTTGGTCCGGATCCTGCTGTCCGCCATTTAGTTATGCCTGGTCTAAAGGATTGATACTATCTTGTTACCTTTATCTCTATTTTTAATTTTGAGGATGCTTTTGTAGTTCAATGTCAAAATAAAATATAAAATTATAAATACAGTAAATATCTATAATTATAGAATACTTAGTACTATCTTCTCATGTGATGTTTAAAGGCTAAGTTCATCTTTTCCCGAAAAATAGCCTATGCAATCAAGGGGACTCAGTAGATATTATAGTGGTTGTAAAGGCAGAAGGTTTTTTATCTTAATATATTCTATGCATTAAGATAAAAAGCCTTCTGTGTGCAGCAGCCCCCCTCAGCCCCACTAATACTTACCTGAGGTCCCTCTCTGTCCAGCGATGTCCACGAGTATCTCAGCCATCCGAAAATTCTCCCTCCCAATTGGTTGAGACACAGCAGCGGTGTCATTGGCTGCTGCTGCTGTCAATCAAAGTCATCTAGCCAATCCTGAGAGAGGGGGCGGGGCTAGGTTGGGGGTTAGTGTCTGAATGGACACAGGGAGCTGTGACTCGGCTCGGGTGCCCCCATAGCAAGCTGTTTGATGTGGGGGCACTCATCAGGAGGGAGGGGCCAGGATCACAGAAGAGGGAGCCAAGAAGAGGAGGACCAGGGCTGCTCTGTGCAAATCCACTGCAAAAAACAGGTACGTATAACAGGTTTATAATTTTTTTTAGGAAAAAAAATTGATTTTACAATCACTTTAAGCTTTGTAGCTTTGTAAAATGTTCATTAATGTTATTGTCATACTTGTTGGCCATTTGGGCCCCATGGATGTCTGGCTAAAAAACTCCCAGTTAGTAACCCCCACACCCTGCCTTGTTGCTTGAATGTGAAAACCATTGGATGGTGACTCCCACAATTATAAGATTAAAAAACAACAGTTATTGCATCCTAGCAACAAGGCTGGATATGGTGTCTGCTAAGTGGGATTTTTTCAGTTAGACTTCTGGAGGGCCCCATGGCCTACAGGTATGACAATAACATTAAAGTGGAACTTTAACCATAACAACTTGATAAAAATAATGTTCTTTAGCAAAGAACATACATTCCACAATAATACTTAAATGCTACCAAAATAAGTGTGTGCAGTAAATTCTCTTCTCTTCATTGTTCCCGTTTCTTCTTGCCAGAGGCTGCCATTTTGCTGAAGCTCAAAGCCCCTGAACAGCAGTAAATCTTTAGTCTGTCAGCAGATTGGCACATTGACTAAAAATAGAGAGCAACCGAACATGTGTAGAGCAGGGTGAGACCGCCAGGACCGTCTTAATAGCATAATGGGCCCCTGGGCAAAGTTATACTCTGAGGCCCTTACCAGCTTACCCCAATTCATGCATCTACTCTGAAGAATGAAAGTATAAATAGTTGATAGAAACAAACATATCATTTTTTAGTACTGTAAATAAAATCGATTTTAAGCATTTTAAACAATAAGAAAACATGCATGAATCAAAGACTAATCAACACAAAGGGCATAGTATGGGGGAGGGGTCCGGTGGATTGGACAGGAGGGCACATTGCACAATACTGGGATCAGGAGGGCACAGTACAGGTTCCGGGACGCTACCCTGAACGCAGCCATCCCGGGACAGCTTAGTGAAAAGAGTGACTGTACTGGCAAATCCGGGATGGTAGGGCAATTATGATGTTATGCAAGATTATTAAGGGGCCCCCATGCACCTGGGGCCCCTGGGCAGTGCCCAGGTGTGACCATGCATTAAGATGACCATGGAGACCGTGTATTACTGGATTTCAAACAGCATAGGCATTTATTTCTAATATTTTACATAGCTACTGTATACCTGCAAAAGATGCCATTCTGAAGTGATCTAGCAGGACTTGATTTTCTGACTAAAGTTCCACTTTAATATACGTTTACAACGTTTTTTAGAATATATTTTTTAATAACTGGGGCCTTTTGACTGCATAGGATATTTTCTGGAAAATAAGGACTAATGCCCCATACACACGATCGTTTTTCATGCCGTTAAAAATGCCATTTTTAAAAATGGGCATTAAAACCGATCGTGTGTAGGCTCCAGAGCATTTTTAACGACGTGAAAAACGGGCATTAAAAATTTCGAACATGCTCTATTTTTTCACGTCGTTTTTCATGTCGTTTTTTTTAACGACGTGAAAAACAATAGTGTGTATGCTTTTACGAGGTGAAAAAAAACGTGCATGCTCAGAATCAAGTATGAGACGGGAGCGCTCGTTCTGGTAAAACTAGCGTTTGTAATGGAGTTAGCACATTCGTCAAGCTGTAACGGACTGAAAAGCACGAGGCTGAAAAGCGCAAATCATCGCTCAACAAACTTTACTAACATGAAGGGTGGCGCCATCCGAACGGAACTTCCCCTTTATAGTGCTGTCGTACGTGTTGTACGTCACTGCGCTTTGCTTGAACGTTTTTTTAAATGATCGTGTGTACGCAAGACAGGCTTGAGAGGAAACATGAAAAAAAAAACGAGGAGAAAAACGTTGGTTTAAAAAATGGCATGAAAAACGATCGTGTGTACGCCGCATTAGCCTTCAATTTTATTGCAGAAATTAAAATAGGTAAACAATCTCTTGTGTAAGGAGCTACAGTATTATGAATTGCTTTACACCAGGGCTTGACAAATTTGCTTGGAATCTAGGAGCCAGCTAAAAAAGTTAGGAGCCAGGTTTTTTATTTTTTTTAATGACCGATGCGTGCAGAAGCGAACGCATACGTGAGTAGCGCCCGCATATGAAAGCGGTTTTCAAATCACACATGTGAGGTATCGCCGCGATCGGTAGAGCAAGAGCAAGAATTCTAGCGCTAGACATCCTCTGTAACTCAAAACATGCAACCTGTAGAATTTTTTAAATGTCGCCTATGGAGATTTTAAAGGGTAAAAGTTTGTCACCATTCCACGAGCGGACGCAAATTTTAAGCGTGACATGTTGGGTATCAATTTACTCGACGTAACATTATCTTTCACAATATAAAAAAAAATTCGGCTAACTTTACTGTTGTCTTATTTTTTAATAAAAAAAGTGTATTTTTTCCTCAAAAAAGTGCGCTTGTAAGATCGCTGCGCAAATACCGTGTGACAGAAAGTATTGAAACGACCGCCATTTTATTCTCTAGGGTGTTAGAATAAAAAATATATATAATATTTGGGGGTTAACTTCTAAGTAAATGGAAGGAGATGGGCGGGCAGTGAAACAGGCAAGCATTGCTGGTTGTCTTGTCATACCAATGGCCACCACAAGAGGGCGCCAGATTACAGAATGAATCATAGGCCTGCAGAAGGCCGCAAAGCCACGGCCTCATTTACCGGCCAGCGCGGCCCGACGAGATTGCGCGAGCGCGGGGGGGGGGGGGGGGCGCACGGAGACACAGGAAACCTCAGCTGTGCTGCCTCAGGCGCCAGGTTGCTAATTCTAGTCACATTTGCGACCTGGCGCCCGGGTTTTGTCGAACCCTGCTTTACGCCATCTTTCATCTGAAAAGGCACAGTTGCAATAGACTGTATCTGTTGAATATCGGATGCGAAGACTGGTCGTTTTTGTGCTAGCTTCTTGTGACTGTTACTGGCAGTTTGCCTGTCATTCTATCATTAATTTACTATAACAGCCAACAAAAAACACAATTTATACATTACATTGTCCCAAAATTCCATCCTATCTTTTTAAAAATCCCCAGAAAACACACTATTGTTAATTGTCTATAAACAGTTATTCTAATTCTGAATGAGCCCGCTGGTTTAGTGTCTGATTACAGCCAATGGGGGTTAAGCCGTTTTTATCTCTCCTCTTATTGGCTGTACAAAACACGCGTATATGAGCTGATGATTCACCCATCACTAAGGCAACCCATGGATACACAATTGCCTGACGCACGTCACAAGGCTCCTACCACTGAGGTAGCCACGTGACCAGTGACGCAACGCGTCGGTTGGAGCCTGTGATGTCATTTCTGGTGACTCCGTGTTACAGAAGTGCGGTGAGGAGGTGAATTTGTTCTGAACCTTTGCATACGGGTTTTTATCAATTCTCAATGTAAGCAGTTATTTAAAATAAAATATAAATTTGGATTTTATTGGCAATATTGCGCTATGAATCTCTGTTCTTTCTGAGTGGTTTTGAACCGAGAGGCAAGTAACAAGATTGTTAAAGAAAGTGGTTGGCGTTGTGAAGTGTGGATCCCAGCAGCCAATCCTTTGCGATGGAAGGGATGATGATCTGAAAATCTTTGCAATATAAAGCGCTGTTTGACCGATTAGTCATTCCTTGAGGTGAGCGGCCATTTCACCCACAGGTGGCGTTTGTTTTAGATCACTGGATGTCCTTCTGACAAAAATAACATCTATCACTTTAAGGCTTGAGCACTTTTTTAACAAGTTCTATATATTTTTTATTTGTGATCTTTACATTAGGACTAACGACGATATATATATATATATATATTGGTTCTGTGATTACCGGTAGTTTGTAATTATATAGTTTTTTGTTTTATATTATATATTTTTTTGTATTTGAGTTTCACATATTTTTTTTTTTTTAACAAGAGAAAGAGTTTCACATATTTGAATGTATTTATAGATAAACATTTGAACAAGTGCACAATTTTTTTATTCATTACTTTATGCAGTGTTGGATTGCACCAATTAATGGTTGCAGTTGTTTTGTCTTTTTCTCACTTATTGTCTTCACTTTATGTTTATTGGTAGCATTTTCTTTTAGTTCACACATAGCAGCGCACAAGTACATCCATACCAATTCTGAATTAATGTCAATTGTTTTCAGTACACAAACACTAGCAAAGCAAACAGTGGTGTGGGTCCCCCGTCATCCTTTAAATTTCGTAACCAGCAAGCCAACAGAATGGTGGCTACCAACATCCAACTCTTTAGAATTCTTTAGTGTCTATGTGCTACAAACTTTGGTGCAGGGGAAAGGTTCATGTAGCTGTTGTAGGCCATTTCAGGAACATATGATACAGGAATATTTTTTAGTGATTATCATAATTATCATAGCACTACAATAATTTAAAATGACATCAAGATAATGAATTATTATTATTGCTGCTACTACTACTACTTTTTATTTTTAATGAAATAACTGGTAGACCACCAGTTTCAGCACTTGCTTGCTATAGTGGTTGGAGGACTCTCAGATCTTATACCCCTAAAAAGATAATTTGATATTGATAAAAGCCTGGGGAGCTACTGAGAAAAAGAATAACAGTAAATTCCATGCACTACTGCCCTTTCTAGACTGCTTTCACACTGATCCTTTTTTGTTCAGTTAATCCATTAAAAAAAGCTGAAGAAGACTGCATCCCTTTAAATCCTATGATGATCTTCACACTGGTCCATTGCACTTGAGTTGCGGTTAAAAAAAAATCCTGCTTTCTCCATTTTTGGTGCATGTTTGGTAATGTAAAAAAACGCACCGCCATTGAAATGAATGGAAACTGCATCAAAAATGCATGAAAAACGCAATGCACCTGTGGGTAGTTCTCAAGCCCAGGTTCACAGAATCACATGACAAGGGAAATCACACTATCTTCAATGGTGCCCTTCTAATACTCAGCTTCTGTTTTTTTTTTTACCCTCACTCTCCTCCCCGGTCATCCTTGTTACCTAAAGGCTAGGTTCACACTAAAGCAGTTTTGGTCCTTCCTTTGATTGATTATTTGATTGAAGGAAGAATAGAACGATCGTTCGCAGTAAGAATCAATCGATGGAAGGATCGGTCAATGGAAGGAAGGATTGATCAATCGAAGAAAGGATTATTCGAAGGAAGGATTGATCAACTGAAGGAAGGGTTGATTGATCCTTCCTTCGATTGATCCTTACTTTGATTGATCGATCCTTCTTTCCATCGTTCGATCTATCCTTATTTCAAACAATCATTCTATCTTTCCCTCAATCCAACAATTGATCGAAGGACAAATCGATCAGTAGTGGGAAGGAAGAGTCGATCAATCAAAGGAAGGACCAAAACTTCTTCAGTGTGAACATAGCCTTTAGGCGGCAAGAATGACCAGGGAGGAGAAATGAGGGACAAAAAAAAAAAAACAATGATCCATCAGCATTCTTTTTTTTTGTAAAATACTTTTTATTACTGTAGCACACGGACCCTTTTTCCTACCTTTGGCTCACTTGCAGGAAAAGGGCACACCGTACTATATGCCCGTACCCTCCAGTTTGAAGAGGTTGAGCGGTGTCATGTATTTGGGTCCCACAGCTAGGTTCTCCATCAGTTGGTTCTCATCTCCTAGGACATGGATATGCAATTAGCGGACCTCCAGCTGTTGCAAAACTACAAGTCCCATCATGCCTCTGCCTCTGGTTGTCATGCTTGCTACTGTCAGAGTCTCGCTATGCCTAATGGGACTTGTAGTTTGGCAACAGCTGGAGGTCCGCTAATTGCATATCCCTGTCCTAGGATATAGGGACAAGTCTCTGTTTTCCCCCCAAGTAATTCCAATGTCCACACCACTCTAAACTCCAACGTTGAGTTTATTTTTCATCAATGTTCAGCAGATAGGAAAGAGTGGATAAGAGACAGGACAGCAAGGTTTTGGGAGGTAGGTCCAGGCACAAGTAAATGTTACAATCACCACTCAATCCACGAGTGGGTTCAGCTCACCCGGATAGTCTCCTGTAAAAGTGGATCCTAGCAGCCGCAGTGATGCTCGGACGCTCAATTAGGTTCTTTTCTTAGATACGTTCGGGAGACCCTCTGCCACAGAATCTATCATGCCCCAAACTTCTCAGCTTTTGCAATACAAGGACAGGTGCCAGCAACAGCACATTACTAGGCCCTTGGTGGATAGATGAATCCCTCCAGAAAGTTCCCGGGGCCCCTTCCTTCACCGTGAACTCTCACCGGTCCCTCAGAACGGTCCTCCCTGGCCTCCTCTTCTTAGAAGCGGGCTCCCTCTCAAGGGGCACCCTGGGATTCCTCTTCCCAGAAGTGGACTCCAGCTAAAGGTGCTGGGCCCAGTGCTGAAGTTGCAGCCCCAGGGCTAAAGGTGCCTGGGACTGATTCGCAAACGGCTCCATGGCCTGGAGGGCCGGGCGCCGCGCACTTGGACTCGGACTCCCGACTCCCGACTCCTCTCTCCTCCTCCTCCCCCTGGCGGCATCTGCCCCTTATGTATCCTCCCCCAGCATGCACAGCAGGCCAACCACACCCACTGTACCGCTGTCGAGAGAGGACACCCTAAGGCACAGCACTATTACTAGTGGTTCAACCCTGATCTGTCATGGCAGTGCCACCTACAGGCCACAGGGAACTGCACACCAGTATAGCTCCTGGAGAAACAAAGTAGCACAACCTATCAATAAGAAGGGTGTGAGCCTAACTACTAACTCAGACCAGCCCCCTAAATTTGGCTATATAGCACCCCTAAAAGGGGATGGGTGCTACATTACGTTTTATAATATACATACAACTTCAGCCGCAGGTTGCGGGCAACAGTCACTGGTTACAGTAAAATTCCCAGTGTGTAACAGTAACATTAACACGAGAAAGAAAAGAAAAAAGAAAAAAGGAAAAGGGGATAAATACAAACAAAACAATACAGCACTTGCCAAGACTGATATACACAGTCCGAACTTCCCACCTAAGGAAAGTGCATAGTGATTAAAGTCATGGTCTCCTTTTATAATCCTACAGAACGATACCTACATTGTGGCTCCCCACCCCCTCCCCCCATGAGAAATTTAGGTCTAGACTATCCAAAAGATTCTAGAAATAACCCCGTCCCTCTGCATTCCCTCGCAAAGACCAATGCCTGTACTTGTGGTAAGTTAATCCGAGAACATATCCACAGATGCCATCCAGCCTCCCCAACAGGGCCGGTGCTACCACTAGGCAAATTAGGCAGCCGCCTAGGGTGCATTGATGCCAAGGGGCGCCCGGCCGCTGGTTTCCCTCTGCTTCTGCATGCTCTGCAGGCTGCAGCATGTAACTAACTTAGTCTTAGGCAGCCACTCCATCCGACCGGTAGTTTAATTAGAGGCACAGCGCAGCATTGGAGCCAGAGCTAGAAGAAACAGAGCCGATGCTTCCTGTATAGTGCCGCCTCCTGTCACATGGGCAGGGCAAAGGGGTGGAGTCAAGGGTGGAGCCATTGGGGCGGCAAAAGGAGGTTTCGCCTAGGGTGTCAAAAATCCTTGCACCAGCCCTGCTCCCCAAACCTTATCGAACTTGGCAATAGCCCCCCTATTCAAGTAGGTTGCTTTGTAAAAAGGTACTGCTTTATTGATTAGTGATTTCCAGGATGCTTGAGTTTGGGCAAAAGAGCTCTTCCATGACAAGTGAATCCGCTTTTTGGCATAAACAACAGGAGGGTGAGAAGAGTCCGTATAGCCCTAGTAGTGGCCAAAGGTTTAACCAGATGCAACAAGCACACTTCAATTAATAAGGGAATCGAAATGCAAGTGACCAGTAGCGGAACTACCAGGGTCGCAGCAGTCGCACTTGCGACTGGGCCTGGCATTCTGCCACTGTGGGAGGGGCCCCAAGACGGCAAGAAGGACAGCATGGACGCTCAGTGAAGAGCCTGCCCCGGGTGCTCTTAATCTGTGAGGTGAGGAGGGGGAGCGAGGGAGGCACATGGAGCTTCTGACACTTCTCCTGCCTGACAGAAGGGATTGTTATTCCCCTCCAGCCCTCAGCATGTTCTCTTCCCGTGTCACTTCACCTTCTTCTTTAGTCCCATTTGATTCGCTCATCTTCTCCAGCAGTCTGCATCTCTCTCTACCTTGTCTGCACAATCATGCAGTAAGTTAGCAGCAATCCTCCTGAACTTTTTTTCCTGTTACCTTTATCCCTTCTCTTCTCCTATTTGCTTAACCCCCCATATATCTGCACTACACACATCCCTGCAGCAGCCCTCCCTTCCCCCCCTCAGCTCTGGACATTCCACACTCCCATATATCTGACACCCCTTCCATCCCAGTTTACTCCTCTAACTGTACTGTCCCCATACTGTAGCCTTAGCACTTTCTCTGCCATCCTTCATGAACACATACTCTTACTACTTAGATCCCCACCTATTCACTATTTTCTTATCGCTAAGGCCCCTTTTCCATGGGGCGGGCTCTGCCAGAAGTCCACCTGCTCAGCGGGTGATCTCTCCACTGATCCCGCCTGAGCAGGCAGATGGTTGGTCCGTGTCCACTCCGCTTATGCAGAGCGGTCACAGAAACAGCTTTCTCTTCTCGATAGGCAGTCGGATGTAAACGGACCGCCTGTCCGTTTACACCGCCTGCCATGTAATCCCATCCACCAGACGAATGTGGAACTGATCCCCATCCGTCAGGTTTTAGCAGATCGGCTTGGATGTAGGCAGATAGATGTAAACAGGCACATGTCTGTTTACACCCGCCACTCCATAGGAGGAGAATGGAGGGTCCAGTCGGGTCTGCCTGAAAAACTGACAGTCTGACCCAATCAGTCCACTCATGTGAAAGGGGCCTAAAAGTGGACTCACATCAGTGTGCTGCAGTTTTGGCGCAGTATGATTGTATGAAAAGTTTACATGCGTTTTCACGAAGGTACATAAAATTCCTATATGCTGCATAGTTGCAGTGCTTTTAGAAAACTCACTGCCTATTTGAATTCAATGGGAGCGCAGCTATAACTGAATGTAAAGCACACATACAATCCCGCTGTGGCCAAACTGCAGCACACCGATATGAGCCCACTATAAGGCTAGGTTCGCAACTTTGCATGTCAGGAATGTGCACAAAATTGTGGCTTTCCTGTGTAGCACCCTCTACCATAGGTAGGTGCTAGAGTGAGGATTTTTGTGTGGTAAACTGCCAGGCAGGTAAATTTAGGCAGGCCTATGCTGCATGCTAGGCCTGCTTGTTTTGATCTGGGGGCAGGGAGTGGTTAGTGTAGCAGTGGGTGTGACCACCTGTGCTTCAGTTCTTGGGCGCCTCTCCTGCTTCCAGGGAGAATGTTCTAGAAGAGGGGCAGGGCTGAGGACTGGAGTGACAGGGATCTCATGTGAGGAGCCCTGACCAATCCCCAACTGAAATTGGCAGAGGGCAGGCCTTCCATATAAGCTCAGGTCCAGCCCACTGGAGGGAGTTGTCGACTGGGAGATGTGGAGAATGGAGTGCTAGATAGCAGCAGGAGGGCCATCCCCATCTGGGGGGGTGGGGGGTGCGCGCCTCAGCGGAGGAGCCCGGGAGACCTGGGAGGGAGCCTCATCCTTACACGGTCATGGAGGAGGTGTCCTGGAACAGAGGGGCTGGAGAAGCTATTCGAATGCGTGTCCAGTTAAGTTCTCCATCATGGACTCAGGGCAGGAGAAGGTCGGTGAGTGAGGCATGGTGGATTTCTGGAAGAGGCATGCCAGGGGAGCTGGGTGCAAGGCCACAGGAGAGACTGTGGGGTTTCGTGTCAAATCGATGTGGCCTACGGGTGCAGGATTTGCAAGTTGGGCTAGCTGGGATCAGTAGTCCACAAACTAAAGCAAGCTGCTAAACAACTAGGCCGCCGGGGAGAGGTACTGCAGACCCCTGGCCTGGTTATAAATCAGCAAATTTAGCCAGCATCTGGGATTATTCAGAG
This sequence comes from Rana muscosa, assembly GCA_029206835.1. Taxonomy (NCBI): domain Eukaryota; kingdom Metazoa; phylum Chordata; class Amphibia; order Anura; family Ranidae; genus Rana; species Rana muscosa. The sequence goes on from CM055118.1 coordinate 622,365,435, forward strand.
TGATTCCTTGTGTAAAGTGAGGATGATGGTTTACAGAGGAAGTTTGTGCAGGAGGAGAGAAGTCCTGGGAGCCACAGTCTGCAGGAGTTGATGCAGATGAGGAGCAATAGTCTGCATGAGTTATGCAGTGGAAGTGACTGTCCATCAGTTCTTCAAGGCTCAACCTATTCTTCCAATTCATTAAATATGATGGCAAAGTGATCGTATCCATGGGCATCCCATATCCCCTTTCCCCAACCAAGATATATCCCCCAATAAACAAAAACAAAACAACACAAATGACTGTTAATTGTCTCTGAGAGTGATATATGGAGGTCTGGCAGCAGGGTGATATGGTGGATAATAGTAACTAGTAGCAACCATCCGCTACACCTGACACACACAGGAACACACTGGCCTTTAGGAGACACACAGCAGTGCCATTAATTGTTAATGACACCCCAACACATCTGCTAACCCATGCATTTTCATGATCAGTGTCCTGATTACAATAATGAACCACCAGTCCCACAAGTGCCACCAATCAGTGCCCATTAGTGATGCCAGTCAGTGCTGGCTATCAGTGCCGCCCATCATTGCTGCCCATCAATGCCACCCCTCAATGCCTATCAGTGCCCATCAGTGCCACCTATCAGTGCCCACTAGTGCCACCTTTTAGTGCCCACCAGTTCCACCCATCAGTGGCGCCTATCAGTGCTCATCAGTGCTACATATCAGTGCCCATAAGTGCAGCATATTAGTGCCACCTAATCAGTGCCCATAAGTGCCACCTCATCAGTGCCCATCAGTGTAGCCTAAAAATTACTTATTTACAAAATCTTTTTTTTTTTTTAATAAAAAACCAAGCAGTGATTAAATACCACCACAAGAAAGCTATATTTGTGTAAAGAAAATGATAACAATTTCACATGGTTACAGTGTAGCATGACCACGCAATTGTCATTCAAAGTGTGACAGCGCTGAAAATTGGCCTGGGCAGGAAGGGGATAAAAGTGCCCTGTAGGCAAGTGGATAAAGTGATACTAAAGGTTCGATTTTTTTAGTTTATTTTTAAATAACAAACATGTCATACTTCCACTGTGCAGTTCGTTTTGCACAGAGTGGCCCCAATCCTGCTCTTCCGGGGTCCCCCGGCGGCTCACGCGGCTCCTCCCCGCATCAGATAACTCCCTAGGAGAAGCACACGTCCATAGCCGCCGAATGCAGGACTCGGGCCCGCCCCCTGGTGCCCGCGTCATTGGATTTGATTGACAGCAACGGGAGCCAATGGCTGCGCTGCTATCAATCTATCCAATCAAGAGCTGAGAACCCCAGACAGAGAGACAGCGTGTTCTTGCCGTGGGACATTCCAGGGCTCAGATAAGTAAAAGGGGGGGGGGGGGGTCGCTGGGGGGCCTGTGACTGCCAGAAGTTTTCACCTTAATGCATAGGATGCAAACACAAGGCTTTACAACCCCTTTAAACTATATATTTTAGCTTTCATTTTCATTATCAGAAAAATTTGACATGTTGCTGATCATAGGTGTGCACAGCCTATTGCATTAGGGTGTGCACCCCAAAGTTTAAACACACATGAATGCCACCTGCAGTCACGGGGAGGAAGCTCTGGTGGTGGGAGACAGTTGATTGGGACCATATTATATTACACCCTAAATACGGGTGTAATGTGTTCCTATGGTTGAACCTAGCCTTAATAAAATGGGGGTATTTACACTGGCCACTGGCACCCCAACCACCCACCTGATGCCACCCCTGGATAATGCTAATGTACATGGGGTGATTAGGGTGTGCCCAGGCACACCCGGCACACCCTGTGCGCACGCCTATGTTGCTGATCAAAAGGCTTGGAATCTGTAGCAAAGGACATCTCATTAATGTGTGCCTAGAGCAGTGTGAATATTAAATACAACCCTGGCAACCTATACAGTAGCGTAGCGCAGAGAATTATTGCATGCTACTGCCAGCCTACCATAATCAGTTCACATTTCATCCACTTTAGTCTGTCCCGGGGGCATGTCAATAAAATGTCTTAACATTTAACAGTAAATTAATATTACTTGTTTGAATTTCCATTTAAATACATGAAAGTTCATTAGTAATCAGAACTACGATTTAAAAAAACGGTGCTGTTCATCAAAATGGAATATTCCTGCCTTGATTCATCTCTTGCTGTAACTTCCAGTATTTCATTATTAGTTATTTGCAAGGCAAGAGATATAAAAAAAAACAAGGGGCCGGGAAGGTTTAAACAACAAGCTAATCAAAATCTGGTAGAGTAACAAGCAGCTGCAGCCGCACCTGTCAGGTAATCAGAGCGCTGACATAAATTAGGACATCCTGCACTTTTTAAACCGATAAGCATTTTGTTATTTTATAATGAGGAGCTTGTTATTATAAGTGCCTTTATAATAGGATTCGCAGGAAGGTGCCAAATAAAATAGCCTGCGAGCCTGATGAGTCAGCCTCAGAAGTGAGGGATTAGTGTAATCTTGCCCCCGAACCACCATCCTAGCTAAACTATTTAATTTTAATATCATCAGGTAATGAGTAAGTATAGAATGGGAAATGTGCAGTATGTGTGCAGCATTTTAGTGCATTTTCTTAAAGAAACAGCAGAGGGCAGTAGACCTCCACAAAATTAACTCTATTGTATCTTTTTTCTTTCTTTCTATTATTTTTTATAGAGAGTCCTGTAAAAAAAAAAACTGTATCGTTAATGTGCTGTGTTGGCAACAAAAATGTTAAGATTCAAGAACAAAACGATCAACAGAATTGCATGCCAAGAGGGGTTCTTTATTTTTGGTTGGCAATAAGAATCAGCAAATATCACGTAGGACCTTGACTTGTTTTGCATAAACAGTGCTTAGTCATGACACCTATTTTCTGGTTCTGAGTCAATGAACTGGAACAAGGGGGCACAACAAGTCTTTCTGAATTTACTTCCAGGATCCTTGTTTTCAGTCAATGGTGTAGATTTGCTAAAGGCAAATAGACTTTGCAGGGGAAGTTGCACTTTGCAAGGGACCTTTCCCTGGAGTTAGTGAATGAAGTGAAATTCTGCTAGCGTCCATCATCCAATCATGTGCAAGTGAAAATGCTGTTTTTTTTTTCGTTTTTTTCCTTCCATATGTAGCGGGTATATGCTTTTCTCTCATGTTTGAATTTGGTGGGGATATCTGTAATGTATGGTTCCCTGGGGCCCAGCGGGTGGCGCTGTCGCTTTGGGCCCGGGGTTGAGCCATCATTGCAGTGCTGTACCCTTTTTGGCCTCTCGCAGCATGAGTCCAGCGGGGCAGGGGCTCCGCTGGGCTTGCTGGGGGAGGGTAAAAAGGGGTCGGCCATTTTGGTCACGGGGTTGTCGAGTCCCAGGCACCTTCAGCCTGAGGGCTGTGGTTCGTCGTCGGTGTCCAGGCGGCCTAGGCCTGGACACCCGGAGCTCGTGTTCCACCCCAGGCACCTTCAGCCTGGGGTGAGGTACTTGGTTGGAGGCCTGGGGCCCAGTGTCCTCTGCTGGGCTCCGCGAGGGAAGGATTTCCTAGGGGACCCCGGGAGTGGGGTATCCGAATCCAGAGGCGTAAGGGACCGGAGGAGTTACTCACCCGGAGACCTGGTGCAGCAGATTGCTGGTGCTGGGTGAGCCTCAGGAGACCGCCCGGAGGGATATCTTCCCAAACAGGGGCCTAGTGCAGTCAGGAGGAAGGTTCACCGTTCACCCGGTCGGTGGCAGCGACCAAGATTCTCAGCAGGTGGCAGAGACCATGTGCCAAACCTATTCGCTGATAGAGGAATAGGAGAGTTCATTGTGCCTGGGCCTACTCATATCCACACCCCCTGTCTGTTCGTTGAGGGAGTCCAACTGATTGTGTTTCATCCTGACATTGGAAAATAAAGGAGTGTTGGACTTTTATTGGTGTGGGGCTCATTTACTGGCAGACACTGTTCCACAGAAGAAGCGGAGGCTCCAAACACCGAACACCGACCCGAAGGTAAAGAAACTTTGCTCACACCACACAAATGTCTGCGGTGAAGGCTTGGCGTGGTGACCCCACACTCTCTCCTCCAGGATACCCCTAGACAAGCAGTAACCAGCCAGCAGAGGAGTGGGAGAGTGGAGGCCGCTACACATATGATCAGGCATTCTTTGCAAAATGAAATTTCACCACATTCACTAAGCTCTGGGGAATATTATCTTGCAAAATACCACTTTTCTTGTGTAGCGGGGTGCTATATTTAAGGGGAGTATCTGAATAGTAATATGGCTCAGATACACTAATTGTTAGGTTTCTTGTACCATTTCTGTCCTTGGGAGATAGTGTTGGTGTGCTGTTCCCTGTGGCCTACAGGTGGCGCTGTTGCCGTGGGCCAGGGTTGAACCACTGATACAAGGTTGTGTCTTTTCTTGTCCCCTCTCGGCAGCAGTACGGCGGGGCGGGGAACCTTCTGCGCCTGTCGGGAGAGGGTATAAAGAGGCGCGGCCATCTTCCATAGGGGTCGCGCCCAGGCACCTTCAGCCTGGGTGGTGCGTGTGTCGCCTCCGGGTGCCCTAGGCCCGGAGGCCGAGTTCCTGTTTCATCTCAGACACCTTTGGTCTGGGGTGAGGTACTATTTTTGAGGCCGGGGGCCCAGCGGCTTCGGCTGGGTTCCACCCGGGATTGAGGGCTCCCAGGGTGCCGCCTCGCGAGGGGACCCGTATCCAGGATCGAGGAGGCCAGGGAGGTGACCCCTTCTGAAGTCCCAGCGCAGAGTCGTGGTGACAGTGGGGGCCTCTGGTAACTCTCCGGAGGGAGGTTCTTCTCCTTAACAAGGGCCAAGTTTCTTGAAGAAGGAAGTGCATGTCCTGTAGGTCATAGTGGCAGTGACTCTACGCACACCATGTCAGTGGCAGCAACCAAATAGGGCAAGGCCCTATTCACCAGGTCAGTGGCAGTGACCAACTTCAACAAGTCAGTGGCAGTGACTTTTCATATTCACATGGTCTGTGGCAGAGACCGTGCGCCCAAGCCTGTTCGTGAAAGCAGAACAGTAAGAGAAGCCTAAATTGAGTTTGTGCCTGGACCTCCTCCCACCTTATCTGATCTGTGTCTCGTGTCAACCTGTCTGCTCTCATAGAGACTATTTGTTATCCGTGGTGAAATAAATACTAAGGTTGGACTTTCAGTTGGTGTGGACAGTTACTTTACTGGGGAGAATTAAGGACTTGTCTCTGGCTAATGCAGAGACGAGATCAGCTCGGGAGGATTCTAACACTAGCCGCAGGCAGGCCCGAAAAAAATCTAACACCGCTCAACCTCCCCATCCAGGAGGGTACGGGCTGCTAGTGCGGTGTGCCTCATTCTTTCCTGCGGAGGAGCCAAGTAAAAGAAAAAGCAGGTAAAGTCTGGGGTGGGTGCGCTAGACTTGTAAAATGAACGTTGTATTTGCCTTTACTAAATCTCTCACAATGACTCAGAAAATATTGATGCCAGAGACAGGTGGGTAACAGAAAATGTATCTATAGCCCAGCTGCAATGCTGCTTGCCCAGGCTGTCACACAGCCTCCCCTGCTGGAGTTCCTCACTATCTGTCCCTTGCTGATGCAGGCTTCATCCTGGCAGTCAAAGCCCTTCATTGCGGAGGATGACAGAGGGAATAGTGCTGCTGAAAGGGCAGAGATTGGCTGCAGGAAAGGCTGGGTAAAGTGGAAGCCCACCTGCTGAGTCCAGAGCTGAATGGAATTGCCAAGATTGTAATCTTTTGGGAGCCAGCCCCTGATCAGGGGAAATACTATGTGGGACTACAGATCCCAGAAGCCAGGCACTGAAAGCAGAAAGAAAAGGGACGGGAAGCCCAGGTTCTAGGGGATAATCTCACATAGAGAACCAGGTTGTAGGGGACTGCACAGACCTGAGGGGTGCTTCCCTGTGTTCCTGGAATAACATTGTGCTTCTACACCTATACAGAGACTTCTGTTGCCAGAGGCACCAAGTGAGCTGCAGGAGAGGATATTAGCACTGTGGAACATATAAAGTTTTGCCCAGGATTGTATCAAAAATGTTCTGAGCCACTAATATCACCTCCGGAGACCATAGGAGGCAACCTAATCATGTGTCCAGTGTTCTGGAGAGCTTCTGAGTGGCGAGAGGCCATTGGCCATTTAATCACTGCTGTTTTTTTTTACAAATAAAAAGACCGAAAATTAAAAAAAAAAAGAATCTTAGTTTCTGTTAGTAAATTTAGTAAATAAGTAATTTTTCTCCTTCACGGATGTGTGCTGATGAGGCTGCACTGATGGGCACTGATGAGGTGGCACTTATGGCCACTGATGAGGCGGCACTGATGAGGGGGCACTAATATGCTGCACTTATGGGCACTGATATGTGGCACTGATATTTGGCAGTGATGAGCACTGATAGGTGGCACTGGTGGGCACTGATAGGTGGCACTGATGGGCGGCAATGGTGGGCACTGATAGGCAGCACAGATGGGCACTGGGCATTGATGGGTGGCACTGATGGGCATTGATGGGCAGCATTGATAGGCGGCACTAATAGCCAGCACTAATGGGCACTGATTGGTGGCATTTGTGGGCACTGATTGATGGCATTAGTGGGCACTGATTGCTGGCACTGGTGGTGCTTTATTGTAATCAGGGCACTGACGATCAGTGCCCTGATTACATGTCTCGATGTCCCCTGTGAGGAGATGCCGCTGATCGGCTCTCCTCGCCACACACTCTGTCAGTGTGAGCCGATGTAAGCTGATTACCGGCATTTCCGTGTCTAAATGGAGACAGCCGATCACCTGGTTAAAGAGCCGCGGCCACCACTCTTTACAGAGATCGGGGTCACGCCATGTCCTAGCAACCGCGCGTGGGAGTCCTTCCGTCATTTGACAGTGGGCGGGCAGCAAGCGGTTAAGGGCACTCCAATGCAGTTTTGGGCTCCAGCACTGGACGCCAACAGGTACACCACTGGCCAGTGAGTTGGGATTAGGAAAGACTATGACTTTTAGCCCCTGTGTATATAAATCTTGTATTTGGGGTTCCCCCATAAGTCAGGGCCTAGGAGGTGTGAACTTTACCATTTGAGCCAGGATTCTGGTGTGAAATTGTATTTAATATAATACATTGTTTGGAAACTGTTATTAATGCAACCAATATTCACCATTGTTTGCAGTTACTGTTGCTAGTATTTTCTCTGCTGGATGTGTCACCCAAATAAAAATCCTTTTCTTTCAGCCCTGGTGTATCAGAGGGTGTGGCTAGTAGCAGTGGCGGTCCGTCTATTAGGGGCGCCCGGGCGCCGCTCCCTCTAGGGTTAATAGATAGATTCATGCATAGCATGAATCTATCCACAGCCGCCATGGCCACCCCCTATTCATGCGTCCGGCCACTTTCAGGATGCTGGGTGCCTGAATTACAGTGGCGGGGGGTGTTTTTTTTTAAGCACCTGATTAGAGCCATAGGCTTTAATAGACTTCAAAATAGGGTGGGCTCGGAGCGCAGAGCATTGCGCCATGAGCCCACCCAGGTGTTACAACAGCAAATGAATACTGTTTGCCGCCCCCCCTGGCTAGAAGGGTCATTATCACTAGGAGCCAGGGAACCCAATCATTTAGCAACTCCTTCGGGGGTGGTGCTACATATAAGAAAAAAGATTAGCACTGGCAACTTGAACTGAAGACAATGGGGTGGATTTACTAAAGGTAAACAGATTCTGCACTTTACAATTGCAGTTGCACTCATTTTCCTTAGTAAATGTAATTGTGATAAAGCTTCATTTTGTAAAGAATACACAATAAGGTGCAAGAAAAAAAAAAAAGAAGAGTTTTACCACATTTACCAAGCTCTGGGGGAAATGAGTGTAACTGAACTCGCAAGGTACACAGTCTATAGCCGTAAATCTACCCCATTGCAACAGCTGTGTTTTTTCTTGACTTGTATAACAACATCCAGGCAAAGCTGGGGTTTTATCAAGTGCTGACATGTGGATTGAATCCAGGTTCCCAAACAGCAGCAGGGTGTATAATTTGCAACAAAAATGTATACATTGAAATTCCAGGCTAGAACTAACTAAGCTTAAAACTTCTCCCACCCACTTCTAACACCTATACTAACTGCCCTCTAGAAGGAAGATGTGCCATTGGCATCTGCTGCTGTCCATCAACTACAGTGAGGAGGGGGAGAGGTGAAGCCGAGCCGCATTGTTTGTGTCAATGGAAATACACAGCCGGGCTTAGGGTCGAGCCTAGAGGATATAGTGGCTTGCTATAGGGGGCACTCAGAGAAGTAGAGGAGCCTAGAGTGCCGACGGGGGGGCCCTAAAAGAAGAGGTTTGGGGTCACTCTGTGCAATACTATGACACAAAGCAGGAAAGATTAACATGTTTGTTGCTTTAATAATAATAAAATAAAACACAAAAACTTTACAATCACTTTAAACTTGATCATTGAATATTCATTAATGTAGAGCAAGTGTGCAAAATACTATAATCCCCCTTCCCCCACCCCTGGCTGAGCTGTCCTGTAATATGGCTTGCAAGAAACTGATACCATGTCAGATTCAGAAACACACTAGTTTTTTTAAAATATACCTGCTGTTTTTCTTAACACATACCTGCATGCAGGGCGGAACTGGCCTACTGGGATAACGGAAAATTTCCCGGTAGGCCAGCTGCCCTCAGTGCCCTGGGGCCGCTTTGGGCTAGGCGCTTGCTGCTGCCACAAGAAAAGAAGCGGCGGTGGTAGCCGCCGCGATGCGATGCTCCTGCTTCTGATCACGGTGCCGCCCACTGAACGGGTTCCTGCAGATGCGGAGTGATATGCCTAGGCACAGCCGGAGAATGGCCGCTGGATTCCTCTTTCGATCCGGTGTGGCGCCGCCCACTAAACTCCTGCCTGCGGCCAGTGCGGAGTGACATGCAGAGGGAGAACAGCAGAAGAATTGAGGTGCTGGATTTTTTTTTCTCACTAATGGCTGCATAGATGATTGCACACGGGTGAGGCTGCACCAGTCAGGCTGCATAGATGGGCACTGGTCAGGCTGCATAGCTGCACACTGTGTGAGGCTGCATTGGTCAGGCTGCATAGCTGCACACTGGTAAGGCTGGTGCACACTGGTGAGGCTGGACTGGTCAGGCTGCATAGATGGGCCCTGGTGAGTATCAGGAAGTTCCCAGGAGAAAACACTTTGCTGGCCGAGCTGGTGCACGTCTGTGTGCGCCGATGCGCGTGTGCGCGGTTCTTGGCGCCAAACGGCCAATTTAAACAGGATATGCAGACAGGACCATTGCTGTTTCCACGTACCTTATGGATGAGCCCAGTTATGCATAGTTAGGCCTCCTCCTGATAGAGTATACAGGGCACCTGAGAGTACAGAATGGTATGAGCGTCTGGAAGGTAGGTAGTCAGGAGAGTTGCTCCGAAGTCCTGATGCCGCTGGAATTCAGACTGGTGGGATGAGATATCAGCACAACAAGCCGTAGAGGAGCTGGGTCAGCACAGCAGGCAGTGACGGAGCTGGGTGAGCACAGCAGTCTATGCACAGCGGACAGTCCTGGGAGATCTGGAGCACAGATGAGCACATGCACATACAGGTTAAGGGGAACCAGACGGGTGCAGCGGCAGAGGCAGGTTGGGTACAAGCTTGGTTGGCAACGGACGGACAGCGAGGTAACAAGAGTAGCAGACAGGATCAAAGTCAGGGACAAGCCGGGGTCGTGTACAGGCAGCAGTCAGGAGTAGTCAAAAGGAAAGCCGGATCAGAACGCAGGAACAGGATCTCAAAAGCAGGTTACAGGTAGCAGGGGTCACAGGAAGCTGCAGATAAAACAGCACTGGTCCTGTCTGCATATCCTGTTTAAATAGGCCATTTGGCACCAAGAACTGAGCGTGCGCACCACCGCACTCACACACGTGCACGCGCACACAAATGCGCACCAGCTCGGCCAGCAATGTGTTTTCTCCTGGGAACTTCCTGACAGTGAGACTGCACTGGTCAGGCTGCATAGATGCGCACTGGTGAGGCTGCACTGATCAGGCTGCATAGATGGGCACTGGTGAGGCTGCATTGATGGGCACTGGTGAGGCTGCATTGATGGACACTGGTGAGGCTACATTGATGGGCACTGATCAGGCTGCATTGATGGACATGGGTGAGGCTGCATTGATGGGCACTGATCAGACTGCATTGATGGGCACTGGTGAGGCTGCGTTGATGTGCACTGGTGAGTCTGCATTGATGGGTACTGGTGAGGCTGCATTGATGGACACTGGTTATGCTGCATTGATGGGCACTGGTGAGGCTGCATTGATGGGCAATAATTAGGCAGCATTGATGGGCACTGGTGAGGCTGCACTGATCAGACTGCATTGATGGGCACTGGTGAGGCTGCATTGATGGGCACTGGTGAGGCTGCACTGGTGAGGCTGTATTGATGGGCACTGATCAGGCTGCATTGATGGGCACTGGTGAGGCTGCATTGATGGGCACTGGGGAGGCTGAAATAATGGGCACTGGGGAGACTGAGCTGATGGGCATTGATCAGTCTGCATTGATGGACACTGGTGAGACTGCATTGATGGGCACTGGTGAGGCTGCATTGATGGGCACTGGTGAGGCTACATAGATGGGCACTGGTGAGGCTGCATTAATGGGCACTAGTAAGGCTGTATTAATGGGCACTAGTGAGGCTGAGCCGATAGGCACTGATGGACACTGGTGAGACTGCATTGATGGGCACTGGTGAGGCTGCATTGATGGGTACTGATCAGGCTGAGCTGATGGGCACTGATGAACATAATACACTCTTCAAAAATGCTTTAAAATGCATGGTTTTCCCGTTTATGAACAAGAAAATAATGACATAATGCTGTTGGGCTGGTATAATAATGCTATGGGGCTGGTATGAAATTATTTCCAGGGCTGGTTTTTATTCCCAGTCCAGCCCTGCCCCATGAGTTGGTATTTTTATCTGTCTAGAGTTCAGCTGGAAGGGATCTGACTATTGTAATTAAAAATTTGTCTTACATCCTCCTTGGTCTTTGCACTACATGATCAATAATTCTAAACTATGTTTAAAATAAAGCAGGATTGCACGCAAGCAACTTCATCACAGTATACTGTAAATGCAAGCTCATTATTTTTAAATCTATCTATGATCCATCATCTATCCTTCAGTCTACTCATTTGAATAGCTTAGATTGAGGAAGCCAACAGGGCCAACCACAAAGTGAATTTAGGCCGGTTCATCAGGAACTGGTGGATATTCGACCAGGGTATGGCCAACTTAATGCGGTTCTCCATTCTGTAACAAAAAATTAAAAAAGTCAGCAGCTACAAATCCTGTAGCTGATGACTTTTAAAGGAGAGGTACAGCCAAAGCTCATTTGGCTGTACTTCTCCTGTGGATCACAGGATGGCAGTTTGTTCTGCACTCCTGTGACCAATTTTCAGCAGACAGCGGCTGAAGCCCGCTGTCGGCTGACGTCACAGAGCCTGTCCAGGCTGGGGAAAGATTGCGAATGAACAACAGGGAAAGCCACCAATCCAGGTGAGCCAATCTAAATAAGGTTAGGTGCAGGTGCACGCCTCGGCTCGCCTGCCGTGTGTAAACTATATAGAAGGAAATTGGCAGCACCCCAACATAGCGAAAGTTCCTTTATTGAAAAAATTGCAAAGATACACAAAATTACACACACCACAAGTGCAATAGCCGGGGCAGAGGTTGAGGGGTTTCACACAACTACATTGTGCTTACTCATAACCCAGAAGTGTGTCACTGACATTCCTTAAATAGGCTCCATCTTCCAAACCTGTGTACATAGATGTGGGAGGGTGTCAGCGACCGCACCTCCTAACCAAGCTGTATACAATATTGAAAACCAATAGTCGCAAGGGGGGTTGTCCCATATGCCATACTATAAGGCAAATTCTCAAAAATATATAAAGCATAACTAATGGGTACAAAAATCACCAAGAACGAACCATCCACTGCTATTCAATACCAACAGCAATACAGATATAAATCCAACAGACAATTGTAATTGAATTAATTGAATTAAATATGTAAATGTGTGTAAATATAAAATAAAATAATGGAAATCACATATTACACAATACCTAAACTGTAACGCCCAGAAAAATATACATATACATGACACTAAGTATATTCACAAAACAAAAGTGTAAAATAAAATAGAAGAAACAAATGGACAAAAGGAAAAGAAAACTCCAAAGATCAAATCAATCAAAGAGTTAAAAAAACAAAACAATCAAAAATAGAGTTTAAGAAGCAAATACTGAAACCAATAAATGCATATATGATCATTAGTAGTAGAGAATGTTATAATGGGCAAGTATAGAAAAAACATGCGTGTAAAATTTCAAAGCAACATAAATAGATGGATCCCTACATGCCTACATATCCATGCCTACATATCCACCCACATGCCTGGACCAGAACCCGTCTCAGCCTCTCAGCAATACGCTGAGATCCTGAGTCAGTCGCTCCCACCCCCCCACAGCCCAGCGCTCCAGTGAGCTTTGGGGGGGGGGAGAGTTAGCGGCGATTGACAGTCACCAGCTCCCTTCTCAGGGAGCACTGAAAACTGAGCGATCAGCGGTCTTTGATTGCTCGGTTCTTGGTCTTAGATCTGGCAGGGGACAGATCCAGCATCGGACCGATGCTGCATCCACCTAGGTAAGTATAATTCTTAAAAATGTTTGTTTTCCATTGTGACGGGAGGGCCCGCGGAACCCAGAATCCCTTGGAAAGTATGGGATACTCTTGTTTCAGCTCCCCATGCACCTCTTATGTCTAAATCACCCTGTGTCCATTAGGGGCATAGGGTGACTGAGAAAATATATCTTGGACAACTTAAAATGGGACAGTAATATTTATCCACAATATCCCCCAGGATATATGTAAAGACTATTCTTGATTTGTTTGATTCTGAACTCAACATGTTAATTGAAAGAGGCTGATGTGTTCAACTCCAGCCACCTGTCTGTCTGTTATAATGTAAATGAGTCTAGGATAACCTCTAAGGGTCTTTCATTGGGGCTTGTGCTAATTGACCCTGTAATTGTGTGAAGGAGTTCTGTGTTGATTGGTGATAATGTTGATTGTGTCTTCTGAGCTACAAGACGGGAAGTCTAGCCTAAAGGTCATGTCTCTGAGTCATCTTGGCTGCTTAAAGGGATTAGTTAATTAGCTCATGTTAATTAGGTCTGGTCACAGGTGTATTTTCAGAGTAATATGTGCAGGATATGTGGGACGTTCCGTTACATTGGTGGAAGCAGTGGGATGCTTCCTGCAGTCTGGGACATCCAACCTCCACCTGGATCCAAGGTTCGGATAGCAGAAGAGGAGAGGAGAGGTACAGATACCAGCCGCCATGGAAGAGGAATTCGGAAGGAGGTTGCGAGAGATGCAGATACAGCACAGAGGACCAGTATCAGAGCAGGTCCTGCTGGTATGGTTTGATTCTATCCGCTGCGAACTCTGGAAGGAAGAGCTAGCCCGTGAGCAGCGACACCAGGGAAAAGTTATCCCCTCCAACCAGGAAAGGTACTGGTCGCAGTATGGATTGTGGGTGCTGTTGTTGGGAGAAAAACCGCACAAGGAGCAGACAGTTGAATTAAGCAGGCTGGTCTGGGCAGAGATGAGGCTGGATGAGAGCTACAGAGCCCTTCAGTGGCATGTATCCCAAGCATGTCCCTGGATAGCGGATGACAGCCCGACGGAAGGCTTAAGCTACGGCGGCCTGGGACTGTTGTATGTGAAGCTGACAGGGGACTCTAACTTTGGGAGTGATTTGGAGTAGCGGTTGGATGAAATCATGGATTTCAGAGAAGGGCTACTGAACGTCTCGGAAGTGCACTGGGCACTGGAAGATATAGAGTTTCTGGCCATTCAGGAATGGGAGCTGGAGATCACCTACAGACGGCTGCTAGACTCTGCTCAGCGCCAAGGCTGGGCTCCCTTTGCCTGGGACTATCAGGAAATACCAGTTGACAACTCTGAAATCCTGGCTGAAGAGTTGGCAATGTGGCAGAGTAACAGTGTGCTTTGCCAACCTGCCCCCGCAGTTATGGACGCAAAGGTCTTATGGTGTATGCAGCAAGTGCTGACTGACCTTGATGATCCTGTTTCTGCATGGGATGATCTTGAATGGAGGAATGTGCCTGTCCAGCAGCATGCCAGAGAATCGGCAGTGGAAAATCTTGAAATTGCCATCCCCAAGGCGGAAGTGCTGACAGCAGGGCAGAGTTCTGCTAACATCCGCCCAGCACCGATAGCATATTCTGGGTTCCACGGACAGGAGATGGTGAACCTCTATCCCCAGACACCAGTTGCAGATACAGGGGATTTGATAGATTTTCTGCTGAGGAAGAACAATCTGATGAGCCTCCAGCAGAAGAGCTGGTATCAGGGCCAAACTTCACTGTGCTCTGCCCAGCACCAACAGCGGTATCTGTGGAGTTGCAAGGAACTTCCCCAGCTGAAGCGCTGGTCACCGGACAGAGGGTTCAAGACCTCTGCCCCACACCTGTAGCAGTCTAGGAGGCTTAGGGTGAGAAGGTGGGGATCACTTCCCAGCATTAGATACAGGGGGAGAAGGGAGAGGAGGTGTTCATCGTCCCTTCCCAACAGTTGGCCAGGGTGGAGAACGCAGTCTTTCCTCCCCAGCAAATATCCGTGCACCTGGGAGACAGTACCACAGACATGTTGTCCCAGCAGCCAGATGAGGGAACGGAAAAGTAGGATTTTTAAAACAGCTTACCTGTAAAATCCTTTTCTTGGAGTACATCACGGGACACAGAGCAGCATAGTCATTACTATCTGGGTTATATAGAATTACCTTCAGGTGCTGGCACTGGCAACTTCCAAAACAGGAAGTACCCTCCCCTATATAAGCCCCTCCCATCCGGGAGTACCTCAGTTTTGTAGCAAAGCAATACGTGTCCCCAAAAGAGGGGTGGGAGCTCTGTGTCCCGTGATGTACTCCAAGAAAAGGATTTTACAGGTAAGCTGTTTTAAAAATCCTACTTTCTTGTTCATACATCACGGGACACAGAGCAGCATAGTCATTACTATCTGGGACGTCCCAAAGCAATGCCACATGAGGGGGGGGATACACCATACATAAGCTGGGCGCCATCAGGCATGAGGATCTTTTGCGGCCTGCAACACACTGCGCCCAAAGGCGACATCCTCCTGACTTCTAACGTCCACCTGGTAGAACCTAGTAAACGTGTGTACTGAAGACCATGTTGCGGCCTTACAAATTTGCGCCAGGGAGGCCTGGTGATGCACTGCCCATGAAGTTCCAACTGCTCTCGTGGAGTGCGCCCTAACTTTGAACGGAGGCGGTCTACTTCTCAAGCCATAGGCTTGTATTATGACCTGTCGAATCCACTTGGCTAAAGTAGATTTTGATGCTGCCTGACCCTTTCTGGGGCCTTCCGGCAGAACAAACAAAGAATCCGTTCTACGAATCTGAGCAGTGGCCTTTAGATAAGCTTTAACTGCTCTTACTACATCCAAAGAATGCAATAACTTTTCCTCTACCGAGCTTGGTTTGGGGAAAAAAGAAGGAAGAACCACATCCTGGTTCAAGTGAAACCTCGATACCACCTTAGGAAGAAAGGCTGGGTGAGGACGTAATACTACTCTGTCCTTATGGATAACCAGATATGGCTCTTTACAGGACATGGCGGCTAATTCCGACACTCTTCTAGCCGAGCATATGGCTACTAAAAATATCAATTTCCTGGTGAGTAGAACCAAGGAAATGTGCCGCAAAGGTTCAAATGGCTGCTTCTGCAGAACCGACAGAACCAAATTTAGATCCCATGGGCATATGGGAGCCTTAATCGGTGGAATAATACGAGTCACACCTTGCATAAAGGATTTGACAAGTGAATGCATAGCCAGGGGCCTTTGAAATAGTATTGACAAGGCCGAAACCTGGCCCTTGATAGTACTTAAGGCAAACTTCCTGTCTACAGCCCACTGCAGGAAGTCCAGAATTCTGCCTATAACGTACTTACGTGGATGCCATTTTCTGGCCTCGCACCAAGTAATGTACGCCTTCCAAACTCTATAGTAGATCTGCCTGGATACAGGCTTCCTGGCATTGATTATAGTTGATACCACAGAGTTAGAGAGACCTCTCTTCTTTAGGATGTGGGATTCAATAGCCAGGCCGTTAAACTTAGAGTTAGTAAGGAAGGGTGGTATATCGGTCCTTGCGAAAGCAGGTCCGGACGACGTGGAAGGGTCCAAGGACTCCCCACAGACATTTTGATGATCTCCGCGTACCAGGCCCTTCGGGGCCACGCTGGAGCCACCAGGATCACCGGCTTCTTCTCCAACCTGACTCTGCGAAGGAGTCGAGGCAACAATTGTAGCGGAGGGAATGCATATATCAGTCTGAACTGATCCCAAGGGAACACCAGAGCATCCGAGCCGCAAGCGAGGGGATCCCTTGTCCGGGAGACAAATCTGTCCACCTTTGCGTTGAATCTGGATGCTAGCAGATCTACATCCGGTGTTCCCCACCGCTGACATATTGCTCGGAAGACCTCGGGATGAAGGGACCATTCCCCTGGGCATAACTGTTGGCGACTCAGAAAGTCCGCCTTCCAATTCTCCACCCCTGGAATGAAGACAGCTGATATACATGGGACATGCTTTTCTGCCCATTCCAGGATGTGACTTACTTCCCTCTGGGCTGCACGACTCCTGGTGCCTCCCTGATGATTGATATATGCCACTGCTGTGGCATTGTCTGATTGAATTCTGACAGGGGACCCTTGGAGTCTGGATGTCCAGGCTACTAGGGCGTACCGGGCTGCTCGTATCTCTAAGAGATTGATGGGCAGGGTTTTTACTACATTTGACCATCTGCCCTGGAGAGACCATTGCTCCAGTACTGCCCCCCAGCCTATAAGGCTGGCATCTGTAGTGACCACCTTCCAAGATATCGGGCTGAAGGGTTTTCCCTTCTGGAGATTCTGGGGGATCAACCACCAGCAGAGACTCTTCCGAACGGAAGGGGACAAAGCCATCGGGAAGTCTAGAGCCTGAACTTTTCCGTTCCAGGCTGACAATATGGCCCTTTGTAAATTCCTTGAGTGGAATTGGGCGTATGGCACAGCTTCGAATGATGCTACCATCTTTCCTAGCAGCCTCATGCACAGGCGTATGGACGGCTGTCTTTTTGCACAAAGCAGACGGACCAAGGCCCTCAAAGAGGATACCTTGTCTAGAGGTAAGAAAATCTTCCTCTGGTCTGAATCCAGCCGTAGCCCTAGATATACCAGGTTTTTCACTGGCTGTAGGGCTGACTTGTCCAGGTTGATGACCCAACCGTGAGACTCTAGATACTTGATTGTATCGACAATTACCACTTCTAGCTTGGCAACTGAGTGGTCCATCAACAACAGGTCGTCTAGGTATGCCATTATCGTTACACCCCGTGTTCTTAGATCGGCCAACAGTGGGGCCAGAATTTTTGTGAACACTCGTGGTGCTGTGGCCAGACCGAATGGTAAGGCTCTGAACTGAAAATGGCGCCCTTCTACTGCAAAGCGTAGGAATTTTTGATGACCTGGAAAGATGGGAACATGCAAGTAAGCATCTTTGATGTCGATCGAGGCTAACCATTCCTCCCCTTGTAGGGCAGCGGTGACCGATCGGATCGACTCCATCCGGAAAGACCGGACGTTTAGAAATTTGTTTAGACTCTTTAGGTCCAATATGGGTCTTATGTCCCCGTTTGGCTTCGGGACTGTGAAAAGGTTTGAGTAGAAACCCAACCCCCACTCTTCCATAGGAACCTCCATAATTACTCCTTGGAGCAATAGTTGTTCTAACGCCAATAGGAGAGACCCTCTTTTCAGAGGGTCTCTTGGCATGCCTGACCACATAAAATGGGATGGAGGAGACTCTTTTAACTCCAACTTGTATCCCAGAGTTACTGCGGAGAGCACCCATCTGTCTTTGATGGTCTCCCGCCAGGTCTCTGCGAACAACTGAAGTCTTCCCCCCACCCGTTTGAGTGGGGGCAGCCCTTCATAGGCTTGACTTGGAGGCTGGTTTAGTACCTCTTCGGATCCAGGGCTTTTTATTACCCTGTGGCTGTCCCTGATTTTTACCTCCTGAGTTTGACCGAGGAGGCCGTCGGAACTGCTTAGTAGCAGACGTCGCAGGGATAGGAGAGGTAGTCCTCTTAAAAGATGGACCCCTAGACCTCTTTTTACTCGGTAAGAGAGTACTTTTACCACTGGAAATCTTCTGGATATACTTATCCAGGTCTTCGCCAAAAAGGCGTTCCCCATGAAATGGGAAGCTAACTAAGAGCTTCTTACAGGGAGCTTCAGCAGACCAGTTTTTGAGCCACAGAAGCCTACGCATATGTACCAAAGACAGCGTGAGGCGGGAGGCCTGATGGATAGAATCCTTGATGGCGTCAACCGCAAAGCATAATGCTCTAGGCAGATCAGCCAGAGCCTGGGCCTGCTGGTCTGGCAAATCCCTCAGGACCATTTTCATTTGATCCTTTAAAGCTTGGCAGACCCCAATAGCTGCCACTGCTGGCTGTGTAACAGCCCCTGCTGTGGAAAAAGCAGATTTTAATAAAGATTCCAATTTTTTATCCACTGGATCTTTGAACATTTGAACATTATCTACTGGACATGTCAGTGATTTGTTCACAGAAGAGATGGCTGCATCCACCATAGGAACATTCCATCTCTGGGTGAACTTTTCCTCCATGGGATAGATCACCGGAAACCTTTTAGGCGGAACAAATAGTTTATCAGGATGTTCCCAGTCCTGGTATATAAGTCCTTCCAATAATGGATGTATTGGAAAGGAGCAATTAACCTGGGGAGCTTTTAGCGACCCCAATGAGGAGACAGCAGTAGTTGATGGTTCAACAAGAGGCATTTTAAATGCAGATCGAACCATGTCAGTTAGGGTCTGGACCCACAATCTTTCAGTCTGTGATGCTGAAAATGGTTCATCTACTGTCGATTCCTCAAAAACAGAGCTAACCTCCTCCTGATCCCCTTCAGGTAGGTCGGTCCCTTCCTGGGACTGTTGCTCTGCCAACAGGCACTCTAATGGAGGTGATGGAGATCTGGCGCGCTTTCTTTCCTGTAGAGAAGAAGCGATCAATGCAGCCAATCTCTGCTCCAATCCCTCCAGAGTTGAGGAAAAAACCTCCTCTGTTATATATGCAGGAGCAGGTGGACTGAGGACAGCCGCAGTACCTGGCACTCCCGGGGGTTCCTTATGGGTATTAACCTCTGATTTCTCAGGGGAGGAGGGTGCAGATGACTGCTCCAGATCCTCAGAGCCCGATGGAGACCCCCTACACTTCCTGAGAGGTATATCTCGGAGTTTTTTAGGCGGCATATTCCTTAGTTCAAAGCTGAGGTATTCCAGCCGCAATACACCCCTTACTGAAATAGTCTAATGCATTTTGCTGCTATGTACATCAGTGGGTGTCTACTAATGCGTCTTTCTGGGGATGCCTGTATCAACCGCCCGCTGTAAGCCCCTATACCATGCTACCAGCTCCTTTTCATGCTCTGTGTCCATAGCAAGCAGCGTGGACTGAGTCCTTTTATCTTGCTGGGACGCCCGCACATGCGCAGAAGCGCTGGGCGCACAGAGCGCGTCATCCGCCAGGCTCCGCCCCCTTTTTTGAAGCTAAATCTTATAAAAGGAAAGCATGTGTGCCCGCGCGCGCGTGCACGTGTGCGCTCTTGGCGCCATGTAGGGAGAGGAGCCAGGGCCCCTGTTTCACCAGGACTCGGGGATGGAAGGAAACTACTTGGCAGCATGACAGAGGAATGCAGCTTCCCTGATAGAGAGCTCACTCATCTGCCTGGACTTTCACCATGGAAGGAATAGTCCCAAGAAAAAAGACGTTCCACAGCGGCCTCTAGTGGACAAACACAGATACCGCACCTTTGTCTTTTTTTTTTTTTTTAAAACCTCCTTTATGAAAAAACATTTCCAGGTTTACAGTTTTTTTAAAACTTCCCTTATGAAAAAACATTTCTAGGATTTCTTAGGCATATACAGCTATTAGCGGGAATACCCTTTAGGTAACAGGCAGAAAGACATATTAGGCTTGGGGGTCCCCTCAATAGAACCAAGTTCCTGAGGGGCCCCCACTTACCTTTTCCCCGCTGCAGGACTTTGTTTGGTCCACAGAAGCCCAAACTTCACCTCTCACGGCAGGCATTGTACTAGACCTTCAGGGACCGGGTTCCCAAGGATTCCACTCCCCTGGACCTGTATAGCACCCTGCACAGATAGCCTCTTGGTTTTGGGTATGACCAGAGCTCTGGATCCCAGGGTCCAGCCCTCCTAAGAGAGGCATTACAGGCAAAACCCTGCTCTTCTCTGCAAGGCCCGGGTACCGACCGTTTAGCTATGAAGCTTTTTTGGTCGGATCCGGAATAGCTTGCTAAGGCCCAGAGAACCTGTACACAAGCCCAGATGAATACATGTTAACCTTGGCCAACACCTTAGACACTGGCAAAAAACTGAGGTACTCCCGGATGGGAGGGGCTTATATAGGGGAGGGTACTTCCTGTTTTGGAAGTTGCCAGTGCCAGCACCTGAAGGTAATTCTATATAACCCAGATAGTAATGACTATGCTGCTCTGTGTCCCGTGATGTATGAACAAGAAAGGAAGCAGCCAGTTCACCTCCCCAATGGCAGCTACACAGTTTGGGAGTGGAGGAATCCAGCCTCCTTCCCCAATGGTTAGCCGGAGCGGATGATATGGAGTCCCCAGCAGAAGTGCTGGCAACAAGGCAGAGTGCTACCAAACTCTGCCCAGCACCGGCAACAACTGTGAAGTTCCAGGGAGCTGGGGCAGTTGGCTCATCTCTCCAGCCACAGATTACAGAATGTATGGACTTAATGGACTGTTCAGAGGATGTTATAGATTATGCATCACCTGCTCAAGTACTGGCAGCAGGACAGAGTACTTCAGACCCCTGCTCTACACCCATGGCAGTTTCGGAGGCCCGAGGTGGTTCCTCTTTCCCAGTGGATTTCAGAGATGCAGGGAGGAGAAGCATCCATTTCCCCCCCAACAAGGGATCATGCACCTGGGAGACAATACCAGTGAAAGGGAGTTCCAACAGCATGACGGAATGAGCCCAGTCACCCTGTCTTCTCTCCAGCGGCTGAAAGGACTCCAGGGAGAAGGGCCAGTCCAGGCCTCTCCACAGCGGCGGATATGTTCTCTGAGAGAGGCAGAGGTTGGCTGGGTGAGTAATGCTCTGTTTGGGACAATTTATTTGGGGTACTGTGTGGATACCGGCATTGGGGGATTGGAACTACTGACTAACTTCGGAGTCAACCCGTTTGGGGTCTCCTGTCGAAAGGGGAGAGATGTGACGGGAGGGCCTGTGGAACCCAGAATCCCTTGGAAAGTATGGGATACTATTGTTTCAGCTCCCCGTGCACCTCTTATGTCTAAATCACCCTGTGTCCATTAGGGGCATAGGGTCACTGAGAAAATATAACTTGGACTACTTAAAATGGGACAGTAATATTTATCCACAATATCCCCAAGGATATATGTAAAGACTATTCTCGATTTGTTTGATTCTGAACTCAACATGTTAATTGAAAGAGGCTGATGTGTTCAACTCCAGCCACCTTTCTGTCTGTTATAATGTACAGTAAATGAGTCTAGGATAACCTCTAATGCCGTGTACACACGACCGTTTTTCTCGTCGAGAAAAACGACATTTTTTCCATTTGACGAGAAAACCGATCGTCTGTGGGCATTTTGTCGTTTTTCTCAACGAGAAAAACGGCATTAAAAACGATGAGAAAAATTAGAACATGTTCTAATTTTTCTCGTCGTTTTTTCCGACATTTTTTCCGCGGCAGTTTTCCCATAGGGAAACACTGCCGCGGAGCCCACAGATGGTCGTTTTTCTCAACAAGAGAAAAAATGACGTGAAAAACGACCGTGTGTGGGGAACAAGCCGTTCCCTCGTTTTTAATGTCATTATTTAATGTCATTATTCACGGCGGTTTTTTAACCGCCGTGAATAATGATCGTGTGTACGCGGCATTAGGGTCTTTTTTTTTGTAAATTGTGTTTTTATTGAATAAGAAAGAAAATTCTGTCATATCAACAATCACAAACCATTCAGGTACAGTAGAATGGTAAACAGATTCAATGTTTACATAAACAATACAGAGAATTCGTTTTTCTAAAAGGAAATTGATAAAAGAAAATAAATTAAACAGCGGAGGGAAGAAAAATAAATAAATAATAATAATAATAATAATATAAAAAATAATATAAAAAGGTTGGCAGACATAGTTAACTAAATGGGTTCAGGGTGTACTTTGCAGCAGTTAGGGTCCTAACTACAGAGCTTGTAAGGGTTTGCCGTATGTCTATCAAAGTGGAGGATACAAACATATGGGGCTGTCCTCACAGGGCACGACCTGGACTGTGGGACATACAATTAAAGAAGGGGGAGGGGGGAATCAGGGTGCACAGGGGGAGGAGGTCACCGCAATTAGATCTATGTACAGATTGACGTCAGGACAACATGAGGCAGTGTGGTCGGAGGGGACAAACCAAAAGTCGAGTTGTCCCAAGGGGCCCAAATCTTGTCAAACCCATCTATCCTATCTTCCACCATGGCCGTTATGTGCTCCATCTTGCGGATATCTTTGACGCACTGCACCAGTTGGCTTTTGAGTTGGAGGGAGAGAGGATAACCAGTTGGCTGGTATAGTTCTTTTAGCAGCCAGTAAGATAAAGGAAGCCAATTTGTTCGCTGCCTTCCCTATTGCGGGGAGGGGGTGACCAAGGAGGAAGTATAACGGGTCTACTGGGCTGAGGATCGAAAATATCTGCTGCAACATCAACGATACCATAGACCAAAAGGGGCAGATCAGATCACATTGCCAGAATATGTGGAAATGCGCCCCCCTGACCTTTCCACATCTCCAACATAGAGGAGACAGGGAGGGGTCATAGCGGTGGATGACCTCAGGGGTCCTATACCAAAACAATAAGACTTTATATGCTGTCTCCTTCTGTGCCACACATCTGGACCACTGAGGGATCGTAATTCGTTGCTGTATGAGCTGTGACCACTTAAGCATATAGGAGTGAGCGTGTGCTGTGGGTGTGGACTGCCTTTGGAGTATATGGTATATGCTAGAGATGAGTTGTGTCTGATAGGGGCCTTGGGAGCAAATAAGTTCAAAGGGAGTTGGTTTGGTAAGTGTGAGGGTGGGGGAAAGTCCCGAGAAAAAGTGAGAAATCTGGTAATACGAATATTGCAGGTGATTTGGGATTTGGCTTTTGGACTGGAGGGCAGTGAAAGGTTTAATTTTTCGTGTGACAGGGTGTACAAAGTGATGAAGCTGGAACAGTCCCTCTTTCGCCCAGGGGAACATACGTATGTAACCTCTAAGGGTCTTTCATTGTGGCTTGTGCTAATGGACCCTGTAATTGTGTGAAGGAGTTCTGTGTTGATTGGTGATAATGGTGATAATGTTGATTGTGTCTTCTGTGCTACAAGACGGCAAGTCTAGCCTAAGAGTCATGTCTCTGAGTCATCTTGGCTGCTTAAAGGGATTAGTTAATTAGCTCATGTTAATTAGGTCTGGTCACAGGTGTATTTTCAGAGTAATATGTGCAGGATATGTATGCACCTCCTCTGTTACTGTATATAAGACTGTATTCTTTCTCTAATAAACCAGTCCAAGTTCAGCAGACAAAAAAGTCTTGTCTCGTTGTGTGCTTGTGAGCAGTTGGAATATCTGATATCTATATCCAGACTGATAGGAAGCAGTATATGACGGAAGCACTCAAGCAGAGTGTGGGACGTTCTGTTACACCCATACTTCTCTCTTTTAACAATAGGACACTTACCTGTTCACTGGCACCTTAACTGTGGGCAACCGCACTGTGCTTTGTGAATGATCCCGCAGTCCTCTGGGACTTGTGACATGTCCCAGAAGACTGCAGGGAAGGAAAGGGAGTGGAGAACTTACCTAGGTAATCTGAGTGGAAGTGGGAGCAAAACTAGGCACCCGCTACTCCCCAAAAAATATTACATGACAAATTCGGTAGAGGAGGGGGGGAAGGGGGAAAGGACTTAAAGCTGAACTTCCCCTTTTGGGTGAAGCTCCACTTTAAAGAGGACTTTGTGCTTATACCTAACTAGCCAAAAAGCTGTCCTCTAGTCCCTCCTAACACATTTGCTAACTAACCTGTAAAAGAAATATGTGTATACTTTTCAAGCCACTGTTGTCTGGTCACGTGATCCCGTGTCAGCCAGTGGCAGCTGCAGCTGCAGGGTAGAGAACAGAGTGCTCCAACAACAGCTACTAATACCTGGAGTGGGGACATTGCCCATAGGCTTCAATGTCCCATCCGTTATCAGAACTTCTCCCTCTCCCCTGAAGCCACGCTGCATGACACAGGGGAGCCAGATCACATGACCAGATCGGAGCATCTTGAAAATAGGTAAGTATGTACGTTTTTCTTTCACGAGTTAGTTAGCAAAGGTGTTAGGAAGGGTGAGGGGACAGCTTTAAGGCCAGTTAGTTGTATGCTGGACTTCCACTTTATATAAAGGGTTATTATGCATTACCTCTGATAAAAAAATGACAGCAGTCTTTTTAACTAAATACACCAGAGCTCAAGTAAAAAAATTAAACACAGACTTTAAATATGATCTGGAAATGGTGGAAAAAAATCCCGTGACTGATCAGATTCTTCTCCATTCACACATCCTATTACAAGCAGTGCAATCAGTCAAAGAACTTTTTTTGATGAATGAGAGAGCAGTTTATGGGGGAAGGGGGTGGGTTCCCTTTCAGATCATCTTTAGGCTTAATGTACACGGGAGGCTTTACAACCTCTCCTGAACAATTTAACTTGACCTCTCCTGAACGATTTAAGAAAATATAACAGCAAGGGAGGGGGTCCCCCTTAAAGTTATGTGGCAAAAAAAATTTTTCTTTATGTTTTTTTATATGTCTGTTTTGAATGTTCAATTTTTTGAGTGTTAAATGTAAAGACAATTTCTAATAAAAGATGAATTAATTGAAAAAAACTTGACAAATAGTAACCGACGTTTAAAAACGTCAGTTTTGCCGCGTTTCCATGCCACACTTTCCCGCGTTTAGCCGCGTTTGCGTTTAGAAGCTTTTTTTTTTCAAATAGTCAAAAATTTAAAACGCCTGTAAATGAAATGCTGCTAAACGCGAGTTACCGCGTTTACACGCATTTACAAGCAGTTACAGGCATTTGGTGTTTCAAATGCCTCTAAACATTCGTCCTGAACGCATTTTTTTGCTTTCCAAAAAATACTTCTAAACTCAACTGCCTAGAAACGTCTATAAACGACCCTGTGTACATGTACTGATAAGATAACATAGAGGAGGGTTCAGGGGCAGCTAAAAAAACGCCCAACTGCTCCTAAACGTCCGTTTACCAGCAGCAGTGTACATGAAGCCTTAGTGTAGTGAGCTGAGAGACCCAAAACTATTAGCCCCGTCAGCCCCAGAAATTCAGCAGCAGGAAGAGGACAGGGCAGCCCCGCAGTGAAGATTTCTACAGAGTTCAGTAGCTTGCACATCATGTGACTTACTTTATTAGTGGTAATTAATTTAACCTCTTGCCGCGGGCCGAACGCAGATATGCGGCCTCTCGGCAAGTGGGCCTTCACGCCGAGCAGCCGCATATATGCGGCCTTGTTTGAACATAAAACTGTGCTGAGAGCACAATCACAGGTGCATACCGGAAAGTTCCCGATGCATACTTGCGATCTGGAGCTTTGCGATCATGTGACCGCTGTGAAAACCAATCACGGCGGTCACATGACCCAAATGCCCGTCTCTGCCTCCCGGCATTTAGAACTTTTAAAGGGCCGGGAGGCGTCGCCAGGAAGAGGTTAACTAAAGCCATAGAGAATTTTTTTTTTAAATTCAAACTTATTTAATTTAATTAGAGAAGCAAAAGAGACAGAAACTTTTCTTAGACATTACAAACAGTGGTGAGGTACACCAACAATAGGTATCGTGTGTGTCGGAACAAAAACATGTCTAGGTTACATATAAAAGGAATGGAAATATGTGTATAAGGCCCATTAGGAGACCTTCTGTGATAGCAACCCCTGTAAACAGTACAAGTTAAAGTAACCTTCATCCTCATTTCAGTTAAGGGGATCACAGGTGCCCCGTACGTAGTGCATCAGGAAAGGTTATATAAAAAAAACCTGTCTGTATGAAAAATATGTCATATGGGTCACACATCGAATCAGTAACAATAAATAAGTCAAAGCCATGGTACATTGGCTTAAAGGATTCCTAAGGGTGTATTTAAATATAGAGAAGAGAAAAAGGAGTAGGGACAAACAAGAGGGGGCAGAAAGATAGGGGACAAGAATCACTCCATCATAGTCCCAGTGCGACGTCATCTAGGCCGCTCTCAGCCCAGGAGATAAACTCAGAGGAGTATCGGAACACGGACCATGAAGTCCAGGTGAGAGAAAACTGTTCGTCTTTACCATATTCCTGTGCCAACAGACGTTCAAGGTCCCTTATGCGGTCCATTTCAGTAGCCAAATCCCCCAGGGAAGGCATGGTTGTCGATCTCCAATGACGGGGAATCACTACTCTGGCCGCCGTCAGAAAGTGTAATATACATTTTTTGATGGATTTGAATCTACCAGGGAGTATAGATAAGAGAGCCACCTCAGGTGAAGGGTGAATAGAAGTCGCCATCAGTTTGCAGTATAGTTGGAAGATCTGTTGCCAATACCCCTGCACAGGAGGGAATTCCCACCAGATGTGGAGCATGGTTCCCTGGGAGCTAAGACACCGCCAACAGGTATCTGGTACTGCCGAGTTGAAATGGTTTATAGTCGATGGGCATCTGTACCATCTCGTTACCAGTTTAAATCCCTTTTCCTGAGTCTTAGTGGCTAGGGATAATTTGCGCGTCAGGATAAAAAAAATTGCCAGTCAATAGGGGAGATAGAGTGACATAGTTCTGCCTCCCAGGCCTCCATAAATGGTGGGAGGTCAGGGGAGGAGGTATTGAGCAAGAGGGAGTAAAGTTGAGATACCACATGTGTTGGAGATTCCGCCTGCATGAGCAGTTCCTCAAATCCTGTTGGTTCAGCAAGGATGTCTGGAATGGATGGAAAAGTCCAGGTGTAAGGAAGTAGACTGTTGTCTCTGAAGCCACTGCATGGGGTGTCGGGAGATCGGACTGGCAGGGGTATCTGTCCTTAAAGTGGGGTCTGCTCGAAGGACTTGGGCAAGTCTCTTATGATCTTCTTTTCGCCATGGTCTGAATCTTGTTACATACATAGCTGGTGGAAAGGCCGGGGTCCCAAAGAAGGGAGTCATAGGCTCCATGTGGTTTGATAAGTCCTTTCTGGACAGCATACGATCCCAGATCTGAATCGTTTGAGTGGTAAGGTCATTCAGGGGGCCTGAACCCCCCTGAAACATGGGCAAGGTCCAAGGGAGAACGGAGAGTTCAATTGGGTTCATGTGGCTTTCCAATTGAACCCAAAGCTTGGTTGAAGAGTGGTGAAACCAATCTAGTATGCGAGTGAGCACCAGACATGTGCATTCGTTTTTGTCCGAATGCATTTTCGTCCGAATTTCAGGTATTTTCGTTATCGTTTTAACAAACGAAAACGAAAATGCAGAATCCGAAAACCGAAAGATCCGACATAAACAAATGCTTAATTTTCGTTTTCGTTGCAACAACAGTTCGATATAGATAGGAGATTCGACATGAGGCTGACAATAACAATCTGTGTCCATCGAACCTGTGGTCGAATGTGCCTAGCCTTAACTCTATTAGTCCAAGATTATTCTACATAGAGAGAAAAGATTCGACATTGTAGAGAGAAAAGATTCGACATAGAGAGAAAATATTCGACATTATAGAGAGAAAATATTCGACATTATAGAGAGAAAAGATTTGACATAGAGAGAAAAGATCGCTGCTGGAATTGGGTGGGAGAAGTAAAATAAAAAAATGATGATGATGAATGTTATTGGCTGATTGTAACCAAAGAGGAGGAGCAGTAAAATAGCTAGAACTGACTTGACAATTCAACGTGAACAACGAAGATTCGACAAAGCATCGAAAAACATACAAACGTTGAATCTGTCATTGAAGGCTTATGGTGTCTGTTGAAAGTTCTAAGAAGATTAGACGGAGCAGATAAACTGTACGACGCAGCAATCGTACATTTCCGGTCAAATGCTCGGCCCATAGGCTATAGAAGAATTCTAATGTTGGTTGACTAGTAATAATATTTTATAAATATAATTATTACTAGTCATACAACATTAGAATTCTACTATAGCTAGCTTGTAGGCGGAACATTCGACCGGAAATGTATGATTGCAGCGTCGTACAGTTTCGCTGCTCCGTCGAATCTTCTTTGAACATTCGACAGACACCATAAGCCTTCAATGACAGATTCAACCTTAATTAATTCAGATTTTCGGACGAATGCAATTTCTAACGAAAAACAAAATAAATAAAAACGAATTTCGGGAGTAACTAAATAAATGTATTTTTCTAACGAAAACGAAATTCCGAAACAAAATATTTCAGTGTGCACATGTCTAGTGAGCACCGCTGCTTTATGGTATTGGGAGGCGTCCAGGGCTCCAGCCTTTGGAAGAGATAATGTTTCATATCGTATTTTGGGACGGGCAGCATTCCAAATAAATTTGGAAAACAGCTGGTGTAGTTTCCTGAAGTACGAATTGGGTATGTGTATAGGAATGGTTTGAAACAAATACAGGAACCGAGGGAGAACATCCTTTTTCAGGGCATTCACTCTACCTAGCCATAAGAGCCGTTTGGACGCATAAGTAAATAAATCTGCTTGGGTTCTAAGGAGTAGGGGGGCAAAGTTCTGGGAAAAGAGCTGGGATGCATCCGCCGGTATTTGAATTCCGAGATACCTGATGGAAGTGGAACCAGTTTTCAAAGAGAAAGTAGTCGATAGTCTTTGTAGGTCTGACTTAGGCAGGGATATGTTAAGGATTTCCGAATAATTGTAATTTACCTTGAAGTTGCTAACTGCTCCAAATTTCTGGAACTCCTGTAATACTGAGGGCAAGGATGTGTGCGTCACGAACAGGAGCAGACCATCTGTGAAGAGGGCAAGTTTAGTATGGGTGGGCACGACTGTTATGCCTTGGATAGAGGAATTCTTACATAGAGCAATAGCCAAATGTTCCATAGT
The DNA here is from genome assembly GCA_029206835.1 of Rana muscosa. Classification (NCBI taxonomy): domain Eukaryota; kingdom Metazoa; phylum Chordata; class Amphibia; order Anura; family Ranidae; genus Rana; species Rana muscosa. The sequence goes on from CM055118.1 coordinate 622,394,726, forward strand.
TATAACATAGAGGAGGGGGGACAAGGGGCATCCCTGTGGGGTCCCATTAGAAATAGAGAAGGCTGGAGGTAGTGATCCATTCTGTCTAATCCTAGCAGATGGAGAGGAGTAAAGGGACATTATTCTTTCTATCATATTAGTTCCCAAGCTTTTTTGTTGCAGGGATAAATCAAAGGAACTGCCAGTCTACTCGGTCAAATGCCTTCTCTGCATCGACTGTTAAGAGGCATAATGGGATATCATGGGTCCGGGCATAGTTAGTTAGAAGAAGGGTCTTTAAGGTATTGTCCCTAGCCTCACGGCCACTCACAAAGCCAACCTGATGTAAGTGTATTATCCCAGGTAACAATGGTTGTAACCTATTGGCTAGGATTTTAGCAAAGACTTTCAAATCGACACCAATCAAAGATATCAGGCTATAGTTTGCGCATAGAGTAGGGTCCTTGTCCGGCTTTGGGATGAAGGATATGTGCGCCTTGAGTGTTTGTGGAGGAAACATTGAGCCCTCTGAACATCTTAGTTAGGTAAGGTTGTGAGAAGGGGGCGAAAAGTTTATAAAAACGTAGGAGTGAAGCCGTCGGGGCCTGGGCTCTTTCCACTTGGCGTACCCGCAATGGCTTTGGCAACTTCATCCTCTGTGATAGGGGTTTCCAGATCAACAATGGTGTCACCAATTAAGTTAGAAAGCGTTTCCGAGACATAGAATGATTGGTCTTCCACCTTGGTAGGAGGGGAACCTGCCAATCGAGTCGCAGGGATATTGTACAGGGATTGATAGAAGTCCCTGAATTCCTCAGCCATCTTAGAGGGCGAGGAGATCAATTCACCCTGCACCCCCCAAATATGGGGGGTGTGTCTTTTTTCTTGTCAAAGTATTTTATTGAATGAATATGATAATCAAGTACAAATCTTGTGTTATACAAGTTGTAATAAGTTATCCAACTACAACAGGTTTGAAAAAAACAAAAACTTCATGGTCCACTATATATGTACCGATAAGTAAATTAGATAAACTCAACAGAAAATAGAAAAGTAAATAAATCATTACATCAAGATATTCATGACTGTAGTTGGAAATACTATTTATCATATAAATTGTTTTACTTGGACCTGGAACATTGAAGTATAATTATGTAAAGCAATACTTTAATACTGTTTAAATAAAATGAGTTATAAAATAAAAAATAAAAATAAAAAGATTGGCAAAAAAACAAAAATAAAAATGGATAGGATAGGATGGAGAAGGAAGTCTAGAAGTCCACTGAGATGGTTCGAGTAAGTTGGCCTACAGCCTGAGGGTTTGAATAGAACTCTATAATGTTCACGATAATGAGTAGGGTAACACCCAAGCTCTAGAAATTTGGTTTTGTAAGTCATTTATTACCGAATGAATCTTTTAGCTACCATTGCATAAGAATTGAGTTGTCGCGGAATGATGGTAGGTGATTGTTAATCCAAGGATTCCAGATTTTTTCAAAGACTGGAATTTGATCCCTTTCTATAGCTAACATTTTGGCGTGAGACATGAAGTCATTTACGCTACATATGGTCTCGGATATCTCCAGGTTAGGGGTCCTCCATGCCCTTGCTATTGTTTGCTTAGCTGCCATAAGAAGTTGAGTGAGGAGTTTGAATTGCTTATGTGTAATGAGATCCGGTTTTAGATTGAGCAAGGCTGTGGCTGGGTCTGGTTGCACAGTGAGACCAAATATTCTGGAAGCAGTTTCAAATACCTTTTCCCAATATATTTGTACTAACAGGCAGGACCACCAAATATGTAAGTGGGTGCCTGGATCAGGACAGTCCCGGAAGCATTGGGCTGTTTGGTTTGGCATAAATTTGGCCAACCTGGAGGGAACAAGGTACCAGCGAGTTAAAACTTTGTAGTTGGTTTCTACCGCCAGGATATTTAGTGAGGAGGATTTTGTTGCAGACCAGATTTTGGACCAATCAGCAATATCAAATGTTCTTTCCAAGTCCTCCTCCCATTTACGCGCATAATGTGGTTTATCTAAACCAGGGTAAATAGAAATGTGGGAATATATAGAAGATATTATACCTCTTAAATGAGGGTCTTTCAGGCATGCTGATTCAAAAATCGTAATTTGGGATAGATAGGTATCAGTGTTTAACAAAGGTGTGTAAAAATTTTTGATTTGGAGGTATCTAAAAAGTTCAGGATTTGGTAAGTTATAGGTGTCACAAAGGGTAGGAAATGCGTGAAAGGATGTTGAAGAAGTTAGGTTACTAAGCCGCGTAATGTTCAATGAGTTCCAGACCTTAAATGATTTGGGTGAGACCCATGCCGGGTAGAAAGCAGGGTTTTTGAGAAATTACAAAAGAGGGTTGTGAGAAGATTGTAGCTGGTGCTTAAATCTAAGTTTGTCCCATAAAGATAAAAAATATTTAGTGATGGGGTTACGTAGGCTTTTGCGTTCCTTGGGGAGTAGCCATAACAGATTGGAAATGGAAATAGGGTCACATTCTGCCTCTTCTATTATTACCCATAGGGGTATTTCATGTGTAGCGTGATATTTAGAGATGCTGGCAATGTGTGCAGCTCTATAACAGTTACCAAAATTCGGAAATCCAAGACCTCCTTTGAGTTTTGGTTGTTGTGGAGATTTTTATGGAGATGTATTTAATATGTATTGTCATAGTGTCACCCAGTGTTAGTACTTCCGCAACCCGCTCTAAAAGAGCTGATTGGGGTAGTCTGAGGCTGGTTGAATCCCGTCTGATAGGGGAAAACGTTTTGAGGTTGGAGTGTGATGTTTGCAGGGTGCGGATATGTCCGCCAACGGGGGCCCTCTGTGCATTAGCATGGACGATCGTTGAGGAGGGGTATCCTCACTCTGCAATGACATCATTGGTTATGGGCAAATGCGCGCTCTTGTCTCGGCTGTGCCTGATCAACATTGGTTGGAATTCGTAGCGTGCGTCTGCAGATAGCCTCCCTCCCCCATTCAATAATAGTATAATCTTATTATGCGTTATTCTATGGAATAGCGCAGAATAAGAATTCCTATCAACGGTAACTTAAGCCATCTTACGTTATTATATTCATGTATGACATATCCTGTTGGAAGGAATGTCCAAGTGTTGTCATTTTCATGTGAGGGAACATCCTATGAGGTTCCCGCCCATGGGGAGGGGATTGGTTGCTGCAGCCAATCACCTCCTGTCTTGAGATCTTTTGAGTTTAATAAAAGCCTATGAGTAGGCGTCGGCTTAACAGAGTCTTTGCTGGAATGGCCTGATAAGAAGACCTGTGTTGGTGGTTTCCTTGAATGAATGGGGATGAACGGTGAGTGGACTTTAGCAAACTTAATTTAACCATAGCATTACTTCAAAAAGATTAAATCTGATGTGTGCTTAGATAGCACAGGAATTATAGGCTGTGTGCTCTGCAAACAGCAGCCTAGAATTCCACAACATGGTAAATGCAGCGTATGTAATGATACACAGGGTTTAATGGCGCCCCAGACATATGTTAATGTTCTTCTATGGAGTAATCTAAGGTAGTAAGATGGGATAGGGATTGGCAAAACTCTAAATAAATAGAGTCGTTTTGGGAGAATTGTCATTCTGATTGCATTAATTTTACCTATCCATGAGATCGGGAGATGTGTCCATTGTTGTAAAAGTTTTGTAATTTGTTTGAGGAGTGGGGAATAGTTTACTACAGAAAGATCTGAATATGAGGCTGTTAGGTGAACCCCTAAATAGGGGATTGACCTCTCAGTCCATATAAAAGGGAGTGCATTTTGGCCGAGTCTGATTCTACTTTGGAGAGGGATATATCCAGGGCTCTGGATTTTTGGGGATTTATTGTAAGTCCCGAAATCATCACAAATTTGTCTAGAATGGAGAGGAGGTTAGGTCCGGAAACTTGTGGGGATGACAGAAATAGGAGTATGTAATCCGCAAATAGACATAATTTATGATGGTATCCAGCAGTTTCAATACATTTGATTGTTGGGTCTGTGCGGATTCATTGGGCTAAAGGTTCTACCAGGAGGGCGAATAGGAGGGGGGAGAGTGGGCATCCCTAGCGAGTTCCTCTTTCTATATTAAATGGATTAGATTTATAGCCGGCATATTTAATGTATGCAATTGGTTTGCTATAAAGCGCTTCGATACATGTTAAGAAGTGGGGGCCACAACCCCATCTTTGCAATGTGTAGTGAAGGTAAGGCCATGATATGGAGTCGAAAGCCTTTTTTATATCAAGGGATAGGAAACAGGAGGGTATTCGACGAGTTTTAGCTATTTGAGCTAGCAATACTGCCCTACGGACATTGTCACCCGCCTGGCGCATTGGCATGAATCCTACCTGGTCTTTGTGGATAAGCTTGCCTATTACATTACTTAGTCTTTTAGCTAATATTTTGGCTAAAATTTTGATATCCAAGTTCAGGAGTGAGATGTGGCAGAAATTCATACATAAGGTATCGTCAGTGAGAGGTTTGGGGATCATGCAAACGATGGCCGTCAAATTTTCTTGTCTAAAGGATTTTCCTTACAATAATACATTAAAAGCTTCCGCTAAGATTGGTGACAACGTGTCAGTATAAAATCTGTAATATAAGGCAGAGTAGCCATCTGGGCCTGCTCTCTTGTTTAATTTTAGGTCTTTGGAGACATCAGGTGTAATGTTGCCTTCTAATAAATTCTTTTGGTCAAGGGAAAGTTCTGGTTAGTTTATATCGGAGAAAAATGTATCTGCTGTTTTCGGGTTGAAATTATTAGATGACGTATATAGTGAGGTCAGATGGGAATGAAATTTCTGAACTATTTTGGTAGGGTTGCTCGTGTAAACATCTTTTGCCAGTTTTAAGCGGATTGGTTTAAAGGGTTTGTTCAAGGAATTAAGCGTACGTGCAAGGTAGGTTCCCGATTTATTGGATTTCATGAAATAGTCATGTCTTGATCGTTTGTAGGATTTGTCCACTGCTTCAGTTAGAAATAAGTCATATGCAACACGAGTTTTGTCTAAACGGGATTTTGTTAATGGCGATGGATTGTCCTGATGGGATATAAAGGCAGTATTAAACTCCATTTCCAGTTTACACTCAAGGGTTTTCCATTCGCGTTCGAATATGGCTGATTGTTTCTGAATTGTATTACGTATAACTGGTTTATGGGCTTCCCAAAGAGTTAATGTATTCTTTTCTGGACTAGTATTGTGTGAGATATAATCTTTAATGGCTTGTTCAATGGTTTGGCGATAAGATGGGTGTTTGAGTAGGATGTCTGGGAGGTTCCAATTAGGGTCGTGGCCTTTGGGTAATGCTGATTTAATAGACGTGTCGGACCATGGGATAGGCATTATATCTGCTGTAATAATTTCAGGGAGCATACCTATAGTTAGTGATGTCGCGAACATAAAATTTTCCGCTCGCGAACGGCGAACGCGAATTTCCGCAAATGTTCGCGAACGGGCGAACCGCCATAGACTTCAATAGGCAGGCGAATTTTAAAACCCACAGGGACTCCTTCTGGCCACGATAGTGATAGAAAAGTTGTTTCAAGGGGACTAACACCTGGACTGTGGCATGCCGGAGGGGGATCCATGGCAAAACTCCCATGGAAAATTACGTAGTTGACGCAGAGTCGGGTTTTAATCCATAAAGGGCATAAATCACCTAACATTCCTAAATTGTTTGGAATAACGTGCTTTAAAACATCAGGTATGATGTTGTATCAATCAGGTAGTGTAAGGGTTACGCCCACTTCACAGTGACAGACCCAACTCTGACAGACCAAACTCCCCGTTTTAACGCACCGCAAACAACCGCAAACAGTCCATTTGCACAACCGCAAGGCTTTAATGATCACCTTAGATGATCACAAAGAAAATTAATGTTTTTTCTATGCAAAATTATCCAGCCGATCGCTTTTGGTCTGTTCACAATGAAGCAACAACCTTATCATCTGGGGTGTGCCAACATTGCTATTGCCAACACACTCATAGAGGTGGTCGCTTCATTGTGATACGCAAGCCCCTTCACCACAACAAGGTAACGATCACGAAGGGGAATTGACACATGTATGTGCTTTTTTTTTTTTTTTTGTATTTGCAGCCACGGTGCAGCACCAGAGGCCAGAAAAATTAGGCATGTACACATGCCTGAAAAATTAGGTATTGTTGCAGCCGCCAGAAAAATGGATGTTTTCCAGGCAGAAAGTGCCCTAAAACATTGCGGCTTGAACCCTGGTTGGTGGCGGATAAGTCACGCAAGTCATCCGGCATGCAGAGATAAAATACAGCAGCGTGTGGATCATTTTTAGCCTAAGGCAGCTCATCTCATCAGGCCTTTTTTAGTCAAATGTATCACCCACTGTCAGTCCCTTCGGGATCCATGCCTCATTCATCTTAATAAAGGTGAGGTAATCTAGACTTTTTTGACCTAGGCGACTTCTCTTCTCAGTGACAATACCTCCTGCTGCACTGAAGATCCTTTCTGAAAGGACACTTGAAGCGGGGCAGGCCAGAAGTTATATCGCAAATTGGGATAGCTCAGGCCACAGGTCAAGCCTGCACACCCAGGAGTCAAGGGATTCATCGCTCCTCAGAGTGTCGATATCTGCAGTTAAGGCGAGGTAGTCTGCTACCTGTCGGTTGAAAAAGAAACCCTGGACTGCCGCACTCTGTATAGACAGTTATTTATTCCAAAATTTCAGGTAAAAAATCCAAATTCAAAATAAATAGCTATGAGTAAGCGTCAATTCGTGACGTGAAACGCGTTAGCCACCCTTCCCTGCATGCACACCATCTGCATTTGTTGTTTTGGATTTATGGATTTATTTTGAATTTGGATTTTTTACCTGAAATTTTGGAATAAATAACTGTCTATACAGAGTGCGGCAGTCCAGGGTTTCTTTTTCTCCCATGCATCAGTGCAGAGCCAGCACCTGTGTGAGTGACCGGGCGGAAGCAGCTATTTGGTGAATTCTCAAGCTTTTGAGCGGTACGTTTTTCCTTTCCTCTACCTGTCGGTTGAGTCGTTCTCTGAGAGTGGACCCCAAAGGGCTGTGGCGATGCGTAGGACTTAAAAAGCTCTGCATGTCCTCCATCAACAACACGTCTGTAAAGCGTCCTGTCCTTGCCAGCGTGGTCGTGGTAGGAGGAGGATTACTTTCACCTCTTCCCCTGTTAGATTCCCGTTGTGCTGTGACATCACCCTTATACACTGTGTAAAGCATACTTTTTAATTTATTTTGGAACTGCTGCATCCTTTCCGACTTCCGGTAATTCGATAACATTTCAGGCACTTTCTGCTTATACCGGGGGTCTAGTAGCGTGACCACCCAGTACAGGTCGTTCTCCTTCAGCCTTTTCATACGAGGGTTCCTCAACAGGCACGACAGCATGAAAGACCCCATTTGCACAAGGTTGGATGCCGAGCTACTCATGTCCCGTTTCTCGTCCTCACTGATCTCACTGAAGGTCTGTTCTTCCCCCCAGCCACGTACAACACCAGGGGTATCAGATAGGTGACAACGAGCACCCTGGGATGCCGGCTGTGGTTGGTCTTCCTCCTCCTCCTCAAAGCCACATTCCTCCTCTGACTCCTCTTCCTCAGACTCCTCTTCCAGCATTGCCTGCAGGTCCAGCAAGCGATGCTGATAAGGCTGTTTCTGGTGGTGATGGTGACCACAACTCTTCCTCTTTACGCTCATCTATGGCCTGATCCAGCACTCTTCGCAGGGCACGCTCCAGGAAGAAAAAAAATGGGATGATGTTGCTGATGGTGCCTTCAGTGCGACTGACTAGGTTTGTCACCTCCTCAAAAGGACGCATGAGCCTACAGGCATTGCGCATGAGCGTCCAGTAACGTGGCAAAAAAATTCCCAGCTGCGCAGAGGCTGTCCTAGCACCCCGGTCATACAAATTTTTTGAAGCCCTCAGACTCCACCAGCTTATATGGTAAAAGCTGGCGGGCTAAGAGTTCCGACAAGCCAGCTGTCAGACGCTGGGCAAGGGGTGACTCTGTGACATTGGCTTCTTATGCTCAAACATGTCCTTGACAGACACCTGACTGTGGGCAGATGAGCAGGAACTGCTCAAGGCGAGAGACGGAGTGGCGGACGGTTGAGAGGGGGCAAGGAGGACAGCAGTGGTTGATGTGGCTGAAGATGCTGGACCAGGAGGAGGATGGTGGCTTTGAGCTTGTGTGCTGCTTGTACTCGTCATCATGTGTTGATCCCATAGGCGTTTGTGATGTGCGATCATGTGCCTTCGCAAAGCAGTTGTACCTAGGTGGGTGTTGGATTTCCCACGACTCAGTTTCTTTTGGCACAGGTTGCAAATGGCATCGCTGTTATCAGAGGCAGACACACAAAAAAAATGCCACACTGCTGAGCTTTGCAATGATGGCATTCTGGTGGTGGCAACAGCATGCGTTGATTGGCGTGCTGTCTGGTTGACCCCGGGTGCCGATACATGCTGTCTGACTGTGCCACTAGCTCCTTGCGACGACCTCCCCCTGCTTCCAACTCGTCTCCTCCTCCTCTCTGTCTCCCCATCTGAACTTTCCCCCTGTTCTTCTTCTCTTCGAGCGGGCACCCACGTGACATCCACGGACACATCGTCATCATCAACCACTTCACTTGTATCTGACAACTCAGCAAAGGAAGCAGCATTGGGTACAACATCATCATCATCACACCGTACGTCCATGTGTGTAATGCTGCCTGACTGAGACATATCCCTTTTATCTACATCCTCTGGCAATAATGGTTATGCATCACTCATTTCTTCCAACTCATGTGTAAATAACTCCTCTGACAGATAAAGTGAAGCAGCTGTGGTGCTAGTGTTGGTGGTGGCGGCAGGCGGGCGAGCGGTAACTTGAGAGGTGCCCGAAGCTGAGCTGGAGGAGGATGGTGCGTCAAGGTTCCGAGCGGAAGCTGTAGAAGATTGGGTGTCCTGTGTTAGCCAGTCAACTATGTCCTCAGAACTTTTTGAGTTCAGGGTACGTGGCCTCTGAACACTGGGCATTATTCTAGGGCCAAAGGGAATCACAGCACCACGACCACGACGGCCCCTGCGGGGTGGCCTGCCTCTGCCTGTAATTTTTTTTAGATTAGTTTAGTTGTACTATGCGTGCAAGCTACTGTGACACCAGATATGAGTGGCACTGTGCACTGGCAGAAGTTGGCAGAGTAGACGCTGTAGGCCTGACACACACGCTGGCAGGCAACTGACTGCTATTCTATTGCAGTAAATTTTTTTATTTTTTTTAAATGTAATCTACTGTGCCACCAGATATATGAGTGGTGCCACTGGGCAAGTGGGCACAGTATACGCTATGAGCCTGTCACACACACGCTGGCAGGCAACTGCAATTAGATTTCAGAGAAAATAAAAAAAGGCAGACTGCTGTATGTACTAGCCCTAAAAAGGGCTTTTTGGGGTGCTGTCAGGACGCTGTCCTTACAGCAGAGATCAGATGGGTCTTTCAGGACTGGAGTGGACACTGAATACACTGGCCTAGCTATAGATTTCCCTATTAAATCAGCAGCAGCTACACTGTCCCTCCTCTCACTAGTAATCTACCGTGCCACCAGATATATGAGTGGTGCCACTGGGCAAGTGGGCACAGTATACGCTGTGAGCCTGTCACACACACGCTGGCAGGCAACTGCAATTAGATTACAGAGAAAAAAAAGGCAGACTGATGTATGTACTAGCCCTAAAAAAGGCTTTTTGGGGTGCTGTCAGGACGCTGTCCTTACAGCAGAGATCAGATGAGTCTTTCAGGACTGGAGTGGACACTGAATACACTGGCCTAGCTATAGATTTCCCTATTAAATCAGCAGCAGCTACACTGTCCCTCCTCTCACTAATAATCTACTGTGCCACCAGATATATGAGTGGTGACACTGGGCAAGTGGGCACAGTATACGCTGTGAGCCTGTCACACACACGCTGGCAGGCAACTGCAATTAGATTACAGAGAAGAAAAAAAAAGGCAGACTGATGTATGTACTAGCCCTAAAAAAGGCTTTTTGGGGTGCTGTCAGGACGCTGTCCTGACAGCAGAGATCAGATGAGTCTTTCAGGACTGGAGTGGACACTGAATACACTGGCCTAGCTATAGATTTCCCTATTAAATCAGCAGCAGCTACACTGTCCCTCCTCTCACTAAGACTGCAGCTTCAGAATGAATCTAAAATGGATGCTGTCCAGGAGGTGGGAGGGTCTGGGAGGGAGGGTATGCTGCCGATTGGCTGGAATGTGTCTGCTGACTGTGAGGTACAGGGTCAAAGTTTGCTCAATGATGACGAATAGGGGGCGGACCGAACATTGCATATGTTCGACCGCCGCGGCGAACGCGAACAAGCTATGTTCGCCGGCGAATAGTTCGGGACATCTCTACCTATAGTTAGGAATATGTGATCAATCCTTGAATATGTTTTATGAGGGTGGGAATAGTATGTATATCTACGCTTAGTGGGGTTACCTTCTCTCCATGAATCTACTAAATTATATTTGGATAAAAGTTGTAAAAAAGACATTTTAAATTTATCATGAGATGGTGTGTACAGGGATTTATCCAGAAATGGGAGGAGGACCTGGTTAGAATCTCCACACAGTATAACTGTACCTGTTTTATGGTCATTCACGACTTGTAGTAAATGTGACATGAATGGATTTTGTTGCTTATTTGGTGCATAGTATGAAACTACAGTTATTGCAATGTCCATAATATGGCCTGTGAGAATCAAGTAGCGTCCTTCAGGATTTTTTATTTGGGATTGGAGAGTAAATGGGGTAGATCGATGAAAGGCTATGAGGGTGCCCCGATGCTTGGAGGTAGCCGAATGTTTAGTCCCTGAACATTCAGGGACAGAATGTTTAATGGTGCCATGGTAGCTGAATAGACAATGGGGACTTACCCATTACCAAGTTATTCAGGTCAATCGATACGATTCAAGTGGACTCAGAGAGAGAAGAAGAGAGAGGAATGGAGATGAGTACTAGAGTAAGAAAAAGGAATATAATACTAATAGTTAGAGAAAATAATGTATAGATCAATTTAAAGACGCATTTAAGTGTTTCCCACGAGTGGGAGCAAAGATCACCCACTGGGGAAAAGGTCCTTCCGTCAGACTTCCACATATTATATGTGGCCGAATGGGGGAGGCAGAGCAGGGCGCACGTATCTCCCGTTCAAGGGGGAGAGCCATCTGTTAAGCCTCGTACACACGGCCGAGAATCTCGTCGTAAAAAACACGTTTTTTCGACGAGATCCTTGGACAAGAAACTTGTCCCGGCCGAGTGTACACACGCTCATTTCAAAGAACCCGCGGTTCTTTGAATGGAGCGTACACGGTGACGTCATCGAATACGACGAGCATGCGCTCGTCACATTCGATGCCATCGCCGCCATCTTGGTTCACCCTACCTATGCCTAGGAAGCTACCGCGCATGCGCCAAAGTCATTTCGAGCATGCGCAGGCTTCCCGGCGAACAGGTAAGTGTACACACACACACTTTTCTCGTTGAGAAACAGGCTGATGAGAATCTCGACAAGAAAATAGAGAGCAGGTTCTCTATTTTCTCGTCGAGATTCTTGTCGCTTTTCTTGACGAGAAACCATACACACGAACGAATTTCTCGCCAAGAAATCTCTGCCAGCAAGTTTCTTGCTGGTTTTTGCCAAGAAACTCGGTCGTGTGTACGAGGCTTTAGAGTTCTTTATTGCCGTATAACACTTACTTTTTTACCCTGAAAATAGAGGGTAAACTGTTCCTGCGTGTTATATGCAGGGGGCTGTGGAAAGTTTTTTTCCTGAAACTTCCCTCTTAAAGTTAGGGTGCGTGTTATACGCCGATAAATATGGTATATTAGGGGAGGGAGGGTATGGGTAATATTGAGATAAAGAGCTAGCGTCTGATTGCCCCAAGATACCCTGGTGAGGAGGTAACATGAACTAAAGGAGTGGTAAAAAGGCATGAGGGTAGAGCAGGGTCGGGAAAACCCCCAACATAAATATTGAGGGTATAACTAAAGTTCTAACAGGGAGAGGTAATGGTAAAAAAATCTCCTAGAAAGTATAATACTGTTGCTATATAAAACTTCCTATTGGCGGTCTAGGGTCAGCCGAGTTTTAACAATTAGAACAAATAGAACAAGTAAGACCTATGTCCTTAACAATTCTAATGAATGCCAAGAGGCCTTTTACACATGCCCTTTATGTAGGTCAAGGAAGGTTAGATTAATTAGCACTTTTGCATGCAAAGGTCTATGGAGTGGACCTAGATTTCTAATTGTAGAAATAGTAAACAGTCCTGGAATATTAGCTGAAATAAAGAAAAATTAAGCAAACATTGAGCATGCAGTTCTGGAGAACAAAAAGGAAACTGTTTATATAACAGAACTTAATATTATGTATCAGAGAACTAGTAGGTGCAGTGTTTTGCACAACAAGTCTTTAAAAAGACTAATAGCAGGGTAAGGAATGAGCCAAATGTTCAGTTTTAGAATTTCTTCAATACATTGAATCCTCTCTTTCCTGAGGAGGCGATGCGTAGCGACCTCTCTTGTGAGATGGATGTTTTCCATCTCTCAGGTTGGGTTGAGAATGATTTACTTTGGATGAGAGAGGTGTTGATCTACTGCGCGATGGAGTATTTCGTGAATCTGGTTCCATTAAATTTAGGTCTATGAGTGTTTGTTGAATTTCATCAAAAGCTCTGCAAGTATATCTTTTCCCTTTGTAAGCAAAACGTAGGGAAAATGGGAACCCCTATTGGTAGGTGATGTCATGGCGTTGTAATTCCAGAAGAAGGGGTTTTAATGCTCTCCTTTTAGCAATTGTTATTTGGGACAAATCAGCAAACAATTGGTAGTAATTTCCTTGGAAATTCAGCTGCTTTTTGTCCCTGGCCGATGACAGAAGCTGCTCTTTTGTACGATAGTAGTGTAATTTCACTATGATATCGCGTGGAGGACCATCAGGTTTTTTTGCAGCAAGGGCTCGATGGATTCTGTCGAATTCCAATCTTTCAATGGAAATGGCTGGTTGCAATTCCTGAAACAGAGCAGTTATGGTGGATTGCAGGTCAATGATTGTTTCAGGAATGTGAGGAAAAGGGGATAAGACTGTTTCAAGGCTCCCCTTTTCCTTATGGGATTCTTGGCAGGAGCAGTTTCAAGGTTTCCCTCACTTGAAATTAAGCGGGAAGCCTTAGGATAGGTCAGGTAAACTGTTGCTGGGGAAAGATTCCTGAGCCTAGGATAGGCTAGTTAGGGTATTCAGACGGGAAAGACAGGGATTGGGTCAGCTGGCCAGTTACTGGGGAAAGAATTCAGGACCCCCTGGGAGCAGGATTGGTCAATTGGGGTCAGCTGACCCCATAGAACATTCTGGAAGACTTTGGGGTCCCTATTTAAAGAGCTGGGCTAGGAGGTCCGGGGCCAGTCATTCTGAAGAGGATCTACAGCGGAACTTGAGCTATAATACTGGGCAGGGAGCTATTTAATACATCCGCTGTTAGATCCTCTTCGGCGGCATGAAGACCCTCATTCGACAGCTTCTGGAGCGGGTCGAAGCGAAGGGAGAAGACTAGATCCGGCGGTGTTTGGTCCTACCTTCGGGTCAAGAAGCCAAAGAATTTGCGGAGGAGATCGTGGAGCATCCTGAGGTGGATCCAGACGCCATCAGAGCGGAAGAAGAAGAGGCGGAGCCTGGAGCGGAGCTTCCGTTTCCAGGTCGGGTTCCAGAGGCGTCAGCGTCGTTGGACGGGGAGGAGGAACTGCCAAGCAAGAGGAAGCGCACTGCGAAGAGGAGATTCAGCCCGCCCCCTAATCAGAGCGACGTACAACGAAAGGCAGAGCCAGCGCAACGTCAGAAGAAACGTCTCGCCCATTCTGAAGAAAGGGGTGGAGCGTCGGCAGGAGCGAACGCTGCGACACGCCCCCTAGAGCGTTCATCGTCTCCACGGCAACGAGCGGCGTCCTCTCAATTTGAAGCAGCCGGCCATAGAGGCGGTTTTACTGCGGAAGGGAACACCACAGCAGTAATGGATCATCGCAAGGCAGGAGCAGCTGGTTCTATTCCAGTGCTTTGTGCAGCTCAGGTGCCAATGTCAGTGGGTATGGGTGAGTCCTCAGGTGAGATTAACAATGTGAATATTATTGATCGTTTTTCAAATGTTTTAGCTGCATTCATGGATGATTTTAAAAGGAACATTTTATTGCCTCAACCTCACATTCATGTTCAGGCTCTTTCCAATCCTACTGGTTTGTTGTCACAGGAACCTGCGGCCTTGGTCTGGTCTACTGATAAGATTTCAGGGTCTGCTCCAGAGGGTCTGCATACTGCAGATCCGGTCTCTATGGTTACGCCAGCTTCCTCACCTAGCATTCCTATGGCTGCAACTGATAGCCTGGTTAAAGAATCAATGCCTTGTTTCCTGTCACCTCTTGGTTTTCATTTATCATCATCCGTAAAAGATAAAATCTGGAATGGGGATTTTATAGATATTTTATCACTGTTACCATCTCTAAAAGACCCCTTTTTAAAATCAGAAAAGGGTGACAAATTAGATGACGATAGACGGAAAAGTACCCCCTATAAATCTTTTAATAACTGGTTACAAGGTTTTTGCATTTATGCTAGTGTTTTGTGTGAACGGTTTCCGGATAAAAGTCCGGGTCTGTTTCAACACATTGACATCATACAGGAAGCCTATAGATGTTTTTTCAGGCTTTTCCTGGTATACATATGATGAGGCTTTCCGCCACAAGATGTCTATTTACACTGGTTTACAGTGGGGTTCAAAGGATGTGGGTTTGTGGCTGAACCTTTTTCTTCCTCAGAAGTCATCTTTACCTAGGCTAACCACTAGTAATACTACTCCCTCGTCCACAGTTTCTTACAAGAAAGGCATATGTTTTTCTTTTAATGACAGCCAATGTAGATGGCCTGCTACATGCAGATATAAGCATGAGTGTGCTTTCTGCGGAGGTTCGCATCCTGTGGCTAAATGTTTTCGTAAAATGTCAGCTGCCAATCAGCAGCAGCCACAGAGGGAATTTTTTCTTAAAAGCAACAACTCCGGTGATAGTGGAAAACATCCTGCCATGGCTCAAGCGGTACCCAAATCGTCAGAAGGCGGAGCTTCTCATTAGAGGTTTTAGAGAAGGTTTTTTAATTCCTCAATTTCAGGGAACGGGTTGTGCTATGGTGGATAATCTGAAATCTGTTTCTGATTTTCCAGTTATAGTGGAACAAAAACTAACTGCAGAACTTGTTTTGGGCAGAATATCTGTCCCTTTTAATACGCCTCCTTTTAATAATTTTCGTGTGTCCCCATTAGGTATAGTACCTAAGAAAGAACCAAATTCTTATCGTTTAATCCATCATCTGTCTTTTCCAGCTGGGTCTTCCTTAAACGATCAGATAGATGATGAGATGTCTTCTGTTTCCTATGCATCTTTTGAGCAGGCCATTCAGAAAATTAGGGAGCTGGGGGGATCAGCTTTGTTAGCAAAGGCTGATATTAAAGCCGTTTTTCGTTTACTTCCAATTCACCCTAGCTGTTTTAATTCTTTAGGTTTTCAATTTCAAGGGAATTTTTATTTCGATCGGTGTCTTCCGATGGGATGTTCCCTGTCCTGCTCTTATTTTGAGGAGTTTTCTTCATTTTTGGAATGGGTGGTATCATATAAGTCCGGATCCCCTTTCATGATACACTATCTGGATGATTTTTTGTTCATGGGTCCTGCGGATTCTTGTCATTGCATGTCATTATTGCACAATTTCATGGTAACATGCGAAGATTTTGGCGTTCCATTGGCGCATGAGAAAACGGTTTTACCTACTACATGCATTGAATTTTTGGGTATCACTATTGATACCGTTGAAAGAGAATTTTGGTTGCCAGTGGAGAAGATTGAGAAGTTGAAGAATCTACTTCTGTCTTTTATTAAGAAGAAGAAGATACTCTTAAAAGAATTACAGTCCTTGATGGGACTCTTAGCTTTTGCTACACGCATATTACCTATAGGTAGGATTTTTTCTCGCCGTTTATATTTAGCAATGTCAGGAATCAAGAACCCGCACGCTCATATTAGGTTGACGGTGGAATTAAAGGAAGATTTATTGGTTTGGTATAATTTTTTAATACATTTTAACGGAAAGGCTTTCTGGCAGGAGGATTTCGTCATAGACAGTGATTTCTGCTTGTCCACGGATTCGGCTGGATCAGTGGGTTTTGCAGCTATCTGGGGAAATCAGTGGTGTGCGGATATTTGGCCTCGAAGTTGGGTAAGTAGAGGTTTGTGCAAAAATATTGTACTTCTAGAACTTTTCCCAATAGCAGTTTCCCTGGAGATATGGGGTGATATGTTTGCAAACAAACAAATCCTTTTTAGTACTGATAATAGGGGTGTTTTGTTTGCAATCAATTGCCTGACTTCCAAATCCCCGCCTGTAATAGCTCTACTACGTTATTTAGTTTTTAAATGCCTGTGTCACAACATCTGGATTAAAGCTAAATATATTCCAGGTAAGGTAAATGAGACAGCTGATGCCCTCTCTCGTTTACAGATGGAGCGATTTTTCTCCCTGTTACCCACAGCGGACCGTGTCGGGATCCCTTGCCCAGCTCGGTTATGGGATATCGTTTAATTTCACAAAATATTAAAAATTCATTGGCTACCACTTCTTGGTCTAGTTACAGGTCCTCGTGGTTGCTATGGTTGCAATTTTTGGATTCCAAAGGGGCGAAATTTTCGGACATCTCCGAAACGACGGTTTTGTCTTTTTTGGAATCTCTGTTGACTAAAGACTACTCTTGGTCTTATGTTTATAAGACTTTGTCCGGAATATCCTTTTTTCAAAAATTAAATCATTTAACCTCCTGTTTATCATATTTTTCAGTACAACAAGCACTTAAAGGTTATAAGAAGTCTCATTGCGTCACTGACAATAGATGTCCTATTACCCCTGGGTTATTGGAATCTCTCTGCTCGATTACTGCTTCTGTTTGTTCTTCTCCTTTTGAGGCTACTCTTTTTAATGCAGTTTTTACTATGGCCTTTTTTGCAGCACTCCGAGTTTCTGAAATAGTGTCAGCTAGCAAAGGAAATCCGTCTGGTTTGTTATTCAAACACGTTATCTTAAATGTTTCTAGTTTAAAAATATTTATTCGCACTAGCAAAACTGACAGGTTAGGTAAAGGCAATTGGGTACATTTATTGTCTTCCCCGGGGTCTTTAATTTGCCCGGTAGCCAGATTGTCAGCTTATTTGAGACTTCGTCCTCCTACGGATGGAGTGCTTTTTATTCATAGGGATTCTTCCCCTCTTACTAAATTTCAATTTAATGCAATATTATCTAGATGTTGTAAACTTTTGAATATGGCAAACGTTAAGATTTCTTCGCACTCTTTTAGAATTGGAGCTGCCACAGAAGCTGCTAGGTTGGGTTTTGTTGATAGTCGTATTAAGAATTTGGGTAGATGGAAATCTAAGTCTTTTCAATTATATGTACGTCTTAATCTTGTTGTTTGATTATTTTAGGTGTGCCTGGAGTGGTCTGGATTATTGGACACTCTTTTGTGTATTGGGCGCATCAGCGGGCTAATGCTCGTCAGTATACTGCGAATTTAGACATGGATCCGTCCAAGTTTCAAGTCTTATGGTTCGGTAGGAGGGGCATGCTTTGGGAGGAGTTGTTATTTGAGTTCAGTTCTCTATTATCTTACTGGCCAGAACCTGATATTTTGATTTTACATTTGGGAGGGAATGATGTGGGTCAGATGAGAACATTAGATCTTATTTTTAGTATAAAAGATACGATCCAAATTTTAAAACAATCCTATCCGAACATGGTG
Source organism: Rana muscosa (assembly GCA_029206835.1). Taxonomy (NCBI): domain Eukaryota; kingdom Metazoa; phylum Chordata; class Amphibia; order Anura; family Ranidae; genus Rana; species Rana muscosa. The sequence goes on from CM055118.1 coordinate 622,412,582, forward strand.
ATTGTTTTTTCTGAAATCATCCCTAGATTAAGATGGCTAGAGTCTGGGGTTTTTAAACCTTTTGAAAAGGTTAGGAAAATAATTAATAAGGCGGTTGAGAAATTCATGGCCCCGGACTTGGGTTTCTCTTTCCGCCATGTAGACCTGGAGGGCGGTATTTCGGGCCTCTATAGGGCTGATGGGGTTCATCTTTCTGACATTGGCCTGGACATACTAAATGTTTCTTTCCAATCCTGCATAGAGAGGGCCGCGTGCTGGGGTTTTGGTGACAGTCGGGGTTGTAACAACCCGTCCTGTCTTTTGGGAAAGTTTTAAAAGGCTGATTCTTTTCAGCTCGAGTCGTAGTGGCTGAGCTGGGTTTTATTTCTTATATGTAATTTGATTTATTTATTGATACAGTTTTTGATGATATTTAAAATTAAACCAATAGTAATAAGCCGCGGCCAAATTTTATCCAAAAAAATAAAAATAAAAAAATATAATATATAATAATATATATATAGGTTGTTATTTATTTAAATAAACAAAATTTTATAAAAATCTTTGTGTGTGTGTATTTTTGGTATGTCCAGGCATCCTGCCTAGAATCCCATGTGAGGAAAAGGGGATAAGACTGTTTCAAGGCTCCACTTTTCCTTATGGGATTCTTGGCAGGAGCAGTTTCAAGGTTTCCCTCACTTGAAATTAAGCGGGAAGCCTTAGGATAGGTCAGGTAAACTGTTGCTGGGGAAAGATTCCTGAGCCTAGGATAGGCTAGTTAGGGTATTCAGGCGGGAAAGACAGGGATTGGGTCAGCTGGCCAGTTACTGGGGAAAGAATTCAGGACCCCCTGGGAGCAGGATTGGTCAATTGGGGTCAGCTGACCCCATAGAACATTCTGGAAGCCTTTGGGGTCCCTATTTAAAGAGCTGGGCTAGGAGGTCCGGGGCCAGTCGTTCTGAAGAGGATCTACAGCGGAACTTCCCACCCCCCCTTCCCTTGTCGCGGCTATACTATGTGGTATGGTCCTTTTTGTTTATTATTGCAAAAAGGGACATGTTGTTGTTTGGGAAAGTTTTAAAAGGCTGATTCTTTTCAGCTCGAGTCGTAGTGGCTGAGCTGGGTTTTATTTCTTATATGTAATTTGATTTATTTATTGATACAGTTTTTGATGATATTTAAAATTAAACCAATAGTAATAAGCCGTGGCCAAATTTTATCCAAAAAAATAATAATATATAATATATAATAATATATATATAGGTTGTTATTTATTTAAATAAACAAAATTTTATAAAAATCTTTGTGTGTGTGTATTTTTGGTATGTCCAGGCATCCTGCCTAGAATCCCATACCCCTGATACGTAAGTTGGACCTCCTGTCTCTGTTGTCATGGTCCTTAATTTTAGTATGGAGCAATAGGTTTTCCTCTTTGAGGTTTTCTATTTCCATAGTGTGTTCCAGAGAAATATTTTCTAAATCATCTGCTTTAACCTCTAAAGCTGCTGTGCGTTTTCCAAGTTCTCTTATCTCTCTTGTGAGGTTAGAAGTGATTTAATCAGATGTTTGTTTTAGTGCTTTATGGAGCATATGCTCAAATTGTTTTAAAATGGCTGGGGCTACTTGAGGGGTCTGAGGAGAGTCTTGTGAGGTGAATAAATCTCTGTCAGAATCAGCTGGGGACACAGGCTGTGTCAGGCTTTGCCTGTGGGAGCGCATAGAGGCTGTGAATGAAGTGGGGGGCGGCGCCATTTTAGTCATGGCTTTCCCCTTTGAAGCCTTCATGAGGGAATTCTTTATCTTGGCACGGCCGCCTCCCTGTGCCATAATTTTGCCCACAAATTGGCCAGCTAGGTCCCAGGTACTAGTTCCACCCCGAGAATATGTCAAAATACTTGCGGGTTTCGGTTAAATACCGGCTCTCCTCCCGAACGGTACGGAGCTCTAGCACTGCATTACCACACCGCTAGACTCTGCACATGCGCCTCCTTGTGTCTTTTTTCAACCTCACCTACTATGTTACTATGTTAACTCTAGACTAATGACCTGTAAATGCTTTTAAAGCATCATCTATTTTGGGCACACATTTGTTGTTGTTTCTTGGGTGTGCACAGTTCTAAGGCATGACATGTTTGGTTATCTATTTACTTAATGCAAATTCATATTTTATATTTTGGGTAATGGGTAATATACTTGTAGTGGGGTCCCCAAATTTAACCCCGCTATACCTAAATTTAGGGGTGACCAGAGCAATAGCTGGCTCAGGTCTCTTAATTATTTGGACTCTGCCTTACTGCTGTGTCACCTGGCGTGCAGTTCCCCTTTGGCGTATAGGTGGTGTTGTCAGCAATACCCGGGGTTGAACCACAGGTGATGGAGTAGGTATTGGATGTCCTCTCTCGGCTGCCATTGGTGGGCGGTTCTGGCCTGCTGTGCATGCCAGGAGAGGGTATATAAGGGGCAGACGCCATTACACGGGAGCCAATTGCCAATTTTCCCGGGGCCCATGCCCGGAGGGAGCTACCCCTCAGAGGGGGGTGCGCCCCATCTTGATCGAGGAGTCTCGGGCACCTTCGGGCCGAGGCTACGGAGTTCCAGGTAGGCCCAGTACCTTTGACTGGGTCTACAACCGAAGAGGAGTCCCAGGGATCCCGCGTGAGGGTAACCGCTCTGACACAGAGGAAACCAGGGGAGGATCGATCCCATAACAAGAGGGCGAGTAATAAAGTATTGCTGACTCGGTAAAAGGCCGGGTGACCTGTCGGAGGGAAGGATTCCTCACTTCGCAGACTGCCTCTGCGGATTGTTGAAAGTTCAGGAGGGATCTCCTTGACTTGGTCCTTGGAGGGGACTGAGTCGTTGTTCCAGCATCACGCCGGCTGCTAGTTCTATTGAGTGACAACCTGGTTGAGCTGTACCCACTCGGGACCGAGTGGCGACAAAGCCAAGAGTGTGCCTGAATCCACTTCTATCTGCTAACCTTTTTCTCACTTCAACTCTCTGGTTCCTGAAAGCAAGATAAAATAAACTTACGTTGGAGTTGATATGTTGTGTGGACATTGACCTCATTTGGGAAAGATAAAGACAAGCCTGTATAAACATAGATGGGAGAACCAGAAGAAGGAAGCAACTCGCTGCAGGACCCAAGTATGTAACACCGCCTGACCTTTATAATCTAGAGGACACGGGCATGTGGCATGGTGTGTCTTATCTCCCTGCTTGAGAAGGTAAGAGGGGGAAAAAGATCCGTGTGCTACATACTGTATTGCTTGTGTGAACTAAAATTTAATTTACTGAAAATAAGGGTTTGATAACCCTAAAAGCTAATATCATGGGACATAAAAAATTGCAACTACCACTATTTTATTGTCCAGGTTTCTGTATTTAGAAATGTAATGTTTGTGGGGTTTTCTACTAAATTTCAGGATTAAAATTTGCATTTTAACATGTATGCAAAAGTACCAAAGTGGTCCTAGCAGCGAAAGGGTTAATACATCAAGCTCAGCCTAACTTTGATTACTCATTGTTTTATTTCTTTATTAGAGATCAAATCCTTGATCTAAAAGTTATGCACGTCCTCTATCTAGCAGCAGTTTAAACCAGCTTTTCTCCAGCTAATTGTCTACCAAGAAACAAAATAAAGAGATTGCATTTATGTTGTGTGATAATGTAAAACTTGAGCCCTGCAGGTAACTTGTAACAGCAAGCAAGATACAATAATACACTAGAATGAATTAGCCAGGAAAGTAATCCAGAGTGACTAATCTTTCTGAAATCTAATTTGTTCCATCTGGTAAATAAAGATGTTTTTCTAACAACTGAGCATATATCAGGAGATTTGGAATGTTAGAAATGGCACCAGCCCCAATTTAAAATGAGCTTTTAAAGTAAGGTGCACATCAGTGACGGCTGGTGTTTTTTTTTTTTTGGGGGGGGGGGGGGCGGAAAACAACCCCCCTTGGGCCGCCGGTGGAGTGACACTAGCAAAACTGCCCCCACCCCTCGCTTCGTGCCACTAACACCCCCAGCAAACCCCCCCCTACACCCACTGTCTGCCGTACAGTCCTTACCCTGTATGTGGGCGGTGAGAGCAGCGGTCAGGTCTTTATGAAGTGTGGAGCTGATGGAGCCATCTTCCAGCGCAGTCGCCCCTGTCCTTAAGCGTGGCAGGCTCGGGGTAAGCTGCTCTGGTGTCCGTTCCTGGAGCAGCTTTCGCGGTGCGTCTCCTCTCTGCTCCTCCCGGTGTTAGGCATCCAATAGGATCGCCTGACATTTTGGCCAATCGGGAAATGGGTTTCATACCTGCTTCCCGATTGGCTGGGAGGAGGATCAGTGTTGCAACAGTGAATATTCATTCGATGTTGCAACACACCTGGGTGGGATCAGAGCGCATCCTCTGCACCCCGAGCCCACCCTATTTTGAAGCCTATTAGAGCCTCTGGCTCTAATCAGGTGCTTAAAAAAAAACCTGGCCGCTGTAATTCATGCGCCCGGTGTCCTGAAAGGGTCTGGATGCATTAATAGGGGGTGGCCGCGGCGGACGTGGATAGATTCATGCATAGCATCAATCTATCCATTGCATATAGGGGGATGGTGCTGAAAGAGGGTGCGGCGCCCGAGCGCCCCTAATGGATGAGCCGCCACTGGTTCACATGGAAGGGCTTTGCACACTTACCAGCAAAAAACAAACTACATTAACTAACAACTTGTGAATAACAGAGGATTTACTTGCAAAGCATTTGCCAATATACTGTATGTGGAAGCTGCACTGCCTTGTCAAATTCCTCTGCATAGTATGGTCCTAACTATAATCTATGAGAGAATCTATGTTGGAGAATACAGATAAATTAAGGGCAGGTTTTACTTGGGAGAAGCCCATTCCTCCTTAAATGCACAGGGACGCACTAGAAACCCAGAACAGCACAATGGCAGCTGAAAGGCGTCCAATGTGTCCCAACCACAATTCCAGCAAGCTAAATAAAAATGGCAACCACCTACATTTTTCAACAAGCTTTTAGAGAAAGGTGCACATGGAAGGGCTTTGCACACAGCAAACAAAACAAAATATATTTACCGGGACATTTACCAGCTAGCCAGAAAAATTTAAATTACACTGTCTACCAATAAAAGTAAAAACAGTTTTTACTGCAACTAAATTTGCAAACATAAAGTATGTGGAAGCTGCATGATGAATGATGTGTGAACTCCACAAAAGAAATACCCATAAATTGGGCTCCTTGTAGGGGAGGAACTAATGCAATTTTAGTATAGATAAGGATGTTATTTTCTATAGAATTATTTAGCTTTTCTTTTCACAGCAAAGGAGAAATACTTAAGCATGATGCAACAGGCTAGTTGATAAGTTTATATATTGCAAATGAGAGTTCTTCTTTAAGTTAGAGGTTGGTTTCAGACAGCAACAGGGATGGATCTAGTCGGTCTGATGTATGGGCGTAGTAGAAAATGTCTGGGGGGCAAAGGATGGGAATTCAACAGGGCAGTGTATAGAAACAGGAATCAGTAGGGCAGTGTACAGGGGCCAGCAGGACAGAGTGTAGTGGGTCGGCAGGGCAGAAGTTGGGTGGTAAACAGAGGAGTGTACAAGGGTCAGTATGGCACTGTATAGGGGGTTAGCCAGGCAGAGGACATACAGTATGATATGTTTCTAAAGGAAAACATAGGGGTTGATTTACTAACACTGGAGCGTGCAAAATCTGGTGCAGTTTAGCATAGAAACCATCCAAGCTAAAGTTAGAGCTGATTGGCTACCATGCACAGCTACACCAGATTTTGCACTCTCCAGTTTTAGTAAATCAATCCCATAGCCTTTAAACAGTTAGAATGTCCATTCATTCACTAAAGGAAGGGGCTGGTAAACTACATGTTTACTGACCCCTTCCACCGCTCTCCATCATGACAGATGCTCCTGAGTAGGGATGAGCCGAACACCCCCCGGGTCGGTTCGCACCAGAACATGCGAACAGGCAAAAAATTTGTTCGAACGCGCGAACACCGTTAAAGTCTATGGGGCACAAACATGAAAAATCAAAAGTGCTAATTTTAAAGGTTAATATGCAAGTTACTGTCATAAAAAGTGTTTGGGGACCCAGGTCCTGCCCCAGGGGACATGTATCAATGCAAAAAAAAGTTTTTAAAACGTCAGTTTTTTCGGGAGCAGTGATTTTAATAATGCTGAAAGTGAAACAATAAAAGTGAAATATTCCTTAAAATTTCTTACCTGGGGGGTGTGTATAGTATGCCTGTGAAGTAACGCAGGTTTCCCGTGCTTAGAACTGTCCCTGCACAAAATCTAATTTCTGAAGGAAAAAAAGTCATTTAAAACTACTCGCGGCTGTAACGAATTGTCGGCTCCTGGCAATACAGAGAAAAGTCATTGAAAGTCATTGAAAAAAAATGCGTGGGGGTCCCCCAAAATTCCATTAACAGGCCTTTCAGGTCTGGTATGGATATTAAGGGGAACTGCGCGCCAAAATTGAAAAAAAAAATGGTGTGGGGTTCCCCCAAAAATCCATACCAGACCATTATCCGAGCATGCAACCTGGCGCCCCCCCCCCCCTCCTGAACCGTACCAGGCCACATGCCCGCAACATGGGGGGGGATGTCCCCATGTTGATGGGGACAAGGGCCTCATCCCCACAACAATTGCTCAGTAGTTGTGGGGTCTGCGGGAGGGGGGCTTATCGGAATCTGGAAGCCCCCTTTAACAAAGGGGACCCCCAGATTCCGCCCCCCATGTGAATTGGTAACAGGGTACATTGTACCCCTACCATTTCACAAAAGAAAGTGTCAAAAATTTTAAAAACCACACAGACACCGTTGTGAAAAGTCCTTTATTAAGAATAAAAAATAAAAAAGCCATTCCAGCGTTGTTGTAATGCAGTCTGTCCAGCGATGATCAATGAATCATTCTCCAGCGATGCGGCGAGTCTCCAGCGATGAAAGACGCACATCTTTCCTTCACCGGAGCCTCCCGGCTAATGACGCGCAAGCATTATTGACAGTTCTTTTATAACCAAGGTCGGGCCACCCGTGACGTGATGGGTAACCCCGCCCCCTCTAACGCGGGGGTTTCTGACCTTGGTTATAAAAGAACTGTCAACACTGCTTGCGCGTCATTAGCCGGGAGGCTCCGGTGCAGGAAAGATGTGCGTCATTCATCGCTGGAGACTCGCCGCTTCGCTTGAGATTCATGGATCATCGCTGGACAGACTGTATTACAACGCTGGAATGGCTTCTTTTTTTTTTTTCTTTTTTTTTAATAAAGGACTTTTCACAACGGTGTCTGTGTGGTTTTTAAAAATGTTGACACTTTCTTTGTGAAATGGTAGGGGTACAATGTACCCTGTTACCAATTCACCCAATTACCAATTCACATAGGGGGGGGGCGGAATCTGGGGGTCCCCTTTGTTAAAGGGGGCTTCCAGATTCTGATAAGCCCCCCGCCCGCAGACCCCCACAACCACCGTGCAAGGGTTGTGGGGATGAGGCCCTTGTCCCCATCAACATGGGGACATCCCCCCATATGTTGAGGGCATATGGCCTGGTACGGTTCAGGAGGGGAGGCGCTCTCTCGCCCTCCCCCTCTTTTCCTGCAGCCTGCCAGGTTGCGTGCTCGGATAAGGGTCTGGTATGAATTTTTGGGGGACCCCACGCCATTTTTTTTAAATTCTGGTGCGGGGTTCCCCTTAAAATCCGTACCAGACCTGAAGGGTCTGGTATGGATTTTTGGGGGAACCCCACGACCTTTTTATTTTCATTTTGGCACGGAGTTTCCCTTAATATCCATACCAGACCTGAAGGGCCTGTTAGTGGAATTTTGGGGGACCCCCACGCATTATTTATTTTTCAACGACTTTCAATTACTTTTCTCTGTATTGCCGGGAGCCGACAATTCATTTTTTAAATGACTTTTTTTCCTTCAAAAATGACATTTTGTGCAGAGACTGTTATAATCACGGGAAACAAGCGCTACTTTACAGGCATACTATACACACCCCCCAGGTGCGAAATTTAAAGGAATATTTCACTTTTATTGTTTCACTTTAAGCATTATTAAAATCACTGCTCCCGAAAAAACTGCCATTTTTAAAACTTTTTTTTGCATTGATACATGTCCCCTGGGGCAGGACCCAGGTCCGAAACACTTTTTATGACAATAACTTAACCTTTAAAATTAGTACTTTAGATTTCTCCCATAGACTTTTAAAGGGTGTTCCGCGGCTTTTCGTATTTGCCGCGAACACCCCAAATTGTTCGCCGAACGGGCGAACAGCCAATGTTCGAGTCTAACTCGACTCGTACATAAAGCTCATCCCTACTCCTGAGTACCTGCAGCCACTGGCAGGACAAGGAAGCTGGCAGAGCTGTGGGGGGGCACACAGGAGGGAATCCATTGTAGGCAAGACAGGGAGGGGGAACGGTGTGGCGAGATGGGGGACGGGGGTGGCTATTGTGGGAACTATGTCACATGTGTCTCTCCCTCCAGCAGCTGAAAGCCAGCGGGAGGGAGAGGGGGAGAAACCAGCTTTCAACTTCTGCAGAGAGCCATGCAGGGCATTGTTACTGTATTTTAACCCCTGCCCCGCCGAACCAATCGTGCTCCCTGTCTAGACCCCCCTGTGTGCCTGGAACCCCTACAGGAGGACTGATGGCACCCTTCTGTCGGCTGCCCTGATTACTATTGACTTAATCTCTAGGTATAAAATTAGTAATTGCAACCACTGCACTAAAGCTATGAGGACAAGGTCATGGCTAGTTTGCAATAATGCCATTGTATCTGTCATAATATTTCAAACATTTATTTTCGTACTTGCATAAATGGCTAAATTTAGAACAATAAGGCTAAGTTCTCCCTAAACGAGTTAAGCAAAGAAGGCATTTCATCCCCGGCTCTCATCAAGCTTTTCAGGCCTAGGTATAGTTATTTTCCCTGCTATTTTGTCAATACATGAAGCATAAAATACAGAAAACTTTTGTTGTATGCAGTGTTTGATATGATGAATTTTGTATTGCTTTGCTCTTCTCTATGCTGCATAGTTTATTTCATTCGATGTTCTGACATACCTCATTACGTTCTAGTGTTTTAATTTGTTCTCTCTAGTAAACATGACAATCTCCATGATAGCTGATGCATTAATGTGCAAACAGATAATAAAACTAGTACAACAATATTTATAGTCTGCATCTAAGACCTTCATTCGCTTTATTATTTAAATTACTACGCTAACGCTGCTTTTTAATAAGGGAAATGTTTTTGATTTTGGCTGCAGATAAACCATTAACACTCTCATATCTAGTGCAGTATACAGAGTATATCATGACTCTAATTTAGATAGACAACATACAGTGAAATTTTGAAAATGAAAGATTAGCAGAGTGATTTTGGCAAACTGTTTTAGGCCCCTTTCACATGGGCTTTCCGATCATGTCCACCAGTCAGTTCTTCAGGCGGACCTGATTGGACATTCCATTCACCCCTATGGGGCAGCGGATAACATGTCCACTGACACCCGCTGCTATCCGATCCTGTCCGTAGAATCCAGACGGATGTTGACCCTATTTTATATTCGTCTGGCGGATCGGATGAAAACTGGTGGTCTGTTTTCATCCGATCTCCTCATAGAGGAGAACAGGACTCTGACAGGTCCATCTCTGCACAGTAAGCGGAGACGGACCTGTCATCCGCCTGCTCAGCAGGTATCAGCGGAAGATCCCCCCGCTGAGCAAAGAGGAGTCCCCAGGGCGGATCACCCGTGTGAAAGAGCTCTTAGGCAAAAATAGCCTGTAATGTCGCCAGGTGATCTACAATTAAGAAAAAAATCACATGCTTTGCAAGCCCTGTAATACCTTCCAAGCTAAGTGAAATTGGGGGCATAACTGCAGTCATTTAAAGGTTTAAAAGCTTCTGAGGGGGGGGGGGGGTCAGACAGGCTCTGACCAAGGTTTGTCTTTTCTGGACAACTTACTAACCAGTAAGACCAAATTTGCTTAAATTTATTATGGTCACCTATATTTATATATGTTGTGTGACAGCAGGCAGGTAAAATTGCCTGGTTGCGTCCAGGATGGCATGTGTGTCCTAGATTCAGGCTCTATGCAGATTTGTACCACTAGGGGGAAATGCTGAGAGTCCTGCAGGGGTAGAGTTAATGAGCCCAACTGAAGTAAGTTGGCTCATTAAGACCTCTACAAAAACTCCCAGCATGCTTAGGGAGGTGCTCCATCCTGGAACCAGTTTTGTACCTGTTTAGACTGGGGAGAGTGATACCTGTCTGTGCGGTGAGATAACGCCTGTGTGGCAAGCCTCTGTAACAAGGAGATGTTGCTGGGGACAGCACAAGGCTGCACCTAGCTAATAGCCATGGAACATGTGTGTAGTAAGTGGCCAAGTTGGCAAGGATTTATTTTCATGTTTCTTTTTGTTTTGTTGTTTTTGGACCATTGTAAATAGTGTAAATAAACTGTACCTTTGTTTTTTCACCTTCACTGCTGTTTGCTGTGCCTAATTTTTGTGTAGTGAACCCGTCCAGGGGGTCACACACACCCGTTGCAAAGCTAACCCCCTTGCAGTTGTTTAACAATTTGTGGACCTTTAGCTTGTTACACATATCCATCTAAATACTTTCAGGTCCCATGCTCATTTGAATACTTTCTGGATTTTGTTATCACTTAGGAATAATTTTATCTAAATACTTTGGGTGCGTCTAGTATGCCTTGTTCATCTACCTCCATTACAGCTCAATGGATGCATTTCATTTGGCCATAAACCAAAAACAAATTGGCCAGTTCAGCAGGGAACAGCTGAATGTTGATAAATGTGTGGCCATCCCTTCTTGACAGAAGTTGATAATTTTATCAATTTATTTTGAAGAGATATGCTGGAAAACTTTCTTGAACAGTGGCTGCAACCAATCAATGTACTCTAACATAGTTACATAGTAAGTCAGGTTGAAAAAAGACACAAGTCCATCTAGTTCAACCAAAAAAAAAAAAAATCATACAATCTCATATACACAATCCCTCAGTTAATGCAGAGGAAGGCGAAAAAACTTTTTATGGAATAATTATGTATAAAGTATGTGCAGAAAAAAAAACTATAGCTACTGTAGAGAAATATTACAAAATAACAAAAGTACAAAAAAAAAAAACGGATAATTCAATTGTAAAAGCATAATTACTGTAAACACGGCTTTTATTGTGGCCTGCTCCATTTATTTGGCAGGCAGGCTGGTAGCTGGTAGCTGGTAGTTTCTTTTCAGTTGTTCCCTTAAAAGAAATTAGTTGGTATTTTGATCAAAACATGTAAGCTCAACACTCACATCAAGTGTGCTCATGTCTTGTGAATCCTACACTAACATTTTAGTAAAACTAATGCTTTATTGGGTTACTAGCCTAACCAGGGTGAGATTAAATTCATTCAATATATAGATTACATCAGGATTATATTTTTGCTCATATTGCCAAAAACTTTAAATGGGCACCCATAGCTTTTGAACGGATTTTTTTTTAATGCAGCACACTTTTAACAAATGAATGCCTTAAAGTGAATGTAAACCCTCACATATACCTAGTGATGTTAACAGCCTCAGATGATACACAGAGATTAAACAAATCCTCCTACATAAGTTTTACTTGTTTATCTGCAGTCTTCTCTTCCCTACACTCTTTCAAAAGGGCAGATCATGTTAAAAATCTTTCTTCATCTGTCAGGAGCAGAGAGGAGGGGGCGGAGAGGCTGCAGTCACAGTGTGTGAGAGCTGATTGGAGGAAAGGCACACACCCTCTTCACACAGCAGAAGAACTGTGTTGTGAATAGACATGCTGTGTGCTGAGCTCCTCCTCGACACAAATTTCGTCTTATGTGTCAGGAAAACTGCTCAGAAGTGACTCATGCTCATAACAGAGGAACGAAGCACCAAAGAGAAATGACACTTATTTGTAGAGAGAGTTGTAAACACTACAGATATATGTGCGTTGCTCAGATTCCATGAGGTTTACAAACACTTTAAAGTTTTTGCAAATCCAGACATATTGTGACCTTATTAAGTGCACATCACTAGTAATTAATTTACATAGCACTTGTTTTAAATGTCAGAACTGCTTTTTTTATTTCTAGTTCTGTAGGTCATGTGACCACTTTTTTTTTTCTTATCTCTACATGGCCCAGGTCAGTAGGCTGAGCTAAGCTGCAGTAACACCAGCAGGCAGGACATATCCTCCTACCTGGGCTGAGCAAAGGGCTGTCTTTCAGACATTGGCATTGCTGCCTATGATGTAGGCAGCTGGGAACATCAAACCCCCATATTAAGCCAGCTTTCTAGACTGGGAGCATGGGCACTGTGGTGGTAATACTGCAAAAGCTAAAAAAGGCTGCAGATTGTTTTCACTGGAACAAAAGTCAGGGGGGCTGGCAGGATCAATAGATAATTTCTCTAAAATCATAGTTGAATTAAAAAAATTAAGGGAATGGATTATATACATTTTTAGGAAAGCTTTACTGTTTCTCTATGGTGGGGGAGTGACAACTGCTTTAAGCAGATATAAACAGAAAACAAGAATCTCATTCCTATCTGTTGCAAAGATACTAACATGAATGAGTATAAGATCTGAGTAAAGGCTGGTATACATGGAAGGAAAGTTTCGCTGTGTGTACCGCTGTCTGTTCAACAGGAGCCAGCCTAAAGACCAGCATTCTATTAGCGCTTGCAGCCAATCAGTAAGTTCTGATGGGGAGGGAGTCCCCGCTGTCGGAATGCAATAGATCCCCACATACGCATCGCTTGTGTGGTTGAACAGAAAAAACTCCCAGTGTATACCCTGCTTAAAGAGGTTGTAAACCTCCCAAAACCCCCCCCAAAAAAACCCTGCAAGACAAAGACATAATGAGCTAGTATGCATTGCATACTAGCTCATTATAAAATACTCACCTTAGAACAATGCCCTGCAGTGCCGCCTGCACTCCGCTCCCACGGCTGACAGTTTTCCCGGAGTTACTTCTGGGCGCTGTGATTGGCCGGAGCCGCGATGACGCGGGTACCACCGGTCACAGCAGGGGTCCTGAAGAAATGGCACGAGCGGGCCGTTCCTTCAGTGCGCATGCGCCAATGATGTCGGCGGCAGCGTATATAGTAAATATCTCCTAAACAGTGCAAGTTATTTACAGTACCTACAGGTAAGCCTTACTATAGGCTTACCTGTAGGTACAATTAAAGAGGAAGACTTTACTTCCTCTTTAAGAGAAGTTAGGTGTACTGCATTCTCAGTTCTGCAGAGGTAATTAGTTGTTGCAGGGGCAGGAGGCCCCATCCTAATAGCTTTATGCCCAGATCCCATACAGAAGTACATTAGTCTCTGTACTGCCTTGCAGGAGGCCCTGGTTTATGTGCATATAGCCTGTACCTGTTTATGTATCTGTTCCGTTGTTGTGAACATGTAGACAGATGCAGTCTACTTTGTCCACTGTAGGTGATGCTCTTTCACAGCAGCACTGCAATTGGAAGCAGAAGTCAAGAGACACATGGTTCCTCAATGGTTTCCTGGATCACTAGGGAAGCTATCCCATTGGATACTGCTGGCCCGTGTAACTCTGGCAGCCACCTTGGGTTAGGCACAACCTATTTAAGGCCCTGGCTCCCAGGTTTGGCATGCATTTTTTGAGTCGGTAGAGAAAGGGTAAACCCTGCCTGGTAGGGACAGAACTAGTGGCAGGGAAAGGTTCCTGACAAGGAGGGCTCGCAATTTCTCTGGGTGTATTCCTGCTTGGGCACAAGATGGCCAGACCGCATTCTCCTACTCTCAACAGGCACTGTTAGTTTGCTGAATCCTGCTCTCTGCACATTGTTGAACCTGTGAGTGCTTCTGACTGGGCTGCCTTCTCCCTGTGTTAACTGTGAACTGTCTTTGCATTATTTCAATACAAGTTCTTTATTGCCATGTGTGTTATTTCCGCTGCACCACACCTACAAAAGGAAGATCACAATACCATAGCTGCCAATTGCCCCTGATTTCGAGGGACTGTCCTTGATTTAGAACAAGTCCCTCTGTCCCGATTTCCTCCTCATTTGTCCCTCATTTTGGTCTGATCTATATAGTTGTATATAAAATGCACTATTTATCAAAAAATATTTTACAGTGCTCGAAATTTCATCAAATTTTTAAATTGCTCCATTTGTAAATTTCAAAAGCAAATATTAAGGAATAGTGGTAAAAAAAGCAGTTGTGGGTTTAATCAATCATTTTTTGTATTATTCTCCTTTAATGGGGGCATGGAAGGGGGTGTGTCCTATGCCTATGTAGTGACCTCACCCTTTACTCCCTTCTCTCTTCTGGCACTTGGCTCTTGTCTAGGGGACCAGGGAGGAGAGTGTGGCGCACCACCAGCTCACACCATACTGTATGCAAAGATGGAGCTAATCAAACCATACCTTCGGGTCTGTGTTTCCATCCAGAGCCAAACCTTCTCTTGAGAATGATTACCACCGTCCATGCAGGTGGAGGTAGGACCCTTAGCTCCCAGTAAGTTACTGTCCACACCGCTGAAAGTCCAATACTTATTTATTCGTAGCAATAAACAGTCTCTGTGAGAGCAGACAGGTTGCAACACATACAGTTCAGACAAGGTGGGGAAGGAAGGTCCAGGCACAAACTTAAACTTGGTTTTCTCCTGTTCTGTATAACACCAACAGGCTTGACGCACAGTCGTTGCCGCCGACCGTGAGAACTTGAACTACCTTCTAGAAGCAATGGCCCCTGTCAGGGAAAGGACATCCATCCGGACAGTTACCAGAGGCCCCACCGTCACCAGCGAATGCTGCACCGGGTCTTCGGAAAGAATTACCTCCCTGGCCTCCTCGTCCTAGATTCAGGCGTCCACACCGGGGGGACACCCTAGGAGCCCTCGATCCCTTGCGGAACCCAGTCGAAGGAACTGGGCCCCAGGCCTCCAGAAGGTACCTCACCCCAGATCGAAGGTGTCTGGGGCAAGACCGCAGCTCCGGGCCTAGGGCACCCGGAGACCACCATCACTCACCCCCAGGCTGAAGGTGCCTGGGCGTGGACCCCGAGCAGAAGACGTCTGCCCCCTTTATACCCTCCCACAACAGGCACAGCAGGTTCCCCGCCCAGCTGTACTACTGCCGCGAGAGGACACAAAGGGCACAGACCTCCAATGGTGGTTCAACCCCGGCCTATGGCGACAGCACCACCTATAGACCTCAGGGAACTGGACACCATTGATATTCCCCACTGGCATAAATTGGTCCATGAATCCTAACAATTATTTCATCTGAGCCTGTTACCACTCAGATGCTTCCCCTAAATATGACCACCCGCTACACATCCCCCCCAGTTATTTGACACTGGGCCCCAGTGTCTGAAACCAATTTATGCCCTCTAAATCAGAGTCAGCATCAATTTAATCCAGAGACAAACTAACCAAAAAGAAGAAAAATGTCAATTTAAAAAAAAAAAATTGTGCCTGAACCAAAAAGGAAGGGAAAAATCAAGGGGAAAAAAAAACAACAACAAAGAACATACATAGAGATAAACCATTCAATTGCATAACAGTATAAACTTTTTCTTTTTCTCTAAGGAGAAAAAAATATATATTTCCCCTCTCCCACATCACTGACTAAGATCCGCCCCATTCTCAGCAGACTTGATTGACATTCTCCTGCAGAGGGGAAAAATAACACATTATCTGACACAGTATGTGATTTGGAATGAACAGGCTCCCCCTAGAGGAAACCCCTTCCTTCCAAAAAAAAGATGTGTGGTGTGCGTGACAATCGTTGCGCAACACCCCCACCTAGTGGCAGTGTCGTGATATAGAACTCTCTTTTTCTTGCTCAGGAACCTCTTCATTTGTACCTTGGCCCTGACTCAACTACACCCCAAAGTCTCAGTATCCTTGCGGTGGAGAAAAAAAGGGAGAAAAAAAAACACAAAACTGCTCCGAATCCTTCCAAAAGTAGGCCTCCCTTTTCGGGTTACAGAGTCCCTGAGTTCCGGCAAATGACCACCCTGTCTGCGTGAATGTGCTGACCCAGCATCCATGCAGCTTTACAGTCCTTAAATCTTTTTGAGGCTGTAGGAGAACAGGAAAAGTATCTGCGGGCCTGAGGTACTTTAATGTGAGTCCAAATGAAATCATTGTACCACCGCTGCCTGCAGGCCTCCACTTCATACAAAAGTTCCTTTGGCAAGTACGGGTACTCCCACCCATACTCGCTGGCGACCTTCTGGCCGAAAAGTCTCTGCAGCGGGGACAAAGGTGGCATTGTAGTGCGGTCTCCCTCACCAGGCAGGACAAGAGCATCTGGATGTCGAGGTGCTTTCACCACCTCAAGGCCGGGCATAGGGGCCCGCAGTGGCACTCGCTTTTCCGCAGCAGCAAGCGTAGGCAAATCCGAGGGCAGAAGGCAGGCAGGGGACCGGATCCCTCCTCAGGCACCGAGGCCTCCACCCGGGGTCTACTATCCCCAGTGAACATAGGTGGGTCCCTTCTCACACGGGACGAGGACAGGGGGATCTTGTCCCAGCCCTTCGGTTCAAAAAGCTCATCAATTTCGGCGTCGTCTCTCGCATCGGAGATCGACTCCAGGTCGGAGCTGTCACATTCCTCTGCAGGCCTGTAACTCCGTGTGGATGTGGAGTCACCCCCTCCGATGGGCTCCCCGACACCTCCAACCAAACACCAAGTCCCGCTCCCCGGCTTACCTCGGCCTATACTTGAGCAAGGATGTCCGGGACTTTTCCCTTGGGATCCATCAGGGCTAGGCAAGCGCTGGGGTGTAGCTCCATCACGGCCGCAGGAAGCATTGACAAGACCAAACTTCCTCTTTGGCGGTGGGAGTAGGGACTCCGAGGTGACCGAAGGAGCATCTTCGGATTTTTTCTCTCCAAACTTTTGCTCGCGACTTTCTCCAAAGTCTCTACAGTGCACGTAGGGGTGGCTGTACAAGCTCCGACTTCTGCCTCAAGAGTGGTGGCGCCCGCGATACAGTTGAGGTGGAAGGCCCGAGGCCTTTCTGTGGGTTGCTCCACCTCGAAAATGAACTCTTTACAGGCCTTGCATCGCCCGAATGGCTTCAGATGAATCACCTGTCCCGAACAGCCGGGACAAATCACACCGAGAGCCTTAACGTCCTTACATTCGTACAGGGCGAATCGCCGCTGGGGCTTGAGCCTGACCCCCGTATCCGTCAGCGAAGCAGCAAACGACGTCATCCTCATGGTTGTAGAAGTAGGAACTGGAGCCCATGAGGTATTAGTAGTGAACATACTGACTGTTTGCTGCTCCAACGCGCACTGCACACTTCGCGCCAAAGTCCCCACGTGCAACTCCTCACATGGCCAGACTCCTCCCATCTTCTGCACCGGTTTGTGGGCTTTCTCCTGGTCACGCCCACAAACTGTGCAGTCAGGGTGTGCCTCGTGGAGCAATGGCCAATATGGCCGACCTCCTCGGAACTCCTCTGGGCAGCAAAGTTCAAACTCTGAGGGTTTCGGCTCCATTAATGTAAACACACATCCCGGACTCATGAGCCCCCACGTGTAGCGACCTCACCCTCTACTCCATTTGTAAATTTCAAAAGCAAATATTAAGGAATAGTGGTAAAAAATACAGTTGTGGGTTTAATCAATCATTTTTTGTATTATTCTCCTTTAATGGGGGCATGGAAGGGGGTGTGTCCTATGCCTATGTAGTGACCTCACCCTTTACTCCCTTCTCTCTTCTGGCACTTGGCTCTCGTCTAGGGGGCCCGGGAGGAGAGTGTGGCGCACCACCAGCTGACACCATACTGTATGCAAAGATGGAGCTAATCAAACCATACCTTCGGGTCTGTGTTTCCATCCAGAGCCAAACCCTCTCTTGAGAATGATTACCACCTTCCACGCAGGTGGAGGTAGGACCCTTAGCTCCCAGTAAGTTTCTGTCCACACTGCTGAAAGTCCAACACTTATTTATTCGTAGCAATAAACAGTCTCTTTGAGAGCAGACAGGTTGTAACACATACAGTTCAGACGAGGCGGGGAAGGAAGGTCCAGGCACAAACTTGAACTTGGTTTTCTCCTGTTCTGTATAACACCAACAGGCTTGACGCACAGTCATTGCCACCGACCGTGAGAACTTGAACTACCTTCTAGAAGCAATGGCCCCTGTCAGGGAAAGGACATCCATCCGGACAGTTACCAGAGGCCCCACCATCACCAGCGAATGCTGCACCGGGTCTTCGGAAAGGGTTACCTCCCTGGCCTCCTCGTCCTAGATTCAGGCGTCCACACCGGGGGGACACCCTAGGAGCCCTCGATCGCTTGCGGAACCCAGTCGAAGGAACTGGGCCCCAGGCCTCCAGAAAGTACCTCACCCCAGACCGAAGGTGTCTGGGGCGAGACCGCAGCTCCGTCTCCGGGCCTAGGGCACCCGGAGACCACCATCACTCACCCCCAGGCTGAAGGTGCCTGGGCCCCAAGCGGAAGACGTCTGCCCCCTTTATACTCTCCCACAACAGGCACAGCAGGTTCCCCGCCCCGCTGTACTACTGCCGCGAGAGGACACAAAGGAAGGTAAGCAATACCATAGTTCCAGTGCATCTTATTTTGGATAATCATAGTCCACATGTATGAGCTAGCATAAAAGCAACTTCTGCATACAGCTAATGGTGTAAGAAAAAAAAAAGATTAGACAATGACACATAATCCGAATTGAAATGTCCAAACGAGACTATGAAAATTATAACTAGCAATGCTGCTGTATTTCAAAGGTTTAGAATTTGTTGTCAGATAGGGGTTGATTTACTAAACCTGGAGAGTGCAAAATCTGATGCAGCTGTGCATGGTAGCCAATCAGATTCTAACTTCAGGTTGTTAACCCACTGTACTAGGATAATGCCATCCCCTCTGTTATATAAATCTATGTGCCCCTGTGCTGTATAAAAAAAAAAATGTCCATTATACCGTATATCAGAGCAACTCCCGGCACTCACATAACTCTTCTGCACTCTCCACTCCTGACAGCTATAGTGGGCACTGGGCAGGGTCGAGTGCTGCTGCTGACGTCAGCCGGGGAGGAGAGAGGAGAGATCTGAGGAGTCACATGAGTGCTGGGAGCCACTCTGATATACGGTATAATCTGCATAATTTTTATACAGCACATGGGCACATAGCGTTATATAACCGAGGGGATGACATGATCATAATACAGATATGAGAGCAGAAGGAGGGGAGGATCGTGGAGTGGAGAGAGCTGACAGGCAGGGAGGGGAGGGGGCAGGAGGACACAGGAGACACAGGAGAGGACAGAGCAGGGCTGCGGATGACAGAGACAAATGAACTGACCACGGTGTCAGGGCTCAGCAGCCATGATACACCATGGTCAGTTTACAGGGGGGAGGGTATAGTGAAGCAGAATCAGCCAGGTATTTCAGGTGATGGAAGAGGCAAAATTACCCAGCACAAGCACTGTGCTGTATAACATGCTTTAACCTGCCTAGCGGTATTCCCGAGTCTGGCTTGGGGCGGAATTTCAGTACCATTATCGGTAACCCCGAGCCAGACTCGGGATTGCATCGCAGGATACAGGGAGAGTTACTTACCTTGTCCCCTGGATCCTGCGATGTCTCCCCGCTGTGTGTGCGAGCTGTCTCCTCGCTCGATTCACACAGTGCCGAGTGCCGCCGAGCTCCGTTCCCTACGATGTTGCGACGCACGGGGGCGGAGATCGGCGCCAAATTCAAAAAAGTAAAAACACAAAACACATACAGATTACAGTACTGTATAAAATAATAATTACACATCCCCTTTGTCCCTAGTGGTCTGCCCAGTGCCCTGCATGCACTTTTATATTGAATATAAAAGTGAAAAAACTGCGCAAAACCGACAATGATAAGCTGCTGACACTCAAACAAACAAAGTGATAAGGCAAATGTATATTTTTTCCACATTTATATTATAAATACATTTTTTTCTGCCTGGAAACTGGAGATTTTCTATAGCAACCAAAAAGTGTCCCTTTATGTCAAAAGTGGTTTTAGACCAGCTAGAAAACAGCGATAATAAATTAGAATCACTTGCAGAATTGAGCGATAGCGATTTGTGGGGAAATTCGTCAAACACTAAAACTAAAGACAATTTTGCAACTGAGCAAATTTCAGTGTTTTTGATTTGATTACATTATTGAATAATTTTTATTATTATTACTGTATATACTCGAGTATAAGCCGACCTGAGTATAAGCCGAGGTACCTAATATTACCCCAATACACTGGGAAAACGTATTGACTCGAGTATAAGCCTAGGAGGGGAAATGTGCCCATTGCCACCTCACTGTGCCAATTGCCCAACCTTACTGTGCCCATTGCCACCTCACTGTGCCCATTGCCACCTCACTGTGCCCATTGCCACCTCACTGTGCCACGTTACTGGGCCCATTGCCAGCTTACTGTGCCCAACCTCACTGTGTCCATTGCCACCTCACTGTGCCACCTTACTGTGCCCATTGCCAGCTTACTGTGCCCAACCTCACTATGTCCATTGCAGCCTCCCTGTGCCCGAGTGTACCTGAAAATCTTCTTATACTGCGGCCGGCGTCCATTGTTTAAATATCGCGCCTTTCTCCTGGTCCCCTCCGTGATAGGCGTTTCCAGCAAACACTGTGTTGAGTGTTCCGCCTATCACGGAGATCCTCTCATTCTCGGACTCCGTTTCCCAGCAGGCACTGTGTTCAGTGTTCCGCCAATCACGGACGTCTTTTCATCCTCGGACAAGAGAACTTCCATGATAGGCGGAAGGGACCAGGAGAAAGCGGCGATATTTAAACAATGGACGCCGGACGCATTATAAGAAGATTTTCAGGTAATGACTCGAGTATAAGCTGAGGGGTGTACTTTCAGCCCTAAAAAAAGGGCTGAAAAACTTGGCTTATACTCGAGTATATACGGTATATTATTATTTGTTATAATTATTTATAGTTATTTATTATATTATAATTTATGATTTTGTGTTTCAAACTTTATCATACCTGGGATGTCTACTAGACTCTTGCTTGGACAGATTTAAGTGAGTTATTCCTAAGAATTGCCGGCCTACAATATAAAACGCCAAATTTCCATGCAAAATAATGGTACTGCTTTCAGCACCTGAAATCTGAAATAATCATACCGCCAGGGAGTATAACCACTTAAGGACCGCTGCCTGTACATATACGTCGACAGAGTGGCATGGACAGGCATAACCACGTACCTGTACGTCCCCTTTAAGATGCTGCCGTGTGGTCGCGCGCACGCTGCCGCCGGCGCGCTCGCGACCATGCCGCCTTCTCCGTGAGCCCGACCGTGGGTCCTGCGGACTCGAACACCACGGGGACACCCGCGATCGTCTCACGGAGAGATAGAGCGGGGAGATGCTTATGTAAACAAGCATCTCCCCACTCTGCCTAGTGACAATGACACTGATCTCCGCTCCGTGTAGTCGGATCAGTGTCATGTCACACACAGCCCATCCCCCCTACAGTAAGAAGCACTCGCTAGGAAACACTTAACCCCTACAGCGCTACCTAGTGGTTAACCCCTTCACTGCCAGTGTCATTTTCACAGTAATCAGTGCATTTTTATAGCACTGATCGCTGTAAAAAATTACAATGGTCCCAAAAATGTGTCAAAAGTGTCCGATGTGTCCGCCATAATGTTGCAGTCATGATGAAAATTGTTGATCGCCGCCGTAACTAGTAAAAAAAATAAAAATAATAATAATGCCATAAAACAGTCCCCTATTTTGTAGAAGCTATAACTTTTGCGCAAACCAATCAATAAACGCTTATTGTTATTTTTATTACCAAAAATATGTAGAAGAATACGTATCGGCCTGAACTGTGGAAAAAAAATTTTTTTAGATATTTTTGGGGGATATTTATTATAGCAAAAAGTAAAAAATATTTTTTTTTCAAAATTGTCGCTCTATTTTTGTTTATAGCGCAAAAAATAAAAACCACAGAGTTGATCAAATACCACCAAGAGAAATCTCTATTTGTGAGAAAAAAAGGACGTCAATTTTGTTTGGGAGCCACGTCGCACGACCGCGCAATTGTCAGTTAAAGCGACGCAGTGCCTAATCGCAAAAAGTGGCCTGGTCTTTGACCAGAAAAATGGTCCGGGGCTGGAGTTGTTAAGGCAGTGTTTTTCAACCTTTTTTCAACCAAGGCACCCTTTAAAATCTGTCAGAATCTCGAGGCACACCAATCCAAAAATGTGAAAAAAAAATTATGCCACATGGTATTTGTACAGTGGTTTTGCAAACACATTTATTTTTGTACAAAATTCACTTCAATGAATTAAAACAAAACACAATATATACCACAATTTTTGGGTATAGTGTGAAAGATGATGTTATGGTGGGGAAATAGATACCTAACATGTCATGCTTTAAAATTGCGCACACTCGTGGAATGATGACAAACTTTGGTACTTAAAAAATCTTCATAAGTAACGCTTTAAACACCTTTACAGATTACATGTTTAGAGCTAAAGATGAGGTCTAGCACTAGAATTATTGCACTCGCTCTAGCATGTGCGGTGATACCTCACATGTGTGGTGCGAAAACTGTTTACATATGCGTGTGCGACTTGCGTATCCACTTGCGTAGGGATGGGGGGTGCTTAAAAAAAAAATGTTGTCTTATTTATTAAACTTTTTTTTCTTTTCACTGTCCCTTTTACATTTTTTTATTTGTCTTTATATCACTTTTATTTCTGTTACAATGGATGTAAACATCCCTTGTAGTAGATATAAGGATGACGGGTCCTGTTTATGGAGAGATCTGGGGTCAAAAAGACCTCATATCTCTCTTTTACCTTTAAAGGCAAAAGATTAAAAAAAAATTGATCTTTTGCTTTAAAAAAATTTATAAAAATAGTTTACTTCCAGCCTGGACTGGAAGTCATGGCGTCGCTCCGGTCCTTCAAGGCAATCAAAGGGGATCTACTCTTTCATCGCCTCTGGGACTAGCCGGCCACTCCATCGGATTGTTTCTCAGGCGAGACGGTGGAAGGGGGGGACATCCCCTCCCGCCACTTTTTAAAGCATTCCAGTGGCTCAAGAGCCGCTTGGAACGCTTTCATGAGAAAGCCAGTCACTGGCTCTAAAAAACAATACCAAGGTTATGGCTGATATCTTTAGCCATAACCCCGGCAAACCATTCCAAATCTGTAACTACGAATTGTGGTCTTGTGGGGGAAAAAAAAACAACCTACATAACACTTGTTACAATTAGGGCACTTTCACATTGACTCATTCCATTGCAGGCACGGCGATTTAATTTTTTTTATTTAATATACATGGGCTATGTGGGTTATTATTGATAATGATAACTGTATACTTCAATACTGGTTTGGCCGCAGCGCAGGTGTAGCGCAGTGTAACTGCGGTTTTCGTGTGGTTTCTCATAAACGTCTATTATGTAGTACATTTTTGGCACATTTTCTGAAAGCACACCAAAAATGAGGGACATAATAGAAGTCTATGAGAAACCACATGAAAACCGCAAGTACACTGTGCTGCGGCCAAACTGCAGTATTGAAGTATACAGTTATCATTATCAATAATAACCCACATAGCCCATGTATATGATATTACATTTAAAAAAAAATCACCATGCCTGCAATGAAAAATGAGGCAATGTAAGTGCCAACAAGTGTTATGTAGTTTTTTTTTTTTATATAAACACCATGCCTGCAATAAAACTATCATACATTGAAAATGACAGGTACAAGTACTGTACCTGTGTCTCCTCACTGTTTTGTTTCCTCACGGTTCTTTCAACCTCTACTCGTGTTGTTCTTCTACTCCTCCCCTCAGGGAAACGCGCGCCAGCCAGCATCTACTCTGGCACCCGCGGTTCACACGTCACAGATAGCAGTGCGTGCGCCCGACACTCCCATAGCAACCGATGACGTAATCGGTTGGCAAGACGCGATCGGGAGGCCAGCACAGCTTCCAGAGTGCCTGTGGCAGCGGGAAGTGAGGTTTACACAGCGGACCGACACCGCTGTAATAACAAATATTAACCAAGTGGCCAGCAGTAGTTAAAACATCAGATAGCTGCCTATATTGGGGGTCATTTTGCCGCGGCACACCTGGGGACTCTTCACGGCACACCAGTGTGCCGCGGCACACTGGTTGAGAAACGTTGTGTTAAGGGAACAGGATCCAATTATTTATTTTTTTAGGTTAACAAACACTTTAAGCTTTGACAATAAAACCTGGAAGCTGATTGGTTATTATGCAGAACTGCACCAGATTATGCACTCTCCAGTTTTAGTAAATCAACCCCATAGTGCTTACAGAAAGACCACAGTGCTGCTCTTTTTTTTATCACTGTAAGTATTGTAGTTTGCTTGACAAAGTGATAATACATGAGATGTTGCATGTATTGGCAGCTATTTCAATAAACCTGACTGAGCATTGCAATTAGGAGCGTTCATCATGGAGTTGAATAAATCATTAACTTCTTCAATCAATGCTCATCTGTGCCTATTTTAAAAAATAGCAAGAAATGTGCAAACCATTAAAATCTGACCTTTTTTCTGATTTTCTGTCATTCAAATCAGACAAGTTTGCATAGGAAGTTCATCTGGATAATTTCTCATAAAAAGCAATGTCACCTGCATATTAGAACTCATAGCTGTCCTGAATTCTGTGCAGGAAATCTCAAATTCCCACAGCACTGGAAAAGAGGCAAAGAAGAAAACTCTGAGGCCTCGTACACACGGGCGAGATTCTCGTCGAAAAAAACATGTCGTTTTTTTCGACGAGATTCTTGGACAAGAAAATTGTCCCGGCCGAGTGTACACACGCTCGATTCAAAGAACCCGCGGTTCTTTGAATGGAGCGTACGCGGTGACGTCATAGACTACGACGAGCATGCGCTCGTCACATTCGATGCCGTCGCCGCCATCTTGGTATACCCTATCTATGCCTAGGAAGCTACCGCGCATGCGTCGAAGTCATTTCGAGCATGCGCAGGCTTCCCGGCGAAAAGGTAAGTGTACACACACACAATTTTCTCGTCGAGAAACAGGCTGACGAGAATCTCAACGAGAAAATAGAGAGCAGGATCTCTATTTTCTCGTCGAGATTCTTGTCGCTTTTCTTGACGAGAAACCATACACACGAACGAATTTCTCGGCAAAAAATCTCTGCCAGCAAGTTTCTTGCTGGTTTTTGCCGAGAAACTCGTTCGTGTGTACGAGGCCTGAATGTTATGTGACGTGAAGAAGAAAAAAAAAGTTTCACTGGTGGGTATGCCTAGAATTAGACTTTAGGTTGAATGGATAGAGCTGTGCTACCCATCTATTTGCGTGCTCTTGGTATGTTTGCCTGTTTACCCTCCATGTTTGGTACTATTTGGTACAGTTTCTAGCCACTACCTGCCTCTCTTGCTGTTCAGTTAGTTTTACTTTCCAACAGGGCTTAGTACTGACCATAGGCGTGCGCAGCCTATTTCATTAGGGTGTGCACCCAAAGCTAAACGTTTGTGTGTGTGTGTGTGTATATATATATATATATATATATATATATATATACACACACACACTATATTGTCAAAAGTATTGGGACACCTGCCTTTACACACACATGAACTTTAATGACATCCCAGTCACCGCTGACATCCAACGCTCCATTGAGTTGTATGGAGTGCCCGTTCAGGTCCGCCAAAAAAACTGACAGGCGGACCTGAATGGTCCGCCCTTGTGAAAGGGGCCTTATACAGTATGTCTTATTTTCAGTGTGATGTGTATTATATGTGTTGTTACATATCACAGAGACCGGTATTGTGGTAATATTGAAGTTTATTGAGATTTTCAAACATTAGAGGGTTCCACCATTATTGTTAAGTTATTGTTTAGTAGGTTAGTGATGCACT
Source organism: Rana muscosa (assembly GCA_029206835.1). Classification (NCBI taxonomy): domain Eukaryota; kingdom Metazoa; phylum Chordata; class Amphibia; order Anura; family Ranidae; genus Rana; species Rana muscosa. Next base: position 622,438,500 of record CM055118.1, read on the forward strand.
TTTTTTTTTTGTGGTGTGGGAACACATATCAGTGCTTAGTGGCAGGCCTTTTACTGACACTTTTTTATTTTACCTCCAGTAGATTATTATAAATAGTAGTGTGGTGATTACCTATTATACTAAAGATCAGCATGTGGCATTAATAAACATCAACAGATTTCAGTTGTGCCTCACCAGGCCGGCAACCCATGGACAATGTGCCTGGCTGCTGAGTTCATCTCCCCATCCCTGCACTCTTGCACTGATTAGCAGCAATGATTGGCACTGATAGGCACCACTGATTGACAGCACTGGTGGCCACTGATAGGTGGCGCTAATGGGCACTGATTGGCAGCACTGATAAGGCAGCACTGATGGGCCCTGATTGGCACTGATAGGCTGCACTGATTGGCACTAATAGGCAGCACTGATAGGTAGCACTGATTGGCAGCATTTAGTGGCACTGATGGGCAGCACTGATGGGCACTGAAAGGCAGAACTGATAGTCAACACTGATGAGCACTGATAGGTGGCACTGATGGGCATTGATAGGCAGCACTGATGATCACTGGTTGGCAGCACTGATAGGCGGCACTGAAGGGCACTGACAGGTAGCACTGATTGGAAGCACTGATTGGCAGCACTGATGGGCACTGATAGGCAGCGCTGATGGGCACTGATAGGCAGCACTGATGGGCACTGATAGGCAGCACTAATTGGAACGTATGGGCACTGACTGGTGGCACTGATTGGAGGCACTGATAGGTGGCACTGATTGTCACTGATAGGAGGCACTGTTTGGCACTGACAGATGGCACTGATAGGCGACACTGATTGGAAACACTGATTGGCACTGACTGCCACTGACACGTGGTACTGACAGGTAGCACTGACTGGCACTGACATGTGGCATTGACAGGTGGCAGTGATTGGAAGCACTGACTGGCACTGACAGGTGGCACTGATTGGAAGCACTGACTGGCACTGACAGGTGACACTGATTGGCACTGACAAGCAGCACTGGCACTGATTGGCACTGACAAGCGGCACTGGCACTGATTGGCACTGACAAGCGACACTGGCACTGACTGGTGGCACTAACAAGCGGCACTGACACTGACAGGTGGCACTGATTGTCACTGACTGGTGGCACGGATTGGAAGCACTGACAGAGGAGAGGGGGGGTATCACATTGAGTAGATGTTGGTGCTTGTAAGATCCGCTCAGTGTGTGACAGTCCTCCTGTATTGTAACTGCTTGCAGGGAGACAGAGGATCTGTCAGATTTCAGAGTTGATGTTGAGGTGGGCGGGGCCTAGCAGCTATCGAACCCCAGCCAATAGGAGGAGGAATGGGCGTACCGCTACATATGTGGCCCCGCCCCTTTTATTAAACAGCCCAATAATGGCTTATGTTCGATAGCTGCTCAGACCTGCACACCCCCATATCACCGCAGAATTATGAAGCTCCTTGCAGACTCTCCCTACAAGCAGTTACAATAGATGACACTGTCATCTATTGTAACTGCTTGTTGGGAGAGAGAAGAGCTTCATAATTCTGCGGTGATATTTGGGGGGGGGGCGGGACTGAGCAGCTATCGAACATAAGCCATTATTGGGCTGTTTAAGAAAAGGGGCGGGGCCACATACGTAGCGGTACGCCCATTCCTCCTCCTATTGGCTGGGGTTCGATAGCTGCTAGGCCCCGCCCACCCCGACGTCAACTCTGAAATCTGACAGATCCTCTGTCTCCCTGCAAGCAGTTACAATACAGGAGGACAGTGTCACACACTGAGCGGATCTTACAATCCCCAATATCCGCTCAGTGTGATACTGTCTCAGCACGGCAATTCGAAGCAGCATTTCACAGCAGCCCTGCGGGCAGATCTCGGGAGAGCATGGGGCTACACAAACACTACAGGGGTGATTAGGGTGTGCCCAGGCACATCCGGCACACCCCGTGCGCACGCCAATGGTACTGACATTGTCTTCTTAAACTTTAAAAGACTGGAAAAACATTCTCTCTATTGCACTTATCAGTGTTGGTTTCATCTTCTGTGTTAATCAACCACTTCAGCTCCGGAAGATATACCCCCCTTCATAACCAGGTAATTTTTTGCGATACAGCACTGTGTTACTTTAACTGACAATTGCGCACTCGTGCGACGCTGTAACTTTACAACATTTATGACCTTTTTCCCCACATATAGAGCTTTCTTTTAGTGATATTTGATCACCTCTGTGGTTTTAATTTTTGCGCTATAAACAAAATAAGACCGTCAATTTCGAAAAAAACACAAAACAATATTTTTAACTTTTTGTTATAAAACACATCCAATAAAAAAATGTAAACATTTTTATTTCTTCATCAGCTTAGGCGAATATGTATTTTGCTACATATGTTTGATTAAAAAAATCTCAATAAGCGTTTATTGATTGGTTTGCGCAAAAGTTATAGCGTCTACAAACTTTAGGATATTTTTTTTTTTTTACTAGTAATGGTGGCAATCAGCAACTTATAGCGGGACTGCGATATTGCTGGGGACAGTCGGGACGCTAACTGACACTTTTTGGGGACCAGTGACACTAAAACAATATGCACTGTCACTGTACTAATGACACTGGCAGGGAAGGAGTTAACATCAGGGGTGATCAAAGTGTTAAATGTGTGCCTGACCAGTGCTTTACTACTGTGGGGAAGGTGCTTGTACTAGGTAGGATAAGTCATGGATCAGTGCCCCTGCTTAGCAGAGACACAGGATCCATGTCTTCTGTAGCGACAAAATGGCGATCTGCCTTGTTTACATAGGCAGACCACCATTCTGCCTGTGTACTGAAGCATCGGTTGGTGCCGGTGGACATCGAGTCTGCCGTACACGCCAATCAGCTCCTGTTGTGTCTAATCACAGTGGGAGCGGGCAGCTGGCAGCGTGTGCGTGCATCCCAGACCCGGAAGTGCAGACTCAAGCACTAGTTACGTAATCCTTGCTGCCGTATATATTCAGTAAATGGTTGGCAAGCGGTTAAGCTGCCTGTGGATTCTGCCAAGTCATAATGTCTACACAAACTGGGTCTCAGGAAAAAAATGTCATGCGTATATTGGCATTTAAAACAAGAACCAAAGTTGTTTCTTCATTGTTGTTCCTCATTGCCCTGAATACAATTCAGCTTCCATACTGAAATCTGAAGCTAATTTTGACAGAAATGATTTTAATGAAAACACGTAATATGTTTATATTCATTAAATGAACAATTATTTCCTTTTTTTCATTCTCATTTTCCAGCTAACGCTCAGATAATCTGCCTTTTCTGCACATCACTTCTAATGATTTGCTAATGCACTGCAGAGAGAGCACATCTCCCATGATGCCATAGAAGGTCACGTCTTGTGCTGATTCACTGAGATAACAGCTCTGCAAGGGGACCTTTCCCAATTCTGTTCTGTCTTCCAAAACACTGACCAGCAGGCTCAAATGAACAAACTGCTTGTCAATTAGTCTTATGTGGATACACTATTTACTGTCTAATAGCAGGAGCATGTGCTGGTGAAACACAGAGGCATCTATTTGCATATTAGCTACTCCCTTGTTGGAAACAAATCTATTCAAGCGAGATGCTCTCTTGTTAAAGAGGTTTGACCTCAGAATGGAGTTCCTCCTTAAACTAAGCTTCCAGTGCAGAATTTTCTCAGAGCCAGATGTCAGTGCCTTTACCCATAGCTGCATGCATTTCTGCTGAGGTGGAAGATTGTTCTTCAATATAAGCTTCACACGGCTTCTTGGAAGTGATGGCAGTGTTATCACCGGCTTTAGCAGATTTAATCTTCTTTCTCTTGCTGTGCTTTGACTTTCTGGAGGGCAAAATAAAGCAGACATATAAAAAAACGCTAAAATATATATTGAATATGGCTGTCCTAAAGTCATCACCACACTATGTTCTACTTGGGATTGGGGGGGGGGGGGGTACTGGGGAGTTGGAAAAAAAAAGACCAAAAAGCTGTTTTGATTGCAAAAGATGATTGTTTTGTAGCCCTACCCCCGAAGGAGCAGCTGGTTAAGACAGGTCCTCTGCTCTTTGCTTCGACCTCCTTAAGGGCTTCAGCCAGGGGAGGGCTGGGCCAGGGGGCAGGGTGGCAATTTCCTCCCAGGCCCCCCTAACTTATGTTCAAAATGGCCGGCAGCCTCTGCCCGCTACCGTTTTCTTTTTTATTCTGGTCTAGGAAGTCAGGCCGGGGGCATGGCCATGGCGGCCGACCACTAGCTGTTGCATTCCGGGAGTTGTAGTCCGCACTCAAGCTTCTGGTGGGTGGAAAACACAGCAGCGCAGAGGAAACTGCAACTCTCTGGGACCGGATTCTTGGAAGCAGCCAGAGGCAGGGCGTGCCAGGGAGTCGGGATGCAGAGCTGCAGGGCTGGGCGCTGGCTGCAACTTGGCCCCAGGATCAGGAGCGTTACCCCCCCAGGAAACCGTGGCGTGCAAAGACCTGCTGAGCTAAGATCGCTGAGGTGAGAGACCCTGACACCCCTAGCTGACCCCCCATCTCCCCCCATACACCCCATGTAACCTGCCCCAGTGATCAGGCTGCATTGATGGGCACTGGAGTTGGCTGCACTGATGGGCACTGGTGAGGCTGCATTGAAAAACCAGGTGGGCCATGGATGGTGAGCTGATTCGGCGGTTCAATGGGCCACTTGACTGGACTTGCCCCCCAGGCCTAAGGCCGCCAGCCCTCCCCTGGCTTCAGCCCCTTTGGCACTCCAGGTTGAGCAAAAGAGACAAGCAAAAACAGTGAAACAGGGCAAATACTTCTTATCACCCAATAACAGTGTCACAGTGTCATACTGAAACAAGTACAAGCAGTTGGCAAGTATAAACTCTGTGGGGTTTATTTACTAAAGGCAAATATACTGTGCAAGTGCACATGCTCCAGAACCAGGGTTGCCAACTTTCAGTAAATTTACAAACAGTTTGTAAAATCCATAATTGTTGCATCTGTCCATGAATGTCAGTTACGGACATGCAGCCTACATGTCCGCAATGGACATTCAAGGACAGATGCAAAAAGTACAGATTTTACAAACTGTTTGTATATTTACTGAAAGTTGGCAACCCTGTCCAGAACTTAGTAAATGAGGTAAAACTTCACTTTGCAAAGAATACTGCTTACACATGATTGGATGATAGAAATCTCTCATATCAGAGCTTCCTCTCAGATCAAGAGCAACTGCACTTGCAGTGCACAGTATATTTGCTTTAGTAAATTAACCTTAGTGTATTATGACCAAGCAAAGTTGGCAACTTGTCAGGAACCATAATTTAGACAGAGACAGAAAATGCAGTAAAAATCACACCTTTTAATAAAATGGTACAAATAGTAAACTTTGTCAAAACATAGGGTATGGTAGCCAAAGCGGGTAGTCAGAACAAGCCAGTAAAGAAGCAAGCCAGAGATTAGCATAGTCGGAGGCAGCAGACAGGATCAGGAACAAGAAGGGACGTCAGCCAGGCAAGTCTTTAACAGGAGCCCAGCCCTGACAGTACCCCCTCCTCAACGACCCCTCCCCCTCGGAGGACCACCAGGTTTGAGGGGAAAACGTCTATGGAAAGCATGGAGGAGGACAGGAGCGTGTATGTCTGAGGATAAGACCCAAGAGCGTTCCTACGGACCGTACCCTTTCCAACTAACCAGGTAATGTATGCGCCCATGGAACCCATGGGAGTCAATGATCGATTGTATCTCATACTCCTCATGGTTCTCAACCTGCCCCGGGTGAGGATGTGGTACCGAGGTGGTGAAGCGGTTGCACACCAAAGGTTTTAGTAAGGAGACATGAAAAACATTCGAAATACGCATTTTAAAAGGAAGGTCTAATGCGTAAGCCACTGGGTTGATCCTATGGAGAATACGGAAAGGCCCAATAAACTGTGGTCAGTTTCAGTGAGGAAACACGGAGTGGGAGGTTATGAGATGACCGCCAAACCCTCTCCCCAACCTGGTAGGAAGGCGCAGGTAGGTGTCTGCGGTCAGCATGTTGTCTGTACCTATCACTGGCATGTCGCAAGGACTCTTGGACCTGCACCCAAGTGGAACGAAGATCACGGAGATGCTCCTCTAATACAGGAATTCTTTGAGGAACAAATCAGTAAGGCAACATGGATGGTTGGAAACCATAATTCGCCATAAATATAGCAACGCAGAAACTGCTCCAGGGCTTGGTTGGCTCTTTCTTCGGCCCCATTGGACTGTGTGTGATATGCAGAGGAGAAGGAAAGCAGAATTCCTAACTGTGCACAAAAAGGCTTGACAAAACCTGGAGACAAATTGGCTACCCCTGTCAGAGATGATAACCTTGGGTAGCCCATGTAAGAGAAAGATCTTCCGAGCAAAAATGGATGCCAGTTCTTTGACTGTGGGCAACTTCTTTAGTGGAATACAATGTGACATTTTTGAGAACCGGTCAACCACCATAAGAATAACTGTGTTGCCCTGGGAGTTCGGTATCGCCACAATAAAATCTATAGACAGGTAGGTCCAAGGCCTCTCTCCATTGGGTATGGGTTGTAGGAGGTTCACTGGAAGTTGTTGTGGTGTCTTACTCTTAGCACACACGGAACAAGCGTCTATGAAGTCGGTTACATCAGTGCGGAAACTAGGCCACCAAAATTGTTAAAAAATAGCCCAAATGAGTTGATTCTTCCCTGGGTGGCCAACTGCCTTAGGAGAATGGTAAGTCCAGGGCCGGACTGGCCTACCGGGATAACGGGAGATTTCCCGGTAGGCTGCCTGTCCTGGGGCCGGTTTCATTTGCGGCTGCAGCAGTGCTCCCTGTCCCTGGCTGGATCTGTGTTCGGCGGTGACGCTGTAACACGGTCCCGCCCCCCAAGACCGGCTCGTGTGATAGTAAATAGAGTCAGCGTTCAGCCTATCAAAGGAGCCCGTCTAGGGGGGGGCGGGACCGTGTTACAGCGTCAGCGCCGAACACAGATCCAGCCAGGCAGCTCCGTGATAAACAGGAGCAGGAGAGAGGAGAGGGGAGCACTGCAGGAGATGCCCGCCGTACAGCCCGCAGTGTGCCTGGATAGGAGGATCGGCAGGGGGGCAGCATATAGAGGAAATTAGCTTTCTATATTCCTCCATACAGCCGCTGAATGCTTGCAGGACAGGGGGGGGGGGGAGGAGGAGGAGAATCAAGCATTCCGCGGCTGTATGGAGGAATATAGAAAGCTAATTTCCTCTATATGCGGTTCCCCTGCTTCTCTTCCTATCCAACTTCTTTTGCTGGCCCCTCCCAGTTCTCCTTTTGGCTCCACCCCCCAGTGCTCTCCTCCCCCAACACACTCTCCAGCCCCCCCACAGTTCTCTCCACCTCTGTTCTTTCTGCCCCCCCCTGCTCTCCAGCCACCATTCCAGTGCTCTCCACCCCTGTTCTCCCCCCCAGTACTCTCCACTCCCCCCAGTGCTCTCCACCCCTGTTCTTTCTCCCCCAGTGCTCTCCCCATCACTCCCCAGCCCCCACCCCAGTGCTCTCCGCCCCCCACAGTGCTCCCCAGCCCCCCACCCCTGTTCTTTCTGGCCCCCCCAGTGCTCTCAAGCTCCACCCATCGCTCTCCAGCCCCCTTTGCTCTCTGCCCCTGTTCTTTTTGGCTCCCCCTCCAGTGCTTTCAAGCTCCCCCCCAAGTACTCTCTGCTCCCCCTGCATTTTGCCCCCACCCATGTGCTCTCCGACCCCGCCAGTGCTCTCCGCTCCCCCTTCTCTCCAGCTCCCACCCAGTGCTCTCACTTCCCCAGGACCAGAGGACAGGCTGACTGTGGCCGGACAATGAGGACGGCTGAAGGTGCAGGTGGCCAGGGACCACTCCATCTCACAGCAAACAGATACTTTGGAAGGAGCACTGTCCCCATCCAAAACGAGAACAGACCCTGCCTGCTGATGGCGATCATGGATATCCTGCTGGCATGGAAGGTACCGTACGGAGCATCAACAACACACCTTCCCACAGACAGGGACTGCAGACTGGGACATGTGGCATAGGAGAGACTGTATTCACGGGCACAGTAAAGCTGCATTTGATGAGCATAGTGAGGCTGCAATGACGGGCACAGTGAGGCTGCAATGATGGGCACAGTAAAGCTGCATTTGATGGGCACAGTAAAGCTGCATTTGATGGGCACAGTAAAGCTGCATTTGATGAGCACAGTAAAGCTGCATTGATGGGCACAGTGAGGCTGCATTGATGGGCACAGTGAGGCTGCAATGGTGGGCACAGTGAGGCTGCAATGGTGGGCACAGTGAGGCTGCAATGGTGGGCACAGTGTGGCTGCATTTGATGGGCACAGTGAGGCTGCATTTGATGGGCACAGTGAGGCTGCATTTGATGGGCACTGATGAGGATGCATTTGATGGGTACTGGTGGGGCTGCATTGAGCTCTTGTATCATGTCTGCAGCCTCTGACCATCTCCTGTATCATGTCTGCAGTCTCTGAGGGAGTCTGGAGAGGAGTCAAGAGTGTGAGCACTGCCGGGATGGGGGTCATGGGAGAAGTCAGATGTGTGGGGACTGTGGAGAGGAGACTATTGGATAAAACCAGAGCCACCGAGCTGGAGCCGACTGACTGAGCCCTGCACAGTGTACCTGAGAGGAGGTCAGTGACAGCACCGCTAGGCCAGTCTGAGGGGGAGTCACTGATGTAAGGGGGGAGTGAATACGATAATTTAAGGGGGCATTGATATAAAGGTTTCCCCCCTATATCAGTAACCCACCCCCCCTTACCTTAGTGTATTCTTTCTGCGGAAGGTGGTCCCCCCCCCACGTTCTGAGTTCCTGGGGTCCCCTTTGATGATTGACCTCTTTTACCAGTTTTATATATATAAAGCCCTATGTGCTTTCATATCTGTCTTATCTATATATAATACACTCTTCAAATGTGCTTTAAAATGTATGGTTTTCCCTTTCATGAACAAGAAAATAATGACGTTATGCTGGTATAATAATGCTGTGGGGCTGGTATGAAATTTTTTCCAGGGCTGGATTTTATTCCCAGTCCGGCCCTGGGTAAGTCTGGAGCAAAGCAGTGCAGAGATTCTCAGGGACAAAGTAGCAGTCACCAGGTTTCTCGGGAGGAGAATGGATCTGAGTGGCAAGAATTCTGCCACCCAAAGGTGAAGTGAGACTAGTACGTACAGTAGCCAGAATACGGTCGGGAGTTATCACAGGAGCAGGAACCAACTCCATCTTGGAAGTGGAGGAAAACTGTCACAACAATGCGACAGCTCTTATATTCTTCGTACCAGGTAAAAACGAGACTATGTAATTGAAGCTTGACAGAAAAAGAGCCCATCGCTGCCTTCTGGGAGATAAGCATTTTGCATGGGATTAGAAAGAAATCCTGGACTGCGGCACTCTGTTAAACAACGTCTTTATTGGATAAAATCAAATCAAAACATGATCTAAAAACAGTGCAGTCAAAAATAGATAATGAACACTAGGACAAAAAAATGGCTAACATGTTTCATATCGTAAGATGCTTACTCATAGCTGGGTGAACAATGACAAAAGTTGTGTTTAAAAAGGAGGTGGATGTGATCTTCCACCAATCACACCAAAGGTGAGCACAGTTCAATTGCACACATATAATTAAACCTTGATGTTTCACACATGGAGTGGACCTGTATGTGGAACACATAGAGACACAGGGGTAAAAAATCTCTAGAGACCTGCAACAAATAAAAAAAGAAAAAATAAAAAAAAGAAGAAAAAACGAGTGTAGCGGGGTGCCACTGTAGGAACTCTGAAAGACTACCTTACCCAGTGTGCATTGGGGCACCCAGGGGACATTGCCCGGCGCAAAGTCTGCTGGGGCAGGCTATTTAAGGAAGGGCAGAACAACACGCAGGTCTTTTTGGATGTCGTCCACCTAGCAAGTGGAACCTGCGCTGGGTCTGCCGCTGGACTGGGCCTAAGAGTCGGGCCCGGAGATCCAAAGAGCCCTCCGACCTCCCACCAGAAGAATCCAGGAGTCATCTTGTTCATCACCCCTCCAAGGACTGCTGGGAGACTGTGAGCTGAAGTCCCAGCTGTGGAAATTGGTTGTACGGACTGGTCCGGTCGGGTGTGAGAGCACTTGCTCAGAGATTGTTGACTAGTCTTAGGCCCAGAGTTCTTGTTCAGGAACAACAACTACCAGAGAGCGTCACCTTGCACGCCGGAGGGACAGTGCGCTGTGCAGCATTAGTTAGACTTTGTCATTTGCTAAGCAGACAACTGCTGTGTTACCCTGTGGATTACAAATAACCTACAAAGTGCACCACCATTGCTAGCGAAGATCCTTCCCAACGGAAGCACCGTATCTGCAATAGTCAGGCCTGACTGTAGACTGTTAGATATTGTCTGGGCGCCATCTTGCCCACGAGGGGGAAGCCCGTGAGCATAGCTAATAGACACTTAGCGTGTGTTGTATCAGTTAACTTAGCACTTGTTATATGCTGTGTGTGTTTAATATTGCAGGGCCCTGCATGTATTGCTGCACTACTGTTTAAACTGCATTCTTCTTACTCAGTAAAACAATTTATGGTTAAGCCTATTGCTGTGTGGATATATATTTGTTGCAGTATTGTGATCCTCTCACCTAACGGGTTTCACAATCCCATTGTACCACTATCTGTGTCAAGGGAGGTTAGAGCCAGTTACTGGGGGTTGACAGCAGCGTGTTACAGGCCCAAAAATCTATATCAGCAGCCCTCTTAGCTGGGGGTATTGCTACACGTGGGGGCTCAGAGTCTGGGATCCTGTACGCTGCAACCAAGCCTGCCAGAAGTATCGGCATGGATCTGTTGGTAGTGACACAGTGGTGCGCAACAACCGACGCTTGTCCAGACATGGCGGTAGTCATTGAACTCCCCAGGGAAGATTGGCCAGAGGGCAATGTGGAGCGGCTCATGGTAATTCTGTCCCTGAGTCAGAAGGCATGGGTTATGGATTTAAAGTCAGACCCAGAGGCCTCCTTTACCAACACATTGGTAGAATGGTGTGGAGGGATACCAGAGAGCATTAGAGGTCAGAGTGTACAGGTCATAGACCAGAAGATATACGGTCTAGCGCATGCAAAGCCCATGAAAAAAGAGCCACCTGAACTAACAGTAAAAGAGGAACAGCAGAAAGAGGCAGCAACCTCTGCGGCGCCCCTGACTGTTATAGGCCCCGAACTCCTTAATGCTTTAGGGGACCCTGTTGCCAAATGTCAGAAGAGAAACACGGTATGTGTGGAGACTTGGTACCGGAAGCTCAGGATATTTTCAGGCAAACAGCCTGTGCCACTCGGGGAGGAGGACTTTGACACATGGATAGAGCAAGCAATGCAGGCTGTAGAAGGCTGGGAAGTGACAGAGACTCAGAAGAAACAGCGCATTAATGAAAGTTTAATGGGGGCCGCTGCAGAAGCAGTGAAGAACCTCAGATTCAGCAACACTTCTTGCACTGCTTATGATTACTTAATCATGTTGCAGGAAGAGTTTGGCCAGCTGGAGAAAGTTACCGACTTGATGTACAAGTTTGAACATACCCTTCAACAGCCAGGGGAGCAGTTTTCAGAGTATGTTAGAAGGTTGAACAAAATGCTTTGCCAGATAGTCCTGAAGAAAGGGATGGTACCACAGGCTATAGACGCAGCCAGGATGCGTCAAGTCATGAAGGGAGCGCTACGCTCTGATCCAGTCTGGCTCCACCTGAAGACAACTGGAGGAGTCATGTCTTTGAATTATCCAGATCTTGTGCGCATAGTAAGAGATGAAGAGGCATTGCTCAAAGACCAGCAGACATTGGAGAAACCCATTTTTCCTCCCACAGCTGAGGTTAGATCTGTCATGGCCACGGAACGGGACTCTGAGGTGGCTGTCTTAAAGTCACAAATGACCCAAGTTCTAGAAATGTTGACCTCCTTAATGGCTAAAAATCAAGGAGCCATACAGAAAGAGGAGGTGAAGAAGGAGATGTACCAGAGTGCCTCCACACCAGTTTCTCCACAAGCCAGAAGAGATGAAGTTTGCTACAACTGTGGAGGGGTTGGACATTATGGCAGAGAGTGTCCCAGCCCGAGAAAGAAGCAATGTCATACCGCAAGCCGGCGGAAAACTTCAGAGGGCCCCGGTGAAGGAGTCAACCAGGTGCCCGCCAGTTCCAGTAAACTCCAACAGATTCAGAGAACCAGAGAAGCCAAGAAGAGAGGGGAACAACTCCCCAGCCCACAAACTTAGTGATCCTTACTCTAAAGCCTCGTACACACGGCCGAGATTCTTGTCGAAAAAAACATGTCGTTTTTTTCGACGAGATTCTTGGACAAGAAACTTGTCCCGGCCGAGTGTACACACGCTCGATTCAAAGAACCCGCGGTTCTTTGAATGGAGCAAATGCGGTGACGTCATCGAATACGACGAGCATGCGCTCGTCACATTCGATGCCGTCGCCGCCATCTTGGTTCACCCTACCTATGCCTAGGAAGCTACCGCGCATGCGTCGAAGTCATTTCGAGCATGCGCGGGCTTCCCGGCGAAAAGGTAAGTGTACACACACACAATTTTCTCGTCGAGAAACAGGCTGACGAGAATCTCGACAAGAAAATAGAGAGCAGGTTCTCTATTTTCTCGTCGAAATTCTTGTCGCTTTTCTTGACGAGAAACCATACACACGAACGAATTTCTCGGCAAAAAATCTCTGCCAGCAAGTTTCTTGCTGGTTTTTGCAGAGAAACTCGTTCGTGTGTACGAGGCTAAAGTCTAAGCCTAAAACTTGGCAAGAGATCAATGCATACCAGGCCCAACAAGGACTTAGATCCAGGAAAAGAGTGAAAAGGAAGAATCACAGAAGGTCAAACCAGTGGAATCTAGGAAGGCAACTTCCCCGAAGAAATTCCCAGTCAAACTAGTGGGACCCTCCCCAGTGGAAGGGATCTATACAAAGGCCATTCTCGACACAGAAGCTCAAGTGACCCTTCTGTACCGGGACTTCTATCAGAAACATTTGAAGCATTTGCCCTTGCAGAAACTGGAAGACTTGCAAATATGGGGAATTGGAACCCAAAGCTTCCCATATGATGGATACCTCCCGATTAGGTCGGCCTTCGATCCTTCGGTAGCTGGAGACACAGAAGTTTTCGACACATTGGCGGTGGTCTGCCCCCGCCCTCCAGGAGCCAACAAGAGTTCCCTCATAATAGGGACAAACACTGACCTGGTCAGGAGATTGCTGGCCCCTATAGCCCAGGGACAGGACGTCCCAACGACCCGGATCCATCCTATGTTGCGACAGGCCTACCAGAATCTGGTGTTAGAGCAGAGAGCTCCAAAGGAAGGGGTGGGGAAGGTTTGGAAGTTGGACAAGAAGGAGAAGATATTACAGCCCAGTGAGGTTACCAGTCTGAAGGCTACTGTAAAGCTTACTTGGGAACAACTTGGTCCCTTCATAGTCCTAGAGCCAGATCCCTTGGACACCCACCCAGGGCTGGAAGTCATCCCTGAAGTGGTCCCACTAAGAGCTCTGAAGAAAGCCAATGGCAGGGTGTCTGTGAGCCTCAGAAACACTACTGACACCCCTGTGAAGATCCCAGCCCGAATGTTGTTAGGCCAAGTGAATCCTGCCACCCCCATTGCCTTATCTGACTTGGAGGATGCAGAAGAAGGGGGAGCTACTGTGGAAAAACTCTGCTTGAAGGAGACAGCCTTGCCACTGGCATGGGGGAAGAGAGCCAGAGCCCAGCTGACTAGATGGCAGAAGATCTTTTTCAAAGATGAATTATTCGATGTGGGGTGTGCAAAGAGTGCCACCCACCGGATCCGCCTGCAGGAGGACAAGCCATTCAGAGAGAGAGTCCGGCGGGTCCCCTTGGCAGATCTGGAGGATCTGTGAGAGCAACTGACAGAGCTCAAGAAAACAGGTGTCATCCGGAAGTCCAGAAGCCCCTATGCATTCCCCATAGTGGTGGTGAGAAAGAAAAATGGGTCGCTGAGGTTGTACATTGATTATAGGACCCTCAACAGAAGAACGATACCCGACCAATACACCACCCCCCGAATAGAGGATGCCCTACAGAGTCTGTCTGGAGCCAAATGGTTCAGTGTTATGGACCTGTTATGGACCTGAAGAGCGGGTATTACCAGATTCCCATGCAACTGGAAGACCGGGAGAGGACAGCCTTCATCACCCTGGTGGGGTTCTATAAGTTCAATCGCATGCCCCAAGGTTTGTCGGGAGCCCCAGCCACCTTCCAGCGACTCATGGAAAAGACAGTAGGAGACATGAATCTCATAGAAATACTGGTGTACCTGGATGATATTATTGTCTTTGGGAAGACTCTAGAGGAGCATGAGGAGAGACTAGAGAAGGTTTTGAAGAGGCTCAGAGATGAAGGACTTAAACTCTCGCTGGAAAAGTGCCAGTTCTACCAATCTTCAGTCCATTATCTGGGGCACATTGTGTCTGAAGAGGGGGTGTCCACTGACCCAGAAAAATTAGAAGACTGTCACCTCCTGGCCCCGGCCCACTACAGTGACTGAGCTCCGATCGTTCCTAGGTTTGTGGAGGGGTTTGCCAAGATTTCCAAGCCCTTAAATGAACTCTTGAAGACAGAAGGAGAGGAGGATGACTCAGGCCCTAGGAAGCCAGGGGAGTCTGTGGAAGATCAATGGACTGTGAGATGTGAAGAAGCATTCACCAGACTAAAGGAGAGTTTGACCACTGCCCCCGTCTTGGCCTATGCAGACACTAAGAAGCCATATGAGTTACATGTGGATGCCAGTCATGATGGTCTGGGAGTAGGGATGAGCTTCGAGTTCGAGTCGAACTCATGTTCGAGTCGAACATTGCCTGTTCGCCCGTTCGCCGAACAGCGAACAAATTGGGGTGTTCGCGGCAAATTCGAAAAGTTTATGGGAGAAATCTAAAGTGCTAATTATAAAGGCTTATATGCAAGTTATTGTCCTAAAAAGTGTTTGGGGACCCGGGTCCTGCCCCAGGGGACATGTATCAATGCAATTTTTTTTTTTTAAAACGGCCGTTTTTTCGGGAGCAGTGATTTTAATAATGCTTAAAGTGAAACAATAAAAGTGAAATATTCCTTTAAATTTCGTACCTGGGGGGTGTGTATGATATGCGTGGCGCATCTTTCCCGTGTTTAGAACTGTCCCTGCAAAAAATGGCATTTTTGGGATGAGCCGAACACCCCCCTGTTCGGTTCGCACCAGAACCTGCGAACAGACAAAATGTTCGTGTGAACTTTAGAACCCTATTAAATACAATGGACTCGAACGTTCGAAATCTAAAGTGCTAATTATAAAGGCTTATATGCAAGTTATTGTCCTAAAAAGTGTTTGGGGACCCGGGTCCTGCCCCAGGGGACATGTATCAATGCAAAAAGAAGTTTTAAAAACGGCCGTTTTTTCGGGAGCATTGATTTTAATAATGCTTAAAATTAAAAAATAAAAGTGAAATATTCCTTTAAATTTCGTACCTGGGGGGTGTGTATGATATGCATGTAAAGTGGCGCATGTTTCCCGTGCTTAGAACTGTCCCTGCATAAAATGTCATTTTTGAAGGAAAAAAAGTCATTTAAAACTCACTCGCGGCCAATAATGAATTGTCGGCTTTTATCAATACATACAAAAGTCATTGATAAAAAAAAAAAAAAAGCGTGGGGGTCCCCCAGAATTCAATTACCAGGCCCTTTAGGTCTGGAATGGATATTAAGGGGAACCCCACCCCAAATAAAAAAAAAATATGGCGTGGAGTCCCCCCAAAAATCCATACCAGACCCTTATCCGAGCACACAACCTGGCCGGCCGCAGGGGAAGAGGGGGGGACGAGAGAGCGGCCTCCCCTCCCTCCTGAACCGTACCAGGCCACATGCCCTCAACATAGGCAGGATGTCCCCATGTTGATGGGGACAAGGGCCTCATCCCCACAACCCTTGCCCGGTGGTTGTGGGGGTCTGCGGGCGGGGGGCTTATCGGAATCTGGAAGACCCCTTTAACAGATCCCAGCCCCTCCCCCCTATGTGAATTGGTAAGGGGTACATTGTACCCCTACCATTTCACAAAGAAAGATTTAAAAAATGTAAAAAAAAAACACACAAACACCTTGAAAAAGTCCTTTATTACCACAGTGAAAGAAGTTCCCCATCGGGTCCGCCCCCTCGGTATGTCGGACCCGCCTACGTCATTGGCCTGAGCGGGAAACTTCCTTCACTGTGTAAATTTAAATTACACAGTGAAGGAATTTCCCCGCTCAGGCCAATGACGTAGACGGGTCTGACATACCGAGGGGGCGGACGTGATGGGGAACTTCTCTCACTGTGGTAATTCATGTATAGACCCGCCCCTTGTCATGTTCCGCATCTGGTCCGCTGGGGAACTTTAGAAGGGGCGGGTCTATACATTTAAAACACTGAGGAGGAAGTTCCCCATCAGGTCCGCTCAGGCAAAACCAGTGACGGACAGCGCTAGACATCGGATCGCCGCGGGACACTGGATTTCACCGCTGGAATGTTTTTTTTTTTTTTTTAATAAAGGACTTTTTCAAGGTGTTTGTGTGGTTTTTTTTACATTTTTTTACGCTTTCTTCGTGAAATGGTAGGGGTACAATGTACCCCTTACCAATTCACATAGGGGGGGGGGGCGGGATCTGGGGGTCCCCTTTGTTAAAGGGGTCTTCCAGATTCCGATAAGCCCCCCGCCCGCAGACCCCCACAACCACCGGGCAAGGGTTGTGGGGATGAGGCCCTTGTCCCCATCAACATGGGGACATTCTCCCCATGTTGAGGGCATGTGGCCTGGTACGGTTCAGGAGGGAGGGGGGGCAGCTCTCGTCCCCCCCTTTTCCCCTGCGGCCGGCCAGGTTTCGTGCTCGGATAAGGGTCTGGTATGGATTTTTGGGGGGACTCCACGCCATTTTTTTTTAAATTTGGGGTGGAGTTCCCCTTAAAATCCATGCCAGATCTGAAGGGCCTGGTATGGATATTTAGGGGGAACCCCACGCCATTTTTTTATTTTATTTGCGGCAGGGGTTCCCCTTAATATCCATTCCAGACCTGAAGGGCCTGGTAATTGAATTCAGGGGGACCCCCACGCTTTTTTTATTTTTTTTTATCAATGACTTTTGTATGTATTGATAAAAGCCGACAATTCATTATTAGCCGCGAGTGAGTTTTAAATGACTTTTTTTCCTTCAAAAATGACATTTTATGCAGGGACAGTTCTAAGCACGGGAAACATGCGCCACTTTACATGCATATCATACACACCCCCCAGGTACGAAATTTAAAGGAATATTTCACTTTTATTTTTTAATTTTAAGCATTATTAAAATCAATGCTCCCGAAAAAACGGCCGTTTTTAAAACTTCTTTTTGCATTGATACATGTCCCCTGGGGCAGGACCCGGGTCCCCAAACACTTTTTAGGACAATAACTTGCATATAAGCCTTTATAATTAGCACTTTAGATTTCGAACGTTCGAGTCCATTGTATTTAATAGGGTTCTAAAGTTCACACAAACATTTTGTCTGTTCGCAGGTTCTGGTGCGAACCGAACAGGGGGGTGTTCGGCTCATCCCTGTCTGGGAGGAGTGTTGTACCAGGAGCATGATGGCCAGCTGAGACCCGTTGCTTATGTGAGCAGAAGTTTGACCCCAGCAGAAAGGAACTACTCCACCCACAAGTTGGAATTCCTGGCCTTAAAATGGGCTGTGGTGGACAAGCTGAAGGACTACCTGTATGGAGCCGAATTTGTGGTTAAAACCCGCTCACTTACCTTCTGACCACTGCCAAGCTGGATGCCACCAGTCACCGTTGGCTAGCCGCTCTCTCTGGATTCACCTTCAGTTTGAAGTACAGACCTGGGGCTGGAAACAGAGATGCAGACACCTTATCAAGCAGGACCCATTCTCCCACTAACCAGACCGAAGACTGGACCAAATTGACCCCAGAGGGAGTGCGAGCTCTGTGTCAAGGAGCAGAACTCCAAGCTTGTGGAGGGTCAAGGGCTGAAGAGATCGGAGTCTCAGTAGTTGGAGTACCCAAGTGTTATTGTGATGTAACACAGATTGGAGAAGAGAACCTGCCCAGACTCTCGAAGAGAGATCTGCGGAGAGACCAACTGGAAGACTCATTGGGAGGGCTGGCCCTGGAAGCCTTGGAGAACCAAACCCCAGACTTACTTCTGAAGGACCCCTCCAAAGAGGCTCGCCTGCTAAGGAAGGAATGGGATCGGCTCCAGATACATCAAGGGGTGGTCTACCGAAGGGGTCCCTCTGATGATCTGGAGGATAAGTGTCAGCTGTTTCTGCCTGAGAAATACCACAAGACTGTCCTGGCTGCCCTACATGATGATCATGGTCACTTAGGATCAGAAAGAACTTTTCAGCTAGTAAGGAACCGGTTTTACTGGCCCTCCATGCGGGCTGAAGTGGAGGAATATTGCCATTCTTGCGCAAGTTGCATACAAAGAAAGACTCTGCCTCATCAAGCTGCCCCAATGGGCCACCTACAAAGCCAAGGGCCCTTGGATCTGGTATGCATTGATTTTCTTTGTATAGAACCTGATTTGAATGGAAATGGGAATGTTCTGGTGATAACCGATCATTTCACAAGTTACGCCCAGGCGTTCCCCACCAAAGACCAGAAGGCCTCCACAGTGGCCAAGGTACTTGTTGAGAAGTTCTTTGTACATTATGGCCTGCCTCAACGCCTTCACTCGGATCAGGGAAGGGACTTCGAAAGTAGGCTGATCCAGAAACTGTTGGATTCCTTGGGTATAAAGAAGACCCGAACCACCCCCTACTACCCCCAAGGGGATGCCCAACCAGAGCGATTCAATAGAACATTGTTAAACATGCTGGGGACTTTGAGTAGTGAGAAAAAGCAACATTGGGGCAAGCATGTGGCCGCCATTGTGCATGCATATAACAGTACCACCAGTGATGCCACCGGGTACTCCCCATACAGACTGATGTTTGGCAGGGAAGCAAGACTACCAGTAGATCTGGCCTTTGGTACTTCAATAGACCATACTTCAGCTGCTTCCCACAAGGGATATGTGGATCGGTTGAGACAGAGCTTGAGACTGGTGTATGAGAAAGCCCAAGCAACGTCTGATCAAAGAGGAGCCAGGAATAAGCGGAACTATGACTTGAATGTTCGGATTCATGACTTACAGCCAGGAGACAGGGTGCTGTTGCGGAACCTAGGCATACCAGGGAAGCATAAACTGGCCGACCGGTGGAAGTCCCAACCCTATGTGATTTGCAAACAACTGCCAGGTTTACCAGTATACCAACTTAAACCAGATGGAAGTGTGGGGCCGTTGAAAACATGGCACAGGAATCACCTACTGCCCCTTTCCGAAGCAGTTCACTTGCCCCCTTCCTCAGATCTTTCTGAGCAGCTTTCAGTCTCAAATACCCCTAGGCCTGCCACTAGGTCTCAAGCAGCCAGTTCAACAGGGATGGATGCCCAAGATCAGAGTGGAGAGGAGGAATTGGAGCTTGATGAGTTATGGACATCACCTGAATCCATGACCACAGTTTTTCAGCCACCTGAGGTTACTGCTAGAGACACTTTGAACGTGGAGGCTGCTGAGTTTGTACCGCTTGCTACTCTTACTGAGGCATAGGAGGATGCTCAAGAATCTTTTCCAGAAGAAGATCCCAGGAATTCTTTATACCTCTCTGCACCTGAAGTGGGTGCCCCTGAGCCATGTGAATCCAATACACCTGACTTGGAAGAAGGAGAATTGGAAGAACCCCTTAAAGTTGAAACCCCCGGCTCCCAGGGGCCAAAGGGAGAAAATAACTATCCACCCCCCAAGAAGGCTCATGTATTCTCAGATGGGACAGTGTTCAGAAGAGACTATTACCACTGCAAGAAGGACAGTAAATAAGCCTGTCCCCTCTACTGTAAATTTGGTGGAGGGCAACCCCAGCTCACTCCCTGGCACAGTTAGGCAAGCCACTTCCACTACTGTGATCTGTGGGCAGGAAAACCTCTCTCCTAGAGCTTGGTGGGAGGTTCCTCTGCCAGGCTCCTTTGCAGCCGTGAACTGTGTTGTATGTTTGCATGCTGACAAATCTCGTTAACTGTTATTTTTGGGGACCAAAGACTTTAAGTGGGGGGAGTGTGTAGCGGGGTGCCACTGTAGGAACTCTGAAAGACTACCTTACCCAGTGTGCATTGGGGCACCCAGAGGACATTGCCCGGCGCAAAGTCTGCTGGGTCAGGCTATTTAAGGAAGGGTGGAACAACACGCGGGTCTTTTTGGACGTCGCCCATCTAGCAAGTGGAACCTGCACTGGGTCTGCCGCTGGACTGGGCCTAAGAGTCTGGCCCTGAGATCCAAAGAGCCCTCCGACCTCCCACCGGAAGAATCCAGGAGTCATATCGTTCATCCCCCCTCCAAGGACTGCCGGGAGACTGTGAGCTGAAGTCCCAGCTGTGGAAGTCGGTTGTACGGACTGGTCCGGTCGGGTGAGAGAGCACTTGCTCAGAGATTGTTGACTAGTCTTAGGCCCAGAGTTCTTGTTCAGGAACTGCAACTACCAGAGAGCGTCACCTTGCACGCCGGAGGGACAGTACGCTGTGCAGCATTAGTTAGACTTTGTCATTTGCTAAGCAGACAACTGTTGTGTTACCCTGTGGATTACAAATAACCTACAAAGTGCACTACCATTGCTAGTGAAGATCCTTCCCAACGGAAGCACCGTATCTGCAATAGTCAGGCCTGACTGTAGACTGTTAGATATTGTCTGGGCGCCATCTTGCCCACGAGGGGGAAGCTCGCGAGCATAGTGTTGCTTTTTAAATATTAATATTTAATATTTTAATATTCAATATTCAACGATATATGATATGGTTTAAATAAGAGTTCTTTTTGACAAGATTTGAGAGCTTCAATATAATAAGCATTTATTAAAGAATGGTTATTAGTCTATCTAATACACAGCAAACATTTACAGTCTTTGACAAGGGAGTAAATATTAGTTTCAAACACATATTAGTTTCAAACACAAAGTATATACATTACATTACAAATAGACAGACAAACATATGACAATGCAAGCATATGGTAAGTGCTGGGAGATGGTCTGATAATTACCTATAATGAATCCTGGGCCCAGGTTCTCTCATCTCTCCTTTCTCTACTGGATGGGGTGGCCCTTTTATGGAGCCCTCTCCCATTGACTAACCCAGGGAGACTATGATTGGTTGCTGTTATATCTCTCCTCCCTCCTGCCGTTATATTAATTTCCCACACTAGCCCACTCTTTACTGGAATTTAGTGATAATTGGATTTGAAGATAATTTAATTAGACCGGAGGTCGTTAACTTCCCTTGAATGGGGCACTTAGCTATGCATAGAACTAGCCATGGCCAATTACCACTTAAATGGATATTGGTTCGTTAACCGGGGCGAATACACACGCCTTTATCTAGCAAATAAAGGTGGTGTCGCATAGATTAGAAGTTTCAGCTGTGATCTCTTTTCTAGTTTGTTTGAATACTAACTTACCCCGTCAGACCTTAGGACTCCACAGCACTTGTCACCCAGCATTCATGCATATTCAAATAAGAGGACAGGTAATTAGATTGTCCTCAAGCCCAGCTTGTCAGCCAAGTTAACCCTTTACAGACCCACATATTTCATACTACACATTTCTTATTCTTATATATAAATTTATGTTACAGATATTCCCAGTTTACAATGTAAATTATTCATAAAAATTCCTCATAAGGCAACAATAGCTAATAGACACTTAGCATGTGTGGTATCAGTTTACTTGGCACTTGTTATATGCTGTGTGTGTTTAATATTGCAGGGCCCTGTATGTATTGCTGCACTACTGTTTAAACTGCATTCTTCTTACTCAGTAAAATAATTTATGGTTAAGCCTATTGCTGTGTGGATATATATTTGTTGCAGTATTGTGATCCTCACACCTAATGGGTTTCACAATCCCATTGTACCACTATCTGTGCCAAGGGAGGTTAGAGCCAGTTACTGGGGGTTGACAGCAGCGTGTTACAGGCCCAAAAATCTATATCAGCAGCCCTCTTAGCTGGGGGTATTGCTACACGAGTATAAAGGAGTTGCATTGAAAAAAGTCTCTAGTAATGTTTTTGATTGTGACAATATGTTCCAAAAATGGTCCACATCCACATGTGAGAAATACCATATCAATTTGAAACAAAGTGGAAGTGAATAAATAAAACAAATATTAATCAATCAATAATGTGATGTATAGTGTACATATGCTGGTATATATACACATGTGTATCTGGATGTATATGGACATACTGAATGTCACAACACCCAAACACACTGTGAATATGCAAAAAGTGTGACTGCATGTGCACATCTCCAAACGTGAATGCGTGGATTACTGTTTCATGGTGAACTTGTATAATGACATAAATAAGTATTTTACATTAGCTTGCGGGCAATGTCATAAAATCTCATAAAATATGTGCATGAAACACCAAGAAAAAAAGGGATCCAAAAAAAACGTGAGGAATACAAAAAACACAGATGATTACAATTTTGATATTATATAAAATAGAATAACATATAGTTGAAAATGATTATGGTATTAACAAAACACCATGTCATAAAAAAACTCTGTAATCTGTTGTAATGATTAATGTCTGCATGCCTTCACAAAACTTCATAGAAAAAATAATGAAGGCGCATTTTAATCCTAATAAAGTATTGTAAATATAACAAAACGGAGATATGTATGACATGTGTGTGTTCAACAAGGGCATAACCCCTCAAGAATTCCTTCGCTCTCTATTTAATATGCATTCATTCATTTGGAATTAAATCTATTTAAACAGAAAAAAAGAGTTTGTAGAAAATTATTGCTGGGGAAGCGGAGCGGAACCAGACATACCTCTTACAGAGGTAATACTTGAGGTGAGTGCCTGCACAGAGACTGTAGCAGCAGCAAGGACGGCATGCAAGACAGGTTGTACCAGAACAGCCACAGTGGGAGGATCCAGGTGAGCAGTGCGAATCAGGAGTGTCTGTAACGCTATGGCAAACTGATCCATGCGGTGGTCCTGCTCATTTAACCTGGATTTTTTTTTTACCACTAGGTGGATTGCCTGCATCTTCTGAATTCATGGCATTTGCCTCCTGTCAGGAACCATGATTTAGACAGAGACAGAAAATGCAATAAAAATCACACCTTTTAACAAAATGGTTAAAATGGTACAAATTGTAAATGTAGTCAAAACATAGCCAGGGTACGGTAGCCAAAGCGGGTAGTCAGAATAAGCCAGTAAATAAGGAAGCCATAGATCAGCATAGTCAGGGGCAGCAGACAGGATCAGGAACCAGAAGGGACGTCAGCCAGGCAAGTTTTCAACGGGAACACAGCAGAGAGTCTCTTGATATGTCTGACCAAGGCAAAGGCACTGAAGGAATGAACCAGGCAGTTAAATAGCCAGAAGGGGCTGGCTGTGGGCTGGACTTGACGAGCAGGAATTGATCATCAGGTGAGTCACTGTGGAATGATGATCGCTGGCAATTAACCGACAGCTGAGTAACCTAGCACTAAGAAGGCAGAGCTGAGAGCCCAGACTTAACATAACTATAGTAACACCAAAGAAAGTTTATGCACCAAGTGCATTGGAGGATGCCCCCATGGACTTTATATGACAGAGATAGATAGTATCAAATGTCAAATTGGGTAAAAAATTGGCACACAGGTACCTACTTTATTAATGTAGAGAGAGTAAAAAAAGTGCACTAAATAGGACACAAAGTATTTTTGAATATACAATAGGACAATACATACATCATCATATATAGAACATATTCAAATAGCCCAAAATACTAAATCCAATTTGTTGCTCAAAGTGTATTTGAAATCGGCTGGTAGGATTCACATACAAATACCGAACATGTTTTGGAATTTTACTGCACTGATGTGGGTCTTTTCCTTCATCAGGGGTGGTATTGTAGTTTTAGGAGGCTAATGTCCATGTCTGTAAATATACCGTAAGTACAATTGTATAATATGTGTGGGAAAAACAACCTCATCACAATACAAACAAGCTTATTTTTAACAATTGCAATAGTAACCAAAGGTACTCACACATGTTAGATTCAGAGGAAATTAATTAAGGATAAAAGCAAAAATACAAAAATGCAGAGCATGTTGGCCGTATGGATCTGTGCACAGGCAGCTGGCTATGAAGGGTTCAGAAAGCTGGCGTCACTGCACATTCACAAGAAGCGCCCGGTGTAAAATACAACAGCGATCCAGCACTTTGATGATACATAGGATGTTGGCAGATCTAGTACATCCATCAATTCTCAGTTTTTCTATATAACTATAGTAACACAGTCCAGCGTGCAGACTGGCGAACAGTGAGGGTTACGCATAAATGTCATACTCTGCCCAGATCAGCATAAACAGTAGCAGTGTCACTTGAACGGCAGCAATGAGACCTGATCTAACAATACAGGAGCTATACTGCCAGTGGGATGGAGGCTGTGCTAGGCTTAAACCATCTTTCCGAGCCTTAGGACTCCCTGGCCAATCGTGTCTCAGGACACACTTCCTGTTCCCGGAGAATCAGTCAGAGCGGCCCTAGCTCTTCCTTCCCCCTGCCTTCAGAAGGTAAGGCAGTATTCTCATGGCACATTCACAGTGTTGGGTGATCGCCACCATTCGTTGCCCACGTGGGGGGAAGGGGGGTGGGTGACCGCCGCCGTTCGTCTCCCGTGCAGGAGAAATTTTGTACACCAGCTGCCACTGCTGCTCAGCCAGTTTATTGGCCATTTTATGCTATTGATCAGCCTTAAAGTGATACTAAACAATATCCTTAGTCTCCAAAAAAAATCCATATGCATCCATTATTTAATGACCCTGTAATCTACGTTTTATGAAATTGTTTCCTACTGTATTTTTCTGTCTCCTCGTAACATCCTCTGTGACCTCCCAAACCTCTCCTTTACCCCCCGCACTTCCGTTTGGTTGGAATGAGCAGTGTATGTTAGTCAGGAACTAAGTGACGGCAGAAAAAAGACCAAGTAGTTCATCGAGTCTGCCCATTTTTTTTTTAAATGTATACATGTTTTTATATATATTTTTTTTGTTAACTTTTTTTGTCTGAGTATAGACCTTTGTTTTTCCCAAGCATGTTTGAAGCCACTTAGTGTTGACTGACTCACTACCTCACTAGCTCTGCTAGAAGTCTCAACTACTATTTCAGAAAAATAATACTTTCTAAGATTAGTTTTTAACTTTCCCCCAGTTAGTTTGAGGTTATGTCCCTGTGTTCTTGATTTTGGTTTCATATTGAAAATACTGCCCTCCTAAACCTTATTCGCCCCCTTTAACATAGGCATGCGCACAGGGTGTGAAGGTGTGCCTGGGCACACCCTAGTCACCCTGTGTGGTGCAGATTCCCCCTGTTGCCTGGGCCCCCATATCACACCCTCCTCTTATCCTGCAGCACTGCCGGCCTCCTTCCTCTCCTCTTTTGCTGGCTGCTACGGGGCATATTTCAAAATAGAGAGCGAGGGAAGGTGCTGGTAAATATGTAATTTAAAGGCCTCTTCCTTTTCGTCACTGATCACTGTGTTTACTATGCTTCAGTTTGTAAATGAACAGGAAGTTGCTCAGCACAGACTACTTCCCATTCTTTCACTGTCCAGTGCAGCTGAGTCTGCACAGAAAGGGACTGGGCATCCTTTGTCTTCAGTCCCTTTCCACATCTTAAAAAAAGTCAGACATCAGGGGTCAAATAGACATTTGATATTTCACCAAAGCCCCTCCAATAGTGCTCCTAAAAAAAATAGTAAAAAAAAAATATATATTGTAAAAAATAATTAAAACATTTGTAAAATATAATATAGAAATAAAATAATAATAATAATAATAATAATAAAAAAATACTGACACCATCCACTGCCCTACTGACACCATCCATTGCTCTACTGACAATGTGTTCTGCCCTACTGGCAAAGTCCACTACCCTACTGACACCGCCCACTGTTCTAATGACACCAACAGCTGCCCTACTGACACATCCACTGCTGTACTGACTGACACCATCTGCTGTCTTACTGATACCAACTTCTGCCTTACTGACCTGTCCACTGCTCTACTGACATTGTCCATGTTTTAATACGTTTTAAAATGTATTTATAAGAGGTGTATGTGTCTGTGTGTGCATATAAATTATATTGCCAAAAGTACTGGGACACCTGTGCACTGGTCCAAGTCATTTGGTGGAGGAGGGATTAAGGTGTGGGGTTGTTTTTCAGGGGTTGGGGTTGGCCCCTTAGATCCAGTGAAGGAACCTCTTAAGACAACAGCATACCAAGACATTTTTGGCCAATTTCATGCTCCCAAATTTGTGGGAACAGTTTAGGGATGGCCCCTTCCTGTTCCAACATGACTGCGCACCAGTGCACAAAGCAAGGTCCATAAAGACATGGATGAGCAAGTTTGGGGTGCAGGAACTTGACTGGCCTGCACAGAGTCCTGACCTCAACCTGATAGAACATCTTTGGGATGAATTAGAGTGCAGACTGTGAGCCAGACCTTCTCGTCCAACATCAATGCCAGACCTCACAAATGCGCTTCTGGAAGAATGGTCAAACATTCCCATAGACACACTTCTAAACCTTGTGGACAACCTTCCCAGATGAGTTGAAGCTGTTATAGTTGCAAAGGGTGGTCCAACTCAATATTGAACCCTACGGACTAAGACTGGGATGCCATTAAAGTTCATGTGCGTGTAAAGGCGTACCAATACTTTTGACAATAGAGTGTATGTGTGTGGCCTTTAAGTGTAAATAAACCCACCAATTTATCTGTTTCTCAAAACAGTTACATTCAAGGCATGCTGTGTATGATAACTGTCACAGTTGTTTGTGTTCTCAGCTGAACTGTAAAGTCATCCAATGACTGGTGTCATAATCGATCACATGTGCAGCACTATGGTAACTGCAGATCAAACAGAGGCTTCTTTGGCTGTAAAGGATAGGAGGGTTTAGTTTCACTTTACCTGACAGGGAATCATCCTCCCAACTGTTGTATACATAATCATTTCACAGACAGTCAGCTTTACTCAAGTTTAAAATCTGTGAAAACTCAATTGAAACGATGAAAGTGTAAACACAGCATTTTCCTGTAGATGTCAGCAACACATTATACATCAGTCAGACATTGACTGTTTCTGTCGTAATTGTTAAAGGTTTGTATGCAGTAAGGGATTGGAAGTAATTCTTGCAGATGTAAAATGTTGTCTCTGATGTGTAACCATAAAATGATGTACAGTATCTCACAAAGGTGAGTACACCCCTCACATTTTTGTAAATATTTTATTATGTCTTTTCATGCGATAACACTGAAGAAAGTACACGTTGCTACAATGTAAAGTAGTGAGTGTACAGCTCGTATAACAGTGTAAATTAGCTGTCCCCTCAAAATAACTCAACACACAGCCATTAATGTCTAAACCGCTGGTAACAAAGTGAGTACACCCCTAAGTGAAAATGTCCCAATTGGAACCAAAGTGTCAATATTTTGTGTGGCCACCATTATTTTCCATCACTGCCTTTACCCTCTTGGGCATGGAGTTCACCAGAGCTTCACAGGTTGCCACTGGAGTTCTCTTCCATCACGGAGCTGGTGGATGTTAGAGACTTTGCGCTCCTCCACCTTCCATTGAGGATGCCCCACAGATGCTCAATAGGGTTTAGGTCTGGAGACATGCTTGGCCAGTCCATCACCTTTACCCAGAGGCGTTGCTAGGGGGGTGCAGGGGGTGTGGTCCGCACCCGGGTGACACCCGCTAGAGGGGTGACACCCTTCCGACGGTGAGAAAAAATATTTTTTTCTTTTTTTTTGACTTTTTTTTTTTTTTGACTTTTTTTTATTTTTTTTACAGCTGACACTTTAATTCAGCAACTTCACCCCGCTGGGCTGGAACAACACTTCCAGCGCCGCTGCGCCTGGTGTGTGTGTGTCCTCCGGTTCCTTATTCTTCTTCCTCCTCCCTCCCTACCCTACAGAGCGTCAGCCTGTCACATCATCACACTGCACTGTGATGATGTGACGTCACACACAACTTTCTCCGGCTGCACGCTGTGAGGGTCGCTGCCCAGCCCTCCTCCTCTCCAGTCAAGACTCCAGAACAGGTGGGGGGGGGGTCTCCACCGCCGGCCCGACTCCCGAGCACAAGCACAAGATGAGGTAGGTGTGTGTGTGTGTGGGGAGCGGGGGGGCGGTTGCCATTGTAAGAGGCAGAGCTACTAGCTAGTGTGGGAGGAGGACTCAGTCTGTCTGGCGCCCTGACCTGTATTGTATGATAATGAAGGGGGGGGGGGGTGCAAGGTGGCCTGCTGCGACACAGCTATAGATTATATATAGATATTATGTAATATAGCTGGTCCATCCGCCCCTCCCCCCACCAGTCCAGCTAACTCAACTACTGTGCCTATTATATGTAATATAATATATCTATATCCAGCATCACCCCCCCCCCCCCCGCCCATTATCAGACAGACAACACTGACTATATAATTTATATTAGCTGACTGAGACACCCCCACCCTGAGCTGGTCTGATGATGATAATGGGGGGGGGGGGGGTGATGCTGGACACAGATATATTATATTACATATAATAGGCACAGTAGTTGAGTTAGCTGGACTGGTGGGGGGAGGGGCGGATGGACCAGCTATATTACATAATATCTATATATAATCTATAGCTTTGTCTAGCAGCAGCAGACCACCTTGCACCCCATGATGGAGTCCTAACCTGGCACCATACCACCCCAGCCTGCCTTATGCCACCGCAACCTGCCTTATGACACCGAAACCTGCCCTATGCCACTGCAACCTGCCCTATGCCACCCCAGCCTACCCTATACCACCCCAGCCTGCCCTATGCCACCCCAGCCTGCCCTATACCACCGCACCCTGCCCTATGCCACCCCAACCTTCCCTATACCACCGCAACCTGCCCTATGTCACCCCAGCCTGCCCTATGCCACTGCAACCTGCTGTATGCCACGCAAACTGCTCTATACCACCCCACCCTGCCCTATGCCACCGCACCCTGCCCTATGCCACCCCAGCCTTCTCTATACCACCGCACCCTGCCCTATGCCACCCCAGCTTTCCCTATACCACCCCAACCTGCCCTATGCCACCACAACCTGCTCTATGCCATCACACCCTGCCCTATATAACCCCAACCTGCCCAATGCCACCCAGCCTGCCATATACCACCCCAACCTGCTCTATACCACCCCAACCTGCTCTATACCACCCCAACCTGCCCTATGCCACTGCAACCTGCTCTATGCCATCACACCCTGCCCTATATAACCCCAACCTGCCCAATGCCACCCAGCCTGCCATATACCACCCCAACCTGCTCTATACCACCCCAGCCTTCCCTATACAACCCCAACCTGCCCTATGCCACCCCAGACTGCACTATACCACTGCAACCTGCCCTATATTACCCCAACCTGCCCTATATCGCTCCAGCCAGCCCAATACCACCCTATACTTTAATTTACAGGGGTCATTTGGGGGTGCACCTCGTGACTGTGCGCTGCCTGGAGGGCGCTGGGCAGGATAGACAGGAGGGGGGGTGACACCATGTTTTGCCGCACCAGGTGACACCAACCCTAGTGACGCCACTGCCTTTACCCTCAGCTTCTTTAGCAAGGCAGTGGCCATCTTGGAGGTGTGTTTGGGGTCGTTATCATGATGGAATACTGCCCTGCAGCCCAGTCTCCGAAGGGAGGGGATCATGCGCTGCTTCAGCATGTCACAGTACATGTTAGCATTCATGGTTCCCTCAATGAACTGTAGCTCCCCAGTGCCGGCAGCACTCATGCAGCCCCAGACCATGATACTCCCACCACCATGCTTGACTGTAGGCAGGACACACTTGTCTTTGTACTCTTCACCTGGTTGCCACCACACATGCTTGATACCATCTGAACCAAATAAGTTTATCTTGGTCTCCGCAGACCACAGGACATGGTTCCTGAAATCCATGTCCTTAGTCTGCTTGTCTTCATCAAACTGTTTGCAGGCTTTCTTTTGGAACATCTTTAGAAAAGGCTTCCTTCTGGGATGACAGCCATGCAGACCAATTTAATGCAGTGTGCAGTGTATGGTCTGAGCATGGACAGGCTGACCCCCCACCCCTTCAACCTCTGCAGCAATGCTGGCAGCACTAATACGTCCATTTCCCAAAGACAACCTCTGGATATGACGCTGAGCATTTGCACTCAACTTCTTTGGAAGACCATGGTGAGGACTGTTCTGAGTGGAACCTGTCCTGTTAAACCGCTGTATGGTCTTGGCCACCGTGCTGCAGCTCAGT
Organism: Rana muscosa; assembly: GCA_029206835.1. NCBI lineage: Eukaryota > Metazoa > Chordata > Amphibia > Anura > Ranidae > Rana > Rana muscosa. Next base: position 622,468,888 of record CM055118.1, read on the forward strand.
TTCAGGGTCTTGGTAATCTTCTTATAGCCTAGGCCATCTTTATATAGAGCAACATTTCTTTTTTTCAGATCCTCAGAGAGTTCTCTGCCATGAGGTGCCATGTTGAACTTCCAGTGACCAGTATGAGAGAATGAGAACAATAACACCAAATTTAACACACCTGCTCCCCATTCACACCTGAGACCTTGTAACAGTAACGAGTCACATGACATTGGGGAGGGAAAATGGCTAATTGGGCCCAATTTGGACATTTTCACTTAGGGGTGTACTCACTTTTGTTGCCAGTGGTTTAGACATTAATGGCTGTGTGTTGAGTAATTTTGAGGGGACAGCAAATTTACACTGTTATACAAGCTGTACACTTACTACTTTACATTTTAGCAAAGTGTAATTTCTTCAGTGAGCCCCGTTGGCACACGAGAGCGGCTGTTCTGGTGCACCGTCATATGACATCCACCCAGAATGAGAGCTACACTGTCCCTCCGTCATTTGAAGGTGGGTGGGAGGCAAGTGGTTAAACAAAAAAAAAAAACACCTGTAAGGCAATTGCATAATTGCACTTTCGTCCATTCACAGAAGGCTTTGTATTTTGTGAAAGGGTTCAAATAATGCAAAACCTTCTATGACTGGGCAGAAGGAGGGTGGGGCAGGCAAAGCAGCTGTAGGATCCGAGACCCAGAGGCCTAGTGTCAGAGCACCGGAAGTATAGCGATAGCTGTACTCCGGAGTTCAGTAAAAACATAAATTGTAAATAAATGATTGGCATACACCTCATTGGACTTAAAGAGGAGGTCCAGTCTCCCTCCCAAAAATAAAAAGTCAGCAGCTACAAAAACTGTAGCTGCTGATTTTTAAAAAAAAGGACACTTGCCTGTCCAGGGTTTCAGCTATTCTTCAATCATCTTCGGGTGCTGGCGCTGGCATTGTAAGTAAAGCCCTGTACACACAATCGGTTTGACTGATGAAAACCGTCCGATGGATGGTTTTCATCAGACCAACCGATCGTGTATGGGACCCATCGGTCTTTTTTCCATCGGTTTTAAAAAATAGAACATGTTTTAAATTTTTCCGATGGATAAAAAACCGATCGAAAACTCTGATCGTCTATGGGCAAGTCCATCGGATCAAAAACCCACGCATGCTCAAAATCAAGTCAACGCATGCTCAGAAGCATTAAACTTAATTTTTCTCGGCTCATCGGAGTGTTTTACGTCACCGCGTTTGGAACGGTCAGTTTTTTGACTGATGGTGTGTGGGCAAGACTGATGAAAAACAGTTTCATCGGATTTCCGATGGACAAATCCATCGGACGAAAATCCATAGGTTATCCGATCGTGTGTACAGGGCTTAAGAGAAAACGGCGGTAAAGCCTTCCGGCTTCACACCTGGTTTCCTACTGCTTATGCGCGAGTAGTGCTGCACTTTATGGGGGAGGGAAAAAACGGGGCCTAAACCGGAAGTTGGAGCAGGTACCTGTCAAAATCAGGTACCTGCTCCCCCCCAAAAAGTGCCAAATGTGCAAACAAGTGGAGCTTCCCCTTTTGGGTGGAGCTCCACCTTAAGCTGGGCATATATGGGTCTGTTTTTTTTTTTTCTATTAGCCTCACTGTGTTATTGTATTCTGACAATGGAGTCTCTTCTGTCTGTCGGCTACAGCACTAATCAAACAAACATTTTCCAACAAGCTTGTTCATGAGTCAATCACCGAGGCCCATGGGTAAGACTGCGTTTACAAGCACTTTTTAATAATAATAATAATAATCATGAGATTGACTTCTCATAAATAGGAACAGCCATAGATGGATTAAATTAATCTGATCCCTGCTGAACCTGCTGAATTTCGATCCATCTATGGCCAGCTTGAACATATTATCAGGCAGCACATTTTAAATAGTGGCTTCTTTAACAGAACGAAAGGGACCAAAATAAAAGAAGTTCATTAGATATGGTTTAAAAGCAATCCCAGTTAAAAGTGAAACCAGTCAATAAGCTACCAGTACTTTTAGTAAACACAGCAAATGTCAGACAGACAGTAAATTTACTCAATCTGTCTTAAAGTTGAAGTTTAGAATGATTTTTTGGGATAGAACACCATACACATTAGTTATGTGTAATGATGTGTATCCCATTACCTGCAGGCATCTGCCACAAATCTTTCCTTCAGTACCTCCTCTGAGACTTCAGACACCGCAGTCGTCTTCCAGCTCTGTAAAAGTTAAAGTTGAACTTGATTTAACAGTTTCCCAACACCGTTACATGGAAAGCATGCCGTGACTGATAGCTTCCTTGGATGTAGAAAATAGGAGGATTTACTTCTGCTTTAACTGCAGTCACTGCTGCATAAAAACATTGTGCCAGCCGCCCGTCCCCTTCTGCTCTCTCCACCATTCACAGACCTTGTCATAGGTGTGCGCAGCCTATTGCTATTAGGGTACGCACCCCAAAAATCAAACACATATGGGGGTCAGGGCCAGATTAAGAAGATCATGGGGCCTTTTATAAAATAAATCAATAAATAAAAATGCAAACAATTTTTTGTTATAACAAATTAAATTAAATAGAGAGAGGGAGGATGAGAGAGAGAGAGAAAAAGGATAAAGTGTAAGGGAAGGAGGATGCGAGAGAGAGAGAGAGAGAGGATGCGCAAGAGCATGCGTGGGAGTGATATCAACGCAGCCCGGCCAAGGCAAGTGATCGTAGGCACAGAACCCGGAAGGAAGACCGGGTGAAGATTGAAGTGCCCGGGAAATGCCAGATTGATCACAGCACAGCGCTGGAGGGCTCAGTCTGACAGGTAAGTGTACCCTAATGTGCTAATATGCTGTGCATACTTGTACAATATGGCATAACCTACCTCAGGGCCTCTAAAAAATAGTAATGTTAGTGAAGATTACTACCGCTTTAACATCACAGGATCCCAGGAGCCTCTCATGGCGCCCCCTACTGACCCAGTGGCCCTTGGTCAGTGCCTAAGTGTATAGTTGCCAACATTTCAAAAATATTTTCAGAGACCCTTTTTTTTACCAGTGGTATATTTAGAGTAGCTGAGATCCCCTAGGTTGCTCTATACATCACAGTAGTAATCACAAAATTAAATAAGTACTAATAATGGGAAGAAAATATATGAGGACTGAGAAGATTTCCTTTAGTTGAACTAACAAAAGTGTGTCCATTCTAGAGCTGGTAACATTGAGTATAATTTTAAAGAACAGTTTTTGTGGGTAAGAGGCATAGGGGAGGAGTATGCATGGTATAAAAGTGGAATGTATGTGCAGGTGAGGGAGAGGAATGTGGAGGGTATAACATTGGGCACTATGTACAGGAGAGGAGTGTGGAGGGTATGGCAGCAGGCACTATGTACAGGAGAGGGGTGTGGGGGGTATTACGGCAGAGGAGTGTGGAGGGTTGACAATGGGCGCTATGTACAGGAGAGGAGTGTGGATGGTATGCTAGTGGGCAGTATGTACAGGAGAGGAGTGTGGGGGGTATGACAGAGGATAGTATGTACTGGAGAGGAGTGTGGAGGGTATGACAGTGGGCAGTATGCAGGGCCGATCCTAGACAGGGTGCGAGGGGTGCAGTTCACCCAGGCGCCACAGAGGTGGGGGCGCTCAAGCGCCAGAGTGCTCCCCTCCCTCCTTCTCCTTCTTGTTGGTATCCAGAGGCCGCTCTCTCTCCGACTGAGAGAGACTCGCGGTGAGTAGTGGGGGGCGGTCCGTACTGAAGGCGCTCGGACAGGCAAGGAAAAGCTGGAGAATGTGTCAGCTAATGCTGCGGGCGGCTCCCCGCTCTGCCTCTGTCCACCCGGACTCTGAACCTCAGCAGAGCCTGCACCGGGGCCATGAGCGCCGGCAGGAGGAGTTAAATTCCTCTTCCTCCGCGCATAGTGCTCTCCACCATGCTGGATGACCTCTTCTATCTTCTGGCAAGTGACACTGCATCTGGGCTGGGTGTCAGTGGGGGCCCCACTCACCGCATCCCAAAGAAGAGTCTCTGCTACTTCCAGTCTCCACAAGTATCTCTACTGGGCGACTGACCCTTCACAGCACAGCACAGAGCAGCTGACACCAGCGATGTTCCCCGATCACACTGCACAGTGAGTATTATTCTAGTAGGGGGGGACCTGCCAGCCTCTGCCCACACCATAAGGTAACTGCCGGGGTCACACTGGATTGTCAGAGGGAGTTGTAGGAGTTCTATAGACCTGTTTGTCAGATGGATGAACCTGTTCCTCCTTGTCGTCACTTTCTTCCCTAACCTGCCAGCTTGGAATGCTCCGCGGTGGGCATGCTAGAAGAATCATAAATCACTGTGAGGGGACCATGAAGGAGTGCTCAGGAGGGAGGGGGGAATGTACAGCTGCCTGTGTGTTTGTACATCTCTACTGCCTGTGTGTTTGTACATCTCTACTGCCTGTGTGTTTGTACATCTCTACTGCCTGTGTTTGTACATCTCTACTGCCTGTGTGTTTGTACATCTCTACTGCCTGTGTGTTTGTACATCTCTACTGCCTGTGTTTGTACATCTCTACTGCCTGTGTTTGAACATCTCTACTGCCTGTGTGTTTGTACATCTCTACTGCCTGTGTGTTTGTACATCTCTACTGCCACGTGGGGGCGCCAGAAATATTTCTGCACCCAGGCGTCTGTGACCCTAGGATCGGCCCTGGCAGTATGTACAGGAGAGGAGTGCGGAGGGTTTGACAGTGGCCAGTATGTACAGGAGAGGAGTGTAGAAGGTAAGGTTGGGTTACAGTATGTACAGGAGAGGAGTGTGGAGGGTAGGACGGGGGCAGTATGTACAGGAGAGGAGTGTGGAGGATATGAGAGTGGGCAGTATGCACTATGTACAATAGAGGAGTTTATAAAAGTGGGCAGTATGTACAGGAGAGGAGTGTAGAGGGTATGACAGTGGGCACTATGTATAGGAGACACAATACCACTGCGGGAGGGATTCCCCCATCAACAGGTCAGCAGGTGAGAGGGTGTGTGGGGACAGGCTGGGGGGAGAGGGGTGGTCATGGAGGGATATGAATCAGCGGGTGGGGGGAGAAACTGGAAGTGATATCTTTTGGAGTATTGTCTGTCCTCTGCAGGTTGGGAAATGGTCACCTGTGATATAAGTTGAAGGGAGGAGGCTAACATGGGAAGTTACTGGGGAGTGACCTGGTTGGTGGTGAGTGTGAAATGGATGATGTGTTTCAAGTTTCTTTCACATTTGCGGTAATGCTTACTGCCCTCTGAAAAGTTATCTGTGGTGGATTGCTTTTCAATGAGTGGTATAGCAGCAGCTGACAGGCGTTCACAAGGTGCTACTGCTGCCTCCTTGTTTTGTTTTTTTCATTGCTGAATGGTAGTTTTACTTTGTTGGACTATGTTGCCACTGCGAGCGAGTTTGGCTTGCAGTTGCAGAGTGGCCCCATTGAAATCAATAGGCAAGTTTGACAGGCAGTGATGCCTGACAAACTCTGTTAAAGATGCTGCAGCTAAAGAAATGACAAAAAAAAAAGAAAAAAAGTTGCAGCTGTGAAGTAAAGCATCACAGCTACGGCATTCGTACAGCCCTGTCCAAAAGGTATTTTTAATATTTGGGTCAGGGACGTGCGGTGTGGTGAGTGGCTGGTGAGGCACTGACTAGTATCAGAGCCAGATACACACAGGTTATATACGCCGCAAATGTTAGAGCGAGAGCAATAATTCTATCACTAGACCTCCTTTGTAACTCTAAACATGTAACCTGTAACCTGTAAAAAATCGGGCTAACTTTTGTGTTTTTTTTTTTCATGCATGAAACAGTTTCTTTAAAAAAAAAAACACGTTTGAAAAATTGCTGGGCAAATTCTGTGTAACATAAAAAGTTGCAAGGACCACCATTTTATTCCCTAGGGTTTCTGCTAAAACAATATATATAATGTTTGAGGGTTCTGGGTAATTTTCTATCAAAAAAAAAGACGATTTTTACATGTAGGAGAGATGTGTCAGAATTGGCCTGGGTGGCAAGTGGTTAATTACTATAAGTAATATACCGTATATACTCGAGTATAAGCCGAGTTTTTCAGCACATTTTTTTGTGCTGAAAATGCCCCCCTCGGCTTATACGCGAGTCTGTGTCCATCTTCAAATTTGTGTGCCTAATCCTTGGCACAAATGTAGCCCCACTCTTCCTCTACAAGTTTGCAAACTTTGTTGTCCGGGGGACCTACGGCCGGGGAGCACCGATTTTTCAAAGCCGGGCACCCCTTCCGTAGACTCCCATGTTAAACGGTAATTTCCCCCAGTGATTTTGTGGACCCGGTACCGGCTGACCCTAGGTCTCCTGGACCCCAAACTTGTGACACATGTAGCCCCACTCTTCATCTACAAGTGTGCAAAGTTTGTTGTCCAAGGGACCCACAGCCAGGGAGCACCGATTTTTCAAAGCCGGGGCACCCCTTCTATAGACTCCCATGTTAAACGTCTGTCTAGTCACACAGCTCCGGAGATCAGGTAGGGAGATTGGGCACAGTGAGACCATGGACACAGTGAGGCATGGGCACAGTGACAGTGAGGCATGGGCACAGTGAGGCATGGGCACAGTGAGGCATGGACACAGTGAGGCATGGACACAGTGAGGCACAGTGAGGCATGCACATGGACACAGTGAGGCACAGTGAGGCATACAGATGGACACCCTAGGCTTATACTCGAGTCAATAAGTTTTCCCATTTTTTTGTCATAAAATTAGGTGCCTCGGCTTATATTCGGGTCTGCTTATACTCGAGTATATACGGTACACATAATTATTATAAGCACTGTGAGCTTATCCTCTCAGTCTGCTGCAGAGTGTGCCAGCTTGTATTTTAACTGGCCACTCTGTATGTAGCTTCTGACAGGCTGCGCAAGCAGCCCCATATCTCCGGAACCCTAAATGATAGAAGTTCCATTTTGACCAGTGGTGGGGTAGGTCTTCAGCTACCTACCCCACAAATTTGGGGTCTCTGTGACCGAGCTACAACCCTTGAAGTCAATTGTTTTTTTTGTGATTTTTTTCTGGGGGGGCAAATGGGCCAATCTTAACGTAATGGGCCTGTAGCTGCAGCTCAAATAGCCCCTATGTTAACCCGGCCCTGATGGGTATGTGTGTGTGTATATCTAAAGCGCTGCGCAAACTGTTGGCGCTATATAAATCCTGTATAATAATAATAATAAATATATATATATATATATATATATATATATATATATATATATATATATATATATCTATATATATATAGCGACCTCACCCCTCTCTCCCCTTCTCATTCACGGCTTGTCTGTCTCATCTAGGGGTTAACACTGGGGGGAGGGATGAGATACACCACGGCCCATGTCCTCCAAAGCGTAGAGGTGAAGGCCAGAACTATCGGGCTTTGTGTATGTGTCCCAGAGTCAAATCCTCTCCTCGGATTGACTCCCCCTTTGCTCCTAGTAACCAGAGTTCCACACACTGAATAGGTCCAACTCGTATTTATTCTTCCCAATAAATAGTCATACAGCACAGACAGGTTGAGACCCATGTAACACTTCAGTATTTGCGGGGAGTAGGCCAAGGCACAATATTTCTAGTTACAGCTAACCACTGTAGTATCACCAGTGGCGAATAGTCACTGCCACTGACTATATGAGGTAGAACGTGAATTACCTTCGCTAGCACAGCCCCTGTCAGGGGAAGGCAATCCGTCCAAGAGATTCAACGGAGGCCTCTCTGTCACCAGCAATGCTGCGCCGGACTCTTCAGAGAAGTTCCGCTCACCAGTATTCTCGACCTCAGACACGGGCACCCAAAGAGTTAGGGCCCCCTCGGATTCCTCCACCCTGGTGGAACTCAGTCGAAGGTACTGAGCTCCAGGCTTCCGCCATAGTACCTCACCCCAGGCTAAAGGTGCCTGAGATGGACTCCATCTCTCGCTCCGGCCAGGTCAAGGGTACCTGGGCACGGAACTCCGGAACGCCAGCACCCAAGCTAAAAGGTGCTTGGGTGCGGCTGCGTCCTCCGACTCTGACTCTCACGTCAGGGCATCCACCCCCTTTTATCCCCTTGCCCGTTGCGTCACAGCAGGTTCCCCGCCCTGCCGTACCAGCGCCAGGCAAGGACAAAAAGGCAGCAGTCCTGTGGTGAGTGTTCAACCTCGGCCCATGGTGACAACGCCACCCGTAGGCCACAGGGAACCTCACACCACCAGAGTCCTCCAAGAACCACAGAAAGGTCTCAGATTCCCTGACAATCAATGCATCTGGGTTACACTACCACCCAGATGCTTCCCAAAAAATCAAACACCAGCTACACTCTCCCCCTGGTAATTTGACACTGGTCCCCAGTGTCTGGTGCAAACCCATGTCTCCAGAAGGTGATGACATAGATCCAGCCCAGAGACCATACTCAACAATTTTGCCATAAATTGTGCCAGGACCTAAAAATAGGAAAGTAAATAAAACAAAAACCCCCTTGGAGGTGGGACTTTAAAAGTGACTGAAAACACACTAAAGTATATCAAAAATATATATATAAATAGGTCAAGGGCACCTGGGCCCAGAACTCCGGAACCCCAGCACCCAAGCTAAAGGTGCCTGGGTGCGGCTGCGTCCTCCGACTCTGAAGCCCCGTACACACGATCGGTTTGACTGATGAAAACCGTCCGATGGATGGTTTTCATCAGACCAACCGATCGTGTATGGTACCTATCGGTCTTTTTTCCATCGATTGTAAAAAATAGAACTTGTTTTAAAATTTTCCGATGGATAAAAAACCGATGGGAATTTCCGATCGTCTATGGGCAAGTCCATCGGTTAAAAAACCCACGCATGCTTAGAATCAAGTCAACGCATGCTCAGAAGCATTAAACTTCATTTTTCTCGGCTCATCGGAGTGTTTTACGTCACCGCGTTTGGAACGGTCGGTTTTTAGACTGATGGTGTGTGGCCAAGACTGATGAAAAACAGTTTCATCGGATTTCCGATGGACAAATCCATCGGACGAAAATCCATAGGTTATCCGATCATGTGTACGGGGCTTTACTCTCACGTCAGGGCGTCCACCCCCTTTTATCCCCTTGCCCGTTGCGTCACAGCAGGTTCCCCACCCTGCCGTACCAGCGCCAGGCAAGGACAAAAAGGCAGCAGTCCTGTGGTAAGTGTTCAACCTCGGCCCATGGCGACAACGCCACTTGTAGGCCACAGGGAACCTCACACCACCAGAGTCCTCCAAGAACCACAGAAAGGTCTCAGATTCCCTGACAATCAATGCATCTGGGTTACACTACCACTCAGATGCTTCCCCAAAAATCAAACACCCGCTACATATATATATATATATATATATATATATATATATATATATATATGTGTGTGTGTGTATATATATATATATATATATATATATATATATACATATATATATATAAATAATTATATATATATATATATATATATATATATATATATATATATATATATATATGTATATGTAAGAAGGCCAGTATGCTGGCCTGAATTTATGGTTGGAGCCCGGGGGGCTATTTAACCAGCCCACTCACCTGCAGTCTTCGTCGGTTTCCTGTGAGCGATACTACACGTCACTGGGCCGACTCTTACCAGCTCACCTCATGTTTGTGAGTCCTGGCGTTTCGATCGCAGGGCATTTCGGCTTCTTCGTTCGTGGTCTTCGTCGGCGGTTCCCGCTCACTATCGCAGGTACTTTTAGAATCTTTTGCGTCATGTGCAATCTTGCAATTAGTAATGCTTCCTGTCCTGCATTCCTTTCTTAAAAAGTCTTCTTCTGAGTTGTTGTCTGCCAAACATACGATTCATTTATAAATCCAAACCTCTGAGTCGCTGTCTGTCGTTGTCCGATATCACTCGCCATAGGTTTCACTGGACATAAAGATTCACTGTCCATAAGGTTGCCGTCTCTTCCATAAAAAAAAAAAAAGGGAGACTCTAATTAGTCCCACCTGGTGCCTTCTCTGCACTTGGTTAGCCTGGGGGGAGGGGTGATTGGTTGCTCTTCAGTTTTAGAGTAAGGGGTGGCATACACTATACAACCAATTCGTATTACATTAATTCAATACTCCTCACTACCGATTCGTATCGGATTCCTTTCGTATATTTACGAACTGATTCGGGTCACATACATTGCATACTTTCCACCGCTGACATTTGTTGTTTGCCCTCATGCCGTGTGTTTTAGTTCCCGCAGCGGAACTTACGTATCGTTTGTACACGTTTTTCTCTCACTCGTTTACCAAACCAAAGTAATTTTTTGTGCGTCATGCACGGCGTAACACCACACTCTGTGGATGTCTTGGACACCCACCATGCCTTTCGTACATCAAGTTTTCAAACTGTCGCAGGTAGGATTCGTACAATTTCTTTGCTTCACGCACTGTTTGCCAGATAAACCATGTCATCAAAACCCCGCTGTGGAACTTGCGAGTCATTAGTCAAGTCTCCATATGCAGCCTTATTTCAGCCTCGTGCAAGACCACGGTCTTGTCGTGCAATTCGTGAACACAAACGCAGAGCTGTTTTTATCAGTTTAGTTTCGTGCTTTTTTTTTTCTTTTCTTCTCGTACCTTGTCGTTTCACGCCAAGTATTAGGCCCATGTCACTTAGAAAAGCACTGTCTATCATTACAGTTATCTTACTTTGCATTACCCTCCGGTCGAATCTAGTCGCATCAGCGACTCACCGGTTCGTCCCCGCTAGTTTTGTCATCTCATTCCACTGATAGTAATTTCACTTGTCACATCTCGCACACCCTTCTCTCTCCTTGTGAAACCCTGCACATAACTACTGATTCGTCTTGCATCGATAGTGATTTCCTCGGCATCACTCTGATACGAATCCAAGTCGCATCCACAATGCACCAATTCGTCCCGGCGGGCCCCAGTTGCTGACTTAATTTCAGTACATGCTCCAGAGTCCACTCGTTGTCAGCCGCACATGCGGCGCACTGACTCGTGCCTAGATCATGGGAGAATTCTGTCATTCATGTCACCATCATGCATCTGAGTTGAATCCACGCGCATTCTTATGTGCAGATTCGTCCCAAATGTGCCCCAGTTGCTGGCCTCATTTCAGTACATGCTCCAGAGTTTGCTTGCTGTTAGTCGCACAGCGCCGCAGCGATTCATGCCTCTGTCATGGAAAATTTCTGTCACTCGTGTCACCGCCACGCATCCGATTTGAATCCACGCGCATTCTCGTGTGCAGGTTCGCCAAGCGTGCCCCAATTGCTGGCCTCATCTCAGAACATGATCCAGAGCCCAGTCGTTGTCAGTCGCACCTGCGGAGCACCGATTCATGCCTCTGTCATGTACAATTTCTGTCACTCATTTCACTGCCACGCATCTGATTTGAATCCACGCGCATTTTCGTGTGCAGGTTCGCCAAGCGTGCCCCAATTGCTGGCCTCATCTCAGAACATGCTCCAGAGTCCGGTCGTCGTCAGTCGCACCTGTGATGCGCCAATTCATGCCTCTGCCATGGGAATTTCTGTCACTCATTTCACTGTAACACATCTGATTTGAATCCACACACGTTCTTAGGTGCAGCTTCATCTCAAGCGTGCCCCAGTCGTTGTTGGTCCCATTTCAGTACATGCTCCAGAGTTCGCTTGCTGTTAGTCGCACAGCGCGCACCGATTCGTGTCTCTGTCATGGGAAATTTCTGTCACTCATTTCACTGTCACGCATCTGATTCGAATCCACGTGCATTCTCGTGTGCAGACTCGTCTTAAGCGCGCCCCAGTTGTTGTTGGCCTCATTTCAGTACATGCTCCAGAGCCTGGTCATTTTCAGTCGCACCTGCGGTGCACCGATTCATGCCTCTGTCATGGGACATTTTTGTCACTCGTTCCACTGTAACACATCTGATTTGAATCCATGTGCATCCTTAGGTGCAGCTTTGTCTCAAGCGTGCCCCAGTCATTGGCCCCATTTCAGTACATGCTCCAGAGTTCGCTTGCTGTTAGTCGCACAGCGCCGCACCGATTCGTGTTTCTGTCATGGGAAGTTTCTGTCACTCGTTTCACTATCACGCATCTGATTCGAATCCACTTGCATTCTCGTGTGCAGGCTCGTCTTAAGCGTGCCCCAGTTGTTGTTGGCCTCATTTCAGTACATACTAGAGAGCCGGTTGTTGTCAGTCGCACCTGCGGCGCACCGATTCACGCCTCTGTCATGGGACATTTTTGTCACTCATTTCTCCGACATGCTCCACCATCCGATCCGCTCACTTATATAAAAAGGCAGTGCAGCGCTGAACAAGTCCATAAATCAAAAGACAATCCCAGTGATCTTCTAGAGTGATTTATAGAATCGGAAACATGCAGATGATGATGTGAACACAGTGAGAGACCTCCACCAGATAAGAATGGCCGCTCACCTCCCAAAGTGGACCCTTTGGTTATGGAGGGTCACAGAACCCTTCCCATATGGGTATATACGTCTCAGGCAGGTATTGCAGCTCCGGGTTGGTTGGATGACAACAGCAGATGGACCGGATCACAAATGACTCCAATGAGGTATGTATATAAAAGAAAGGCAGACCATAGTGTTCTCCGCATATAAAAGGACATTTAACAAAAAAAAGTGCACTTACATGTAAAAGGCACTAAACCAGTGTCGTGTATGAAACAACAGATGCAGTCTGTCGTGTTCAAATCAGCTAGTCAAACCCCTCACCACTCATCACCTGTCATTTCTCCTCCAGGTCAGTCAAGTAGGTCCTCCCTGCACCAGGTTGGACGTCATTTCCCCGAAAAAAATAAATAAAAAACCCTCACTTTACCTAACTGACCCCCTACACCTCCAAAAAAAAAAAAAAAACTATTTATATAAAAATATATATATATATATATATGTGTGTGAATCTAGTCGCAATGTCGGCCCTATGATTTGGATCCTCAGCAATCACAAACCCCTTCAACCACTACCACCATAAGCCGATCTGAGTCTAGTCATATCGTCAGTGCAACGACTCGGATCCGGGACATGAGCTCCCTCGTCACCTTACATCTACAGCCGATCCAAATCTAGTCGCAATCGGCGCATCGGCGCAACGGTTCAGATCCTCGGCAATACAAACTTTACCGACCGATCCGAGTCCAGTCTCAGCGCCGGCTCAACGTTTAAGATCCTTTACAAACCAAACCCCACCGGTGCTCACACCTCAGCCTGATTCAAACTATTCGCATCAGTGATATGAATAAAGTGGTACTTACGATTCAGATCCCTGGCCTTACGTCCGTTATCAAGCATAAACATTTACATCTCACTCCATCTGTGTGTACAATGTTGCGCACGGTCATTCCTACATACTCAAAATTTCCGCTAACTTTGTTTTCATCTTTCCACTAAAGCTGCTTAATTGCATTCGCTGCAAGCATTTCTGCAAGCGGCTCAAATCGGTCACTCATCATCTCCAGTAGCAACTCGGCTGCTCACCAATTCTCTGTCGTGCTAAACACGCAAACTAGCTTTCACTACGTTAGTTGTTCCTTAAAGCCGACCCGCATCAGGTCAGTTCTCCAAGACTTCACCCGTACACGGGGGTGTACTAAGGAGCAGCTTCAGTCTCTCCTGGAAATGCTCAATTTGCAGCAAGGATCATTACCCAGGGTCAATCTTTTGTATCACGCCTCCTGGTCTTCCCCTCCCAGACACAGGACCCCGATCAGATCCTTAACTTAGACACCGCGGCAGTAGCGGACCTATCAATATGGGAGGAGTTCCTTACTACGTGAAACAGTATCAACGTTATACCATCAATATCACCCCCTTTACCGCAGGTAGTGACAGATGCCGCAGCCTCCACAGGCTTCGCTGCAATTTTTGGCCACTATTGGTTTGCAGGACCATGGCCTTCAGAGACACTCTTAATCCCAGGGTTTACCCGGACTTCCTCCCTGTTCGAACAATACCAGATCGTGGCAGCCGCTCAGCTCTGGGGTCATATCTGGACAGGACAAACCGTGGCCTTCACTACCGACAACCAGGCCACGGCCGATATTATTAGTAAAGGCAAGTCCAAGTATGTCCTTCCTACGCAGGCCCGTACAACTATCCCCACAGCACCAGATAATGTCCACTACCCTAGCTAGTTCCCCATTTGGCCTTCTCCCCAGCCTGGTCATTCAAGCAGCCTTCGACTCGGCCTACCACAGGTTCTTGCGACCTAGCGAGTTCACCCGCAGCTACTCCGCCGGCCAAGTTCTACGTAGACCTCACTTGGCTCGCTACCAAGATCGTTTCGTCCTCCACCTGGCACTATCCAAAACCCAGCAATCAGGCACCGGGTTAGACATTTACCTCTAAAACAAACAATGTCTGATGTGCAGTAACCATACTCGATCGCCTTCTGTCACTCCCACCTGAACAGTCAAACTCTTGTCCCCTACTACCTTTTCCGATCAAACCCTTGAGTGCCTGCCAGTTCATCAAACACATGAGAATTCATTGGGGCACAACCAACCATAGGAAGTTGATCCAGGGTTCACCCGGACGCCTCTCGGGGGATCAGGAAGGAATTTTCTCCCCTGCTGTAGCAATTGTCCTAGGCTCGGCTGGGGTTTTCGCCTTCCTCTGGATCAACAGTGGGGCGGTTAGGTCAATTTGGGTCCTGTCACCTTCACACTCACTCACTCACTCTTCCACGCTACCTACACCTCAACCCCAGTCAGTGTTCCAGTCGCTCTTATCGTATTGGAGCGGCCTCGGCCACATCCCGGTGTGGGGTCCCAGATCACGACAATTAAGAGACTTGACAGGTGGAAGTCTGTGCCTGCTTTGCCCAGCACATCCCCAATCCTCAGGTGGAAATGGCACAAGCATTCACCAAACTTGCTCAATGAATAAAGCTAAAACCAATAAAACTACACCTCTACCTGAATGTTTTTGCCCCCTTATTTTGGCATACCGTCCATCAGATCAGGGCACACTTCAGGTCCATTTCATGTTGTAAGTCTTATGTTAAGTCTATCTATCTTGTTCATATCCGTATCGGATATAGGGCTTCAACCATAAGTAAGAAGGCCAGTATGCTGGCCTGAATTTATGGGAGGAGCCCAGGGGGCTATTTAACCAGCCCACTCACCTACAGTCTTCATCGGTTTCTTGTGAGTGATACCCACCCTCCCATCCCCTTTTTTAGGTCATTTCTAGAAATTAATTTCTCTCCACAAAATATTCATTCTAATCTTGGGTATGTCCCCTTATTTTGGCATACCGTCCATCAGATCAGGGCACACTTCAGGTCCATTTCATGTTGTAAGTCTTATGTTAAGTCTATCTATCTTGTTCATATCCGTATCGGATATAGGGCTTCAACCATAAATATATATATATATATATATATATATATATATATATATATACATTAGGGCTGTGGAAATTAACTATTAATTCCTCGATTAATCGATTAATTGTTTTGATCGATCAAAATTATTTTAATCGATCAAAATTCTTTGGGCTTGCCGTGTCCATCTGAAGGGCTCCTTTGCTGTGCCTTCATATCTGCATGCCGGCGGGACCTTACTATCTGCCACACGCAAGGGCTGTTACACTTTCCTCTATCAACCTGGGATTCTACAGCCATCCACTGGGAGTTGTGATAGTTCCCTTCACGGGATATCTACATGCCAACGGACTGATGTTAGCCCCTTCTCATCTGGATTCGGCAGTGGTATCGTTGTACACATTTTTATACCAGTATCATACTTAGCTACATGTTTTTATGACTTCTTTTGCTACCGTTTGGTATTACTCGCACCATTTTTACAGTTTATGTAGCTACATCGATTTTATCTCCAGTGCAATATTTATTTTGTTACCTACTTGAAGACTATAAAAGTTTTAAAGCTATTCCCATCGAGCGCTGCCTCTGTGTGTTTTTTGTATCCTGCTATCCATTTTTCCAGTGGTTGGTAGCTGCACTGGGAATCGGCCTGCAAAGAGATCAGCTAAAAGTAGTTGGATCTATATGCGTTATAATTAATCGAAATTAATCGATTTAAAAAAAATTGATTAATCGAACACGAAAATTTTAATCAGTAGCAGCCCTAATATACATAAATACAGTACATACATACATAAACACACACACACACTCTTATGAATAAATGTAACATTTTCTTAACTGTATTGAAACATGGACGGTGTCAGTAGAGCAGAGATTGGTGTCAGTAGGGCAGTGGATGGTGTCAGTAGTTTTTTATTTTTATACAACTTTGTTTTTTAATTATTAAAAAAAAATAATTTAGGAGCCCTGTTGGGAGGCTTTGGTGAAAGCAGGGGGAATCTGCGCCACACGGGGTGATTAGGGTGTGCCCAGGCACGCCCCCTGCGCACACCTATCGACCTCGTCATTCTACATTCCCACAATGCATTGTGTGAATGTGAATGAGCAGGGGAGCACTTGAATGACATTTTACCCTGGCCATTCACAGAATGTTATGCATTGTGGGAGTGTAGAAAGATCTGTCTGTGAATGGCAGAGAAAGCAGAAGGGGGTGGGCAGCTGGCACAACTTGATTCTATAGCCAAGGCCGCAGTTAGTGCTAGTTCATCCTGGAATCGCACTGGAACTCACTCCGGGATTCTGTGCGATTCAGTGAGAAGCAGTTTTCAGCCCATTCGTACACTACTTTTAAAAACACACTGCAGTCGTATAGCATGGTACTGACACCACAGCATATCGCACACCCAGTGGGTTTTGAATGTGATGCGCAAAATGTGCATAGAATGCAGGCTTCCTGTACCACATTCTGGTGTGGAAGGGCCCTTCCTTAAAGCAGAACTAAACCCCCAAAAATACTCACCTCCACCTTTCAGAGATGCAGCAGTTAAAATCCTCATTGGTCGCTGTCTTTTCACTGGCTACTTCCAGGTGCTGAGTGTTTGGCCTCTTGATTGGCTGATGGAAGAATGATGTATGTGCATGCATGTGCACAGGAGTCACTCCAGCAAAGATAGACTGTGCTGAGAATGCACGGTGAACTGCGTATGCGCAGCTCAGTGTACATTCAGTAGAAGACTGTGAGAAGGCAGGTAAGTATGTGTTATTGCCAATGCTGAATAAAGGGCTGCCTACTCACAGTTTTTTACAAGTTTAGTTCTACTTTAACCTTTACAGCACCAGAAGAAATCTACTGATTACAATACATATAACTAACGTGTGTGTTGCTGTATCCCCCCCCCCAAAAAAAAAAATGTGTACAATATTTATTTATTCTTTCTTACTTGCAATACATACTAGCACATTATGTGACACTTACCTGCAAACTAAGCCCTCGTCGTCCCCGCTGGAGGCCGCATCCATCTTTGCCTGTCTTTCTTCCAGGTTCACGAACTTCGGCTCTGTGACTGGCTGGGAAGACTGAATCTGCAATAGGCAAGCAGCTTGGTGTGAAGAAATCAACTGTGGGAGAAATAATTAGAGAATGGAAGACATACAAGACCACTGATAATCTCCCTTGATCTGGGGCTCCACGCAAGATCTCAACCCGTGGGGTCAAAATGATCACAAGAACGGTGAGCAAAAATCCCAGAACCACACGGGGGGACCTAGTGAATGACCTGCAGAGAGCTGGGACCAACGTAACAAGGGCTACCATCAGTAACAAACTACGCTGCCAGGGACTCAGATCCTGCAGTGCCAGACGTGTCCCCCTGCTTAAGCCAGTACATGCCCGGGCCTGTCTGAGGTTTGCTAGAAAGCATTTGGATGATCCAGAAGAGGATTGGAAGAATGTCATATGGTCAGATAAAACCAAAGTAGAACTGTTTGGTAGAAACACAACTCG
The DNA here is from genome assembly GCA_029206835.1 of Rana muscosa. Classification (NCBI taxonomy): domain Eukaryota; kingdom Metazoa; phylum Chordata; class Amphibia; order Anura; family Ranidae; genus Rana; species Rana muscosa. The sequence continues at coordinate 622,486,708 of CM055118.1, forward strand.
TCGTGTTTGGAGGAAAGAGAATGCTGAGTTGCAACCAAAGAACACCATACCTACTGTGAAGCATGGGGGTGGCAACATCATGCTTTGGGGCTGTTTCTCTGCAAAGGGAACAGGACGATTGATCCGTGTACATGAAAGAATGAATGGGCCATGTATTGTGAGATTTTGAGTGCAAACCTCCTCCCATCAGCAAGGGCATTGAAGTTGAAATGTGGCTGGGTCCTTCAGCATGACAATGATCCCAAACACACCGCCCGGGCAACGAAGGAGTGGCTTGGTAAGAAGAATTTCAAGGTCCTGGAGTGGTCTAGCCAGTCTCCAGATCTCAACCCCATAGAAAACCTTTGGAGGAAGTTGAAAGTCTGTGTTGCCCTGCGACAGCCCCAAAACATCACTGCTCTAGAGGAGATCTGCATGGAGGAATGGGCCAACATACCAGAAACAGTGTGTGACAACCTTGACTTACAGAACACGTTTGACCTCTGTCATTGCCAACAAAGGATATATAACAAAGTATTGAGATGAACTTTTGATATTGACAAAATACTTATTTTCCACCATAATTTGCAAATAAATTCTTTCAAAATTAGACATGTGATTGTCTGGATTTGTTTCCACATTTTGTCCCTCGTAGTTGAGGTATACCTATGATGACAATTACAGGCCTCTCTCATCTTTTTAAGTGGGAGAACTTGCACAATTGGTGGCTGACTAAATACTTTTTTGACCCACTGTACAAACGTTAGAGGGAAATGTACTTCCTCTTTAACCACTTGATCACCAAAAGGTTTTACCCCCTTCATGATCAGATAATTTTTTACTATTCAGCACTGTGCTACTTTAGCTGGCAATTGCTCGGTCATGCAACATTGTACCCAAATGAAAGTTATAAATGTATGTAGCGGGGCCTTTAAATTTAGGTGGGGTACACCTGGGTGGAAGTTCAGGTGTGTAGGTATGGGAGTAATGACTATTTGTATTCGTGGAGGATTGTGCGGTGTAATAATCTCCTTGGCCTGTGGGTGTCGGGGTACCCGCAGGCTCAAGGTAGATTCACTGTCATAGTGCTGTCCTTTTTGTCCCTTCTCGGAGATGGTACGGCGAGGGCGGGGAACCTGCTGTTTTGTCATTGGAGGGGATAAAAGGGGGAGACGCCCTGGTCAGTGCGGTCTTGCTCTTCTGGAGGTTGATCATCATGCGCCCAGGCACCTTAGGCCTGGGTGCGGGCGGTTCCGGATTCCGGCTCAGGTGCCCTAGGCCTGACCGGAATGGAGTTGGAGTCCATCCCAGGCACCTTCAGCCTGGGGTGAGGTACTAAACCAGGAGGCCTGGGGCCCAGTGACTTCGACTGGGTCCCGCGAGGGTGGAGAAGTCCGAGGGTTCCTGAAGTGGATGGGGCCCATGTCTGAGGTGAGGAGGCCGGGGAGGTTACCCATTCGGAGAGTCTGGAGCAGCATCAACCCAGTGACGGATGGGCCTCTGGTAACTTCCTTGGAGGGACGTCTTCCCCTGATAGGGGCCGCAATGCATCGAAGGTACTCCTATCTATGTTCTCTTGAATCGCCGGTAGAGACTCTCAAGCTCAAAAGCCCTGTACACACGATCAGATATCCTATGGATTTTCGTCTGATGGATTTGTCCATCAGAAATCCGATGAAACTGTTTTCCATCAGTCTTGCCCACACACCATCAGTCAAAAAACCGACCGTTCCAAACGTGGTGATGTAAAACACTCCGATGAGCTGAGAAAAATGAAATTCAATGCTACTGAGCATGTGTCGACTTGATTCTGAGCATGCTTGGGTTTTTTATCTGATGGATTTCCCCACAGACGATCGGAAATTGCCATCGGTTTTTTATCCATCAGATAATTTTAAAACATGTTCTATTTTTTAAAACCGATGGAAAAAAGACTGATGGGTCCCATACACGATCGGTTTGTCTGATGAAAACAATCCATCAGACGGTTTTCATCAGTCAAACTGATCGTGTGTACAGGGCTTAAGTCCTGTCAAGATATGGCTATAGTAACCGCTGGCGAAGATCGCAGTGGTTTAGTTGAGAATTAGGATAGTGCCTCGACCTGCTCATCCCCTGTATCAATATGTTAACAAGTCGCAACCAGTTGGCTACTGAAGCACTGTTCATTGTGGAAAATCCAATTAAACAAGAGTTGGACTGTGATCGGTGTGTGGAACTCTGGTTAATGGGAGCAAAGGGAAATGTTGGCACAACAGGACTTAATCCTTTACAGAAGCACATAGGCCCGAGGAAATATCTGGTACTGGCCTTCACCTCACCCACAGTTATGGGGAGGACATGGGCCGTAGCGCATCTCACCCTGTCGTGTGACATACCCCTAGACGAAAGAGATGGGGTGAGGTCGCTACACGTGGGGGCTCGTGAGTCCGGGATGATATGTGTTTTGACTTTGGAAGTAAGAATGGCTGTGTCTAGACTTTTCTGCCTGGAGGAGTTCCGAGCAGGTCGGCCATGTGATTGGCCAAAGTGCATCCCTGCTCAAAGTCGTGGAAATGACCCTAAGACGGGAAAGGCCCATGCGGAGGAGCGAGAAGAGTGAGAAGTCCAGCCGTGTGACGTACTACATGTGGGGGCTTTTACTGCACTGCGCCATGAGGCACCCCGTGACTACACAGTTCGTGGGCGGAGCTTGATGGAAGCCCGCGAAAACGTGCAAGTCGTGGGAGGAGTCTGGCCATGTGGAGGAACTCACGTGGAGACTTCGGCGCGTGGTCAGTGCGTGATGGAGCAGCAGACAGTCGGGATGGCCTCAAGCTCCCCGTGGATTCCGGTTCCCTACCCCACGAAGATGACAACGTTCGCTGCTCCCCTTACAGACACGGGGATAGGACTCAGGCCCCGAGGGCAGTTGGCTCTGTACACCTGCAGAGACACGGAGGCCCTCGGTGTGATCTGTCCCGGATGCTCGGGACTGGTGGTTCACCTGAAGCTATTCGGGCGTTGCGAAGCATGCAAAGAGTTCTTGTTTGAGGTGGAGCCATCCACAGTAAGGCCCCGGGCCCTTCGCCTCAACAGCCTCACAGGTACTGCTACTCCGGAAGGGGAGATCCAGGCCTTTGCGGAGGTTCCCGTACGCACTGACCAGGGCGATGTGACTGCCCAATCAGAGACTGAGAAGGAAAAATCCAAGGATGCTGCTTCGGTCACCACAGATTCTCTGCTCCCACCTCCGAAGAGGAAAGTCGGCCTGGTGCAGGCCTCCTATGGTCGTGGAAGAGCTTCACCCCGTCGCTAGCCTGGCCTGGATGGATCTGGTTGGAAGAGTCCTGGACATCCCAGTTCTACAAAAGGTCAAGGTGAGCCAGGGGCTGGGACTGTGGTGGTGGTTGGAGGTGTTGGGGGTCCGCAGTCGGTGGAGCCCGCTAGGGAGGGTAGTACCACGTCTACCAGAGACTACCTTCCCGCGGAGATGTATGACACCTCCGACCTAGAGTCACTGTCGGATTGTGGAGATGACGGTGAGATTGATGAACTGTTTCACCAAAAGGGCTGGAACAAACGCCCATTGCCTATGCTACGTGCACCCCAAGATTCGCCTATGTCCATAGGAGATAGCACGCCCTGGGCGGAAGCTCCGGAGTCTACGAGGAAGCCTAGTCCTCTGGTTGCTCTTCCACAGTCCACAGCATCACCCGTTTTGTTGGCGGGGAAACAGCAAGCATCACTACGGGCACCAAAAGAGAAGCCATTAGAGGTAGTGAAAGTACCTCGGCACCCGGAGGCCATCGTTCAACCAGGAGAAGGTGAGCGGGCCACAATGCCTCCTTTAGCCCGATTAAACAAGAGTTGGACTGTGATCGGTGTGTGGAACTCTGGTTAATGGGAGCAAAGGGAAGTGTTGGCACAACAGGACTTAATCCTTTACAGAAGCACATAGGCCCGAGGAAATATCTGGTACTGGCCTTCACCTCACCCACAGTTATGGGGAGGACATGGGCCATAGCGCATCTCACCCTGTCGTGTGACATACCCCTAGACGAAAGAGATGGGGTGAGGTCGCTACACGTATATAATTTTTTTCACAGAAATAGATATTTCTTTTGGTGGTATTTGATCACCACTAGGTTATTTATTTTGTATTACATCATTGAAAAAAGACCAATAATTTTTAAAAAATATATATTTTCTACTTTCTGTTACAAAACATATTCAATAAAATCGAATTTCGGCATACATTTAGGCCAGAATGTATTCTGCTAAATGTTGCAAGTGCTGGCAGTGACTGGGGGCTGATCCTGCTAACACTGCTTTATTGGGGACACTATGCTATTGGGGAAGATATTGATCCATACAGACACTATACTACTAATGGCGGTGATCAGCGACTTATAATGTGATTGTGATAGTGTGGTGGACAATTTGGCACTAACAGACACTGACTGGGAGGGACACTAACTGGCTAACTGACACTGACATTGCTAGTGACAAAGTGATCATTGATACTACTGTACACCGGCAGTATACTAATGACACTGGCTGGGTGACAGGGGTGATCAGTAGGGCAACCAAGGGGTTAACTGTGTGCCTAAAGTGTATGCAAGTGTATGTGTGCTGCTTGTACTCATTGGTCTAGCTTGATTTTTCTCGTTGTTTTTATTTCTGAACAGCAGGGAGAAATCCAGCCAGAGCCTGTGTTTACAAACACAGAAGTCTGTGCTATGAGTCGCCACAGCCAATCAGCAGGTGTACAGCCATAATCATTGGCTGTAACCTGCTGATAAACTTGTGCTGTGTCCAATCACAGCTCAGGTCAGCAGGCGCATGCCCGAAAACCAGGAAGTACACCTTGACGTTTGAGTTTTCTTTATCTTATTGCATTATATGCATTAACACAAAAAACCTTCTGTGTGCAGCAGCCCCTCTAATACTTAGCCTGAGCCCCATCTTGATCCAGCAATGTTGCACACAAGACTCGGCTGTCCGAGACTCTCCCTCCTGATTGGCTGAGACACACAGAGGGTGCCATTGGCTCCCACTGCTGTCAATCATAGTCAGTGAGCCAATGAGGAGATAGAGGGGCGGAGCCTAGCCACAGCTAAATGTCTGAATGAACACACAGAGCAGCGGCTCGGCTGGGGTACCCCCATAGCAAGCTGCTTGCTGTGGGGGGCACTTGGCAGGAAGGAGGGGCCAGGAGCACCGGTGAGGGACCTAAAAAAGGGAGAATCTGGGCTGCTTTGTGCAGAACCTTTGCACAGAGCAGGTAAGTATGACATGTGTGTTATTTTTAAACAAAAGAAAAACAAGACTTTAGTATCACTTTAAAGGGTAACTCCACTTTCATGGGGAAAAAAAGCAAAAAAACAAATAAATAGTATAGCATATACAATTGCAACAAAAGTCATATTGTAATTGAATGTTATTAAAAATGACCTTTTCTTTTTCAATCTGCAGCTCTTTTTTGTGAAGTGCAATGCAAAATGGCTACCTGGAGGTGTCTGTACACAGAATGTGTACAGAACACCCCCCAGATATGTAATTTCCTGCTTGTGTGATTGGCTCACTGATTTTCCCAGAAGTCTACACTCATGCTGCGCACACACGATCGGTGAAAACACAGCCGTGAAACCCGACGGGAAAAGCGAGGATCGGCTTGGTCCCCTACACACGGCCGGTTTTCATGACAGGTTTTCTCTTGGTCGAGAAAACCGGCCGTGTGTAGGCTCCCTAGCAGTGTTTCCCTATGGGAAAACTGCAGCGGAAAAAAATGCCCCGATTCGCGACGAGAAAAATTAGAGCATGTTCTCATTTTTCTCGTTGTGATTTTTGTTGTTTTTTCTCGTTGGGAAAAATGCTGGAAAGCCTACACATGGCAGTTTTTCTCGTCCAAGAGAAAAAATTTCATTTTTCCCGACGAGAAAAGTGATCGTGTGTACGCACGATTTCAGGCATCCCCTGTACCAAAAATGTAATTTTTGGTGAGATACTTTCAATAGGAAATCACATCTAAATGATGCAGGCCAGCAGCTTTCCTCATTAGTGCCCTGCGGGTGCAGCAGCTGACTGGTAATTAAGAAACCACTCCCATTAGACTCACTTACCTCATGGGCACAGAGAAACACACAGGGATTTCTTCAGAATAACAAAAGGTAGGAATCTACAACGTATGTTGAAATCCTTGTACTGTATATAGATCATATTTTTTTCTCAACAAGAGTGGAGTTACACTGTAAGCATTTTTTGGTAAAAGCATGCTCAGGAAATTGCAACAAATTTCAATACCATACATTTTCCTTTGGCAACACTTTAAAAGCCCCTACAGGTCATCAGTTTAGTTCTCTTTGAATAATTTCCCTAGAATTATTGCTCCCACTCTTGCGTTAGTTGTGGGCTATTTACGTACCTTCCGGAGGCTGATTAAAAGAACAAACAGAGATCACATCATCCTGTCTTGTTGTTAGGATGTTGCTAATGTAGCGCACAGACCCCTTTCTTTACCTGCATTAACTTTGGCTCCTCGCAGGAAGAGAGAGGCACACCGCACCACAAGCCTGTACCCTCCTGTGTGAAGAGATTGAGCGGTGTTGTTGATGGGTTTTCCACAGTTAGACAACCAGAGAATGTCTCTCACCTCTATTTTCAATAAAGATAAGTCCTTGTATCCCCACAGTAACTTGAATGTCCACACCAGCTGCACTCCAACGTAGAGATTTATTTCTTATAAAACACAGTCTCTGACAGAATAGGTTGGAGGGAGAACAGGACAGCTTAAGATGTGGATGAGGTCCAGGCACAAACGTTACACAATTCACTGCTCCGATTTTCAAGCAGACTCAGCCCATTCGGATAGTCTCCCTAGCTTGGAACTAGCAGCCGAAATGATGCTCAAACGTTACCCTCGGTCTCTGTTCAGGGAGAAGACATCCCTCCAGAGAGTTACCGGGACCCTTCCTTCACTGTGACTTCCGTACCAGTCCTTCAGAACGGTTCCTCCCCCGGCCTCCTCATCTAGGATACGGGTCCCCTCGCAAGGCGGCACCCTGAGATTCCTCGATCCCCAATGGACTCCAGCCGAAGGTGCTGGGCCCAGACCTTTGGTGCAGTCCCAGGGCTAAAGGTGCCTGGGACCCTTGACAACGAACCGCAGACCCGCCCCTGGGCTAAAGTTGCCCAGGGCGGACAGGAACAAGAACCCTGGGGTAGGACCCCCGACAACGAACCCTCAACAGACAGCGTCTGCCCCTTTTATATCCTCTCCCAGCATGCCCAGTGGGCAGACCACACCCACTACAAGGCTGCCAAGAGGGGACACACAAGGCACAGCACTGTATCAGTGGTTCAACCCTAGCCTACTATGGCAGTGCCACCTGCAGGCCACAGGGAACTGTACACCAATACTAGGTATAAAAAAAGGGGATATACTGCGCTGAAATAATTGTATCAAAAACAACACTGCTGTAGATAAAGCAATAAAAAAATAAAAAAAGGTGAATGTAAGTGTAGCGCTAATTTTGATAGTCTATGTATAATAAAAAACCATACATAGATGTGACTAAAAAACGTGGTTAAATATGTGTTAAACCAAAGCAAAACCAGTGCGGAGCCACAAATAAAACCAATAAATCTTGTGGTTATATATAGAAGGAATCATTACAGTGAAAATTGATATGACCCATATTAATGAACAGAACAATAAGTGGTAGCTGTGACAACTAAAATCTATGAAATAAAGTCCAAGAGAAGAGATCATTCATCAATTGTTTAGGTTGAAATGAAGATTAATCCGATAAATAGTGTTAATTTGTGAAATAAATCTATAATTCAAATGTGGAATGCTGTGAAGACCGCCACCAAGAGTGAGTTGAAGGAGGCTTACCGGAAGTCTCAGACTTGAAAAGGCATATGCCAGTCAAGTCGAGATATGCTTGGGGGTTATCAAACCCAACATGGATACTCTGAAGTCTGAGGGGTCAATTACTCCACTTCAATCACACAGGACATCCAATATGTTAATCACGAATTCATAAACATGTACAAAAGGCTCGGTATCCGTATTGAAACGTATGAAAGTAAAAAAAAAGCTCACATAGCGTGATACCGTAAGGAAAGATATTTATTTATAAAAAAGTAGCAATAAAACACTCACATTTTAAGATGGTTAGTAAGGCATGAAATTTAAGGTACTGGAAGCGATACGTGTAGACAGGTCCACCCGACTAGTTTCGACTAATTAGTCATCATCTGGGGTATGGACTCTGTCCTCCACGCATCGCACTAAATAGATAAAATGACCTCTGTGACCCCGGAAGTGGACCACCATTACATCACTTCCGGTTCTTTATTAACCACTTAACGACCGCTCACTGTATATATACGTCGGCAGAATGGCACTGACAGGCACAATCACGTAGAGTGTACGTGATTGCCTTTGTATAGTTGGGGGGTCCAATCGGACCCCCCTCCTATACAGTGAGCGGTGGCTAAGTGTCCGGGAGCGTTCCGGGATGAGGGGGCAGCCATTCGTTTCCGGCCACCCCCTCGCGATCGCTCCTGGCGAATAGAAATGCCCCCTCTGTCTGTGTCAGGCAGAGGAAGCAGGAGGAAGTGATGTCATCTCTGGTGCGGCGCTCACATATACCGAGCGCCGTACAAGAGAAGACATCAGGTCAGTGCACACAACACTACACTGACACCAGGACACATAGGGACATAAATCGCCCCCCCAGGCCCCCCCAGACACCCCCAGATCACCCCCCAGATCACCCCTCCAGCCCCCAGTCACAGTGTCACTGATTGCAGTGACCATTTATTTACTGATCACTGCAATCAGTGACATTTGTGACTGTAAAAGTGTCAGTACATTCAGTTTTAGGTCCAGTGCAGCTCCCTAACCCCTCCTAATAAAGGTTTAACCCCCTGATCACCCCCCAGATAACCCTTTCACCCCCTATCACCACTGTTGCTAAGCGATAATTTTTTTGATCACTGTCTTAGCGTCAGTGATGCCGATCGGCAGCCAGTAATTTTTTTTAGGTTCGCCGCATGTTTTTATAGCGTCAGGTACCCCAATATATTATCTAATAAAGGTTTAACCCCCTTGATCGCCCCCCAGGTAACCCTTTCACCCCCTATCACCACTGTCGCTAAGCGATCGTTTTTCTAAACGCTGTCTTAGTGTCGGTGATGCAGATCGGTAGCCGGTAATTTTTTTTAGGTTTGCCGCAGGTTTTTATAGCGTCAGGTACCCCAATATATTATCTAATAAAGGTTTAACCCCCTTGATCGCCCCCCAGGTAACCCTTTCACCCCCTATCACCACTGTCGCTAAGCGATCGTTTTTCTAAACGCTGTCTTAGTGTCGGTGATGCAGATCGGTAGCCAGTAATTTTTTTTAGGTTCGCCGCAGGTTTTTATAGCGTCAGGTACCCCCATATATTATCTAATAAATGTTTTAACCCCCTGATTGCCCCTAGTTAACCTTTTCACCAGTGATCACCATATAAGTGTTACGGGTGACGCTGGTTAGTTAGTTTGCTTTTTATAGTGTCAGGGCACCCGCCGTATATAACCCAATAAAGGTTTAACCCCCTGATCGCCCGGCGGGTGATATCAATTAGGTTTTAGCGTCAGAGAGGGTCTGCATCACACCCCAGGCAGCGTCAGGTTAGTGCCAGTAACGCTAACACCCACGCGTGAAGCATACACCCCCCTTAGTGGTATAGTATCTGAACAGATCAATATCTGATCTGATCAGATCTATACTAGCGTCCCCAGCAGTTTAGGGTTCCCAAAAATGCAGTGTTAGCGGGATCAGCCCAGATACCTGCTGGCACCTGCGTTTTGCCCCTCCGTCCAGCCCAGGCCACCCAAGTGCAGTATCGATCGATCACTGTCACTTACAAAACAAAAACACACATAACTGCAGCGTTCGCAGAGACAGGCCTGATCCCTGCGACTCCAGTGCTGTAGGAGGTGATTTCACCGCCACAGTTAAATAAAAAAAGCATTGGGGCAGCAGGAGCGGAGGAGCGATTTTGCTCCTAATGCCGCGTACATACGGTCGAAATTCCGACGGAGGCTTGCCCGTGGAAAAGTCCGACCATGTGTGTGCGGCATAACTTTTTTGCGGGAGGATGCCCCCATGCTTCGGCATATATAAATGGTGCGTGTATGCCCATCATTGGAAGTGGGTGGATGAAGGGCGGTATTCTAATGGTGGGCATACCCACCGATCAATCTCTTTTTTCGTTCAGCCAACTTGCTGCATGAAAAAAAAAGATTACAATACATGTCCCAACAAGGACCAGCAACGTACTGGTATGTTGCTGGACTTTGAATGTTTATACCAGAATGATGCCTGCGGGTTTAGGTATCATCTTGGTATCATTCTTTTCAGCCTGCGGCCGGCTTTCATGTAAAAGCAATCCTAGCGGCTAATTAGCCTCTGGACTGCTTTTACAAGCAGTGGGAGGGAATGCCCCCCCGGATATAAAAAGCGCCATTGGGAAATTGGGAAAGCATTTTATCACACCGATCTTGGTGTGGTCAGATGCTTTGAGGGCAGAGGAAAAATCTAGGGTCTAGAAGACTCCAGTTTTTTCAAAAAAAGAGTACCTGTCACTACCTATTGCTATCATAGGGGATATTTACATTCCCTGAGATAACAATAAAAATGATAAAAAAAAAATACTTGGAAGGAACAATTTAAAAATAAAATAAAAAAGCAAAATTAATAATAAAAAAAAAAAAAAAAAGCACCCCTGTCCTGCCCTGCTCTTGCCCAATGGCGAACGCAAGCGTCGGTCTGGCGTCATATGTAAACAGCAATTGCACCATGCATGTGAGGTATCACCGCGAAGGTCAGATCTAGGGCAGTCATTTTAGCAGTAGACCTCCTCTGTAAATCTACTGGGGTAACCTGTAAAGGCTTTTAAAGGCTTTTAAAAATGTATGTAGTTTGTCGCCAATGCGCGTTTGTGCGAAATTTTAAAGCATGTCGTGTTTGGTATCTATGTACTCGGCCTAAGATCATCTTTTTTATTTCATCAAACATTTGGGCAATATAGTGTGTTTTAGTGCATTAAAATTAAAAAAAGTGTATTTTTTAACCCAAAAAATGCGTTTGAAAAATCGCTGCGCAAATAATGTGTAGAAAAAAAAATGCAACACCCACCATTTTAATCTGTAGGGCCTTTGCTTTAAAAATATATATAATGTTTGGGGGTTCAACATCATTTTCTTGCAAAAAAAAAAATGTTTTCATGTAAACAAAAAGTGTCAAAAAGGGCTTTGTCTTCAAGTGGTTAGAAGAGTGGATGTAAGCTTCCTAATGTTGAGTATAAAATGCCAGAACAGTTCAAAACCCCCCCAAATGACCCCATTTTGGAAAGTAGACACCCCAAGCTATATACTGAGAGGCATGTCGAGTCCATGGAATATTTTATATGTTGACACAAGTTGCGGAAAAACGACAATTTTTTATTTATTTTTTTTGCACAAAGTTGTCACTAAATGATATATTGCTCAAACATGCCATGGGCATATGTGGAATTACACCCCAAAATACATTCTGTTGCTTCTCCTGAGTACGGGGATACCACATGTGTGAGACTTTTTGGGAGCCTAGCCACGTACGGGACCCCAAAAACCAAGCACCGCCTTCAGGCTTTCTAAGGGTGTAAATTTTTGATTTCACTTCTCACTGCCTATCACAGTTTCGGAGGCCATGGAATGCCCAGATGGCACAAAACCCCCCCAAATGACCCCATTTTGGAAAGTAGACACCCCAAGCTATTTGCTGAGAGGTATTGTGAGTATTTTGCAGATCTCGCTTTTTGTCACAAAGTTTTGAAAATTGAAAAAAAAAAAAATATATATATATATTTTTTCTTTCTTCATTTTCAAAAACAAATGAGAGCTGTAAAATACTCGCCATGCCTCTCAGCAAATAGCTTGGGGTGTCTATATTCCAAAATGGGGTCATTTGGGGGGGTTTTGTGCTATTTTGGCATTTTATGGCCTTCGAAACTGTGATAGGTAGTGAGGAGTGAAATCAAAAATTTGTGCCTAGAAATCCTGAAGGCGGTGCTTGGTTTTCGGGGTCCCGTACGCGGCTAGGCTCCTAAAAAGTCCCACACATGTGGTATCCCCGTACTCAGGAGAAGCAGAAAAAAAAATTTTGGGGTGTAATTCCACATATAACCATGGCATGTGTGAGCAATATATCATTTAGTGACAACTTTTTGTAATTTTTTTTTTTTTTTTTTGTCATTATTCAATCACTTGGGACAAAAAAAAAATATATTCAATGGGCTCAACAGGCCTCTCAGAAATTTCCTTGGGGTGTCTACTTTCTAAAATGGGGTCATTTGGGGGGGTTTTGTACTGCCCTGTCATTTTAGCACCTCAAGAAATGAGATAGGCAGTCATAAATTTAAAGCTGTGTAAATTTCAGAAAATGTACCCCTAGTTTGTAAACTCTATAACTTTTGCGCAAACCAATAAATATACGCTTATTGACATTTTTTTTACTAAAAACATGTGGCTGAATACATTTTGGCCTAAATGTATGACTAAAATTGAGTTTATTCGATTTTTCTTATAACAAAAAGTAGAAAATATCTTTTTTTTTTCAAAATTTTCGGTCTTTTTCCGTTTATATCGCAAAAAATAAAAATCGCAGAGGCAATCAAATACCATTAAAAGAAAGCTCTATTTGTGGGAAGAAAAGGACGCAAATTTCGTTTGGGTACAACATTGCATGTCTGCACAATTTACAGTTAAAGCAGCGCAGTGCAAAATTCTGAATTCACCTCTGGTCCTTTAGCTACCAAATGGTCCGGGGCTTAAGTGGTTAAAGAGGAATTTGTATCAAACTTGATGGTACTTGTGTGGTTATTGTTGCTTAAGTAATCAGACCATTGTATAAACTTAGATTATAAATAGTTATGGTCTGTATTGTAAATGGCGGAGGCTTGTCACATATCGTGACACCGCCGTGTATATAACCAGGCCTCTCTGTGGGAACGCTGCGTCAGATCCGCTGCAGCGTCCCATCAGAGTGCAGAGCAGTATCCAAGCCTCGTTATGAAAGCGCTATGAAAACAGCACCGCAACGTCACTTCCGCCGCATGTCACGTGACCCAGTCTGCTAGACCCACTATCTACGCCTCGCTATGAAAACGAGGCGTGGGTCCAGAGTGACGTAAGGCCGAACCTCCTGATTGGCAGACAGCGCTGATGCGTCCACTGTGAAGTACCAATACAGCGCTAAAGGCTTGCATGTCATCTCAAATGAATGGAAGCAAATAGCATTATATATGGACGAAACTGCTAGCTATTTAAATAACATAGCAATCTGGGGAATGGTATATGTCACCTAAGGTTAACATAAAAACATGTATAAGCACATGCTTTTAATGGTAATTAATTGTATATGTAAAAAATATATAAAAAATATACCAATCTTTCACATTGTATGATTACAATGTGAAAATTAAACCACACAAGTCCATCATTATTAAACCTTATGGCAAAAATCAATATATATATATGATTGTACCTCAAATAGATAAAAGGTTGAAATTTATATTTGTAGATATTTAAAAATAGATGTGTATCTAGAAAGTTATCATCATAAAAATTATTATATATTTTTATAGTTACAATAACGTTTAAAAATTAAAAATTAAAAACAAAATAAAATGATTGTTATTCAAGAGAAGTCGTATTCTATTAAGTGTCACTCAAGACATATTAATAAAAGAATTAATGTCCCACTCAACATTCATTCCCTGTGGATGGTGGGTCTGGAGCTCATATATCCAGAATGTTTCTAATCTGGATACTCCCCTAGTAGTGGCTCCTCCCCTCCATGGGGCCACAAAGCGGTCTATGACCAAAAATTGAGTGCCACTAGGATTTCAGGCATGGTGTTGTCGGTAATGCCTGGGGACAGTATGTTTAATACTTCCAAGTTTTATCTTGCTAATATGTTCAGACACTCTAGCAGTAAAAGTTCTTATAGTTCTACCTACGTATTGTTTGCCGCATGGACAGGTCAGCAAATATACGACATGAGTTGTAGCACACGTGCAGAACTGTTTAATAGGGTAAACCCTGTTAGTCACTGAGGATCTAAACTCTTTTATAGACTTTCTACCACATGTATTATATTGGCAAACAACACATTTTTTACAGGGGTAATAACCCGTCCAGTTATGAAAAAAGGTAGGTTTGATAGGTGGATTTATAATATTGGGTGCAATCTTAGTTTGGAGAGAGGGTACTCCTTTGTATATTACCTTAGATCTTTCAGGGATTAATGCACCCAATATTCTATCATTTTTCAATATCCCCCAGTGTTGTTCAAAAATGGCTTTAATTTGCCTATGTTGAGTGGAAAAAGTAGTAAGAAAAGACCATTTGAAAGTATCATTTCCCTCTTTAGGTGGTCTATCTTCAAGTAATGTAGATCTTTCTATATCCATCACTCTCTTCAGATCACTCTCAATATCTTTTTGGTTATACCCTTTCTCCAGAAATCTTTTCTTTAATATATTTGCTTGTGTCACAAAAGTATCAATTTCGGTGCAATTCCTGCAAAGACGTAGGAATTGACTCTTAGGGACCGATTTAAGCCATGACTTATGATGGCAACTATTTGTGGGTATGAATCCATTTCGGTCAGTAGGTTTAAAGTGAGTGCTGAACTTGAACTGTTGTCCTGATCTTTCAATCTGTAGGTCCAAAAAATGTATCATTGACTGACTGCATTCATACGTGAGGATAATACCTCTATCATTGTCATTTAACACTGAAAATAAATTCTCCAGTGTTTGGGGGGTACCAGCCCATAGGAGGAGGATGTCGTCAATATACCTGGCCCAGAGCAAAAGCTGTGGGTGGTCCAGGGCATAGACTACATCCTCCTCCCACTTGGCCATAAACAGATTGACCAAACTTGGCGCAAATTTCGCTCCCATTGCAACCCCTTTCTGTTGAAGGTAATAATGTCCGTCGAACCAAAAATAATTATGTTAAGTTGCGAATTCCAATAATTCCATAGTGAAATTTACCTGAGGGGCAGCTAACGTAAGGTCTCTGTTTAAAAATTGTTGTGCAGCCTCCATACCCCTATGATGTGGGATGCAGGTGTACAGAGACGCTACGTCCGCCGTAGCCATGGTAATTTCACCCTCAAAGGATGTTGACGTAAGGCGTTTGATAACATCCCTAGTGTCTTTAAGGTAAGATGGCATGGTTCTAACAGAGGGTTGCAGAAAAAAATCTATATATTTCCCTATCCTGGATGTGATAGAGTCTATCCCACTAATAATGGGACGCCCAGGAGGGTGGAGCGAATCCTTGTGGATTTTCGGCAGATAATATATAATTGGAATTCTAGGGGCTAAAGGGACAAGATACGACTTCTCTTTGTGATTTTAAATTTTTGAATCAAAGCCTCTAGTGATGAGATTAGTCAGCTTTTTCTTATATTTAAAAGTTGGGTTACTTGGTATTTCTTTATAAGTGTCTTGATCGCTCAAGATTTTATACATCTCTTCCATATAGCTTGCTTTGTCTAACAGAACTATGCCTCCGCCTTTGTCGGCGGGGCGTATGACAAGATCTTTGTTGTCACATAGGGTTTTAGGGCCCGTACTGGGTAGAGGATTGTTAGTGACTTTTTTGGGTGGTAACTTGGCCAGATCTTGAAGGACCAAATCCCTAAACATATTTAATGCTGGAGCTAGCTGATTAGGAGGATTAAAAAGGGAGGGGTTCGCTAACCCCGAATGAACAGTACCTGAAGTAGCTGCCCTTGCTACATTTCTGGTGGGATTTGAGGTAATGTACCATTGGATATTAATTTTCCTAATATACTTGTGTATATCCACAAAGGTATTAAACTTATTAAGTTTACGTGGAGGAGCGAATTTAAGGCCCTTATCTAAAACCATCTTTTCTTCTTGGGATAATGTGATGCTGCTTAAGTTGAACACACCTTGACAGGTCATATTCAACTTCTCTTTCCGCCTTTGTAGTCTCCTCCCTCCTCTGGTCCCTCTCTTGTTAAGGGCCTTAAATTTGCCCTTCCACGTAAACTTAATAAGTTTAATACCTTTGTGGATATACACAAGTATATTAGGGCTGCTACTTCAGGTACTGTTCATTCGGGGTTAGCGAACCCCTCCCTTTTTAATCCTCCTAATCAGCTAGCTCCAGCATTAAATATGTTTAGGGTTTTGGTCCTTCAAGATCTGGCCAAGTTACCACCCAAAAAAGTCACTAACAATCCTCTACCCAGTACGGGCCTTAAAACCCTATGTGACAACAAAGATCTTGTCATACGCCCCGCCGACAAAGGCGGAGGCATAGTTCTGTTAGACAAAGCACGCTATATGGAAGAGATGTATAAAATCTTGAGCGATCAAGACACTTATAAAGAAATACCAAGTAACCCAACTTTTAAATATAAGAAAAAGCTGACTAATCTCATCACTAGAGGCTTTGATTCAAAAATTTTAAATCACAAAGAGAAGTCGTATCTTGTCCCTTTAGCCCCTAGAATTCCAATTATATATTATCTGCCGAAAATCCACAAGGATTCGCTCCACCCTTCTGGGCGTCCCATTATTAGTGGGATAGACTCTATCACATCCAGGATAGGGAAATATATCGATTTTTTCTCTGCAACCCTCTGTTAGAACCATGCCATCTTACCTTAAAGACACTAGGGATCAAACGCCTTACGTCAACATCCTTTGAGGGTGAAATTACCATGGCTACGGCGGACGTAGCGTCTCTGTACACCTGCATCCCACATCATAGGGGTATGGAGGCTGCACAACAATTTTTAAACAGAGACCTTACGTTAGCTGCCCCTCAGGTAAATTTCACTATGGAATTATTGGAATTCGCAACTCAACATAATTATTTTTGGTTCGACGGACATTATTACCTTCAACAGAAAGGGGTTGCAATGGGAGCGAAATTTGCGCCAAGTTTGGCCAATCTGTTTATGGCCAAGTGGGAGGAGGATGTCGTCTATGCCCTGGACCACCCACAGCTTTTGCTCTGGGCCAGGTATATTGACGACATCCTCCTCCTATGGGCTGGTACCCCCCAAACACTGGAGAATTTCTTCTCAGTGTTAAATGACAATGATAGAGGTATTATCCTCACGTATGAATCCAGTCAGTCAATGATACATTTTTTGGACCTACAGATTGAAAGATCAGGACAACAGTTCAAGTTCAGCACTCACTTTAAACCTACTGACCGAAATGGATTCATACCCACAAATAGTTGCCATCATAAGTCATGGCTTAAATCGGTCCCTAAGAGTCAATTCCTACGTCTTCGCAGGAATTGCACCGAAATTGATACTTTTGTGACACAAGCAAATATATTAAAGAAAAGATTTCTGGAGAAAGGGTATAACCAAAAAGATATTGAGAGTGATCTGAAGAGAGTGATGGATATAGAAAGATCTACATTACTTGAAGATAGACCACCTAAAGAGGGAAATGATACTTTCAAATGGTCTTTTCTTACTACTTTTTCCACTCAACATAGGCAAATTAAAGCCATTTTTGAACAACACTGGGGGATATTGAGAAATGATAGAATATTGGGTGCATTAATCCCTGAAAGATCTAAGGTAATATACAAAGGAGTACCCTCTCTCCAAACTAAGATTGCACCCAATATTATAAATCCACCTATCAAACCTACCTTTTTCCATAACTGGACGGGTTATTACCCCTGTAAAAAATGTGTTGTTTGCCAATATAATACATGTGGTAGAAAGTCTACAAAAGAGTTTAGATCCTCAGTGACTAACAGGGTTTACCCTATTAAACAGTTCTGCACGTGTGCTACAACTCATGTCGTATATTTGCTGACCTGTCCATGCGGCAAACAATACGTAGGTAGAACTATAAGAACTTTTACTGCTAGAGTGTCTGAACATATTAGCAAGATAAAACTTGGAAGTATTAAATATACTGTCCCCAGGCATTACCGACAACACCATGCCCGAAATCCTAGTGGCACTCAATTTTTGGTCATAGACCGCTTTGTGGCCCCATGGAGGGGAGGAGCCACTACTAGGGGTGTATCTAGATTAGAAACATTCTGGATATATGAGCTCCAGACCCACCATCCACAGGGAATGAATGTTGAGTGGGACATTAATTCTTTTATTAATATGTCTTGAGTGACACTTAATAGAATACGACTTCTCTTGAATAACAATCATTTTATTTTGTTTTTAATTTTTAATTTTTAAACGTTATTGTAACTATAAAAATATATAATAATTTTTATGATGATAACTTTCTAGATACACATCTATTTTTAAATATCTACAAATATAAATTTCAACCTTTTATCTATTTGAGGTACAATCATATATATATATTGATTTTTGCCATAAGGTTTAATGATGGACTTGTGTGGTTTAATTTTCACATTGTAATCATACAATGTGAAAGATTGGTATATTTTTTATATATTTTTTACATATACAATTAATTACCATTAAAAGCATGTGCTTATACATGTTTTTATGTTAACCTTAGGTGACATATACCATTCCCCAGATTGCTATGTTATTTAAATAGCTAGCAGTTTCATCCATATATAATGCTATTTGCCTCCATTCATTTGAGATGACATGCAAGCCTTTAGCGCTGTATTGGTCCTTCACAGTGGACGCATCAGCGCTGTCTGCCAATCAGGAGGTTCGGCCTTACGTCACTCCGGACCCACGCCTCGTTTTCATAGCGAGGCGTGGATAGTGGGTCTAGCAGACTGGGTCACGTGACATGCGGCAGAAGTGACGTTGCGGTGCTGTTTTCATAGCGCTTTCATAACGAGGCTTGGATACTGCTCTGCACTCTGATGGGACGCTGCAGCGGATCTGACGCAGCGTTCCCACAGAGAGGCCTGGTTATATACACGGCGGAGTCACGATATGTGACACGCCTCCGCCATTTACAATACAGACCATAACTATTTATAATCTAAGTTTATACAATGGTCTGATTACTTAAGCAACAATAACCACACAAGTACCATCAAGTTTGATACAAATTCCTCTTTAATAAAGAACCGGAAGTGATGTAATGGTGGTCCACTTCCGGGGGTCACAGAGGTCATTGTACACCAATACTACACCTGTGGACAAAAATGGCTTCAAGAACACTATCAATTAGGGTGTTTGGGCATAACTACCACCCAAACACTCCCCCTAAATTTAGCACCCCGCTACACTAAGAAACACCTAGCTTTTATGGTTCATCTCCACCATCACAGGAGTGAGCTCTTTCTCTCTCTATTTCTATGTTGTAAGTAAAATAATACTTTACAAGGCAATTTACCCCTTGCTTAGTGAATGAGGTAAAGCACTGCTGACTTCCATCAACCAACCAATCTTTTGCAAGCAAAAATAATTTTTTTCTTTTTTTTTCTTTTCTTGAACATTTGGGTATTCTTTGCAAAGTGCATTTTCACCACATTCACTAAGGTAAGTGAAAATGTACTTGTAAAGTAAGCAAGCAGCCTTTAGTGAATAAACCCTATTAATATATTCCCTACATAAAATCGCATTTGTCTAAGTACAGCTCCTGCTTATATAGACACCTTCCAAATATCACATCTTTTTTTCTTGAAGATGAATGTGTATTGTTTGTACAATTAGTAATTTTATTGTTACTCAAGGAGCAACTGAAAAAGAAATGCATTTTGAAAATGCAGGTAAACCTAAAAGCTCAGTAATTCATTACGTACCAGTTTCTTCAGTTCATTGAAAGATCTACCCAACATAGTTCTAAAGTCCTATGTAATTATTCCAAGTTACTTATCAGGCTGCATGCATGTAAAGCTGTACAAAATAAACCAAAGTAAGCAGATTTCACTTACCATAAGTGTATTAATGACAGACAAATTCCAATTGGTTGGCCTTTTTGTTACTGGGGTGAGCAGTAGGGTTAGGGATTTGAGTTATTGGTAACCTAATGCTGGACATTCACTAAGCAATTTTGTTGGCAATTTTGTTGTCAGCTTTCAAATACATCAATTTGCTACCCCAGCTTCACTAGTTAAATGATTTATATGATCAAAAATGGCATGGAAATTCCAATTCAATTTCCATCGCAATTTTGTTTTATTGGTCATTTAAAACTGGGAAAGAAATGAAACGGTGGGCGGCAGATCTCTATGAATGAAAGCTGACACAGGTTTCCCTGGAGGCTGCAGGGAGATTGTGCTCATGTCACTGGTGCCTAGACTGAAGGGTTGAAAAAACTGCAGTCTACAATAAAAAATAAATAAAAATAAAAATAAAAACAAAAAAAAACTTATAACTTTATTATTTAAAGCTAATGTTTTTTTTTTCTTCCTCTAGATATTGAGTTAGTGAATTTTCTCTGGGGAATGTGAAACTAACAATAGAGAAGAGTGCTTTTTAAGGTGAAAGGTCTTCTTTATAGATATACAATTAAAATTTGACAGATTTGATCAGAAGGGTGCATCTAAACCCAAGAGCAAACACATAATATATTTCAGTTAGCAGTCCTTCGGTGTAGTAGCAGCATTTGTTTTCCTTTTCGGACCCGTATCCCTTTATTTTCACATAAGTGGCACACTTCCCATCCTAGGATGACAATGCTCACTCATCTTAGGCTGTATTCACACCTGAGCGTATCATTTTCAGGTGTTTTTTCTGGCTTTTTTTTTTTGTTTTTGAAGAGTTTTTGCAGCGTTTTTGTACAGGCGTTTTGATGTCCGAAGGTCACCAATGTAAAACGTCTGTAATTTGCATAAAATGAAGCTCATGTACTTTTTTGAGCTTCAGGCGTTTTGCTTCAGGCGACAGAATGCTCAGATGTGAACAGGGGCTATTTAAATTAATAGGATTTTGCTTGTTGTGCATTTTGGAACTTTTGAGATGAGCGTTTTACAAGCTGAAAACGCTTAGGTGTGAATGCAGCCTTACTGTATAGATGAAGAATCCGCTTTATCACCCAAGAATTGAAAGTGTGTGGGAACTACAGAACACCTCCATCTCTCATCATCTTCATAAAAGGTGTCCTAAAGCTCACATGGAGAGAACTACATAGTGCAGAGTTTACAACATAGATTCAGTCATTTGTATAAATAAAGCAAACTTGATGTTGCATTGCTACTAAGGCTGGTTTCACACTGGGGCGGTGGGGGCGGTGGCGGTATAGCGCCGCTATTTTTAGCAGCGCTATATCGTCGGTATGTTGAGCTATTCGGCCACTAGCGGTGCGGTTTTAACCCCCGCTAGCGGCCAATAAAGGGTTAATACCACCCGCAAACCGCGGCTACAGCCGTGGTTTGCGGGCGGTATTACCGCGGTATCCCATGCATTTCAATGGGAAGGAGCGGTGTAGGAGCGGTAAACACACCGCTCCTCTCACCGCTCCAAAGATGCGGCCAGCAGGATTTTTTTTACCGTCCTGCTAGCGCACCGCTCCAGTGTGAAAGCCCTCAGGGCTTTCACATTGGAGAGAAAGGAGTCGCTGTTTAGGCTCGGTTTGCAGGCGCTATTTTTAGCAAAATAGCGCCTGCAAACCGCCCCAGTGTGAAAGGGGCCTTAAAGTGTGGAAGTGCCATCGATTTATATGGTTTTGTAAATAAAGTGATTTCAATATGTGCTTAGTGTGTCTTTACATGTGACATCCATACAATTCATTTAATATATACCATCAATATTAACCACTTCAACACCGGGCTTTTTTTACCACCTCAATACTGGGCCTATTCTGGCACTTCTCTCCTACATGTACAAATCATCATTCTTTTGCTATAAAATTACTCAGAACCCCCAAACATTATATATGTTTTTTAGCAGACACCCTAGGAAATAAAATGACGGTCATTGCAACTTTTTTTCTTGCACGGTATTTGCGCAATAGTTTTTCAAACGCCTTTTTTTTTTTTAAATGGTTTCATGAATTAAATAACAAAACAGTAAAGTTAGCCCAATTTTTTTGTAAAATATAAAAGATGATGTTACACAGAGTAAATAGATACCTAACATGTCACGCTTTAAAATTGCGCACACTCATGGAATGGCGCCAAACTTCGGTACATAAAATTCTCTGTAGGCGACGCTTTGAAAATTTGTACAGGTTACCAGGTTAGAGTTACAGAGAAGGTCTAGTGCTAGAATTGTTGCAAGCGCTCTAACGCACATGGCGATACCTCACATATGTGGTTTGAACAGCGTTTACATATGTGGGGGCGGGTCTCACGTGTGCGTTCGCTTCTGAACGCGAGCTACCGGGGACAGGGACAGTTACATTTTTTTTTTTTTACTTAATTTATTTTATTTTATAAACATCCCTTGTAATAGGAATGGTGTGTGACAGGTCCTCTTTATGGAGAGATGCGGGGTCAATAAGACCCCACATCTCTCCTCCAGGCTGTAAAGCATGAGATTGTGAAAAAAATGTCACCGATCTCATGCTTAATAGCCGCAATGGCGGCTTTGTTTACTTCTGAGGACTCGGGCGTGATGTCATCACATCGCGCCCGGGCCTCGGACGCTCATAGAGATGACAGGTGACCATCTATGGTTCACCTCCGGCGCCGGACGATTCATTCTCCGGGCCCCAGATGGCACGGGAGAGCCCGGAGATGGCGGAGGGAGGTGTCCCCTCCCGCTGCCTATAAGAACGGTCAATCGGCGGAACCGCCGCTATGATCATTCTTATGGTGCGCAGAATCGCCAGCAGAAGACAAGGATATCTGAATGATGCCTCTAGCTGCAGGCATAATTCAGATATCCCCCCACAAAGCCCAGGACGTCATATGACGTCCACCCAGGATGGAAGATCCCATCTGTGGACGTCATATTACTTTGGGCGGGTAGAGAAGTGGTTAAAAGCCATATAAGCTGAAGCCAATAAATCATAATAGTGGAATAGATAAGTGAACTACAATGGATGCAATAAAACATAAATTGTAAGGTTGGGTTCACACTTGTGCAGTGCGAATTCCAGCTCTCTTATCTCTGCAAAAATAAAAGAGAACTGTTCAGCAGATCATCTCCGTTTTAGCTGCGAATTTGGTGACCTGGGAGAGAGAAGGGGGAGGGGGAAAGTGTAGTGAGGTGAAGGAGAGAAATCCTGATGAGAACTGAACACATCTGCGAATCAGATGCGTGCCCATAGAAGATAATGAGACTGAATTCGCACCTAAGCCGCACCGCAATGCCTAGAAAACGCACACGTTTTTTGGGCAATGTGCAGTGCGAATGCATTGCACATATGTGAACCAGCCTCAATAAAATCAATGTGTTTTATAATGGTATGCAAATTGGATGCGGTTTAAGCCGCAACCAATTCGCATAGGTGTGAACGGGGCCTAAAAGTCTCTTGTGTTGGTTATTTTCTTCCCATTACCGTTGTGCAAAGGTGTCTGTGCCTCGTGTAGTCTGCTACCACCTCTGTGCTCACAGAACTCTCACCTTCTATATGCTTGTATTAAAGCATATACACTATATTGCCAAAAGTATTGGCATCCCAATCTTAGGGTTCAATATTGAGTTGGTCCACCCTTTGCAGCTATAACCGCTTCAACTCTTCTGGAAAGGCTGTCCACAGGGTTTAGGAGTGTCTATGGGAATGTTTGACCATTCTTCCAGAAGCGTATTTGTGATGTTAAGCACTGATGTGGACGAGGAGGTCTGGCTCACAGTCTCTGCTCTAATTCATCCCAAAGGTAATATTCTCACAAGTACTATTAAAGGCACATAAAAAAAGCAAACTTGTCATACTTACCTGTTCTGTGCAGTGGAGCAGCCTCGATCCTCCTCTTCCCAAGTCCCCGTCGGTGCTCCTGGCCCCTCCCTCCTGCTGTGTGTCCCCATGGCAAGCAGCTTGCCATAGGGGCACCCGAGCAGGTTTGTTCCCATGCCACTACTCTGTGGGAATTGGCACCACCCCCACTCTCCTCATTGGCTCAATGGCTGTGATTGACAGTAGTAGGAGCCAATGGCTCCCGCTGCTGTCTCAGCCAATGAGGAGGAAGAGACCTGGGAGAGCCGCTGCTTTTGTTCACATTGCTGGATTGAGATGGGCTCGGGTAAGTATAAGAGGGGGGGGTGAGTGGGGCTGCTGCACATAGAGGGTTTTTTACTTTCATGCATAGATTGCATGAATGTAAAAAAACCTTGAGCCTTTACAACCACTTTAAGACCCCTTTCACACTGAAGGCACTTTTCAGGCCTTTTAGCACTAAAAATAGCACCTGTAAAGTGCCTGAAAAGAGCCTCTTAAGTGATCACATAAAAAACCTCTGTAGAAGTATTATTATACGAAACGCGTAGGACTGGTATAAACCACTCCATTTATTGCCTTAATGTATCTGTTTTTTATGTGATCACTTTTTTATTGACGATTTTATTCAATAAACCCTCAAAGCGGATTTACACGATTGGAGTTCTCCCTCCTTTTTGTTTCCTTTTCCTATGGCATGGTGAATCCATTATTGGGAAGTTTGGCCTGCATTGGCTCTATATGATCTGAAAGAGCCTTCTTCCACGGGCCATTCCTCTAATATCGGTAGGACCACCGGGATGGTGGGTTCTCTGAGAATCTTACTATGATTCAAAACATGGTGACCGTGACCAATATCGCTTGGCTTTGGATTTTGATCGATGATCTCTGAGGGGAACGTCTCCAGACAAGCTGCAGAGTCCCTTATTGGAATTCTTATGCCTTTTTGACCCACTGTCGCTGACAAGTGGGTCCACCGGCTCTGGTAAGAGTACCCCATTCATCTACATTTTTGAAGAGCTGTCTAATGATCTACTTGGTTTTCAACCCAGTTTTCATCACTCACTTATTATATATATATTTTGTGTTATGGACACTATTGGTCACTCATCACTATTTTGTGGACTGTAATTGGTTCCAGATTTAGTATTATTTTTTGCACTTGTGAAACCTGAGTTCCTCTCAGGTTTTCCTGGACACTTAGCGCTTCATTTAAGGAGGCCTGCCCCCTGCCAATCAAAGTTGCTTAGAAGTTCCTTAGAATACCCCAGGCAGTTCCACCTCTCCTCCTCTATTTTTAGCACCTTCTAGAAAGAAGAGTGAGGTGACAGTAATGCTACCTGTGAGTCACTAGCTGCTACCCTGAGCCACTCCAAGTCCAGAATGAAAACAAACAGGCCTAGCAACCAGAAAAATCCTCACTCTAGCACCCACCTAACTAGAGGGTGCTACATGTGTATGTATTTCCTTGTACTTACATTTAACCAAAACATGGATGTACCACATATTTCCAAAGAGCTCAAGTGGTTAAAAAAATAATTTGGTGTAATTAAAGGTACCATTTTACTACCATAAGTTTTATGCTGCACTTATCCAACCTCTATATTACTGCACTTGTTATTTTAAAAAGCCAACAAAGAAAACATGGAGGTCAAAAAAGCACTTGTTTAATTTAGCCACTGCATTTTGTTTGCATATTAGATCATTGTGGTATGTGTAACTGGGTTTGAGACAGACACATATTTTTTGCCCGCATACTGGGGTTGATTTCCTAAGGCCGGGTTCACACTTATGCAAATTGGTTGCGGCTTACACCACATCCAATTCGCATAACATTAAAAAATACATTATTTTCAATGAGGCTGGTTCACATATGTGCGATGCATTTGCACTGTGCATTACCAAAAAACCGCGTGCGTTTTCTAGACATTGCGGTGTGGCTCAGGTGCGAATTCAGGTCCATTATCTTCTATGGCCACGCATCTGATTCGCAGATGTCTTCCGCTCTGAACAGGACTTTTTTCAATGCTCACTACACTCCCCCCCTCTCCCAGGTCAGCAAGTTTGCATGTTCCACTGCACACAAAATGCTGAACAGCTCTCTTATCTTATCTCCTTGCAGAGATAACAGAGCTGGAATTCGCACCCCACAAGTGTGAACCCAGCCTTAAACTAGAGAGTGCAAAATCTTGTGCAGCTGTGCATGGTAGCCAATCAGCTTCCAGCTTCAGCTTGTTGAATTAAGCTTTGACAATAAAACCTGGAAGCTGTGGTAGTGAGCTAGGTACCTTTCTGCATATTTGGTGGTCTTGTCCCACTCTACAACTCTTTTGGAAGGAAGTCCATGCCATCACTACCCAGATAACAACTTACACCCTAGACTTCACTCCAGCACAGTTTCTCCTTCACCACTCCTCACTCTCTTAAAAGGCCTACCTCTAAATCTCTTGCAATGCATCTAGTTAATGCAGCTAGATTGTGCATACCAGCAAGATGGGGCTCCACGGACCCCCCAAACGCTCACTGACTGGTTTAAATGTATTTAGAAAGTCGCAGGAATGGAAGAGCTTATCCATATAGGCCACAATACCCTACTCACACATGGACATGTTCACTACAATACCAAGAATCTGCTGACCTGGCTATTGACAAACCCCTGTAACATATTTCCCAGGCTGTTCTACTTTCCATGATCATTTTCTTCACCCAAGAGAGTTTTGGGCACTTCAGGTGAACTCACTCCTATCTGATAATTCTTCCCTTCCCGGCTCTCACTTTCTTCCTGCCCCTCCCCCCTTTTTTCTCTCTCTCCTTCTCTTCTCCACGTAGGCCCTGAACCCCTATGTCAACAGATGTATGCGCATACCCGGTGCTCGCCAATCCGTTTTTTGGCACCCCCAATTAGGAACATGGCTCTTACGTGTGGAGTTTGGCACCATCTGCCTATCTTGTTGTGCGGCCCAAGATGGTCATTGAATTTCACCAGGGCCACCATATTTCCTATATTTTCAGTCTTTTTCTGTATTTTATTTTCTGCCTTGTTACAGTATGTTATCTGTCATTTATATTGCCTTTACATGACACTATACTGTTATGTGTATACGTGGGGACGGTTACTCAACTTACTGTATTCCTATTGTATCAGTCTTGTTCCTACTTTCATATGGATTTTTAGCTATGTTTTTGATTGGTACCTTTTTTGAAAACCTTAATAAATTATCTGTGAAACAAAGCCTGGAAGCTGATTGGTTTCTATGCAGAGCTGCACTAGCAGATGTGTCTTGCTGTAATTTTTTGGGGAGCCATTCAGCCATACAGCAACACATA
The DNA here is from genome assembly GCA_029206835.1 of Rana muscosa. Lineage (NCBI taxonomy): Eukaryota > Metazoa > Chordata > Amphibia > Anura > Ranidae > Rana > Rana muscosa. The sequence goes on from CM055118.1 coordinate 622,513,833, forward strand.
TATAGTGTGTTGCTGCGTGTTGAGTGCGCATGGAACCTTAAATGGATAATGCATCAAACAAAAGCATTTAAAATAAAAAAAAAAATACAAGTACAGCTTCAGTTATCTTTACAAAAATATGTTTTCAACTGTTTCTGAAACAACATAGTCATAATGTTTGTATGCACAGTAGATTTATAATGGCATTGTTTCGAGCCATCCTACGATCACATTAGGACACAATAGAGACTTTTTATTTTGAATTGACACCTGTTTCGTACCTGACATTTCATGCATTATCTGTAATTGTTACACGCTATGGAAAGTTCAGGGACGTTCAGCCATTCATTAAGAAAAGCAGAACAATACCTCCAATCTATGTCCTTTTTATATATCAATGAACAATAAAAAGGAAAACAGAGCGTGGCAAGCAATTCCGTAGACATTGCTGGTCCCAAGAGACTAGGGGTGCAGACGAGACTGTGGGGCATAACAAGACATGCTTCAAAAAGGAATTTACATACTATCTTTTTTTACATGGAGTTTTATTTTATCCACAGTGCTAATTGACTAGTGTCTGTCTGTTATCCTTGACCTTTCCAGTTACTGCTAAAAATATGACACAAAAGAGAAAAACAATGGTCTCTAAAGAGAAAAGCAGATAATGGGAAATACCAATAGCTTTGATCTGTCATTGTATAATAAAACAATAAGATGATCGGACAGGTGACTGATTTCTTAGAATAAAAATGTGTTTTCTTTTGGTCACCCACACTTTGTCATGTGATAATCCAGCTAATAGAATACATTTAAAGGATTCTTCAGCTCGAATTCACAGTGCTGTACTCATTAAAGTGAAGAAGTGAGTGGAACACAGACACGGGCTATAACAAGCAAGAAAAGTCTTTAGTGCTTTAGCAATATGCTAAACGCTTGCTTGAGCTCTTTGGTTGCAGACTACTAGTGACTGTGAGCCCCTGCTGATGTTGTGCTCATTAATATGGCACTGGGACAGGGTTACCGAATACAGTGAGATCTCTCGTTATATGCCATTATTTTTTGAATGGTATACTGCTCACAGAACATTAAAGACAGTAGGCAAATAGAATAAGAAATGTGACCAAAATGATTATACAATTGTGTGTATGAATCTTAAAAGAAAGCATTAAAGGCTTGCGTGATTTGGCATTGGGCTCGATGCTATAAAAGTTGGCAAGCCAAGCAATATTCAAACTTATAATTATCACACAGCTTCGCACGCTGATTATCGCCTGGATTCATTAAATGTTGGTAAATTTTGTATTCAATACTAAGCAACAACTAAGTGCCGCTCAATCTTCTTTACCAATTATTTTAACTATTGCTGCCACAGGTGTGCTTGCAATTTACTGTGAACCCCCTCATCCATCTTGTTCATTGCAATTTGCTGCAAAAAAGGCAGGCGTAGGGCAAGGGTATTGTATTGCATGTAGTCTCCCTTTGATTATCCCTCCCCCTATTACTGACCTACAGTAGGATGACCAGACATCCCCGGTTTCTGGGGACAGTCCCTGGATTGAGGACACTGTCCCCGGACCAAGTCTGTCCCCGGTTTTGTCCCTGTATTGGATTTGAACAGGGGCTGGGGCAATTTCAAAGACAGTCAGTGCAGAATTAAAAAATAAAAATCTAAATTTCACACTTCAGCTCGGCCACTGCTACTAGCTTAGGGGGTGTATTTGTTTCCATTATCTGTGTCCCTTTCTGATGATCATGTGCTGGTCGGAGCAGAGGGAATATTTCTTCAGTTTCGGGTGCAAGCCCGTTCAGCTCCGCTCGCATGTTCTTCTCCGTTGGCTCAAGTCCCGGCCAGCCGCCTGCCTGTTTATATCCTTGCTTTCCCTGACGGAGTGATCTTCCTCCACTCTGTGAGGCGGGCAGCGGCGGCGATGGGCAGAGAGTCGCTGATTGCCGCCATTACTAGTAAAAAAAAAATATGTCCCCGGATTTCATTTAAAAAATCTGGTCACCATAACCTACAGTGCCTTGTTTAGCACTGTCTCAATATGGAGGCAGCCATCTTGGTGCTTCCTCATCCTAAAACATCCAGCGAGAGAAACTGTGAGCAGCACAGCAGTGACTTTACCACATCTTACTCCAACTCTCCTGGAATTATCAGTTGGGGCAGCAGTTTTGAGATTTTACACTGCAGACATATAGCTATGAGACTGGAACAAATATAAGCCACATCTTCTAATCTATATTTTTGTTACAGATCAGTGACTCTGAAGGTGCCAAAATCTTTGAATCAGCATGACAACCAGATATCTAGCACTTACAGAAGATGATCACCAAGGCAGGCTTCAAAATTTTTTAAATGGTTAGCTTACAGTCCTGTTTACACCTGCTTTTTCTTGGTGCTTTGATGAGGCTTCGATGAGGCTTCGGTGGGGCTTTGGTGTAAGCTAACCATTTTATTTCGTGACATGAGCTTTGACTAGCGTTCAGAGAGCTTTAACAAAGCCTGTCCGAAGCCTTGTTGAAGCCTCATTGAAGCCGAAGCAAGTGTTAATGAGCCCTTACACTTGCTTCGGCTTCAACACACATTAGAGCACCTACAGCTTCAAAACACTTTTATGATGTGTTTTTTAATGCTTCAGTGGTGGTTCATTGAAGCTTCAGTGATGCTTCGATGAAGCTTTGGTGAGGCTTCGGTAAAGCTTTGATGAGGCTTCAGTGATGCTCTTTTGAAGCTTTGTTGAAGCTTGGCAGATGCCCTGTGTGTGTGTGTGTGTGTGTGTGTGTGTGTCTCATACCTGTAATTTCTCCAAAACAAAGCAAAGCTAAAGCTGAATTAAAGTGGTTGTAAACCCACTTTGACAACATGCACCTACAGGTAAGCCTAGATTAAGGCTTACCTGTAGGTGCATGAAATATCTCCTTAACCTACACAATATTTTTGCATTTAAAACTGGCGCCGCTGACGTCACGCGCATGCGCACTAGCGGGCCGGCTTAGTAGCCGGATTTCTGAATGGAGTTAGCTGGCCCGAGCGCGCATGCGTGTGACGTCATCGCCGCTCCTGGGCCAATAACAGCGCCGGAGCGGCGATACACGGAAGGCAGAGGGGAGCAAGATGGCATCGGCGACAGAAGTGTCCAAGCACCACTGCGGGGGCTTCGATCTCAGGTAAGTGATTCATAATGAGCAAGTATGCTATGCATACTAGCTCATTATGTCTTTGTTTTGCAGGTTGTTAAAAAAAAATAGCAGGGTTTACAACCACTTTAAACAGGGTTTCTCAACTCCAGTCCTCAAGGCGCCCCAACAGGTCATGTTTTCAGGCTTTCCATTATTTTGCACAGGGGATGTAATCAGTTTCACTGCCTTAGTAATTACCACAGCTGTTTCATCTGAGGGAAATCCTGAAAACATGACCTGTTGGTGCGCCTTGAGGACTGGAGTTGAGAAACACTGACTTTAAAGCCTCTCAAAAGCTGCAGGTACTTCAAGCAAGCTTTAAGGGAGCTTTGCCATAGAGTTCTATGGAGGCTTTGAAGACGCTTTGAAGCACCACTAAGCCTCCATTCACACAGGGGCAACACGACTTCCAGCACAACTTGGACACGACTTGGAGTATGAATCACAGCGCAACCTGGAGCTACTTACAAGGCAACTTCAAGTTGCCTGCAGGACAGGAGTGGCCAATCAAACAAGAATCAGCTCTGTGGGAGGGAGGGGGGAGGGAGGGGTTTGCCTGAGAAATATATGTTCTCTTCCTGGAAAGTTGCTTCTGTTAAGACAGGGAATCCGACTTCTGTGCGACTTCCATTGAAATCAATGGGTACAGGTCGCCTAGAAGTCGGATTGAAGTAGTACAGGAACCTTTTTTTAAGTCGGAGCGACTGCAGTCGTGTACATTAAAACGGCTCCATTCACTTCAATTTTTTTTTTTAAATAGCGCGACTTGGGGCAACTCGGAGCGACCAGAAGTCGCATCCGGAGTCGCCCCTGTGTGATCCGGGTCTAAAGCTACATGGGGTATAATTTTTGAAGCGAAGCCGAAGCAAAGTTAAAGCAAAGTGTAAACAGGAATTTAAAGTGGAGCTCCACACTAAATAGCAACTTTTGCTATTTGGAACCCTCCCCCCCTCCGGTGTCACAATTGACACCTTTCAGGGGGGAGGGGGGTGAAGATACCTAAGACAGGTATTTTCACCCACATCCGGGAGTCCTCTCTCCGGGAATCTGCGGGAGTGACGTCACTTCCCGCAGACTTCCCTTGGTGTTCTGGGAGACACTCGGCTCCCAGAACACAGGAGCACCAATCAGAACGGCGCAGCGCGACTCGCGCATGCGCCGTAGGGAACCGGGCATGAAGCCGCAGGGCTTCACTTCCTGGTTCCCTCAGCGAGGATGGCGGAGGGAGCAGCAGAGCGACGACCGGTCGCTCGTCCTCTGCTGCGGACGTCGCTGGACTCCAGGACAGGTAAGTGTCCAAATATTAAAAGCCAGCAGCTGCTGTAGCTGTAGCTGCTGGCTTTAAATATTTTTTTCCGGCGGAGCTCCGCTTTAAGTTAACTATTTTATTTAGTGCAAAACAAAAGATCAAGTCTTCTGGACAGCAGCACTCCAATAAAAAGCCTTTAATATGTAAAATCTTCAAAAATCCAAATACATAGCTATGATTAAACACTAAGAAAGTGTGAAACTAGTCAGCTCTAACCAGAATTTTGTGACTTGCTGTGCTGTATTTGGATTTTTGAAGATTTTACATATTAAAGGCTTTTATTTGGAGTGCTGCTGTCCAGAAGACTTGATCTTTTGTTTTGCCTGAAATTGCATTGCCTGCACCCTTGGCTGTTGGGAGGAGATAGTCACCTGGAGGACGACTACACCTGAGCGGTTTCTGTTTTTGTTTATTTTATTTAGTGACAGGAGCTTTGACTAGCGTTCAGAGAGCTTTAACAAAGCCTGTCTGAAGCCTTGTTTTGAAGCAAGTGTAAACTAGCCCTTAGTAATCCCAGCATTCCAGGAATGTAACTGTTTTTTGAAACTATTAAATCTATGGGTTTAGTCCTGCTGTATGGTTTACTGTTGGGCTCTGGGCTTTAGCAAAATGGCATTTTCCGGCAAGAAGAAACAGCAGAAATGCTGGAGGCAATTTACAGCATACACTAATTTTGGTAGCATAATTATTATTGTGTTCCTTGCAAAAGAACATTATTTTTATCAAGTTGTTATGGATAAAGTTCCAAAAGAACTGGTTATTAAAGGGTTAAAGGTTTCTGTTATAAGGTCTAATATCTCCAGCAGAAGTCAATCTAAACCTCATCGCCCCTGTGCAGCATATCAGCCCCAGGACATTCACTTACAGTAAGGACTGATTTCTATTTCTTTTTCGTACATCACGGGACACAGAGCGACTTAGTCATTACTAATGGGTTATATAGTTTACCTTCAGGTGCTGGCACTGGCAACTTCCAAACCGGAAGTACCCTCCCCTATATAAACCCCTCCCATCCGGGAGCACCTCAGTTTTTTGCCAGTGTCTAAGGTGTTGGCCAAAGAGTAACATGTGTTTTCCTGGGCTTGCGTACAGGTTCTTTTACGGGCCTTAGTAAGCTGTTCCGGATCCCACCAAAAAAGCTTCATAGCTAAACGGTCGGTACCCGGGCCTTGCAACAGAAGAGCAAGGTTTTGCCTGTAATGCCTCTCTTAGGAGAGCTGGACCCTGGGATCCAGAGCTCTGGTCATACCCACGACCAAGATGTTTTCTGTGCAGGGTGCTATACAGGTTCAGGGGAGTGGAATCCTTGGGAACCCGGTCCCTGAAGGTTTAATTACAATGCCTGCCGTGATAGGTGAAGTTTGGGCTTCTGTGGACCAAACAGAGTCCTGCGGCGGGGAACAGGTAAGTGGGGGCCCCCAGGAACTTGGTTCTATTGGGGGACCCCCAAGCCTAATTTGTCTTTCTGTCTGTTACCTAACGGTATTCCCGCTAATATCTGTGTATGTCTATAACTACTGGAAAATGTAAAATTTTAATAGTAGTCAAGAAAAGAAAAAAAAAAAAGAGGACCGCGGTACCTGTGTTAAACCACTAGAGGCCGCTGTGGTCCATTTTGTCATGTGGATCTTTGGTTTTCTCAAGTCAAAAGATCCAGGCAGTTGGTAAGTTTCTCTGTGGGAATCCAGTTCCTCTGCCCTGTTGCTGCGCTCATCCACCGCACAGGCCCTCCGGCAAAAAGGGCCCTGGCTCCTAGTCCCTGCTTGGTTTCAAAAAAGGGCGCCAATGGCGCACGGGCGCGCGCGCGGGCGCGTGCAGGCGCCTCCTATGAAAAAAAAGGGGCGGGGCGGGTGGATGACGCTCGATGCGCGCCGCGGCACTTCTGCGCATGTGCAGGCGTCCCAGCAATGCAAACAGAGCTAGCAACAAAACGGTGGCACACAGAGGCGGTTGATGCAGGCATCCCCATAGAAAGGCACTTTAATGGACACCAGCTGGTATATAGCAGCAACTGTGTTAGACTATTACCAGCAAAATTGGTGTATGACGACGGGAATACCTCAGCTTTGTGCTTAAAGGATATGTCGTCCAGACGCTCCGGAAATAAGTCTTCCAGGAAGCCAAAGGGGTCTCCATCGGGCTCTGAGGATATTGGGCATGCTTGTACTGCACCAATCTCCCCTGAAAATTCAGAGGTCAGTAGCCGTAGGAACCCCGCAGGAGTGCCTGGTGCTGCGGCTGTCCCCAGTCCACCTGCTCCTGTATATATAACAGAGGAGGTTTTATCCTCAACTCTGGGAGGATTGGAAGAAAGATTAACAGCATTGATCGCTGCTTCCCTGTCACAGGGAAAGCGCGTCCGATCTCCGTCTCCTCCTTCAGAGTGCCTGTTAGTGGAGGAACAGCCCCACACAGAGATCGACCTACCTGAAGGGGATCAGGATGAGGTTGATTCAGTTATAGAGGAATCAACAGTGGAAGAACCTTTCTCAGCATCTCAGGCTGAAAGATTATGGGTTCAGTCTCTGACTAACATGGTCCGATTAGCATTTAAAATGCCTCTGGCAGAACCATCAACCACTACGGTTTCCTCGCTGGGGTCGCTGAAAGCTCCCCAGGCTGTCTGTTCCTTCCCAATCCACCCTTTATTGGAAGGGCTTATTTACCAGGATTGGGAGCATCCTGATAAAATATTTACTCCCCCCAAGAGATTTCCAGTGATCTATCCCATGGAGGATAAGTTCATAAAAAAATGGAGGGTCCCTACAGTGGACACAGCCATCTCTTGTGTAAATAAATCACTGACATGTCCAGTAGATAATGTTCCAATGTTCAAAGACCCAATAGATAAAAAATTGGAGTCTTTACTAAAATCTGCTTTCTCTACAGCAAGCATGGTGACACAACCTGCAGTAGCAGCGATTGGAGTCTGCCAAGCAATGAAAGATCAGTTGAAACAAGTCTTAAGGGACTTACCAGATCAGCAGGCTCTTGCCCTAGCTGACCTACCTAGAGGCTTGTGTTGCGGTGGACGCCATAAAGGATACAATCCAACAGGCATCCCGCTTTACGCTGTCTGTAGACATATGCGTAGGCTTCTATGGCTCAAAAACTGGTCTGCTGAAGCTCCCTGTAAGAAATTGCTGATTAGCTTCCCATTTCATGGAGAACGCTTATCTGGAGAAGATCTGGACAAATATATCCAGAAAACTTCTGCCGGTAAAAGTACACTCTTGCCGGTTAAGAATAAGGGTAGAAGTCCTTCTTTTAAGAGGCCTACTTCTCCAGTCCCTGGCACATCGGCTGTGAAACAGTTCCGACGGCCTCCGCGGTCAAATCCAGGGGGCAGAAATCAGGGACAATCACAGGGTAACAAGAAACCCTGGGTCAAGAGAGGTACAAAACCTCCCCCCAAGTCATGAAGGGTTGCCCCCACTCAATCGGGTGAGGGGAAGACTTCAGTTGTTCACAGAGACCTGGCGGGACACCATCAGAGACAGATGGGTGATCTCCGCAGTAAGTCTGGGATACAGGCTGGAGTTAAAAGACATTCCACCTGCCCATTTTATAAGGTCAAACGTGCCAAGCGATCCCCAGAAGAGTGGATCCCTCCTTCTGGCACTAGAACAACTATTGCTCCAAGGGTAATCATGAAGGTTCCCTTGGAAGAAAGCGGGTTCGGGTTTTACTCGAACCTTGTCACAGTCCCCAAACCAAATGGGGACGTGAGGCCCATATTAAATATAAAAGGGCTAAACAAGTTCCTACATATCAGGACTTTTTCGGATGGAGTCGATCCGATCGGTGGCCAACGCCCTACAAGGGTAGGAATGGTTCGCCTCGATCGACATAAGGGATGCTTATTTGCATATTCCCATCTGTCCGGCCCACCAGAAATTTCTGCGCTTTGCAGTAGAAGGGCGCCATTTTCAGTTCAGAGCCTTACCTTTCGGTCTGGCCACAGCACCACGAGTGTTCACAAAAATTCTGGCCCTACGATTGACCAAACTAGGAACACAAGGTGTAACGATAATGGCATATCTAGACGACTTGTTGCTGATAGACCACTCGTTCACAAGATAATCAAGTATCTGGAATCTCACGGTTGCATTATCAACCGAGACAAGTCAGCCCTAAAACCAGTCAAAAGTCTGGAATACTTGGGGGCTAAGACTGGATTCAAATCAGAGAAAGATTTTCTTACCTCCAGAGAAGGTGTCGTCTTTGAAAGATTTGACCCACTTAGTGGGTACAAAAAAGAAAACCATCCATACGCCTGTGTATGAGGCTGCTGGGAAAAATGGTGGCTTCATTCGAAGCAGTACCCTACGGTCAATTCCATTCAAGGAACTTGCAGAGGGCCATACTGTCAGCCTGGAACAAAAAAGTTCAGGCTTTAGACTTACCAATGTCCCTGTCCCCTTCCGTTCGCAAGAGCCTCCATTGGTGGTTGGTGCCCCAGAATCTGGAAAAAGGGAAACCCTTCAGTCCGGTTTCTTGGAAGGTGGTCACTACAGATGCCAGCCTCATAGGCTGGGGGCAGTACTGGAGCAATGGTCTCTCCAGGGCAAGTGGTCAGAAGCAGAGAAGGCCCTGCCCACCAATCTCTTAGAGATACGAGCAGCCCGGTATGCCCTAGTAGCATGGACATCCAAACTCCAAGGGTCACCTGTCAGAATTCAATCAGACAATGCCACAGCAGTGGCATATATCAATCACCAGGGTGGCACCAGGAGTCGTGCAGCCCAGAGGGAAGCGAATTGCATCCTGGAATGGGCAGAAAGATATGTCACAGCCATATCCGCGGTTTTCATCCCAGGAGTGGAAAATTGGAGAGCGGACTTTTTAAGTCGCCAGCAATTATGCCCGGGGGAATGGTCTCTTCACCCCGAGGTTTTCCAGGCAATATGCCAGCGGTGGGGAACACCGGATGTAGATCTGCTAGCATCCAGATTCAACGCAAAGGTGGACAGATTTGTGTCTCGCACAAAGGATCCCCTAGCTTGCGGTTCGGATGCCCTCGTGTTCCCTTGGGATCAGTTCAAGCTGATATATGCATTCCCACCGCGATTAATCCGCAGAATCAGGGTAGAAAAGAAACCAGTGATTCTGGTGGCTCCAGCATGGCCCCGAAGGGCATGGTACGCGGAGATTGTAAAAATGTCAGTGGGAAGTCCTTGGACCCTCCCACATCGTCCGGACCTGCTTTCGCAAGGACCGATATACTACCCTTCCTTACCAGCCCTAGGTTTGACGGCCTGGCTATTGAAGCCCACATTCTAAAAAAGAGAGGGCTCTCTAATCCTGTGGTATCTACCATGATCAATGCCAGGAAGCCGGTATCCAGGCAGATCTATTATAGGATCTAGAAGGCGTACATCACGTGGTGTGAGGCCAAGAAATGGCATCCACGTAAGTACGTAATAGGTAGGATTCTGGTCTTCCTACAGTGGGCTGTACATAGGAAGCTTGCCTTGAGTACTATCAAGGGTCAGACGGCCTTGTCAATATTTTTTCAAAGGCCCTTGGCTTTGCATTCATTAGTCAAAGCTTTCATACAAGGAGTGATGCGTATTAGCCCTCCGGTTAGTATTCCCATATGTCCATGGGACTTAAACCTGGTTCTGTCGGTTCTACAGAAACAACCATTTGAACCATTGCGGCACATTTCCTTGGTTCTTTTCACCAGGAAATTGATTTTCTTAGTAGCCATTTGTTCGGCTAAAAGAGTATCGGAATTAGCCGCCTTTTCCTGTAAGGAGCCATATCTGGTTGTCCATAAGGACAGAGTAGTATTACGTCCTCATCCAGCCTTCTTCCTAAGGTGGTATCGAGGTTCCATTTGAACCAAGATGTGGTTCTTCCTTCCTTTTTCCCCAAACCTAGTTCGGTAGAGGAAAAGTTATTGCATTCTTTGGATGTAGTAAGAGCAGTTAAAGCTTATCTTAAAGCCACTGCTCAGATTCGTAGAACGGATACTTTGTTTGTTCTGCCGGAAGGCCCCAGAAAGGGTCAGGCAGCATCAAAAATCTACTTTAGCCAAGTGGATTCGACAGGTCATAATACAAGCCTATGGCTTGAAAAGGAGACCGCCTCCGTTCAAAGTTAGGGCGCACTCCACAAGAGCAGTTGGAACTTCATGGGCAGTGCATCACCAAGCCTCCCTGGCTCAAGTCTGTAAGGCCACAACATGGTCCTTAGTACACACGTTTACTAGATTCTACCAGGTAGACGTCAGAAGTCAGGAGGATGTCGCCTTTGGGCGCAGTGTGTTGCAGGCCGCAAAAGAGCCTCATGCCTGATGGCGCCCAGCTTATGTATAGTGTATCCCTCCCCTCATTTGGCATTGCTTTGGGACGTCCCATTAGTAATGACTAAGTCGCTCTGTGTCCCGTGATGTACGAAAAAGAAAAAGGGATTTTTATAACAGCTTACCTGTAAAATCCTTTTCTTGGAGTACATCACGGGACACAGAGCTCCCACCCCTCTTTTTGGGACACTTATTGCTTTGCTACAAAACTGAGGTGCTCCCGGATGGGAGGGGCTTATATAAGGGAGGGTACTTCCGGTTTGGAAGTTGCCAGTGCCAGCACCTGAAGGTAAACTATATAACCCATTAGTAATGACTAAGTCGCTCTGTGTCCCGTGATGTACTCCAAGAAAAGGATTTTACAGGTAAGCTGTTATAAAAATCCCTTTTTTTTCTGCCCCAGAACAAGTATTCTGTATGGCCTGGTACAGTGGCTTCTGCCAAAGATGGTTTAGGCTGCTTACAACAAAGTCACTGTTTGGATGGTTGTTGCCTGTAATGGCCAAGGCGTTCATACAGTGGGAGACTGTTGATCTAGAACAATTGCTACCTTCAAATGTTGGGCAGTGGCAACCTCTGGAGCTATCTTTAAAGAAAAATTATAGTATTTTATATGTTTTGTCTATATTTATTATTTACAGGACTTAATGACATACCTTTTTTCACAGTTAAAGGGGAATTCCACTTAAAAAAATAATATGGCATATGAAATTGCCACACAAGCTAGTTTGTATCTAAATGTTATTAACAAGCTTCCATTTCAATCTGAATCTGCTGTAATTTTTGAAAACTGTCAATTAATTCAATGCAGTATAGCAATCTGGAGATGTTTTGTAAACTGTTGGTATACAGAATGCCCCAGAAATGTAATTTTTTGCTTGCGTGATTGGCTTCACTGATTTTCTTAGCTGTCTGCGCTAAGATCATAGTGAAACCGAGGGTTTTGTTTGCACACATTTGCAAATATATGTGTAAGCTTCAGTGCTCATGTAGGGTTGCCATCTTTTCTTCAAGCCAAACCTGAACACTTTGGCGGCACACTGCAACTTTTTTTGTAGTACACGCTATAGGATTGTAAAAGACCTGGGACACCTTTGAGTTACCCTAGGAGAGTAGTAATGAGGACTTAAAGGGGCATGGTTAAATAAAACAAAAGCATTTGTGTGCCCATAAAATATGATTAGATTAATAAAAGAAGTGTCACAGTTAAAATATGAACCTACCTTAAAAGTGGACACTGTCAGTAAGTAGAGCAGTGGATGATGTCAGTAGGGCAGTGGACGGTGTCTGTAGGGCAGTGGATGGTGTCAGTAGAGCAGTGGACGGTGTCAGTAGGGCAAGGGATGGTCTCAATAGGGCAGTGGAGGGTGTCAATAGGACAGTGGACAGTGTCTGTAGGGCAGAGGACGGTGTCAGTGGGGTGGATGGATGGTGTCTGTAGGGCAGTGAACAGTGTCAGTAGGGCAATGGACGGTGTCAGTAGGGCAGTGGACGGGGTCAGTAGGGCAGTGGATGGTGTCAGTAGAGCAGAGGACGGTGTCAGTAGGGCAGTGGACGGTGTCAGTAGGGCAGTGGACGGTGTCAGTAGGGCAGTGGACGGTGTCTGTAGGGCAGTGGACGGTATCTGTAGGGCAGTGGACGGTGTCTGTAGGGCAGAGGACGGTGTCAGTGGGGTGGATGGATGGTGTCTGTAGGGCAGTGAACAGTGTCAGTAGGGCAATGGACGGTGTCAGTAGGGCAGTGGACAGTGTCAGTAGGGCAGTGGATGGTGTCAGTAGAGCAGAGGACGGTGTCAGTAGGGCAGTGGACGGTGTCAGTAGGGCAGTGGACGGTGTCTGTAGGGCAGTGGACGGTGTCTGTAGGGCAGTGGACGGTGTCTGTAGGGCAGTGGACGGTGTCAGTAGGGCAGTGGATGGTGTCAGTAGGGCAGTGGATGGTGTCAGTAAGGCAGTTTACCTCCATCCCAAAACCTGATTCCACTCTACTGAACCCAACCCCATCCAAACTGTTCACAAAGCAGCACTGTGCGTTTTACAACCCTTTTAATTACCAAAAAAAAATATCAAAGCAATCCACATGCACCCCACAAATAGAGAGGGTATCTTATAAAGGCTACTGAGTAAGCACAGGACAATATTGTAAATATGCCACAATGGAACTGCAGGGGGAACTAGACTGCTTTCTTCAATCAACAGCAATGTCCCTGGAAAGACCAGCATGACAAGTGCGGCACTGGAGAGCTTGTGGACTGTGAACTGCAGGAAAGTAAAGACTTATGAGGAGGAAAGGAAGGACCCCCAGCTCTGCACTTACCCAGCGGTATCCCCTTAGCTCGCACAGCAGGCTCTGTGCACCGGCTCTGTGTCTGTGCTGCCCGCACTCCGGACAGGTCACATGCTCGGCTTGCAGAGGGAAAGAGCCTGGGGCTGGGTGTCTGCACTGAGCAGGTCCTGGCATATATATGTTGTGTTTGTCATTTTTGGACTGAGCTGTGAACAAGGCTTGCTGCCGAAACGAGTCTGCTTGTCCTATTTTACTTGATATGATACAATAAAGACTACAGATGTTATATGCAGAAGTGCCGGCTCTTTCTTTGGATTTCTCAAGTTTGCTATTTGGGATGTTTGAAGGACATCCTAAGCCTCAGATCACCTGAATTTTGGGAGTGCTGGATTTACCAGCCATTTGTTATCCGGTGATCATAGTTCAGAGCCGTTTTACTCTGTGCTGTTATGGTGCGCTTCTCCCCCCCCCTCACAGCACACAGCCGCTCTGCAATGTGTCACACAGCACGGCATCGCAAATCTTATTCAGCGCCGGAGACTCAGGCAGAGGGGAGGGAGACACCTGCACGGGGAACCGTATTACAGAGTCATAATACGAGACTCCTCAGCCGGGTCTGAACACTATGTCTGGGTTTCAGGCCATCTGAATCCCGGACACATGATTCAAAACCTGTACTGTCTGGGTGGATCCCAGACGAGTGGCAAACCTATGCCCATGTTAAGACTCATCTGTGCTATATCTGCTCCTATTTAAGAGACTCCGTAAATTATAGAGTTAGGACTGCAGTACACAGAGGAGCCTTGACACTGCAGCTTATGCATATATTTGCAAATGTGTAAAACCCCCTGTTTTTAACGTGAATTGTTAGACAGGGTCAATCTGCAAAGTTTGTTCAAATCCTTGCAAAGTACAAGAGTGAAGTTACCCTTTAAGTAAATATGACATATATACTATATATATTTTTTTAAATTTAATTTCTAATTTAATGGTAGGTCCATAGCTATTGTAAGTCCAGATGCAGTTCTTACAGGCATTGGATGCAGCTGTCAGAACACAACAACCACTTCGGGAGATTCGCTCTATATATTGTACATAAAAAAAGATTGCGTTGGCCCACCCTTTGCAGCTATAACAGCTTCAACTCTTCTGGGAAGGCTGTCCACAAGGTTTAGGAATATGTCTATGTGAATGTTTGATCATTCTTCTAGAAGAGCATTTGTGAGGTCCGGCACTGATGTGGACCAGAAAGCCTTGCTCGCAGTCTCTGCTTTAATTCACCCCAAAGGTGTTCTATCAGGTTGAGGTCAGGACTCTGTACAGGGCAGTCAGGTTCCTCCATCCCAAAGTCATTCATCCATGTCTTTATGGACCTTGCATTGTGCACTGGTGCGCAGTCATGTTGGAACAGGAAGGGGACATCCCCAAACTGTTCCCATAAAGTTGGGAGCATGAAATTGTCCAAAATGTCTTGGTATGCTGACGCCTTAAGAGTTCCCTTCACTGGAACTAAGGGGCCAAGCCCAAACCCTGAAAATTCACCCTACACCACAATCCCTCTGCCACCAATTGATTTTGCACGGTGCACAAAGCAAGGTCCATAAAGACATGGATGAGCGAGTTTGGGGTGGAGGAACTTGACTGGTCTTCGCAGAGTCCTGACCTCAACTTGATAGAACACCTTTAGGATGAATTGGAGCAGAGACTGCAAGCCAGGCCTTCTTGTCCACACCAGTGCCCAACCTCACAAATGCGCTTCGGAAAGAATGGTCAAACATTCCCATAGACACACCCCTAAACCTTGTGGACAGCCTTCCCAGAAGAGTTAAAGCTGTTATAGCTGCAAAGGGTGGGCCAACTCAATATTGAAGCCTACAGACTAAGACTGGGATGCCATTAAAGTTCATGTGCATGTAAAGGCAGGTGTCCCAATACTTTTGGTAGTATAGCGTATATACTGTGGTTGATTTACTAAAGGAATTGAGCCTGTTTTCTTTGGTGGGTAAATTTTCACTTAGCTAAGTAAGGTGATGTGTTCTTTGTAAATTGTGCAGGATTTGTACTCTCATATGATTAGATGGTTAAAGTCA
Source organism: Rana muscosa (assembly GCA_029206835.1). Taxonomy (NCBI): domain Eukaryota; kingdom Metazoa; phylum Chordata; class Amphibia; order Anura; family Ranidae; genus Rana; species Rana muscosa. The sequence goes on from CM055118.1 coordinate 622,528,984, forward strand.
GCACAGCTTTGCCTGATTCACTAAGCTAAGTGAAAATTCACTTTTCAAAGTGGGCATGCTGTACTTTCTAGTAAATCAACTACTTTGTGTAGATATATGTGTAGGGTCTGCTACCCTCCACTGTCTCTATTTGTATTTATCTGTGCTGATATCACAGAATTATTTATGTATAGCATTTCCTGTCTCTGGGTTTCTGGGTTGGAAACCCCAGAAGGAGGAAGTTAGGAAAGCGTCTGGGTCTACATGTCCTGTCCATGGAAAAACTTCTGTTGAATCCAGCCCAGAAGCAGGGATTATTAGACAAGTGCTCTAATGTTTAATAGTTAAATACTATTGCCCATAGCTTCTGTTTTGTCACTAGTCTTTAGACTAGTGACAAAAGAAAATCTGCCCCCTTGTTGTTATCTCGCACTATACCAGATAACGAAGTCTGTGATACAGTGTGCATGTGCAGTTGTCACCTTATTGTATATTAGTAGGTGAACCTGTTTATTGCAATCTATTTAGTAGTAGTAGTAGTAGTAGTTTATATACACTACTGTTAATTTAGTTAACCCTGTACCTTCTGTTGTGGGATTCTATTGTTTTAGCTCAGGGCTCAATAATCAGCATAGGCTAGAGCCGGGTTATGCATTTGACGGCCCAAAGATAGTTAGAGGTCTGATTGCATGGAGTATTAGAAGCTACTAGGGACTAAGATGCAAAGTAGATAGGTTGACTCTGAGTTCCAGTGCCACATCACAGTTTCTGCTAGTGAGCAGCTGCGTTCTAGGCTGGTTGGAAAACAACTAGAAAATCTCCCCATTTTCGCTGATCTGGAATAAAGGTCTCTAACACCAAGAAAGATGCTGCATCAGAATCATCCTCAGGGGCCCTGCAACTGAACTGTGCTGCAACATTCACCTAGAGTTATCTTTATAAGTAAGTAAAACCATGTATAGCTTTGTAACTATACTGTATATACCCAGGTATATGTGAATTCCACCAGGACTACTGTTGGGCTATATGCTGATATTACCTGTTTGTACATTGAATGTATGTACTATTATTAATCTTTTCCTTTATAAAACTCATATATTATTTCCATACTAGCGTGCATTTGTATACCTATGGTTAATGTTATATGCCGGCTGCTGTAGTTCATCTGCTGCAAATTACTTTGATTAGATTATTGGTTAATTTTCCAGGAAGGGAATCAGACAGAGGCTGTGTCCTGGGTGGAGGCACTGCCAACCTTACAGTATTATCAGACTCACTCTTCCACTTAGTAAATTTTCTGGTTCTTTTATTTACCTATATGTTTAGTGCAATATCCTGGTTGGGGAGAGCCATTTGTTATAAGATGGCAAATATCTAATGGATTAAACCTGATCTATAAAAACAGGTCCATAGTCCCCCTTGCACACACAACTCTTAAGCCAAGAACAGCTTAGGTTCACAACCAAAAGGTGATGCTGTGTATATTAAAGGAGAGAAGATGCTAGGACTGCAGATTTCTAGTACAGTGTTTACTTAACTGCTTGCCGACTGCCGCACGAACATTTATGTAGACAGAATGCCACGGACAGGCAAATGGGCGTATATATACGTCCCCTTTAAATTGCCGCCGTGTGGTGGCGCGCTCGCAACCCTGCCACGAGCTCCGTGATCGTGCCCACGGGACTCTATATCCACCGGTGTCACGCGATCGTGTCACGGAGCTGAAGAATGGGGAGATGTCAGTGTAAACACAACATCTCCCCGTTCTGCCTAGTGACATGTCACTGATCGTCTGTTCCCTGTCATCGGGAACAGCGATCAGTGACGTGTCACACTAAGCCACGCCCCCTAACAGTTAGAATCTATCCCTAGGTCACACTTAACCCCTTAAGCGCCCCCTACAGGTTAACCCCTTCACTGCCAGTGTCATTTTTACAGCAATCAGTGCATTTTTATAGCACTGATCGCTGTAAAAATTACAATGGTCCCAAAATGGTGTCAAAAGTGTCCGATGTGTCCGCCATAATGTCGCAGTCACGATAAAAATCACTGATCGCCGCCATTACTAGTAAAAAAAAATATTAATAAAAATGCCATAAAACAATCCCCTATTTTGTAGACGCTATCTCTTTTGCCCAAACCAATCAATAAACGCTTATTGTGATTTTTTTTTTACCAAAAATATGTAGAAGAATACATATCGGCCTAAACTGAGGAAAAAAAAAGTTTTTTTTATATATTTTTTGGGGATATGTATTAAGTAAAAAATATTGCATTTTTTTCAAAATTGTCGCTCTATTTTTGTTTATAGTGCAAAAAAAAAAAAAAACGGCTGAGGTGATCAAATACCACCAAAAGAAAGCTCTATTTGTGGGAAATAAAGGACGTCAATTTTGTTTGGGAGCCACGTCGCACGACCGCGCAATTGTCAGTTAAAGCGACGCAGTGCCGAATCGCAAAAAGTGGCCCCGTCTTTGGCCAGCGAAATGGTTCGGGGCTTAAGTGGTTAAACAAGCTTAGTGGACGTATGCATAGTCATATGACCATTGTTTCACTATGTAGGCCAAGAAGAAAAGATAACTGTCCAAGGTCCACGTCACCCTAATAAAGTGGACCTACCTGTCCCTGAAATGTTGGTCATGTTGCTGTACAAATGTTCACTATGATTTTTTTTTAATAAATACTTTTCTATACCAGATACCAAAGTATTACTGACCTACATTATACATGATTTACAAACAGGCAAGACTGGCTTTGCATTGGAGTATTTTATAATGCAATTAGAGATTTAATCAGCTCATAATGAGCTGCATGCAGGACCAAATTAATTCTGTAGATTGGTGATTACTGATTATACTTTTTGTCTGTTCCTGTTTCTCTTTTTTTGGTTTTACATATATCCAGAATGCTTTAATCAGATTATGTATATATGTTTATGTATATGATTATGTATATGTATGTATGAAATTTGCTGTAATTAGAAGATGTTATCGTTAGTGAATTAATATATAAATACCAGTGTTTAGTTTCATTACTTTTACATAGAATAGGCCATTTATATGTATATAGATATATAACCACTCTAAATAACTGTTTTGCCCCGAATGTTTTGTATAATAAAGAATATTCTTTATGTTAATAATATGCATCCTGTACATGAAATAGATTTGATACATTACACATACACATTGTAGTCAATCGTGGACTTTTCACTGCATTGTTCATTGATACTTATGCAATTGAAGTGATGGGCACATTCTCTATGTTAAAGATGGATGCCTTTACTGCGCCAATGATGGGCAAATTTGTTGTGGCAAAAGAAGGCTTATTCACCGTGGCAATGAAATGGCTTTATGACATAGTGGACTTGATAACCATTCATGTATAATTTTAATTATATAATTGCAATAACAATACATCAAGAACGTTATTGGTAGGCTCCCTACATGTTTGAGCATAAATCATTTTAGCATGTGAATAATTACAATTTACCTAAGCCTATCTCTGGATAAAACAAAAAAAATTGTGAGGCTTCCCCTGCACTGCAGGGGTTAAATGCTTGTTTATGCCTAGAGGAACAAGAGAATGCACTTTCACATACCTAATACCTGGCTCCAGAAAAAGGTGGCACTCAAATCTTTTCCTTTACAGTTCGACTTGTAAGTGGCCTTGGGAGTCCTCAAGGTATATTGCAGGGCTATTGGCCCTGCATTGTGCTTGATAATGTCACAATTTGCTACCACTGGAGCATGAGGGAGAAGAGACCTGGTCTTGTAGCATGAAGGGAGGCTGTTGGAGCAGAAAACCAGGTAAGAAAATTCATTTTTCTGGGTACCCTAGGCACAGAAACGCACTTAAACCTTATAAGGCAAGGGGAACCCTACTGTAAGGGGATTTTTTGTATTACCCAGTTCAGCTTTAACAATACAGTATAAAAGTATAATCAGGTTAAACGGACCAGTGACCAGGCTATGAACATTGTAGTTTTTACACATTCTTAAAACAAGCCCTCACTGATCTCTGTAGATGTAGGTAGTTGTGGAGTAATGCTTCCTCAAAGTTAATAGCAGAATCACTGATGATGCTCAACTCATTCTTTGAGGTAGCATCCCCATCCAAGCAGTGACTTCACAGCCTTCCAGCCTTCCAATCTCTAATGTAATAACAGGGCAGACACTCAGGCAGACAAGAGTAAGGTAGGCTGATCTGCTAAGAGAAAATGAATTGGACAACTTCAGTACTTCTGCAGTGAATTTTGAGTGCTCTACGGTGGTTGCAGCTACAGAGCTCAATGAGGGCTTGATAGAAAGCTCATTTACTGTTTGTTAAGAATATGTCCACATCCTGGCCATGGATTAACTTTAAATAATTGGTATGGATAAACATTTGCGTAACTATAGAACATTCTTCCGTGTTTTATATGTCTGGTGTTTCAAACTTGGTAATCTTTTCTTGTGCAAATTGTCCAACTTCTTCCACTTCTGTAATAGAGAATATTTTCTCCCTCATTTTCATTTATATACTGTATAACATATTTGGTTTTGTTAAGTAAAAGATCCATATAAGCTTTGAATTAGTAGGTTTTATATTTGATATCCTGCTTTGCAATGAAATAAGATGACTGATTCTTATTTGGTATCCATTGAATATAAAATGGGCGAGCTTGCGGCATTTTAATTCCAATTGTGTTGTGTATGTGGAAAATCAAATGCAATAAGTATGCAGTAATGAAAAGAAGCATTTTAGGACAGCATTATGGAAAAAGCAATGGAAATTGCTTTTCTGACAAGCATTTGTAAAATGCCTTGTTGCTTAAAAGGATTTTTCTTTTAATGGTGCATCAGAGAACAGAGACAGTTTTTCTGGTGCGGTAGTCACTTGCGCTTGTTTATTTAATTCATTTTATTGCAGGACTATGCCATTAGCATTAAATGTACTCTCTATAGTAAAATAATTAATAGCAGAAAGACCAGGTACATCTTGGCAATATTAATTAAAGTTAAATATGTGAAGTGTTTTAAAATGAGATGTATTTGTTGATTTTAAAGTTCATTCTTGAGTGAAGGAAGAGTCAGATCAATATTTGTTCAGCATGCATAAAGTTGTACATTTTACTACCAACATCACCAAATTCTATCCCCCAAGATTAATGCATTCAGAGGTTATATGCATTGATTAAGGAGCATGTTTCTTCTATAAGCAGTTATTGACATTTTTTAATTTAAATACAAATGTTCATTCTTCCAAACCATGAATCTGAACATACTTATGGGGAACTTTTTCTATGAAATCTCAAATAATTGTGAATATTACAAAAGTTTAATGCATATTATAAATTACAGCGGCTAGCTATTGATAATACTCTAAAGCCCTGTACACACGATCGGATAACCTATGGATTTTCGTCCGATGGATTTGTCCATCGGAAATCCGATGAAACTGTTTTTCATCAGTCTTGGCCACACACCATCAGTCAAAAAACCGACGGCAAGAAAACGAGGGTACGCATAACACGTACGACGGCGCTATAAAAGGGCCGAACAAATCTAATGGCGCCACCCCTTGGGCTGCTTTTGCTGATTTCGTGTTACCGCGTGTTAGTAAAAGTTTGGTGAGAGCCGATTCGTGCTTTTCAGTCTCCGTGCTTTGCAGATCGTTTCCTGGTGTTCAGTTTGTGCTTGTGGGTTCGTATTTGTTCTTCAGTGCGTGCAGTCAGGTCGTTACTGCCTTGCACTGCCTTCTTGGCCGTTCAATTTCTGTTTTTCAGGTCGTTCTTCTCAGGCCTTGCTGTTCCACGGTGCGTTCTGTTTGAGTTTGTTCTGACCAGCCGACCGGTTTAAGACCATGTTTGAAGTGCGTTCTCGTTCTCGAGCTCGTACTGGCTTTGGACTTGGTGTTGCAGTTAATACTGTAACCCGAGTTCAGTCTGTGAACAGGGTGAGGAGGAGTTCATGGACTAAGAATTGGTTGCTCCAGCGGGACCAATTCTCTCATATGCCTCTGCTGTGGGAAATCCATGAGAATAATCCTGATGATTTCAGGAATTATCTTAGGATGACGGACCCCGTTTTTCACTGTCTGTTGGATTTGCTGTCCCCCTATATAACGAGGCAGGACACTGTGATGCGCCAGGCCATCACTGCCGAGCAGAGGCTTATTGCCATGTTGAGATACCTGGCGACTGGGAGAAGCTTGCAGGACCTCAAGTTCACAACAGGCATCTCCCCCCAGGCTCACGGGATCATTATCCCTGAGACGTGTTCGGCCATTATTCAGGTCCTGCAGAAGGACTATATGAAGGTAAGTTTGCTCCTTTAACATAACATTATATGTTTGGATTGTTTAATAATGTTCTAAATTTTTATCCTCCTTCCCAAATTTGCCTGTTTGTAATATCCTGGTAATGTCCCCATTTTCACCATGCATGTTTTTACCTGTAAAGGCCTTTTTTGGGCCCTACATGCCTATTTCCCTTCACTAACCTCTCCAGCATGCTATCCTGGGCCCAAACCCAGCTAGCCTTCTATTTTCCTTTTAAAATTTTTGGGGTCAGCGCCCTCGTAGTTTGACAACCCTCCCTCCCCCCCCTAAAAATGAAAAAATAGTTTTAGTTCTCAATCAAGATCAGCAGAGTGGTAGAGCCTTAATTTGGATCCCCCACAATCACCTCAAGCCCCCCCCCCTTAGATTATTTTAGAATGTCCACTCAGCGGGGGTGAGGCATCTGCTAAGTGGGCCTTTGTTTATTGGTAGGAAATACTCCCTTAAATAATAATGTTAGAATGATGTTGGTCAACAATGTCTTTGTGTGTAATCTGCTTGCACTGTAAACATAAACCGTACTAATGTCTTCTTTTTGTTTGACTCCACAGTTCCCTAGCACACCACAGGAATGGCTGACTGTGGCAGATCAATTTGCCCAGCGGTGGGACTTCCCCAACTGCGGAGGGGCAATTGATGGGAAGCACGTCCACATAGTGCCGCCACCCCGTTCGGGGTCATACTATTTCAACTATCAAGGTTTTAATAGCATAGTGTTAATGGCGGTGGTGTCGGCACGGAACGAGTTCCTGTATGTGGACGTGGGAAAGAACGGCCGGATGTCCGATGGCGGAGTATTCGCAGAGACGGAGTTCGCTCACCGTCTGCAGGCTGGGGGTCTTGTACTGCCTCCAGATACAGACAACGTGGAAGGACTACCGTTCGTTTTCATCGCGGATGAAGCTTTTGGACTTGGACCACACCTCATGCGGCCGTTTCCCCAACGCACCCTCACCCCGGAGAGGAGGGTTTTTAATTGCCGGCTGGCCAGAGCCCGGAGAGTTGTGGAGAATGCCTTCGGGATAATGGCCAGCCGGTTCCGCCTATTTCAGACAGCTATCCATTTGGCGGAATACAAACTGAACAAGATTGTGTACTGCTGCTGCATAATGCACAATTTCCTAAGACATTATTCAACAACATATGTGTCAACAGTTGGGCCTGAGGCCGGTCCATCCGAGATGACCATTCTGACCGGCCTCAACACTGCCCGTACTGGCTTGGCCCCCCAAAGTGCCTGTGAAGAACGTGAGAAATACGTTGAGTACTTCACGGGTAGGGGGGCCATCGCAATGCCAGACCACATCTGACCTTTATAGCTTTTTGATAATAAAAATATTTTTAATATTTACTACAAACTTGTTTTGTCATTCTTGTATTTTGGGTTTATGTGTCTCCCAGGTTATAGTAGTGCCAAGTGTATTTGTCCTTAGTAAATAGCCTCAATTCTCACAGGTAAAAACCTTGATTTTGCATCTTCAGAACTGCTATTGAGCATAGAAAGAACAAGCCACACCTTTTTTAGACTTCCAGAATCTTTTTAATTTGTGCACCACATTTTTTGGTGGTTTTCTATATTAAGCATTTTTTTTGGAGGCTTTTTTTGCAGAAACATGCATGGGTCAAAATCCCAAACTTTTTGTTTAAAAAGTAAAAAAATAACACAGTAAAAAACACAAACATGAGATGGGGTGATGTCACCCCTGATCCATCCCAAATGTGAAGAACCACACTTTCTTTTTGGGGCTCAAATGGGTATCTTCAACATGATCCCATGGCTAAGGTAAACATGTGCTATCTGCCATCATGGGGGATCAATGGACGTGCTTTGGGGGTGAAAACCCTTCCTCTCACCTACTTGAGTAGGGAGGAAGAGGTTGCACCCCCAAAACAGGGACATAGATATCCTGTGACGGCAGATAGCACATGTTGAGTCACTGTGTGCATCTTCACATTTGGGCAGGTTGAAATACCGTTGCACATTTTGGATGCCAAATAACACACTTAAAAAGGGGGGGGGCTCAGACTATTCGGCCCAAAATATCGATTATATTTTTATATTTCTGCTCAATCACATTCATTCGAGTTCGCATAATGTCCATTTCGCTACTACATTCCATTATTTCCTGAATGATTATTTTGGCGCTAGCACTCGAGAATGGAGGATTTGGAGTTCCTGACACACCACCACGTTCAGTCCCTAAAAAAAAACAAAAAAATTTAAACTATGCAGGCCTAGATCTGTATTTAACTCGAAGCTGTGGTGACAGACACTGACCTGTTGTGCTGATAAGCTCCACCTCTCCTTCCTCCACCTCCCCTTCCTCCACCTCCGCTTCCTCCACCTCCGCTTCCTGAACATGCTGATCTTGGTCTGCTTTGTGATCTTCGGGGAGTTTCTGTGGTCTTTGGTTCCTCGTCTTCTCAGCTTGGTGTCCTCCCAGTCTCCTCTCCCCTATGGGAATGTCAAAAATAATGTATCCTTTAGCACACAGAGATTTTAGGCCTGAAAATGGATTCATTGTTTTGAAGTGGGGTACAATTGATATTTGGCCCTGAGTTCCAAGATGAACATATGACATCTTGCGAACTCTACAAAGCAACATGTTATTTTTTAGGACACTCACAAATACACTTGGATAACCACCAAGGTATCCACTGGACCACCTGTGTGTGACCCCGTTTATAAATTTGGTCATGTGGCCCAGACTATAGTATCTTGATCCAGAAAAAAAAGCTGAGTACACAACTACTGGAGTGTCATCTCCTTTACCCAGAATCCAGTTTAGCCTTTCATTCACATTCTAGTTTTACTTACAACACATCATCTAGCCAACAATGTGTAGATAAACATTGTTTAATTAAAATGAGGCATGCCCACATGTAGTTTACGTGGATATGTGACAAACATGTTTTGGGGAAGACCATCAAGTGTTTTTTACAACACATTTACCAAATAAGTGGACTCTCAACTTAACATAAAAGTTGACATTTTAAAATGTGAAACCAGTCAAGCCAAGCACATGTTGCAAAACATGGAAGAATACATATTACAATGTGAAAGAACACAGTAAAATAAACTTACTTTTTTCAATGCTTTTTATAAGCTTCCTATACTGCTCCGGCTCCCTCAGCTTCAGGTCAGACCACCTTTTACGGAGTTGTTCCTTGGATCTCCTGACACCCTCTTTTTTATAGAGAGTCCTCGCCACTTTGTCCATAATTTGAGACTTCCGGAGATTAGGGGTGTCGTATGGGCCATGCTTGCCGTCGTAATCCTTCCTCTGCAGAATGTCCACCATCTCCGCCATCTCAGCAAATGACATATTAGTCGCCTTGTATCTTTTTTTACTGGATCGGGACTTTTCCGCCTCCGGGCTTTCCTCGTCGGTAATTTCTAAGAAAGAAGCCACCTGTGTCTGCGACATGTCGCAGTCTCACACTGTGCGCCGATCGTTAAGGGGCGGGGAAATGCAGAAAAAGACCGCCATGGGCGGGCGACGAGGGCGGAGTTACACGCATGCGCAGGGTATAAAAAGGGGAAAGAAGTTATTAGGGATGCGCGGAGTAAGGACGACCGGAAGTGCACAAACGAACTCAACTAAGGTAAGAAGGGAACTCGGGCCTGCAGTGGCCTATAATGGTTCATGATTGTAAAGGGCAATATTGTGATAAGTTGAGGAGAATCAAATCTGATCTGTCTTTTTTTTTTATCCTTGTTTTTTTACTTGCTGATCCAAAAAGATGCATAAACTTCGTGAGCCGAAGGTCATGTTGATTTTTATTGATAAATATAAGGAACTGAAACACCCAGCGTACCACAAGAGTGATGCACGTCGGGCAACTATTACCAAATTAGCAGAGGATATGAAGCCATGGATCCCAGATGCAGACTACACTATGATAAATAATAAAATCAACAACCTGCGTAATTCCTATAAAAAAAAATACAAGGAAGTGCGCGAGTCGAAGAGATCAGGAGCAGCAGCCGACGATGTAGTACAGCCCAAGCTGTGGTACTACAAACATCTTCAATTTCTGGATGACCAGATCGAGGCCAGGGAATCTATTTCCAGCCTTCCCTCAACCCTTCCTTCCACCCTTCCCTCCAGCGTTCCTTCCACCCTTCCCTCCACCCCTGCAGAGGCAGAGGAGGAGCCACCTGAACTTGAAGAGCCAGATCTTCGCATCTTCAGCCAGGTATAGTATTTTTGCACATAATTATTGCCCTCTAAGTAATATTGTGATGAAATTGTTGGATTAGCCCAAAATGATAACACCCCCCCCCCCCCACTAAAAAATATGCACCAGTCATGATATCCAAATTGTGTGTGATAGATTCCCCAAATAATCAAACTTTTTTTTTTTTTAAAACAGGATGAGGCAAGCCAGGAGGAAGAGGCTCAGGAATGTGGCAGGCAGGAGGAGGCAGGGCCAAGTGGGACCCAGCAGGTCCCCAGGCCTAGTGGCAGTACAGTCTCACAAGTGGCTCCCCTCCACGTCAGACCGCTAAAACATCGGCGGATGACACAAGTGGAGGAGGAGTCACTAAAGATGATCCGTGAGGCTGCTGCCATCATGAGGGCCCCCCTCAACCCTACGGAGGGTTTCAGTACTTATCTGTCAGATAAGTTGCTCCAAATGGAGGCGGGACAACGGGCCCTCTGTGAACACCTTATCTACACGGCCGTACACATGGGGGTGAGGGGGAAGCTGACTGAGGCCACCCATATCTCTCAGCAGGCCAATCCCTCTCCTCCTTCTCCTCCTCCTCCTGCCACATCACCACCCACAGTGGCCCAGCCTGCAAGGGTGCGTGGATGGGGCCGTGGAGAGAACGCTGCAGGGAAGCGTGGAAGGAAGGCTACAGGGAAGAGCAGGAGGTGATTCTCTGGCCTCGAGCTGCTCTTCCAGAAGTTGCAGGTTGATGGAGTACCACAGCTTGGGATGATGCATGTCTTTGGCTGCTGCTCCTGATTTCATGCTGTTGTTTCTCTTTATGTTCATCGTAGTCATGTCTGCATTTGGGGTCTTCATATTTTGTGCTAATTTCTGAATAGTTGCCCTTCGTTTTTTGTTTGCTTTTTTGCCAAAATAAATGGAGATTTGATTTCAGCCAACATACATGCCTGATGTGTTTTTTTTTTAGGAGTAGCAATAACATTTCATAAATACAATGTGTAATTAATAACAAGGGACACCAACCTCCATGAGTAAACGTTAAAATATAAAATGTTGCTGTGAGAAATTGACACACCAAAAAATGCACAACAAATTTAAATACAAAAAAAAAGTTTGGTGTAATTTGTGAGGTCGGCCTTTAAGAATTAAACTAATTATTCATAAGATCACAAGAAAGAAGAAAGACATAAGTTTGTCAGAACTCGTGATAAAGATCTGCAGCAAAAATGACATTTTAAACACCGTTCTAAAGCAAAAAAACATGCGCTGCATTAAACGAGGCAATAACTTGCAGAATGACGAATGTGCTCTCTCCATTAGGAATGCTAGTTTTACCAGAACGAGCGCTCCCGTCTCCTAATTCAGTCTGAGCATGCGTGGGTTTTTTAACCGATGGACTTGCCCATAGACGATCGGAAATTACCATCGGTTTTTGATAAATCGGAAAATTTTAAAACAAGTTCTATTTTTTAAAACCGATGGGAAAAAGACCGATGGGTACCATACACGATCGGTTGGTCTGATGAAAACCATCCATCGGACGGTTTTCATCAGTCAAACCGATCGTGTGTACAGGGCTTAATGCTCACCATATATGATCTGAATTAAGCAAGCAATTAGAGGGTTTTGAGTGTCTCTTGCTGCAGTTGGATTGTATAGAGATGTGGTTAGGAATGCATCCAATCATTGAAGGCAATCACTATTTCCCAGTTAATTCCCTTCACGAAATTGAGAAGTTCACATTGGGTCTTGGTGGAGTGTGTTTTGTTTATGAACTGGCATGTGCCTCACCACTAATTGTTCTTGGAGCGGAAAGCTGGACGTGTATGCAGTGCCGCTGTTAGAAATCATGAGGCCCCATACAGCCTACCTAACGGGGCCCCCCCCGACCCCGCCCACCTCGAAAAAATGCAGCCTTGTCCTCAAATGATATTTGTTTTTCTCCTGCCTGTTATAAATGTGTCCATTTACATCAGGCTGTTTGATCTGTCATGTTTAGGTCTGGAAAAATAGAAAAGGATGCAGTCTGGAGCTAAACAGACCAGTGGCAGCTGCTCCATACGGGGTGCAGGGCTGGTCTGTTTGCCGCCCCTGGAACAGACCAGGAATTAGGTGGATATAAACAAACAGAGGTACATTTACATCCAGACTCCTGTAGACCTACATGAAGGTATGTACAAAAAATTGACCAATGGATCCAAGTGGAAAGCTTGGAGTGGTTGGGGGCCTTAAAAACACAGCTCAACCATTTACTGCCCCCAAACACAAATGTAACCAAGTATCTCATGCTAATGATTATCATCATTATGATGATCAGAACACAGCAGATGCTCTATGGCTCTGTCACAGTGTCACCTTGCTGTTGAATGCTGACTGTTATGGCTGTACTGTATTATGATCTGTAACACACAGTACAGCCATAAAGTTAACAAAATCAGCACCCAACAGCATGTGACACAGACACTGTGACAGAGCCATAGAGCACCTGCTCTTCTCTGATCATCATCATAGGCAAGCACAGTGAGGAGTCAGGGAGGGGATTATATCTTCCTTCCTTAGAAGTCAGTGTTGCTGTGCACAGTATTAGCTGCCACTTGCCTGAGGCTGTGCCCCGCCATTGGATTAAGCCTGCTGCACCCTCTCAGCCTTCCCACCTTACATCAATCTCTCCCTCCGTCCACGGAACTTACTGAGGGAGAAGTTTACAGGAGCAGTGTAGAGAAGAATCACTCCGCCAGGGAAACCATATACAGTGGGTGGCTGCTGCCGGATCTATAATATGGGCAGCGCATTGGCTTGTCTGCCTGCACCCGAAAAAAAAAAAAGTTTCTCCTCTGCTATGTTGACCTGATGGGGCCCAGGAAAATGTAATTACCCTCTGATTAGCAAGTAGAGCAGGGTATGGTTTAGAAAAAAAAAAACGTTTTATTTAAGCAAAAATAACTTTAAAATTGCCCGGGCCCCCTGCTGGACAGGGCCCAGTACAACAGGGCTGGTTGTACTGCCCTATCAGCGGCCCTGCGTGTATGGCCACGTTATTTTGTTGTCAATTTACATACAAATGGAAGAAATGTCAGTACATTATATCCAGGATGAAAAAATACTTCTTTAAGCCTTTGATAATAATAAATGGTTTTATAGGTTTAGTAGCAGAGTGAATGAATGATTAGCATTATTGCTTCCAGTTCTGGGTCCTGGGCTGGAACCCTACATGGTCTGCATAGTGTTTGTATGTTCTTCCTATGTTTCTGTGGATCCTGGCACAATCCAAGATGTATCTAAGAATTAAAGCGGTAACTTGTCTGTGCGACATCAATGCTGGACATAAATAATAGCAATAAATGGATGAAACAAATGTCAATCAATTAATATGCTTGAGTAAGTATTGAAGAATAGGGATGTGTGGATACATTTAAGACCTGGGCCCCTTTTCAAGTTTTGTTCACACAGCACAGATTAACCGGAAGTAAAAGGCATTGTCATGGCCATGTCACCAGCCTTTCCGTTTTTATTAAAGTGATACTAAACACACACTGTTTAATTTACATTGTCCCTTCTATTTCTGTATATGGATGATGGCATTCTAATTATTTGAATAAAAAAAATCTAGGTACCTTTTTCCTAATTGATATACAGCTGTCATATGACCCAGCTTTTTCCCAGCCTTTCTGCAGGGAAACATAAGCAGGATGAGCTTTTAGTTCTATGCTACTATGTTCAAAATATAAAAAACAGCCTTTGGGATACAGAGTAAAATAATTAATATTAATAGTTTTAAATATACAGTATCTCACAACAGTGAGTACACTCTTCACATTTTTGTAAATATTTTATTATATCTTTTCATGTGACAACACTGAAGAAATGACACTTTGCTATAATGTAAAGTAGTGAGTGTACAGCTTGTATAACAGGGTAAATTTCTGTCCCCTCAAAATAACTCAACACACAGCCATTAACGTCTAAACCACTGGTAACAAAAGTGAGTACACCCCTAAGTGAAAATGTGCAAATTGGGCCCAAAGTGTCAACATTTTGTGTGGCCACCATTATTTTCCAGCACTGCCTTAACCCTCTTTGGCATGGAATTCACCAGAGCTTCACAGGTTGCCACTGGGGTCCTCTTCCACTCCTCCATGACAACATCACGGAGCTGGTGGATGTTAGAGACCTTGCGCTCCTCCACCTTATGTTTGCGGATGACCCACAGATGCTCAATAGGGTTTCGGTCTGGAGACATGCTTGGCTACTCCATCACCTTTACCCTCAGCTTCTTTAGCAAGGCAGTGGTCGTCTTTGAGGTGTGTTAAGGGTCGTTTAATGTTGGAATACTGCCCTGCAGCCCAGTCTCCAAAGGGAGGGGATCATGCTCTGCTTCAGTATGTCACAGTACATGTTGGCATTCATGGTTCCCTCAATGAACTGTAACTCCCCAATGCCATCAGCACTCATGCAGCCCCAGACCATGACACTCCCACCACAATGCTTGACTGTAGGCAAGACACACTTATCTTTGTACTCCTCACCTGGTTGCCGCCACACACGCTTGACACCATCTTAACCAAATAAGTTTATCTTGGTCTCATCAGACCACAGGACGTGGTTCCAGAAATCCATGTCCTTAGTCTGCTTGTCTTCAGCAAATTGTTTGTGGGCTTTCTTGTGCATCATCTTTAGAAGAGGCTTCCTTCTGGGATGACAGCCATGCAGATCAATTTGATGCAGTGTGCGGGGTATGGTCTGAGCACTGACAGGCTGACAGCACTCATACGTCTATTTCCCAAAGAAAACCTCTAGATATGATGCTGAGCATGTGCACTCAACTTCTTTGGTTTACCATGGCGAGGCCTGTTCTGAGTGGAACCGGTCCTGTTAAACCTCTGTATGGTCTTGGCCACCATGCTGCAGCTCAGTTTCAGGGTCTTGGCAATCTTCTTATAGCCTAGGCCATCTTTATGTAGAGCAACAATTCTTTTTTTCAGATCCTCAGAGAGTTCTTTGCCAAGAGGTGCCATGTTGAACTTCCAGTGACCAGTATGAGAGCGATAAGACCAAATTTAACACCCCTGCTCTCCATTCACACCTGAGGCCTTGTAACACTAATGACACCGGGGAGGGAAAATGGCTAATTGGGCCAAATTTGGAAATTTTCACTTAGGGGTGTACTCACTTTTGTTGCCAGCAGTTTAGGAATGAGTGTTAAGTTATTTTGAGGGGGGCAGCAAATTTACACTGTTATTCAAGCTGTACACTCACTACTTTACTTTGTAGCAAAGTGTAATTTCTTCAGTGTTTTCACATGAAAAGATATAATAAAATATTTACAAAAATGTGAGGGGTGTACTCACTTTTGTGAGATACTGTATATCTGAAATAAAATCTTTATTATTTTTTTGGCAATAACATGGTGTAGGTGGATTTCTGCCAGTCACAGACTGTGTCACACCCCCTCCAGCCTGTGTCTTAGAATAAAAGGGAGGTGATGCCTCCATCAATCTACATGTAATATTGTGTTTAGCTGGTTATTGGCAGTGTTAAAAAGAGAAGTATGGGAATAGTTTTTTTAAAGAATTATACTAACCATGTGGATGTAGCATTGGTCCGATGCTGCATCTGTTCTTCGCCAGTTAAAAGGCTGTGAACAGAGCGATCAAACACCCCTGATTACTCGGTTCTCACAGCTCCCTGAGCAGAGAGCTGGTGACTGACAATAACGTTCCCTGCTCAGCCCCCCACTTTTACTGGAGCGCTGAGCTGTGGAGGGGCAAGAGCGGGTGGCTCAGGCTATCAGTGGCTTGCTGAAAGGCTGAGCCAGGTGCCGGTCCAGGCATGTGGGTGGATCCAGACCATATAGTTGCGATCTTTCTTGAGCCTGGACCAGTCTGTGACATCAGCTGACAGGACAGTGGGCTTTAGCCCGCTGTCTGCTGAAAACAGGTCCAAAGAGTGCAGAACGAACTGCACTCCTGTGATCCACAGGAGAAGTACAGCCAAACAAGCTTTGGCTGTACTTCTCTTTTAATTTTGATGTCAAGTGTTCAATTAGTCTCAGTCTTTTGAAAAAAAATGCTATTTTATTTTTATTCGTATTTTAGTCATCTGAATTGTTTTAGTTTTAGACATATTTTAGCTGACTAAAATCTGCAGTACATTTTAGCTGACTAAAATCTCCAGTATCATAAACAAACAAATATTGCTTTTTGAAAAACAGACGTGCAACTACAAAATTAAAAAAAAACAAAAAAAAACCCTGTAACTCTATTGGCTGTAATGCCATTGCACATATTACCTGAATATTAAAACTTTTAGGCCCCTTTCACACTGAGGCGGGCATATGCGGTGGCGGTATAGTGGCGCGATTTTCAGCACCGCTATACCGTCGTGTTTACCGCGATATTCGGCCGCTAGCGGTGCGGTTTTAACCCCCGCTAGCGGCCGAAAAAGGGTTAATATCGCCCGCAAACCCCGGCTATAGCCGCGGTTTGCGGGCGGTATTACCGCAGTGTCCCATTGATTTAAATGGAAAGGAGCGGTAAAGAAGCGGTATACACACCGCTCCTTCACCGATCCAAAGATGCGGCTTGCAGGAGATTTTTTTGTCTCCTGCCAGCGCACCGCCTCAGTGTGAAAGCCTTCGGGCTTTCACATTGAGAATGCTGGGGCAAGAGTATTTCAGGCGTTATTTATGCACTATTTTTAGCGCAAAAACGCCTGAAATACACCTCAGTGTGAAAGGGGCCTAACAGTTCTATGTTAATGAAGAAAACAAGTATCAAGTATCATCTTTATAAATAAAACCA
The DNA here is from genome assembly GCA_029206835.1 of Rana muscosa. Classification (NCBI taxonomy): domain Eukaryota; kingdom Metazoa; phylum Chordata; class Amphibia; order Anura; family Ranidae; genus Rana; species Rana muscosa. Next base: position 622,546,266 of record CM055118.1, read on the forward strand.
AGTTACATAAACAAACAATATTGTTTTTGGGCCAATTTGACAATTCATGTTGACATCAAATTTTGATTTAGTCATAGTCTTTTAATTAAAATGCCATTTTAGTTTTAGTCATATTTTAGTCATCTGAATTAAAACGTAATTTTTTTTGTTTAGTTCTTGTCACTGAAAACACGCAGCTGATGATAACTATGATGAAAATATTTTTGTCAACGAAATTAACACTTGTTAGTGGGCATGGAGGAGGAGGGAGGGAGCGGGCTGTCATTTTCCACTGTGTATATGTCCAAATATGCATAGAAACTCATGAAAATTGAGCAATGTGCAGAGCTGCCAACACTGCTCTGCAAAATCCCTAGCTGAATTGGGGACATGAACAGAAGTGGGCGATAGAGAACAGCAGGATCAACCAGATTTTTTGCAGAATACAAAAACAAATCTCATAGTGTCTGAGTAAGTCTAAACAGCATGTAATACACCATTTATTGATAGTTTTTTTATGACGTGGGTTTAGTGACACTTTAACTACTTGCCAGCGTCTCCACGTACGTGATTTCGCTGTTCCGGGTCCGCGACCAGCCATTTTGACGCTCTCGGAACAATCGGGGGTGTCCTGGCGGACATCTGGTCCACTAGACCTGCTGATTGTCAAAAAAAGCAAGGCTGCACCTCACGTGGGCTCCAATTAAAGTTTATTGGAGAATGAAAATATCCAAAATGACACCAGAGGACACCAGCAGTGGTCAGGGTAGACGCGTTTCACACAACAGAAATGTGCTTAATAATAATGATTGAGTACATTTCTGTTGTGTGAAACATGTCTACCCTAACCACTGCTGGTATCCTCTGGTGTCATTTTGGATATTTTCATATTCCAATAAACTTTACTTGGAGCCCATGCGAGGTGCAGCTGTTTCTTATTTTGATAATTTACCAAGGAGGTGAGCCGGGGTTAGCACAGGTGTGTGTACCAGTGGCGTATCAGTTAAACCTGGAGTGGTGAGTTCTTTTTATTTGGACCCGCTGATTGATTCCTCCTGTGTCCAATTCCAGCAGGAACCAATTAGCAGGTCTGGCAGGCCCGATTCCCGCTGGGACCTGCCGATCGTTCCTGAGAGAGGCAAAGCGGCAGTCTGCCTATCTAAACAAGGCAGATTGCTTTTTTGTGACAAGGGAAGACAGAGATCTTGTGTTTCTGCTAAGCCTGTCTTCCCACAGTTAAAGCAGCCCCACACAGTTAGAAAGCACCCCCTAGGGACACATTTAACCTTTTGATTGCCCCTGATGTTAACCCCTTCCCTGCCGGTGTCATTAGTACAGTGACAGTGCATATTTTTAGCACTGATCACTTTATTAGTGTCACTGGTCCCCAAAAAAGTGTCAAAAGTGTCACTTAGTGTCCGATTTGTCCGCCGCAATGTCGCAGCCCTGCTATAAGTCGCTGATCGACCACCATTGCTAGTAAAAAAATAAAACAAAATTCCATAAAAATATCCCATAGTTTGTAGATGCTGTAACTTTTGCACAAACCAATCAATGTACGATTATTGGGATTTTTTTAACCAAAATTATGTAGCAGAATAAATATTGGCCTAATATGATGAAGAAATTTTTATTTTTTATTTTTTTTATTGGATGTGTTTTATAGCAGAAAGTAAAAAAAAATATATATATTTTTTAAATTGTCAGTCTTTTTTGTTTATAGCGCAGAGGTGATCAAATACCATCAAAAGAAAGCTCTATTTGTGGGAAAAAAAGGACATACATTTTTATTGTGTACGACCGTGCAATTGTCAGTTAAAGTAACGCAGTGCCGTATAGCAAAAAATGGCCTGGTTATGAAGGGGGTTATACCTTCTGGAGCTGAAGTGGTTAAAACCCTTGCAATATTAAGGCATATTAAATACAGATATATCCCCACTGTTCCTTTAATACCACTTAGAGTGGCTAACTAGCCTTTCTCAGCTTGCTTGGGCTCTCCCATCCCACCGTAAGGCCCAAGCTGCCTAGATTGGCTTTAATCGGGTCTCCACTATGGTAACCCAGAAGCGATGACCTTATTATTTATTCTCTAGGGCCTCTGCTTTAAAGAATATACAATGTTTGGGGGTTCTAAGTAATTTTCCAGCATATAAAACTGATTTGTTACATGTAAACAAAAAATGCCACAAAAAGCCTGGTTCTTAAGTGGCATATTTTAGGCCTAACGACGGAGAGGTGGGCAGGTGACGTCACGATCTCCACCTCAGCTAGTCAGAAGAAGCCGTGTATTCATTGATGAAAATACAAGGCTTCCTGTGAATGGCCGATAAGCACTCTGCCCAACTCAATTTCGTTCCAGTGGCAGGTGGGAAGTCCCTGTACTGCTGTCAGAACATAGCACTGTATACTGTATGTAGATGATGCTGCTACAATATGATACAGCACTGACAGTAGCCGTATCAACTGGTAAATGAAATAGTTTGTTTGGGCCAGCGTTAACCAAACAAACTATTTAAATGGAAGTAAAACTGCAATTCAGCTTTGATTTAAACATTTTATTCTGTTTTAAATGCCGTTACAAGAGAGCTCATAAACCCAGTTTAGGAGACATCCGAGATCTAATAGACCCCTAATGTCACCCCTTAATTCTGTTGAACCCAATAAAGCATAGACTACGCTTGATTAGCGTCTTCCCCAGCCAGAGCTGCCATGCAGTGACAGCTGTGATCCTGAAAGTGCTCAGTGGGTGTATAGCTAAAACTTTTTTTTAATTTGAATAAAGTAGGGATGGGTAAACACACCTCTTTATTTTTCACTGTTTGTGACCTGTTTGGATTTCCTATTTACTTTCTGTCCTGGATTCACAACAAGAACAATATGTAAAGCTACCCGTAGATCATAAAACTGGAAACCAGTGCCACATCCCAATTGTACATAGAGAAAGCAAGACAGGTGCCCCTGGGATTTTATGGGCAGAGGAGGGAGACCAGATAAGGAGGTAACAAGCGTATATAAAAGAATTTACACAAAATGTATTAAGTACAAAAAACATAAAATAACACAATAAATTGTTCTAAAAGCAAAAATTGATAGTCATACTATATGATGGTATAATACAGCCAAGTTCTGTTACACACTATTGATCTCACTGTGGGAGGCCAAACGAAGTGCATATACACAGAAGTCCCAACATGTTTTGGAATGTATACTCTAAGTATTCAATTACTTCTTCAGGGACTGGTTTAGAACAAGCTGTATTGTATAATGACTATCTTTGATGAATAATAGAACACATCAGGATTCACAAGTTGTAAGGATTTGCATCTCCATACTGTCCAATCACACTTTCCTCTAGAGCATACATGGGGGGTATATATATATCCCCCAAGAAAGGTGACACAAAGTTTACCGTACTGGATAAACAGATATGTATGGTGTGAAAGGAGTAAAACGCAAAATATATCTCTGCCACAAGGACATCGGAGCTCACGAGGATCGACAAAAAGTGGAGACGAACTTATACTACAGATCTAGGCCAAATCACCTCACTCCGGGGGACTGTGTGCTCCTGGCTTGTGTAGCCAAGGATTCACAACAAGAAAATCTTGTGATGGAAGTGATGGAAATTCCCTCTTAAACCCTGTACACACGATCGGATATCCTATGGATTCTGATCCGATGGTTTTGTCCATCGGAAATCCGATGAAGCTGACTTCCATCAGTCTTGCCTACACACCATCAGTCTGACCGTTTCAAACGCGGTGACGTAAAACACTCCGATGAGCCGAGAAAAATTAAGTTCAATGCTTCTGAGCATGCGTCGACTTGATTCTGAGCAGGTTTTTATCCGATGGACTTGCCCATAGACGATCGGAATTTGCTATCGTTTTTTGATCCATCGGAAAAATGTAAAACATGTTCTATTTTTTAAAACCGATGGCAAAAAGACCGATGGGTCCCATACACGATCGGTTTGTCCGATGAAAAAAGTCTATCGGACTGTTTTCATCGGTAAAACCGATCGTGTGTACAGGGCTTTAGGCTAGGTTCACACTATTGCGGTTTCCCTGTAGACGCATTTGCATGGGCACAGCAGCCCATTCAGTAGGGTAAAAGTTACTGCACCTTTTCCAAAATCACAGCCACGGGAAACAGCATAGTACTTTGCGGTTCCCGACACGGTAAACAGACTGCATTTTCAGTGCTATTAAAAATTTATTTCACTCCTGGAAGTCTGCTAACAGCAGCGTATTAATGATGCATGTGTATGAAAGCATGCGATTACATGCAGTCTCGCAGCCCCCTAGTGTGAATGTAGAGTTAGACGATTGTTACAAAAACATGTCTCCCCATTGGAAGATTTTCCTTTTATTGCAGATTTGGTAGCAATTCAGAAATTTGGGTTTTACCATTGAGTTCCAGTTACAGTGGTCATCAGCAGAAATCAGCACTCTATTTAAAACAAAAACATTTAGGGTTTAGATACACTTTAATTTTTTATCATATGTCATGTTCTGAGCAAAGGAAATATAATAGGAATCAGACACTCAAGGCAATGATGAGCAACTGAGCTTGACACAATGCCAGTTCATATACTGCTCATCTGTGTCCTTATTAGATGAGTTTCCTGAGCTGTCTTACATGAGCAGTCTCCCAGTTATAATATGAAATAAGGGCCCCATAAAGTTCACTTTTAAAAGAGCATGTTGCTCTGCTGCTTGGAGCTGCGCAAAGAAACAAGGGACAGTGTTTTTGCTGCTCTATAACATGTTTCTGTGTGCCTCCACTTACACCTGACACAGCTGGGGCTGGCAGTGGAAGCGCTCACACAGGAGAGCCAGGCACAAATAGGGTCGCCACCCATCAGTGATTCACTTGGACAGTCCGATTTTTAAACATAGGTGTGTGCACTGGGTGCGCCGGATGTGCCTGGAATCCCCAATGTGGTGCAGATTCCCCATGCTGCCCAGGCCCATTCCATGTCAGATTCCCTCTGCTGCCCAGTCCCCGGATGAAGTCACGAGTCGTGGCGTAACGCGTAGGGTATGGCTGGATACACCCAACAGACCGGAAGTGATTTAACAATATTAGGGCAAAGACACTCTAATCCGAAAACCACATCCCACATATGGAAAAATTTAGAGAAGGGAAAAGGGGGTACCAAACCCCGGGACTTTAAACAGTGTTCAATTAATTGGGTATAAACACAGTGACAGCGTTGTAAGGTTTCAAGTTTTATTATAAAAGTAAAAAAGCAACAAGCACAGATAAAAAAAACATTCATATAAATTACATGAAGCCTTGCCAAACGCATAAATTGCTGCAGTAAAATCACTCTACATGTTTCGCTCAGTGAGCTTCTTCAGGGGCTATCGATTTTAAAGCAGGCTATGCTGGAAATCACAAAGAAACATAAAACGGATGGAACAGCAAGTTAGTTTAGTTTGAAGATAAAACATTCAAACAATAAATCAATAGAGATATTATTGGCATAATAACCAATTGCAAAATTTATCATTGAATATTTAATAATCAAAAAGCAAAATGTAAAGAAATAAACCAGAACATAAGCTGAGTAAATCTCATCAAGGTAGCCAGCCACAGTCAATATATAGATGGTCAAAGGACCGGAAGTGATGTAAGAGGCGTCTACAACACTTTGTTTGCACTTTACTAGCTTTTATTACTGCTTTTAAATGTAAGAGCCCATTTGGCCTTTTAATAAATCTCGTTGTTCATACGTTTTTACGCTATGGGGTTTTTTCTTTGTCCTTACATTAAATTTGAAATCCCGAGATCATCACATGATTGTGAGTTTGGAAGTTTGCCGTCACCATTGGAAATCTTCAACTTGGTCCAATACCATTGGGAACCGAAGTGTCCTTGGGCATCTGGAGCCGAATATTTGCCCTCACCCTGGGAGATCAATAAGGCTGACTTTATTCCTTATTGAGGTAAGAGCTCTGTGAGCATTACGTTTGAGATAATTACGAAGATTGAACACAGAAGAATTGTTTGATACACTGTTTAGAAGAATCGTGGCACATTGTACAGAAAATAGTTGTTTATACATTTTGGATATTTATCACATTTATTTTAAGTCATTTTTCTATTTAGATTTAGAAAGTTGCGCTGATCACTATTCACTTACGGTATATCCATTTCTTGTGCACTGTGTACACTTTAGGTCTAGCAGCAGTTTTCATTTATATATTTATTTCATTTCGTTTATTTGTTTACTTGGTAGTGCGAGGGATCATTCACGTCCTTCTTCCCTTCCATGTCCCCCCCCCCCCCCTTTTGTATGGCTTCCCTATTTTTTTCTCCTGCTGTTTGCTGCATGGAAGTTTCAGGATGGAGAGTGGGGGAAGTGGTCAGTAAATATGTAATTTACAAGCTCCTTCTATTTCTGAATGAACACACTGTGTTCATTCATAACCAAAGCTGAACTTTGTTTACTATGCTTCAGTTTGTGAATGAACAAGAAGCCACCCAACACAGAGCACTTTTCAAAGATTCACTGTCCAGTGCAGCTGAGGCATAAATAAATTAATAAAATAATAAATATAAAAAATTAATGACACTGTTCACTGCTCTACTGACAGACACCATCCACTGACAGTCACACCAACCTTCACCCTACTGACACGTCAACTCCTCTACTGACTGAGACCATCCACTGTCCTATTGACACCAACCACTGCTCTACTGACATCATTCACTGCTCTACTGACATGCCCCCCCTGTCCAATTTATGCTATTTAATGAAAGCTCTAGTCTCCCTCTGCAAGATTTAACAAAGAGGCAGGTCCTCAAAACGTAATCTTGGAGACCCTGTATGCTTATTGGCACTATGGACTCTGGTAATATGGCCGCCTGAGGACTTGCTTTTATGTGGATATCATTTACTCACTGTGGACTTTGTTTTTAGGCCCTTATTGACTAAAAGTGTTCATTAGGTTTTATATGAGATTGGCATCTTGGCACAATCATTCAACACCACCACAAGAGTTGGTATGGCTTGGGCATGTAGTCGAGCATTATGTGTGGCATTGGAATTAGTCCATAATTGGCACTCACAGCCAAGTTATTTTATAAAGACACCAGCCGACTGGAATATAAGCAGAGGCACCTAATTTTACCACAAAAAAATGGGAAAATGTATTGACTCGAGTAAAAGCCTAGGGTGAGAAATGCAGCAGCTAGTGTAAGTGGAATAGAGAGTCAACGATGCCCATCTGCAGCCTCACTGTGCCCATTTGCAGCCTCACTGTGCCCATTTGCAGCCTCACTGTACCTCACTTTGCCCATTTGCAGCCTCACTGTGCCCATCTGCAGCCTCGCTGTGTCCATTTGCAGCTTCACTGTGCCCAATTGCAGCCTCACTGTGCCCATTTGCAGCCTCACTGTGCTCATCTGCATGCCTCACTGTGCCCATCTCCCTGCCTCACTGTGTCCATCTCCCTGCCTCACTGTGTCCATCTCCCTGCCTCACTGTGTCAATCTCCCTGCCTCACTGTGTCCATCTGCAGCCTCATGTACCTGATCTCCAGAACATGGCACTGTGACATGCAGTCAGTCTAGTCGGTGGCCGTCCAGTGTAACAAAGCCCCGCCTCCTCCTCCTCCTCGTCTGTGACGGAACACTGATTCAGTTTCCCAGCAGTGAGTCAGTGTTCCGCCTATCACGGACGAGGATGAGGAGGAGGCAGGGCTTTGTCACACTGGATGGCCGCCGACTAGACTGCACGTCACAGCGCCGATCAGCAAGATCAGGCGCACGAGGCTGCAGATAGATACAATGAGGCAGGGAGACTCGAGTATAAGCCGAGAAGGGCTTCTTCAGCACAAAAAAATTTGCTGAAAAACTCGGCTTATACTCAAGTATATACGGTATATACAGTCAGGTCCATAAATATTGGGACATCGACACAATTCTAATCTTTTTGGCTTTATACACCACCACAATGAATTTGAAATGAAACTAACAAGATGTGCTTTAACTGCAGACTTTCAGCTTTAATTTGAAGGTATTTACATCCAAATCAGGTGAACGGTGTAGGAATTACAACAGTTTTTATATGTGAATGTAAAGAGGGGGGTGGTGTTGCGCTGTTTCTGGTATGAATATGTATTGGTGAAAGTATAAGGTGCACAGTGGCTAACTCAAACCAATAAATAGATTAAAATCAATGCACAATCTAAAAATGATGGTTATGAATTACGATAATGAATAAATACTAGAACCATAAAAACAATCAAATAAATAAATTAAAAGTGCAAAAAATTTATATAAACTACAATAAATATGAAAGTGAACACTGCTGTGCAAATATGCTAAAAGAGTGCATAAACGAAATAGCCTGCAAATTGCAGTGCAATGAACTGTGCACAAGTGAAACTGCTAATTGCAAAGTGAAAAAAAGTGCTAAAGTGAAAATGCAAAGATAGCAAAAAATGTCCAATAAACAATGGAACAAAAATGAGGATGTTGAACTCCAAAAGTTCATAAGTGAAAGAATGGCAAGTGGTGCCAGTGAAAAATTAATTTATGATTTCTTCAAGGTGACATTCCTGGAACTTCGCGTATACAGGTGATGCTATGGTGAGGAGATGTGTGAATCTCGACTTCCGGTGTCACACACTAAGGTAATAGATGGCCTCTTACCTAGCGGTAATGAGGTAACCGCATGTGTTTAATTAGGGTCAAAGATTCTTCTGTTATGGTCCTGGCGTCAATAGAAAAACCTTTGTGCCAAACGCTGTGGTTCCTCAGGTATAGGGTACACCTATATTGTATCCAGGGGATTGCTCTCACCTCCCAGTGATGGCGGGGTTAAAAGGAAGAAATAGGGTCTCGATCGTGAAGTACGTTTTTTAAAACCAATTGGTATGTTTAATAATATAACAGTGGATTGCTTGTATAAAACTCACATGAACTCACATAAAATGACATGAAAATGAACTTATCTCCTATACGAGCGGCGAGCTCGTTTGCCTCCGTCTGTCTGATTGCCTCTCCGTCCCTACGCGTGGCGTCACGGTCACGTGACTTCATCAGGGGATGATGGGAAGGCAATGAGATGGCCTTTAAATAGTTTTTTTCATTGAATGAATACGGCGGCCATTTTCTCGGAGCTCAATGTTAATCTCCATTGGCGGACATTTTCCCTGGGATCCTGTCTAAGTAATGGGGGCGGCCATCTTTATGGTGGTTAAAAAACAATAATAAACTAATAACAACGACAACAAATGCGCCGCCATTTTCCTTTAGGTTTTGGATAGTTAGGTTGGCGGCCATGTTTTTGAAGTCCATGCATCGGTATAACGTGATCTTTAAAATCTACATAATACCTGGCAGGACATAAAAAACAAGATCTATAAAAACGAGGGGGCTGCAATTGTAATCATAAAAGCTAAAAGATTATATAGAAATATAATTGCACATGTGTTGATCAACAATAGATTAAAAATAATGCAAATGAATTTGGCATTATATATAATAATAAAAGTAATTAAAAAATGTTTTTGTTAAAATAGAATTAGGTAAATATATCTCCGGAATGGATATGGGGTGGGCTCTCATAATAGTAGGGAATTCATATATACACCAATCCCCCAAAATGGCAGAAGTTAGGGCTGGTGAACATCAGATAGACGTCTGCAATATGAGCTTTACAAATATTTGCTTCCCAGATGCATATGAAATATTAAAATAGTATAAGATAGAGATCTGTAGAATAAAATATAGTATGAATATAATGTAAAATGACAATATAGGAATGGGAGAAGGAGTCATTTATCTAACAAGAGTGTGTACATAAAAATAATAATATGAGAAGGAAAGGCCATAGGCACTACTAGGTGAGTAGGTGTGTGGTGAATTAATAGGTGTACTAAAAATCACTGAGGAAACAATTGAGGTCGAACTCGACATTGAGTCCTCTTGGTACAAAAGTATCTAGGGTGAATATCCATTTGGATTCGAGTTGACTAAGCGTCCTCACCTTATGGCCCCCCCGCCAGTGTCTAGTATATGGCTCGATGCCCCAAAATTTGAGCTCTGAGGGGTCTTTATTATGGTGTAGCAAAAAATGTTTAGATACATTGTGTTTGTCAAATCCTTTCAATATATTTTGAACGTGCTCTTTGATACGAATCATAAGGAGTCTTTTTGTGCGCCCTATGTACTGAAGGCCACAACTGCACTCCAAGGCATATACTGCCCCTTCTGTATTGCAACACACAAAATCTTTAACTTCATAGGTATCTCCTGTACTGGTGGATGTGAAGTTACTTTTCTTCTCATTTGGTCTCTTTGTTCTCTTACATGCAAAACATTGTTTGCAGGGGTAGAAGCCTTTCATCGTGAAGAAGGAGAATGGTTTATTAGGTGGATCTGGTACGTTCTTCACTATTTTATCCCGTATGGTTGGTGCCCTTTTGTAGATGAATCTAGGGTTTGTTGGTAATGAATCTTGTAATTGCCTGTCTGACAATAATATATGCCAATGTCGTTTTATGATTCTTTCGATTTTCTTGTGTTGTACATTATAATCCAGAATAATTGATGTTAATGGTTTAGTGAATGTTTGTTTAATTTTATCTCTAATCAATTCGTCCCAGTTCATCTCTGTCACTTCGACTATCTTCTCTTCAATGAATGTATTACTATATCCTTTCTTAACAAATCTTTGCCCCAATGCTTCTGCTTGTTCTTTAAAGGTGTCTAGGTTGGTGCAATTTCTCCTTAGACGCACAAGCTGTCCCTTGGGGACGTTGAAGAGCCAGTTTTTATGATGACAGCTTTCTATCGGCAGGTAACTATTCCTGTCCACATTCTTGAAGTGGGTTTGTGATTTAAAACCTGAAGTATCCTGTATGATATCAAGGTCTAGAAATGTGACACTTTTCTCACTAATTTCCCATGTTAGCTTGATATTTCTGTCGTTTACATTCAGGTTTTCTAAAAATAATTTGAGTTGATTAGGCTCTCCTTTCCAAAGGATAAAAACATCATCGATGTAGCGTTTATAGATTTTAAGTTCAACGGGTTTGTCATTAAAAACAGTTTCCTCCTCCCATTGAGCCATAAAAATACCGGCCACACTAGGGGCAAACTTGGCCCCTATAGCTACACCAGTTTGCTGATGGTAATAATTCTTATTGTACCAGAAATAGTAATTTTTAAGGCAGAAGTCGAGACATTTGATTATGAACTTTCTTTGCATACAGGGTAACTTGGTATATGTTCTCAAACCCCATTTGGCAGCTTTGCATGCTTGATGGTGGAGAATAATTGTGTATAAAGAGGATACATCCGCAGTGGCCATGATCCATGGTCCTTCTTCTCTGGAAATATTCGTTATAGTTTGTATCATCTGTTTTGTATCTTTTAGGTATGCTTTTGTATCCTGTACTACGGGTTGGAGATAATTATCTATGTATTGGCCCATCCTGGCTGTAAGTGAATCTATCCCATTGACTATTGGCCTTGGTGGTGGGTTTGTTTTGTCTTTGTGTATTTTGGGGATTGTATAGATGATGGGAGTACGCCAGGAGTCAGGTACTAGGTATCTGGCTTCTTTCTTATTCAGGATGTTCTTTTTAAGACCTAAGTGGGCGACTTGTTCTATTGCTTTTCTGCATTTGAAAACGGGATTGCTGAGCAATTTGCTGTATGTGTTTGTGTCTTCCAGCATTTCCTTCATACTATTGTTGTATTGTTCTTTGGAAAGAACCACAATTGCTCCCCCTTTGTCAGCTGGTCTTATGACTAGGTCCTTCCTTCTCGTAAGTTTCTTGATTCCACTCTTTATGAACTTGGGTTCCTCCTTCTTTACTTTTAGATCCTTGATTTCTTCCAGCACTACTCTTTTGAAAACATCAATGTACTTATTGTTTTTTACTGGTGGATTAAAAACAGATTTGTTTCTCAACATGCTATGGGATATCCCATCCTCTCTAGCTCCTGAGATTCTGTGTGTAATGGGGTTTTCTGCTAGGTATTTATTAATATTTAATTTTCTAATGAATTTCTGTATGCCTATATAGGTCTGAAATTTATCTAGATTTTTAGTTGGGGCATATTTGAAACCTTTGTCTAATACCCCGATCTCCTCATGGGTGAGAGTTTCGCCACTCAAATTGAAGATTCCCTCTCCCTTTCCACTCTTTCTTTTTGAGTCTCTTCCCGGATCTGCATCCTCTCTTCTTTCTTGGTTTCTTGGTCCTCTCTGTCCGTCCGGTGGGTGGTTCTCCCTGTCCCTGTCTAAAAAAGACCTATTGTAATCAGGGCCATTGTATTGGGTCGTATGTGGTCTCACATATCTATCTTCCTCATTGTAATTTGCCAAAGGAGCATAATAGTTATTGGTTGGTATCGGGCTTCGCTCATTCTGTCAATGGTTTCTCCCATAGCCATAGTCTCTAGGTGGGCTTCTGCCCCTTGGTCCGTTTTGTTCATATGGGGGAGCTCTATAGTCTCTATTATAGTGAGGTGGTTGTCTCGGATCTCTATAATCTTGTGGGGGCCCCTATATTCCCTTTGGTCATATGGGGGTCTATGCCAATTGTTCCCATTGTGTGGTTTCTTATTCTTCCAATAATGGGGTTTCTTCCATCCATTGTGTGGTGTTTTATCATTATAAGGTGGTCTTCTATCTGTTTGCCTTGGTGTGTGATAGTGTTGATTGCCCTGTCTCTCATTATAATTCTGTTGTCTAGGGGTCCGTGTTCCATTATGGTCATTTGGTCTGCCACTTTGGATATCCGATCTTTGTTGTTCATTAGTGTGTTGTGGGTGGACCCTTACTGTTTTTTCTGGTGTGGAGTATGTTGAGATGGGGTCCATCCGACCGATTTGATTTTGCCACTTGAATACTTCATCCGATTTAAAATCATTTATGTCTCTGACATATTTATTGCTTTTCCTCTGCTGTACCACTCTGTCCTTTTTTGTGAGATCTTTATTTAGCTGTATAGTGAGTGTTTTATATTCAGCTGTATCCTTATGTACTTCCAATTCTTCCTTTATTTCTGCAATAGTTTGTTCAATCTTTTTGGTCTTCCTTTGTTTCCTTTGTAATAGGAATCTTAATAACTCTAGGCCTCGTTCATTAAAGAACTTAAACCACTCATCGTTGGATTCTTGATCCACCAGTCCATCATTTGGAGGGATATCCCATCTCAACCTCCTTGGGACAATACTTTCCTTGAGATAAGTTTCAAAGGTGTTAACGTCCCACCATAAACTTATTTTTTTCTCCATGTTATGTCCTAAATGTCTCATTAGACTTTCTAGGTCTAAGGTTTTTTTATGAGTGACGTTGGTGGTACTAAATATTTCTTCTAAATTTACCTGTCTTGTCTCCAAAAAGGAGAAGAAATCCATGGTTGCTGCAGGAATGGGTGGGATATAAGCAAGTGAAATGTTAAAGGTGATTAATCCTGCGCTACCAAACGGGGAAAATGAAAGGAGTAATTGAAACTGTCGCAAACACCGAAAGGGTTAATCCTAACCCGATAAGGTGATAAATGTAAAGGTGGGGGGGAGTGTTGCGCTGTTTCTGGTATGAATATGTATTGGTGAAAGTATAAGGTGCACAGTGGCTAACTCAAACCAATAAATAGATTAAAATCAATGCACAATCTAAAAATGATGGTTATGAATTACGATAATGAATAAATACTAGAACCATAAAAACAATCAAATAAATAAATTAAAAGTGCAAAAAATTGATATAAACTACAATAAATATGAAAGTGAACACTGCTGTGCAAATATGCTAAAAGAGTGCATAAACGAAATAGCCTGCAAATTGCAGTGCAATGAACTGTGCACAAGTGAAACTGCTAATTGCAAAGTGCAAAAAAGTGCTAAAGTGAAAATGCAAAGATAGCAAAAAATGTCCAATAAACAATGGAACAAAAATGAAGATGTTGAACTCCAAAAGTTCATAAGTGAAAGAATAGCAAGTGGTGCCAGTGAAAAATTAATTTATGATTTCTTCAAGGTGACATTCCTGGAACTTCGCGTATACAGGTGATGCTATGGTGAGGAGATGTGTGAATCTCGACTTCCGGTGTCACACACTAAGGTAATAGATGGCCTCTTACCTAGCGGTAATGAGGTAACCGCATGTGTTTAAATAGGGTCAAAGATTCTTCTGTTATGGTCCTGGCGTCAATAGAAAAACCTTTGTGCCAAAGGCTGTGGTTCCTCAGGTATAGGCTACACCTATATTGTATCCAGGGGATTGCTCTCACCTCCCAGTGATGGCGGGGTTAAAAGGAAGAAATAGGGTCTCGATCGTGAAGTACGTTTTTTAAAACCAATTGGTATGTTTAATAATATAACAGTGGATTGCTTGTATAAAACTCACATGAACTCACATAAAATGACATGAAAATGAACTTATCTCCTATACGAGCGGCGAGCTCGTTTGCCTCCGTCTGTCTGATTGCCTCTCCGTCTCTACGCGTGGCGTCACGGTCACGTGACTTCATCAGGGGATGATGGGAAGGCAATGAGATGGTCTTTAAATAGTTTTTTCCATTGAATGAATACGGCGGCCATTTTCTCGGAGCTCAATGTTAATCTCCATTGGCGGCCATTTTCCCTGGGATCCTGTCTAAGTAATGGGGGCGGCCATCTTTATGGTGGTTAAAAAACAATAATAAACTAATAACGACAACAAATGCGCCGCCATTTTCCTTCAGGTTTTGGATAGTTAGGTTGGCGGCCATGTTTTTGAAGTCCATGCATCGGTATAACGTGATCTTTAAAATCTACATAATACCTGGTAGGACATAAAAAACAAGATCTATAAAAACGAGGGGGCTGCAATTGTAATCATGAAAGCTAAAAGATTATATAGAAATATAATTGCACATGTGTTGATCAACAATAGATTAAAAATAATGCAAATGAATTTGTCATTATATATAATAATAAAAATATTTTTTATTTTTTTTGTTAAAATAGAATTAGGTAAATATATCTCTGGAATGGATATGGGGTGGGCTCTCATAATAGTAGGGAATTCATATATACACCAATCCCCCAAAATGGCAGAAGTTAGGTCTGGTGAACATCAGATAGACGTCTGCAATATGAGCTTTACAAATATTTGCTTCCCAGATGCATATGAAATATTAAAATAGTATAAGATAGAGATCTGTAGAATAAAATATAGTATGAATATAATGTAAAATGACAATATAGGAATGGGAGAAGGAGTCATTTATCTAACAAGAGTGTGTACATAAAAATAATAATATGAGAAGGAAAGGCCATAGGCACTACTAGGTGAGTAGGTGTGTGGTGAATTAATAGGTGTACTAAAAATCACTGAGGAAACAATTGAGGTCGAACTCGACATTGAGTCCTCTTGGTACAAAAGTATCTAGGGTGAATATCCATTTGGATTCGAGTTGACTAAGCGTCCTCACCTTATGGCCCCCCCGCCAGTATCTAGTATATGGCTCGATGCCCCAAAATTTGAGCTCTGAGGGGTCTTTATTATGGTGTAGCAAAAAATGTTTAGATACATTGTGTTTGTCAAATCCTTTCAATATATTTTGAACGTGCTCTTTGATACGAATCCTAAGGAGTCTTTTTGTGCGCCCTATGTACTGAATAACACGACAATGGCATATATTATTGGCAGACAGGCAATTACAAGATTCATTACCAACAAACCCTAGATTCATCTACAAAAGGGCACCAACCATACGGGATAAAATAGTGAAGAACGTACCAGATCCACCTAATAAACCATTCTCCTTCTTCACGATGAAAGGCTTCTACCCCTGCAAACAATGTTTTGCATGTAAGAGAACAAAGAGACCAAATGAGAAGAAAAGTAACTTCACATCCACCAGTACAGGAGATACCTATGAAGTTAAAGATTTTGTGTGTTGCAATACAGAAGGGGCAGTATATGCCTTGGAGTGCAGCTGCGGCCTTCAGTACATAGGGCGCACAAAAAGACTCCTTATGATTCGTATGAAAGAGCACGTTCAAAATATATTGAAAGGATTTGACAAACACGATGTATCTAAACATTTTTTGCTACACCATAATAAAGACCCCTCAGAGCTCAAATTTTGGGGCATCGAGCTATATACTAGACACTGGCGGGGGGGCCATAAGGTGAGGACGCTTAGTCAACTCGAATACAAATGGATATTCACCCTAGATACTTTTGTACCAAGAGGACTCAACATTGAGTTCGACCTCAATTGTTTCCTCAGGGATTTTTAGTACACCTATTAATTCACCACACACCTACTCACCTAGTAGTGCCTATGGCCTTTCCTTCTCATATTATTATTTTTATGTACACATTCTTGTTAGATAAATGACTCCTTCTCCCATTCCTATATTGTCATTTTACATTATATTCATACTATATTTTATTCTACAGATCTCTATCTTATACTATTTTAATATTTCATATGCATCTGGGAAGCAAATATTTGTAAAGCTCATATTGCAGACGTCTATCTGATGTTCACCAGCCCTAACTTCTGCCATTTTGGGGGATTGGTGTATATATGAATTCCCTACTATTATGAGAGCCCACCCCATATCCATTCCGGAGATATATTTACCTAATTCTATTTTAACAAAAAAATGTTTTAATTATTTTTATTATTATATATAATGACAAATTCATTTGCATTATTTTTAATCTATTGTTGATCAACACATGTGCAATTATATTTCTATATAATCTTTTAGCTTTTATGATTACAATTGCAGCCCCCTCATTTTTATAGATCTTGTTTTTTATGTCCTGCCAGGTATTATGTAGATTTTAAAGGTCACGTTATACCGATGCATGGACTTCAAAAACATGGCCGCCAACCTAACTATCCAAAACCTAAAGGAAAATGGCGGCGCATTTGTTGTCGTTATTAGTTTATTATTGTTTTTTAACCACCATAAAGATGGCCGCCCCCATTACTTAGACAGGATCCCAGGGAAAATGTCCGCCAATGGAGATTAACATTGAGCTCCGAGAAAATGGCCGCCGTATTCATTCAATGAAAAAAACTATTTAAAGGCCATCTCATTGCCTTCCCATCATCCCCTGATGAAGTCACGTGACCGTGACGCCACGCGTAGGGACGGAGAGGCAATCAGACAGACGGAGGCAAACGAGCTCGCCGCTTGTATAGGAGATAAGTTCATTTTCATGTCATTTTATGTGAGTTCATGTGAGTTTTATACAAGCAATCCACTGTTATATTATTAAACATACCAATTGGTTTTAAAAAACGTACTTCACGATCGAGACCCTATTTCTTCCTTTTAACCCCGCCATCACTGGGAGGTGAGAGCAATCCCCTGGATACAATATAGGTGTACCCTATACCTGAGGATCCACAGCGTTTGGCACAAAGGTTTTTGTATTGACGCCAGGACCATAACAGAAGAATCTTTGACCCTAATTAAACACATGCGGTTACCTCATTACCGCTAGGTAAGAGGCCATCTATTACCTTAGTGTGTGACACCGGAAGTCGAGATTCACACATCTCCTCACCATAGCATCACCTGTATACACGAAGTTCCAGGAATATCACCTTGAAGAAATCATAAATTAATTTTTCACTGGCACCACTTGCCATTCTTTCACTTATGAACTTTTGGAGTTCAACATCTTCATTTTTGTTCCATTGTTTATTGGACATTTTTTGCTATCTTTGCATTTTCACTTTAGCACTTTTTTGCACTTTGCAATTAGCAGTTTCACTTGTGCACAGTTCATTGCACTGCAATTTGCAGGCTATTTCGTTTATGCACTCTTTTAGCATATTTGCACAGCAGTGTTCACTTTCATATTTATTGTAGTTTATATCAATTTTTTGCACTTTTAATTTATTTATTTGATTGTTTTTATGGTTCTAGTATTTATTCATTATCGTAATTCATAACCATCATTTTTAGATTGTGCATTGATTTTAATCTATTTATTGGTTTGAGTTAGCCACTGTGCACCTTATACTTTCACCAATACATATTCATACCAGAAACAGCGCAACACCACCCCCCCCCCCTTTACTATCATCACCTTATCGGGTTAGGATTAACCCTTTCGGTGTTTGCGACAGTTTCAATTACTCCTTTCATTTTCCCCGTTTGGTAGCGCAGGATTAATCACCTTTAACAGTTTGTATATGTGCCTCCCACTTTTTAAGGGACCAAAAGTAATGGGACAATTGGCTGCTCAGCTGTTCCATGGCCAGGTGTGTTTTCCCTCATTATCCCATTTACAAGGAGCAGATAAAAGGTCCAGAGTTAATTTAAAGTGTGCTATTTGCATTTGGAATCTGTTGCTGTCAACTCTCAATATGAGATCCAAAGAGCTGTCACTATCAGTAAAGCAAGCCATCATTAGGCTGAAAAAAACAAAACAAACCCATCAGAGAGATAGCAAAAACATTAGGTGTGGCCAAATCAACTGTTTGAAACATCCTTAAAAAGAAAAAACGCACCGGTGAGCTCAGCAACACCAAAAGACACGGAAAACAACTGTGGTGGATGACCGAAGAATTCTTTCCCTGGTGAAGAAAACACCCTTCACAACAGTTGGCCAGATCAAGAACACTCTCCAGGAGGTAGGTGTATGTGTGTCAAAGTCAACAATCAAGAGAAGACTTCACCAGAGTGAATACAGAGGGTTCACCACAAAGATGTAAACCATTGGTGAGCCTCAAAAGCAGGAAGGCCAGATTAGAGTTTGCCAAACAACATCTAAAAAGCCTTCACAGTTCTGGAACAACATCCTATGGACAGATGAGACCAAGATCAACTTGTAACAGAGTGATGGGAAGAGAAGAGTATGGAGAAGGAAAGGAACTGATCATGATTCAAAGCATACCACCCCATCAGTGAAGCATGGTGGTGGTAGTGTCATGGCGTTGGGCATGTATGGCTGCCAATGGAACTGGTTCTCTTGTATTTATTGATGATGTGACTGCTGACAAAAGCAGCAGGATGAATTCTGAAGTGTTTCGGGCAATATTATCTGCTCATATTCAGCCAAATGCTTCAGAACTCATTGGACGGCGCTTCACAGTGCAGAGGGACAATGACCGGAAGCATACTGCGAAAGCAACCAAAGAGTTTTTTATGGGAAAGAAGTGGAATGTTATGCAATGGCCAAGTCAATCACCTGACCTGAATCCGATTGAGCATGCATTTCACTTGCTGAAGACAAAACTGAAGGGAAAATGCCCCAAGAACAAGCAGGAACTGAAGACAGTTGCAGTAGAGGCCTGGCAGAGCATCACCAGGGATGGAACCCAGCATCTGGTGATGTCTATGCGTTCCAGACTTCAGGCTGTAATTGACTGCAAAGGATTTGCAACCAAGTATTAAAAAGTGAAAGTTTGATTATTAATCTGCCCCGTTACTTTTGGTCCCTTAAAAAGTGGGAGGCACATATACAAACTGTTGTAATTCCTACACCGTTTACCTGATTTGGATGTAAATACCCTCAAATTAAAGCTGAAAGTCTGCATGTCATTTCAAATCCATTGTGGTGGTATATAGAGCCAAATAGATTGTAATTGTGTCGATGTCCCAATATTTATGGACCTGACTGTATATACTGCATATATATTGTAACCTGGGGGGCAGGTAGTAGGTACAAAAGCTCCCTGGGATGAGCAGGCACAGATACCAAGTCCATTGGATCAGTGAAAACACAGTGGGGTTTATTGGTGCTATATACAAAGTCAATGACAGGTGCTGTACAGTGTGGTGAAAACAAACAGAAGAAAAAATAGCTAAACAAAAGCCTAGCCGTGTCTCGGCTCTAACTACACAGTATGTACAGGCCCTCACTACCAGGCTGGACAAGCCTAACACTTGTCAGCTTCCACATTCACAGAGTAACAAGTTTTACCAACCTTCTTGCTCTCACAAACCAACGTTGTCTGTGTTTCCCAGGCTGAGCAAAGGCTGTCTGCTCAGGTGAGCTTTTAATTAAGCTGGTGGAGAGAACCAACACCTGAAGTGGATCCTGGCTCAGAGATCCCTGAATGTATATGAGAGGAGCCTGGGAGATGTATAAACCCCGAACAGGACTTTCCCAAGCTCTCTCTGGGATGCTCTATCACACATCCTCCCCCCTTGTTTCAACCCCAGGGTTGGAACACCTGTAGCCCAACAGGAGTGAACACGGGAGAGGGCATCTACATTCCCCATCTCAACACCTGGCCTGTGTTTTACCGTAAAGGCGTAATCTTGTAGGGCCAAAAACCACCGGTTCACCCGCCTATTAGTCTCCTTCTTTTGGGCCATCCATTTCAGGGGAGCATGGTCAGTTATTAACTCAAACTGGCGCCCCAACAAGTAGTACCTGAGCGCGTCCACGGCCCACTTTATGGCCAGACACTCCTTTTCAATGACTGCGTACTTCTTTTCATGGTCATTGAGCTTTCTGCTTAAGTACACCACAGGGTGTTCTTCCCCATTGTGTACCTGTGAAAGTACTGCCCCGATACCAACATCAGACGCATCTGTCTGGACCAAAAAGTTTTTGGAGAAATCGGGGGAGTATAGGATTGGCTGTGCACAAAGAGCCTTCTTCAGGACTTGAAAAGACTCTTCTGCTACTGGAGACCATTTCACCATTACGGAGGCTTTCCCTTTCGTAAGGTCTGTCAGTGGGGCAGCTATAGTTGCGAAATTTGGGATAAATCTTCTATAGTACCCCGCAATGCCAAGAAAGGCCCTGACCTGCTTCTTGTTTGCAGGGCGTGGCCACTCCTGGATGGCTTCTATTTTATTCACCTGGGGCTTTATGACACCCCGGCCAATAGTGTAGCCCAAATACCTGGCTTCCTCTAGCCCAATGGCACATTTTTTTGGATTTGCCGTAAACCCCTCCTTGAAGAGGGAATCCAGGACAGCCTGGACACGGGGCAAGTGAGACTCCCAGTCAGTGCTATGCACCACTATGTCGTCCAGATAGGCTGCAGCATACTGTCGGTGAGGTCTTAGGGTCCTGTCCATAGCCCTCTGAAATGTTGCAGGGGCATTTTGCAACCCAAAAGGCATTTTCTTATATTGAAACGACCCCTCCGGGGTCACAAATGCAGTCTTTTCTTTGGCACTACCAGTCAGGGGTATTTGCCAATATCCTTTGGTCAAGTCCAAAGTGGTCAGATAACGGGCCTTGCCAAGTCGGTCTATAAGCTCGTCTACCCTGGGCATTGGGTATGTGTCAAACTTTGTTACCGCATTAAGCTTTCTGAAGTCATTACAAAACCTCCAAGTGCCATCCGGTTTTGGGACCAATACAATGGGGCTAGACCAGTCACTATTGGATTCCTCAATAACATCTAGCTCCAACATCCTTTTAACTTCCTCACCGATGTCCTTTCTTCTAGCTTCGGGAATTCGGTATGGTTTGAGCTTGACACGGACTCCAGGTTCAGTAACAATATCATGCTGAACTGCTGAAGTCGTGCCCGGCAACTCTGAAAATTTCTCTTTATTCCTCATCAGGAACTCTCTAGCTTCCTGTTTCTGGGAACATGACAGGGTGTCTGGAATCGTGACCTCAGGGATCAGAGGGGATTCAGTACCTTTAAGGGTTACCGGGAGGGACCTCGCAGTTAATGCCAGTCTATCCTTCCAGGGTTTTAACAGGTTTATGTGGTAAATCTGTTCGGGCTTCCTTTTACCTGGTTGATACACCTTGTAATTGACCTCCCCAACTCTTTCAATTACTTCAAAGGGTCCCTGCCACTTAGCCAGGAATTTGCTCTCAACAGTGGGAACTAACACGAGGACCCGGTCACCAGGTGAGAAAACACGAAGTTGGGCCCCCCTGTTGTATATCCTCTGTTGGGCTGCTTGGGCCTGCAGTAAATGTTCTTTTACTACCGGCATGATTGCTGCAATCCTATCCTGCATTTGAACGATATGCTCAATAACACTTTTGTGAGGTGTCTGCTCCCCCTCCCAAGTTTCCTTGGCTATGTCTAAGAGTCCCCGAGGGTGTCTCCCATAAAGCAACTCAAATGGAGAGTACCCCGTAGAGGACTGGGGAACTTCCCTGATGGCGAACATCAAGTAAGGTATCAGGAAGTCCCAGTTTTTCCCATCCTTATCAACAACCTTTTTTAACATACTCTTTAATGTCTTATTGAAGCGTTCCACCAAGCCATCCGTTTGAGGATGGTACACTGAGGTACGCAACTGCGTCACCTTAAATAACTTGCAGAGCTCCCTAGTTATTTGTGACATGAATGGGGTACCTTGGTCTGTAAGGACTTCTTTCGGGACGCCAACCCGACTGAACATCATAAACAGCTCTTTGGCAATGTTTTTAGCAGATGCAGTGCGTAAGGGAACGGCCTCAGGGTAACGGGTAGCGTAATCCATGATCACGAGGATATGTTGATGACCGCGGGCAGATTTGGGGAGTGGACCCACAAGGTCCATGGCAATCCTCTCAAAAGGCACTTCAATAATGGGCAAGGGCACTAACGGACTTCGGAAGTGGGGTTGGGGGGCTGACATCTGACACACAGGACAGGATTGACAATAATTTTCTATGTTTTTCCGTATCCCAGGCCAGTAAAACCTGCGCAACACTCTTTCAGTGGTTTTCTCAACCCCTAAATGGCCTCCTAGCAAGTGCCCATGGGCAAGTTCCAACACCACCCGTCTGTATAACTTAGGGACTACCAACTGTTCAACCACTTCATCATTAGATTTACATACACGATACAGTAAATCCTCATTGCTGCAGAAATATGGAAAACAGAGCCTGTCCCCTGGTTCGACAGGTACCTCATTAATCACTATTACATTTTCCCAGGCCCTGGCAAGGGTAGGGTCTTTTCTCTGCTCCGTACCAAAATTTTCCTTGTGCACATTAAGATTGGCAAACTCTAACGTAGGCTCAGATTCAGCAGGCGGCTGTCCAGCTCTACTGGTTGTGGGGACTTCTTCCGGCTCCCCCAGCTCTCCTGCCATAACTGAGAAAGGATCACCCGGAGAGCCCTGAGAGGAGTCCCCTGAACTCACAAGGTCAGTAATGGCCACGAGTTCTGGCTCTGCGACTGAGTTAGGTACTGCGACTGGGTCGGGACAATCCCACAGTTCCCAAAACTTAGGGAAGTCCCTACCAATGATAGCCTCATGCACCAAGTGGGGCACCAGTCCGACCGAATGGGTCACCGTACCTAAGCCAGTTTTAAACTGAACAGTGGCTATTGGATACTCGCGGGTATCCCCATGTACACAGATCACAGCAACCTTTTTTGCATGAAAATTCACAGTTTCAACCATCTCAGCTGTAACCAAAGTAACCAGACTTCCAGAGTCCAGCAAGGCCATAATAGGCTTATTATTAATAGTCACATGACACATGTGTTTTCCCACATTTGGCATTGCAGCGCATGAAACAGCAGCAAACATAGACTGCCTTCTAAAAGATAGATCACACTGCATTGGTTCATCTGTCAATGGACAGTTTGCTGCAACATGTCCCAGTTCTTGGCAACGAAAACACCTGATGTTTCCCCAGTTTGGTTTGCTGACAGGCAGTGGCTTCCCTTGTTTGGGCCGCCAAACTTCAGTCCTGGCACCAAAAATCCTCCCCCCTATTTCCTTGCCATGCTTACCACCCACTTCCCCTGGAACAGTCTTACCGGTTGCCTGGGGAGACCGTGGCTTTGGGTGAAAAGTCCGTGCGGCTGTAGGGGTGGTGACCAGGTTCTCTGCAGCAAAGTACCTCTCAACGAGCTCCACCAGGTTGTCTGCTGACTTGGGGTCTCCTTGACTCACCCACTTCTGCAGGGGAATTGGCAATGACCTCAGGAATTGGTCCATGACCACACGCTCCACTATTTGTGGCGCAGACAGGGACTCCGGCTGTAGCCATTTCCGTACCAGGTGGATCAGATCAAACATCTGCGATCTTGGGGGCCTCTTATCTTGGAAGAACCAGCTGTGGACCCGCTGAGCTCGAACAGCCAAGGTGACACCGAGTCGTGCCAGGATTTCCTGCTTGACCTTCTCATAATCTCCCGCTTCTGCTGACTCCAGATCATAGTAGGCCTTCTGCGCTTCTCCAGAAAGTAAGGGGGCGATCAGTCCTGCCCACTGGGTTTGGGGCCAACCTTCCCTCTCAGCGGTCCGTTCAAATGTTAGTAGGAAAGCCTCTGGATCATCATTTGCCGTCATCTTTGAAAGAAAGCGACCCACATGGATGGTTGAGGGCTTGTCTCCAATATCCTTCATTATCGCAGGTGACCCCTGTGCTAGCGTCTCCACAACCTCAGTAAGGGTTTTTCTATCCGCTATTGCAGCAGTGGCAAGCTGTTCAAACAGCCTCTGCGATTGCTCCTGTACAGCACCAATCTGTTGGAACAGCACCTTGGTTTGCTCCTGTGCGATAGCGTTGGCTTGCTGTAATGCAGCGTTAGTTTGCTGTTGTGCAGCGTTTGCTTGCTGCAATGTAGCGTTAGTTTGCTGTTGTGCAGCGTTTGCTTGCTGCTGTGCAGCGTTTGCTAACACCATTTGTTTGAGGATGTCCTCCATGTTGTCACTTTAGGTACTGGCCTTTTAAGTAGTAACTTACTACAGCTGGTCGCAGCCTCCACCATATGTAACCTGGGGGGCAGGTAGTAGGTACAAAAGCTCCCTGGGATGAGCAGGCACAGATACCAAGTCCATTGGATCAGTGAAAACACAGTGGGGTTTATTGGTGCTATATACAAAGTCAATGACAGGTGCTGTACAGTGTGGTGAAAACAAACAGAAGAAAAAATAGCTAAACAAAAGCCTAGCCGTGTCTCGGCTCTAACTACACAGTATGTACAGGCCCTCACTACCAGGCTGGACAAGCCTAACACTTGTCAGCTTCCACATTCACAGAGTAACAAGTTTTACCAACCTTCTTGCTCTCACAAACCAACGTTGTCTGTGTTTCCCAGGCTGAGCAAAGGCTGTCTGCTCAGGTGAGCTTTTAATTAAGCTGGTGGAGAGAACCAACACCTGAAGTGGATCCTGGCTCAGAGATCCCTGAATGTATATGAGAGGAGCCCGAACAGGACTTTCCCAAGCTCTCTCTGGGATGCTCTGTCACAATATATATATATATATATATATATATATATATATATATTTTTTAATTTATATATATATACTGTGGCAGAGCAAGGCTCTGTCCCAATGAAAAAAGGGTTAAAGTGGACACAGAGTCTGCATATCGGCTGAGTGCAGAGCTACAGAGCGTACATTTAAAAAACAGAGAAAACTGCTCTGGCAGTTTTCTCAGATTTTACTATTTCTACATGGAGCTCTGTGGCTTGGAGATCCTTCAGAGTCTTGGGTGGGATGGGATCTCCAACCATGTGCCCGGGTCTTGTGGACAGCCAGCATGGTGTGTGCTCAGGTGCACACAACCAATATAATGAGGGGCTGGTGAGAGCAGAGTGAAGGATGGTGGAGGATGGTGAGCAGCTTGCTAACTGCAGTAGCTGCTAGTGAGTGTCTCTGTGTGAGGATAAACGCTGTGTGCGTTGAAGGGCGTTAAAGCTGTGTGCGTACAAGGAGCCAGAAGCTGTGTGCATTAAGGGACTTCAAGCTATGTGCGTTTAAGAAGCCCAAAGCTGTGTGCATCCAAGACTGTGAGACTGGAAGATCTGGTGGTTTAAAGGTATCAGTACCTAAAGCAAGCAGAGGAACTGCTAACAAGAGAGCCAGGTTGCTTGGTATGTTTTTCTTATTTTTGGACTGCTAAATGAAGTTAAACCATTGCGTGGGAATCCTGAATGGACATTTTGCTTTTGTTTTTCTGTTTAAATAAACGTGGGCTACCAGGCCCTTAACTAGAATGCCTGTTTGATATGGACTCACTGCATAAAAACGCATCTATCCACTTGAGCTAAAACACCCCAATATCACAATACACACACACACACACACACACGTGTGTGTTTGAACTTTGGTGTGTACACACTAATGCAAACGGCTGCACACACCTATGCGGACAATTTTTTCAGACCGGACTGTGGCTCCCCAAGCAACTAAGTACTGTACCACACGACCGCCAAGTGCATAGGCGTGCATGGGTCAGATGTGTTTGAACACATCCCAATCACTAGGGTTGCCAGCCGTCTATAGGGCTGGCTGAAGTTGTCTAAGTCTAGTGTCTGTGGCACTCTCTCACACTGTCCAGAACCATAGCATTTCCCCACCCCCACAAAGACAGGAGAGGGGAGAGTGTTCAAACTGCTACTCCTCCTCCCTTCCCTACCCCTCTGTGTCTGCTCACCCAAACTCCAATCCCCATCATGCTGTGCCTCAGAAAAAGGATGTGTGGGTGGGAAATTTGAAGCCCAGCAGCAGGCAGATATATCATGAATGAAAGGTGCCAGTGCCTGAGCCTCCATCCTCAGATGAGTGAGCTCACCATCCACTGTCTGTGACTGAAGTCTCTCCCCTCCTTCTCTCTCCTGCCTCTGAGTGAGTGAGTACACTAAGGTAAGGGGGACTCAGATGTAAGGGGTACTCTACAGACTCTAATGTAAGTGGGGCCTGGTAAGCAGAAACCCCCTTACATCAGAGTTCCCCTTTACACCATTGTCCATAGCTTTCCTCCTTAAACAAAAAAAATTGTTGTGTGCCAATAAAATGTTCAGGTACAGTGGTGGATTTATACTAAAACTACTTTGCTCAGAACATGACCAGAAAAAAAAAACTGAAAGGAGTTTGAATTTTTTATGCCTTACTGGTGCAAGAGTTTTAATTAAAAAGTAAAGGTTGATGGCAGGGTCTCTTTTAGTAAAGCTCATTATACAACTGATGTTAAGACAGACAGACAGACGCTAAGAAGCTATTAAAAAGATTATGCTAGCAACAGCAAAATAGCTTGCTGAGAGCCATATGTGCTTCTGGAACTACTAGTTGGGAACTGCTGCTATAAGACATTGAAAATAATGGAACTCATTACTCATAGGACTAGAAAATTGTCTGATTTAATCACAAAAAGATTCTTGGTTTAGGAATAAATAATAAAGAAAAACTGCAGTGAATATTACATTTCACACAGCGCGTGTCAATATTTTACCCCCTAATAATAAGATTGAATGTTTATAGTGTCACTGAATCACCCGCTCAGTTCCTGAGTATATGGGGGGCCCCAGTGGTAAGACCTTCTAACAAATCATTCTGGTACTGCTTGCCCAAAGCAGCCATTTTCATTTCAGGTGATGGAGTTTGTAATCTTCCGGTTGCACCTATTTTTTATGCAACATACCATAAATGGAGAATCCAAAAAAAACTGAGGTTTTGGGACTTTATATGAAGCCCGTGTGAACACAGGCCTCCA
Organism: Rana muscosa; assembly: GCA_029206835.1. Classification (NCBI taxonomy): domain Eukaryota; kingdom Metazoa; phylum Chordata; class Amphibia; order Anura; family Ranidae; genus Rana; species Rana muscosa. The sequence continues at coordinate 622,573,615 of CM055118.1, forward strand.
TCCCTATTTAAATACAAGGATACTAATTTACTCCCTGCTACTCCTATTACCTGTACAAGGATGGATCATTGGGATGGACTGCTCCTATGTTCATGCATGCATGCATATGCCTAGCACTGATGTGATGTTTTGTATATATATATATATATATATATATGAATTTAAAATCTATGCTAACATTCTTTTACATTTCTGTAATGTGATATGTTTACAATTTGAACAAAATAAATTAACTTTGTATCCGACCATTGATCATCTGCCTCATTTAAAGTCCCAAAACCTTCCTGTTATTGTATTTAAATAGGGATGGAGGCCTGTGTTCACACGGGCTTCATCTAAAGTCCCAAAATCTCAGTTTTTTTATGCCCAAATAGGGATAGAGGCATGGGCATCCGCTCCATAGGGCAAGGGGGGTCGTTTGCCCCCCTGGAGTCGAGAAGGTGTTGGCCAAATTGGCAGTGTTCTACACCCTCCGCTGCCCTTACACCTACTTTCAGCCCCGCACAGAGCTGCAACGCAGCACATGTACTCCCTCCTCCTCCCCACGGGCCCACCACACCTCCCTGTCGCCGCTTTAAGGCGGCCGCGTCTTGTGGTTTGGCAGCGCTGGCTGGGCGGGGCCTCGGGCTGCAACCCGATTGGCCCCTGCTCTTCTCGTTCTCCCGGGCACAGGCCGGCTCCGCCCCTGGCCCTTGGACTGTGCAGCGCGCCCGGGGAGAGAAGAAGAAAAAGAGCCGGGGGGAGGTAGTACCTTGGGGGCCTGGCCTCCTGTGGGGTGGCCTGCTGCACACAACCGCTGGACCTGCTGAAGGTGAGAAGGAAGGAGAGCCGGGCTGTGTGTGCGGTGTGGAGGGAGAAGGAGATGTCCTAGAACACGTGTGTGTGTGTGACTGCAGAGACATGACGTCATAGGACACGTCACACATATGGTCAGTGTGGTCAGTAGTCAGTGTGTAGTGTAGTGGTCAGAGTGTAGTGTGTGTAGTGTCCAGAGGTGCAGGGTGCTGCTGTGTAATGTAAAAGGGTGTAGGGTGCTGTGTAATGTAAAGGGGTCCATTGATACAGGGTGCTGTGTAATGTAAAGGGGTGCAAGGTGCTGTGTAATGTAAAGGGGTGCAGGGTGCTGTGTAATGTAAAGGGGTCCAGTGATACAGGGTGCTGTGTAATGTAAAGGGGTCCAGTGATGCAGAGTGTTGTGTAATGTAAACTGGTCCAGTGATACAGGGTGCTGTGTAATGTAAAGGAGTGCAGGGTGCTGTGTAATGTAAAGGGGTCCAGTGATGCAGGATGCTGTGTAATGTAAATGGGTGCAGGGTGCTGTGTAATGTAAAGGGGTGCAGGGTGCTGTGTAATGTAAAGGGGTCCAGTGATACAGGGTGCTGTGTAATGTAAAGGGGTCCAGTGATGCAGAGTGTTGTGTAATGTAAACTGGTCCAGTGATACAGGGTGCTGTGTAATGTAAAGGAGTGCAGGGTGCTGTGTAATGTAAAGGGGTCCAGTGATGCAGGATGCTGTGTAATGTAAATGGGTGCAGGGTGCTGTGTAATGTAAAGGGGTCCAGAGGTGCTGTTGTGGAGAAGGGGTACACAGTAGTGACAAAGAGATATTTAAAGATGCAGGGGGCACAGTGGGGTGTTTTTACATTTTAACATGGGGGGGTCGCTTTTAACCCCCGCAAGCGGTCGAAGAAAGGGTAATCGGCGCTACCGAAGCGCCCCCCCCCCCCTGAAAAAATTTCAGCGGACACCCATGGATGGAGGCACATGATCAGTTGACTCCAATTGCCGCAGCACACAGACCCTAGTTGCCAAGGCAATTCTGGCACACTTGACGAGTCCGGTGCTTACAGTGGGCCAAATATTGGTTCGTATATACTTGCTCCATTATATATACTATAGTACTATTTTCCTTGCATGAACGGCATCTCCCACCCCATGATATGCCTTGTTCTCATGGGGATGCTATTGTGCCCGCCGTTTGGGAGCTGCGATGCGCACTGACGCCCCCCCCTCTCCCTCCTGCTATGGCAGGACTGGGGGATCAGACGGTTCATGCACTGCGCATAGACGCCACGCACTCTGCCACACCTGTGACGTCATTACTGGGCGTGTCCTTCCACCCAACTGATCACATGGTGATCTTTCCGGCGCCATATGCGGGCGGCAGATGCCGCCCGGCTGACTGACGCTGCCCGGCTGACTGACGCCTCCCCTCCTGGGAACACTAGTGTATTCATCACTCCTTACTATTTATACTCCTTAAACACCTATCCCAATTCAGGACTGTTTACAGATACCTTTCAACACCCATCACTTATGGGGACTTTTTTTTCTTTAGGGTGCATTGTGTGCATGTCCGCTTCGTGTGTGGATTCTGCCACCTCAGATCCCGTGACTGCCTTATCCAGCGGTCCCCATTCCATCATACCACATATCTCTCCCTCTTGATGTCATGTAAGTGACTGGGATGGGTCATCCTCTCCCTCTTGTCCAAAAATGTATTTTCTGTTGTCATTTTTTTCCATATACCTGACCTACCATTATGTTCTTTTTAGACATATAAAGGCATCTGCTCCTGATGAGTGGTCTTAACCACGAAACGCATCGAGCTATATGGGATGCCAATATATACTCCAATCAATAATCATCTCAATATGATACGCTAATGATATAAGAATCATACGCTACAAATGTTGGACAGAATACTTATTTACTCCCTGGTACTCCTATTACCTGTACAAGGATGGATCATTGGGACGGACTGCTCCTATGTTCATGCATGCATGCATATGCCTAGCACTGATGTGATGTTTTGTATATTTGTATATATATGAATTTTAAACGTATTCTAACATTCTTTTATATTTCTGTAATGTGATATGTTTACAATTTGAACAAAATAAATTAACTTTGTTATCCGATCATTGATCATCTGCCTCATTTAAAGTCCCAAAACCTTCCTGTTATTGTAAATGGAAAATCAAGTGCTATCTGGAATGAGATCCTGGTAAATACTGTAATGCCGCGTACACACGGTCGGAATTTCCGTCAACAAATGTTCGATGTGAGCTTGTTGTCGGAAAATCCGAGCATGTGTAGGCTCCATCGGACATTTGCTGCCAGAATTTCAGACAACAAAAATTTAAGAGCTGGTTTTCAAATTTTCCGACAACAAAACTTGTCGGAAATTCTGAACATGTGTACACAATTCCGACGCACAAAATTCCACGCATGCTCGGAATCAAGCAGAAGAGCTGCACTGGCTATTGAACTTAATTTTTCTCGGCTCGTTGTACGTGTTGTACGTCACCGCGTTCTTGACGTTCGCAATTTCCGACAACATTTGTGTGACCGTGTGTATGCAAGTCAGGTTTGAGCCAACATCCGTCTGAAAAAAATGTCCGATCGTCTGTACGCGGCATAACAGTTGTGTGGAGCTGAGATATCACATTCAGAGTTCTGGCTGCCATAGGCTCTAAGGACAATCTCTACATCACCCAAAATTTATTTGGAAAGATTTACACTTCGAAATCATTGCACATCTGTAGCTACTACATACCTACGGTATGTATTTTATATTGAGATTGCAAGTCACAGACATAATAATATACTTGCTTGTGACATTTTGTATTTTCTGCATTCATCCAAACAGCCATTGCTTATTGTACACTGAAGACCAGTGCACCCAACCCAACAACTCTGAGTCATCCCCCAGACAGGCTCCCAGGCACCCCAGACCATTTAAAAAATGTTCATACATTTCCTATGTTGATATAGGACTTTATATTAAAGAATAATAGAGCTGACTGTGTAATTCAAGTGGAGGATGTGAGTGTTTCAGAGGCCATCAACTTCATTATTATACACTTCTAGAACTCCAGGAAGTAAAGCTTGCCATACACTAGTAGGTTTTTAAATACATGTTTGTGGAAAGATTCTCCCCAGATAGCAGGGATTAGGGTTGCACCGATAACGATTCTAGTATCGGTATCAGTGTCGATACTGAGTATTTGCCCGATTACTGAGTATTTGCCCTATTTGTACTCGGGCAAATGCTCCCGATGCCTGACCCCGATACCTTTGTATGAAGAGGTGGCTCCCGGAAGTCAGTGGGTGGAGTGGAGATTGAGTCCTGGCAGTGGAGATTGAGTCCTGGCAGTGGAGAGCGAGTCCTGGGCTGGCAGCAGCGGAAGGTAAGCTTGCCGGGGGCAGGGGTGTGGGTCACACTCTCAGCCACATGTGCCGTCAGAATCGGTGACCCGGGCCCTCACATTCGTTAATGGAAGTGACGGCCCTGGTCTCCGTTGGAGATTGAACAGCATGATGCCCATCTTGGTACACCCTGCACTCGGCCTCAGTAAGCCAGCAGTCACAAGGCTGCAGCGGACATCTTGTTACACCCAGCCCATATAGTTCACTAACTATATGGGCTGGGTGTAAGAAGATGTCTGCTGCTGCCTTCAAACTGCTGGTTTACTGAAGCAGAGTGCAGAGTGTACCAAGATGGGCGTCACGGCACTTGTATACACTAGAAAGTTTGAAGTTTGAACTGTTATTGATTGTCTCTCATCACTTCATTGCCACTGCCTGCCCATAAGTGGCACCTATCAGTGCCCATACATGCCACCTATGAGAGCCTGCATATCAGTGCCCATCAGTCAGTGCCACCTATCAGTGCTGCATATCAGTGCCAGCCATCAGTGCCCATAAGTTCCAGCCATCAGTGCCAGCCATCAGTGCCAGCCATCAGTGCTGCAAATCATTGCCCATCAGTCAGTGCCACCTATCAGTGTTGCATATCAGTGCCACCTATATCATTAGTCTGTATTGTGCTTTGAAAACTGTCACATGACATAAAAAAAAGTATAGGTAATTGGTATTGGCGAGTACTTGAAAAAAGTATATATAGGTCTTAAAAAAGTGGTATCGGTGCAACCCTAGCAGGGATAACTTGCCACGAACTTGTGGCAGTGTTGAATTGTAAGTCTTGTTAACTTGCTGCACATTTTCACCGGCAAGTTATACACTTGCAGAGCACTTGAAGCACAAGTTCTATGAAACACTTTTCCAATTTGTAGCAAATTTGCACGGCAAGTCTCCAGCAAGAGCAAAGTTGCAGTAGTGAGTCTACAGCAAGAGCTTTGCATGTCACAATGACCCCTGGGGTGGGATGACTATTGGACAACATAACTGAACCAGAACTTGCAGCAAACTTGTAGAATGTTTGCAAAGAAAGTTGATCTGGAGTCACGCAATACGGACTTCCTGCAATTGTGCAACCAACTTGTAAAGCCTGGCAAGTCTAGCAATAGCTTTGCAAGTCATTTTCAAAACTGCAGCACGATTGCTTGCTATCTGGGTCACAATCTCCACCTCAGCTAGTCAGAATAAGCCGTGTATTCATTGATGAAAATACAAGGCTTCCTGTGAATGGCTGAGAAGCACTCCGCCCAACTCAATTTTGTTCCAGTGGCAGGTGGGAAGTCCCTGTACTGCTGTTAGAACACAACACTGTATACTGTATGTAGATGATGCTGCTACAATAGGATACAGCACTGACAGCAGCCGTATCAACTGGTAAATTAACTAGTTTGTTTGGGCCAGCGTAAACCAAACAAACCATTTAAATGAAAGTAAACCTGTTGTTCAGCTTTGATTTATTTGATTTAAACATTTTATTCTGTTTTAAGTTAACTTTAATGCTGGTACTAAAGGGCTCATAAGCCTGATCTAAGGAGACATCAGGGATATATTAGACCCCTAATGTCACCCCATTTAGTTGAAGCCAATTAAGCATAGACTATGCTTGATTAGCTTCTTCCCCAGCCAGAGCTGCTATAAATTGACAGCTCTGAAACTGAAAGTGCTCAGTATGTGTATAGCTAAAACATTTTTTTTTTAATTGGCTTTATTTTGACATTGCTGCCCCACCTCTCAACCTCGTCCAATCAGATGATGCTTTAACTTCATTAAGAAAATGTAAAGTGTCTCTGAACGGGGCCCTGCCAAGCAAGCCACCTCCTGTGTTCACTAAGCAGCAGGGCAGTGGCTTGGCACAGGACCTGGAAACAAGTGGAGATCACTGTAGTAGTGGTGCCTACTTCAATGATTTCCAGCATCCAGAAGGACACTTAAGGTATCACCTTCATCACCAGGCTGGACCAATGTAACAATGCAAAGTATGTGTATGTTATTTTAAAATGTCCTGGTGTAGAATGATGCAGTCTATGTTCTTTGGCGCTTAAGGTGTAAGTAGATATTGACAAACCTGAGCACTTATTGGCCCTGCAAACTGGATTTTCCAGTTTAGATAACTTCATGTCTGCATTCAATAAGAACAGAAAAAAATGAAAAGAATCACCAGCTGTGACATTCCTTGCTCTTGCATCATAAGCCAGAGTATCAAAAAGTAAAACTAACATCACTGGGGCTGTGATCAAATCATGCTGATGGCCAATAAGCACCACTGTATTAAACAAGGGGAAAATGCATTGACTATTATTTCATCACAGCATGAGAGGGTCACCTGAGCCTTGCTTAAAAGGTGTTACCTTTAAAGAGAAACTCTGGTTGCTTTGATTTAAGCTGAGTGAATGTTCCTTGAGCTTAATAAATATAGTGAAGTTGTGTTTGCATTATTCATCCAGTCACATGGGGGAAGAAAAATATTTTTTAATTTACGTTGTCCATTTTTATTTATTCAAATAAATACAGTTTAACCTTTATTTATTAAGCTCAGTGAACACTTTGTAAAGTAAACTTTTTTCACTTTTTTAAGTGAACAGCCCCTATTCCTTTCGTACAATGGTGTCCATACTCAGGTCCCTTGCGTTTATCTGACCTTGAGGCAATATTCCTTCCGCTGATACCAACATTGATTTGCCATTCCTTCCACTGACTCCTATTGACAACAACGATAGGGCACAGTTTCTCCCACTGATATCAATAGGGTACTTTTCCGCCCACTGACAACAACAATGGGCACCATTTCTTCCACTGACAACAATGATGGGGCCACCATTCTTCCCACTGACAACAACGATGGGACACTATTCCTCCCACTAATTACAATAGTAACACACTATCATTCCCACTGACAACAACAATGGGGCACTATTCCCCATCTGACACCAACTATAGGGCACTATTCCCCCACTAATACCAATGATGGGGCACTATTTCTTCCACTGACAAAAATGCTGGGGCACTTTATTCCTCCCGCTGACTGATTAACAATAGGGCACTATTTCTCCCACTTACAATAACAATCGCACTGTCAGGGCTGGGCTCAGCCCTTCCTTCTCTGAGCTGGCCCCTGAGCTGTCGGCTAATTGCCAGCTCCTATCTCTCCACAGTGACTCACCTGTTGATGATCCTGCTCATCAGTCCTGCCTACTTAAGCTGTCCAGCTCAGTTGATCTCTGCCTTCACCTTGGTCAACATCCCAGAGACTATCTCCTGCATTCCTGTTGAAGACTTGTTTGGCTGACATTCCTTCTGGCTCCAGATCCTGCTTGCTGTTCTACTACGTTCATCTCTGGCTCTCTGACATTAGGCTTGGCTGAATATCCGACCCGGTTCCTGAACTCTGGCTATGTTTTGACTACGCTTACTCTGTTTACCTTTTTATTATTATTATTAAACAAGTGTGATTTAACTGTACTTCTGTCTCGGTCTGATTCATGGTTTCTGACAGGCACACTATTCCTCCCATTGATATCAATGATGGGACACTATTCCTCCCATTGACACCAACAATGGGGCACTATTTCTACCACTGACACCAATAGTAGAGCATTATTCCTCCCACTGAAAACAACGATGGGGCACTATTCCTCCCACTGACCACAGGTGCTATGTAACATTTTTTTACTCCTACTGACCACCAATCCTAAAGCATTGTTTACTCCTACTGAAGCCAAGACATATTCTACCCCCCCAAGCCACATTCTATCCCCCCAAAGGTCTGAAACCTGCATTTGTTTAGAATGTTTGGAGACCCCTGTCTTAGTAAATTTATATGACATTAATTACCTGGAAGATCTTAGATCCAGTCAAATGACATGTGTATCTTTACCAGAACCCTAAGATTCTGGGTTCCAAAAAAATTGTTATAATTGATACAAAAATTGGTTCCACTGAGATATTTATATTGTAAGAGAATAATAATGTAATAATTGGTCTTATATTGTAGATGAATGAGTGCCACATAGTTGCATGTTAGTATCAGATAGGTTTTATCTTTTTTGCTAATTCTAAACATGCCTGTAGAACTGAACTAAGCATGCAACCACTTGAATCTGTTTGGAAAGGGGCTACCAGCTTTACTTTGATCCTAGTATAGTCTGATACCTGAGATTCAGTTATTGTCTGGCTTCATCTAGAGGCAGTTTTCTTCATACAGAATGCTTTCATTAAATGTTGGGGTGGATTTAATAGAGGCACATAGACTGTGCACTTTTCAAGAGCAGTTGCACTTATTGTCCCCAGAGCTTAGTAAATGTGGTGAAACACTGCTGATTTCCATCATCCAATCATGTGCAAGCAAACATTTTTTTTTTTCCTTGCACCTGACTGGGTATTCTTTACAAAATGACACTTTACTACATTACATTTACTAAGAAAATGTGTGCACAGTCTATTTGTCTTTAGTAAATATACCTCAGCTGTGTGTTCTGTACCATTCTTTACATAACCTCAAGACCACCAAAAATTCCCCAAAAATCTAAAGTACCGTATTTATCGGCGTATAACACGCACGAAAATCAGGGGAAAATCGTGGGTGTGTGTTATACGCCGATACTGACATCCCTGAGCTGTCTCCGCTGACTGTGAGCGGAGCGAGATACACATAGCCGAATGTACTCGGCTATACTCGGCTTTTCTCGGCTCCGCTCACAGTCACGCCCAGTCCCGCCATTGGACCTGTGTTATGTCCATCATAGGGCGGGACTCGGCGTGACTGTGAGCGGAGCCGAGAAAAGCCGAGTATAGCCGAGTACACTCGGCTATGTGTATCTCGGCGGCGGCTCCGCCCAGTCCCTGCGTCCCCTGCATCCCCGGCGTTCTCGGCGGCGTCCGCACAGTCTCAGCGCCAATTTTAAAATGATGCACGGCGACACTGGGGCAAGGCTGCACGGCGACACTGGGGCAAGGCTGCACGGCGACTCTGGGGCAAGGCTGCACGGCGACTCTGGGGCAAGGCTGAAATGGACTCTGGGGCAAGGCTGCAATGGACACTGACAAGGCTGCACTGTGACAAGGCTGCAATGGACACTGACAAGGCTGCATTTAAATGTAAGTTATTTTTCCTTAAACTTCCCTGCTAAAAGTTTTTTTCCCTAAAATTTCCTCCTAAACTTGGGGTGCGTGTTATACGCCGGTGCGTGTTATACGCCGATAAATACGGTATATGTTTATTGGACAGTGGAGTTGCAAACATAAAATATGCGTGCAAACAATATAGTTCATAGTTGCAGTAGTATCAGATGGTACCATTGTAGATGGCCATTAAACCATAGGCTTCCTGCCTAATGATTTGCACTATAATTGCAAGGGTTTTTTTTTTTGTTATAAAAATACAGAGAATTCAGTCATCACTTCAGTTTGTTCTTGCAGAATTTTGTAATACCCCTGACAGCTCGGTTGCCATGAAAACCTTATATGATAATGGAAAGTTGAAATGACTAGTGTGAAACATGATTTGTACATTTTGTTACAGACTGGTTAGTGTATGTCCTTGCTTTAGATAAAAAGATGCTCAACACAGGATTTAAATTCAAACATTTTATGCTTACAAAAGAGAATAGGAATTGCACAATGCTTCAGCAAAAATAGGAATAAAGTGTAACAGGATTCAATAGAGGAAAATAGACTAAAATGCCTTGCACATTCAATTTATTTTTATATAAAAAGACGCTTTGTCTTCTAAGTAAGAACAAAGGCCAACAAAAATAGATTTTTATGACACGAATGAAGTGTTTGGGTGTGCTTCAGATATGCAGTAAATGCTTCTGGTTTTCTGGTAATGCAGGCACAAGGTTGCATGAAGATTTCTAAATAGAAACATTTTAGGGCTCATTCACACAAGCGCAGAGTTCCATACAACATCAATAGAAGCATATTTATTAGCAAGTAAATCTAACATATGGGTCCTGTGAAGGGAGTGTTACCTAGATACCTACAGTGGGGGTTGTTGCCCACTAATGCGTGGCTAGAACTCCTCATCTGGTAAGCGTCCATTCATTATTCAATACAGTTGTGCTCATAGGTTTACATACCCTGGCAGAATTTATGATTTCTTGGCCATTTTTCAGACAATTTAAATAATAACACAAAAACTTTTCTTTCACTCATGGTTAGTGTTTGGCTGAAGCCATTTATTATCAATCAACTGTGTTTACTCTTTTTAAATCATAATCACAACAGAAACTACCCAAATGACCCTGATCAAAAGTTTACATACCCCAGTTCTTAATACCGTGTATTGCCCCCTTTGACATCAATGACAGCTTGAAGTTATTTGTGGATGAGGCTCTTTATCTGCTCAGATGGTAAAGCTGCCCATTCCTCTTGGCAAAAAGCCTCCAGTTCCTGTAAATTCTTGGGTTGTCTTACATGAACTGCATGTTTGAGATCTCCCCAGAGTGGTTCAATGATATTGAGGTCAGGAGACTAAGATGGCCACTCCAGAACCTTCATTTTATTCTGCTGTATTTAACCACTTCCCTACCCAGCCATAGTCAAATGACGTCCACAGATGGGATCTCCCATCCTGGGTGGACGTCATATGACGTCCTGGGCTTTGTAGGGGGATATCTGAATGATGCCTGCAGCTAGAGCCATCATTCAGATATCCTTTTGTTGTCCTGGCGATTCTGTGCACCATAAGAATGATCATAGCGGCGTTCTTATAGGCGGCGGGAGGGGACAGTCACCAGTCATCTCTATGACCGTTGGAGGCCCGGGCACGATGTGATGGCGTCACGCCTGGGTCCTCAGATGTAAACAAAGCCGCCATTGCGGCTAGGAAACATGAGATCAGTGAAATTTTTTTCACGATCTCATGCTTTCCAGCCTGGAGGAGAGATGTGGGGTCTTATTGACCCCGCATCTCTCAATAAAGAGGACCTATCACACACATTCCTATTACAAGGGATGTTTACATTCCTTGTGTAGCAGGTATTTAAATTTAGGGGGAGCATCTGGGTGGTAGTATGACCCAGATGCACTGATTGTTAGGGAATTCAGGACCTTTTTTATTCGTGGAGGACTTCAGTGGTGTTCAGTTCCCTGCGGCCCCTGGGTGGCACTGTTGCCTGGGGCCGGGGTTGAACCATCACTGCAGTGCTGTACCCTTTTTGTCCTGTCTCAGCAGTGGTGACGGCGGGGCGGGGAACCTGCTTGACCTGCGGAGACGAGGAGGTAAAGGGGACAGACGCCTTCAACGTGGGGTCAGTCGTCGGAGGAGAGAGCTGCGCCCAGGCACCTTCAGCCTGGGTGCTGGCATTCCAGATTTCCAGGCCCAGGCGCCCTTGGCCTGGCCGGAGCGGGAGATGGAGTCCATCCCAGGCACCTTTAGCCTGGGGTGAGGTACTACGGAGGAGGCCCGGGGCCCAGTACATTCGACTGGGTTCCGCAAGGGTGGAAGAGTCCGAGGGGCCCTAAGGTGTTGGGCGCCCGAATCTGAGACAAGGAGGCCAGGGAGCGTAACCCCTCCGAACAGTCCGGTGCAGCATTACTGGTGACGGCGGGGCCTCTGGTAACTCTCTTGGAAGGATGTCTTCCCTCTGACAGGGGCTGCACTTAGCGAAGGTAATTCTGTTCCTGTTTTACACAGCCGGTGGCAGCGGCTGTGTGTAATAACCATTGGTGACACTACAATGGTTAGTTCAAATTGAGGATTGTGCCTTGACCTACTTCCCACTTATGCTGAACTGTTCTTTGGGTCACAACCTGTCTGCTGTTAAAGACGATTTACTGCTGTCAGAGAATAAATAAGAGTTGGACCTTTTCAGTGGTGTGGAACTCCAGTTACTGGGAACAAAGGGGGGTCATCTGCAGAACGGACTTGGCTCTGGGTTATGCACACAGCCCAAAGGTAAACAGGTGTTGGCCTTCACCTCTACACATTAGAGGACATAGGCCATAGTGTACCGCATCCCTCCTCCCTGATCCCCCTAGACCAGACAACAAGCCGAGAAGAAGAAGGGGTGAGAGGGGTGAGGCCGCTACGCGTGGGGGGCGTCGTCCGAGATGTGTGTTATACAGATGGAGCTGAGAATGTCTACATTTGAACTTTGTTGCCCGGAGGAGTTCCGAGTAGGTCGGCCATGTTGGCCAGCGCGCCAGGAGGCACACCATAGCTGCGCAGTTCGTGGGCAGGAAGAAGAGAAAGGCCGTGAACAAGTGCAGAGTATGGGAGGAGTCTGGCTATGTGGAAGGACACACGTGGAGATTCCGGCACGAATTGGTCAGTGCGCAATGGAGCAGCAGACAGTAGGGATGACCTCAAGTGCCCCGTGGATTCCGGTTCCTTCCACCACGAGAATGACTTCCTTTGCTGCTCCGATCACAGACACGGGAATAAAACTGAGGCCCCGAGGACGTTTTGCTCTGTACACATGCAGAGACATTGAGGCCCTCAGTGTGATCTGTCCCGGCTGTTCGGGACTGGTGGTCCACTTGAAGCTGTTCGTGTGATGTGAGGCCTGCAAGGAGTTCTTTTTTGAGGTGGAGCCATCCACAGAAAGGCCTCGCGCCTTCCACCTCAACTGCCTCACGGGCACCGCCACTCCGGAGGGAGAGATCAGAGCCTATGCGGACATTCCTGCGCGCACTGACCGGGGCGAGGAGAAGGCCCCAGCGGAGATTGAGGAAGAGAAATCTGAGGATGCTGCCTCGGTCACCACAAGCTCCCTGCTCCCACCGCCGAAGAGGAAAGTCGGCCTGGTAAAGGCATCCAGGTGTTGGCCTTCATCTCTAGACATTAGAGGACATAGGCCGTAGTGTACCGCATCCCTCCTCCCTGATCCCCCTAGACCAGACAACAAGCCGAGAAGAAGAAGGGGTGAGAGGGGTAAGGCCACTACACTTGTAATAGGAATAAAAGTGATCAATAAAAAAAGAAAAGTAAAATAAGTGTAAAAATAAAAAAAATTAAGTAAAATAAAAAAAAATAATAATAAAAAAAAAAATGAAAAAGCCCGCGTCCCCGGTAGCTCGCGATCAGAAGCGAACACACATGTAAGTCCCGCCCACATATGTAAACGCCGTTCAAACCACATATGCGTGCGTTAGAGTGCGTGCAACAATTCTAGCACTAGACCTCCTCTGTAACTCTAACCTGGTAACCTATAAAAAAAATTAAAGCGTCGCCTATGGAGATTTTTAAGTAACGAAGTTTGGCGCCATTCCATGAGTGTGCACAATTTTAAAGCGTGACATGTTGGGTATCTATTTACTCGGCGTAACATCATCTTTCATATTTTCCCCAAAAATTGGGCTAACTTTACTGTTTTGTTTTTTTAATTCATGAAACCCTTGTTTTCCCCAAAAAAAGGCATTTGAAAAATTATTGCGCAAATACCGTGCAAGAAAAAAAGTTGCAATGACCGTAATTTTATTTTCTAGGGTGTCTGCTAAAAAACATATATAATGTTTGGGGGTTCTGAGTAATGATGATTTGTACATGTAGGAGAGAAGTGCCAGAATAAGCCCGGTATTGAGGTGGTAAAAAAAAGCCCGTGGTTGAAGTGGTTAAAGACAGGTCGACTTGGGCTTGTGTTTTGGATCATTGTCATGTTGGAATGTCAAAGTACGTCCACATTTCCTGTGCCTTTGTAGCTCACACATCCCCAAAACATCAGCGATCCACCTTCGTGTTTCACAGTAGGAATAGTGTACCTTTCATCATAGGCCTTATTGACTCCTCTCGAAATGTAGTGTTTATGGTTGTGGGCAAAAAACAAAATTTTGGTCTCACCACTCAAAATGACTTGTGCCAGAAGGTTTGAGGCTTGTCTCTGTGCTGTTTGGCATATTGTAAGCGCGATACTTTGTGGCATTTGCGTAGTAATGGTTTTCTTGTGGCGACTCGACCATGCAGCCCATCTTTCTTCAAGTGCCTCCTTATTGTGCATCTTGAAACAGCCACTTCACATGTTTTTAGAGAGTCCTGTATTTCACCTGAAGTTATTTGTGGGTTTTTCTTTGCATCCCGAACAATTTTCCTGATGGTTGTGGCTGAAATTTTAGTTGGTCTACTTGACCGTGGTTTGGTTTCAAAAGAACACCTTATTTTACACTTCTAGATTAGAGTTTGAACACTGCTGATTGGCATTCTCAATTCCTTGGATATCTTTTTATATCCCTTTCCTGGAAGAATATGAATAGACTAAAGAATGGACTTTAGGCGGCACATGGATAAATATTGTAAAAAGCTAAGGGTATTTCTTTTAGAAAAAGTTATAAGAAAATACATATAAACATTCAAAAAATGACAGTCTATTCGTATTTGGATACAAGGCTCAGGCTAATGTTCTACAATGCTTCAGAATTATATTTGTACAACATATATGCACTCCATCCTCAATTAAAATACATAACCAGCAACCACAGGCTAGTGAAACAGTAAACATGTGAAGCAGGTGGTATTAGCCATGGGTCCAATGTATCGGGTGTAATCTTGGATTGCTCTACCAGTTTCGCGAATTAACGCTTCTTCAGGAGCATAATAGTCTGTTGAGCATATATATAAACAACAAAAAATATATTTAACATCTTTTTAATACATAAAACCTAAAACAGCATAAAGGACAAAAAACTTATTTGAAAATAAAAATTAAAAATTGCTGGCCCCATATAGCCTATATATCCCTTTCCTGTTTTATACAGTTCAACTACGCAGATCCTTTGACAATTCTTTTGCTTTCCCCATGACTCAGAATCCAGAAACGTCAGTGCAGCACTGGATGAAAGATGCAAGGGTCTGTCAGGAGTCCAGAAACTCATTGCCCTTTGATACACACACTAATTACAAGTAAACAGATCACAGGTGAGGATGGTTACCTTTAATAGCTATTCAAACCCCTTTGTGTCAACTTGTATGCATGTTATCAGGCCAAAATCACCACGGTATGTAAACTTTTGATCAGGGTATTTGGGTAGTTTCTGTTGCCATTATGATTTAAAAAGAGTAAACATAGTTGATTGATAATAAATGGCTTCAACCAAACACTAACCATAAGTGAAAGAAATGTTTTTGTGTTATCATTCATATTCTCTGAAAAATAGCCAAGAAATCATAATTTCTGCCAGGGTATGTAAACTTATGAGCACAACTGTATGGTGCAGCACGGACAAGGGATCACTTGGAGCACTTTTGGACTGTAATTAGGCACACGTGGAGCACCTGTGTCACCACCAGTATTTAGAATTGGGATTCCTCTGTCTATATCATTTATCAATTTTATGCCACATTTGAAGATTTGTCATTTTGAACGAGCATTATTTGAGTTTTTTATGCTTTTCAAAGAATAATTGGCACGTTAGTTGAAAATATCCAATCTGTAGACCTTACTTGGCACTTTATTAATATAATTTATGAATGCACATCTTTACATCTTTACATGTACTGTATATATGGATGAATTTTCTTATAGCACTTAATTCTCATCAGTATATGAGCACTCCATGATTTTGATCATTTGAATACAAGTTTGTGTGAGTATATTCAGAGCGCAACACATTTTTTTTGTTTGTCATGTTTTAGTATTGGGATGTGCAATACAGTGAGTGTAGCCGTTTATTAAACATTAATCACTGATTTTAGATCACAACACAGCGCCGATTATTTTCTTTGTTACGTATATTTCTACACCCAGGAGTTCATTGGTTTTCGTACAGCAGCATTTACAAATCAGTGACAGGTTGTGGCTGGTAACCACATATCCAAATTTTCACGTGTATAGGGACAGGCAAACAGCTCACGATGCAAACTGTTTGCATCCAGAGGGCACGTCCATCCCTGGATGCATGTAAATGCTCGGATGTGCAGTTATTAGTGTTCAGTCACACCCTGTCATTGATTTATACAGATGGCTGTACGCAAACACCTGTGACTCCCAGGCACAGAAAAAATCCATGATGTATGGCCCGTGTAAAGGAGCCTTTGATCTCCTGTGTCACAACCAGCAAAATAATCGATCCACTCTCCCCTTTTTTTATTTGTCAAGGCTGCCTTAGTGACAAGACTACTCAATGTCTTGGGACCTGAAAGTCGTTGCAGCAGGGATCGTTTTTAGGGCACGCATAGTAACTTTTCCTTCTCTGTTGTCTTCATTCGAGTCTTTGTCAACAATTTAAAAATTTCAGGTAAAGGCACTGGAAAATCAAGTATTTTATCATTTCCTTTCCATAAATTATTTTATTTACTTTTAATCCAGTTTTGAACTTGCTAAAATTTTTGCCTTCCCAGCAGCAGTCGCGCGGGGGGATAAGCGATTTTTCGCAGACAATGACTGGTGTTGGTGCTTCATAATTCCGGCTACAATGTTTGTTATGTGTCAGGATGATTGAAATGCATTATTTCTATCATTACATTGTAATATAAAATTAAATAGTTCAACTCACCATAAAGCAGAATGAGTGGGAGCTCTGAGCGTGTCACTTGCCACCAGATGGGAATGTCACTTGCCACTCTGCCTGCCACCAATTGGGGATGTTACTTGCCACTCTGCCTGCCACCAGATAGGGATGTCACTTGCCACTCTGCCTGCCACCAGATGGGAATGTCACTTGCCACGCTGCCTGCCACCAGATGGGAATGTCACTTGCCACTTTGCCTGCCACCAGATGGGAATGTCACTTGCCACACTGCCTGCTAGCAGAATAGGGATTGCCACAGTTACCTGGCTGCCACCCAAAAAGTAGCAGTTTATTAGGCTTGTGCAATTCGTTTCGTAACGAATTGAAATTCGTCCGAATTTAGCAACTTTCGGACATTCGGAAGCATTCGAATTTCCGAACAAAGCAATTACGAATAAAACGAATCCGAAATAAATTATACTGCAAATAGCGAATGCCCGAATGTCTTCGACATAATTCGTTATGAAAAAAGTTACGAATGTACGAATCCATACGAAGCACAATAACACTCACTCTGCTCTGCTCTCTGCTTCTCCCTCACCGTGCTGAACTCTCTCTCAAAATGGTTTACAGGGGCGGAGGCTATAACCGCATGTAAAAAACGAAAGTAAAATACAAGATTTCTAATCTATTCGAAGCACAATAACACTCTGCTCTGCTCTCTGCTTCTCTCTCACCGTGCTGAACCCTCTCAAAATGGTGTACAGGGGCGGAGGCTATAGCCGCATGTAAAAAACTAAAGTAAAATACGAGATTTCGAATCGTTACAAATAACCGCTATGTATTTAGAAAAGTACAAATCCATTCGAAGCACATTAGGCATAATAGGCAGCGTCGTGAGAGAGACACGGAAAATTACGAATCAACGAACCCAAAAAAAGTTACGAAAGTAGGAGTTGTGTCCAGAATCAACGAAAAACAATGTACCCTACCGAAAGTACGAATTATAAATCAACTAAAAATTCAACGAAAAATGTCGCTTGCGAAAATACGAATTAGTCCGAACACGAAAAATCCCGTCTAGCAAAATTACGAACGATTACGAATCAACAGGACCGAAAAGAAACTAACCGAAACTAAACAAATTTTTCCGTTGTGCACAAGAAACAAACCGAAACTAAACAAATTTTTCCGTTGTGCACAAGTCTACAGTTTATCACTAATTGCATGCAAAATCAAGCCCCCCCCCCAGCATTGCAGAGTACTTGCAGCCAGGTACAACGCTGTCAGCCTCTCCTCTCCCGCGCGGGTAAACTAGCTGCAGGTCAAACAGAGGCACATGCGAGTGAGAGATGAGAGTGAGGGCGGGTGGTGAGAGATGACGTCATTCTCTCTCTTCTGTGTCGAGCAGCCTTCGCCGCCCTCTAAGTAAGGGTGGAACAGCAGTGCGGGCAATGAGAGATGATGTAATCTCTCTCCTCCACCGCCGCACCGCTGAAATTACTTGTCTCCTCCGCGAGTTTTTCACCTCCCTGTTGCCGCGGCGCCGCCCCTGCACCCGCTGCCACCCCGAGGCCTGGCCTTGGTGGCCTTGTGGGAAATCCGTCCCTGGTTGTCAGCACCCAAGGCAAGACAAGTAATTTGCGCTCCTAGCCCACGGATATTTAGCGCTCCCTGTGTCCCTTCCACTCGTACAGTATTAATACCCCTTATGGTACATTTTAGGATGTACCACTCTTTCTCTTTGTTTTCTTTTTTTTCCTTTTTATCTCTCTCTATCCTAATTTCTTGTTTTATTACCCATCCCTCTCTCTAGCAGTCTTGTTCTTTCCCTTATTCTTTCTCATGCTTTTTCTTTGTTCCTCCCCCTCCAGCAACAATAGATCCCCTATGCAGCCAGCATTAATAAGCCCTCCAACCCACTCCAGCACTCCTTGCCATTGCAAACATTCAGTGCTGGAGGTTCCGGAACTGCATTCCCCCACGTTCCCGCTGGAAAAAAGCCCTGTTTATAGCCATAGCCAGACAGCATCCGACAGACTTGAGAAAGGGGCTGTCGGTCGAGAAACATGTTGCCTTCCATCTGAACAACTTCTAAGTTTCTTCAGTGTACAAAAGATTCATGCACAGCCTGAGTATGTTGCAGCTTCAGAATACTGTTTGCAGTTCAGTGTAGGCTTTTGATCCATCGTAGGCAGCTGTCAAACTGTAGACTGTAAAACCCTGATGATTTATGTCTTTTAACTGCTTGTTGTACGTGTGACACTTCAAATTTCATATGTAAGTAGATACTTTATTTTTATTGCAACATTTTATTGGCACATCTCTGCGCCCTGCTTTTCTTTATCGTTTGCATCAGCTGGAACCTCCTTGATCATTTGTAAGAAGCTTGTAAAATGGTTAAAGGGATTGTAAAGGTAACATTTTTTTCTTAAAATAACAAAAATGGTATACTTGCCTGCTCTGTGTCCCCAAGCCTCTGTTTCTGGCATCCCACACCAGCGATCCAGGCTGCTTCCCCTCTGTGTCTGTTGTCATAGCAAATGCTTGCTATGGAAGCTGACGTATAGGTTTAATCCCAAGTCAAGATATGTGTGATGGTTGACACACACATAGTAGCTCAGTCCTGCCCCCCTCTCTGCTCAGAGAATTTGATTGGCAGGAGTGGGAGCTAATGGCTCCTGTTCCTGCTTCCATGTCCTGTTAGAGATAGAGTGCACTTGTTCTCAGGCACAGCGCTGGATCGAGATCGGTCTTAGGTAAGTATTTTGGTGGGGGTTGGGGGAAGATTACACTGAAAGTTTTTTTTTACCTTAATGCAGAGAATGCATTAAGGTAAAAAATGGTTTGTCTTTAGAACCACTTAACCCCTAAAGTGTTACTAAACCCAGGACCCTGCATTCACTATATATGGTCTCCCACAGTACACAGAACATGGAAATGCAATTATTTTAGTAAATATAAACTGCTAAATACCTTTTCTCATCAGCAGTATATACAGTCTTGTGACTTCTATCAGTGTCCGGTAAAAGCTTGTAGGAAGAGTTTTCATTTTCCCCTGACTGTGCTGTGAGGCTGTAGGACCCCTGACCCTCTGTCTGGACAGTGACGATTGGCCCTGTGCCGATCACATGCACCTTCTCAAGAAAAAAATAAAAATATGTAGCAATAGACACTAAACTGAGCATGTGCAGAGTGCCCCCCAAGGCTCTGTACTATCAGCAGATAGATTGGGGACTGTGGAAGAAGATGAGGATCATAGAAGACAGGATCAAACAGCAATGCAGAGGATTAACACCTTAGGTTCCACAATGAGTATAACAAGCATGCTTTACTGCATATATAGACTGATTTTACTGTTGTTGTTGTGGGTTTAGTAACACTTTCATTAACATTTCATTCTTCTCCTGATATCTGCACACTGACTTCTGAAACTGTAGCCTAATTCTTCATAAGTATAAATTTTGTTTCATTTGGACTTCTTTTTTATATTATTTATGCTAAAATAATTTTTATTTTTTTGTGTGTGAAAAGGAGCGACACCATTATATAAATTTGTTGATTTGCAGGTCAGAAATAATATTTCTTTCCTAACCTCGGTGTGTGCCTTTGCAGGAAAAATAACAGGAAATTATAATGAGGCAGAAGGAAATTGCATCATGCAAAGGGGAATATACGCAGAAAAAAAGTGCAGTTAAAAACAGTGACCATGGGGTGGCAGCTTAAGAATGAACAATAGAAAACATAGGAAATAAACAATTCAATGCAATTACACTGCCCATATAACTGCTGGAGGCAGCACAGGTACATAAATATCTATCAATTAAGCTTGAAAGGGTTAGCATTACTGACGTTTATTTAATTGTTACTTTTATTATATGTGTAGCGCTACCCCCAGTTAAGAGAGCCGCTGATATTGATTTGGGCCCTGTAGTGCACTGCTGTCAACCCCTGGCAATCGGCTCTAACCTCCCGTGGCACAGCTGGTGATAGAGGGATAGGACCGCGTGACCGCAACTGTTGGTGACGCAGTCCTATAACAAACATACACAGAATATACTTTAAAACTCCTATTAAAGTAAGCGGAACTGACACCAAATGTACTTTACCCAGATATTTTACTGAGGCTAATGGGCAAGTAATAAACAACAGTATAACAAGTTGCAGATCCCTGCAATAAACAGTAATAAAGATAAACAGAGTAATCAGAATAATTAAGTATTGCTATGCAACTCTAGCGCTGCCCTTTTACAGCTACTTCCCCTCATGGGTAGACTAACACCCAGCAATGTCTACCTATGCAGTCAGGCCTGACTGATCTAAATGGAAGTTCAGTGAAACAATATTCACTAGCAATCTTTTCGGTGGTGCACTTGAAGAACAACTTTGTAATCCCAACGAATAGTAAAGATAAAGGATCTGTCTTTAAACAGCTCTCACCACCTGGACAAGTCCAAGTCCGTTTCCTCCATCGATTCGTCTGGGAACAGGAATCCACCGACATCCAAGTCTTCAATCCTTCTGGTGTACTGCAGCAAGGAGGATTAGATGTCTCTAAGGCTCTTTGGAAAGGAGCACACGGCCCAGGCTTCAGGCCTTGTGCACACAGCAGTTCAGCACAGAGATCCTCTTGCTAGGAGAGGGGTGTCCAAAGAGGCCGACCAAAACTCCGCCTCCCCTTTATAAAGTCTGCCCCAGCAGTCTCTGTTCTGGAGCAATGCACCCTGGGTGCTGCAAGATGTACTGGGAGATGTAGTCTCTCTCGCCTCTGCTTTCACTTCCATAATGTCTCTTTACTTCCTCCCGACTCACCTCTCACCTGGAACTTCTTGTCTCTCTGCATTAAAGGGGAACACCCCGCTACACACTCCCCCCACTTGAACTCTTTGGTCCCCAAAGATAAACTTCAACAAATACTGTTTACCATTTTGGACAATGTCGAGCATGATGTTGGCATAGGGAATTCCCACCAAAACTTTGGGATGGAACTCTCTTGCCCACAGGTCACACTACCATGAGTGGCCTGCCTAACTGTGCCAGAGAGTGAGCTGGGGTTGCCCTCCACCAAATGGACGGTGGAAGGATCAGGTTGTTCAACACTTCTCCTAGCCGTTACAACAGAGTCCTCTGAGCTCGTCCCCATTTGGGGGTAAGTTAGTTTCTTGGGAGGCCTGATGACTCTGCGAGCCCTCTGCTCTCTTGGTGCTTCTGACTCTGGCACCACAGGCTCTTCTTCAGGAGTAAGTTCAGGTAACATTGCTGGTTCTGGAACCTCTGATTCAGAAGTCAACTGACGTATGGAATCTCTAGAGTCCTCCTCTGCGCAAGTGTCAGGAACATCTTCCCAGTAATCAGCTGAGGGACTGAAGGGTATGAATTCAGTAGCCTCCGGATTCAGCGTTGCATCTGGGGTATCCCCTCCATTTGGGAGATCTATGGCGGACGTTCCCAGAGTCGAGGGAGGCCACAGCCAGTCCAGTTCTCCACCTTCTTCTGTACTCAATTGGGAGGCCTCCCCATCTTTGGCTCGAGAGGTCTGGGACCGAGTGTTCGGCCTAGGAATATCCAGGATAGAGGCCGGTTCAGGGGAGTCTCTCACGGGAGGTATTCTGACTGCCTCAGCAAGTGGGAGCAGGTGGTTCCGATGCCACGTCTTCAGTGGACCCACCTTTCCTTCTGGCTTTAGTTTGTAGACAGGCAAACCGGGCAACTTCCTACAGACAACATAGGGCTCAGATCTCCACCTGTCGGCAAGCTTGTGTTTTCCAGGGACCCCCAGATTGCGTAGCAGTACTCGGTCCCCGGGCTGCAGATCTTGCACTCGAACCTTCAGATCAAAATTTCTCTTGTTGCGGGCCCCCCTTTGATCCGAAGCCGCCTGGGCTTGTTCATAGGCCACCTGCAAGCTACGTCTAAGTCTGTCCACGTATCCCTTGTGGGATGTAGCTGAGGTATTGTCTATAGAAGTGCCAAAGGCCAGGTCCACAGGTAGCCTTGCTTCTCTCCCAAACATAAGTCGATAAGGGGAGTAGCCAGTGGCGTCACTTGTGGTACAGTTATAGGCATGTACTAGGGCTGATATGTGCTGACTCCAGTGTTGCTTCTTCTCTGTTTCTAAGGTTCCCAACATGTTGAGCAGGGTCCGGTTAAATCTCTCCGGCTGAGCATCTCCTTGTGGGTGGTAAGGCGTGGTTCTGGTCTTCTTTATTCCTAATGAATCCAAAAGTCTTCGGATCAACCGACTCTCAAAGTCCCTTCCTTGATCTGAGTGGAGTCTCTGTGGTAGTCCGTAATGGACAAAATACTTCTCCATAAGTATCTTGGCCACGGTGGATGCCTTCTGGTCTTTGGTTGGGAAAGCTTGAGCATAGCGGGTGAAATGGTCGGTTATTACCAGAACATTCCCCAATCCACTCAGGTCGGGTTCGAGGCAGAGAAAGTCAATGCATACGAGATCCATTGGGCCTTGACTCTGTAAGTGGCCCATTGGGGCAGCTTGATGGGGTAGGGTCTTTCTCTGAATGCATCGTGCACAGGAATGGCAATACTCCTCTACTTCTGCCCTCATGCAGGGCCAATAGAACCGATTTCTGACAAGCTGGAAGGTCCTTTCTGCCCCTAGGTGACCATGATGGTCATGCAGGGCAATTAGTACAGTCTCTCGGTGCTTCTCTGGAAGAAATAACTGCCACTTATCTTCTGAGTCATCAGAGGGGCCCCTTCGGTAGACCACTCCCTGATGTACCTGTAGCCTGTCCAATTCCTTCCTCAACAGGCGAGCCTCCTTTGAGGGGTGATGTAGGAATTTGTTGGGATCCTGATTCTCCAGGGCTTCGAGGACCAATCTCCCCATGGGGTCTTCCAATTGGTCACACCTCAACTCCTTCTTGGACAGTCTCGGTAGGTTGTCTTCCTCCAGTTGAGTTACCCCACAATAGTGTTTGGGGACTCCTACCATGGTAACCCCTATTTCTTCTGCTCTGGAGCCTCCTCTGGCTTGGAATTCAGCCCCTTGACAAAGGGCCCGCACCCCGTCCGGTGCCACTTGGGTCCAATCTTCCCAGTCATTTGTCGTGGCATGAGACCTCCGGGACAGGGCATCTGCATCCCTATTTCCGGCTCCTGGTCTGTACTTCAGACTGAAGTTGAATCCAGACAATGCGGCCAACCACCTGTGTCCGGTGGCATCTAGTTTCGCGGTGGTGAAGAGGTAGGTCAGGGGGTTGTTGTCTGTCTTCACAGTAAACTCTGCCCCATACAAGTAGTCTTTTAGCTTGTCTACTACCGCCCATTTGAGGGCCAGGAATTCCAGCTTATGAGTGGGGTAATTCTTTTCTGAGGGGGTCAGGCTCCTGCTCACATAGGCCACTGGTCGCAGTTGTCCTTCATGTTCTTGGTAGAGTACACCACCTAGACCCTCATGGCTGGCATCCACATGTAATTCATAAGGTCTGGTAGGGTCGGCGTAGGCCAGGACTGGGGCAGTGGTTAAGCTCCTCTTCAGAGCATGAAAGGCCTCTTCACATCTTGGGTTCCACTGATCTTGAACTGACTCACCAGGCCTCCTGGGCCCTGAGTCATCCTCTTCCCCTTCTGCCTTTAGCAATTCATTCAACGGGCGGGCAATCCGAGCAAACCCCTCCACAAACCTCCTATAATAGGAGCAGAACCCCAGGAAGGATCTGAGCTCTGTTACTGTGGTGGGTCGTGGCCAGGAAGTGACTGCTTCCAACTTCTCAGGATCTGTGGCCACCCCTTCTTCAGACACTATGTGCCCCAGATAGTTCACAGAAGACTGGTAGAACCGACACTTCTCGGGGGAAAGCTTAAGTCCCTCTTCGCTGAGTCTTCTCAATACTTTCTCCAACCTGGCTTCATGTTCCTCCAAGGTTCTTCCAAAGACAATGACATCGTCCAAGTACACAAGGACTTCTATAAGATTCATGTCTCCAACAGTCTTCTCCATAAGGCGTTGAAAGGTAGCAGGAGCTCCAGACAGACCCTGAGGCATCCTATTGAATTCGAAGAATCCCACCGGGGTTATGAAGGCTGTCTTCTCCCTGTCTTCTGGGTGCATAGGGATTTGATAGTACCCACTCTTGAGGTCCATCACACTGAACCATTTGGCTCCAGACAAACTTTGTAGGGCATCTTCTATCCTTGGCGTGGTGTATTGGTCAGGGATGGTTCTCCTGTTGAGAGTCCTGTAATCGATACAAAGCCTCAACGACCCATTCTTCTTTCTGACCACCACGATTGGGGAGGCATAGGGACTTCTAGACTCCCGGATCACACCAGTCTTCTTTAGTTCTACAAGTTGTTCCCTCAGATCCTCCAGATCTGCCAGGGGGACCCGCCTGACCCTCTCTCGGAAGGGCTTATCTTCTTGGAGGCGGATCCGATGGGTGGCACTTCTTGCACACCCCACATCGAATTCATCTTCGGAAAAGATCTTCTCCCACCTGGTCAGCTGGGCCTTGGCTCTTTCTTTCCAAGCCCTGGGTAGGTTCGGGTTTTCCACGGACAGTTTCTCCCAAACATCTCCTCCGTCACCCGTCCCCTTGACTTCGGACCAAGTGACCGGGGCAGCAGGGCTCACCTGACCAAGCAACACTCTGGCAGGGATCTCCATGGGTCCTCCCGTAGTGTTCCTAACACTCACCGGAACTCTGCCATGGGCCTTCTTCAGGGCCTTGAACGGAATCACTTCTGGTATCACTTCCAGGCCTGAGGACTCTTCCCTTGGGTCTGATTCCAGCATGACAAAGGGGCCAGGTTGTTCCCACGAAAGCTTCACAGTGGCCCTAAGACAGGTTACTTCTCCGGGCTGTAGCACTACTCTTTCTCTGCCAAGTCTCCACACCTTCCCTATCCCCTCTCCCGGGGTCTTCTGCTCTAAGACCAGTCGTTGGTAGGCCATCTTTAGCATGGGATGGATTTTGGTGGCTGAATGGTTTCTCTCTTTCACTAGAGGGGTCAGGAGTCTCCTGACTAGATCCGTGTTTGTCCCAATGATCAGAGAAATCTTGCTGGCTCCAGGCGGCCGGGGACACACAACTGCCAGGGTGTCAAACACTTCAGCCTTCCCAGCCACGGATGGGTCGAAAGTCATCTTTATGGGCAGGTACCCATCATAAGGGAAACTCTGGGTTCCAAGTCCCCATATCTCCAGCTCTTCTATCTTCTGGATAGGCAGATGACTCAAGTGCCTATCATAGAAGTCCCGGTATAGTAAAGTCACCTGTGCTCCGGTGTCCAAAAGAGCTTTAGTATAGACTCCTTCCACTTGAATGGGCACAGTAGGAGACGGGCCCACCAGTTCCTTTGGGTATGGCCGGACTGGGGTCACCTCTTTTTTTTGGCTTTCGACCCTTGCCCTGCTCCTTTTGGACTTAAATTTTTCCTGAGCCTGGCATGCATTGACTTTCTCCCTCTCAATGGGGGCACAAACCCGCTGAGGGATGTTATTGTTCCTTTTAGGTGGATGTTCCTTCTTTGGGGTGCTGTACTTCCACTGAGGGGTCTTTCCCCCTCCCTCTGGGGTACATCTTGGTGGGGGTGTACTATACCTCCTCCTAGGAGTTTTGTCTCCTCCATTCTTGGCCTTTTTTTTAGTTTGGAGCGCACTGAAGATGATGGGCACCCGGTTGACTCCTTCACCGGGGCCCTTTGGAGTTTCCCGCCGGCTTGCAATTATCTGTTCTCTTCTTCTTTGGGCTGGAGCATACGTTTGCAAAGTGGCCACTCCCTCCGCAGTTATAGAAAATCACCTCTTCTCGGTCCTGTAGGGAGGCCGGTGCTGAGGTGTTCGGGAACAACTCCTTTCTTGGGCTTGGTTTCTCTTGTCTTCTCTGATCTTTCTCCATCAAAGAGGTCAGCATCTCCAACAATTGGGCCATTTGCGATTTCAGAGTGTCAACCTCCGCTTCTCTTTCTGGGCTCTTGACCGAATGTACCAACACTGGTACAGGTGTGACATTCGCCTTGGCCACCTGCTGATCTTCCTCCAGCGCCTCTTCGTCCCTAATAATTTTTATTAGATCAGAGTAGGTTAGTGACATTCCTCCTCCTGAGGTTTTCAGGTGCAGCCAGACCGGGTCTGAGCGCCGCGCTCCCCTCATGATCTGCTTCATGCGTGCTTCATCTGCATCTTTGGGCAGCATTCCCTTCTTCAGTACAATCTTGCATAACTGCCTGTTCAGCCTTCTAACATATTCTGACAGTTTCTCATTCGGCTGCTGGAGAGTGTGTTCAATTTGATAAATCATCTCTGACACCTTCTCCAGCTGACCAAACTCTTCCTGCAGCATGGCCAGGCAATCTTGAGCTGTACAGTTTTCATTTCCAAACCGGAAGCTCTTCACCGATTCTGCCGCGGCACCTTTCAGACTTTCTAAGACTCGCTGTCTCTTCTGTGCCTCAGGCACCTCCCATGCTTCTACTGCCTGCAATGCCTGTTCCACCCAAGTGTCAAAATCTTCCTCCCCCGCAGGGACGGGGAGCTTCCCTGAGAAGGTGCTAAGCTTCTGGTAACCGGCCTCCACATGCACCGTACTGCTTTTCAGGCACTTAATTACAAGGTCTCCTAGAGCATTCAACAATTCAGGCCCTATAGCGGCCAGCGGTGATCCCGGGCTTAATAGTTCCTTAAGCTTTTCTGCTTTAGGGGATAGTGGTGGAGATAATTGTGGGAGTGATGGCTTTGGTGTCTGAAACCATTCTTCCTTCACTGGCAGCATATGTATCAAGTGATAGATCTGATTATCTATGGCTTGAATACTCTGACTTTTAAAATGCTCTGGGATTTCGTTTTTCCATTCTACCAGTGCGTATGTAAACGAGATCACTGGATCTGGCCTAAAATCCATCACCCATGCTTTGTGGCTCGGAGACAGTAACAATACGAGCTGTTTTATCTCCTCTTCCTTCCATCTTTCCCCCGGGAGTACAATGACTACCGCCGCGGTTGGATCGGCGCCAATCGCTGCGCACCACTGTGACATTGCCAGCGGGTCCATGCTGGTACTTCTGACCGGCTTGATTGCAGCGTGCAACGTACAAGGATCCCGGACGAGCCCCCACGTGTAGCGCTACCCCCAGTTAAGAGAGCCGCTGATATTGATTTGGGCCCTGTAGTGCACTGCTGTCAACCCCTGGCAATCGGCTCTAACCTCCCGTGGCACAGCTGGTGATAGAGGGATAGGACCGCGTGACCGCAACTGTTGGTGACGCAGTCCTATAACAAACATACACAGAATATACTTTAAAACTCCTATTAAAGTAAGCGGAACTGACACCAAATGTACTTTACCCAGATATTTTACTGAGGCTAATGGGCAAGTAATAAACAACAGTATAACAAGTTGCAGATCCCTGCAATAAACAGTAATAAAGATAAACAGAGTAATCAGAATAATTAAGTATTGCTATGCAACTCTAGCGCTGCCCTTTTACAGCTACTTCCCCTCATGGGTAGACTAACACCCAGCAATGTCTACCTATGCAGTCAGGCCTGACTGATCTAAATGGAAGTTCAGTGAAACAATATTCACTAGCAATCTTTTCGGTGGTGCACTTGAAGAACAACTTTGTAATCCCAACGAATAGTAAAGATAAAGGATCTGTCTTTAAACAGCTCTCACCACCTGGACAAGTCCAAGTCCGTTTCCTCCATCGATTCGTCTGGGAACAGGAATCCACCGACATCCAAGTCTTCAATCCTTCTGGTGTACTGCAGCAAGGAGGATTAGATGTCTCTAAGGCTCTGCTAGGCTGGCAGAGGGCTCTTTGGAAAGGAGCACACGGCCCAGGCTTCAGGCCTTGTGCACACAGCAGTTCAGCACAGAGATCCTCTTGCTAGGAGAGGGGTGTCCAAAGAGGCCGACCAAAACTCTGCCTCCCCTTTATAAAGTCTGCCCCAGCAGTCTCTGTTCTGGAGCAATGCACCCTGGGTGCTGCAAGATGTACTGGGAGATGTAGTCTCTCTCGCCTCTGCTTTCACTTCCATAATGTCTCTTTACTTCCTCCCGACTCACCTCTCACCTGGAACTTCTTGTCTCTCTGCATTAAAGGGGAACACCCCGCTACATATGCATGAATGAACAGGTGTTACAAGATTTGCAACCATCCAAGATATTTTTATTAGATATCAGATTTAGAAAATACCTAGCGGGCATATATCCAGTGCAGATATAGTAGATTAAAAATGAACTGTTTGATTTTTGTTCTCCATAAACATCCAGAGACTGAGGCCTCGTACACACGGCCGAGAATCTCGTCGTAAAAAACACGTTGTTTTTTTCTACGAGATCCTTGGACAAGAAACTTGTCCCGGCCGAGTGTACACACGCTCATTTCAAAGAACCCGCGG
The DNA here is from genome assembly GCA_029206835.1 of Rana muscosa. Taxonomy (NCBI): domain Eukaryota; kingdom Metazoa; phylum Chordata; class Amphibia; order Anura; family Ranidae; genus Rana; species Rana muscosa. Next base: position 622,602,571 of record CM055118.1, read on the forward strand.
TTCTTTGAAGGGAGCGAACGCGGTGACGTAATTGAATACGACGAGCATGCGCTCGTCACATTCGATGCCGTCGCCGCCATCTTTGTACACCCTATCCTATGCCTAGGAAGCTACCGCGCATGCGTCAAAGTCATTTCGAGCATGCGTGGGCTTCCCGGAGGACAGGTAAGTGTACACACACACAATTTTCTCGTCGAGAAACAGGCTGATGAGAATCTCGACGAGAAAATAGAGAGCAGGTTCTCTATTTTCTAGTCGAGATTCTAGTCGGTTTTCTTGATGAGAAACCATACACACGAACGAATTTCTCGGCAAGAAATCTCTGCCAGCAAGTTTCCTGCTGGTTCTTGCCGAGAAACTCGGTCGTGTGTACGAGGCTTAAGTTTCATATATTTTTGTGAGTGGTTGAATGACACAGAAACAGGAAAACATAATGCAAAATAAATTATTGTTAAATATTCTGTCACAGCCAAAACTTATGTGGCAGACAGCTGGAGATAACAGATTTTGCCCTTTCGCCCCTCAAAATGTGAACTGCAAATAGATTTGTGGAAATAGTAAGGCACGTTTGACAAGATATTTAAAAGTTATGAAATCCTCATGAGGTCTTTTTAATCATTTTTATATCTTATGCCTTACAAAAGATGAATTTCAAAGTATGCCAGTGTCTCAATTATTTCCTTTTCCCACTTTGGTCATCTGTCCACAGAGAACAGATAATTCAATTTCTGCTGCCTAGAATGCTAACCATCTCATCACTTCTTGTAAATCTTGAGGAATATAGTGGCGGGATCACTGCACTTTATTTCTTAGGCCTGTGCACTTGTCATGGCCCATAACCAGGGTTCCAACTCTCTTTGCTGGAGAAGCACTCAAGATGGGAGGAAACACATAAAAGGCCAAGGCAGATAGGACTAGAATCAGGAAATATGGCAGGGAGAGCTTGCTGTCTACAGATATCAACAACCACTTAAAATTAAGATATCCCACTTTGGTGGACTCCTTTGTATTGTAACTGCTGAGCCAAAACAAAAATCTAAATGCCACTCTATAACTCTAGATCAGGGGTGTCAAACTCAATTTCATTGCGGTTGGTTGTGCTCAAACCGCTGGTTGTATCTGGGGTGTGCCATGTACAGGATGCAAAGTTCACAAGTATGCTTTGTACAGAGTGCAGGGTTCAGAATCACGCTACCTTCAGAGTGCAGAGTTCGGGATTAGACTATGTGCAGAGTGCAGGGTTCAGGGGTGCATTATGTACAGAGCGCAGAGTTCAGAATTACCCTAAATACAGAGTGCAGAATTCAGGATTACACTATGTACAGAGTGCAGAGTTCAAGAGTGCGTTATGTACAGAGTGCAGAGTTCAGAAGTGCGTTATGTACAGACTGCAGGGTTCAGAATTATGCTACATACAGAGTGCAGAATTTGAGATTACACTACGTACAGAGTGCGGAGTTTAGGAACGCGTTATGTACCGAGTGCAGTGTTCAGAAGTGCGCTACATAAGAGTGCAGGGATTAGGGTTGTGCTATGCACAGTATGCATCCCGGAGGTTGCAAACCTGGATACGAGGGCCACCACAAAAAAATGTGGACTGTAACCTGGAGGTCACATGAAAAGGCCTGGATGGCCAGATTTGGCCCGCAGGCCTTGTGTTTAACACGTGTGCTCTAGGTGGTAATTTCTGAGGAGTATTTAGGAACTCTAGGCAGATAGAAAAGACACAAATTAATACAGTTATGTACAGTTGTGCTCAAAAGTTTGCATGCCCTGGCAGAAATTGTGACATTTTGGCATTAATATTGAAAATATGACTGATCATGACAAAAAAACTGTCTTTTATTTAAGGATAGCAATCACATGAAGCCATTTATTATCACATAGTTTTTGGATCCTTTTTAAATCATAATAACAGAAATCACCTAAATGATAAAAATTTAACATACCCTGGAAGTTTTGACCTTGGTACAGACACAGAAAGGTGGCACACAAAGGTTAAAACTGCAATTAAAGGTTAATTTCCCACATGTGTGGCTTTTTAAATCACAATTAGTGTCTGTATATAAATGAGTTTGTTAGCTCTCACATGGATGCACTAAGCAGGCTAGACACGGAGCCATGAGCAGGTAGAAAAGAACAGTCAAAAGACCTGCATAACAAGGTAATGAAACTTTACAAAGATGGAAAAGGATATAAAAAGATATTAAAAGCCTTAAATATGCCAGTCAGTACTGTTCAATCACTTAATAAAAAGTGGAACATTTGGGGTTCTCTTGATACCAAGCCAAGGTCAGGTAGATCAAGAAAGATTTCAGCCACAACTGCCACAGGAACTGTTCGGGATACAAAGAAAAACCCACAGGTAACCTTAGGAGAAATACAGATTGCTCTAGAAAAAGATGGTGTGGTTGTTTTTAAGGAGCACAATAGGATGATACTTGAACAAAAAAGAGCTGCATGGTCAAGTTGCCTTTACTGCTCAAGTTCCACAAAAAAGCCTGGTTACAATATGCCCAACAACACCTTGACATGCCTCGTTGGCTTTTTTGTGGCATTGGCACAGTAAAGGCTTTCTTCTGGCAGCTCAACCATGCAGCCCTTTTTTGTCTAAATATCGTTGAATTGTGCTCCTTAACCACTTAACCCCAGGATCATTTCGCTGGTCAAAGACCAGGCCACTTTTTGCAATTCGGCACTGCGTCGCTTTAACTGACAATTGTGCGGTCATGCGATGTGGCTCCCAAACAAAATTTACGTCTTTTTTTCCCCCACAAATAGAGCTTTCTTTTGGTGGTATTTGATCACCTCTGCGGGTTTTATTTTTTGCGCTATGAACAAAAATAGAGCGACAATTTTGAAAATAATTTTTTTTTTACTTTTTGCTATAATAAATATCACCAAAAATTATATACAAAAACATTTTTTTCCCTCAGTTTAGGCAGATACGTATTCGTCTACATATTTTTGGTAAAAAAAATTGCAATAAGCGTTTATCGATTGGTTTGCGCAAAAGTTATAGCGTCTACAAAATAGGGGATAGTTTATGGCATTTTTATTAATATTTTTTTTTTTTACTAGTAATGGCGGCGATCAGCGATTTTAATCATGACTGCTACATTATTGCAGACACATCGGACACTTTTGACACCATTTTGGGACCATTGTCATTTTTACAGTGATCAGTGCTATAAAAATGCACTGATTACTGTAAAAATGACAGTGAAGGGGTTAACCTATAGGGGGCGCTGAAGGGGTTAAGTGTGACCTAGGGAGTGGATCTTACTGTTAGGGGGCATGGCTTGGCGTGACATGTCACTGATCGCTGTTCGCTGTTCACGATGACAAGGAACAGACGATCACTGACAGTGTCACTAGGAAGAACATGGAGAGGTTTGTTTACACTTACCTCTCCCCGTTCTTCAGCTCTTTGACCCGATCGCGGGACACCGGCGGCGATCGGGTTCCACGGGTCTCGCAGGCAAGGGTCACGGAGCTCCCGACCGGGTCACGAGCGCGCCGCTTGTAGCGCGCGACCCAAAGCTCACATCTTAAACGGGACGTACCTGTACGCCCATATGCCCGGCCGTGCCATTCTGTCAACGTATATCGTCGTGCGGCGGTCGTCAAGTGGTTAAAAACAACCACACTGTCTTTTTGGAGAGCAGCCTGTATTTCTAATGCGGTTACCTGTGGGTTTTTATGTGTATCCTGAGCAATTTTTCTGCCAGTTGTGACTGCAATCTTTCTTGGTCTACCTAACCTTGGCTTGGTATCAAAAGAGGCCCTAATTTTCCACTTCTTAATAAGTGATTAAACAGTACTGACTGGAATATTCAAGGCTTTCGATCAGGGCCATTTGGGTGATTTCTGTTATTATGATTTAAAAAGGATCCAAAAAAACTGTGATAATAAATGGCTTCATGTGATTGCTATCCTTAAATTAAAGACATTTTTTGGCATGATCAGTCATATTTTCAATATTAATGCCAACATTTCACAATTTCACAATTATTTCACAATAAACTTTTGCGCACAGCTGTATTAATAAATAATAAAAAAAAAAATTAAATGACGTTAGTGTATGTAAATATGTTGATAAGGACTGTTCTGATAGGAAAAGAGAGCAGAGTGAGCATGACCTCATTAACCTGCTGGCCTTTCACTATCCAGTTGGCAGGTGACATGACACCCCTGTATTCTATAAAGCTGAAGTTCAATCTATATTGTCTCTATCTTAGTCCCCCCCCCCCCCCCTCCTTCCCATACCCTATCAACATGCTGAAAAGCTTTCCTTTTTAGACCCAATGACATTATACCTGATTCTCTGTGTTTTTCTATGCAGTGCAGGCAGATCGTGGCTGGTGTCAGGAGCTTTCGGCAAACATCACAGCACCCTCCACAGTACTTCTCTCAAGATCACTCAGCCCTGATGTAAGCAGTGGGCTGGCCCCTGGGAGGAGTTATGCAAATATCTAAGTGTCTTTAAGTTTTGTTTTTTTAGGCAGGCAGCATTTACATGTAGGCCAACCTAGGGAATGTTCCTATATGAGTCTAAACCTCCATGATTGAAACAACCTAAATCCAATGAAAGAAAAAGGTCATGGACAATGAAACAGGGAGAGGAAGGGCTAAATGATGCTAGATATACTCTATAGCTAGGAAATGAGATTCTATGAGCTCACAGTGTGCATTGAAATCAGGTTATACAATTTTAGTACAGGGGGGGAGCCTGTACAACCATGCAAGACTGTAGGTACGACTGGAGTTCCCCTTTAGCTGTAGCAAAGAAAGCAGAGTCATCTGGTTGATTGTGCCAGGGTGTCTGGCAGGGTTGTGTACATTTTACAATTGGATAGACAGAAATACAAATCTTTGGCAGGTAAAACAACTTTCCAATATATATTGCATCGGTGTATTTTAATGTCTATAAATTGTAAATAGATCTGCGCTCGAACACAAACATAACTGGGATATAGATATATGCAAATGAATCACACAAATAACGTCCTTAGAGGGCATTAGTGAATCAGTGTGGTACCACCAATACATATAGTGAAAATTGTCCAAAATGAAACTGTATAGTAAAGTTTTCTTCCAGTGAAATTAGCATCCAACACAACAATTGAAGTGCAAAAGATGTACGCATACCAGCTTAAGTGGACCTCCTATCATGGGAGGTCTCAATCGCTTGTGGCTATTTCCCAGTCAAGGCCTTTATCTGGTAGGTGAAGTGGTGGGTGGAGTGACGTGCTGACATCACCACGCCGTATGTGATCCCGGGAGGATGGGCATTTTTGCTATAGCCCGGCTTGCTTGTTCCATTTCGTGCTTTTTACAAGCAACTTTGATGTAAGTGCGATCTTTTATGAATTTTAATAAAGTTGTTGGTTTTACACTATGGCAAACCTTATCTTTTTCTGGGGAATCCCCATGAGCCCATTGACTTGAGGGTGGATTGCGTGTCTATAAGCCCGTGGAGGACCCTGGATGAGTCACTCACTATTAGGAGTATTGCCTGCACCCTTGCTACATGTTATCTATGTTCGGTGAGACCTACTGTTTGAATATCCCTTTTACCGGATAAAGGCCTTGGCTGGGCAATAGCCACAAGCGATTGAGACCTCCCCTGATAGGAGGTCCACTTAAGCTGGTAAGCGTACATCTTTTTGCGGTGGAGGTTGCACTTCAATTGTGGTGTTGGATGCTAATTAGGGATGAGCCAAACACCCCCCAGTTCGGTTCGCATCAGAACATGCGAACAGGCAATAAATTTGTTCGAACATCCGAACACCGTTAAAGTCTATGGGACTCGAACATGAAAAATCGAAAGTGCTAATTTTAAAGGCTTATAGGCAAGTTATCGTCATAAAAAGTGTTTGGGGAATTGGGTCCTGCCCCAGGGGACATGTATCAATGCAAAAAAAAGTTTTAAAACGGAAATTTTTTCGGGAGCAGTGATTTTAATAATGCTTAAAGTGAAACAATAAAGTGAAATATTCCTTTAAATTTCGTACCTAGGGGTGTGTATAGTATGCCTGTAAAGTAGCACTTGTTTCCCATGCTTAGAACTGTCCCTGCACAAAGTGTATTTTCTGAAAGAAAAAAAGTCATTTAAAAGCACTCGTGACTATAATGAATTGTCGGCTCCCGGCAATACAGAGAACAGTCATTGAAAGTCATTGATAATAAAAATAAAAATAAAAATGCGTGGGGGTCCCCCCAAATTCAATTACCAGGCCCTTTAGGTCTGGTATGGATATTAAGGGGAACCCTGCGTCAAATTAAAAATAAATTACGTGGGGTTCCCCCCAAATATCCATCCCAGACCCTTCAGGTCTGGTATGGATTTTAAGGGGAACTCCACGCCAAAATAAAAAAAAAATGGCGTGGAGTTTCCCCCAAAAATCCATACCAGACCCTTTATCCGAGCACGCAACCTGGCAGGCCGCACGAAAAGATGGGGGAATGAGAGAGCGCCCCCCTCCTGAACCGTACCAGGCCACATGCCCTCAACATGGGGAGGATGCTTTGGGGGCCTCAAAGTACCATGTCCCCATGTTGATGGGGACAAGGGCCTCATCCCCGCAACCCTTGCCCGGTGGTTGTGGGGGTCTGCGGGCGGGGGGCTTATCGGAATCTGATAGCCCCCTTTAACAAATGGGACCCCCAGATTCCGCCCCCCCATGTGAATTGGTAAAGGGGTACATTGTACCCCTACCATTTCACAAAAGAAAGTGTAAAATTTTTTTAAAACCACACAGACACCTTTGTGAAAAGTCCTTTATTAAATAAAAAAAAAGCCATTCCAGCGTTGTAATTCAGTCTGTCCAGCGATGATCCATGAATCATTCTCCAGCGATTCGGCGAGTCTCCAGTGATGAACGACGTACATCTTCCCTGCACCGGAGCCTCCCGGCTAATGACGCGCAAGCAGTGTTAACAGTTCTTTTATAACCGAGGTTGGAAACCCCTGTGACGTGACGGGTAACCCTGCCCCCTCTAACGCGTCACGGGGGTTTACCGTGATGCGTTAGAGAGGGCGGGACAGGTAACCCCGCCCCCTCTAAAGCGTCATGGGGGTTTCCGACCTCGGTTATAAAAGAACTGTCAACACTGTTTGCGCGTCATTAGCCGGGAGGCTCCGGTGCAGGGAAGATGCACGTCGTTCATCGCTGGAGACTCACCGCATCGCTGGAGATTCATGGATCGTCGCTGGACAGACTGCATTACAATGCTGGAATGGCTTTTTTTATTTTTAATAAAAGACTTTTCACAACGGTGTCTGTGTGGTTTTTAAAATTTTTGACACTTTCTTTTGTGAAATGGTAGGGGTACAATGTACCCCATTACCAATTCACAATGGGGGGGGCGGAATCTGGTGGTCCCCTTTGATAAAGGGGGCTTCCAGATTCTGATAAGCCCCCCGCCCGCAGACCCCCACAACCACCAGGCAATGGTTGTGGGGATGAGGCCCTTGTCCCAATCAACATGTTGAGGGCATGTGGCCTGGTATGGTTCAGGAGGGGGGAGGGGCCGCTTTCTAGTCCCCCCCCTCTTTTCCTGCAGCCTGCCAGGTTGCGTGCTCGGATAAGGGTCTGCTATGGATTTTGGGGGGACCCCACGCCATTTTTATTTTTAATTCTGGTGCGGGGTTCAGTGGACATAAACCGTAGTATGTCAACTTACAGGCACCATGTTTTTTTTATTTTTATGGAATTTTAAAGTTACAATAAACAAATGCGTTTTGTCTTACTAAAAAAAAGAAGCAACAGTATACACCCCTTTCTCAACGTATTGTGATGATGTGTATGGACTTCAATAGTGTTCTTAAGGTGGCCATCAATGGATCAAAATTCAGCCAGTTCAGCAAGGACCAGCCAAATTTTGATCCAGGTGTGTCCACTACACTACTGCAGTTGAACAGAAGTTAATCTGCTGATCAACTTCTGTTCATCTGCCCTGTTGGATATTAGCTGCTCAATCAGTGCTGTAGGCAATATGCTGCAGCACTGAGCATTGTATTCTGATGACAAGGAATTATCCCTGCTGTCGGAATACAATAGCACAGCAGGAAGGATTCCCCTATTCAACTTGAATGTGTGGATGGGGGGGGGGGGGGGGGGGAATCGATTCAGTTTCGGTTTCTATCTAAAAAACCTGACATGGTATGGCCAGCTTAAAAGTATTTTTCTTTTGTATGTTTCATTTCTGTAGAAATAGAATCTAACCAGCTTTGATTTGCTAACATAAAATTCATACTGCACTGAGAAAAATACAATACGTACATTTAAAACACGAAGTTAACTTTGTTAGGAAACCACAATATTTCCCTCTACGGGGACTGTGTGTAAAAATGTCCTCATGAAAAAGATGCTGATGGAAATCTGATTTGGAATAAAGATTGCCTGGAGGTGTCGAAAAGGCACATTGGTTTTAAATACTAAGAGACTGGCTTATGACTAAAAATAATAACATTGCAGATGCAGTTTCAACTTTCCATCTTTGCCTCTTTTTGAGCTGAAGTTGTCATGGTGCTGCACATGTGATTGGCTATGTTACCAGCCCATTCATGGCTTGAGTGTATCAGCACCTGTGACAGTTATTAACAGCATACAGTACCTTGGATGTAACGGTTTTGGAAAACAGTTAAAACAACGTATTTAATTCCCCCTTTATTGTTATAGGGCATATTTATAAATATTTAGCTTACCTAAATTTCTGGTATGTGAGGGTCCCCCTGTGCTTAAAGCCTCATAGCCATATATCTGCAGTGTGAGCCTCTAAGGCCCTGTCTCCTCTGACTGCTAATCTTAGGAGATTTGGAGTGACATTTTGTAATATCACTAATGTGCTGCTTAATGTTTTTCTTGCTGGAGGCTCTGATATGGGGAAGCAAATCCCTGCCTCTGCCAAGGTGGCTGCCTCCACACGGGGACAGTGCAGAACAAGACAAGGTAAGTCAATAATAGGGAAAAGATTAGAAGTAGGGAAACCTAAATCTCAACTTTTTGAGATGAGAATGAGGGACAGCTATTAACAAAATTATTTAGGGATAGGACACACCCCCTGCCATGACCCCTTAAAAGGCAAATTATACAAACAAATTATTAGTTAAACCCACAAGTTCTTTTTTTACCTATACTATTCCTTTATATTGGCTGTTGAAATTTACAACTGCAACAATTTAGAAATTGGATAAAGGGGTTTAGTACTGGGAAACACTTTTTTGAAAGATAAATATAGTGCATTTTATATACAAACTATATAGATCAGACTGAATGAGGGACAAATGATAAGGAAAGAGGGACAGCAGAGGGACTTTGTTCCCAATCAGGGACAGTCCCTGAAAATCAGGGGCAGTTGGGAGCTATGGGAAAAGCAGGGGCAAATCTTTTTTTTTTTAGCACTGTTTAGTTCCTTTTTAGAGCATTTTTCTAATAGGTTACTTTAAAGTGTAAGTTCACCTTTTCAAAAAAATAAAAAATGAAAATGAACTAACACATAACCCCCCTGGTTCCTGCTCCATTTACTTTCATGGATGATTATCTTTCTCTGCCCACGCAGCTGGTGCAGGGCGCAGGGATTTGAAAGCTGGCGTATTTTTCACCATCTTTCCTTAGGGATGCAAGGATGGATCTGTGTGATTCTGACCAATAAGAATTACTCTGATCCATTCCAGCATCCCTACAGAAAGAAGTGGAAGAAAATTTCCGCTGCACTTGCTGCATGGGCAGTGAAAGCTAATCATCTGCGTGTGTGCAAGGTGCAGCATGGTGTTAGGGGCAGTAAACACACAGAACTCAAGTTAGGCAATAGCAATATATTGTTGAAAGGTCCAACACAATACAACTAGGCCCGACAGGTAGGAACAGCCATCCGAAGCCACTTACGAACTGTAACAGCAGTTTGTAGACTTGAAAGATGCTGACAGCATCTGCCACAAGAAGTGTAATGCAGCCTGGCTGGTCCACACCCAAAGGGGAGGCTTCCTGAAGAGAGGTAGATGTAGTCTCTGCACTGTCACTACTCCTCTGGAACCTTTGCCTACCTCTTAACACTGTTCCTGTCAGACAGAGAACCTGTTCCTACACTAGTTACTTGTGTAGCGACCTCACCCCTCTCACCCCTTCTCATTCTTGGCCTGTTTGTCTTGTCTAGGGGGTTTAGTACTGGGGGGAGGGATGCGATACACCATGGCCCATGTCCTCCAGAGAGACTGGAGGTGAAAGCCAGAACTATCGGGTTTTGTGTGTATGTCTCAGAGTCAAATCCTTTCTCCGAAATGACTCCCTTTGCTCCCAGTAACCAGAGTTCCACACACTGAAAAGGTCCAACTCGTATTTATTCTCTTCCAGTAATAAATAGTCATACAGCACAGACAGGTTGAGACCCATAGAAGACTTCAGTATTTGTGGGGAGTAGGTCAAGGCACAATCCTTTAAGTAGAGCTAACCACTGTGGTGTCAGCAATGGCTATGATGTATAGTCGCTGCCACCGACTAGATAGAGCAAGAGCATGAATTACCTTCGCTATCGCAGCCCCTGTCAGAGGGAAGACATCCGTCCGAGAATTACCGGAGGCCTTTCCGTCACCGGTAAATGCTGCGCCGGACTTTCCGGAGAAGTTCCGCTCACCAGCCTCCTCGTCTCAGACACGGGCACCCAAAGCATTAGGGCCCCCTCGGATTCCTCCACCCTCGCGGAACCCAGTCGAAGGTACTGAGTCCCAGGCTTCCGCATTAGTACCTCACCCCAGGCTAAAGGTGCCTGGGATGGACTCCATCTCCCGCTCCGGCCAGGCCAAGGGCACCTGGGCCCGGAACTCTGGAACGCCAGCACCCAGGCTGAAGGTGCCTGGGCGCGGCCGCGTCCTCCGACTCTGAACCCCAAGGTCAGGGCGTCCGCCCCTTTTATCTCCTCTCCCTTAGCGTCACAGCAGGTTCCCCGCCCCGCCGTACCAGCGACAGGAAAGGACAAAAAGGGATGCAGTCTTGCGGTGAGTGTTCAGCTCTGGCCCAGGGTGACAGCACCACCTGCAGGCCGCAGGGAACCTCACACCACCAGAGTCCTCCAAGAACCGTAAAAGGGTCTCAGATTCCCTAGCAGTGCATCTGGGTTACACTACCACCCAAATGCCTCCCCTAATTTCAAATACCCGCTACACTTGCATAAAGCATGCCAAACCTAGGAGCTGGAGTCTTAAGTAGACATTAGAAATTAATTATTTTATAAATAATAGCTAAATATCTCACCTACATACTTGTCATTGATATTTAATTATTTACTATATATATTTTTTGATAGAATTATTTATACTTCCAATCTGTTTTTGCAATTTAGTTACATAATCATCTAAATAGCCTAATGTATATTAGGTAGGAATATTGGTCACGAATTGTGTGAATTTATAGGTCTCTATAGATAACATTAACCATTTGACTGGTGATTTAGTCAATACTTTAGTGCATATTTTAGCTTAAATAAACCCCCTGTTTTTATATACTATGCAATGAGCTCACTTTTTGTGTTCCCTTATCCTGCACACACACCTGAGTGAAGCACAGTGATCATCCTGAGTGAGGCAAGCTGTGCTGGGACACTGTGGAATATACTTTCAGTGTGGAGCCAGAGTAGGGTTGCCACCTTTTCTTCAAGCCAAACACTTTAGCGGCCTGGGACAACTTTGGGTGCCACAAGGAGAGTAGTAATGTGGTGTACATAGCGTTTCGCAGCGAACAGTGGGTGTGGTCAAATTGCTCTGACATCATCACCCTGCCACTCAGTGATGCCGAACTTGCCCCAAGACAGCCGCCTGCAGCTCCCGGATGGCAACATATTTATGTGACTATCTTGGTTACTTAAGGAGCCACTGCCTGGTTTGAATAATGTGTCCAGGTTTCAGTCTGCCTGAAACCTGGACACATGATTCAAAACCCTGACTGTCCGGGTGAATCCTGGACAGGTAACAACCCTAAGCCAGAGTCCAGAGTTAGAGGTGTTGGGACGCTGAGCCTGGAGCTGTCGGATTAATCCATTTAGCCATCTTGGAGGTCAGGAGACACAGAGAATGTGGCCAGGCATCGGGCATTTTCTTTTTTTTTTGTTCCATAAAGTTTTATTGAGCAAATTCACAGGAATCACAGTACAAGGATTGATGCAGAACAGGTGCATTCACAGAGAACCAGATTTTGGTACAACTTAAACAAACATTACAGGCGGGTGTAAAATAGTCTCCAAGTTTTGTATCAGTGAGAATGAAGGTGCGGATGGGCCGGAGCCTTTATTAGTTTGATCCGCATTCCAACCGCCTGCTAACTTTGCTACATTACATGTTGATTCCAACACCAAAGAGATGGTGTCTAAGATATGGTGATAAGGGGATAGGATGGGGGGGACAATATCTATTCATGTTGAGGGGGTATGGGACTGAAGGGGGGGTAGGGGAGGGGGGGAAGGATCAGAGCACAAGGGGCAACAGCGAGAATGGGGGGAAGGGGTGGGGTGGGGTTGAGGATGAGGGTGAGGATGAGGATGAGGGGAGTGACCACTCGCTTGAACCTCCGTATGAAAGAGGGGGATAAAGAGCCCCTCAGAGTACAGACTCTAATCCGAGGGAACATGCTGATTGTATTCAGCTGTAGTTTTGAAGTGTGACCAACAGGACCAGGTAGTCGAGAAATTCTCCAGTCTCTCTTGAGAGATGTGGATCAGCTCTTCCATGTCGCAAATTCTAGAGATGGTCGTAAACCATTCTTTAAGTGACGGTATATGGCAGGAGCGCCAGTGTTTGGGAATGCACAGCCTGGCAGCATTCACCATGTGCATGGCTAGGGATTTGAAATAGTCCTTCCTCGAGAGAGAAGTGTGATGCAGGAGAAATTGTGCTGGTGTGAAGTCCAAGGTGTAAGTGGTGATTGAGGCGATGCATCTGTGTACTTCCCTCCAAAAGGGTTGGATGTGTGAGCATTCCCACCAAATATGTATCATGGAACCCACCTCTGTATTGCATCTCCAGCATATATTGGAGGTTGAAGGAGCAAACTTATGAAGGAGAGCTGGGGTCCTATACCATCTAGTGAGCACTTTATACCCATTCTCCTGGATGGCAACGTTCAACGACCCCCTGTGTGCGTATTCGTGAATTCTCGTCCATTCAACTGGTGTCAGGGGGGTAGGTAGATCTCTGTTCCACGAGGCCTGCGATGGCGAAAGGGTGGAATCAGTAGGTTCTAAGAGTAAAGCGTAGAGCAGGGAAATAAGGTGCCGTTGGGGGGTTCTACGATAGCAGAGGGTTTCAAAAGGGGTAAGTGCTCTTGTCCAGCTGCCCTGAGCTGCATGTGTGGAGAGAAAGTGACAAATTTGTCTGTATGTCCAAAAGGGGAAGGTAGAGGTGTTGGAAATGAGCCTGAGGTCCTCTATCGAAGCGAGCTTACCGTCAGTGTATAGCTGTAAAGCAAGGATGTCCTGATACGGCCATTCTTGTTTGAGGAAAGTAGGTAACTCGCCTGGGATAAAGTCGGGATTCCCTCTCAGCGTAGTCAGCGGGCCCGGGGTGGGTGAGAGGGAACCTCTGGAGGGGGACCACCTAAGAAGCGTTAAGGAAGTGTGGATGAAAGGATGTGAGGTCAGGGGCTGTGGCCATTGTTTCGGGGATAGCCATGGGAGAAGATGTAGCGGAATGGGTGAGAAAGAGGTTTCGATTGCAGTCCAGACCTTTTCAAGGGAGTGGATGGACCAATCCGCGATTCTCGTAAGGTGACAAGCCACGTAGTATTTATACAGGTCTGGGAGAGCAATACCCCCTTTAGGCTTGGGCAAGGTGAGTCTGGCGTATTTGATTCTAGGGGGGGAACCTTTCCATAGAAATGCCGAGCAGGCCTTCCGATAAGAGGAAAAGAATCCTGCGGATATATGCATCGGGATGGTTTGGATCAAGTATAATATACGTGGCAGGACAATCATTTTGATCAGAGCCGCTCGGCCAAACCACGAGACATTCAGTGAGGACCACTCCAAGAAGTGGTCTTGGGCTTTTTTCAGGGCAGGGTGGAAGTTAAGGGCATACAAATCTTTAAGGCAGGGTGGGATCCGAATCCAAAAGATAGGAGATAGCAGTCTTTTCCCAATGAAATGGGAGAGATTCCTGACAATGAAGAACTTCCTGTGGTGGGAGGGTGATATTCAGGGCGTGGGACTTTGTGTAGTTAATTTTTAGGTTTGAAATTGTACCAAAGGCTTCCAGGTCATGTAGGAGAGATGGGAGGGAGGTTCGCAGGGATGTGAGGGAGAGCAAGATATCATCCGCGAAGGCGGCCACTTTAAAGTCTTTGCCTTTGACCATCAAACCCCTAATGTCCGTGTTTTCTCTAAGTTTGTTTAAGAGGGGTTCTAAGGAGAGAATGTAGATCAGGGGGGAGAGGGGACAACCCTGGCGAGTGCCATTGCTGATGGAGAAGACGTTCGACAGGTGGCCGTTAACTCTCACCGCCGCCGTGGGGTTCGAGTATAATGCCATTATGGAGGTGAGCATGCGGTCCTCCAGACCCACCCCTTTTAGGACCTCTCGCATGTAGTCCCAGGCCACTCTGTCAAACGCCTTCTCCGCATCAAGGGAAAGCAAAAAGCCTGGTGTTTTAGTTGAGGTGAGCCAGTGATGTAGGTTGAGGGTTCGTATGGTATTGTCCCGCGCCTCCCTACCCGGGACAAAACCCACTTGATCATTGGAGATAAGACCGGGGATTAGAGGTATTAACCTGCTGGCAAGGATCTTGGCATAAATTTTTATATCGACATTAAGGAGTGAGATCGGCCTATAATTCGCCACCTGGAGGGCATCCTTCCCTTCCTTAGGGATTACAGTGATGTGTGCCTCTAATAGTCTATTAGGTCGGTCTTGCGGATTGGCCAGGGCATTAAACGTCTGTAAAAGGTTGGGGGCAAGGATGTCTGCAAAGGACTTATAGTACTGGAGGGTGTACCCGTCCGGGCCCGGGCTTTTGCCCAGCTTCATTTGTTTCAGGGTTATCTCCAGCTCTCCTGTTGAGAATTGTCCCTCTAAGGATTGTGCTTGTTGGGGGGAAAGGGGTTTAGGGCCATATTGAGCGAGAAAGTCCGCGATGAGCATTTGACGTGTCTCCCCCGATGCTCGGGGTGGCAGGGCAGGGCGAAGGTTATAGAGCTTTCGGTAGAAAGACTCGAATTCTTTCGCGATGTCCTCACTCTTGGCCAGGAGGGTGCCCTGGGGATCGCGTAAGGCATGTATGGTGGACGAGAGTTTGGCCTTCTGGACTGACCGCGCTAAAAGGCGCCCACTCTTATTGCCATGTTCATAAAAGACCCTCTGGCCAAGAATATAGCGTCTTCTCGTGCGTTTACCCAATTCGTCTGTAAGGAGTGTGCGGAACTGAGTTAGTTCCTGAAGGGTGTTCTGGGCTTGTGTTCGTTTGTGGGACAGCTCTAGTGCTCTAATCCTTTTGATAAGAGCATTCACCTTCTCCTGATAAGCTTTTTTGGCCTGTGCATTCAGGGCAAGCAGTTCTCCCCTTACCACACATTTGTGGGCTTCCCATATGGATATTGGAGAAATGTCAGGATTAGCATTCTCCTGAAAATAAAGCTTGATGCATGAGCGGATCCGTTCCAATGAGGTTGGATCCGTCAAGCAGGAAGGGTTGAACCGCCATACTTTAGTCTTGGGGTACGTTTCCGGGAACGATAGTGTAACTGTGATGGGATGGTGATCCGATAAGAACATTGGTTCAATGGAGGCATGTTGGAGGGCGGGGAGGTCGGTCTGGGATAGAAAAAAAAAATAGATTCTGGAGTATTTCTGGTGGGGGGCCGAAAAGTAGGTGTAGTCTTTGGTTGAAGGATAGAGGGTGCGCCATGTGTCATGAAGGGTCAAGGTTTGTAATTGGGCTTTAATTTGGCGTAATGCCTTATAGGGCAGAGATGTCGTGGCAGTGGAGGTATCTAGGAGGGGGTTCAAGGGCACATTAATGTCGCCTCCCAGGAGGACCAGGCCGCTCTGGAATGAGGACAGAAGGGCACATGTCTTGCGGAAGAAGGAGACCTGATGTTCATTAGGGCAATATATGTTAGCCAGTGTAATAGGCTTAGTTGCATATGTTCCCCTAATAAAAATGAATCTTTAACATCTAATCACAATCTAATAACAATGAAGGCCACCGGGTTAGTGGCGTGTAGGGCAGAGCGATATATGTGATTAGTCAGTTTGGGGATAGCATCAGATCGGAAGTGCGTCTCCTGTAGGAAGATAAAGTGAGCCTTATGTTTGGTGAGCGAAGCTAACACTTGTGACCTTTTTTCAGGTGCATTCAGGCCTTTTGTGTTCAATGAAACATACTTCAGAGTCATTGGGATATTAGTCTTAGGGGGGTTCTGCATTATGAAGAGTTAGGGAGAGGTGAAAATGAGTGTCTGGTTGTCGAGTAGGTTAGGATCTTCCTATAGAGGATGAATGTGAGGGTCACTCCCCTAGGGGAAGGGAAAGAAGGGAAGAGGACACACAGAAGGGGAAGAGGGGTAAGGAGAGAGGACACACGGGTGAGGAAATCAGGAAGAGTTGGGGGTAGGGAGAATCAGGAGGATCAGAGTAGAAAAAAAAGGGGGAAAAAGAAGGGTAGGGGGAATCAGGGCCAAGTACCCAAGGCGGGGTAGAGAGAAAAAAAAAAAAAGGGGGGATATGAGAGCTAAATGTAAGGGGATAAATATGGGAGAGGAGAAAGAAAAACCAGAGGTGGACTTAGCTAGGCTATCCACCTGTAGGAGTCAAGGGGAAATCTGGAGTGTCAGCTACGTCCCAGTGAGACCGCTGTGTGGGGGTAGTAGTGTGAGCGGTAACCACAGCCTAGCTGTGGACCGGGGGTCAAAGTGGAGCGGATGAGGGGTCCCGCTTACAGCGAGAGCCCAAGAAGCGTAGCGGGGAGCCTACCATAAGGAGCAAGCTACAGAAAGTTCCAGTGTCAAGTGCATAGGAACAATACACAAATCAACATAACATAACACATATAACCTTCTCCAGCTCGCAGTGCTGGAATCAATATAAGCGAACCATACTATTTAGAAAGTAAACCTTTTAAAGTATATTCAGGAGAACTCAACCGAGAAATCCACAGCCCGTGAGGCATGCTGGGGAGAGGATACCCTCTTCAAAGACTTACGTTAAGCCACTCTATGGTGAGGGGGAGGGGGGGAGTAGGGGGGAAGGGGTAGGGCAACGGGTACAAGGACGGGGGGGAGGGAGGAATGGGGGGGGGGGGAGATATGGGAGGGAGGGGAGGAAGGAGAATGAGGGACAAGGGGATGAGGCGGGGGAAGGGGCAGGTTGGGGGGAGTGGGGACGGGAAGAGGGGAAGAGGGGGGAGGAGAGGGGAAAGAGGGGGAAGGGATGGCTAGGAGGATAGAGGTGGAGGGGGAGAAGAGGGGATTAGGGGGAGGGGGAAAAGAGGCGAGGGGGGGGAGAAGAGGTACGGGGGGAGGGGAGAGGGGGTGAGGAGGGGGAGGGGGGGGGAGGGGGGAGAGATGGGGGGAGAGGGGGGGAAAGAGAGGGGGGAGGGGAAATGAGGGGGAAAAAAGGGAAGGGAGGGGAAGTGATGTGGGGAGAAAGGAGGGGGGGTAGGGGGGAGAGAACTAAGGGAGGGAGGGAGGGGGGGAAGTGGGGGGGAGGGGGGAGGAAACGGGGGAAGGGGGGAAGGAGTGGAGAGGGGAGAAGGGGAGGGATGAGGGGAGGAGAAGGGGAGAGGTGGGGGAGGGAGAGTCCAGAGTGAGTTAGGATGACGGTATCTCGACGTCTGCCTTCGCATCGGGGGGGGGGTGGGGTTCCCGGAACTTAGTGGTCTTTGGCATCTCCCAAATCCCACCCCGCCCGACCGATGCCCGGCACACCGTATATGTATAACAGGGGTCAAGGGAAAACACGTGCGAATAAGGGACATATAATAGCACTGGTAATGTTAATGAGAGACAAAATAAAGTAATATTTGGGGGAATAAAAATAAAACATAGATTGCGGATACATTGCCTGCAGGAGTTTAGGATCGTCGTCCGTGAAAGAAATGTCCCAGGGGGGGATGATGTGTTCGTGTTGCAGGCCGAGGTGTCGGGCAATATAGAGTTCAGTCCTCCCGTTTCCAAAAGGGGGGATGTCTGTTCGGGCCCAAATTGCAGAGAGATCCTTATGCCTTCTCGGAAAGGGTCTCCGTAGCTGTGTGGGTAGGGGCCAATGACAGAAACCCAGGCCTACTCCTGGGCACTCATAGGGAGCCTCTCCCGGGACGGGGACATGTCGTGGGGGCGTCCATATCTTCCGGAAGACAGAGAGTTTCATCTTTTAGTGCAACCTCCCAGCTTTGGGGGATCCGGACGTGTACGAGGGACTAGGTGCTCTGGGGTAAAAAGGCGTAGGTAGCTTTTTCGGGGATACGCACTTTCCACATCCGCCACCTGAATAAGGCAGGCCCTAGGCCGTCCGCTGGGTTACAGGTTGTGGAGCTAATGGGTGACTCCAGATGGAGAAGCGTTGTATGGAGTCCCAAACAGGGAAAGAAGGTCGCCGTGAGGGCCATTGGGACGAGGGGTTGTCAGCTATGGGGTGCAAGAGACCGGGGTGGGAATGGCATACCTATATCAGATGAGGGTCTGAGGGGTCTCTGGGAGAGTGATAGTTCAGTGAATAACGCTTACACATACCGGGGGGGAGGCATACTCACGGGCTGCAGGTCTCAGTCTATCCAGCAGACAATTAGTCAATAGGTTTCTCGCATCACATACGCGGTGGTGAGGGGCTATGTTGTTGCAGGTCCCGGCGTGAGGAGCGGGCATTCGGTGACATCGGTCCAGGTCTACGGTGACGCAGTCTCTGGCGTGCAGCTTTCGGTGACGGGTGGAGCGAAACAGGAAGCCAGGGTTCCGCTGGGAAGTAAAGCGCATACCAATCCGGTAGTTCCAAGTCGGGCAGGTCGAGTTGATCACAGAACGCCTGAAGATCCTCCGGTGTGCGAAGCAGGGCAGAGCGCCCCCTTGCAGATGCAGACAGGCCAAACGGGAATTTCCAGCGGTACTGGATGTTTCTCGCACGCAGAGCATCTAACAGTGGTCGTAGTGCTCTCCTGTTTTGAAGGGTAATCTGTGAGAGGTCCTGGAACAGTTTCACCTCCGCGCCATTATAAAGAATACGTCCCCTTTCCCTCGCCTTGCGGAGAATCTCTTCCTTAAGGGGGAAGCTAACTATACAACATATAATGTCTCTGGGGGGTTCGTTATCTCGGGGTATGGGGTGGAGAGCGTGGTGGGCCCTTTCCACATCAATGGGGTAGTCCGCAGGGCGCTCAATCAGGTCATTAAAGATAGCGCTGATGGTTTGCTGTATGGCGGTGGGGTCTACGGATTCGGGGACCCCCCGTACCCTAACATTGTGCCTCCTTCCCCGGTTATCCAGGTCTTCCACGTGTCTGTGGAGCTCAAAAACTTGGGCAAGTTGGGAGTCATATGCCGACTGTACCTGGCGAATGGCCGCCACGTGCGTCTGGGTCGTCTGCTCCACGTTATCCACTCGGTGGGCGACCGCGAGCATTTCGGCCTTCAGGTCTGCTATGGCAGCAGTGACTGTGTTTTTGATATCCGTCGCAACTTTCTCCAAGTCGAATAGGCTGGGGGGGAGAGCCCCGTTGGAGCTGGGAGAGGATGTACCCGGCATATTGGCTGAAGGCGGTCTGTCAGGCGAGGCCGCGGCTTGGGCCTGTGCTGGCGTGAGGATCCGCAATGGCGCAGAGGCCTGTGTCTTTTGGGACCGGAATATGTCCGGTATATTCCTCCCCGAGTGGGTCTGAGAGTCCTTGAAGGTGCGAGAGGTGGACCAGCTCCTTGTGGCTCTGTGCATAGCAAGATTAGGATGGTAGGCTCCCGTTTAAGGTGATAAATCAGCCCGGTCGCACAAGAGCTCTCAGGTTAGGCGTCCATCTCGGTCTCCGCTCAGGCCACGCCCCCGGCATCGGGCATTTTCTTACCTCATGCGTTAGATGATCTCCTATAATTTAGAGATCGGAAGTTGGTAAGAGGCCAATTTAATGTTCATTTTGGCTTGTTATACTTTATTATCACTGGGAACAGTGGATAGCACATCCAGTCGGTGGAATACTAATGGAACAATTTGATACATATGGACACTTGTTTATTGAACTCTTTATTTATCACCAGTTGATACACTGTGTTTGCTATATTTTTTGATGAGAATTTTTTCTTTGTTTATGAGACAGCGCAACCTTTTACATTTTTTCCATTATCTCCTTATATCCAAGGAGTGATAAAAGTGCAGCAGTCTACATTTATAAGCAAAAAAAAATGGTAAACTGTGCCAATAATAAAGTCCACATCAGTCCTTAAGATGACATAAAAAGTTGGTGTATGAACAGATGTATAATGTCCCAAACATACACCAGTTTTAAGCAGCTAATTGAATAACGGCTCAAAAGAAGTTAATCAGCTGTATAGTGGTCCAAAGATTAAACAGTTTCTGTGAAGTGACACTGCAGTGATTATCACACCAGAAGGCAAGCACAAAAACGCATTCGGCTATAACCCAGCCACGGCCTTTGGCTTGCATGCAGAGTAGTTTAACCAGGAAGCAGACTAAGACCCAGGTAGTTCCTCAGCGTGTCGTAAGGTCCTCTTCTCCAGGACACTCTGTCAGCCTACATTTATAATTAGCGCAAGATTTTTACACACATTTCTATTCTAAAGTAGACTCTACTTAAGCCAAGATGGCCACTGAATTCACATGGGGTGCCAGTGTCCAATTGGACAGCTGTCTCCTTGTGATCACAGGAAGTCAGAGAGTAACCAAGTTCCCCACAACTTTCTTCTCCTTCTGCATTGTTGCTTCGGTTGAGCAGTGGGGAGTACAGACTGCACCTGCCTAAATGCGGAGGTAAAAGCAACAAGGACTGGGGAAGGGGGGGGGGGGGTGGTGATGAGGGTTTAGTGTGTTAGTTCACCTTTTCATTTTTTTTTTTAAAGTAAACGTACACTTAACTCCGCCTTTCTCAACCTTTTGACACCAGAGGAACCCTTGAAATTATTTTCAGGTCTCAGGGAACCCCTGCTAAAAAAAATGATGGTCAGTGGGAAAAATGCAGCTTACAATAATAACTAGTGGGAAGAAAGTCCCCCACTTAGAGTGATGTTCAGAATGCCCCTCTTACAGATAGCTTTAAAGATTATTTGTTTCGTGCAGCTTGCTCTGCCAAGTGGTGTTGGCCTTGGGACTATGTAGGCACCATAGAACAGGAGGTCAAATAACCACAGCCCTGGAACCCCTAGCAACCTCTGGAGGAACCCTAAGGTTCTACAAAACCCATGCTGAGAATGGCTGCTTTAACTTGTTAAACAAAAATATAACAGTACAAAATACTGCCAAATATTAAATCATAGTAAAAAGCAACATAAATATAAAAAAAAAGTTTTTTGGAGACTATATTTACATATTTGAAGTGTTACATACAATAAATATACTCATTGAAAGAGATATATAACACAAGTCAAATCACACTAGGTGAACATTTGATAAGTATTGACTTTTATAACGGGGTACATAGTTCATTGAAGTTGAGATTCACTGACCTAGATTTTACCTTTTCACTGCGGGCTGCTCTCCTCTGTATAGAAAGTCAGAAAAGGGCAGAGGCGAAGAAGAAACTGCCTTTATTTCAATTTCAATAGTCGTTAGTTCAGTATATTTTCTAACCTACATACAGGAATAGGTGGTATTTAAGCATTTGATAATAAAAGTCCATTAACACTTAATTATTTTGAAATTTCAGCATTTAACTTCGCCTTGGCATTTTTTTTTCTATGCATTTCATGTATGTATGTAGTGCAGTGTGTACATGGTGTTGCAGAGATAATGACAAATAAGGGTAGACTTGATGAGCATACACAAAAATGCCTAAAATGCAATGTATGTGCATATTACGTTCCCTAGTGTTCACTTGTATAAGACTTGGGTTTTAGAGGAAGAAGGTTGCAGCACATAGGTTTAATTTTAATGCACCACAACTAGGGATGAGCTTCGAGTTCGAGTCAAACTCATGTTCGACTCGAACATTGCCTGTTCGCCCGTTCGCCGAACAACGAACAATTTGGGGTGTTCGCGGCAAATTAGAAAAGTCTATGGGAGAAATCTAAAGTGCTAATTATAAAGGCTTATATGCAAGTTATTGTCCTGAAAAGTGTTTGGGGACCCGGGTCCTGCCCCAGGGGACATGTATCAATGCAAAAAAAAGTTAAAAAAAACGGCCGTTTTTTTAGGAGCAGTGATTTTAATAATGCTTAAAGTGAAACAATAAAAGTGAAATATTCCTTTAAATTTTGTACCTGGGGGGTGTGTATGATATGCATGTAAAGTGGCGCATGTTTCCCGTGCTTAGAACAGTCCCTGCACAAAGTGTCATTTCTGAAGGAAAAAAAGTCATTTAAAACTCACTCGCGGCTATTAATGAATTGTCGGCTTTTATCAATACATAGAAAAGTCATTGATAAAAAAAAAAAAAAAAGCTTGGGGGTTCCCCCAAATTCAATTACCAGGCCCTTTAGGTCTGGAATGGATATTAAGGGGAACCCCGCCGCAAATTAAAAAAAAAATGGCGTGGGGTTCCCCCTAAATATCCATACCAGGCCCTTCAGATCTGGCATGGATTTTAAGGGGAACTCCACCCCAAATTTTTAAAAAAATGGCGTGGAGTCCCCCCAAAAATCCATACCAGACCCTTATCCGAGCATGCAACCTGGCCGGCCGCAGGGGAAGAGGGGGGAAGAACTGAACAGTACCAGGCCACATGCCCTCAACATGGGGAGGATGTCCCCATGTTGATGGGGACAAGGGCCTCATCCCCACAACCCTTGCCTGGTGGTTGTGGGGGTCTGCGGGCGGGGAGGCTTATCGGAATCTGGAAGACCCCTTTAACAAAGGGGACCCCCAGATCCCGCCCCCCCTATGTGAATTGGTAAGGGGTACATTGTACCCCTACCATTTCACGAAGAAAGTGTCAAAAAATGTAAATAAAAACACACAAACACCTTGGAAAAGTCCTTTATTAAAAAAAAAAAAAAAAAAAAAACATTCCAGCGATGAAATCCAGTGTCCCGCGGCGATCCCGATGTCCAGCGCTGTCAATCATTGGTTGTGCCTGAGCGGACCTGATGGGGAACTTCCTCCACAGTGTTTTAAATGAATAGATCCGCCCCTTCTCATGTTCCGCATCTGGTACGCTTAGCGGACCTGATGGGGAACTTTAGAAGGGGCGGGTCTATTCACGTATTACACAGTGAAGGAAGTTCCCATCAGGTCCGCCCCCTCGGTATGTCAGACCCCACCTACGTCATTGGCCTGAGCGGGGAACTTCCTTCACTGTGTAATTTAAATTTACACAGTGAAGGAAGTTCCCCATCAGGTCCGCTCAGGCCAATGACGTAGGCGCGGTCTGACATACCGAGGGGGCGGACCTGATTAGGAACTTCCTTTACTGTGTAATTCATGCATAGACCCGCCCCTTCTCGCGTTTCCGCATCTGGTCCGCTGAGCGACCTGATGGGGAACTTTAGAAGGGGCAGGTCTATACATTTAAAACACTGCAGAGGAAGTTCCCCATCATGTCCGCTCAGGCACAACCAATGACGGACAGCGCTGGACATCAGGATTGCCGTGGGACACTGGATTTCATTGCTGGAATGTTGTGTTTTTTTTTTTTTTTTTTTTTTAATAAAGGACTTTTCCAAGGTGTTTGTGTGTTTTTATTTACATTTTTTTACACTTTCTTCGTGAAATGGTAGGGGTACAATGTACCCCTTACCAATTCACATAGGGGGGGCGGGATCTGGGGGTCCCCTTTGTTAAAGGGGTCTTCCAGATTCCGATAAGCCCCCTGCCCGCAGACCCCCACAACCACCGGGCAAGGGTTGTGGGGATGAGGCCCTTGTCCCCATCAACATGGGGACATCCTCCCCATGTTGAGGGCATGTGGCCTGGTACGGTTCAGGAGGGGGGGGGGCGCTCTCTCGTCCCCCCCTCTTCCCCTGCAGCCGGCCAGGTTGCGTGCTCGGATAAGGGTCTGGTATGGATTTTTGGGGGGACTCCACGCCATTTTTAAAAAAAATTGGGGTGGAGTTTCCCTTAAAATCCATGCCAGATCTGAAGGGCCTGGTATGGATATTTAGGGGGAACCCCACGCCATTTTTTTTTTAAATTTGCAGCGAGGTTCCCCTTAATATCCATTCCAGACCTGAAGGGCCTGGTAATTGAATTTGGGGGAACCCCCACGCTTTTTTTTTATCAATGACTTTTCTATGTATTGCCGGGAGCCGACAATTCATTAATAGCCGCGAGTGAGTTTTAAATGACTATTTTTCCTTCAAAAATGACACTTTGTGCAGGGACAGTTCTAAGCACGGGAAACATGCGCCACTTTACATGCATATCATACACACCCCCCAGGTACGAAATTTAAGCACTTCCCACCCGGCCACTGTATATATACGGCCGGGTGGGTGCTCTCTCCTTCTGAGTGGACGTTCCTGAACGTCCTTCAGAAGGAGCGTGATCGCGCGCGCACCCGTGCGATCCCGATGCGCGCGTGTCCCGCGGACACGCCGCATCTCGGAACAGCAGGAGGGCACTGTGATTCGCCCTCCTGATCGGCACGATAGCTGTGTGTAATCACAGCCATCGTGATGTAAACACAGAGAGGGGGGCTGGCACTTGTGAGGGGATCGCGCCGCCACGTGCACGCGCAGCAGCGCGATCCCGATCTGCCTGTACCCCCCAGAGATAGAAGGTGTGTGCAAACAGGAGGGCCATGTGATTGGCCCTCCTGATGACATGACGGCTGTCCAATGACAGCCGTCATGTAATGTAAACACAGAGCAGTTGTAACTGCTCTGATCTCTTCCTCTCCTCACACAGAGCCTGTCAGTGAGGAGAGGAAGAGACAATCTGTGCTGCAGCCGGGAGATCAGTGAGTTTTTAGCCGTTTGTCTGCTGTTTACCCACTGATCACCCAGCTAGTGTCCCCAAAACACAGTGTCCCCAAAACACAGTGTCCCCAAAGCACAGTGTCCCCAAAACACAGTGTCCATAAAACAGTGAAAACATCTGCCCGCCAACATCTTGCGCATCTGCCCGCCAACATCTTGCGCATCTGCCCGCCAACATCTGGCACAGCTGCCCGCCAACATTTGGCACAGCTGCCCGCCAACAGCTGCCCACCAACAGCTGCCCACCAACATCTGGCGCATCTGCCCGCCAACATCTTGCGCATCTGCCCGCCAACATCTGGCACAGCTGCCCGCCAACATCTGGCACAGCTGCCCGCCAACATCTGGCACAGCTGCCCGCCAACATCTGGCCGCCAACAGCTGCCCACCAACATCTGGCACATCTGCCCGCCAACATCTGATCGCCAGCATCTGACCACCAACAGCTGCCCGCCAACAGCTGGCACATCTGCCCGCCAACATCTGCCCTGCCAACATCTGGCACATCTGACTCCCAACATCTGGCAGTAAACATCTGCCCGCCAACAGCTGCCACATCTGCCCGCCAACAGCTGCCACATCTGCCCGCCATCTGCCCGCCAACAGCTGCCCGCCAACATCTGGCACAGCTGCCCGCCAACATCTGATCGCCAGCATCTGACCAACAGCTGCCCGCCAACAGCTGGCACATCTGCCTGCCAACATCTACCCTGCCAACATCTGGCACATCTGACTCCCAACATCTGGCAGTAAACATCTGCCCGCCAACAGCTGCCACATCTGCCCGCCAACAGCTGCCACATCTGCCCGCCAACATCTGGCCGCCAACATCTGACATCTGCCCGCCAACATCTGACCGCCAACAGCTGCCCTGCCAACATCTGGCACATCTGCCCGCCAACATCTGACACATCTGGCCGCCAACATCTGACCGCCAACAGCTGCCCGCCAACATCTGCCCTGCCAACATCTGGCACATCTGACCGCCAACATCTGGCACATCTGACCGCCAACATCTGGCACATCTGCCCACATGGCTAAATGATTCTACAGCAGCGAGGAGGCTCTCCAGATACTCCAGGGTATGTCGGACGAGAGTAGCGAGGAACTCTCTCTGTCAGAATCGGATAGTGAATATTATCCAGAGGAAAGTAGTGGCTCTGAAATAGAAACTGAGGATAGAATCGTAACAAGTGAGATCAGGAGTTATGAGCAGGCGCCGCAGACATCCACCAGCAGCGCAGCACTCCAGGACATCCACCAGCAGGCATCCACCAGCAGCGCAGGACTCCATGATGATATGCAGGCATCCACCAGCAGCGCATCACGCCAGGATAGGCAGGCATCCGCCAGCAGCGCATCACGCCAGGATAGGCAGGCATCCGCCAGCAGCGCATCACGCCAGGATAGGCAGGCATCCGCCAGCAGCGCATCACGCCAGGATAGGCAGGCATCCGCCAGCAGCGCATCACGCCAGGATAGGCAGGCATCCGCCAGCAGCACATCATGCCAGGATAGGCAGGCATCCGCCAGCAGTTCTGCAACTTTTCTAGAGGATAGGCCAAATGCTAGCAATGGGGCTTCCCATCAACAACGAGGCAGGGCCCATACTAGCCTCCCCGATCTTCTACTGTATCCAACATGGCTGCCCGATACGTCAGTAGAACCTATCATTCCCCCTTTTACAGCCCAGCCAGGTCCTCAGATACAGTCGGAAAATGCTACCCCCGATTTATTATTTTGAATTATTTTTTACTGATGATATCCTAACCTACATTGTGGAGCAGTGTAATCTATACGCCAGTCAATATATAGCCAACAATCCAAATTCTTCCTATGCCCGTCCTTTTGTTTGGAAACCCCTCACCGTGGAAGAATTTAAAATTTTCCTTGGCCTAACCCTCAACATGGGGCTGACAAAAAAAAAATGAACTCCATTCCTACTGGTCTACCCGACCTATCTACCACATGCCAATCTATTCATCTTTTATGAAAAGAACCCGTTACGAGATGATAATGAGGTTTCTACACTTCAACGACAATGCCCAATGCCTCCCTCGAAATCATCCCAATTATGATAAATTATTTAAAATTCGGCCCCTAATCTATTTTTTTTGCGCCAGCTTCAAGCAGATGTTTACCCCTGATGTAAATATATGTGTAGATGAATCATTAGTACACTTCACAGGAAGACTTGGAATAAAGCAATACCTCCCCAGTAAAAGAGCCAGACGTGGGGTAAAATTTTATAAGGCATGTGACAGGGCCACGGGTTACACATATGATTTTATAATTTATGAGGGAAAAGACAGACAGCTAAACCCCCCTGGATGCCCTACCTACATGGGAACAAGTGGCAAAATTGTCTGGCAGCTGATTGAACCATTGCTTGGGAAAGGTTACCACCTATACGTAGACAATTTCTATACAAGTCTCCCACTTTTTCGCCATCTGTACCAAAAGAAAACTGTGGCCTGTGGGACAGCACAGACCAACCGTAAAGGCTTCCCACAGAGATTGGTTGCCAAGAAACTGAAACAGGGGGAAATGGCCAGTATGCGGACTGAAGAGGTCCTAGCATTGAAGTGGAGAGATAAAAAAAGAGATGTCTACATCCTTTCCACAATGCATGATGACACCTTGGTGGAACTGCAGAGAAGAAGAGGCCCCGTCCAGAAGCCAAAATGTGTGCATGACTATAATCTTTACATGGGGGGGGGTGGATATGAATGACCAGATGATGCAGCCCTACTTGGCCACCAGAAAATCACTGTTTTGGTACAAAAAAGTTGCCATTTATTTGATGCAACTAGCCCTTTTCAATTCTTATATCATTTTTTCTAAGTGCACCCAAAGTTCCCTAACCTATCTAAAATTCCAAGAAGACTTGATCGAAGCCCTTCTCTATCCCCATGGCCAAGCCCCTCAACTAATTTGCTCCGATGCAGTAGCCAGACTCCACGAAAGGCACTTCTCCGAAATCCTCCCTCTTACCGAAACAGGTCGCAAACCCCCAAAAAAATGTCGTGTGTGTTCAAGTAGAGGAATTTGTCGTGACACCCGATACTACTGTCCCCAATGTCCCTCCCAGCCAGGCCTTTGTATTGGAAAGTGCTTTCAGAGCTATCATACTTTACTAAACTATTAGTAAAGTGAAGATGATTTTTTTTCCAGTTTCCACCATCTGCCATTTCTGTGAATGACCCGGACTGTTTTCGACTATGCCTCTGCCAACCATGTTTCTGCCTTCAACGTGAATTGACCTCGGCCTGTTAAATGACCATGCTTTTTGCCTGCCTCCTAAACTGATAATTTGAGTACAGTACAGGGGTCTCACATATTTTAGGGGCTCCAGAAAAGAGTTTCCGAGTGGAGAAAATGTTTTTCTCCAGGTTTTGTTTTTCTCGGATTAGGGTCTGGAGACTCGGAGGCTTCGTAGAGATTTGGGTGGGAAGAAGCCTCTACCCCTGTTCTTAGGTCTTTCCTGACCAAGGCCTAAATGTTATAGTGCTGCCACCTGAACTGGCCGTGCCTCTGCCTGCCACCTGAACTGGCCATGCCTCTGCCTGCCACCTGAACTGGCCATGCCTCTGCCTGCCACCTGAACTGGCCATGCCTCTGCCTGCCACCTGAACTGGCCATGCCTCTGCCTGCCACCTGAACTGCCTGCTAAACCATGGACCATGTTCATAGGTTTCCATATCTCTGTTTCCCTGCTGGACAATTCCTGGACATTTCCTA
Source organism: Rana muscosa (assembly GCA_029206835.1). Classification (NCBI taxonomy): domain Eukaryota; kingdom Metazoa; phylum Chordata; class Amphibia; order Anura; family Ranidae; genus Rana; species Rana muscosa. Next base: position 622,631,362 of record CM055118.1, read on the forward strand.
TGGCTGTCTGGACCAATGCTTTGACTGCTCTGGAACGGTATTCCTGCCTGCTAAAACCATAGGTGAGCCTTTTTTTTATTACCTTTTGCTCAGCAGAATGTATTTTGGGGTGTAATTCTTGGTGTGTACATGCTATGTGTTAGAAGCCTGAAGGTGCTACTTGCATGTTGGGCCTCTGTATGTGGCCAGGCTGTGGAAAAGTCTCACACATGGGGTATCACTATACTCAGGACGAGTAGCAGAATGTATTTTGGGGTGTTATTTTTGCTGTGTACATACTATGTGTTAGAAAGATCTTCTGAATTGACAACTTTGTGAAAAAAAATATGTTTTAATTTTTTTTCCACACTTTCCAAAAACTTTTGGAAAGAAATTACATGTTCAAAATACTTATTATGCCTCATAGAAAATACATTGGGTTGTTTTCTTTCCAAAATGGGGTCATTTTGTGGGTAATTCCATTGTCCTTGTTCTCCAGGGCCTTCAAAAATGTGATAGGTACTGAGGAAATGAAATGTGTAATTTATGCCTTTAGAGCGCCTGATGGTGCTACTTGGATGTTTGGCCTCCGTATGTGGCCAGGATGTGGAAAAGTCTCACACATGTGGTATCGCCATACTCAGGACGAGTAGCAGAATGTATTTCGGGGTGTTATTTTTGCTATGTACATACTATGTGTTAGAAAGATCTTCTAAATTGACAACTTTGTGAAAAAAAAATATGTTTTAATTTTTTTCCCACATTTTCCCAAAACTTTTGGAAAGAAATGACATGTTCAAAAGACTTATTATGCCTCATAGAAGATACATTGGGTTGTTTTCTTTCCAAAATGGGGTCATTTTGTGGGTAATTCCATTGTCCTTGTTCTCCAGGGCCTTCAAAAATGTGATAGGTACTCAGGAAATGAAATGTGTAATTTATGCCTTTAGAGCGCCTGATGGTGCTACTTGGATGTTTGGCCTCCGTATGTGGCCAGGATGTGGAAAAGTCTCACACATGTGGTATCGCCATACTCAGGACGAGTAGCAGAATGTATTTCGGGGTGTTATTTTTGCTATGTACATACTATGTGTTAGAAAGATCTTCTAAATTGACAACTTTGTGAAAAAAAAATATGTTTTAATTTTTTTCCCACATTTTCCCAAAACTTTTGGAAAGAAATGACATGTTCAAAAGACTTATTATGCCTCATAGAAGATACATTGGGTTGTTTTCTTTCCAAAATTGGGTCATTTTGTGGGTAATTCCATTGTCCTTGTTCTCCAGGGCCTTCAAAAATGTGATAGGTACTCAGGAAATGAAATGTGTAATTTATGCCTTTAGAGCGCCTGATGGTGCTACTTGGATGTTTGGCCTCCGTATGTGGCCAGGATGTGGAAAAGTCTCACACACTGGGTATCGCCATACTCAGGATGAGTAGCAGAATGTATTTTGGGGTGTTATTTTTGCTATGTACATACTATGTGTTAGAAAGATCTTCTAAATTGACAACTTTGTGAAGAAAAAAAATATATATATATATTTCTTAATTTTCCAAGGCAGTGTGGGAAAAAAATTGCAACTTCAAAAAATTCACGATGCCTCTTACTAAATACCTCCGACTGTCTTCTTTCCAAAAAGTGGTCATTTGGGGGGTATTTGTACTGTCCTGACATTTTAGGGCCTCAAGAAATGAGATAGGCCATCAGTGCATTAGGATTGATCAATTTGCAATAATGCGTAGCTTAGTTTGTAGACTCTATAACTTTCACACAAACCAATTATCATACACTTATCAGGATTTTTTTTACCAAAGACATGTAGCAGAATACATTTTGGCCTAAATTTTTGCCGAAATTTGATTTGTTTGGATTTCTTTTAAAACAGAATGTAGAAAATGTTGTTTTTTTTCAAAATATTCGCTCTTTTTTCGCTTTTATCGCAAAAAATTGAAAATGAAATTGTGAACAAATACCACCAAAAGAAAGCTCTATTTGTGTGAACAAAATGATAAAAATGTCATTTGGGTACAGTGTAGCATGACTGAATAATTGTCATTCAAAGTGCGAGAGCACTGAAAGCTGAAAATTGGTCTGGGAAGGAAGGGGGTTTAAGTGCCCAGTATTGATGTGGTTAAAGGAATATTTCACTTTTATTGTTTCATTTTAAGCATTATTAAAATCACTGCTCCCGTAAAAACTTCTATTTTTTAAACTTTTTTTTGCATTGATACATGTCCCCTGGGGCAGGACCCGGGTCCCCAAACACTTTTTAGGACAATAAATTGCATATTAGCCTTTATAATTAGCACTTTAGATTTCGAACGTTCGAGTCCATTGTATTTAATAGGGTTCTAAAGTTCACGCGAACATTCTGTCTGTTCGCAGGTTCTGGTGCGAACCGAACAGGGGGGGTGTTTGACTCATCCATGACCTCAACTATAATAGGGAATAACATGAACAATACCAAAGAAAATAAATGCAATTTAGATGCATTTTGTAGGCACAGTGAAAACATGCCAAAGCAAAACAATTTGAATGCTCCACAATGTTAAAATAATTTAAGGTAAAAATGTTTTTGTAAATACAAAAAAAAAAAAAAAAAACCTGCACCAGGCATGGTCAATGAATGAACAGTGCCTTGTGTGCTGGTGGCTGATATGTTAGGTTAAAATCTTAAGCCCTCTCCCCTGGATACCATGGCAGCTGTGATTTTCCGGTGTTGCAGGAGTTACTATGAGCAGCTGCAGCTGTGAAAGAACCCCATCAAAAGTGCAGAGATTTCCCACCCTTTCCAGCCCCCTGCTGCATTCATGGAAGCCATACTATTGGTTCCTACAATGAAAAGCACTCCATGAATGGAGTACGGACGGATAATTGCAAGGTCCTCCCTCCTCCATTTTATTTTATTTTATTTTAGCCCATAAGTGGCCTGTATTTACAGTAGTATGTCTGTACACCACAGCACATGGTGGACAGGAGGGCACACTACTGGGGGGTTAGAGTACAGGGGAGGTCAGGAGGGTACAGTATAGGGTGCAGTAATGTATAGTGTCAGGTAGGGCCGTATAGAGGTGCACCAGTGGCAGGTTAGGGTAGTAAAGGGCGGTATAGTGCAGGTTAAGATAGTATAGGGTGGCATAGTGGCAGGTTTGGGTGGCATAGTGCCAGGTTTGGGTAGTATAGTGGCAGGTTAGGTTGTATAGGGTGGTATAGCCGCAGGTTAGGGTAGTATAGGGTGGTATAGTGACAGGCAGCCACCCCAGGGTAGTATAGTGGCAGGTTAGCGTAGTATAATGGCAGGTTAGTGTAGTATAGAGTACCATAGTGGCAGGTTAGGGTAGTATAGTGGCAGGTTAGGGTAATATAGTGGCAGGTTAGAGTAGCATAGGGTGGTATAGTGGCAGGTTTGGGTAGTATAGTGGCTGGTTAGAGTAGCATAGGGTAGTATAGTGGCAGGTTAGGGTAGTATAGGGTAGTATAGTGGCAGGTTAGGGTAGTATAGGGTAGTATAGTGGCAGGTTAGGGTAGTACAGTGGTAGGTTAGGGTTGCATAGGGTGGTATAGTGGCAGGTTCGGGTAGTATAGTGGTAAGTGAGGGTAGTATAGTGTGGTATAGTGGCAGTTTAGGTAGTATAAGGTGGTATAGGGTAGTGGCAGGTTGGGGTAGTATAGTGTCAGGTTAGGGTAGTATATGGCAGTAAAGTGTCAGGTTAGGGCAGTATAGGATATTATAGTGGCAAGTTCAGGCAGTATAGGGTATTATAGTGGCAGGGTATGGCTGTATGTAATGACAGTGTGTTCAATCACATACAGCATGGCTGGAGATGAAGACACCTTGGGCTCCTGTGTTCTCTCCTCTTTCTCCCCTTTCAGCTGCGCGATCAGCCTGTGAATGAATCTTTGGGAGGAGTGGAGGAGGCAGTCACACCCCTGGATCTTCCCACCAACTCTGGCTGCCTCGGGAGATATCCGGAGATACCTGATTGGATGACTGGGGAGACAGGCAGCCTCCCCCCGCTGGACCCCCTACTGTCCTGATGGACTTGGCCAAGCAGCACATATTTACAAAGCTGGGAAAGTGCAGGCCCCCCCCCATGTGCCTGGGGCCCCTGGGCAATGCTCAGGGGTGCCGCTCATTAAGACAGCCCTGATTGTATGTCCTGGCACCTGGGATTAAGGCAAATATTCCTCTGGTGTATCATCCCCTCGAAAAAAACATGCATTAAATCTTTTATCAGCTGCGTGGATCTGTTTACTAATTCAAAATGTAGCTAAAGGCAAAACATTTTTTAGTTTTGGACAGAGTGGAGAGGGATTAGAATATCTGCCAGTCTTTATTGCTGTCACCCTCTCTATTTGTCCTTTTTTACCATTATCATTGAAAGTGAAATTCAACAAAAATCCCAAAAGTTTTGTTAAAGACTCTAGGTCTTTGAGTTCCTCTTCACCGATTGTTTGTATTCTGGAATTTGTTGCGTACTATTAGTACACTTAGTACACTATTTGTATCACATAAAGCTAGCTTATAAGTACCTCTAAATGTATTATTAGCATTATTGTATACTTGTTCAAAGCTGTGGTACATCCCTCTGACTGTGTGCACCTCTCCAACGCACCACTTAACACGAGAGTGAGACATTCCCATCTCTTTGCATCGCATTTTCTATCCTAGTACTCCCCCACTCTGGAGATGTCTCTAAAAATTGTTTCCCTAAATGTAAAGAGCTTAAGCATCCCCTACAAAAGATTCATGCTCTGGAGAGAGGCCATCTGCCAGAAATGTGATATGATACAAGATACGCATTTAACTAAACCCAACACATCACGAGTCTCCCACCACAAATTTCCACACTGCTTCTTTGCCAATTTGAAAAAGAAAACCAAAGGTGTAATGATAGCTATTAGGGACACAATCACCTTCTTGCAGAAATTCGTGGAATGTGACCCCAATGGCAGATATGTTATACTGGGAACAGAACTTACCACCAACAATTGCAGACCCTGGTGGTGGGGCCCTATGGAGCGTCCAGAAGAGGGGGGCTGTGTGTGAACACAGGTGGGACTTTGAGTGAGACACATGGCTAATGTCTCCATCCCAGGTACAATATAGTAAAAAAGGGGGGGAATTTGGGACTTTGAATGAGGTTCTGGACAAGGTGGGGGTACATAAAGGAAACACATGTTTTTAATAACATGAGGAGTAAAATGTATTACAATATGAGAATGTATTACAATATGACAGTGCATATGATTCATGGACATAAAGTTTACAAACTAACATCAACTAAAATTACATAACAGTATGATAGATAGATGTACAAATCCCATGAGTACACATATGTGAACATTGGTTCCTTAAAGCGGCATAGTGCAGTGGAATGACAAGATGTAGCAATTGTGTAGGCATGATGGTGGTAAAATTGTAGATGGATCAAAAGGCTGGTATGGAAGTGTATTGGCATCCTTTTTAGCCCGACACGTTTCATATTTAACTCATCAGGGGCGGATGCTTCCAATAAGCAATCTAAAAAGAATGTATATAAAAAGATGGATTTAGCCTATATTGACATAAAGCATAAACAGGAGAGGCCATTTGTACCAATCCTGAGAAACTTACATACAAAGGATGGATCATGGGGATGAGTGAAACGGTGGACCAGGGCCAACCAGAAGGTGTCCTACCCGGAAGCCGAGGCAATGGGAATCCGTGCAGGCAAGGTGTAAGGATGGGGGTACCAAGTGGTACAGATGGACCTGCCGAGTTAGTGCACCACAGTGATGGTAAACTTGTGGGGAATGCCAAAGAAGTCTATATGGGGTGAAATAAAGTGTGTAAGAAATTGAACTCACACTAGACAGAATCCAGTAACGTGGTGGAGTCAAGTCAAAATTTACCTCAGTATTATGCAATGGGACAAGAAGAGTCCAAATGCAATGGCGTACTCAGCATAAAACGGTGGAGACTGTGTGCACATGACAGTATTTATACAGAAACCCCCATCATACAAAGCCATGCGCGGGTTCCCGCCAACGTCACGCCGGCTAGTCACGTGCGGGGAGGGGCCTTAATCGGGACGATACCAACCGCTCGATGGAGGCTGACCTCTGCCGAGTTGGTGAAGATACGTCCAACGTCACGGCGCCAGTGATGACGTCATGCGTGGGACGCAGTGCGTGGCGTCGATGTGATGAGGGCCCCGCTCAACACCCCGAGCTCCGCCTGGTGAGGGCAGAGGAAGGGGGTGGAGGGACGGCGCACAGAACACATCGCAGCTTCCGGGCAATGGACAAAAAAAGGGAAGGCCTATAGTACCAAAAGCTGACAGTCCCCAATGAAATGCAAACAACAAAAAACAAAAAACACAAACAAATGCCATATCACTCAGGCATGGTGACCATGTCTAGAGTGAGGGGGGGCCCCAAAAAGGTACACGACCGTAGAGGGGAACCCAGACCACCCACAGAGGCGGCAGGGGATCAATGCTGACTCAGTCCAAAACCTCCATCCCGTTTAAGTGCAAAAGAGGGGGGCTGTGTGTGAACACAGGTGGGACTTTGAGTGAGACACATGGCTAATGTCTCCATCCCGGGTACAATATAGAAAAAAAGGGGGGGAATTTGGGACTTTGAATGAGGTTCTGGACAAGGTGGGGGTACATAAAGGAAACACATGTTTTTAATAACATGAGGAGTAAAATGTATTACAATATGAGAATGATGGGATTGCGCATGATATTACATACATATCGTCCAGAGGCCGCTCCTTAAGGCTACTTTCACACTGAGGCGCTGGATGCGCTGGCGGTATAGCGGTGCTATTTTTTGCGCCGCTATACCGTTTTTTTGGCCGCGATTTGCGGGCGCTAGCAAGGGTATTTTAACCCCCGCTAGCGGCCGAAAAAGGGTTAAAAACGCCCGCAATAACGCCTCTTTGAGGTGTTTTGCGGGCGTATTAGAGGCGCTACCCCATTGATTTCAATGGGCAGGGGCGCTATAGGAGCGCTATTTTTAGCGCTCCTATTGCGCCTCAAAGGTGCGGCTTGCAGGAGTTTTTTTAGCCTCCTGCAAGCGCAATGCTCCAGTGTGAAAGCCCTCGGGCTTTCACATTGGATAGTATTGAGAGGCTTTTTTGGGGCGCATTGCAGGCGCTATTTAGAGCACAATAGCGCCTGCAAAGCGCCTCAGTGTGAAAGGGGCCTAAGGGGGGGAATCTGTTGGGATTAAGTTCACCTGCTGGTGGCACTATCCTGCTCTGGGCTGTTTGCTGCAGCTTCAGTGTCCACCAGCAGGTGTCTCCCAGGAGCCAGCAGGCTAGTGTAATCAGGCAAATTAGTGTTTAGCTGCCAGGGGGCTACTTAAAGCTTCTCCTCCCTTCTTCCGGCACATCACGCATTTGGTCCCTGCCTTGCTGCTGATCCTGATCCAGTCTGCAACCCCCTGTGCCTTGCTCCTGCTCTGTCCCCAGCCGTGATCCCCCCTTCCTTGCAACCTTGCACCCTTGTCCCTAGCTGTGTGTGTGTGTGTGTATATATATGTATATATGTATATATATATATATATGTATATATATATGTATATATATATATATATATATATATATATATATATATATATATATGTAGCGGCCTCCTCCCTCTCCTCTTTTATCAGCTCGTCTTTCTCTTGTCTAGGGGTACCTTAGAGGAGAGAGTGTGGGGTCACCACGCCAAGTTCCCACTGCAGGTGTGTGTGTAGTGGGAGAACAATTCTCTTTTACCTTAGGGTCGGTGTTCTGCATCTGGAGCCTCCTTCTGGTTTCTTGAACAGTGTCTGCCAGTAAATTAGCCCCACACCACTAAAGTCCAACACTCCTTTATTCTTCTCAATGTAACAGCGAACACAATCAGTTGGACTCCCTCAACGAACAGAACAGACAGGGGGTGTGGATGCGAGTAGGCCCAGGCACAATTAACTCTCCTACTTCCTTCCCAGAAGTAGGATTCTGCTCCCAATCGAGGAAGACATCCCTCCCGGCGGTCTCCGGAGGCTCACCCGTCACTGGCAATTTACTGCACCAGGTCTTCAGGTAAGTGCCCCCTCCGGTCCCTTACGCCACTGGATTCGGGTACCCACTCCCGGGGTCCCCTAGGAAGTTCCTCCCTCGCGGAGCCTTAATCCGGGACCCTCAGTCCCGGACCGCCATTCAAGTACCTCACCCCAGGCTAAAGGTGCCTGGGATGGAACAGGACCTCCGAATGTCCTCCAGGCCTAGGCCGCCTAGAGGACCGACACGAACCACCGCCCTCAGGCTGAAAGTGCCCGGGACTCGACCCCGTGACAAAGATGGCCGGCCCCGTTATACCCTCTCCCAGCAAGCACGGCGGGTTCCCCGCCCCATCATACCACTGCCGAGGGAGGACAAAAAGGGGTACGGCACACAGCAATGGTTCAACCCCAGCCCAAGGCGACAGTGCCACCCGCTGGGCTGCAGGGAACTGCACATTACTGGTGTCTATGCCAGTTTCAAATACACAGGGAAAGTGCATGCCCGCTACACACATATATACATATACATATTGTGACAGCAGGAAGGTAAAGTCACCTGGTTGCATCCAGGGGGGTAGATATATTTCTCCCAGATTCAGGCTTTATGCCGACTTATACAACTAGGGAGGGAGTTGATGAAGCCCAGCTGAGGCTAGTGGGCTCATGGATGACTCATACCTCTAGGGAGAGTGCTGGGCGTCGTGCAGGCAGGGAGTTGATGAGACCAGCTGAAGCTTGTCAGCTCGTTTAAGGCCTCTATAAAAACTCCCAGCTTCATTAGGTGTTTGCTCATGCCTGGAACCAGACCTGTGTGGACTGTCTAGGGAGAGTGAACCCCTGTGCGGTGAGACCAAGCCTGTGTGGCTATTTGTTTGGACATTTACTAAACCAGGGACTTAGGGACTAGGACAGCACTAGGCTGATCCCAGTTGTTAGTTAGGAAACCTGTATGTTTAGTCAGAGGTCAAGTTGACCAGGATTTATTTTATTTATGTTTCTTTTGCTTTGCTGTGTTTTGTCACTGTAAATAGAAAATAAACCGCACCTTTTTGATTTTGAAAACCACAACCTCCGTTTGCTGGGCTTGTTTTTGTGTGGGGAGCCCATCCCGGGGGTCACACACACCCGCTGCCGAGCTAACCCCCTCACAGTTGGTGGAGAATGCAGGCAGTTTTTTTTAAGCCAGCATGGAGGAGATACTGAAACAGCTGGCTCTAGCAAATGCCAATCAACAGCAGACAAATGCAGGTTTGCAAAGGAGCCTTGCAGCCCAGCAGCAAGCTCATCAACAGAGCCTTGCAGCCCAGCAGCAAGCTCACCAACAGAGTCTGGAAGCTCAGCAACAAGCCCAGCAGCAATCTGAGGCCCGCTTCATAGACCTGTTACAGAAGCAAGAGCAGAGACTACAACAAATGGAAGCAGTAGTGCAGCAACGTCCGCAGACCAGTGAGGAAAGCCGTCCCACTAATACCGCGTCCTTTGGGGTGAGTCGTTTATTGACAAAAATGACTGGAGAGGATGATCCAGAGGTATTTTTGACCACATTTGAAAGGACTGCTGAAAGAGAAAAGTGGCCTAAGGAGCAGTGGGCTGGACTGGTGGCTCCTCTGTTAACTGGTGAATCGCAGAAGGCTTACTATGACCTAGAGCCTGACCAAGCAAAAGACTATGTGATGCTAAAAGCTGAAATATTGGCAAGGCTGGGTGTCACCCTGGCTGTCCGGGCTCAGCGTGTGCATAACTGGACTTTCCAGCTTGGAAAACCCCCCAGGTCTCAAATGTATGATCTCATTCACCTGAGCAGGAAGTGGCTACAGCCAGAGACTTTGTCCGCACCAGAGATTGTGGAACGTGTTGTAATGGATCGGTTTTTGAGAGCTCTTCCTACTGCCATCCAAAAGTGGGTAAGCCATGGAGACCCAGAGACGGCCGGTGGTCTTGTGGATCGTGTAGAGAAATACTTGGCTACAGAGAACCTGACGGCCTCTTCCAGAGACTCTCGGACTTTCCACCCTAAGACCAGACCATCCCCAGGGGCGGATAAGAGGATTCCAAGGGGTGAGGGTGGAGAGAGTGAGAGGGTGGGAGCTCTGCCCAAAGTTTGGCGAGAACAGCCTGGGAAGTCAGGGGCTCAAGAGGCAGCCAAAAGGATTGTTTGCTACCGCTGCCGGTAAGCGGGACATATTGCAGCAAATTGCCCGGTTGTGGAGGAACCCATGCAATGTGACTTTCTGACGGACAGACGTCAGTCGCTGTGTGCGACAGTCGCATGCACTGCCATTCGGGGAACTGAGAAACATTTATGCAAAATGTGTATTAATGGTAGAAATGTTGTGGTATTGCTGGATTCAGGTAGCCTTGTGACCCTGATAAAGGCTGAATTAGTTAAAACAGAGGTCTCTGGGAATAGCAAGGTAGCTGTTATTTGTGTGCATGGGGACACCCGAGAGTATCCAGTGACTACAGTGTGTTTCGAGACCCCCAAAGGTACCCTCTCTCATCCAGTGGGGTTAGTATCTCAATTACCGCATGATGCCATTGTGGGAAGGGATTTTCCGAAGTTCTGGGAACTGTGGGATGATCCTGAGCCCCCCACTGGTGCCCCTATGTACCAGGAATGTGATAGCCAGAACTCCTCTGAGAGTGGTGAGGACTCTCCAGAATTTCCCTTGTCAGTATTGGCAGGGGAGACTCAAGAAACTGGAGAGGAGCCCACCTCCTCAGACGAAAACCTACCGTCTGTGGAGTTTTCTGATCTGGAGGTTCACAGGGAAAATTTTGCCACAGAACAGTTAAAAGACCCCGCCCTAATAAAGGCACGGGAAAACGTAGTGGAAATAGATGGCGAGTTAGTGAACCCAGATAATACCTGCACTTACCCATACTTCAGCGTAGAGAAGGACCTACTGTATCGGGTGGCAAAAAGGGCAGAAGAAACCGTTGAGCAGCTTGTGGTGCCCAAACCTTACAGGAAGTTGGTGTTGGAGTTGGCCCATGGGCACATTCTTGGAGGTCATCTGGGGACAGAGAAAACCCGAGAGAGGGTATTACAGAGATTCTATTGGCCTGGGGTGATGAAGGACATAGAAAATTATTGTTCCTCCTGCCCTGTGTGTCAGAGGTCGGCCCCGATGCCACATTTCCGTAGCCCGCTGGTCCCTCTACCCATCATTGAGGTCCCGTTTGAGAGAATCGCAATGGATTTGGTAGGTCCTATAATCAAGTCCGCTAGGGGGCACCAGTACATATTGGTTATAATGGACTATGCCACCCGTTATCCAGAAGCGATCCCTCTCAGAAATACCTCGGCCAAAACCATAGCCAAAGAGCTATCTCTTGTTTTTAGCCGGGTGGGTATTTGTAAAGAACTGCTTACGGACCAAGGTACACCCTTTATGTCCCGGGTTATGAAAGAGCTGTGTAAATTGTTCAAAGTGACGCAATTGCGTACATCTGTGTATCACCCCCAAACCGATGGGCTGGTTGAAAGATTCAACAAAACCCTAAAACAAATGTTGAAGAAAGTGGTGGATAGAGATGGAAAGGATTGGGACTGTCTACTTCCTTATTTGATGTTTGCTATTAGGGAGGTGCCCCAATCCTCTACGGGATTCTCCCCCTTTGAGTTACTGTATGGGAGACACCCAAGAGGGCTGTTGGATATTGCCAAGGAGACTTGGGAAAGTGAGAGTTCTCCCCACAGGAGTGTGATTGAGCATGTCGCCCTGATGCAAGATCGAATTGCACAGGTAATGCCCATCGTGAAGGAACATTTGGCCCAAGCGCAGTTGGCACAGCAGAGAGTGTACAACCGTGGAGCCAAGACCCGTACCTTTTCCCCGGGGGATAGGATATTGGTACTTGTCCCTACGGTTGAAAGTAAATTCCTTGCCAAATGGCAAGGCCCCTACGAGATAATGGAAAAAGTGAGCGAAGTGAATTACAAGGTCAGACAACCAGGAAGGCGAAAGCCCGAACAGATATATCACGTTAATCTGTTGAAAGCCTGGAGGGATAGAGAGTCCCTAGTCGCAGAAACTTGGTCACCAGCTCAAACTGGTTGCGTGATTCCGGAGGTTGGAATAGCAGCCACCTTGTCACAACCCCAACAACAGGAGGTTAAGGAGTTTGTGCTTCGCAACAAGGAGGTGTTCTCTGAGCTGCTGGGACAAACATCTGGGGTAGAGCATGATATTATTACCCCGCCCGGTGAAAGGGTGAAGTTAAAACCCTATCGGATCCCAGAGGCCCGACGGGAGGCAATACGGGAGGAAGTACAGAAAATGCTGAACTTAGGGGTGATAGAGGAGTCCCAAAGTGATTGGTCTAGTCCCATTGTGTTGGTGCCTAAACCGGATGGGAGCTGGCGATTTTGTAACGATTTTCGTCAGTTGAACAAAGTTACAAAATTTGACACCTACCCCATGCCACGTATAGATGAGTTGATCGACCGGCTGGGAACAGCCCGATACATGACGACTCTTGACCTCACAAAAGGGTATTGGCAAATTCCCCTGGCCAAGTCGGCCAAAGAGAAAACCGCATTTGTAACCCCAGACGGGGCGTTCCAATATAAGAGAATGCCGTTCGGGTTACAGAATGCGCCGGCCACATTCCAGCGGAAAATGGACCAGATACTGAGGCCCCATCGGAAGTATGCTGCGGCTTACCTGGATGACGTAATTGTCCATAGCACAGATTGGGCCTCACATCTGCCAAAAGTGCAAGCAGTCCTAGACTCTATCCGGGAAGCGGGGTTTACGGCTAACCCCAAGAAGTGTACCATTGGGCAGGAGGAGGCCAAATATCTTGGGTACACCATTGGCAGGGGAGTGATAAAACCCCAACTCAACAAAGTCAAGGCCATCCAGAGTTGGCCACGTCCCAACAGCAAGAAGCAGGTACGGGCCTTTCTGGGAATCGCGGGTTATTATCGGCGCTTCATTCCACACTTTGCTTCTAAGGCTGTGCCCCTAACCAACCTGACGAAAGGGAAAGGGTCGGTCATGATTAAATGGACCCCCGAGGCTGAGGCAGCATTCCAATTCTTGAAACAAGTCTTATGTAGCCAGCCAGTGTTGTACTCACCCGACTTCTCTAAAGACTTTGTCGTACAAAGTGATGCGTCAGATGTGGGGTTAGGAGCAGTATTGTCCCAGGTCTGGAACGGGGAAGAGCACCCAGTCATTTACCTCAGCAGGAAGTTGAAGTCCCATGAGGTAAATTACGCCACGGTTGAAAAGGAGTGTTTAGCGGTGAAGTGGGCTCTAGATTCCCTTCGGTACTATCTGCTAGGTAGGCACTTTGACATGGTTACGGATCACGCTCCGTTAAAGTGGATGGCTCAAAACAAGGAGACAAATAGAAGAGTGAATAGGTGGTTCCTGGCCCTACAGGAATTCAACTTCACAGTAAAGCATCGCCCTGGCGTTCAAATGGGGAATGTGGATGCTTTGTCTCGAGTACATGAATGCCTGATTGCTGGTGTTCCAACCCCAAGGTTAAAACAAGAGGGGGGGGGGTATGTGACAGCAGGAAGGTAAAGTCACCTGGTTGCATCCAGGGGGGTAGATATATTTCTCCCAGATTCAGGCTTTATGCCGACTTATACAACTAGGGAGGGAGTTGATGAAGCCCAGCTGAGGCTAGTGGGCTCATGGATGACTCATACCTCTAGGGAGAGTGCTGGGCGTCGTGCAGGCAGGGAGTTGATGAGACCAGCTGAAGCTTGTCAGCTCGTTTAAGGCCTCTATAAAAACTCCCAGCTTCATTAGGTGTTTGCTCATGCCTGGAACCAGACCTGTGTGGACTGTCTAGGGAGAGTGAACCCCTGTGCGGTGAGACCAAGCCTGTGTGGCTATTTGTTTGGACATTTACTAAACCAGGGACTTAGGGACTAGGACAGCACTAGGCTGATCCCAGTTGTTAGTTAGGAAACCTGTATGTTTAGTCAGAGGTCAAGTTGACCAGGATTTATTTTATTTATGTTTCTTTTGCTTTGCTGTGTTTTGTCACTGTAAATAGAAAATAAACCGCACCTTTTTGATTTTGAAAACCACAACCTCCGTTTGCTGGGCCTGTTTTTGTGTGGGGAGCCCATCCCGGGGGTCACACACACCCGCTGCCGAGCTAACCCCCTCACAATATATATATATATATATATATATATATATATATATATATATAGTTGTTCAGGTTCAACAGCTCTTGTTAGTGGGGTTTTTGGTTCTGTTTGGGGTAGTTAATGTTTACTGTGTGCTGTGTTTGCTGTGTTCATGGTTTTCTATTTTTCACTGTAAATAAATATCACTTTAATGTATATATCCTTTGTTTGGTCTCATCAATTCCCTTGTGTAGCTACGTGTCTGGTCTCCTTAGCCGCTGATCCTGACAGCCTACATGCATGGGCGTCCGCTGAAATTTTTTCAGGGGAAGGCGCTTCGGCAGCGGCGATAGCCGCATTTAACCCTTTCTTCGACCACTAGCGGGGGTTAAAAGCGCGCCCCCCCACGTTAAAATGTAAAAACCAGCCACTGTGCCCCCTGCACCTCTGGACGCCTTTATATTACACAACCCCCTGCACCTCTGGACGCCTTTACATTACACAACCCCCTGCACCTCTGGACGCCTTTACATTACACAACGCCCTGCACCTCTGGACTCCTTTACATTACACAGCACCCTGCATCTCTGTACTCCTTTACATTACACGGCACCTTGCACCTCCTGGACCCCTTTACATTACACAGCATCCTGAAGCCTTTGGACTCCTTTACATTACACAACCTCCTGCACCTCTGGACTCCTTTACATTACACAGCACCCTGCACCTCTGGACTCCTTTACATTACACAGCACCCTGCACCTCTTGGACCCCTTTACATTACACAGCATCCTGAAGTCTTTGGACTTCTTTACATTACACAACCCCCTGCACCTCTGGACGCCTTTACATTACACAACCCCCTGCACCTCTGGACGCCTTTACATTACACAACGCCCTGCACCTCTGGACCCCTTACATTACACAACGCCCTGCACCTCTGGACTCCTTTACATTACACAGCACCCTGCATCTCTGGACTCCTTTACATTACACGGCACCCTGCACCTCCTGGACCCCTGTCAGGGAAATTCCCCGTCTGTTGTCACCAATCTGCGCTCAGTGCGCATGCGCGGCGAAATGGCGCATCAGCGCATGCGCGTGCGCGGCGGGACGGCGCTTTGGCGTGCTCGGGTGCGCGCACCGGCGCAACGACGAATGCCCGTGCGCAATAGCTCGCCAATGGGACTACAGGCGGGCCTATTTAAACAGACGCAGTAACACTATCTGGTTGCTGGTTTGTCAGCTTTGCTGTGTTTTTCTTGTGCCTGAAATAAGTTAAAGTTCTCCTGCTGTGACCCGGACCGGATTTGACTACGCTTCTGCTTCTCCTGAACCTGACCCCTTGGCTTGCTAAACGGACTTCTACCTCTCTCCTTGTGCTTGACCCTCGGCCTGTGACCCGGATCTGCTGCCTGCCTCCAGCCCTCTACCTTCTGCCTGTACCCTGGACTTCTTGCTTAACCTGACTGGTCTGGTGCTTTCCGCTAAAAATCCTAATCGGACTTGTGCCCTTGCTACTGTTTGCTGTTTGACCCTGTCTACCCTTGGTGTTTGACTCCCGGCCTGTTCTTCAGACTCAGCCCTGCTAGATTCTTCAACAAGACACCTCTACCTGCTGGTGGCCAGTGCTCCCTCGTGCTGTCCTCTCCCTGTCTCACCTCCAGGGGGCGGAGTGCGCTTGGGTGCAAGGGTGAACCACTCTCGGCATCTCGGCCTCGGTAAGTACTTAGCCTGACAGTACAAACCAGCCAGATGTCTGAGGCCGACAGAGTGCGTTCCCCGTTTGACACCCTCTGCCAGCAGGTCTCCACCTTAACGGACACCGTCCAAAGACTCCAAGAGGGATACACTCAGATTGATGGCCGTCTTCAACAGCTCACTGGTTTCCTAGGACCAGCCCCCTCAGCTGCCACCTCTGCCAACACTGCCACCAACTCCCAAGTACCTACGAGTTCTACAGTAGTGATGGCCACCCCTGAACCCAGGGTCCCTATTCCGGAACGTTTTTCGGGTGTCCGCAAAAAATACCGGGCCTTTAAAAACGCCTGCTCCCTCTACCTTGCCCTCCAACCAAGGACCTTCTCTTCGGAAGCAGTAAAAGTGGGGTTTATCATCTCTCTCTTAACGGATGACCCTCAAGCCTGGGCCCATGGCCTGATGGAGCAACAGAGTCCCATAATGGACTCAGTAGAGACATTTTTTGAAAATATGGCTCAACTATACGATGATCCCCAGCGATCAGCCACGGCCGAGTCCGTCCTCCATAGCCTAACTCAGGGGAGAAGACCGGTGGAAGACTATACGTCGGAATTTAGGAAATGGTCCGCCGACACCAAATGGAATGAGGCGGCCCTCAGATACCAATACCGCCAGGGACTATCTGAGACGCTCAAGGACGAGCTGGCCAGGATCGAAACCCCCACTACCTTGGAGAACCTGATCCAATCCGCCATACAACTCGATAGGCGTCTGCGTGAACGACGGGCGGAGCGATTTCAATCTCCTCGTCCAAACTGGCCTCCATCCAGGACTGTACCTCACTACCCACCAACCTCTGCGCCTGCAGTCACACCTCTTCCTGAGCCAGAACCCATGCAGCTCGGGTTGGTTCGGGCTCCCCTGACTCCTGAGGAAAAACAGCGAAGGCGCCAGGCCAACCTGTGCCTATACTGCGGGGGTGCCGGCCACTTCCTCCTCAACTGCCCCGTAAGACCTAGTAAGTCTATCTCTAAAGACACTTTAAACTATCAACTCTTTGACAACCCTCAGTCTTATGTCATTCTCTTTGTGTCTCTACAGCTGCCGGAAGGGGCAATCCGCCTCCCAGCAATTATTGATTCCGGAGCCTGCAGCTGCTTCCTGGACTCTGCTTTAGCCTCAAGATTCCATGTCCCCACTCAACCTAAGGACCACTGCCTTCAGATCCACCTGGCGGATGGGTCCTTGCCCCGTTCAGGGCTGATCACGCTGGAAACCAAACCTATCCTTGCCATCTCTGACTCGGGTCACCAAGAACTTCTCCGGTTAGACCTCATACCTTCCCCGATGTTCCCCATCATCCTGGGCCTTCCCTGGCTACAGGCACACGAGCCCCTCATAAATTGGGTGAAGAAAGAGGTTAGCTTCACCTCCTCCTATTGTTCCCAGAACTGTCTTGCCTCTGCCTCTACGGCCTGCGCTTCCATGATTGCCAAGCCGGACAACCTACAGCATGTTCCTTCAGTCTATCTAGAATTCCGGGACGTGTTCGATAAGCAGCAAGCCGACCATCTACCACCTCATCGGCCCTATGATTGCCCTATCGATCTCTTGCCGGGCTCTAAAATTCCGTTCGGACGTATCTTTCCGTTGTCCGAAACCGAGTTGAAAGCCCTCAAGGCTTATATTGATGAAAACCTCCAGAAAAGATTTATTCGCCCTTCCTCCTCTCCAGCCGGTGCAGGGATCTTCTTTGTGGAAAAGAAAGACGGGTCCTTAAGACCCTGTATCGATTACCGGGACCTAAACAAGATAACCATTAAGAACAGGTACCCACTACCCCTTATTCCGGAGCTATTTCAGCGTTTCCGATCTGCTCGGGTCTTTTCCAAACTGGATCTATGGGGGGCCTACAATCTTATCAGAATCAGGGCCGGAGATGAGTGGAAAACCGCCTTCAGATCTCGTTTCGGGCACTTTGAGTATTCGGTCATGCCGTTCGGACTTTGTAATGCTCCAGCCACCTTCCAACACCTAGTCAATGATATTTTCAGACAGCACCTTGACGACTTCTTAGTAGTGTACCTGGACGATATCCTCATCTTTTCCACCAACATCGAACTCCACCGGGCTCATGTCATGAAGGTCCTCACCATCCTTCGGAAGCACAAACTCTACCTCAAAGCTGAGAAATGTGAGTTCGAAAAGACCACCGTACAGTTCCTCGGCTTTATCATTTCCATCAATGGGGTCGCGATGGACCCGCAGAAGGTGAAGGCCATCCAGGACTGGCCAGCCCCAACCAACAAGAAGGGGGTACAGCGGTTTATAGGCTTCGCCAACTTCTATAGGAGATTCATCGTGGGCTTTTCCTCCATTGTAGCCCCAATAACCCAACTTACCCGGCAAAATAACCGTTTCCACTGGTCTCCAGAAGCTCAAGAGGCCTTCTCCCGCCTCAAGGACGTCTTCACTTCAGCACCAGTACTTCAGCACCCGGATCCTCTACTGCCGTTCACCCTGGAAGTGGACGCCTCTGAGACAGCCATCGGAGCCATCCTCTCTCAAAGACGAGGCCCCAAGGCTCTCCTGTATCCAGTAGCCTTTGCCTCTAAAAAGTTGACTCCCCCGGAGCGAAACTATGATGTAGGGGACCGGGAATTACTGGCCATAAAATTCGCACTGGAGGAATGGCGATACCTTCTGGAGGGGGCAGTACACCCCATCATGATCTTCACAGATCATAAAAATCTAGAGTACCTAAGAACAGCTCAACGTCTACGCCCCAGGCAGGCCCGTTGGGCCCTTTTCTTCACCCGGTTCAACTTTCACATTTCCTATAGACCCGGCTCCAAGAATGGGAAGGCGGATGCGCTATCCAGGATGTTTCCGGAAACCCCTCAGTCGGCCCAACCGAGCACCATTCTGTCAGCTCAGAACTTTCTGTTGATTCCCCGGGCCGATCTACTCACCTCTATTAAGATCGCTTCCGGGCTCTGCTCTGATCCGGTCACTACCTCCCTGGAAAAGCGGGACGGCCTATTCTGGTCCCAGGACAAGATTTTCGTCCCTGTGGAAACAAGACCGCTGGTCTTGAGGACCTTCCACGATCTTAAACTGGCAGGTCACTTCGGAGCACGTAAATCGTCGGAACTTGTCTCCCGCTTCTTCTGGTGGCCAGGCTGGAGGCAAAATTGTAAGTCTTATGTCGCTTCCTGCACTCAGTGTCAGCGTAACAAGGGGTCAAACACCAAGAGTTGGGGCCTGCTCAAGCCCTTACCCATTCCTGAGCGCCCTTGGGCAGACGTGTCCATGGACTTTATCGTGGACTTGCCTTCCTCCGGAGGGTTTACCACGATTCTGGTCGTTGTGGACCGCCTCTCAAAAATGGCTCACTTTTTACCGATGATTGGGACACCTTCAGCCATGGATACTGCTCAAATCTTTTTTAAGGAGATAACCAGGCTTCACGGAATACCAAAGAGTATCACCTCCGACAGAGGTGTCCAGTTCACTTCGAAATTCTGGAAGGAACTCTGCAAGTCACTAGAAGTCAAAACCTGCCTCTCGTCCGCGTACCACCCCCAAAGCAATGGCCAGACAGAACCAATCAGACCCTGGAGCAATACCTCCGTTGTTTCTGCTCTGCTTCCCAGGATGACTGGGCATCTCTACTTCCTTACGCAGAGTTTGCCTATAACAATTCAATACATTCTGCTACCAATCAAACCCCCTTTTGGGCCAATTTCGGTTTTCATCCCTCCTTCCTCCCTGCAAACATCCCCGAGAGCCCTGTTCCCGCGGTCCAGGACCGAGTGGCCTCTGTCCAGGTGAATTTCCAAAGACTCCAGGAGATGATGCGGAATGCCAAAGGATCCTACAAGAAATTTTATGACCGGGGGAGGAAGGAAAACCCAGCGTTCAGAGTCGGGGAAAAAGTTTGGCTTTCCGCCGCCAACCTCAGATTGCCTATTCCCTCTCGAAAGCTTGGTCCTAGATTCATCGGGCCCTTCAAGTTCAAACGAGCTGTTAACCCTGTGGCTTTTGAACTAGTGTTACCTGATTCCTATAGGATTCACCCAGTGTTCCACTCATCTTTATTAAAACCCGTCATTCCCAACGCCTTTCCTGGAAGAGATGGACCTCCTCCTCCACCAGTTGAAGTAGATGGGGAAAAGGAATTTGAGATGGAATCCATCCTGGGCTGTAGGAAAAAAGGCAGACAGTTACAATACTTAATTAAATGGAAAGGGTACCCCCCGGAAGACACCTCCTGGGAACCATCCAGGAACTTGCATGCTCCTCGCCTAATACGAGCCTTCCACCAAGAACATCCGGAACTAATGGCCAGTCTGGGCGTCCGGAGTCCGCCCCTCGGGGGGGGGGCACTGTCAGGGAAATTCCCCGTCTGTTGTCACCAATCTGCGCTCAGTGCGCATGCGCAGCGAAACGGCGCATCGGCGCATGCGCGTGCGCGGCGGGACGGCGCTTCGGCGTGCACGGGTGTGCGCACCGGCGCAACGACGAATGCGCGTGCGCAATAGCTCGCCAATGGGACTACAGGCGGGCCTATTTAAACAGACGCAGTAACACTATCTGGTTGCTTGTTTGTCAGCTTTGCTGTGTTTTTCTTGTGCCTGAAATAAGTTAAAGTTCTCCTGCTGTGACCCGGACCGGATTTGACTACGCTTCTGCTTCTCCTGAACCTGACCCCTTGGCTTGCTAAACGGACTTCTACCTCTCTCCTTGTGCTTGACCCTCGGCCTGTGACCCGGATCTGCTGCCTGCCTCCAGCCCTCTACCTTCTGCCTGTACCCTGGACTTCTTGCTTAACCTGACTGGTCTGGTGCTTTCCGCTAAAAATCCTAATCGGACTTGTGCCCTTGCTACTGATTGCTGTTTGACCCTGTCTACCCTTGGTGTTTAACTCCCGGCCTGTTCTTCAGACTCAGCCCTGCTAGATTCTTCAGCAAGACACCTCTACCTGCTGGTGGCCAGTGCTCCCTCGTGCTGTCCTCTCCCTGTCTCACCTCCAGGGGGCAGAGTGCGCTTGGGTGCAAGGGTGAACCACTCTCGGCATCTCGGCCTCGGTAAGTACTTAGCCTGACAACCCCTTTACATTACACAGCATCCTGAAGCCTTTGGACTTCTTTACATTACACAACCTCCTGCACCTCTGGACGCCTTTACATTACACAACCCCCTGCACCTCTGGACGCCTTTACATTACACAACCCCCTGCACCCCTGGACGCCTTTACATTACCCAACGCCCTGCACCTCTGGACGCCTTTACATTACACAATGCCCTGCACCTCTGGACGCCTTTACATTACACAACGCCCTGCACCTCTGGGCGCCTTTACATTACACAGCATCCTGAAGCCTTTGGGTTCACACTGGTGTCCTGAAGTTTGTCGCAGTGCTGGGGTATTGACAGTTTTTCTGCATTTTATCCCCATTTTTAGCTGCAATCCCACAGACTTCTATTAGCTTGTGTAATTTTACTGTGTTTTCTGAAAACATACCAAAGATGCAGTATAGAAAACATTTGGTGCACTTTCAGAAAATGTTGCAAAAATGAGAAATCTAATAGAAGTCTGTGGGACTGTAGTGAAAATGGATGTAAATGCAGGAAAACTGTGTATACACCAGAACTGCAACGGAACCACAGTGCATCAGTGTGATCCCACTTGAGTCCTGGTTCACATATATGCAATGCAAGGATCAGCACGATTCCAGTGTGGATTCCTGCATTGCATGTTGCTTGTCGGCCGTTTACGCTGCCCTTTGCAAACTGTTACGGGTGTCAATGTAAAATTAATGACACCCCCAGATTGCAGTGAGAACTGTGAAATAGTGCAGGAATCGGATTGCATAGCTTTGAGCACCCATCCACTCCGATACCAGTGCGGACCAAAAAAAAAAGGGTCTTGCACCAATCGCTTTTGGTGCAAATGCGATTTCAGCCATACAGTTTGTTTGGTTGAATTTGCATTGCACAGACATCGCATGTGATTTGCACAGCAATGCAGGGCAAATCACATGCAATGTCTATGATCACACACTAGTGAAAACCCTGGCTAAAGGAACATGATGGGGGCAAACTATCAACATGGAGTTAATGAAAGACTCTGCTAGAGGACAACAGAGGAAAGAGGGGGAGTGAAAGATTTGGGAGAGAGAGGGCAGAGTCTGGACACAGTGACAGTGCTGATAACTCGCTTGATGTTCCCAGGATGCTCAGTCTCACACTAGTTCAGTCGGCAGCTCTTTAGCTGTCTGCTACTTGTTTAAATGTTCCCGCCCCCACATTCCTTTCAGATGCACGGAGCATGGACAGGACACAGAAACAGAGGGGAGGGGGGAGGCAGAGCCCATGCAGACTCTTCCATTCCTGTGGAGGGGGGGTTGTACTCGCTGAGCTCTTAGAATGTAACAGAGAGTGAGATGCACAGTGGTGTGTGACAATGGGTCAGTCTGCCTGAGCTTCTCCCTGCACTGTCAGCATGTCACATCGCCGCTGCACTACCAAGCTCTCACTGTTTCATACAGGGGAGGAAGGGGGAGCCGCCTGACACCCCCCCACCTAATGTGTGGCACCCGGGGCGGTGGAGAGCAGCCCCAGCCAGCAGGCAGCAGACTTAGAAAAAAAGTCCACGGCTGCCGCAGCGGCCATCACAGGGGTCAAGTGTCACTGTCTAATCTTAGGATTCTAGGGGGGGGGCAAACGACCCCCCTTGCCCTATGGAGCGGACGCCCATGCCTACATGCGTGAAGTGTTCCTTAAACTGGGCTCCCAGGAGAAACGTAAGAGAACGCAAAAGATAACTGACCTCACTCAGTTTAAAAATAAACCCTTTATTGACATAGCAAAACAAATCCAAGAGGCACAACACAAGCTCTCCCAGTGCTTTGTGTCACAGTATGATTTACAGCTCAAAAGACTCAAATTGAACTATTACGTAGCTAGTAATAAAATAAGCCCTCTACTGGCAAGGCTAATAAAACACAAAACAAAAAAGAAGAGTAAAATAGACCACCTATTAGACACCCAAAACCAAAGGTTAACCAACCCACTTCATATCGCTAATCGTTTTGCCGAATACTACACCGAACTCCGCCCAAGCGATCCCCCCTCCTAACCAGGCTCAAATCAAAGCCTTATTACAATCTCTATTGCTTCCGCAGATAGCTCCTACAAACCTTCCTAAGCTATCCTCTCAGTTCTCCAACCAGAAAATCCAAAAAGCATCCTCTACACAAAACCCCAGGATCTGATGGTTTCAGGAATGAGTACTGTAAAAAAAATTAGCAATATACTTACTCCCCACTTACAAGAAATATATAATGTAGCAGGCTTTCCCAAAGAAGCACTCAAAGCATTAATAATAACATTGCCCAAACCAGGAAAATCCCCTGACCAACCGTCCCATCTCTCTCCTCAACACATATATTAAGATTTATGCCAAAATCATCGCCTCTAGATTAGAAAAACATCATACCTAAATTAAATTATCCTGACCAAGTAGGCTTTGTGAAAGGTCGCTTAGCTTCTGATGGCACCAGATGCATCCTCAATACTCCTTAATAGACCGAGTTCCACCGCACGCCTTCTCTGCTCCTATCTTTGGACGCAGAGAAGGCGTTCGATCACGTACATTGGGCCTACCTGAAGGAAGTACTTCACATCTTTGGCCTCACATGATTTATGAATTCAGCTATAAGGGGTCTTTATTCGAATCCATGCGCAAAAGTATACACTTCCGGCACCCTCTCACGCCCATTTAGTATCACAAATGGCACCAGGCAAGGATGCCCATTATCGCCCTTGGTTATGGAACCCCTTGCACAGGCTATCAGGAATTGCCCTAAAATCACAGGGATTAAAATCGGTCAAGTGGATCACAGAATCGGACTATATGCTGAATATGTGATCATCTCCCTCTCAAATCCTGAATCCTCCCTTCCAGTGGTCTCCGACCTACTTCAGAAATTTGGGTTATTATCACTTGTATAGGTCAATATTTCTAAATCGCAGATCCTTCCCATCTCACTATCTAAGAAAGTACAAACACATCTATCAGCGATCTCCAGCTTCTCCTGGGCCCCCACGTCTGGTATTAGATACCTAGGAACACAACTGACCTCCCCTAGTTCCTTATTACTCAATAAAAAATATGATACACTACTAATGAACATAAGAAGTCAATCACCAAAAATGACTGACCTCAGACATATATAAAAACTTTTAAACTCCTATGATATGGTCTCTCAGAGGAAACATAGATACATGCGAAGATGGGAGGAAAATCTTAGAGGAAATATCTTCAGAACAATGGTCCACTATTTGTCTTGGGCGGCCAAGAGCTCTATGTGTACGCTCTATAAGGAGAACACTTACAAGGTGCTCTGTTACTGGTACTAACACCATCTCGCCTACACTCTATATATTCATTGGCCTCGGATCACTGCTGGAGATGTCTCCATGACCGGGGCACGTTATTTCATATCTACTGGAGTTGGCCAGTCCTTCAACCTTACTGGCGATCGGTCTGGGGGCTTCTCCATCGACTGCTTGAGGTGGATATCCTTTTCTCACCCAAATTTTTCTTATTGGGCCCCCCCCCCTAAATTACCCAGTTTGGCAAAAAAACTGGCCACACATAGTAACGGCAGCTAGATGTCTAGCGGCCCTTCAGTGGAAACAACGTACCCCCCAACGCTTTCTGAACTTTATGCCAGAATCAAGGATGTGGAGGTCATGGAGTCCATGTCGGCTAGATTAAGGGACAGACTAGATTAACACTCTGCAACATGGGATCCAAGGCATCGACGGATGGATCCATCCTGATTCCATGTCACCCCCCTCCCACTCTGTATACCATGTGCACTTGAAGCACAGGAGAGATGAGCCCAACTGATTGGGGCCTTTTCTCTACATCTCTCTCCCTCTCTCTGCCTCCTTTCACTCCCCCTTTTATTTTTTCCTCTTTCTCCCTCCCCCTCTTTTTTTATTTTTTTATCTCTGGAAAAGCAGGCCACACATTTTATACATGAATGCACATGCTAATGTAATGTCTGACAGAAAATCTCTTACTACTGCTTTCCCGATATTGCATTCCCTGGCTCTGTAGAGTGGTGATATGGCTAGCTATGGCACCGGACATTGTGTTTGAACTGTTTGTGTATTGAGACCATTAATGCCCTCTCCGGAGATGTTCGTTTCCACTACCCCTCTCTTTTTCTTCACGCAACTGTGTTTTATATCTTTGTATTGAGAACGCTAACATTTTAAAAAAAATTGGCAATTATAAAAAAAAAAAAAGGCAATCACAGGAACTCTCCAAACTACACATTTCATGGGCTGGCAGAGCTGCAGTAACTAAAATGTCCATACTCATAACTGTTTTATACCACTTTCGTACGCTACCAATCCCTCTGTCTAAAGCCTCGTACACACGGTCGGACTTCCATCTGACTTTTCCGTGGATTTTTGTCCGAACGGAGTTGGCCGTGAACGCCCATAGCATACACATGCTCGGACTTTTTATCCAACAAACATGAACGTAGTGACGTTTCAACGTTCTGACGAGCCTTCAAAAGAGGATCCTTCAATTTACGGCCGTCACGCTCTGGTCTCGTTCTGCTAATCACGAGGTAGTGACGGTTTGGCGTCAGCAGATTCGTTCTGTTCCTTTAGGTTCGTGTCTTTAATCCTCCGTTCTTTCTTGCAGATGTTGAGGAACGCAGAGAGAGAGCGTGCGATCTATAGCCTGGGAGTTGTGGCCATTTCTCATGGCCAGGCCAGGTCAAGGGGTAGGAGAACGATATGGTGCAAAACTTGGTTGCAGCAACACGACCAATTGTCACACATGACGTTGCTGAGAGAGCTGAGGGAGAATAATCCCAATGGTTTTAGAAACTATCTCAGGATGTCTGACTCATGCTTCCAGCACCTGTTGTCCTTGTTGTCCCCCCACATTAGGAAGCAGGACACCTGCATGAGGAGTGCTATTCCTGAAGAGCAAAGGCTCATAGCAACTCTGCGCTACTTGGCGACAGGGAGAAGTCTCCAAGATCTAAAATTCACAACAGGTATCTCTCCCCAAGCTCTTGGGCATATTATACCTGAGACCTGTTGTGCAATTATTCAAGTTCTGCAGAAGGAATATATTCGGGTATGTAATGTGATCTTATCTCCAATTCTATATACTTTTTATAATTAATTATTTGATTCTGTCTGTTTGTTTCCATGTTTTGCATGTTTTTTTTTTGCCTCTGAATGTCCTTTATGTAGATGTTTACTTTATTTTCCCAGTCCTCCATGCATATATGTCAGCACTTACCTCCCCAGCATGCTTCCCTTAGCACATCCACAGTTTGATCATATTTAAATTAGGTACATTTTGTTAGTGGATTACTCGAAACACCCCCTAAACTGTGTCACATTATTGTTCTCATTTCTTTAGATATTTAATATATTTTTGCACACAGAAAATAGTTTAGAACCCTCCCCTCCCCCAAATGCAGAATCAATTGATCCAACTACTATTTGTATGCATTTTTAATAATCCATTCTCCCTATTAATTTGTGAATTTATAGAAATGTTTATTCCGGAATTTTAAAAAGCATGTAGTCACTAGCATGTAGTATACTTTTAATTGTTACTCATCACGTTTTTCAATGATATTTAATGTATTTTCTGAATTATTTTCTCCAATTAGATCTAATGCCATTATTTTTGGCCACATTGTGCTGTCAATATTTCTGAAACAGAGTGGCTTGTAAAATGTACCTTCATTTGTTACTCATTTCTCTTTAATGGAAATGGAGAGGGTTCTTACCTGTCCCCCAAACCCCCCCCCCCCAAATTCCCTAAATGTGCCACCAGAGGGAGTGAGGAAGCATATAATAATATAAAAAAAAAAATTGGATTACATACTGTTTTTTTATTTTTTTTTGGCACCAGAATGTATGTGTGATAACTAATTTTCTATTTCAAGGCTCAATTTGTAATACTTATTTTTTTATTTGTATTCTCAGTTTCCTTCGACTCCCC
Organism: Rana muscosa; assembly: GCA_029206835.1. Lineage (NCBI taxonomy): Eukaryota > Metazoa > Chordata > Amphibia > Anura > Ranidae > Rana > Rana muscosa. Next base: position 622,658,234 of record CM055118.1, read on the forward strand.
GGCAGTGGCAGGACGTGGCGGCCCAGTTCCAGAACTTCTGGAATTTTCCCAACTGTGGGGGTGCCATTGATGGCAAACATGTGCGCATCATCCCCCCACCCAACTCTGACTCATTTTATTTTAATTATAAGGGCTTTTCCAGTATTGTTTTGTTAGCTCTTGTTTCGGCAAATTACGAGTTCCTTTATTTGGATGTGGGCATCAATGGGAGGCATTCTGATGGTGGTGTGATGCTCCACACCAAATTCAATACACGCCTGCAGAATGGAACTTTGAATTTGCCCCCTCCACAGGACAATATTGAGGGCATGAATTTTGTGTTCCTTGCAGATGATGCATTTGCTCTGGGGCCTCATTTACTGAAGCCCTTTCCGATGAGGAACTTGACCCCCGAGCAGCGCATCTACAACTACCGGCTATCCCGTGCCAGGAGGGTTGTAGAGAATGCATTCGGAATTCTTTCCAACAGATTCCACCTTTTTTTAACCGCTATCAATATGGCGGAATATAAAATTAACCATGTAGTCTTGTGTTGCTGCATTCTACATAATTATTTGCGTAGACATGGCACAAACTATATTGGTAGAGTGGCTCAAGATCCCACCTCAGGTGGTCTGGCAGCTGAAGAGCCAGTGATGCCAGCTCTTCAAACTGGTGGAGTTGGGTATTCCTCTCAAACTGGCCGTATCGTGAGGGAGGAATATAAGGCCTACTTTGTGGGTAGTGGGGCAGTGCCCTGGCAAGATAATCTTGCTGTTAATGTTTAAGATTCCCCTTTTTTTGTCTTTATTAAACACCAATATACCTGAAAAACTGTTGTTTGTGTATATTATTTTTAATTATTCTTCTAATGTAATTGTTAAGTTTTTTAGTTTATTTGACAAACAAGAATTGTAAAGTAATACCTCAAAAACTTGCCTTGACATATGTAGTGTATTTAATGTTGTGCTGTGGCTCTGCTACACCCATTTTCAAGTACACTGTCAATGTAACTACACCAACTTAACAAATATACTTTTCTTATTAATCATATAAATAAGAAGCCACACATAGGAACGATTCAAAATATTTACTTTCACAACCTCAAAATATTTTAGTTCTGCTTTAACAACAAAACCGGATTTTTTGGGGGGGTTTGGGGGTTTGTTCTCAACTTTGAGGTGGGTAAACATGTATTTTAGAAAGCACAGCAATACACATCCCAAAATCACTACCTAACAAATGATCACATTTTCAGGAAAAAGGCCATACGAGACATTTCGCATTGGATTCTCAACGTGAGAATATATTGCCTTGCTCATGTGTAAAGAGCTCTTAGCTTTATGCAACAAATGATAAAGAGTGAAACAATTTTAAGGGCACTTATGACCTTAGTAAACAAAGCCCACTGTGTCCACATGTGCTAGCTGACATAATGGGATCTGACTGTTTTTGTGTTAATGCCAGCTTGCACATGTGTGCACAGTGCTGTTTTAAAAAAAATCTCCAAACATTTTTTAAAATACAAGTGCACTTGCTACATATATTAATTGTTGTTTTGCTAAACACACAATGTTTTACTAATATTTTCAATACTCATGGTGTCAAACCGTATTCTCTTTATTAATTTCAAAAATACCCTAGTATGCCAAACATTACTAACAATTTTACTTTGTGAACAGTGTTTGCCACCTCTCCTTCTCAAGGTGCATTTTGGGTTATTTTCTTGGCTATTTGTAAATAAATAGTCATTTTTTTTTATTTTATTTTTTTTGACAATACCCCAAGATGTTGTGTATAGTGACTACACTTAAATCTTAAAGGAGGTGGTCAAGCACCTAGAGAAGGCGGGTGGAGAAACACTGACCTACATACCTGAACACAATTTTGTGTTTGGTGTAGATTTTTTTAAAAAGTTCACATTTTGAAAACAAGAAATATCTTGCTTTATCTTAGTGCAGTCCTCCTTCACTTACCTCATCCTTTTTTTAATTTTTAACTATGTCCTTATTTCTTCCTAGTAATCCTCAGTTGGTGTTCCTCTGTGTGTAAATCCACACAGTAGTGCAAGGCTTTCTCCCTGGTGTTTAGTGTCGGCCCTGCCCCCTCCCTTGGACTACAGGAGAGTCAGGACGACCACTAAAACACAGGTCCTTTTTAAATCTGCTACGTAGAGAGCGTCCTGACTCTCCTGTAGTCCAAGGGAGGGGGCGAGCCCGACACTCCACACCAGAGAGCAAGGCACACATTCCAGTGTTGATTCCAGTCAGAAGAACAGTAAATGATGATTATTAGAGGATTAATTCTTGACATTTCTAATGAGAAATGTTAAGGATGAGGTCATTGAAGGAGGGCTGCAGTAAGGTACAGTTATATTTTAAAGATACTAAAATCTTTAATTTACAACCCCTTTAAGTGAATTGTCATGCGATTGCACATGACAATTCACATTAACTGACACATCATATGGCATTGTTGTTTCCTACTCTAAAATGAAAGCAATTACATGGAACTATTTTTCTATATAAACATAGCAATAATCATATTATGTGCTTAAAAGTAGAGTCCAAAAAGTAACCAAAAATAAACTATCTTAAAATTTAGCTAACAGGTCGACATAATCCTGCATACGCCTCTGAACACCAGTGGCAGCCTCCTTTATTTTTTCGAGTTCAGTCATTGCCTGCAGAATATCAGCAGTGATCCGTCCAATTGTGCATCTTGGTAGTTCGTGGCCTTTGAAAAATAGAGAACATACAAATGGGAATCAAGGACAAGTGGCTGTGGCCCTACAAAAGTGAATTATGTCAACATTAATAACCATGCCAATTGTGGCAAATACTTCCCTCCAATCAAATTAGGATTACCAAACCTTCTTGTTCTTCAGACACCTACACTACTAGGAATGTACACACTGTAGCTACTCTAGAATCTTGTCCATGGTGCCTGTGTCTCCGACAATTGTTTATCTATGAACATTGCCATCTCATTGCACCTTCTGTCTACTTCTACATTAAATTCTTCAATGCACTACCTAGTTTGCCTCTGTGTCTGGCTTTCATTTTTGGCTAAAATTAAACAATCACTAGACATGTCTATCCCAGTTGTGTAGCAGCAATATATGGCGACATCTGAACGCCCCCACTCTGTCTTGTAACGCCACTGAAAGACAATACACAGATTCATGCATTGCATGAATCTGTGTCTTGTTGCCCCTTCCAAACAATTTTCTGATGGATGGTCTCCTGTTGAGTACAGGACATCTTAATATAGAATAGCAGTGGTTGTGTTTTGGAAGTGTCTATATCAGAGCAAGTGCCTCTGATAGATAGGCTTTACTGTTGAAAAGACCTCACACAGTAATTGTCAAAAAAATATTAGACAAGGTATCACACAGTGATCTTTTTTAACAAAAAACAATGACATGCATCTCAGCCAATCATGATCATTGTATATTGTTACCGGTGACAGCGGCGTTGCAAGCAAGGTGCAGGGGGTGCGGTCCGCACCCGGCTGACACCCATGGATATAGTGGCACAATGCTAACACCGGCCACCCGCTGACCTGTGCCGCGGCTTGTGTCCCTCTGTGTAGCTAAATGAACACGCCGCCCCCTCCTCCTCTCTATTTACATACACAGAGGAAGAGGAGGTGGAGGCCATGCTCGAGGGTCACACCGCTGTGTGTATGGTCATTCTGCTGCTCTGTAATGTAAGGGGGGGGGGGCTGCACTATGGCTGTGTTTGCACCAAGAGGGTGGGGCTGTAATTGAGGGGTGTCTGTACTGCTGAGGGTCTGCACTGAGGTGAGTAAGTATTTACTGAGGGAGGTGGATCTATACTGCGGGAGGGGGGTCTGTAGTTAGTTGAGGGGGGTCTGTACTGAGGGGGACTTCAGTTGTTGTGGTTTGACACCATTTTGGGAGGCAACGTGTGACACCAACCCTAGTGACGCCACTGACCAGTAACATCATTGGCTCAAGCAACATTGAGGGCGAGAGAAGACATCTAGTACTGAGTAAGGACATTGATGAGGCAAGGCTGGTAAATGCATGGCTGGGTGTAAACTGGCTTGATGTTTTTGCTAAAATGTGGCATTTTGATGTGACAAACTGTTGCCCTTTGGCCACAGTGGCTGCGTTTAATGGGCACAGTGGCCTAACTATTTTCATTTTTGTGCCACTTGGTTAGCAGCCCACAAAAGACATCAAGTTAATTTAACAAAATAACACTGTCTACACATTTCAACACAATGGTGTTTTTTTCCTAAAGGGAAATCCACTCTGCACTCCAAGTGCTAGTGAAAATGCACTTGGAAGTCCAGTCAATGTAGATCGCTGTAGTTCTGAGGGTAAGCTATGAAATAAGAGGAAGCTCTGCTGATTTTCCCATCCAATTATGTGCGAGAACTATTTATGATTTTTGGGGGTCCTTGCATGTCCCCCTCAGATCTACTGTGACTGCACTTGAAAGTGCACTTTCTGTGCAATTGTATGGCAAAGTATATCATTGGCTATGGAAGAAAATACAATATGTCAAAAATACTTACTGGGGCAAACAACAGGCTCAATTAAATCATCTTCAAGTGGATGCACTACTCCACCCTCTGCATGACTTGTGTCTGGGGATGTGATGTCCACTGAAGGCTCTTCGCTGGGTCCAGCTCCATGATCCCACTCCTCCAAATTTAGGGCCTCAACACACTCACGTTCCTCTAATAAATATAAACAAATATAACAAAATCAAATCACCCCAAATGCAAAAAATATGAGTTGAATCCCTGGAGGAGAATAATGAGACCAACCTTGCAAGAGTGACAATGTTTTCTACAGACGAGTGGACGATCATGCGCAATTAACAAATATTAACTTACAAATGTGCATTGTAAAGGTTAGATGATGTACTTTCAAATGATGCCCAAAAAACCAATATGCCCAGATGTTGCAAAAATGACATTTGACAAACAACACTCTTGTGTCCTATGGGAGATGGGATCTATGATGAACATTCGATCAGGCGTGACTCTGTGGGGTTGATTTACTAAAGGAAAATCCACTTTGCACTTGAAAGTGCACATGGAAGTGCAGTCGCTGTAGATCGCTGTAAATCTGAGGGGAAGCTCTGAAATTAAGGGAAGCTCTGCTGATTTTAACATCCAATCATGTGCAAGCTAAAATGCTGTACTTTATTTTCCTTGCATGTCCCCCTCAGATCTACAGCATCTGTACTTCCATGTGCACTTTCAGTGCACTTTCAAGTGCAAAGTGGATTTTCCTTTAGTAAATAAACCCCTGTGTGACTGTGATCCCCAGGCCCTCTCCTCTACCCATCTATAGTCTTGAAAGGCGTCATTTAATGTGCAGTGATGATACGCACAGCAGACCTTAAATATTAAATAGCCCTTATTAAAGCTAACTATATGAAACCATGTCCTTGTGACAACCAAGAATATCCCCTGTCAAAGGAAAAAATAATTTTAGTATATGTTTTACTTACGATTTGTTCATGATGCGGGCACTGTTGTCTCCCCTGTTGTGGCCTTGCCAAGGGAAGCCTCCCTTTCTCCCCTCTGGTGGCTTGTCTGCTGGCTTTCTCTGTGCCTTTTTCCTGTGAATTTAATTAGATACAGTATCTTAATTCTTGCATCAAAAATGTGGAGTCAGAAATAATACGTTTAGTCAAACATATATGCATTAACAGAAAAATATAAATTAGTTACCACATCAATGTTTTAAAAAAAAAAAAACATTAGATATCAGCTAATTCCAACATAAAGATAATTACTACAGTCATGAATTTGGCTTACTTCTTTTGATGATGATGCGGTGAATGGAGTCCAACTGTTCTTTCTCTCTGAGTTTTAAATCAGACCATCTTTTCCTAATTTGATCTTTCGTTCGTTTTATGCCATATTCACGATGCAATACCGTGATGACCTTTTCCAAAATATAGTCTTTATGGCTGTTGGGCCTGTCATAGTTCTCCTGCTTGCAATCATAGTCATATTTGTCAAAGATCCTCACCATCTCCACCATCTCCCCCTTGCTCATGGGGGTGGCCTTGTGTTTTATATATTCCCCACCGCGGGGCCTGTTCTTTTTCGGTGCGGCATCCATCTTGTTTTCCCTCACGAATGTTCCTGGCGTTATGTCGCATGCAGGAAAAAGTCTGTGGGCACGCCCCAGCGTCATGACGTAATGAGAGCGGAGTTTGGCTCATGCGCAGGATATAAAAGACCTAACGAGCGTTCGCCAGACCGGATGCTGGAACGTAACTTTTGGGAAATGAAACTCAGGCGATCGCATAGTCGAAAGAAAGGTACGTGACAAATTAGTGACAGTGTGTGTAATGGACACATAGCATAACATTGAATGAGTGCTGGGGCTGTTAGGAAAATTGTACTAAGGCCTATTGAATGTGCATTGAGCAGCGTCTCATGTGCATGGGGCCTAATGGCCAAATTTTTAATACCTAAAGGCAGGGCTGACAACAGGGGTGTACAGGCAGTACACCTGTAAGGGTCATGGAGGCAGGGCCACCATCAGGAATGTAGGGTCCCCTTACACGGCTTCAGGCATGGGCCCCCTGGAGCAGAGGAGAACCGGGGGGTTTGCTGAAGCTACAAAAATAAAAGCGGGAGGGGTGGCACGAATTGAGAAGGGGGGTGAGGCAAATTGAGAAGGGGGGGGTGCTGCCAACGATAATTGTGGAGGTCAAGGGTCTTTGGGTGCTTACGAACACTAAATAACTTTTAAAAATGTGCGGGGGACATCCGGGGCCCTAGGGACCTCTGGGCCACTTACAGGTGTACTGCCTGTACCCCCATGATGGCAGACATGGCTGGAGGTCCCAGGGGCACAGGATGAAATCACACACTTTTTATTTACTTGTTCATCAGCATCCAAAGCAAACACAATCTCTAAAATTAGATGCGTCAGCAGACCCCGCTTTGAAAATAACGGCGTAAAGGCCCACCCCCCCACTTCACCTAGGCTCCAGGGGGCACATGCCTGAAGCTGGTTAAGGGGAACATCAATTTAGGATGGCGGACATGCATAAAGGCTTATATTCTTATCAGGTTATGAGCTTGAGGGTAAAAAAACGTATTTGTTCTTGTGTTATTTCTTGCAGCCATCTTCTCAAATTGAATCTATAATGAAGGGGACAATTCTTAATAGCCCAGAATTTATGGCTGATTTCATTGAGAAATATCGCCATCACGCCTTTCTGTGGCAGGTGAAAAACAAAGATTATTCGAATAAGAACAAAAGGCAGGCAGCAATCGATGATTTGGTGGAATTGGCGAAGACTCTGTACCCCAGGGCAGACAAAACATTGGTGAAGGCCAAAATTGGAGGCCTCAGGAGTATGTTCAACAGGGAGGTCAAGAAGATTGAGGATTCAAAGAGATCGGGAGCAGCAGCAGAAGACATTTATGTCCCCAAGCTGTGGTACTTCCCAAGCCTGGGATTTTTGAAGGACCAGACTGTGCCACGCAGGCATATTTCTACTCTACCTTCCACACTACCCTCCACACTACCCTCCACATCAGCTGAGGCCACTGATAAAGAGCCTCAGCAAAGCAAGAAAAGGGGAGATAACACCGACAACACATCTGTGTGATTTGGAGCACACAGCTCCTCAAATTCAAAACTACCCACCCCATCCAAACTACCCACCCCATCCAAACTACCCACCCCAGCAAGGCCACCCACCCCAGCAAGGCCACCCAACCCAGCAACATGGGGGTCAGTGGCAACATCAGCCCCAGGATCCACAACAAGGCCAATGGTCTGGGGAGTTTAGGGGCTACTAACGAGTTAAGTAGCATTTCTGTAAATACATTTTTTTGTACTAACCTATTTTAGGGGGTCAGCCTGAAAAAAAAGGCTTGTTTTGTGTTGTGTAGATTTAATGCACAATATTAACAAAATGGCCTCAGCTGATGTGGATGGTAGGTAGTGTGGAAAGCAATGTATATGTATGTGGTTACGTCTGGTATGCAACAAATACCAGACCCTTGCTGGAGTACCACAGCCTGGGGACAGATATGTCTTCTGCTGCTGCTCACGATCTTTTTTAGTTCTTGACCTTCTTTGAGCTCCCTGTTTTATGTACTCCTCTGGTGACCAATGACAACATTCATTGGATATTTGTATGCCCTGGGGTACACAGTCTTCGCAAATTCCACCAAATCATCGATTGCTGCCTTCCTGTTTCTCGAAATTATAGTATTATGTCATCATTATTTATGTTTTATTTTATTCGGAAAATAAATACAATTATTGCACAAATATTACTTTTGTCTTTTATCAGAATAATTTATGTTTGTGAGTAGGCAGTTAATTTTAGGATAATATTAATAAGGGACAAAAATATAGTAGCTTGTATTACAGCATCAAATACATATGGGATAATGTGGTTGTGCTTCAATAGCCAATAAAAATTAAAAAAATATCCCAAAATTCTTTAACTAAAAAAAAAAATAAACAAAGAGGAAAGACGTTGTTTGCAAATAATTACATCGGTATATACAGATAAAATGCTTTAAGATTTATTACGGCATTGTAAACAATATTACAAATGTGCTCTGTATTAAAAAATATCATAATTGCTGCGTCACGAATGTGAAAACTCCATAACGAACGCTAGTTTTACAAGACTGAAGACTCCCGGCTGTTCATTGCTTCGGAGCATGCGCGTTCGTACCTAGGACAAAAGTCCGATGGTTTTCTATACACACGGTCGGACTTTGCTCCATCGGACTTTTGTTGGGCAAAAGTTTGTCCGTTTGCAGACCCAACTTTTGTCCGATGAAATCCAAAACCAAACGAAAAAAGTTTGTCCAATGGAGCATACACACAGTCGGATTGTTGGTCCAACTTGCTCAAAACGTAGTTTGTTGGGCAAAAGTCTGACCGTGTGTACGGGGCTTTACTCCTATCTGCAGAACTTACAAGCCTCCATAAACAGCTTCATATGGGGGAAAAAAGGGCTTGCTTCAGCAACAACATAATGTACACACTAAACAGACTACAGGCATGGGAATCCCTAACCTGAAGTACTACTACCATGCCGTTATTATGGACCAAGCCGCCGAATGGTGGTCACAATGGACCTCTATGGAACAATCCATAATTGGACACCAAATCAAACGTCTCATATGCACGCTCCTTCTGGGTCTCTCACCCCTACCTCTCCCCTACTTCACATTTCAACCAGCTATGTCCTCATGGCTCTACTCCCGAAGCCGTCTATACAAAAAAATCCCTGTGTATTATCAATCTATGCCTCTAAGTACCTTAGAATTCTTCACCGATGATCTATCACTTGTCAGCTGATCGGAGGCAGGCTTTATGTCAATCGAACACCTCTTGGATAATTCCAATCTCCTAAAATATGAAGACCTGCGGAAACGCTTCTGTCTACCACAAAGCGACTTTTATAAATACCTACGTGTTAGGAACATTCTAGGAAACATCCTTAAACTGTATATATTGGCTCCACAAGAGGCTCTTACCTTCTGCGCATCTCCTGCAAACAACAAGAAAGGTATCACATACTTCTATCGACTTTTTCTATCCTCCCACCCCATGAAAAAACCAAGTCCATGAAGAAGTGGGAAAATTATCTCTTGTTCTTTCAACCACTCGCAAGGGAACATGGCAACTAACAATCTGCTTAAAGTCTTGCACTGCACAACACATTGGGAATCACACCTAAAGCTAACACTCCAATGGTACTACACCCCAATTCAGTTCTCCAAATTTTCCAAAAGTATCTCACCACTATGCTGGAGGAAGTGTGAAAAAACAGGATCCCTATTACACATTTGGTGGCGCTGCACCAAGATTCTTGCCTTCTGGGGAATGGTATTTCACTTCATATCATCCGTCACCGGCACTACCTGCTCCCCAGACCCAGACATGGCTCTCCTCTTACTAAACTGTAAACGTTGGCCCAAGAAGCACCTCCCCTTAGTGCTTCATTGCTTGACAGCCGCTAAGAAATCGATAGCTTCCTCCTGGAAACAACAAGACCCTCCAGAGTTTTCCTCTTTTTTGATAAACCTCAATACTCAGACCCAATTCTAACTTATGTTCTCCATGAAAAACCGAAACAGTCAACTCTTTTGCACACAGTTGTCAATTGGCTCCATCATTTATTATGTACTGCGCATCTGTAACGGTGACATGATAACCCCATAGGTCTCCCTTGGGACATCATCCTTGTAGTCTAGCCATCTTCCTTAATGTCTTCTCCTCTGCCTTTTCTCCTTTTAAGAGATGTACCCTTATTTCTTGATATTTTTCATGTTTTAACGCTGTTGAACAACTTTGAATTACAATTATATTGTGATACCTAACCCTACAGTTACATCCTCGATTGAGATACATTCTGTAAGCTCTTTATCAAAATGTAATAAACAATATTGAAAAACAAAAAACCCCAAAAAACAAAATGGTCAACATTAATTCGGCTATTATGCAATAAATTTGTAATCATGTATGTTTTTCTCTTTGGAAGTGATTTGCCTCATTTAAAGTCCCGTGACCAATGTTCTCTTTTTTGTATGCCTGCCTTACTCTATCCAGAATATAAAAAAAGGTTTTGCCTTTAGTTATAATATAAATAAAGCCTGGAGTTCAGCTTTAAAGTAAAAAAGTACATAAATATAGTTACAGAGCATCCAACTTCATTTGTCTGCCTCTGTGTTACTGTCCATATGCTTAACTCTCAGTTGCCTCTGCAGTGTATTATACTGCAGTAATTTAAAATGACTGATAACCTGCTTATGTTTCCTAAATCTGATGCTTCAAATGAATATACTGAAGATCACATCTGGGGAAAAAAACTTCCAACTAAAACCTCCAGAAACTATGGATGAAAAGATGATAAAAGAAAAGGTCTGTGCAACTGCATTATGCTGGCATCGAGGTGTTTGCTAAATTACCTCCGGCATTGCCTGCTGAACACGCTGATAATTACAGCAATTACCTCTCTGCCTTAGCAGAATGCTTTAGCCCCAAACAAAATATTATGTATAAGAAGCAGCAGTTTAAAATGGCTTAAAAATGACTACCACACGAATGGATGTGCACAGCACTTATGTTCATGAGAATAGGAATACATTAATTTTATTTTATTTTATTAAAACCGAACTGTGTCCTGTAGAATTTTCTATCACTGGAACACAGGCGCTTTTTAACAAGTGCACATGGTATACAGAGTGGGAGGGAGTCTCATGGAATCAGGGTGGATCCATCCGTCGATGCCAAGGATGTTGCAGAGTGTTGAACTAGTCGGCCCCTAATCTAGCCGACATGGACTCCATGACATCCACATCCTTGATTCTGGCATAAAGTTCAGAAAGTGTTGGGGGGTTACTTTGTTTCCACTGAAGGGCCACTAGACATCTAGCCGCCGTTACTGTATGTGTGGCCAGTTTTTTTTTGCCAAACTGGGTAATTTAAGGGGGGCAATAAGAAAAATTTGGGTGAGAAAGGGATATCCACCTCAAACAGTCGATGGAGAAACCCCCAGACCAATCGCCAGTAAGGTTGAAGGACTGGGCAACTCCAGTAGATATGAAATAACGTGCCCCGGTCCAAGAGACATCTCCAGCAGTGATCCGAGGCCGATGGATATATAGCGTGCAGGCAAGATGGTGTTAGGTACCAGTAAAAGAGCACCTTGTAAGTGTTCTCCTTATAGAGCGTAGACATAGAGCTCTTGGCCGCCCAAGACAAATAGTGGACCATTGTTCTGAAGATATTTCCTCTCCAAGATGTTCCTCCCATCTGCACATTTATCTATGTTTCCCCTTAGAGACCATATCATAAGAGTTTAAAAGTTTATATATGTCTGAGGTCAGTCCTTTTTGGTGATTGACTTCTTATATTCCTTAGTAGTGTATCATATTTTTTATTGAATAATATTAGGTATCTAATATCAGACTCAGGGACCCAGGAGAAGCCGGAGAGCGCTGATAGATGTGTTTGTACTTTCTTAGATATTGAGTTGGGAAGCATCTGCGATTTAGAAATATTGACCTATACAAGTGATAATAACCCAAATTTCTGAAGTAGGTCGGAGACGACTGGAAGGGAGGATTCAGGGTTTGAGAGGGAGATGATCACATATTCGGCATATAGTTCGATTGTGTGATCCGCTTGACTGATTTTAATCCCTAGGGCAATTCCTGATAGCCTGTGCAAGGGGTTCCATAACCAAGGGCGATAATGGGCATCCTTGCCAGGTGCCACCGGAAGATTTTACCCACTTCAGGGCCAGGCCATTTATTGTGATACGGCACTGCGTCGCTTTAACTAACAATTATGTAGTCGTGCGACACTGTACCCAAATAAAATTAAGGTCCTTGTTTTCCCACAAATAGAGCTTCCTTTTGGTGGTATCTGATCACCTTTGCTGTTTTTATTTTTTGCGCTGTAAACAAAGAGCGACAGTTTTGAAAAAAAAATATACCGTATTTTTCGGACCATAAGACGCATATTTTTCCCCCAAAAATATGGGGAAAAATGTCTCTGCGTCTTATGGAGAGAATATACATTAGGCCCCGTCCCCCGCCGACGCTGCCATGAGAAGTAAGTGAGGGGTGGAGAAATTGGTTCCTGTCCACGGAAAACCCATCCATCTGCTCCTCTCCTCCCTCCTCTGATGGCGCTCTGCTCTCTGTCACTGTGTGCACTGTGCAGACAGTGCAGCTGACGGCTCAGGGAGTGTAGCTGTCCTAAGTGGAGAGGATCCAATCCCCACACTGCTCCATCCAACTCCACCTCCAGCATGCCTGCAGCCTGTCCCGACTGAGCAGCTTCACACATCTCTTCTCTCGCCCCTCCCTCCCTGCTCCTGTGTTCTGTTTGTGAAGGAGAGGTGGGCAGGAAGATTAAAAAGAAGCAGCAGACAAACACACAGATTTACTACTGAATGAGCTAGAGAGGAGCCCCCAGGAGTATTACAAGTGAGTGTGTGCACTTCTCACTAGCCTCTCTCTCTTCCTAACCCCAGCTCAGCATAAAGAACATCTTTTAGAAAATCACCCTTTACAGGGATAATGAAGTTGGCGCTCATTTCCAGGAGCACATATTCAGGGACAATCTCTCCTTCCTTCTTTTTGCATGTTTCCAACCTTTTCCTCCACTCTTCATCACTGAGGAGGAGTAGCACAGTTTCACCTTGAAATCATTTAAAACAATGCATTTCCCTGTGCTGTGCAGAGCTGTACAGAGTACACTGATCAATAATATATAATTTCTCTTCCTGCAAGCAGCCAGTGACTATCTTTGCAGCAAAGTGGACTGTGTTTTTAATTTAATTACATTTTATTAATTAATGGCAATGGTCATGCTGCATTAATAACTATATGTAAAGGGTGCATTAATGGCAATATCCAGGCTGCATTAGTGGCAATGGTCAAGCTGCAATAATGGCACAGGTCAGGCTGTATTTCATGGGCACTGGTAAATATTTTAGTACAGCATTTGGTTCAGAATATTTTTTTTCTGGTTTTCCTCCTCCAAAACCTAGGTGCGTCTTATGGTCAGGTGCGTCTTATGGAGCGAAAAATACGGTATATATATTTCTCTTATCATCCATGGACTGACACGGTGTCTCTTTACACTTTACACGTGGTTATGTCCCTGCTTGCAGGAGAAGACCTAGGCAGAATGTGAGATGTTATACATACATTCTAAAAGCCAGAGCTGAACAGCCCCACCCAGGGGGCAGTCCCTCCGGACATAACCCTCCCACTACAGTTAGCAGACTTCAGTTTTTTTCTGCCTAGCAGAAGGAGAAGACATGGCTCTCTCAGGAGCCAGTCTCCTGACCTATTTTTTATTCCTTTTCTGGAATTCTTTTTTATTTTTATTTTTGAGAATCTTCTATCAACTGTCGGCTGGGCAACAGGTTGGGTACAAGATATCCTCGTAGTCTTCCCTGTCCGACCATCGAGCGTGCTGATCCTCGCCTTGTGTGCGTGAGACTAAGTTCACGACAGGCCCCATGATTCCAGGGGTGGCCGGGTTGCTTTCATGCTCCCCACGGTCCTCTCAAGACTGAACAGTTCCTGACTGACTTATCTTTTTCGGTGGACCGGGCCGACAGCTACTCAGTACTGCACTGTGATAGTCCTGTCAGAAACACACCAGTGGGTCCCTCAGGGGACGGGTAAGTAGTCTCTCCTGCCTGCAAGTGAGTACAAAAAGCTGTGTGTTTCTCTGTGGGGGATTTTCCCTGTCTCCCCCTGTATTTCATTGTCACTCTCTGTCACCATTGCTGTGCGGTGTGGGGTGCCTGGGGGTCACACTGTTCTTGGAGGGGCTCTTGCTGGTCTGCAGATATGCTTGGGGCCTTTTTTTGTGTGTTTTGGGGCCTGAGCGCCGAGTGGCGCTGTGTGTGTGCTGTTTTTTCACTTCAGCACTAGTTTTGGCCTCTAGCGCTGCTGTAACAGCGTGAATCTCCTCACAATCTCCTCACAGCTCACCAGTGCTGACACAGCGCGGTACAGACAGCGGAACTGAGCGGTCCCTGGTCCGGTTTGGTGAGTCCCCTGGGCACCCCCTCCTCAGTCAGCACAGCCTGTGGGTGGACTTTTTATCTGAGGAGTCTCAGAGGGGGGCAATATGGAGTCTCTGTCACCAGCTTCCCCTAAATGTCAGTGGACAACAGGCAGTGCATCAGCACCTGCGGTCCCTAGGGACCAGTTGTGGGCAGTCCTGGAATCATTTCTGACCAGGATGGGAGCTGTGTGCAAGCGCAAGGGAGCAAAAAAGCGCCCTCTCCCCACTTTACTACATGAGGGCAGTGCGCTGATTCAGATATGGGCCTAGCCACTACCGCTCAGGACCCTAGTTCTGAATGTATTGGATGGTTTTGAACAGGACATTCCTTATGAGGAAAACTCCAGTTCTGTGTCAGTAAATGACAGGGCGCTTGTTAGTGTACTCATGACTGCGGTGAGGGACACTCTCAAGCTAAAATGCTGCGGATGCAGAACCTCAGGCGGATACAGTCTCCTTTGGTTCTTTTAAGGCCAGGCCTTCTAAAGAGGTTTTTCCATATGTACTTTCTTTGACCAGCTCATTGATAAGGTCTGGGAAAAGCTGCAGAAGAATTTTTTTATGGTCCCGCGGCGTTTTGTCTATCAGATACCCCTTGAAGATGCCCTACTTAAAAAGTGGGCTTCTCCCCCAGTGGTCGACCCTCCAGTCGCCCGGTTGAACAAGGCCATCACTCTCCCGATGGAGGGGACTCCTGCATTTGAGGACCCCACTGACAGGAGGTCAGAAGTGGTGAGCAGAGCCATGTTTGCCTTGTTGGGATCCGCCCTACAGCCTGTGGTAGCGGCGACCCTTGTGTCTTAAACACTTACAGGTTGGGCAAAAATGTTGCTCCTAGCTGTACAGGAGCATAATCTTCCTCCAGACACAGTTGCTCTGGCCCACCAACTGGTTCAGGGCCTGGTTTATGTGTGCGATGCCACGTTGGACGCGGCCCCTTTAATATCCAGGGCCTCTGTCTCGGCGGTGGTATTGCGTCGTCTTATCTGGTTGAAATGCTGGTCTGCTGACATAGCCTTAGGAAGCTCCTGACGGATCTACCATTTAAAGGTGGTAGACCTTTTGGTGCTGCTCTGGATGACATCGTCATGGATGTCACGGGAGGTAAAAGCACTCTTCTTCCTTGGACTAGCAAGGGTGAGGAGGCCCGCCGCAAACAGGGGCCTTCCTTTCCAGCAAAACTGTTTTTTTTTCGTCAGTCAGAGTCCACGAGTAGGTCCTCTCAGACTGACGGCAGTGCGGCTGGTGGGCACAAGTGCCCCTGGGTGCGTAAGCCAAACAAGCGGCTCCCAAGCCCGCCTCCGCGTGAAGTCTTGCCTCCGCCCGACTCTGGGGTGGGGGGACGACTTTGCAGGTTCACGGATCGGTGGACCTCCCGAATTTCCGACTGGTGGGTGTGCGAGGTGGTCACCTCAGGATACAGGATAGTATTCCGATCCTGGCCCCCAGACAGATTCTTTCCCTTGAATCTTCCTCTCCTTCCTACCTGTCGGGCAGCCCTCTTGGGGGCTGTACAGGATTTGATCAGATCTGGAGTGATTGTGCCGGTTCCGTCACAGGAGAGTTTTCAGGGATTCTACTCGAATCTGTTTGTCGTCTCAAAAATAGGTCGTGGTTCGACCTATCCTGGACCTCAAGGCACTGAATGACTTCGAGAAGGTGCAGAAATTCCGCATGGAATCCATTCGCACAGTGATCGCTACACTCCACAAAGGGGATTTTCTTCTGGCGTCCTTGGACTTCAAGGACGCCTACTTGCATGTTCCGATCTGCGCAAGTCACCAGAAGTTTCTGCGCTTTGCGATCAGCGAAGTCCACTATCGATTGTGGCTCTTCCTTTTGGCCTAGCCTCGGCACCAAGGGTGTTCACCAAGGTGCTTGCTCCGGTTCTAGCCTTCTGTTACAGCGAGGTATTGCTGTCGTGGGCTATCTGGACGATCTTCTGCTAAGAGCAGAAAGTGGCTCAGACTTAAAGGAAAGGTGACTATCGTCAATTAGACCCTCAGGGACTTCGGATGGTTCCTGAACATTCAGGAGTCAGTCCTGGTCCAGACTCAGTGTCTGGAGTATCTAGTTCTGATTCTGGAATCCTTGGAGGCAAAGGTATCCTACCTCTGGAGAAGTTGCTGACACTTCAGTCTGCGGTGCGGGTGCTGACATCCCGAAAATGGTTGTCAATCCGTTTTTTGCATGAGAGTCCCGGGACTCGTGGTGGCCTCCTTCGCTGCCATTCCGTATGCCCAATCACACACCAGGGCATTGCAGAAGGAGATCTTGTCCACCTGGGACAAATCCCTGTTGTCCTTGGATCTTCAGATCCAGGTGATTCACCTGGTCAGGGCGTCCCTGACATGGTGGTTGAGATCCTCGGCTCTTCGGTCCGGAAAGTCGTTCCCCCTCCTATCCAATGGACGGTACTCACGACGGACACCAGCCTGACGGGCTGGGGTGGAGTCTGGGGAGTCTGGCCGGCTCAAGGCCTTGGACTCCGGACGAGCCCATTTACCAATCACTGTTCTGGAAATACGGGCCATCAGACTGTGTCTCTCCTCAGGTCGGAGAGAGTACGGGGTCGCTCCATCAGGAGCTAGTCGGACAACGCCACGGCGGTGGCATATGTGAACCATCACAGGGGGAACTCGGAGCTCAGCTGCGGCTTCCGAGGTAGTCCATATCCTGAAGTGGGCTGGAAGAAACGTGCCGGCTCTGTAGGCCATTTCCATTCTGGGCATAGACAATGGGCAGGCGGACTATCTGAGTCGCCAATCGCCAGACGCCGGACCAAGAAGAGTGGTCCTTGCATATTTCAACTCCTTTGCCGACGGTGGGGCACGCCGGATGTGGACCTAATAGCTTCTCGACTCAATCGCAAGGGTCGAGGTTGTGGCCAGATCCAGGGATCCTTGGGCAATGCCTCGGAGGCGTTGGTGGCCCCATAGGGTCCTTATCGCCTGATGTAAACTCCGGTGATCCTAATTGTTACGGATTGGCCTCAGCGTCACTGGTACGCTGATCTGGTACGTCTCGTCGCGGACGTTCCCTGGCGGTTGCTGATGAGGGAGGACCTTCAGTCTCAAGGTCCTATGTTTCATCCGGCTCACAGTCTCTGGCTTTAACGGCAGGGCTGTTGAAAGCCAGGTGTTGAGGGACCGAGGTCTCTCGGACTCGGTCATTTTGACCATGTTAAGGACACGGAAGTCTTCCTCCAGGCAGATCTATCACCGTGCCTGGAAAGCTTATATCGCCATATGCGAAGCGCTGGACTGGCGTCCTCGGACGTATTCCGTCCCCAGAATCCTGCGTCCTCTGCAGTGTGGAGTGACCCAAAAGCTTGCTTTGAGTACCATAAAGGATCAGATTTCGGCCTTGGCCGTCTTCTTTCAGCGACCTCTAGCGGGTAATTTCTTGGTTAGCACCTTGTGTTGGGGGTTCGCCATGTGCTCCCTCCTGTCAAGCCTCCTCTCCCACCGTGGGATCTGAATTTGGTGCTCTCGGTCCTCCAGGAACCTCCTTTTGGGAATATCCGGGATATTCCCCTCTTGTCTTGTCTCAGAAGGTGGCCTTTTAGTGGCAATCACTTCTGTTTGACGAGTGTCTGAGTTGGCGGCTTTGTCCTGCAAGTCGCCATATTTAGTCATCCATAAGGATAAGGCGGTGTTGCATCCGCAACCTTCCTTTTTGCCAAAGGTGGTGTCGACCTTTCACCTACATGAGGACATTGTCCTCCCGTCCTTGTGTCCTCACCTATCGCATCCCAGAGAGTTTGCGCTGCACATATTGGATGTGGTACGAGCCTTACGGGTGTACCTGTCTGCTACTGCTTCTATTCGGAAGTCCGACTCACTGTTTGTGACTGTCTCTGGTCCATAACAGGGCCAAGCGGTTTCGTCTGCCATCATTTCTAGGGGAATCAGACAAACCGTCATTCAAGCCTATGCTCTCAAAGGGCGGGCGCCTCCCTTTCCGGTTACGGCACATTCCACCAGGGCACTTGGTGCTTCCTGGGTTTTCCGACGTCAAGCGTCGGTTGCACAAGTGTGCAAGGTGGCGACCTGGTCGTCTGTTCATTCCTTTTAAGTTTTATAAGGTTAATGTGGCTGCATCTTTGGATGCTTCCTTCGGCGGCAGGGTGCTGCAGGCCGCTGTTTAAAGTTGCGACTCCTCCGTTGAGGAGCTCTGCCTTCTTGGAGTGAAGTTTTTGGTTTTTCCATTTATACTGCTCCCATCCCTCTTGACACTGCTTTGGGACATCCCACGTGTAAAGTGTAAAGAGACACCGTGTCAGTCCATGGATGAAAAGACAAAATAGGATTTTTTGTACTCACCGTAAAATCCTTTTCTCTGACATCCATGGACTGACACGGCACCCACCCTTCCTTTTAAGTTTGTACTGCTTTGTTACGAACTGAAGTCTGCTAACTGTAGTGGGAGGGTTATGTCCGGAGGGACCGCCCCCTGGGTGGGGCTGTTCAGCTCTGGCTTTTAGAATGTATGTATAACATCTCACATTCTGCCTAGGTCTTCTCCTGCAAGCAGGGACATAACCACGTGTAAAGTGTAAAGAGACACTGTGTCAGTCCATGGATGTCAGAGAAAAGGATTTTACGGTGAGTACAAAAAATCCTATTTTTTTACTTTCTGCTATAATATCTATCCAAAAAAAATGTATTCATCCACTTAGGCCAATATGTATTCTGCTACATATTTTTGGTAAAAAAAAATACCAATAAGCGTATACTGAATAGTTTGTGCAAAAGTTATAGCGTCTACAAAATAGGGGATGGATTTAGGGACTTTAAATTTTTTTTTACTGGTAATGGCAGGGATCTGCAATTCTTAGTGGGACTGCAACATTGCGGCGGACAAATCTGACCCTAAGTGACACCTTTTGAGGACCAGTGACACCAATACAGTGATCAGTGCTATAAAAATGCACTGATCCCTGTATAAATTACACTGTCAGGGAAGGGGTTAACTACAGGGGCGATCAAGGGGTTTGTGTTCCCTAAGAGGTGTTTTCACCGGAGGAAAAGAGAGATCGTAAATCAGCTTAGGTGAAACACAATCTCTCTCTTTTCCTCCCTGACAGATCAGCAGTGTGCTTCGTTTACATCAGCACACCGCAGTTCCATCTCTCCTGTGAACGATTGGTGGGTCGCAGCAGCCATCGCAGCCACCGGACCCGCTGATTGGCTCCTGCTCTGTCCAATCACAGCGGGAGCTGAGGGCCAGTGGCATGCATGCGCCCCCTAAACCGCGTGCACAAAATCATGTACAGGTACGTGGTTTTGCGCTCCCGGGTCTACCTGCCACAGTAAATGTACGTGCAGCGGTCTGGAAGTGGTTAAAGATACATACTGGCTAGTTCTGGATTTCAGCAATGTAACTACAAAATATTTGTTACAGTTCCCAGTCACCTTTTCATTGTGCATAGAGCTCAAACACAATGCAAGCTGCAAAGGAAAGTGGAGCAAGAAGGAAAGGCAAAATACCAAGTGACAACTCTCATATGACTTCATCCCATCAGTTTGTTCTTTTCTGCCACTGAAGAAATGACACGTTACTACAATGTAAAGTAGTGAGTGTACAGCTTGTATAACAGTGTCAATTTGCTGTCCCCTCAAAATACCTCAACACACAGCCATTTATGTCTAAACTGCTGGCAACAAAATTGAGTACACCCCTAAGTGAAAATGTCCAAATTGGGGTCAATTAGCTATTTTCCCTCTCCAGTGTCATGTGACTCATTAGTGTTACAAGGTCTCAGGTGTGAATGTGGAGCAGGTATGTTAAATTTGGTGTTATCGCTCTCACTCTCTCATACTGGTCACTGGAAGTTCAACATGGCACCTCATGGCAAAGAACTCTGATGATCTGAAAAAAAGAATTGTTGCTCTACATAAAGATGGCCTAGGCTATAATAAGATTGCCAAGACCCTGCAACTGGGCTGCAGCATGGTGGCCAAGACCATACAGCGGTTAAACAGGAAAAGTTCCACTCAGAACAGGCCTCACCATGGTCAACCAAAGAAGTTAAATGCACGTGCTCAGCGTCATATCCAGGTTGTCTTTGGGAAATAGACGTATGAGTGCTGCCAGCATTGCTGCAGAAATTGAAGGGGTGGGGGGTCAGCCTGTCAGTGCTCAGACCACCATACACCGCACACTGCATCAAATTGGTCTTCATGGCTGTCGTCTCAGAAGGAAGTCTCTTCTAAAGGTAGAAGCGAGGGGACAGAGCCACGCCCTAGAGGGGAGGGAGAGAGAGAGTGAGATCATGTGTTTCCAGCGCTGACCTAGTTGCCTGATTTGGTGGATACCGGTGTTAGGTTGGTGCATCACAGGGGATTCGCGATCGGGATGATCGAGGCGACAGAACGACTGTGCCTGCTATGCCCAGAATGCAAGATACCGACCACAATGGTCAGTGCCTGTGTCAGATGCGGGCACTTCGGTGAGCCGCTCACTCGGCTAGTTTCAAGCTTGCAGGG
Source organism: Rana muscosa (assembly GCA_029206835.1). Lineage (NCBI taxonomy): Eukaryota > Metazoa > Chordata > Amphibia > Anura > Ranidae > Rana > Rana muscosa. The sequence goes on from CM055118.1 coordinate 622,679,285, forward strand.
GCCACAGTAGTATAGCGTGGGACCAGCAGGACTGCTTCTACTACAGCCACAAAAGTCCCAGAAGGCCGGAGTGGGCATTGGATCATCTGCGAAAGGCGGGATCGAGTCTGAGCCTGGTGACTCCCCTGTAAAGAATAGAGCCATGGGGGAAGAGAGATCTGTCATGGCCTGCAGCCTGGTTTGGGACCTGGTAACTGTAATTCCTGCCCAGCAGGAACCAGAAAATGTCCCTGAAATGACGGCTGCTTCTATGTGTTCTGCTGACCCCACCTGAAATTAGCCAGTGCAGGAGAGAGATTTACCCTTAGTTGAGGTGGGAGGTGAAGGCAAGGATGGGGCCATAGATTGGGGTTCCCCACACTGCAAGCAGGTCCCTGGAGGAGATAGCAGATTGGTCACCGTACAGTAGCTCGGAGGAGGAATGGGATATAGGAGGCTCCCAGGTCCAGAAAGACGTCCAGCCCAAGGTATCAGACATGCCAGATCTTGCTATGGGAACTGAAGAAGCTGAAGGAACCCCCATCAGCACCAGAAAACTGTTTTGTAAAAGACCTTCCACCACCCAGACCAGAGAAGCTGAGTATGAACAGTGGGTTAGGAGGACCCATGACACTTGTGTCCTGCCAGGAAAAGGGAAGCCAAGAGAATTTCCCAAGTTTTCCAGATTCCAGTGGGAGATTCAGAGCAGAGTTGCTCTGGAGTGGGGTCTAGACTACCCCTTTGTCCCTTCCGTCACCATGGACGTCTAGAGAACTCCCAGGGGCCAGGGAGGATGACCTGGTGTGGGAGCACATGCACATCCCTAAGCCTTTGTGGGTGCCAGACTGTGAGGAGACCTCGGCCCGGTTTCAGCACATTCAAATGGGAATGGAGGCTGGGGAGAACAATCTACAAGGATAGAGTGGAGTTTGTATAAGCAGGTCAGCCTGCGAGGAGCCACTTTATCTCTTTCAGAGACAGAGAAGCTGAGGGCAGTGAGAGGAGACTACCTGATCCGCATTTCTATGTGTGAGGGACTGCTGGATTATGCAGCTCACCACTGGAAATCGTTAGATGGACTGCTGGGAAGATTGCAGCCTGTTTTGCTTCTCTGACCATTTGCAGGACTAGGCTGGCCTGCCAACCTGACCTGTGCCAGCTGGATGGACATTCCTACTGATAAATTCTGGGTGAGGTCCAAGTCCCAATTTCAACTCTTCAAGGAGCCCGATAGTCCAGGGAGGGGCCCCTCCCACCAGAAACTACAAAGAGGACTGTTCATTTTCCATTTCCTTTGCTTTTCTGTCAGCAGGATTTTAAACCCCTGTTGACTGAGCAAAAAAAAAAACCCAGGAGAAATGTAATGTGTGTGTGGTTTCATCATGCTTCTTTCTGTCAGTGGGATTGTAACCCCCTTTGAGAGAAAACATGTACAGGTAGACGTAGACTGTAAAGCCCTGTACACACGTTCGGATTTCCGATGGAATCAAATCCGATGGATTTTTTCATCGGAATTCCGATGAAGCTGACTTCCATCAGTCTTGCCTACACACCATCAGACAAAATTCCGACCATCCCGAATGCTGTGACGTACAACACCTACGACGGCACTATAAATGGGAAGTTCAAATCCAATGGCGCCACCCTTTGGGCTGCTTTTGCTGATTTTGTGTTACCGCGTGTTAGTAAAAGTTTGGTGAGAGCCGATTCACGCTTTTCAGTCTCCGTGCTTTTCAGTCCATTACAGCATGACGAATGTGCTATCTCCATTACGAACGCTAGTTTTACCAGAACGAGCGCTCCCGTCTCCTAATTCACTCTGAGCATACGTGGGTTTTTTCTCCGATGGAGTTCCACACAGACGATCGGAATTTCCTATCGTTTTTTTTTCCATCGGAAAAATTTAAAACATGTTTTTCACCGATGGAAATCAGTCCGATGGGGCACACACACGGTCGGTTTGTCCGATGAAAACAGTCCATCGGACTGTTTTCATCGGTAAAACCGATCGTGTGTACAGGGCTTTAGTGGTGGGATTTTTGAGCTGTGGTTTCTTTGTTTTGCAGCCATCGTTGTGAGCAGACGCTCATCCTGCTATCATTGGACAACATTTTCCGGCAGACAGAGGGCTTCCCTTGAGGGGGAAGTGCTCTGGGCTTGTGTACATTGTGTGTAAAGCTACAGGGACCTGTAGTTAGGGTGTATATAGTTTGATGTGTATATTCGAATGTACAAACAAAAATGTCTATTTTTTCTACGTGATATTTATTTGTACATAGCCCTATCCCAGTTGGTTCCCTCTTCCCCTTCCAATTGTATTTTATATGGGATGCGCTTCCCAGAAGCAATTTTTCCTAAATTTCCCCAGCCAAGGGACTAGCTGGATGTTGGGGGGGGAAGGGGGGGTGAGTACCCTCTAGTGCTAGAAGTTTAGATAGTTTCTTTGTAAGTGTAGGTACATTTTTTGCAGGCTTGGCTGGCAGCCAAGCCTGTCTGTGTTTTGTCCTGGGTTGGGCAGAAATACAGGGAGAGCTGGATGACTCACAGGCAGCATCACTGAGACCTCTCCCCTACTTCTTGGATGTTCTAGATCCTTCTAGAAGAATGGGAGGGGAGGTAAGGTGGAGCTGCCTGGAGAATTCTAAGGGCCCGAACCAATCCCCAACTTGGATTGGCAGCGGGCAGGCCCCCTTAAATACTCAGGGTCAGCCCAGCTAGGGAGGAGAGTTTGGGTGGAAGCTAGCGTTGGAGTGTTAAGCTGTCGTTGCCTTTGAGAGATCTCCCCAGTCTGAGGGGGGGTGACCTTAGGCCTGGGCTCGGGTGCACACGGGACCTTCCCAGATGTCTTGGCCAGGAGGCATTGGGAGCAAGGAGGACAGTGGGAGAACACTGCAGGGCAAGACTCCAGTGTCAGGTCCCCACATCAGTGATAGCTGGTCCTGGGAGTGATAGTCTGCAAGCAAGTGTATGTGCTGGAGGTAAAAGAGAAGAGGTTTTTTATACCGAGTGTATATAGTTCTTTTGTATATAGAAAAAATGATAAGATGAAGCTTGACCAGTGATTATGTCATTCCAGTGCGCCTAATCACATCCCATGTAAAGTAGAAAATATTTATTAAATACAAGAGTCACGATATGACAATATACAAAATAATGAAAGGAATAGGTTAAAAGCAAAAGGTTTTGCTTTTAACTTATTCCTTTCATTATTTTGTATATTGCCATATTGTGACTATTGTATTTAATAAATATTTTCTACTTTATACACCCATTTGTCAATTCCATATTATTGTGCCCATCCGTACTATCCCAGGGGCATTCCTCTTTACAAATCGGAGTGTATATAGTTCAGTCCCTATGTATATCCCCTTTCAAATTTAATTCCCCTAATAAAAAAACAAAAAAAACAAAGTGCAAGGGCTCGGTGTGTTTGGAAATTAGTGTAACTGGCTGTGCAGGGTGGGAAATGAACCACATTCACCAGCGACCCCTATGGGTGTAGCGCTACATATTTTTACCTTTCTACCATTTTACCTTTTTGCCAGTGTTATTCACAATTCACATACTCACCTGGCCAACAAATCCAGCATTGTCCTGGTTTGATGCACCGCTGTCACAAGCTAGCTGGATCCTGTGTCACCATCTTTGCTGCTGTTGTGGACGAGGAGAGACTAGATGCCTTCCTCCTCCTCTTTGCTACACCTTGACTATGAGTGCATCTAGCAGGTGAAGGTCCCCTTTAACCACTAGCAGACCACCCCATGTAGATATACAGTGGTGGGGTGGCTACTCTGTGCTGGATCACATACATGTACATGATTCAGCATTTATGGGTCGGGCGTGCGCGGTGCCCCATCTGTGCTGTGATTGGGTACAGCACAAGTTGATCAGCCGGTCCCAGACAAATATTTATGCCTGGGACCTGCTGACTGGCTTTGCAACTCACAGTACAGAGCCCTGTGTTTACTAATAACACAGGACTCTGTAGCGGAAATGTAAAAATAACTCTGGTCCATAAGAGGTTTACAGGTCTGAAGCCTCGTACACACGGCCGAGAATCTCGTCGTAAAAAACACGCCGTTTTTTTCGACGAGATCCTTGGACAAGAAACTTGTCCCGGCCGAGTGTACACACGCTCATTTCAAAGAACCCGCGGTTCTTTGAATGGAGCGAACGCGGTGACGTAATTGAATACGACGAGCTTGCGCTCGTCACATTCGATGCCGTCGCCGCCATCTTTGTACACCCTATCCTATGCCTAGGAAGCTACCGCGCATGCGTCAAAGTCATTTCGAGCATGCGCGGGCTTCCCGGAGGACAGGTAAGTGTACACACACAATTTTCTCGTCGAGAAACAGGCTGACGAGAATCTCGACGAGAAAATAGAGAGCAGGTTCTCTATTTTCTCATCGAGATTCTAGTCGGTTTTCTTGACCAGAAACCATACACACGAACAAATTTCTCAGCAAGAAATCTCTGCCAGCAAGTTTCTTGCTGGTTCTTGCCGAGAAACTCGGTCGTGTGTACGAGGCTTGAGAGCTGAAATGGCTAAAGTATAATTTGACAAAAATGACTTTAACTATCACAGCTGCTAATGTTATACTATTATACCGTTTTTTTATTAATACATTTGATTTCTAAACTGATAGCTATAATTGCTCAGAATCCTTATGTCATGTTCCTTTAATTAGCTTACTTCTGCTCTTACAATACTTTGCAGAAAGGCTTTGTACGGCCTTCTGTATGAGAATGATATTCCCAGAATCATCTTTGATGATAACAAAGTAGAATATTCCAGTGCAGCACAATTCTTTAATGATCAAAGTCTAAGGGTTAACCCTTTTATCTCTACCTTAAGAGGGTGAGTTCTTTAGAAGATTGAACCTATTCACTAAGCTTAGTGAACATTCACTTTACTAAGTGATCAAGCTCTACTCCTTTAGTAAATCAAGCTTAAGGTGAACATCGCTGACCCCATATTTCCAGGATTTATTACTTCACCATCTTACATTACATTTTCTATCAAACATTCTAATTGTATGCAGTTTAGCTCCTGCTATAGTCTGAAATCATTCATTTTGGAAGATAGACAGCTGACTCAGAGCGCTGAAGTCAGTAGTGTTGCTCAGTATGGTATACATTAATTGATAATATTAAATATATTTAAAATAATATGTAGGTAATTCTATGAAAATTAAGCGTTTTTCTTTTTATAGTTAAATAGTTACATAGTAGGTAAGGCTGAAAAAAGACAATAGTCCATCCAGTTCAACCTGTGTGGGTGCATGTGTATCAGTGTCTATAATGCTTTACCATATCCCTGTATGTTGTGTCCTTTAATATGTACATCTAAAAGTCTTTTAGAGCCCTTTCACACTGAGCCGCCCCAGGCATCGGCGGTAAAACGCAGATATTTTTAGCGGCACCGTAATTTTTGCTGCACTATTCGGCCGCTAGCGGGGCACTTTTAACCCCCGCTAGCGGCTGAAAAAGGGTTAAAACCACCCGCAAAGCGGTTCGGCGGCGCTGCCCATTGATTTCAATGGGCAGGGGTGCTTTAGGAGCGGTGAGTTCACCACTCCTAATGCTCTCAAAAGAAGCTGCTGGCAGAACTTTTTCTGACGCTCTGCCAGCGCAACGCTCCAGTGTGAAAGCCCTCAGGCTTTCACACTGGAGTGAATGGAGCCGCTGTTTCAGGGCGATTTGCACGCGCTATTTTTAACGCTATAGCGCCTGCAAAACACCCCCAGTGCTAAAGGGGTCTTAAAGATCTCAATACTCCCCACAGCCACCACCAATTGAGAGAGTTCCACAGTGAAGAACCCCCTACGCAGTTTAAACACTTCTCCACCGGGCCTATTCTGGCACTTCTCTCCTTCATGTAAAAATCATAATTTTTTTGCTAGAAAATTAATTAGAACCCCCAAACATTATATATATATATATATATATATATATATATATATATATATATATATATTTTTAGCAGATACCCTAGGGAATAAAATGCCGGTCATTGCAACTTTTTATCTTGCACAGTATTTGCGCAATAATTTTTCAAACGCCTTTTTTTGGGAAAAAAAATGGTTTCACGAATTAAAAAATAACAGTAAAGTTAGCCCAATTTTTTTGTATAATGTGAAACATGTTGTTACACTGAGTAAATAGATACCTAACATGTCACGCTTTGAAATTGCGCACACTCATGGAATGGCGCCAAACTTCGGTACTTAAAAATCTCCATAGGCGACGCTTTAATTTTTTTTACAGGTTACTATTTTCGAGTTACAGAGGAGGTCTAGTGCTAGACTTGTTGCTTGCACTCTACCGCATGCGGCGATACCTCACATGTGGGGTTTACATGGCGTTTACATATGTGGGTAGGACTTACATGCGTGTTCGCTTCTGAGCGCGAGCTACCGGGGACAGGGGCGTTTTAAAAAAAATAAATCATTTTTTTTACTATTTTCTTTTTATTTTGACACTTTTTTTTTACATATTTTTTTTTTGATCACTTTTATTCCTATTACAAGGAATGTAAACACCCCTTGTAATAGGAATCATTGTGACAGGTCCTTTATGGAGAGATGCAGGGTCAATAAGACCCCACATCTCTCCTCCAGGCTGAAAAGCATGAGATTGGTGAAAAAAAATTCACCGATCTCATGCTGACAGCCGCAATTGCGGCTTTGTTTACTTCCGGGTACCGGGCGTGACGTCACAACGTCACGCCCGGGACTCCGACGATCATAGAGATGGAAATCTCTATGCTCGTCATGCGGCGCCGGCCGATTCGTTCTCCGGGCTCTCCCGTGCCATCAGGGGCCCGGAGAACGAATCGGCCGGCGCCGGATGACGAGGATAGAGATTTCCATCTCTATGATCGTCGGAGTCCCGGGCGTGACGTTGTGACGTCACGCCCAGTACCCGGAAGTAAACAAAGCCGCAATTGCGGCTGTCAGCATGAGATCGGTGAATTTTTTTTCACCAATCTCATGCTTTTCAGCACCGGATGGCGGCGGGAGGGAGGGGATGTCCCCTCCCGCCACCTATAAGAACGATCAAGCGGTGAAACCGCCGCTATGATCATTCTTATGGTGCGCAGAATTGCCGGCCCGACAGAATGATATCTGAATGATGCCTGTAGCTGCAGGCATCATTCAGATATCCCACCTCAAAGTCAAGGACGTCATATGACGTCCTTGGTGGAGAAGTGGTTAAGGTTAAACCACTTCTTCTCCAGTCTCATTGTGTGGCCCAATGTCCTTTTACACTCCCTTATGACTAAATAGTTTATTTCCTATGCTGGGATCCCCATTGAGATATTTGTAGATTGCTATCATATCTCCTCTCAAGCGTCTTTTCTCCAGCGAGAATACATTTAGTGTCTGCAGCCATTCCTCGTAATTGAGGTCTTTCAGTCCCCTTATTAGTTTTGTTGCCCTTCTGCTGTTGCAAAACCTGTCACCTACTAGTACCCCTAGATCCTTCTCCATCCTTGACTCCCCCAGCTGTACTCCACCTAGAGAATATTTTACATTTATGGTTTTTGACCCCAAGTGCATTACTTTACATTTCTCCACATTAAACCTCATTTGCCATTTGTCTGCCCACTCCTTTTTTTTTAAGGTCATTCTGCAAAATTTCCATGTCCTGATGAGAGTTTATTACTCTGCTTAACTTTGTGTCTTCCGCAAAAACTGAGACTGAACTATTCATCCCATCCTCTAATATAGATAATATATCATTTAAAAATAGAATTTTATTAAATAAAGTTTAGGTATTGTAAATTTGTGCTCAGTACATCATTAAAGCTGAACAAATATAAAAGAAAACTATTAACACAGTTCTGTATTCATTACGACTTGACCTCTGGAAGATTCACCCCCCTTCATGACCAGGCCATTTTTTGCGATACGACACTGCGTTACTTTAACCACTTCAGCCCCAGAAGGATTAACCCCCTTCCTGACCAGAGCACTTTTTGCGATACGGCACTGCGTCACTTTAACTGGCAATTGCGCCACCGTGCGACGTTGCACCCAAACAAAATTGACGTCCTTTTTTTCCCACAAATAGAGCTTTTTTTTGTGGTATTTGATCACCACTGCGGTTTTTATTTTTTGCGCTATAAACAAAAAAACAGCGACAATTTTGAAAAAAAGCGACATTTTTTACTTTTTGCTATAATAAATATCCCCAAAAAATATATAAAAAAACGAATTTATTTCTCAGTTTAGGCCGACATGTATTCAATAAGCGTATATTGATTGGTTTGCACAAAAGTTATAGTGTCCACAAAATAGGGCATAGATTTATGGCATTTTTATTATTATTATTTTTTTATTAGTAATGACAGTGATTTTTATCATGAATGCGACATTATGGCGGACACATCAGACACTTTTGACACTATTTTGGGACCATTGTCATTTATACAGCGATCAGTGCTATAAAGATGCACTGATTACTGTGTAAATTACACTGTCAGGGAAGGGGTTAAACACTAGGGGGCGATCAAGGGGTTAAGTGTGTCCTAGGGAGTGATTCTAACTGTAGGGGGATGGTCTCACTAGAACATGACAGAGATCACTGCTCCTGATGACAGGGAGCAGTAGATCCTCCTGAGTTACAGGATTTGCATTTATACATTTGCTTCTTTCCAGAAATTCCAAATACACACCTTCCAACAATATCTTATTTAAGAGTGGTTGTTTAGTATTTTTAGGAAAAATTCTATGTCTTTGTAGCTGCTGACTTTTAATAAAAACACTCCTTGGAAGACATCCCGTCAGACAAAACGTGAGTAGGGCAGAGATTAGCTGTGACTATATCACGCCTGCCCGGAGAGTTGGCCTTGCTGTGCGATATGCTTGTTATACTATCTGTTTTATTAATATCTACTTGGTCTATTAATAAATGTTTTTTAAACGGTACTTCACTATGGGATTTTCTTGCTCTTTCCTTGGTATGTATTTTTGCTGTTGGGACTGCTTTATGAGAAGCGAACCACTTTTGGGCATGCCATTCACGAGGGAGTGAGGCTTGAGGCTTGCTGAGGTGTGAGAGGAAGAGAGCTGGAGCCATCCATCTGTACGGGATCTCCCATATTTTAAATGCTGATTTAGACCTCTTGAGTTGTAGGGTCTAAGGATTTGGTAAGCAGCATTATAATAACTTGGTGGTTGGTGCACAGCAGTTTATTTGTTTGTTATACACTATATTGAATTAGATGTTTTCCTGACAGCGCAATACAATTTTTTTGAGTTGTCATGCATTATTTCTGTGTGAATATCAGTGAGTGCTGCATTTAGCTTTTTTACTTTCTCACCTTCATTTAATTTGATTGATTAATTTGCCAAGCATGGGTTTAGCACACAATTGAATAACAGGACACTCACATGTCCCAGGATCCAGTGATGTCCTCACACGGCCGGGTCCTTCACCAGGCTTCGGTCCCCGGTGCCGGCATATTAACTACGGGGAACCGGCTGTGATTGCATGTAGCTTCTAGAACTAGCTTCCGACTAGAACTAGGGGAGTGGGTACCTGTCAAAACCAGGTACTCACCCCCCCCCCCAAAAAAAAAAAAAAGGAAGAGGAGAAAGAGCAGAACTTAAGTTTTTGGGTGAAGTTCCCCTTTAAGATGTATTAGCAAGCAGCTTCCTGAGGACATCAATCAACGAAATGTGTAGAGGCAGGACTTCTGTTTGTGACTTCCAGCTTCATCAATTCTGGTAATTGGAATGCACGCCTCGTCCAGGACAGAGCCACGTGGCAGTGATCTTCCTTTGTATCTCATGGCTGATTACATTGGGTGCCAATTCTGGCACATATAGTAGACTACCTTATGATTTTAAGTTAATGTGACTTATGCATTAATAAAACTCTGTGCAATTAAGTTTTCTCCACTGGCCCCTGCTGTTCAAATGGTGAGCTGGTGAGGCGAAGAATACAACTGTCCCTGATATTATGGAAGGAGGTTGAGGAGGAGTGGCGTTTTTTCCTGATATAGAAAACACACTGTGACCTTCTTATTTACAGTTGGGGACCATGGTCATCTGGTCAGTAAACCCTTGTCATCAGTACCATGGGTGATACCATGAAGGAGTTGATTATTAAAAGTGTAACTTTGGTGAAATGATAAGAAAAGAATTACAAGAGCCCTTTAACGGAATTGTGGACACCTGATTTTGGCACAATATTTAGGATGTCACATGAACGAATGGTTAAAGTGGAGCTCCACCCTAAAGTGGAACTTCCGCTCATCGGAACCCTCCCCCCCTCCGGTGTCACATTTGGTACCTTTCAGGGGGGAGGGGGGTGCAGATACCTGTCTAAGACAGGTATTTGCACCCACTTCCGGGAGTCCTCTCTGCGGGTATTCTGTGGGTAGTGCGTCACTTCCCGCCCGTTGTGTTCTGGGAAACACACGGCTCCCAGGACACAGCGGGGACCAGTGAGGACGGCGCTGCGCTACTTGCGCATGCGCCGTAGGGAACCGGGCAGTGAAGCCGGAACGCTTCACTTCCTGATTCCCTCACCGAGGATGGCGGTGTGGGCAGCAGATAGACGAGTGATTGCTCGTCTTCTGCTGCAGACGTCGCTGGACTCCAGGACAGGTAAGTGTCCTAATATTAAAAGTCAGCAGCTGCAGTATTTGTAGCTACCGGCTTTTAATATTTTTTTAACGGCGGAGCTCCGCTTTAATGTGTTATTTGTACAAATTTTGATGTAACATTTTTTTAATTTTAACATAACACCACCTTTTTTAATATCTTATTTTGCTATAATAAACATTGTTGTATGTTGTGTTGGCTAGTGTGCAATACATCTTGGTACATTTTTTTTAGAATGCAACATGTAATGCCACCAAAACATATTTTTAGTAACATAATTTTTTTTGCAATAAATATCATTTTGGAGGGACTGACATCATGGGAGTTAGAGCAACCCTTACCATTTCCATTTTGTTTCTTAAATGCAGACAAAATGAGTGGGAGCCAGACATGATAAATCCTTTTGTATTTCTGTTGAATAATATTCACATTATTGCTTTAATTTTGTTCACTATATTGTTTCATAACACCTGCCGCAATCTAATGGGCTAACTTAGTCAAGAGTGCATATGTTTTACTTACAGCCATAAAATTCTATTCCTTTATGATCATCACTTATTTTAACATTACAAATATCGCCTTTGCTCTAACATCTGTTGGCTTGGAAAATAATGAAAGTGGACTCTAGAGGGACAGCACAAAATCCTGTAATATTCACTGAGACAGGGTTAGGAAGAAAGTGACGTGTCTTCACTAAACATAAAAAAGATATTACATATTTAAAGATCAGATATAACTGGATAAAAATGCTAAAAAATTATGTGCCATACAGTGGCGGAATTTTCAGGGTCGCAACAGTCGCAGTTGCGACTGGGCCCTGTAGTTCTGGCAAGTCCGGGGGGCCCGCCACCCGCCCGTCACGGCGTTGCTGGCATGGGCGGACTGACCATTCGGTCAGATTATAGCTGCCCCGCCTCTGCACTGCCCCCTCAGCCAATAGGAACATGCTGTACACGCCCCCTTCCACAGCGCCGCTTTTTTGACCCAAGAGCAGGAGATGCCGACTGCTGGAGGAGAGGAGAGGGAGGCGGGGACACAGCCTGCAGTGTGGGACGGACTGCTGCCTGATAAGGTAAGCTGGCTGAGCTTTACATAATGGATTCTTGTCGGTGGATTACCTTGGTGAGCAGTGAGGGAGAGGATGTGTTACCTCTAGCAGAGCTCCTTCTGTCGCTGAGGCTAGTAGATCGATTTTGTGTGTGAGAAGTGCACTGCTGCTGGAGGAAGAACATGTCCTGAATGTCTCCCTAATCTCTACTAACTACATCTCCCTACTCATTAGCTGCCCACCAATACACAGGGACAGTCCCCTCCTCTCCTGTATTACTAACTAATGTGTCTGTGAGCTGCTGGGGCACTACAAGTCCCAGCATGCCAGGAGATGGGGGCAGCAGTGTGTTCAATCAGGCTGATTTTTGGGTGAAAAATGCTGGTGTGTATATACTGTGTGTGTGTATGTATTGTGTGTGTGTGTATGTAATGTATGTATAGTGTGTGTATATAATGTATGTATAGTGTGTGTGTGTGTGTGTGTGTGTGTATATACTGTATGTATAGGGGTCTGTACTAAAGGGGCTGTGTAATTCACCGTGGGTCTGCACTAAGGGGGTGTGTATATACTGCGGGGGTCTGCACCAAGTGGGGTGTCTATACTGCGGGGGTCTGCACCAAGTGGGGTGTCTATACTGCGGGGGTCTGCACCAAGTGGGGTGTCTATACTGCGGGGGTCTGCACCAAGTGGGGTGTCTATACTGCGGGGGTCTGCACCAAGTGGGGCAGTGTAATACACTGAGTCTGCACTAGGGGGGTGTCTATACTGCGGGGGTCTGCACTAAGGGGGTGTCTATACTGCGGGGGTCTGCACTAAGAGGGTGTCTATACTGCGGGGGTCTGCACTAAGGGGGTGTCTATACTGCGGGGGTCTGCACTAAGAGGGTATCTATACTGCGGGGGTCTGTACTAGAGCTGCATGATTAATCGAGATAAGATCGCGATCTCCATTCACCCCCCACGATCTCCAGGCTGGATGACCCGCGATTTTCGTATATCCCCGTCGGTTCCATGTAACCAGCGTGGAACGCAAATGGCGGATATCGGAACTGACGTCAGCAACCGGAACTGATGTCAGTCATCATAGAGCGTGATGCTGCGCAGCGCCGCTGGATGTCGATGCGTGGGCAGTACCACCACGCTTCTCGGCCGGCGGGAAACACGAAAACACACAGCACAGCGGTGAGTGCGCACTGCACACTGTGTGAGTGTGCACACCAGCAGCATGATCCAATGACTCCAAAACAGTGAGTGAGCTTCCTTCCTTGTGCCTTACTACTACATGTATGACAGATGACAGTCAGGCTATTAAAGGGGGGCATGTGAGCCGAGGAGTGGACTTAAAATACCGGCAACCACGGTCCCTTATTGTGAATATTACCAGTCAGCTACCCAGAGTCTATATTCATAATATATTATAAGGGACAGTGGTTGCCGGTATTTTAAGTCCACTCCTCACATGCCCCCCTTTAATAGCCTTTTGAGAATCGTGAGAGAATCGTGATCTTCATTCTAAGCAAAAGAATCGTGATTCTCATTTTTCCCAGAATCGTGCAGCTCTAGTCTGTACTAAGGGGGTGTGTGTATACTGCAGGGGTCTGTACTAAGGGGGTGTGTGTATACTGCAGGGGTCTGTACTAAGGGGGTGTGTATACTGCAGGGGTCTAGGGGTCTGTACCAAGGGGGTGTGTGTATACTGCGGGGGTCTGTACTAAGGGGGTGTGTGTATACTGCAGGGGTCTGTACTAAGGGGGTGTGTGTATACTGCAGGGGTCTGTACTAAGGGGGTGTGTGTATACTGCAGGGGTCTGTACTAAGGGGGGGTGTATACTGCGGGAGTCTGTACACTGCAGGGGTCTGTACTAAGGGGGGGTGTATACTGTGGGGGTCTGCACTAAGGGGGTGTCTATACTGCGGGGGTTTGCACTAAGGGGGTGTCTATACTGATGGGGGGGTCTGCACTGTGGGGGTGTCTATACTGCGGGGGTTTTCACTAAGAGGGTGTCTATACTGATGGGGGGGTCTGTACTAAAGGGGGTGTCTTTACTGATGGGGGGGTCTGCACTAAGGAATGTGTCTATACTGCGGGGGTCTGCACTAAGGGGGATTCTATACTGATGGGGGTCTGCACTAAGAGGGGGGATTCTACACTGATGGGGGTGTCTGTACTGATGAGGGGGGGTCTGTTCTTAGTGAGGGGGATCTATACTGCGGGAGGGGGATCTGTAGTTAGTGGAGAGGGGTCTGTACTGAGGGGGGGACTATAGTTGGTGGGGGGGGGTGACACAATTTTTTTCCGCATCAGGTGACACCAACCCTAGTGACGCCACTGATTGACGGTAAGTCAATCAAGTGACAGAGCTGAGCAATCGATGCCAACCTCCACCACTGTGCCTCTTACTGATCCCATCCCCCCACCACTGATCTCATCCCTATCCCCTCCATTACTTCTACAACAGAAGTGATGGGGTTGGATAGGGATGAGATCAGTGGTGGGGGGATGGGATCAGTAAGAGGCACAGGTGGTGGTGGGAGAGGATGGCACCACCGCTGCCACCTCCCTCAAGTACCACCGCTGGTACTTGAGGGGGGTGGTAGCGGTGATCCTTGAGGGGGGGTGGCAGCAGTGGTACTTGAGGGTGGTGGCAGCGGTGGTGCCATCCTCTCCCACCACCACCTGTGCCTCCTTACTGATCCCTATCCCCCATCACTAATCTCATCCCTATCCCCCCCATTACTTCTACAACAGAGGTGATGGGGGGGTAGGGATGAGATCAGTGGTGGGGGGGATGGAATCAGTAAGAGGCACAGGTGGTGGGAGAGGATGGCACCACCACTGCCACCGCAGCCTCCCCCCCCCTCAAGTACAACCGCTGCCACCCCCCCTCAACACCAGCACTTCCACTGATCCCATCCCTCCTCCCCACCAGCACTGTTACTGATCCCATTCCCCAGGTCAGATTTAATTGATCCTATGTTTGCTTCATAGGATCCGCAACCAATGTATTGCTTCATCTATGTGAAATCCCTGGTGATGTGGCCAGTCCCTCTGCTTTCCTATTAAAAACTTACCACACTAGGCAGGAGCGCACAGCATGGTCAGTACTCTAGTTAGGCTGGTAACTCTGTGTGCTCTCCTCCAATGATCAATAAATGTTTTATTTTGTTGTACAGTGTAAAAAATATAGAGTATCAAAATCATGCTTTTCGGGGGGGGGGGGGGGGCTTCATGATTTCTTGCACCGGGGCCCTGAAGTTTCTAGTTACGCCTCAGGTGCCATACACATGTTACATTGGATGCTTAGTTATCATCTCTTAAAGTCATGGTTCATAATGCTAAACCTCATTTTTTTCAGCATATATTATAGAGCTGCAAACAGCATGTAACAGGAGTTGATTTACTAAAGCTGGAGAGTGCAAAATCTGGTGCAGCTTTGCATAGAAACCCATCAGCTTTCAGTCAACATAGAAATAGGTAGTACTAGTCAACCCAGTGGTCTTAAGGGTAATCTCACAGTTAGAAATTAAGATTTGAACCATATAAAGGTAGCCTACCTACCCGGGCTTCATTTTTTTTATACAAACATAGCTGTAGTGCACCAAAGCACCTCTACTACTTTTAGCAACACTTGGTTTTATCACAGCAGTGTAAAGTAGTAACTATAAAAAATGCAGGTATTCTCTGCACCAGGGAAGGACTGGGGACTTCCAGCTTTGGGTGCAAACACAACCAGCTGGCCCTTTCACTCTAGGGACATTTTCCTGTGGGCTGAAGTGCACCATGGAAAGTGAGCTACCACACTGATTGATGGACATGGTAAAAAGGCTGTTTTGTTGAACATGGTTTCTTGTGATACACCTTTTTCCATACCGATGCTGCATATGCTTTGAAAAGAAATTGTAAATGGTGAATTTTACAGTGGGACAAAAAAGTATTTAGTCAGCCACCAATTGTGCAAGTTCTCCCACTTAAAAAGATGAGAGAGGCCTGTAATTGTCATCATAGGTATACCTCAACTATGAGAGACAAAATGTGGAAACAAATCCAGACAATCACATTGTCTGATTTGGAAAGAATTTATTTGCAAATTATGGTGGAAAAAAATATCAAAAGTTCATCTCAATACCTCTGAACCATACCAGGCCACATGCCTTCAACATGGGCCTCATCCCCACAACCCTGGCCCAGTGGTTGTGGGGGTCTGTGGGCGGGGGGCTTATCGAAATCTGGAAGCCCCCTTTAACAAAGGGGAACTCCAGATCCCGCCCCCCTTTGTGAATTGGTAACGGGGTACATTGTAACGGGCTACCATTTCACAAAGAAAGTGTAAAAATTTGTAAAAAACACACAGACACAGTTGGACAGTTGGACTTTTTTTCTTCAGAAATTTTGTGCAGGGACAATTCTAAACATGGGACTTTAAAGGCATACTTTAGACACCCCCCAGGTACGAAATTTAAAGGAATATCTCACTTTTATTGTTTCATTTTAAGCATTATTAAAATCACTGCTCCCGGAAAAATGGCTGTTTTTGCATTGATACATGTCCCCTGGGGCAGGACACGGGTCCCCAAACACTTTTTATGACAATAACTTGCATATTAGCCTTTAAAATTAGCACTTTTGATTTTCATGTTCGTGTCCCATAGACTTTAACGGTGTTCCCGTGTTCGAACAAATTTTTTGCCTGTTCGCATGTTCTGGTGCAAACCAAACAGGGGGGTGTTCGGTTCATCCCTACACAGGAGGGTCAAACAAAGATGCTATAGAGGCAACAGACATCCTCCTTATTAGCTGATGACGTCATTGGCTGTTAGGATGCCAGTGTCTCGAAAGTCGTAATGGTGCAGAATGAAAACCCCTGGCTTTGTGTATCTAAAAGGCAGGCTTGATCCACCTGCTGGCTTGTATAAAATTGTTGATCAATTTTTAGGCATTTTACTAAGGCACCCCTGAAGAAACCTCAAGGCACCCTGGTTGAAAAAAGGCTGGTTTAGATCATTACCTTTGTTTCTGTGGAACCCCTCAGATTCTAGGCACAGTCTGTGCACAAGGTTTTGACTTCTCCTCCAAGTCAGAATGAAGCTCTGCCCCTTATCAGTGCTAACCAGGGGCAGATCCAGGGGGGCAACTGCTCCCCCCGAGGAATATTACAGACTCCTGAGTCTCCATCAGCAGCAGGCCAGCAGCGGCACCAAGAGAGACCCTCGTGTTGTTGCACCGCCGCACCGCTGGCCTGGCCTTGCTATCAGGAGAAAGAAAAAGAAGCGCCAGGGCAATCCTAGTGCAGAATTATAAGATTTTATTTTTTAAAAAGTAGCTACGATGTAAGATGCACTCACATGTGCTCGGTGGGTAGGGGTTGAACCCGTCCAGCCTGGGAGCAGAACCGTTGCCAAATTCCTGGGGTGTTGAAGCCACAGGCGCCTTGTCTCAGCAGGGAGCTAAAACCTCGAGAGGATGCCGGCTGGGTAACTCGGCGTGGAAGTGATGCAGAGCTGTCACACTGAGGAGTCGCCTGCTGATGTGTTTGGCAAATCAGAACGCGTTTCAGAAGTTAAGCCGCGCTTCCTTCATCCTTCCTATCTCTCACATTCTCAGGGTCCCCAGCCTGCGCCTGAAGCAGCCTCGCAACTATCTGCAGCGTTCAGACTAGAGACATACTAAAGGGGTTCACCCCTTAGAATCTTATATTGACTTTATTGCATTTTTATTTCACATCTTTTTCCACTTTGATGTCCTCTTTTTATCACTAACTAGATTTAAGAGTGTGTTGAATTTTCACCACTCTTGGAGACACTAGGTTTTTTAGTGCTTAGTTTCACACTAGCTTTTTTGTGTGTGTGTTTTTTATCGTTATGTTACTGTTTGCTATCGCCTGCCATCTAGCAACCAGTGATGTCACATCCACAGTCTGAGCCAAGGAGGAGGAGAGTGAGGCACCAGCATTCAGAGCGGAGCAGAGGAGGATTTAACTTCTTCCTCCTCCGCGTGTGCTTAGTGTGTCAATGTTGGCTCCAGCACGGCGTGAGTGAGGGAAGGGAACTTCCATCATGGCTGCGTAGTAGAGAGTATTGTATGCATGCCACTTTTCCTGAAGGTCTGTATTAGTCAATTTAGGCTGGAGTCCAACTAACAGGGAAATATGTCCTTTCCTCCATTATATTTGACCATTTTAGTAAAATACATAAATACTGTTCAGAGGAGTTCTCACATTTCCTATGTTGTCTTCATTTCTGATCAACAGTCTGATCACTGGGCATATACTGGGTTTGACATCAAAGATTGGCATCCTCCACGATCTACCACAACACCTCCTTCCTCCTTTGTCACAAATATGAACATAGGAAGCAAAAATTAGCCCATAAGCTAAGCTTATGGGAGCACTCCTGCTTCCTGTGTTCATATTTGTGACAAAGGAGGTGGATGATGCCAATCTATGATGCCAAGCCCAATATATGCAAGTGATCAGACTGCTGATCAGAAATAACAAAATAGGAAAGGTAAGGTAACTCCATGCAGAAATGCCACCTTATTTTATGGCATTCTGGCAGTGCCCCTCCTGAGACTAGACTCTGGATCTGCCCCTGGTGCTAACATACACCCACTGTTTTTTAACTTCCAAATGCCAGAGCCTCAGGAGGCGGCAGAAAAGGCTGTGGAATTTGTTGTCAGAAAAAGAGGAGGCAGCTTTTAGCAAAGTCAGGAGGTTGATCTCTATTTGGCTTAGAGTCCAAGGAGCTACACAGGGGCACATGGATAGAAATGGAAACTAACATCAGTTCCTGCCTCTCAGCAACCTTTTTGGGCCAGATCAGGTTCACTTAAAGTAATAATGCCTTATCTCCCCTTTCTGGCAGATGCCAGAACTTCCTGCTAGGCACTCAAAGCCTGATGTGATGTGGCTATAGGCACACAACTTGCTACTTGCTACCTAGTATTTCTATATGTCCTTTAATTTATCCATAAAAAGGTAATCTAATTTTTACAAAGTCTTTCACTGACTTTTATAAATTCTTAGAGTGTTTAATCTGCACCTCTTTATTAAACAAAAATGTATATTGTACTCATTCCTGTCCAGTATTTATGTAGCGGGTACTTACTTTCCCGCCGTAAGTTTTTGAATTTTTCGGTGACACCAGTGGTGTATCCCTGGAGGTCCACTGGGTGGCGCTGTCACTGTGGGCTGACGGACGGATACCGCTGTGTGCTGAGCTGACTTTTCTCCTCTCTGGGCAGCGGTATGGTGGGGCGGGGAACCCGCTGTGCTTACTGGGAGAGGGGATAAAAGGGGCCGGCCATCTTGGTCACGGGGTTGTTGGTCCCTGGCACCTTTAGCCTGCGGACGGAGTTCGTGTTTGTCCTCTAGGCGGACTAGGCCTAGAGGACCACCGGAGATCGTGTTCCATCTCAGGCACCTTTAGCCTGAGGTGAGGTACTCGGACGGCGGTCCGGAGCTCAGTGCCCAACACTGAGTTCCGCGAGGGAAGGATCCTAGGGTACTCCGGAGATGGATGCCTGAATCCGAGGTGGACGTAATGGACCGGGAAGAGCTCCTCATCTGAAGACCCGGTGCAGCATACTGCCGGTGACGGGTGAGCCTCTTGTCGGAGACCGTCCGGAAGGTGAATTTCCCTCGTGCGGAGACCATAACCCACTCTTTGGAGGAGAGTGGAGGATCGAACTTGTGTCTGGGCCTATTCGTACACACACCTCCTTTTCTGTTCTATAGCCAAGGGAGTCCATGTTATGTGCTAAATAAAGGAGTGTTGGGCTTTAACGGTGTGTGGCTCAAGTTTCTGGCAGACGAGGTTCTTGGAGACTCTTGGAGGGAGGATCCGATGCACAATACAGGCCCGAAGGTAAAGGAAGGCATTGCTGATACCACTTATACATCTGTGGTGGAAGCCAGGCGTAGCGCACCCTCTCCCTCCCCTATCGTACCCCTAGACCAGAGACATAGCGAGCAGAACTTTAATAGAGGGGACTGGGAGAGGGGAGGAAGAGCCCGCTACACGTGGGGGCTCGGGTCCGGGATGTGTGTTGTGCATCACTTGGAAGAAGGTGTCTGCCAGACAGAGTTAAGCGAATAGGCCAAAGTGCAGCCCTGCTCTAAAGTCGTGGACATGACCTCAGAAGGGGAAAGGCCCACGCAGGAAGAGTGGTGAAAGGGGGAAAACTCAGCCATTTGACGGACTACACGTGGAGGTTTTTAATTGTCTCAACCTAGAAAAAGGAAAAGCCCGCGAACTGGAGCAAAGGGGAGGAGTCCAATACGTGTGACGGACTACACGTGGAACATTGGCGCGAAAAACTCTGCAGTGTGAGATGGAACACTAACAGGTCGCCATGTTTGGACCCGCCTCATGGATTCCAGTTCACCCGGCGACTACAACATTGACTGCTGCTGCTCCGATAACGGATACGGGGATCCGACTGAAGCCGAGGGGTCGATTCGCCCTGTACTCATGTATGGATGTTGAGGCCCTGGGCATGATTTGCCCTGGGTGTTCGGGACTGGTATGTCTGTTGAAGCCGTTCGGACGTTGTGAGGCCTGTGGGGAGTTCACGTTTGAAGTGGATCCGGAGGTCGAGAGGCCGAAAACCATCTACCCAGGCCGGGCTTCAGGTATCGTCACTCAGAAGGGAGGAATCACGGCTGTGAGAGTCACCCCTGCGCACACTGCAGCGACCGCGGAGGAGGTCGTGAAACACCAACGGGAGAAATCCGAGGATGCTGACTCGGTCACCACTGTCTCACAGCGTCCGCCACCGAAGAAAAGAACCAGTGTGGTAGCCCCGACCAGCGGTGGTGGTGGACCCTCTCGCATGCTTACGCCAGACCCAGAGGGATCCGTTGACGGGAGTTCCGGACGCCCCAGAAAAGGTCAAGGTAAGCCGGCAGAGAAGACTTGGTGTGAGGGAGGAGGTGTCGAGACGGCATGGCCTAGCAAGTCCCCGGAGTGTGGATGTTCTGTTTCCACACAGGGCTACATACCCACGGAGGAGTGTGACACCTCTGACCTGGAATCTCTTTCTGATGCGGGAGATGATGCATTGATAGATGACTTGTTTGCCAAGAAGGGCTGGGACAAGGTACCGCTTGCTTCATTCCGTGGAACTGGGAATTCACCTATGTCTGTAGGGGAGAGCACACCCAGGGTGGAGGCGTCAGTGCCTGAAGGAAAATCCTTTCCTCAACTTGTCCCTGCATCCCCGGCACCATTTGTATCTGACACTGGGGTCAAGAGACTGTTGTTGCGGCCCCCAATGCCCAGAATGGAGGTGGTCAAGGCACCTCGTCATCCAGATTCGGTTGTGTTGCCTGGTGAAGGGGAAAAAGCTACTATGCCTCCTTTGGCAAGATTACAGCGCTTGTTCAGTCAAAAGGTTGCAGCGGAGTATGGCTGGGAGTACCCTTACTTATCGAAGGACTTGTTATATGAGGTGGAAGTGTACCGGGAGCGCTGGTACAATGACTTTGTGTGGACCCACCTCAAAGTTCCACACGCCCGCAGATACCTTACATGTTCTCCAAAGGCTTCACAGCGCTTCAAAGACTGCAAGGCAGAATGGATGGTGGGAAGACACATCCACGCAGATAAAGTAGTGATCAGACGCAAAGAAGGCGAAGATGTAGAGTACCATCTAGAGACTATGGATCAGCACTTGAAGCCACTGATTCTGCCACATCCCCGTTTCTACCTTTAGGAGAGAAAGACTCCAATATTATCATGCTGCTGAACTTTCTGGGGAAATTGTGTTTTGTGTGCCCACAGAAAAGAAAAGAAAAGGAACTGTTCCTGTTTGTTTCTATCTTACTGCAAGGAGACCACAGACTCTGGGGTAGATAGGGTTAGAGAGAAAGGAGAAGAAGTTCCACGGGTGCAGTTATCGCGAGGCTGTGTCATGGAAATCCCCTATTCAGCCGCCGCAGCCCTGCGCGCATGCGTGGTGGAATGACGCTTTGGCGCACGCACGTGCGCGAACGGCGCATGCGCAATGGTGCGTGAATTGCGCACGTACATGCGCAATGGCGCACCAATCAGAACTCTGACAGGCCTATTTAAAGAAGCCAAGTGGCGCTGACAGGATGCTGGTTTGTCGTCAGCTTCCTGCCTTGTACCTGGTTTCCTGTATACACGTCTGAACCTTTGTTGTGACCCGGATCGACCTGACTACGCTGCTTCTCTCCTGGACCTGACCTTTGGCTTGCCTCTCAGACCTCTTCTGCCTGCCCGCTGTGTTTGACCCTCGGCCTGTGACTCTGACTTTCTACCAATCTCCAATCCCTGATCTCCTGCTTGTATTCCGGATTTGCTACTTGCCTCCAGCTCTGATTACCTGCTTCGTATTCCTGGACTGATCACTTGTCTACTGTGTTAGACCCTCGGCCTGCACCCTCAGTACCTGTTTCTACAGCCAGTATCTGGACTCAGTCTACCCGCTTGGCCCCTGTAGTGCCCTGGACTTGTGTCTTTGTTTGGATCTTGTGAGAGCCCTCATCAGCCTGGTGTTAGGCCCTCAGCCTGTTCCTGGTCACCCGATCCTCTACCAAGACTTCCTCACCTGCTGGTAGCCAGTGCCTCTTCACTCCATCCTCTCCCTGTTCCACCTCCAGGGGGCGGAGTGCGCCAAGTCGCAAGGGTGAACCACTCTCTGCATCTCGGCCTCGGTAAGTACACCCGTGACAGTACAAACCAGCCAGATGTCTGAGGCCGACAGAGCGCGTTCCCCATTTGACACCCTCTGCCAGCAGGTAACCGCACTAACTAATGCGGTCCAAAAACTACAGGAGGGATACACACAAATGGATGGCCGGCTTCAACAACTCACTGCGTCACCAGGCCCTACAGCCCCAGCTGCGGCTTCTACCCCTGGTACCTCCACTTCTCAGGTCTCGGCAAACCCTACCGTGGTGATGGCTTCCCCGGAACCCAGAGTTCCCATACCGGAGCGATTCACGGGTGATCGCAAAAAGTACAGAGCCTTCAAAAATGCCTGCTCTCTCTACCTCGCTCTTCAGCCTCGGACCTTTTCTTCAGAGGTAGTAAAGGTGGGCTTCATTATCTCCCTCCTATCCGAGGAACCCCAAGCCTGGGCTCACGGCCTAATGGAGCAAAGGAGCCCTGCATTAAACTCTGTTGAAACCTTCTTCGAACAGATGGCACAGCTATACGACGATCCCCAGCGCACGGCTACGGCTGAGGCTATTCTGCACCGCCTGTTCCAGGGAAGAAGGCCGGTTGAGGACTATACGGCCGAATTCCGGAAATGGTCGGCCGATACCGGCTGGAACGAAGCGGCATTGAAATACCAGTACCGCCAAGGACTGTCGGAAGCGCTTAAGGACGAACTAGCCCGGAATGAGACCCCTGCTTCCTTGGAAGATCTAGTTCAGTCCGCCACCCAGCTTGACAGATGCCTGCGAGAGCGGCGCGCTGAACGCTTTCAGACTACTCGTCCCAACCGTTCCGGTTCATCCTCCTGCTCCAGTTCCTGCTGCTCCGTCCTTTCCGGAACCTGAACTTGGCCTAGTCCAGCCTCCCCTCTCCTGAGGAGAAACAGCGCAGGCGTCAAGCCAACCTATGTCTCTACTGTGGAGGTTCTGGCCATTTCCTCCGAAGTTGTCCAGTGAGAACCAGTAAGTCTGTCCCCCAAGATGTATTGAACTATCAAGTTTCAAGTGTTCCTCAGGCTTATGTTGTCCTCTTTATCTCCCTACAGCTACCGGAAGGGGCAACCCGCCTACCGGCTATTATTGACTCCGGAGCCTGCAGCTGCTTCCTGGATTCTGCACTCGCCCAGAAACTTCATTTTCCCCTTCAAGTCAAGAACCGTTCCCTTCAGGTACACCTGGCGGATAGTTCTCTTCCCCGCTCTGGGCTAATCACTCAAGAGACTAAACCCATCCTTGCCACCACTGACTCTGGCCACCGAGAGTTTCTGCGGTTTGACATCATCCCCTCTCCAATGTTTCCCATCATTCTGGGTCTCCCCTGGTTACAAGCACACGAGCCTCTTATCAATTGGGCCAACAAGGAAGTCAAATTCACATCTCATTACTGCTCCCAGCATTGTCTTACCCCAGTCTCAGCCACCTGCTCTACCATTGCAACTGTTTCTGAAAACCTGCAACACGTCCCCTCTGTGTACCTGGAATTTAAGGACGTCTTTGACAAACGACAGGCCGACTGCCTACCCCCGCACCGGCCATATGACTGTCCCATCGACCTCCTACCTGGCTCAGAGGTGCCTTTCGGCCGTATCTTCCCTTTATCTGAAACAGAGTTAACTGCCCTCAAGGCCTACATAGACGAAAACCTTGGAAAAAAATTCATTCGTCCATCTTCCTCTCCAGCCGGTGCAGGGATCTTCTTCGTGGAAAAAAAAGATGGGTCTCTCAGGCCCTGCATTGACTATAGAGAGCTGAACAAAATCACCATTAAAAACAGATATCCACTACCACTGATCCCGGAATTGTTTCAACAGTTTCGGTCTGCCCAAATCTTTTCCAAGCTGGATCTTCGGGGGGCATACAACCTCATCCGGATCAGGGCTGGAGATGAATGGAAGACCGCCTTCAGATCCAGATTCGGGCACTTTGAGTACCTCGTCATGCCATTCGGGCTTTGTAATGCCCCCGCCACTTTTCAACATCTAGTGAATGACATCTTCCGAGAACATCTTGACGACTTCTTAGTGGTATATCTAGACGACATACTTATCTTCTCGACCTCCTTGGAATTATACCGAGTTCATGTCAAAAAGGTCCTTACCATCCTCAGAGAACACAGGCTATACCTCAAAGCTGAGAAATGCGACTTTGAAAAGACTACAGTGCAGTTTCTGGGATTCATTATTTCCATTAACGGAGTTGCAATGGACCCATGCCAGTCAGGGCAATTCAAGAATGGCCAGCCCCAACTGATAAGAAAGGGGTGCAGCGCTTTATTGGCTTTGCCAATTTCTACAGAAGGTTCATCATCGGGTTCTCTTCCATTGTAGCACCCATCACGCAACTGACACACCAGGGCAATCGCTTCCAGTGGACACAGGAGGCTCAGGATGCTTTCACCAAACTAAAATCTGTGTTTACTTCAGCACCTGTCTTACGGCACCCAGACCCTGCATTACCCTTCATACTGGAAGTAGACGCTTCCGAGACAGCTACAGGGGCCATTCTCTCTCAAAGACAGGGCCCCAAGTCTCTGCTTCACCCACTAGCTTTTGCCTCCCGGAAACTCAACCCACCGGAACAAAATTACAATGTTGGTGATAGAGAGTTGTTGGCCATTAAATTTGCCCTGGAAGAGTGGCGGTACCTACTGGAGGGCGCATCTCACCCCATCATGATTTTTACCGACCACAAAAACCTGGAGTATTTAAGGACAGCAAAACGGTTAAGACCCAGGCAAGCCCGCTGGGCTCTCTTTTTCACCAGATTTAACTTCCACGTCTCTTACAGACCCGGATCCAAGAATGGGAAGGCAGATGCGCTCTCCAGGATGTTTCCCGAATCACCACAAACAGTGGAACCCAGCACTATCCTGTCACCACAAAACTTTCTTCTGGTCTCCCAGGTTGACCTGTTGACCTCTATTAAAGTAGCATCCAGGTACTGTTCGGACCAGGAAACCTCTTCTCTGGAGAAACATGACAACCTATATTGGTAACGAGGTAAAATCTTTGCTCCACTGGAAACTAGACTTTTAAACCTAAAGACTTTCCATGACCACAAGTTAGCAGGCCACTTTGGAACCCAAAAAACCATTGAGCTAGTCTCTCGCTCATTCTGGTGGCCAGGCTGGAGACAGGACTGTAAAACCTACATTGCCTCCTGCACTCGCTGCCAGCGTAATAAAGGGGCAAATATCAAAAGCTGGGGCCTGCTCAAACCTCTACCCATTCCAGAACGTCCCTGGGCAGAGGTCTCCATGGACTTCATTGTCGGCCTGCCTCCCTCTGGAGGATTTACCACCATCTTGGTTGTGGTCGACCGCCTCTCTAAGATGGCACACTTCTTACCCATGGTGGGTACGCCCTCTGCTGCAGACACAGCCAGAATCTTCTTTAAGGAAATCACCAGGCTCCATGGGGTACCCAAGAGCATCGTCTCCGACAGGGGTGTCCAATTCACATCCAAATTTTGGCAGGAACTTTGCAAGTCCTTGGAAATCAAGATCTGCCTCTCGTCTGCCTATCACCCTCAGAGCAATGGCCAGACTGAGAGGACTAACCAAACTCTGGAACAATACCTGCGTTGTTTCTGCTCTGCCTCCCAAGATGACTGGTCCTCCCTACTACCCTATTCTGAGTTCGCATACAATAATTCCATCCATTCAGCTACCAATCAGACCCCCTTCTGGGCCAACTTTGGTTTTCACCCTCCGTTCCTTCACAACTCCATCCCTGAAAGTTCCGTCCCTGCTGTACAGGACCGGATAGCCTCGGTCCAACTAAATTTCCAGAAACTTCAGGAGATGATGCAGAATGCCCAAGACAATTACAAAAAATTATATGACAGAGGAAGGAAAGAAAACCCAACCTTCAAAGTCGGGGAGGAAGTATGGCTTTCAGCCATCAACCTTAAATTGCCTATCCCCTCACGAAAGTTGGGGCCAAAGTTCATTGGACCTTTCAAAATCAAACGGGAGATCAATCCTGTGGCCTTTGAATTAGCATTACCCAACTCCTATCGGATACACCCGGTCTTCCACGCATCTCTGCTGAAGCCTGTTGTTCCTAGCTCCTTCCCCGGAAGAGAAGAACCACCTCCTCCACCAGTTGAAATAGATGGTGAAGATGAATTTGAAGTGGAGTCTATTCTAGGATGCAGGAAAAGAGGGAGGCAACTTCAGTATCTGATTAAATGGAAGGGATACCCCCTCGAGGACAATTCCTGGGAACCTGCCAGAAATCTGCATGCCCCACGCCTAATTAGGGCATTTCATCAAGAACATCCAGAGTTGATGACTAGCTTGGGCGTCCGGAGCCCGCCCCTCGTGGGGGGGCACTGTCATGGAAATCCCCTATTCAGCCGCCGCAGCCCTGCGCGCATGCGCGGTGGAATGACGCTTCGGCGCATGCGCGTGCGCAATCGTGCGCGAATTGCGCACGTACATGCGCAATGGCGCACCAATCAGAACTCTGATAGGCCTATTTAAAGAAGCCTAGTGGCGCTGACAGGTTGCTGGTTTGCTACTTGCCTCCAGCTCTGATTACCTGCTTCGTATTCCTGGACTGATCACTTGTCTACTGTGTTAGACCCTCGGCCTGCACCCTCAGTACCTGTTTCTACAGCCAGTATCTGGACTCAGTCTACCCGCTTGGCCCCTGTAGTGCCCTGGACTTGTGTCTTTGTTTGGATCTTGTGAGAGCCCTCATCAGCCTGGTGTTAGGCCCTCAGCCTGTTCCTGGTCACCCGATCCTCTACCAAGACTTCCTCACCTGCTGATAGCCAGTGCCTCTTCGCGCCATCCTCTCCCTGTTCCACCTCCAGGGGGCGGAGTGCGCCAAGTCGCAAGGGTGAACCACTCTCTGCATCTCGGCCTCGGTAAGTACACCCGTGACAGGCTGTCACCAGGTGGCAGTGTCGTGCAACGTTACAAACACTTCTCACGCATTCACTCTTTGGAGAAACAGGGATTTCTTTTAGGAGAAATTTCTTTTTCTCATATACACGGATACATGTGTCAGGGTTTTTATGTTAAATTTTATTTCTTTTCCCTCTACAGGAGAACATCCCAGCAAGATTACATACTCTGAGGAGGTCTTTAGTTAGGATGGGGGGGAAAAGTAAAATGTTGAAATGTGATTTCATGTTGAATGTGTTGTCTTTCACTCCTCTTTTATTACAGGGCCTCAGACACAACTTCTTCGTTAGGAGAGTTTCCAAAAAGTTTTTTTCTGTTTCAATTGTTAGTGGTTTCTGGACTGAACCATGTCAGTTGTTTAGGATGTGGTTTACTCCAGACACTGGGGACCAGTGTCAAATAACAGGGGGGAGTATGTAGCGGATACTTACTTTCCCGCCGTAAGTTTTTGAATTTTTCGGTGACACCAGTGGTGTATCTCCGGAGGTCCACTGGGTGGCGCTGTCACTGTGGGCCGACGGACGGATACCGCTGTGTGCTGAGCTGACTTTTGTCCTCTCTGGGCAGTGTTATGGTGGGGCGGGGAACCCGCCGTGCTTGCTGGGAGAGGGGATAAAAGGGGCCGGCCATCTTGGTCACGGGGTTGTTGGTCCCTGGCACCTTTAGCCTGCGGACGGAGTTCGTGTTTGTCCTCTAGGCGGACTAGGCCTAGAGGACAACCGTAGATCGTGTTCCATCTCAGGCACCTTTAGCCTGAGGTGAGGTACTCGGACGGCGGTCCGGAGCTCAGTGCCCAACACTGAGTTCCGCGAGGGAAGGATCCTGCCGGTGACGGGTGAGCCTCTTGTCGGAGACCGTCCGGAAGGTGAATTTCCCTTGTGCGGAGACCATAACCCACTCTTTGGAGGAGAGTGGAGGATCGAACTTGTGTCTGGGCCTATTCGTACACACACCTCCTTTTCTGTTCTATAGCCAAGGGAGTCCATGTTATGTGCTAAATAAAGGAGTGTTGGACTTTAACGGTGTGTGGCTCAAGTTTCTGGCAGACAAGGTTCTTGGAGACTCTTGGAGGGAGGATCCGATGCACAATACAGGCCCGAAGGTAAAGGAAGGCATTGCTGATACCACTTATACATCTGTGGTGGAAGCCAGGCGTAGCGCACCCTCTCCCTCCCCTATCGTACCCCTAGACCAAAGACATAGCGAGCAGAACTTTAATAGAGGGGACTGGGAGAGGGGAGGAAGAGCCCGCTACATTTATATCATAATGTAATGTGCAAGCTGTGAAAGAGAAACAGCAGTTTTCTGCCAGTAGAGTCCTAATACTGCAGTCTGCAATGGCATGCACCACTTTATGATACAGAAAGGTGTCAACAGATTACTTTGAATTCTAATACATTGCATCTGCTGCAATGCCAATACCTGTTTCATCTTGATTCTTCACTGAAGGTAATCAGATTCATCTAACATGACTGTTTGCTCATAAAGCCATGCTGATTATTGATAATTTTTTGTTTGGTCTTTGTACTTTTCCCTGTTTCAGCTCACTGTTGTGAATTAAAATGATATAAAACAAAGCAAAATAGTGTGACCTGAAGCTTGCTGCATTTTGTGTAATCTTTTTATACAGAATCAGATTAGGGATATGAATTTATACATGTTTAGTGAGGTTATCTTTAAAGCAGCCTGATTCTTCTCACTTATAAAACAAACAGTACGTGGACATGCGGAAATTGTAATGCGGAAGCTATCAGACATTGCTATTGTGCCGACAAAATGAGTAGGAGCCAGAAATGATAAATCCTTTTGTATTTCAGTGGTGTGTGCCTGTTGTTCTTACAAAAACACATTTGTAATATCCCTTTCTGTTTCTTTGTGTGAAAAGGCAGAAAAAGCTGATCCACTGAATATGAAGCACTCTAGGAAATAATACACTGCAGGCTTTGCTGAACAGGCAGTAATTAAATTGCTCACTTCTGCTTCTAAAACACAAATTGAATTTACTTTTCTGGTATTTTGCCTCATAACATCTGCATTTGTTTGTTTTTTAGGGCTTTTACCAATAGACACACCTTATAAATATAAATAACAAATACAGAATTCTAGCAAAGATTCATTTAAAGCTGGTTTAAAGAGCTTGAAGTTTCAACATCTGTTTGCAGCATAACATATACCAAGTTCTATGTAAACTGTATAAGAATGGAGCTACAAATACGCTTTTAAGCCTTGTGCAATACGCTGTTTTTTAAATAATTTTCTTACAATCTCACACAGAACTTTGCAAGAGCCTTTGTACATTAGCCCAATATTACAAGTTAAGCCTCGTACACACGGTCGGACTTCCATCGGACTTTTCCGTGGTTTTTTGTCTGAACGGAGTTGGTTGGGAACACCCATAGCATACACACGCTCGGACTTTTCTGCAAACTTTCTTAAAACTTCTTACAACATCGCGTGTTTTTTCTGCTCTTTTCTGCTCTTTACTGCCACCCTTTGGTCAACTTCTGCTATTGTTGGTTGATTTTAACATTAGTTGTTTTGTCCATCAGACTAAAGTCCGATGGGTATCTGTACACACGATCGGACTTTGCTCCATCGGACTTTTGTTGGGCAAAAGTTTGTGCGTTTGCAGACCCAACTTTTGTCCGATGAAATCCAAAACCAAACGAAAAAAGTTTGTCCGATGGAGCGTACACATGGTCGGATTGTTGGTCCAACTTGCTTAAAACAAAGTTTGTTGGGCAAAAGTCCGACCGTGTGTACGGGGCTTTAGTCACTTCACATAACCTTGGTTACCTAAATGTCTTTATGCTGTCAATTGTTAGTATAGATTTCAGTACATGTATTAATCAGTATACAAATGACCAACTGCATGTTTGGATTGGAGGACCCCAGGGCATATCCAAATCCATGTAGCCACAAATGTTATTCAGGCCTATTTGGATAGTACCTGCTTGATAGACACCTTTTGTCTGGAGTTTAAGACCTCCTAGACAACTCGAGTGGCTATTCATTGCTCTCTATTTTAGTTCTGGAAACGGCTCACCAACAAGGTTTTATTTTTGAAGTGTCAAATCATATAATAGCATTTAGTACACCCTGGGGCCTACATGAATAGGTGAGGGTGCATTTATCAAGCCAAAATTCCTTTTGGCTTGATGAATGCACCTGCAGTATTTCAATGATGCATGACACTGGAAGGCTGGCCATACATGATCTGTGTTTTTTTGATCAGCCAGCGGGAAAAAAAAAAATCACCATCTACACAAGTGAGGTGGCTGGAGGAATTCTCATGCTGTGTTATTGTATTCTGACTGCAGGAACTCCTCTTCTGTCAGAATACACTGTTGCAAACGCATGCGTAAGCTGCAAGGCCTCTTCACGGCACCCAGTGTATGCTTGCAGTCCTAACACTACTGAATTTATGAGCGTCTCCACAGTGAGAGCACATGCATTCTAATAGATAGATGAGGGGCAGGTGGGCCTGGAGGTGGCAGCAAATGGCAGTGTGTCCCCTGACCATATTTACACCAGTAACAAACAAATGACCCCTGCCCCCACCTATAACTGGCCTTCACAGCAAGGAGCACATAGACGGGGACACACTGGGAATATTTGTTGCCATTGTGCTATGTGCTGGGTGTCCAGTGTGCTCTTGTTCCTTTAAGGGGGATTGGGCTACGTCCAGGCCCACCTGCCCCTCATCTATCCATTAGAATGCATATGCTCCCACTGTAGAGATGCTCATCAATTCAGTAGCGTTAGGACTGCAAGCATACACAGGGTGCCGTGAAGAGGCCTTGCAGCTTACACATGCGTTTGCAAATGCGTGCTAGCTAAACCCCTGTTTTTAATGCAGACTGTTGGACAGGTAACAAAAGAATATAGGAGATGGTATTTTTAAGGTGCAAGAAGAATACAATATGTATAACAAAATATAATTTTATTTGTATAAGAATAGAAAAATGTATAGAAAGTACAAGATAAAATCCATCTATAACAAGATCTAATTTCAAAATTGCATATAGACAAATTTCTTGACGTTTCGCCAATTTAACTGGCTTCTTCAGGAGTTTTTTTGTCAAGCATTACTGAAACACAGAATATACAATGTAAGCATACACTAATAATACACAGAAAAGTTTTATACAAAATAATATTCATAAGTATTCATCATAGGGATGACATAGAAAAAGACTAGACCAGCCGCATAGAGGCCTCAAAATTACCTGTAACATAAAATATTGTAAGTAGAGTAGTTGCAGTCAGATCGGGGGCACTTCAGAAATGGAGTGAATTGGTGTACCATAGAGGGGGTACTAATGTCACAAAGCACAAAAGAAAATCAATGTGCATAGAAGAGTACTGAGAGGTAGTAGTGGACCATCTAGGGAAGAGGATAATAAACAAATTAATTATATATAGTCTATATATATGTATTGATTAGGGATAGGGGAGGCAAGCGGTAGATATACCTGAGCCCTGGTTGCTTCAAGAGCCTCAGGATAACCCAAATTATCCCATCCAAATTGGAAACGCCTAAAAATGGCAAAAAAATCATATAAATATAAAATAAATTTGTGAACCAATCTCCAAAGTAACCACAGATGTCCACAATAGATAGAAATTAATACCTGGCTGTTCCAACTTTAGAGTTTGAGTCCAAAGAGAAAAGAACCAGGAGTCAAAGCCAGTCAGATAAAACTGGACCCAGCTTCAATCTACAAAATAAATAGTCACCAATGAAAAACAATCAAAAATGGGCCAAGGTGAAAGTAAAAAGGTCTGGTACTAATCCGGGATTCAAATACCTCAATTCTGTAGTTTGAACGAACAAGCCTCTCCCGATAGCGCCAGCTATACCATCAAAGCGACAAACAGATACTCTTATAGTGACCCCCTCCCTCGCCAATAGGACGCCACTTTGGTGCCAAACCTAGAGGCGGGGCGGACGCGTCAATTCCGTGACTGAGTTAAGGCCGACGCTCAAACCGGAAATGACGCGGATGTTTACTGGGCGGCCAGAAATGACGTAAGGAGCGTCAAGCCGCGCAGCGGAAATGACACTAAAGGTGAGCCAAACGTGGTGAGATGGAAACCACGGCTGACCCAGCGATATTCCAAACAGCCACTAGATGGTAGCAGATGAAAAAATTGCCGGATAGATACCCAGGAGCGCCTAAATCTAAAACCGAGTTGGTAAACGGTGGAAAGAGCAACTGCCAAACAAAATTTGGCAAGCAGCAAAAAATCTAATCACGGGCGGCGTCAAACATTGAGCCGACTAGCGGCAAAAGATTTGATGCCCTGGGCATCCGTATGGTCACCTGAACTCCGTAGGAATGACCCCTTAAAGAAAAATTAGAAAAAAAAGGGGAGGAGTTCTGTGTTTCAGTAATGCTTGACAAAAAAACTCCTGAAGAAGCCAGTTAAATTGGCGAAACGTCGAGAAATTTGTCTGTATGCAATTTTGAAATTAGATCTTGTTATAGATGGATTTTATATTGTACTTTCTATACATTATTCTATTCTTATACAAATAAAATTATATTTTGTTATACATATTGTGTTCTTCTTGCACCTTAAAAATCCCATCTCCTATATTATTTTGTGTTCATTCAAAACGGGATGTGGTGCCTATTGACTTATAGATGACAGGTATTATCTAATTTTCTCTGTTGGACAGGTTAATTTGGTTGGTCAGCAGACTGGTTGGTGAGTTGAGCTATGGAATGTTCTCTGTTTTTATCTTTCATGCGTTTGCCCTGCCATGTGCGCCTTGCTGTGACGGCCAGTTATAGGTGGGGGCAGGGGCCATTTGTTTGTTACTGGTATAAATATGGTAAGAGGACAAACTTGGCACCTTTTCTGCCATTGTGTTACCTGCTGGGTGTCCAGTGTGCTCCTGTTCCTTTAAGGGGGATTGGGCTACCTCCAGGCCCACCTGCCCCTCATCTATCCATTAGAATGCATGTGCTCCCACTGTGGAGACGCTCAAAAATTCAGTAGTGCTAGAACTGCAAGCATACACAGGTTTCTATGAAAAGGCTTTGCAGCTTACGCATGCGTTTGCAAATGCAAACTAAACCCCTAGTTTTAACGCAGACTGTTGGACAGGTTATTTTGATTGGTTAGCAGACTGGTTGGTGAGTTGAGCTATGAAATCTTCTCTGTTTTTGTTTGCCCTTCCATGTGCTACTTGCTGTGAAGGCCAGTTATAGGTGGGGGCCGGGGCCATTTGTTTGTTAATAGTATGTGATGCATACTAGCACAATATGACATTGCCTTGCAGGGAATTTTTATTTTTTTAACCAACTGCAGTTTACTACCGCTTTAAGTCTAGTGCTTCTTTTGAACTTGTCTCCGTGGATTCTTTTCAGCTAGACAAGAGCAGAGGTGGTTACGAATACATACTGAATATCATTGCTCACTTCACTCGCTTTGCACAGGCCCCCTACACAACAAATCAGTAAAAATGGCAGCAGAAGTTTTCAATGACTTCATTTCCAGATTTAGGTATTCTAAAAAATTAGAAAGAGTGTAACGCCGCTCAGACTGTGGATAAAGAAGTTCTTCCTTCCATGGTGTGCAACCAATTTTCCT
Organism: Rana muscosa; assembly: GCA_029206835.1. Lineage (NCBI taxonomy): Eukaryota > Metazoa > Chordata > Amphibia > Anura > Ranidae > Rana > Rana muscosa. The sequence goes on from CM055118.1 coordinate 622,713,133, forward strand.
TTTTCTTCAATTACTATAGAGCCGCCCACAAGGAATTCTTTATCCACAGTCTGAGTGGTGTTACAGTCTTTCTGGACTGTGAATACTCACCTGACACTTTTTTGACATGGATTTGTCATTTAAGTCTCTATATCGTTTAATATGTCGGAAAGCCAAGGGACTAAAGAGATCAGCCGTACGTTCAGACAATCAACTGAGAATCCATATATAGCCAATGCCCGGGACACTTTGAGAAGCAATTTGGAAGGCAACATGGGCTCAATTAGGCTATTGTTTCGCAAATTGGAAAAGCCCATGAATAAGGAGATCAGAGCCTTTTGGGATTCCAGCACCTTGTCTGAATATGTTTCTTTGGAATGGATTCCAAGGGGTTTACATATAAAGAAGTTCCCTACATTTGGTAGCCAAGGAAGCGTTTGGGGTTTTGGGTGGAGTTGTGGTATATGATATACAAGTTATATATGGCCAATTGAAAAAAAATATGAGACTTTTCTCTTACCATCCATGGACTGACACGGTGTCTCTTTACACTTTACACGTGGGTTATGTCCCTGCTTGCAGGAGAAGACCTAGGCAGAATGTGAAATGTTATACATACATTCTAAAAGCCAGAGCTGAATAGCCCCACCCAGGGGGCGGTCCCTCCGGACATAACCCTCCCACTACAGTCAGCAGACTTCAGTTTTTTTCTGCCTAGCAGAAGGAGAAGACGTGGCTCTCTCAGGAGCCAGTCTCCTGACCTATTTTTATTCCTTTTCTGGAATTCTTTTTTATTTTATTTTTGAGAATTTTCGATCAACTGTCGGCTGGGCAACAGGTTGGGTACAAGATATCCTCGTAGTCTTCCCTGTCCGACCATCGAGCGTGCTGATCCTCGCCTTGTGTGCGTGAGACTCTGTTCACGACAGGCCCCATGACTCCAGGGGTGGCCGGGTTTGCTTTCATGCTCCCACGGTCCTCTCAAGACTGAACAGTTCCTGACTGACTGTATCTTTCACGGTGGACCGGGCCGACAGCTACTCAGTACTGCACTGTGATAGTCCTGTCAGAAACACACCAGTGGGTCCCTCAGGGGACGGGTAAGTAGTCTCTCCTGCCTGCAGGTGAGTACAAAAGGCTGTGTGTTTCTCTGTGGGGGATTTTCCCTGTCTCCCCCTGTATTTCATTGTCACTCTCTGTCACCATTGCTGGCGCTGTGCTGTGTGGGGTGCCTGGGGGTCACACTGTTCTTGGAGGGGCTAATGCTGGTCTGCAGATATGTGTGTTTTGGGGCCTGAGCGCCGAGTGGCGCTGTGTGTGTGCTGTTTTTTTCACTTTTGCTGAGTCATGGCGGCCATCTTGCCGCAGATCGCCTCAGTGAAGTGCGGCGGCCATTTTCTTGTAGCCCGCGCGCTCTTCAGCACTAGTTTTGGCCTCTAGCGCTGCTGTAACAGCGCAAATCTCCTCACAATCTCCTCACAGCTCACCAGCGCTGACACAGCGCGGTACAGACAGCGGAACTGAGCGGTCCCTGGTCCGGTTTGGTGAGTCCCCTGGGCGCCCCCTCCTCAGTCAGCACAGCCTGTGGGTGGACTTTTTATCTGAGGAGTCTCAGAGGGGGCAATATGGAGTCTCTGTCACCAGCTTCCCCTAAATGTCAGTGGACAACAGGCAGTGCTTCAGCACCTGCGGTCCCTAGGGACCAGTTGTGGGCAGTCCTGGAATCATTTCTGACCAGGATGGGGGCTGTGTGCAAGCGCAAGTGAGCAAAAAAGCGCCCTCTCCCCACTTTACTTCATGAGGGCAGTGCGCTGATTCAGATATGGGCCTAGCCACTACCGCTCAGGACCCTAGTTCTGAATGTATTGGATGGTTTTGAACAGGACATTCCTTATGAGGAAAACTCCAGTTCTGAGTCAGTAAATGACAGGGCGCTTGTTAGTGTACTCATGACTGCGGTGAGGGACACTCTCAAGCTAAAATGCTGCGGATGCAGAACCTCAGGCGGATACAGTCTCCTTTGGTTCTTTTAAGGCCAGGCCTTCTAAAGAGGTTTTTCCATATGTACTTTCTTTGACCAGCTCATTGATAAGGTCTGGGAAAAGCCGCAGAAGAATTTTTTTTATGGTCCCGCGGCGTTTGTCTATCAGATACCCCTTGAAGATGCCCTACTTAAGAAGTGGGCTTCTCCCCCAGGGTCGACCCTCCAGTCGCCCGGTTGAACAAGGCCATCACTCTCCCGATGGAGGGGACTCCTGCATTTGAGGACCCCACTGACAGGAGGTCAGAAGTGGTGAGCAGAGCCATGTTTGCCTTGTTGGGATCCGCCCTACGGCCTGTGGTAGCGGCGACCCTTGTGTCTTAAACACTTACAGGTTGGGCAAAAATGTTGCACCTAGCTGTACAGGAGCATAATCTTCCTCCAGACACAGTTGCTTTGGCCCACCAACTGGTTCAGGGCCTGGTTTATGTGTGCGACGCCACGTTGCACGCGGCCCCTTTAACCACTTAACGACCGCCCACCGCCGATTTACGTCGGCAGAATGGCACGGACAGGCAGAATCACGTAGATCTACGTGATCGCCTTTGTGCAGTTGGGGGGTCCATCCGGACCCCCCTTCACTGCAGTGAGCGGCCGTTAAGTGTTCGGGAGCGATCAGGCATGAGGGGGCGGCCGCTCGATTCCGCCCACCCCCTCGCGATCGCTCACGGCCAATGAAATTGCTTCCTCCGCCATGTGATGTAAACACAGGCTGGAGGAAGTGATGTCATCTCCCTCGCCGCGGTCTTTTCGTTCCCGGCGCCGAGGAGTGAAGACAGAGGTTAGTGCTCCAACAGTCCACTGACACGTAGGTACACATAGGCACACAAATCACCCCCCAGTCACCCCCAGATCACCCCCCAGGTCACCCCAAAGCCCCCAATCACAGTGTCACTGATTGCAGTGATCATTTATTTTACTGATCACTGCATTTAGTGTCATCTGTGATTGTAAAAAGTTGCAAGGCAGTTAGGATTAGGCCCCTTTAGGTCCAGGGTAGCCCCCTAACCCCCCCTAATAAAGGTTTAACCCCTTGATCACCCCCCAGGTAACCCTTTCACCCCCTAACTTCAGCGTCACTAAGCGATTGTTTTTCCGATCGCTGTATTCGTGTCGCTGGTGTTTTAGATAGGCAGTTATTTTTTTTTTAGGTTCACCGCAGGTTTTTATTGGTGTCAGGTACCCCCATATTTAACCTAATAAAGGTTTTAACCCCCTGATTGCCCCTAGTTAACCCTTTCACCAGTGATCACCATATAAAGGTTACGGGTGACGCTGGTTGATTAGTTTGCTTTTTATAGCATCAGGGCACCCGCCGTATATAACCCAATAAAGGTTTAACCCCCCTGATCGCCCGGCGGGTGAGATCAATTAGGTTTTAGCGCCAGAGAGGGTCTGCGTCGCCCCAGGCAGTGTTAGGTTAGTGCCAGTAACGCTAACACCCACGCGCAAAGCATACACCCCCCTTAGTGGTATAGTATCTGATCAGATCTATACTAGCATCCCCAGCGGTTTAGGGTTCCCAAAAACGCAGTGTTAGCGGGATCAGCCCAGATACCTGCTAGTACCTGCGTTTAGCCCCTCCGCCCAGCCCAGCCCAGCCCACCCAAGTGCAGTATCGATCGATCACTGTCACTTACCAAACACAACACACATAACTGCAGCGTTCGCAGAGACAGGCCTGATCCCTGCGATCGCTAACAGTTTTTTTGTAGCGTTTGATATATTTGCTGACGACAGTCAGGTGCTTTTTTTCCTGTGAATCTTACTAGTGTACCCCTAAATTTAGAGCCCAAAATGGCAAGTCGAAGGTACACTAGTAAAGAGGCCTACGAGATTCTGAGCATGACAGATAGTGAAGAGGAGGTCACGTATCTGTCAGATTCAGGCTCAGAATATCTTCCCGTAGAAGACAGTGACGTCAGCGGCCCCACGTCAGATAGCTCTGACGACGAAGTTGAGGTCCCTGCTAAGGTCAGGCGTACCCGATCCCGATCTTCTGAGGTTGTTGAGGAGCAAGAACCGCAGGTCTCTCGTATCATGGAGCAGAGTAGTACTAGCGCCGCTATTCCTTCTGGTGAACTGGCAAGCACCAGCGGCCTAGTACAGCCTGGACGTACATCCAGCACTGCAGTAACACTTGGTGACGTGGCGAGTCCCATAAGTGCAGTTCAAGCTGGCGAGGTGGCAAGCACAAGTAGTGTCCCGCTGCCACCAAGAAGACAAAGGCAGGCCCGTCGTGCCCATACTGCCCTTCCTGCAGAATTCACCTATCCTGATTGGGTCCCCACCACTTCTGCAGAACCCGTACTTCCCCCATTCACTGCCCAACCCGGTATTCAGGTGGAAACAGCTGATTTTATGCCAATCGATTTTTATTCGCTGTTTTTCACGGAAGATCTCTATAGATCTATTGTGGACCAGAGTAATTTATATGCTGGTCAATTTATCGCCGCTAACCCCCAGTTGCCTAAAATTGCCAGAAATTGGAAACCAATTACGGTTTCCGAATTTAAGACCTTTCTGGGCCTTTCCCTCAACATGGGCACACATAAATTTCCGTCATTGCGTGCTTATTGGTCCACGCACCCAATTGACCACATGCCCGTGTTCTCTGCCTCCATGTCCAGGGCACGATACGAGCAGATTTTGCGGTTCATGCACTTCAACGACAATGAACTTTGTCGTCCACGTGGGGACCCTGAATACGACCGGCTCTATAAAATTCGGCCCCTCATAAACCACTTCAACGAACGTTTTGCAGCCTTGTTTACTCCCGATCAAGTTGTCTGCGTTGATGAGTCCCTGATTAAATTTTCTGGCCGCTTGTCTTTCAAGCAGTACCTTCCCAGCAAGCGTGCCAGATACGGGGTCAAGCTCTACAAGTTCTGTGACAGGGCAACAGGCTATGTAGTGAACTTTACGGTTTATGAGGGAAAAGACAGTCAGATTGAGTCGGTCAACTGCCCGGATTACATAGGGAGCGCTGGCAAGATAGTGTGGAACTTGGTGTCACCCTTATTCGGAAAGGGGTACCACTTGTATGTGGACAATTATTACACGAGCGTGCCACTGTTTAGTCACTTGTTTGATCATAAGATTGGAGCATGTGGCACCGTGCGACCTAATCGCCGGGGCTTTCCCCAGCGGCTTGTAGATGCCCGTCTTAGGCTGGGGGAGAGAGCCTGCTTGAAGTGTAATAACTTGCTCGCTATGAAGTGGAGGGACAATAAGAATGTTTTCCTTCTTACCTCCCTTCATGCAGACACGACAGTCCAAATTCCTACGGCGACTGGTGTTGTGGAGAAACCCCTCTGTGTCCACGAATATAACCAAAATATGGGAGGGGTGGACCTCAACGACCAGTTGATGGCGCCGTATCTAATTGACCGTAAGGCGAGACGCTGGTACAAAAAAGTGTCTCTATCATTATTCCAATTGGCTTTGCTGAACGCTCATGTGCTATACAGAGCTTCAGGCGGGACGTTATCTCTTCTAAAATTCCAGAATGAGATAGTCACAGAACTCCTGTATCCAGGCGGTTCTGCACCTCACCATCCCCAACCAAATGCAGTAAGCCGGCTGCATGAGAGGCATTATTCGTATGTCCTCCCGAGTACCCCTACCCAAAGCCACCCCCAAAAAAGATGTCGTGTCTGTAGCAAGCGCGGATTTAGGCGTGACACCCGTAGTTTTTGTCCACGCTGTCCTGACAAGCCTGGTCTTTGCCAAGGTGAATGTTTTGAACGCTACCACTCAAAAGTGAAGTTTTAGCGTAGGGTACGGCATTTCACAGACTAGGACACACTTACACAGGGTCTCCCAAGATGCCATTACATTTTGAGAGACCCGAACCATTACAGTTGTAAAGTTACAAAAAAAAGTGTAAAAAAGAAAAAAAAAACGTAAAAAACAAAACACAAAAAAAATATAAAATAAAAAAACCAAAAATAGTTGTCGTTTTATTGTTCTCTCTCTCTCTATTTTCTCTCTATTGTTCTGCTCTTTTTTACTGTATTCTATTCTGCAATGTTTTATCATGCTTGCTTTTCAGGTATGTAATTTTTTGTTTTCAGGTGCGCCATTCAACTGCAGCGCGGAATTATTTATCTTGGCAGCAACAGCGTTTGCTCCCACGATACATAAAGCCGTGACTCCAGTGCTGTAGGAGGTGATTTCACCACCACAGTTAAAAAAAAGAGCATATATGCCGAAGCATGGGGGCAGCAGGGGCGGAGGAGCGATTTTGCTCCTAATGCCGCGTACATACGGTCGAAATTCCGACCGTGTGTACGCGGCATAACTTTTTTGCGGGAGGATGCCCCCATGCTTCGGCATATATATATTTTAGGCACAGGTTGCGTTAAAACATTTTTTTATTTTTTACTAGGTTTTGTTTTGGTATTTGCTTTGCAGGTATGGCATGGTAAGGTCTTACTGTTGTACTGTAATGTTACTTTGTTTTAATGTTAACCACCATTTGCTTAGCAGGTACGCCATTCAGTTGCAGCGCGGATCTATTTATCTTGACAGCAACAGCGTTTGCTCCCACGATACATAAAGCCGTGACTCCAACGCTGTAGGAGGTGATTTCACCACCACAGTTAAAAAAAAGAGCATATATGCCGAAGCATGGGGGCAGCAGGGGCGGAGGAGCGATTTTGCTCCTAATGCCGCGTACATACGGTCGAAATTCCGACCGTGTGTACGCGGCATAACTTTTTTGCGGGAGGATGCCCCCATGCTTCGGCATATATATATTTTAGGCACAGGTTGCGTTAAAACATTTTTTTATTTTTTACTAGGTTTTGTTTTGATATTTGCTTTGCAGGTATGGCATGGTAAGGTCTTACTGTTGTACTGTAATGTTACTTTGTTTTAATGTTAACCACCATTTGCTTAGCAGGTACGCCATTCAGTTGCAGCACGGATCTATTTATCTTGACAGCAACAGCGTTTGCTCCCACGATACATAAAGCCGTGACTCCAACGCTGTAGGAGGTGATTTCACCACCACAGTTAAAAAAAAGAGCATATATGCCGAAGCATGGGGGCAGCAGGGGCGGAGGAGCGATTTTGCTCCTAATGCCGCGTATATACGGTCGAAATTCCAACGGAGGCTTATCCGTGGAAAAGTCCGACCGTGTGTACGCGGCATAACCTTTTATGCCGCGTACATACGGTCGAAATTCCGACGAAGGCTTGACCGTGTGTACGCGGCATAACTTTTTTGCGGGAGGATGCCCCCATGCTTCGGCATATATGCCCATCATTAGAAGTGGGTGGATGAAGGGAGGTATTCTAATGGTGGGCATACCCACCAATCAATCTCTTTTTTTCGTTCAGCCAATAGGCTGTATGAAAAAAAAGATTACAATACATGTCCAACAAGGACCAGCAACGTACTGGTATGTTGCTGGACTTTGAATGTTTATACCAGAATGATGCCTGCGGGTTTAGGTATCATCTTGGTATCATTCTTTTCAGCCAGCAGCCGGCTTTCATGTAAAAGCAATTCTAGCAGATAATTAGCCTCTAGACTGCTTTTACAAGCAGTGGGAGGGAATGTCCCCCCCGGATATAAAAAGCGCCATTGGGAAATTGGGAAAGCATTTTATCACACCGATCTTGGTGTGGTCAGATGCTTTGAGGGCAGAGGAAAGATCTAGGGTCTAACCCCCCAATTTTTTTCAAAAAAAGAGTACCTGTCACTACCTATTGCTATCATAGGGGATATTTACATTCCCTGAGATAACGATAAAAATGGTAAAAAAATAAAATATGGAAGGCACAGTTTAAAAATAAAATAAAAAAGCCAAATAAATAATAAAAAAAAAAAAAAAAAAAAAAAAAGAACCGCTGTCCCCCCCTGCTATTGCGCAAAGGCGAACGCAAGTGTCGGTCTAGCGTCATATGTAAACAGCAATTGCATCATGCATGTGAGGTATCACCGCGAAGGTCAGATCGAGGGCAGTCATTTTAGCAGTAGACCTCCTCTGTAAATCTAACGTGGTAACCTGTAAAGGCTTTTAAATGCTTTTAAAAATGAATGTAGTTTTGTCGCCGCTGCGCGTTTGTGCGCAATTTTAAAGCATGTCGTGTTTGGTATCCATGTACTCGGCCTATGATCATCTTTTTTATTTCATCAAACATTTGGGCAATATAGTGTTTTTTAGTGCATTAAAAATAAAAAAAGTGTGTTTTTCCCCCAAAAAATGCGTTTGAAAAATCGCTGCGCAAATACTGTGTGGAAAAAAAAAATGCAACACCCACTATTTTAATCTGTAGGGCCTTTGCTTTAAAAAAATATATAATGTTTGGGGGTTCAACATAATTTTCTTGCAAAAAAAAATTTTCTTTCATGTAAACAAAAAGTGTCAGAAAGGGCTTTGTCTTCAAGTGGTTAGAAGAGTGGATGATGTGTGACATAAGCTTCCTAATGTTGTGCATAAAATGCCAGGACAGTTCAAAACCCCCCCAAATGACCCCATTTTGTAAAGTAGACACCTCAAGCTATTTGCTGAGAGGCATGTTGAGCCCATTGAATATTTTTTTTTTTTGTCCCAAGTGATTGAATAATGACCAAAAAAAAAAAAATGTACAAAAAGTTGTCACTAAATTATATATTGCTCAAACATGCCATGGGCATATGTGGAATTACACACCAAAATACATTCTGTTGCTTCTCCTGAGTACGGGGATACCACATGTGTGGGACTTTTTGGGAGCCTAGTCGCGTACGGGACCCCAAAAACCAAGCACCGCCTTCAGGATTTCTATGGGTGTAAATTTTTGATTTCACTCCTCACTGCCTATCACAGTTTCGGAGGCCATGGAATGCCCAGATGGCACAAAACCCCCCCAAATGACCCCATTTTGGAAAGTAGACACCCCAAGCTATTTGCTGAGAGGTATGTTGAGTATTTTGCAGATCTCGCTTTTTGTCACAAAGTTTTGAAAATGTAAAAAAAGAAAAAAAAAAAGAAAAAATGTCTTTCTTAATTTTCAAAAACAAATGAGAGCTGTAAAATACTCACCATGCCTCTCAGCAAATAGCTTGGGGTGTCTACTTTCCAAAATGGGGTCATTTGTGGGGGTTTTGGGCTATTTTGACATTTTATGGCCTTCAAAACTGTGATAGGTAGTGAGGAGTGAAATCAAAAATTTATGCCCTTAGAAACCTTGAAGGCGGTGCTTGGTTTTTGGGGTCCCGTACGCGGCTAGGCTCCCAAAAAGTCCCACACATGTGGTATCCCCGTACTCAGGAGAAGCAGCAGAATGTATTTTGGGGTGTAATTTCACATATAACCATGGCATGTGTGAGCAATATATCATTTAGTGACAACTTTTTGTACATTTCTTTTTTTCTTTTTGTCATTATTCAATCATTTGGGACAAAAAAAAATATTCAATGGGCTCAACATGCCTCTCAGCAAATAGCTTGGGGTGTCTACTTTCCAAAATGGGGTAATTTGGGGGGGGTTTTGTGTCATCTTGGCATTTTATGGCCTTCAAAACTGTGATAGGTAGTGAGGAGCGAAATCAAAAATTTATGCCCTTAGAAACCTTGAAGGCGGTGCTTGGTTTTTGGGGTCCCGTACGCGGCTAGGCTCCCAAAAAGTCCCACACATGTGGTATCCCCGTACTCAGGAGAAGCAGCAGAATGTATTTTGGGGTGTAATTTCACATATGCCCATGGCATGTGTGAGCAATATATCGTTTAGTGACAACTTTGTGCAAAAAAAAAACAGTTTGTCATATTCCCGCAACTTGTGGCAAAATATTAAATATTCCATGGACTGAACATGCCTCTCAGTAAATAGCTTGGGGTGTCTACTTTCCAAAATGGGGTCATTTGGGGGGGTTTTGTGCTATTTTGGCATTTTATGGCCTTCGAAACTGTGATAGGTAGTGAGGAGTGAAATCAAAAATTTGCGCCCTTAGAAATCCTGAAGGCGGTGCTTGGTTTCCGGGGTCCCGTACGTGGCTAGGCTCCTAAAAAGTCCCACACATGTGGTATCCCCGTACTCAGGAGAAGCAGCAGAATGTATTTTGGGGTGCAATTCCACATATAACCATGGCATGTGTGAGCAATATATCATTTAGTGACAACTTTTTGTAATTTTTTTTTTTTATTTTTTTTTTTGTCATTATTCAATCACTTGGGACGAAAAAAATAAATATTCAATGGGCTCAACATGCCTCTCAGCAATTTCCTTGGGGTGTCTACTTTCCAAAATGGGGTCATTTGGGGGGGTTTTGTACTGCCCTGCCATTTTAGCACCTCAAGAAATGAGATAGGCAGTCATAAATTTAAAGCTGTGTAAATTTCAGAAAATGTACCCTAGTTTGTAAACGCTATAACTTTTGCGCAAACCAATAAATATACGCTTATTGACATTTTTTTTACTAAAGACATGTGGCTGAATACATTTTGGCCTAAATGTATGACTAAAATTGAGTTTATTCGATTTTTCTTATAACAAAAAGTAGAAAATATCATTTTTTTTCAAAATTTTCGGTCTTTTTCTGTTTATATCGCAAAAAATAAAAATCGCAGAGGCAATCAAATACCATTAAAAGAAAGCTCTATTTGTGGGAAGAAAAGGACGCAAATTTCATTTGGGTACAACATTGCATGTCCGCACAATTTACAGTTAAAGCAGCGCAGTGCCGAATCCCAAAAACAGGCTTGGTCCTAATGGCCCGAAATGGTCCGGGGCTTAAGTGGTTAATATCCAGGGCCTCTGTCTCGGCGGTGGTATTGCGTCGTCTTATCTGGTTGAAGTGCTGGTCTGCTGACCTAGCCTTAGGAAGCTCCTGACGGATCTACCATTTAAAGGTGGTAGACCTTTCGGTGCTGCTCTGGATGACATCGTCATGGATGTCATGGGAGGTAAAAGCACTCTTCTTCCTTAGACTAGCAAGGGTGAGGAGGCCCGCCGCAAACAGGGGCCTTCCTTTCCAGCAAAAGGGGTTTTTCTTCGTCAGTCAGAGTCCACAGGTAGGCCCTCTCAGACTGACGGCAGTGCGGCTGGTGGGCACAAGTGCCCCTGGGTGCGTAAGCCGAACATGCGGCTCCCAAGCCCGCCTCCGCGTGAAGTCTTGCCTCCGCCCGACTCTGGGGTGGGGGGATGACTTCGCAGGTCACGAATCGGTGGTCCTCCCGAATCTCCGACTGGTGGGTGTGTGAGGAGGTCACCTCAGGATACAGGATAGTATTCCGATCCTGGCCCCCAGACAGATTCTTTCCCTCAAATCTTCCTCTCCTTCCTACCTGTCGGGCAGCCCTCTTGGGGGCTGTACAGGATTTGATCAGGTCCGGAGTGATTGTGCCGGTTCCGTCACAGGAGAGTTTTCAGGGATTCTACTCGAATCTGTTTGTCGTCCCAAAAATAGGACGTGGTTTGACCTATCCTGGACCTCAAGGCCCTGAATGCCTTCGAGAAGGTGCAGAAATTCCACATGGAATCCATTCGCACGGTGATCGCTACACTCCACCAAAGGGATTTTCTTCTGGCGTCCTTGGACTTCAAGGACGCCTACTTGCATGTTCCGATCTGCGCAAGTCACCAGAAGTTTCTGCGCTTTGCGATCAGCGAAGTCCACTATCGATTGTGGCTCTTCCTTTCGGCCTAGCCTCGGCACCAAGGGTGTTCACCAAGGTGTTTGCTCTGGTTCTAGCCTTCTGTTACAGCGAGGTATTGCTGTCGTGGGCTATCTGGACGATCTTCTGCTAAGAGCAGAAAGTGGATCAGACTTAGAGGAAAGGTGACTATCGTCAATTAGACCCTCAGGGACTCGGGTGGTTCCTGAACATTCAGGAGTCAGTCCTGGTCCCGACTCAGTGTCTGGAGTATCTAGTTCTGATTCTGGACTCCTTGGAGGCAAAGGTATCCTACCTTTGGAGAAGTTGCTGACACTTCAGTCTGCGGTGCGGGTGCTGACATCCCAAAAATGGTTGTCAATCCGTTTTTTGCATGAGAGTCCCGAGACTCGTGGTGGCCTCCTTCGCGGCCGTTCCGTATGCCCAATCACACACCAGGGCATTGCAGAAGGAGATCTTGTCCACCTGGGACAAATCCCCGTTGTCCTTGGATCTTCAGATCCAGGTGATTCACCTGGTCAGGGCGCCCCTGACATGGTGGTTGAGATCCTCGGCTCTTCGGTCCGGAAAGTCGTTCCCCTCCCATCCAATGGACGGTACTCACGACGGACACCAGCCTGACGGGCTGGGGTGGAGTCTGGGGAGTCCTGTCGGCTCAGGCCTTGGACTCCGGACGAGCCCGTTTACCAATCACTGTTCTGGTAATACGGAACATCGGACTGTGTCTGTCCTCAGGTCAGAGAAAGTACGGGGTCGCTCCATCAGGAGCCAGTCGGACACCGCCACGGCGGTGGCGTATGTAAACCATCAAGGGGGAACTCGGAGCTCAGCTGCGGCTTCCGAGGTAGTCCGTATCCTGAAGTGGGCCGGAAGAAACGTGCCGGCTCTGTAGGCCATTTTACATTCTGGGCATAGACAATGGGCAGGCGGACTATCTGAGTCGCCAATCGCCAGACACCGGACCAAGAAGAGTGGTCCTTGCATATTTCAACTCCTTTACCGACGGTGGGGCACGCCGGATGTGGACCTGATGGCCTCTCGACTCAATCGCAATGGTCAAGGTTGTGGCCAGATCCAGGGATCCTTGGGCGATGCCTCGGATGCGTTGGTGGCCCCATAGGGTCCTTATCGCCTGATATAAACTCCGGCGATCCTAATTGTTCCGGATTGGCCTCAGCATCACTGGTACGCTGATCTGGTACGTCTCGTCGTGGACGTTCCCTGGCGGTTGCCGATGAGGGAGGACCTTCAGTCTCAAGGTCCTATGTTTCATCCGGCTTACAGTCTCTGGCTTTAACGGCAGGGCTGTTAAAGCCAGGTGTTGAGGGACCGAGGTCTCTCGGACTCGGTCATTTTGACCATGTTAAGGACACGGAAGTCTTCCTCCAGGCAGATCTATCACCGTACCTGGAAAGCTTATATCGCCATGTGCGAAGCGCTGGACTGGCGTCCTCGGACGTATTCCGTCCCCAGAATCCTGCGTCCTCTGCAGTGTGGAGTGACCCAAAAGCTTGCTTTGAGTACCATCAAGGATCAGATTTCGGCCTTGGCCGTCTTCTTTCAGCGACCTCTAGCGGGTCATTTTCTTGGTTAGCACCTTGTGTTGGGGGTTCGCCATGTGCTCCCTCCTGTCAAGCCTCCTCTCCCACCGTGGGATCTGAATTTGGTGCTCTCGGTCCTCCAGGAACCTCCTTTTGGGAATATCCGGGATATTCCCCTCTTGTCTTGTCTCAGAAGGTGGCCTTTTTAGTGGCAATCACTTCTGTTTGACGAGTGTCTGAGTTGGCGGCTTTGTCCTGCAAGTCGCCATATTTAGTCATCCATAAGGATAAGGCGGTGTTGCATCCGCGACCTTCCTTTTTTGCCAAAGGTGGTGTCGACCTTTCACCTACATGAGGACATTGCCCTCCCGTCCTTGTGTCCTCACCCATCGCATCCCAGAGAGTTTGCGCTGCACATATTGGAGGTGGTACGAGCCTTACGGGTGTACCTGTCTGCTACTGCTTCTATTCGGAAGTCCGACTCACTATTTGTGACTGTCTCTGGTCCATAACAGGGCCAAGCGGTTTCGTCTGCCATCATTTTTAGGGGAATCAGACAAACCGTCATTCAAGCCTATGCTCTCAAAGGGCGGGCGCCTCCCTTTCCGGTTGCGGCGCATTCCACCAGGACAATTGGTGCTTCCTGGGTTTCCCGACATCAAGCATCAGTTGCACAAGTGTGCAAGGCGGCGACCTGGTCGTCTGTTCATACCTTTTAAGTTTTATAAGGTTAATGTGGCTGCATCTTCGGATGCTTCCTTCGGCCGCAGGGTGCTGCAGGCCGCTGTTTAAAGTTGCGACTCCTCCGTTGAGGAGCTCTGCCTTATTGGAGTGAAGTTTTGGTTTTTCCATTTATACTGCTCCCATCCCTCTTGACACTGCTTTGGGACATCCCACGTGTAAAGTGTAAAGAGACACCGTGTCAGTCCATGGATGGTAAGAGAAAATAGGATTTTTTGTACTCACCGTAAAATCCTTTTCTCTGACATCCATGGACTGACACGGCACCCACCCTTCCTTTTAAGTTTGTACTGCTTTGTTACGAACTGAAGTCTGCTGACTGTAGTGGGAGGGTTATGTCCGGAGGGACCGCCCCCTGGGTGGGGCTGTTCAGCTCTGGCTTTTAGAATGTATGTATAACATTTCACATTCTGCCTAGGTCTTCTCCTGCAAGCAGGGACATAACCCACGTGTAAAGTGTAAAGAGACACCGTGTCAGTCCATGGATGTCAGAGAAAAGGATTTTACGGTGAGTACAAAAAATCCTATTTTTTGTACCAATGGTATGTCCGTCTTGTGGCAAGGTAGGGTTCGATCGAGCATCTGGTCGTTGAAGTCGACTCCCCCCATAAACAAATTGTAGTCCTGGATGCATGTGGACTTTCGGATGGGGCCATTGCTTCTGGGGATATCCACAAAGGTATCATTGTGGATGGAAGATAACATGTATACATCCCTTCTGTCCCTCCACTTCACTGCCAGAACCTTCTTGTTTCTCAGACTTGCCGATTCTCCTCTTCTCAGCTTCTTATTTACAAGACTTTGAGGAAAGCCCTTCCGATTCTTTCTGATGGTGCCACATGATGGCGTCTGCTTCCAGTGAAGGTTGTGGAACAGGGGAAGTGATGTGTAGAAGTTATCTACGTACAGATGGTAGCCTTTTTCCAGTAGGGGGTTTATGAGGTCCCAAACTATTTTCCCACTTGATCCCAAGTAGTCTGGGCAATTAGGGGGATTCAGCTGGCTGTCCTTCCCTTCGTACACTAAGAAAGCATACGTGTACCCTGTGACTCGGTCACATAGCTTGTAACCTTCACACCAAAGCGGGCCCTTTTGCTGGGAATGAATTGCTTTATTTGAAGCCTGCCACTAAATTTAATAAGGGACTCATCCACACATATGTGCTGGTTCGGGGTATACAACTGGGGGAATTTTTCTGAAAAATAATTCAGTAAGGGTCGAATTTTGAAAAGCCTGTCAAAGTTTGGGTGATTTTGGGGATGGCACTGGCTATTATCGTTAAAATGTAGGAATCTTATTATCATGAAGTATCTGGTTCTGGACATTACGTTGGAGAATATTGGCATGTGGTAGATGGGGTGTTTTGACCAAAAGGAATGCAAAGTGTTTTTTGGGTTGAGTCCCATACAAAATGTGAGGCCTAAAAAAATCTTCAACTCCTCTACCGTTAGGTCTCTCCACTTGTAGGCACGGGAATAATATGATGTAGGATTGTTCAAAATAAACTGTTGGGCATATAGGTTGCACTGGGTCACAATGTTGGATAGCATGTTCTCGATAAAGATGAGATCAAACTAATCGATTTGGGGAAAATTCTCTGTGTCCACCTGGACTCCTGGCTGGGCAGTGAAAGGGGGAATGTTGGCTTCTCCTGAATTGGGAGGAAGCCATAAGGGGTTCTGAAGGGCATAGGGAAGGCTGGCATGGGTCCTTGGCCTTTCTTGCCGAGGCACTGTGGTGCTGATGGATGGCACTGCAGTGCTGGTGGATGGCACTGCGGTGCTGGTGGATGGCACTGCCTCCTCACCAGAACGCCTTTGTTTGGCGGGCCGACTAGCTTCCTCCTCTGAGTCACTCAGTGTTGCACTACTGAGGACTGGCTCATAATTGACGTCCGACTCAGAATCGGAATTGGAAAGGGAATCTGAAAAAGAGAGCTCCACGTTGCTCTTTGTCGGGCGTGGAAAGGATTTGGTATGCCTCCTCGGCGGAAAATAATCTTTTTGACATTTTTTGCTGCTGGTGGTGCAACTACACAGGTGTGTGCCAAGCCTTCACTGATGGGCACTGATGAGGCGGCACAGATGGGCACTGATGAGGCGGAACAGATGGGCACTGATGAGGCAGAACAGATGGGCACTGATGAGGCGGAACAGATGGGCACTGATTGGCGGCACAGATGGGCACTGATTGGCGGCACAGATAGGCACTGACTGATTGCACAGATGTGCACTGATTGGCACAGATGGGCACTGATTGGCACAGGTAGGCACTGATTGGCACAGGTGGGCACTGATGGGCACTGAGGTGGCACAGTTAGGCACTGATGAGGTGGCACAGGTGGGCACTGATTGTGCAGATCACTGACGTCACAGGTGGTCACAGACTGGCACAGGTGGGCACAGACTGGCACAGGTGGGCACAGACTGGCAAAGGTGGGCACAGACTGGCACAGGTGGGCACTGTATAGGCACAGGTGGGCACTGTATGGGCACTGTATGGGCACTGTATGGCACTTGTATAACACTCACTGTTTTACAAAGTAACAGATCGCTCTCCCTCCTCACACGCGGTCTCTGTGTGAGGAGGGAGAGCCGGCAATGAGAGATGATCTCATATGTTTACATTTGAGATCATCTCTCATTGGCCGCACAGATCGCATAGTAAATGACCACTCTGATTGGCCATTCACAGCGATCTGTGATTCGTTGTGTCCAAGGGACATGGGCAGCATACAATTTCCCCGCTGCGCGCACGGGAGCGCGCGTGGGGAACGAGGAAAGGGGAGGCCGTCTATTGACGGCCTCCCGGATTTTCAGGTCCGCGCTGAAGCCGTCATTTGGCTATAGCGCGGGCCTCAAGGAGTTAATTTGGGTGTGTTTGACATCAAGTCCGGCAACTGTCTTATTCCTGAACATCCAGTGATGTAAATTTTTCATCACCTTCCTACGACCCATAAAGGGTTAGATCCATTACAGGGGAGGAACATCATCTCCGGGATTGGTTCTCTCAATGAGAGATTGGGCCAATGGCTGGATGGTGTTCTGCAACCTCTGATGAGCACACTCCCTAGTCACTTGAAGGATACCAATCACCTTTTAAACTTTGCACATGACACACAGTGTCATGCCATGTGGATCACCTGCGATGCATCCAGTCTGTATTCATCAATTCCATATGGATTGGCCATTCAAGCAGTTGTATTTTACCTGGAACATCATACCAATCTCACTCTCAAGGTGCATCTATATGTGTTGGAAGCTATGGAGTATCTTTTAACAATAATTTCTTCATGTTTAATGGGTAATACTTTCTCCAGAGGTGTGGAGCAGCAAAGAGGGCTAAATTTTCGCCCTCACTTGCCAACCTGTACATGGGTTGGTGGGAGCGCAATTTCATTTATGGCGGCACCAACCCTTTTAGATTCCACATTAGAATGTTCAAACGCTACATAGATGATCTTATATTTATCATGGATAACCGTTTTGGCACTTTTGAGAATTTTCTCAAATATTTAAAAAATAATGACAGAAATTTTCGGTTTACAGGCCAGTCAAATAACAGGGACATCTGCTTTTTAGATGTTTGGCCATGAATATGGTGTGAAGACCTCCCTGTATAGATCACCCTCGCCATACAATCAAAGGCATTTCAGTAGGTACATTTTTGAGGGTTTGTCGTATATGCAGTGACCAACGGGTTTTTGAGGAAGAAGCTAAAGGCTCTTTACTTACAGTTCATGCAGAGTGGTTATCCGAGATGGATGCTAGATAGAGCCCAGTTTATTGCGAGATCCAAATATAGAAATTATTTGCTCAGTGGAAATAAACACAAAGACTCTAGGAGCAATAATAATGGATTCAGTTAAGAGCGACTTGCGCTCAGTACACCTTTCAGCTTGAAATTTGAGGATATAAGAAGGATTATACACAGGTATCTTCCTCTCTGAGGATCAGACTTGTGCTGATCTATTGAAGGATGGTGTTAATATGGTTTCAAGGAGAGCTCCATCCCTAGGTAAGTTTATTTACCATTACCACCAATGTCTTCAACATGGTTACACCTCAGAGTAATTTCAGCTGCGGTGTATCTAAATGTCCTTGTTGTAGGCATATTATCAAAGGGGAGGTTGTGCGTTCTTATTCTACTGTGAATGAACAGAGACTGCGGTCATTTTACAATTGCAATACCGAACATGTTGTATATATCATCACATGCAGGCTCTGTAATGTACACTACATTTATTGGATGCACAATCAGAAGTCTCACACAATCGTCTGGATGCTGAGGTGCGCGGCTGACAGTCTCTCTGCTTTTAAACACCACAAGATCACAAAATATATATTGTTTTGGTGTTTCTGCATCTATTACACAACAACATTAGGTGGCCTTTCCCTGTTACTAAGCTTCCCCCAAATTCAGGGATCCTATGGTTTTGGCCTCAGTATATCTACCTGGTTTTCCGCTGTTTTGGAAGATGAGGAGATGTATCTCCTCGGGGATGCAAGCCACCCTCCTAGGTCTCTTGCATAGACCTTTGTTTGCTGATTGATGTCCATAGGCCTTACAAGGGCGATTCTCTCGATACAGCTTTCTGTGTTACTTGCTCATGCATTTTAATGTTACTTTGGGAAAATGCTGAAACCTACCCTCCTAAACTAAATCATATGAATATCTCCTTGCTACACACCCCTGAAGAAGGAATACTATATTCCGAAACGCGTCGGTGTAAGGAGGCTTTTTCATGTATAACCTCCAGCATTGTGATATCTGTTAACCTGCTTTAGTTTAATCAGCATTTCTCCTTTCATATGTATTTTAATGTAATTTAAATATTAATAAACTTTTTCTACATTATTTGTGTTACTTATATACTAATATTACCTAATGCCTTTAAAGTCCTCTTAGGTGAAATTCCTTTTTTGTTTTTTTGAATCAGAAGTCTCAGTGATAGTTTCATTGAGCATTTATCTAGTATTGAGAAAAATAATTGTATCTATGTTGCTCACCATTTTAACCAATATCGTAATGGTGACACCTCAGCAGTAGGAGTACAGATCCTTGAGAAAGTCAGTCCGCCTATAAGGGGAGGGGGTTGCGTTTAGATCTCTGTGCAAACTAGAGTTTTTTTGGATCTTTCATTTCAAAACTCGTATACCGTATTGTTTAAATTTCGAATGGGATATCACACATTTTCATGACTGAATCAGATCGTTTTTATGTTCTCATTTATGAACCAGTGATTTATCGTTTTTGGTATTTTTTGCCATCTTGAGTTTTGCACAGATATTTCCCGTCATGCTGGACAGGTTTCCAGGATTTACTGTCATGTCATTCTTTGCTATCTTTAAGTATTCATATATTATTGGATTCCATAAGGTTGTCATACTTTATTAATATTGATACTTGGATGGTTTTAGATTGCTCTCATTTTTCTTAGTATGTTTAATACTTTAATGTAGCATTTGTGAATATTGGACATCCATTGCTGCATTTTTTATTTAGCACACCATTTCTTACATCTCTGCTTCTTGCAGTTGTTTTGGTATGGTTGTTTGGCCCCATATCTTCCAAACACTCTCATATATTTCTGGGTGTACTTTTACATATATTCAGATAAATGTTTATAAGAGTTTAAAAGAGGAATTTTTCCGTTGTTGGATTTGCGATCTGATTGTCTACACGTATATATATTCATATATGGTTTTTATTTTGTTATGTACCGTATATACTCGAGTATAAGCCAAGTTTTTCAGCCCTTTTTTTTAGCTAAAAGTGACCCACTCGGCTTATACTCGAGTCAGTGTACCGTGACATGCAGATTCAGACGGCGGCCGGGCAGTGTTAAAAAGCTGCGCTCCTCCTGGTTCTGTTCCGTGATAGGCGGAACACTCAGTTTCCCAGCAGGCACTGTGTTCAGTGTTCCACCTATCACGGATGCCCTCTCATCCTCTCGTCTATCACGACATCCATGATAGGTGGAACACTGAACACAGTGCCTGCTGGGAAACTGAGTGTTCCACCTATAACGGAACAGGACAAGGAGGAGCGTGACTTTTTAACACTGCACGGCCCCCGTCTGAATCTGCATGTCACAGACTATCACGGAACAGGACAAGGAGGAGCACGACTTTTAACACTGCCCGGCCGCCGTCTGAATCTGCATGTTACGGGCTCAGGTACACGGCAAAGTGATTCTGTAATGGGTACGGTGAGGTCTGGCTGCAATGAGCACGGTGAGGTCTGGCTGCAATGGGCATAGTGAGGTCTGGCTGCAATGTGCACAGTGAGGTCTGGCTGCAATGGGCACAGTGAGGTCAGGCTGCAATGGGCACAGTGAGGCGTGCAAATGGGCATTGTTGACCCTCTTTTCCGCTTACAGTAGCTGCTGCATTCTCACCCTAGGCTTATACTCGAGTCAATAAGTTTTCCCAGTTTTTTGTTGTAAAAGTAGGTGCCTCGACTTATATTCGGGTGGGCTTATACTCGTGTATATATACGGTATATTTTTTTCGATCGTTCTTCTACAATCGATATATATGTTCTCACTTTTAGATTTAGTGGATGCTTCTTGTGCTCTCTATTCCAGTTTAACAAACTAATTAATGTATATTACTTTATATTCATTTCGTTTTGGTTTTATTTTTGATTCTCTCTAGGTACTTTTTGGGGGTATTATTATGTATATATATTTATATATATCTTTATGTATATTTCTCCTCATGCTGTACTCTTTCTTTCTATCTTCATTATGTCAGTCTTTTCAAGTCTATTTTTTACACACTTTGTGATTTAATGATTTTATCTGGTGTGTTTAATTGCTATATATGTTGGTCAGCCAATCAAGCTGGGCTCTTTTTGTTGCATCACTTTCGGGTGGAGCATTTAAATAGCTCAGGTTTGAGGCTACATTTTTGTTGTGAACAAGCACGAGTTACCCGTGTGAAACTCGTCAAACCAATATTCCTGTAACGTCCTGTTTACGTCTGTTGGCACTTTGACAATAATGTAACTATTCTACAGAAGTTCTTCCTTCCATGGTGTGCAACCAATTTTCCTTTTTCTTCAATTCTAAAAAAATACACCATTATTATGGCAGAGAATGTGAAAACCAACTTTCCAGAGGATTAAGAGAATTGTCTAGAATGACACATTGGGGCTGATTTACTAAAACGTGCAAAATCTGGTGCAACTGTGCATGGTAGCCAATTAGCTTCTAACTTCAGCTTGTTCAATTAAGCTTTGACAAAGAAACTTGAAAGCTGATTGGTTTCTTTGCAGAACTGCATCAGATTTTGCACTCTCCAGTTTTAGTAAATCAACCCCATTGCAGGACTATGCCATAGCATGCGCAAACCAACCCAGCTGAGAGATGATTAGAACATTATTGCAAATGCTTTGTATGTTAGAGGAGGAAAAGAAAGCCCTGTGGAAAGAATATTTACCTCAGACATCCCATGCTATATTTACATTAGGCTTGATGTAACCGTATATGTGCCCTACTATTGTGGGCTAATGCTATATAATTTACAAACCAACCCCATTGAGAAACTGAATAGAATATTATTGCAAATGCTTCATATGTTAGACAGTTATCCCATGCTATAATTACATATAACCAGATATATGTCTTTTTTCTTTTATATGGCAGAACACCTCCTATACCAGTGGATCTATTGTTCGACATGGATAATGAGAGGAGGGAGAACCACCCTAATAGTATACTGTGAAATGGGCTATAAAAATTAAATAATCCTCCAAAAGTGCTTCTGAGAATAGCCAATGTTCCCTCAGAAAGGTTAAAAGGTACTTCGTCCAAGGTATTAAGGGAGTGGCATTTTAGCCTGGAGACCAGGTTTTTGTAAGGAACTTGTCAGAAATAGTAGCTGGGTTAGATTTGAAGGGGATTTGCAAAACCAATTACCATTAAAGCCAATAGGAGCCATTTGGTAAAACACAGATGGCTATCTTACAGGGGTCTTCAAACTATGGCCCTCCAGTTGTTCAGGAACTACAAATCCCATCATGTCTAGTCATGTCTGTGAATGTCAGAGTTTTGCAATGCCTCATGGGATGTGTAGTTCTGCAACAGCTGGAGGGCCGTAGTTTAAGGATCCTTATTCTAGACTAAAAAGCAACAGATTCCCAAACGAACATCACAGGGGCTGTTAACTTACCTGTGGAACATGTACCAATGCAAAAGCATTTTTTAAATACTGTTTTGTGGGGAGCAGCAATTTTAATAATGCTTAAAGAGCAACATAAAAATGCAAAAATTCTTTAAATAATATGCCTGGTCCATTCCCTTAGTTTTCATGTGAAGTTGGGCATCTTTTCAATGTACACAACCTACTACAGCAAACTGACATTTACAAATAAAACAAAAACAACGCAGTTGAAATTGTTGGTAAATTACATTTCCCAGTCACTTATTTCTGTTTATAGACAGTACAGTACATAGCGGCTGGGAATTTCCTTTATCTCTTCCACACCCTTATTCTAGATGAGGGCCTGGTATGAATGTTATGGGAGGGACCCTACACAAAAAAATGTGTGTCATTCCATCTAAAAATACAAACCAGACCCTTTTACTTGGTATGTTATGAACCTCATACAAAAAATAAATAAAAAATAAGATGGTTTTCCTTCAAATTGTATACCAGATCCTTCAAGACAGGTATTGATTGAATGGGGAGGGGAAGGCACCCCATAAAAAAAAAACATGTCCAGACCCTTATTTAAGTATGCAGCTGGCAGGCCAGGGAACAGAGGGATGAATATGTGCCCCCCCCAAAAAAAATCCATACCAGGCCACATGCCCACAATTTGGGGGTTACCCTACTAGGTGCGGTACAAAGACTTCTTCCTCACAACCTGACCCTGTGGTTGCAGGTGTGTGCATGTTTTGGTGGGGAATCCCGGGCAGCAAATGAATTAGGCAGTTGAAATCATTGGTTGCTAGGGACCCAGCAAGTGTTGGCACCTGCTGCTTCCTTAACAACTATTGACAGCAGAAGAAGTAAGCTGTTATCTATAGTAGTGGTAGAAAAAATACTGCTGTATATGATGTTCGCCGTTTAGAGAAACGCTCGAACACGCAAAGTTTATTCTGAGATTATGTTCAGACTGAGATGAGAGCTAATTCCTAGTCAGATTATGTTCAGCCTGGGATGAGGTACTATTGAGGAGGCCTGGGACCCGGTGACTCTGACTGGGTCCCGCGAGGGTGGAGTTGCTCCAGGGCGCCCCTCGCAAGGGGACCCGCATCTGAGGTGAGGAGGCTGGGGAGGTCACTCGTTCGAAGACCCGGTGTAGTGTCAACCCGGTGACGGATGGGCCTTCAGTAACTCCCTTGGAGGACATCTTCCCCTGATAGAGGCCCGCAGCGCAACGGAGGTATTCATGTCGAGACTCCTACAACCCTTGGTCATAGTATAGGGGGTGTAGGGACCCAGATCAGTATAGTGCCTCGACCTGCTCAGTTCACCGTATCATGCCATCGCATTGCCTTGTAACTGAAGATACGAAATAAATCTAACCGTTGGACTGTGATTGGTGTATGGACTCTGTTAATGGGAGCAAAGGGAGGTTTCTGCACGACAGACTCGGTACATGTTCAGGACACCGGCCCGAGGAAACATTAGGTATTGGCCTTCACCTCGCCTGCAAGTAGTGGGGAGGACATGGGCCGTAGCGCACCCTCACCCCTGTCGCGTGACATACCCCTAGGCTAAAGAGAACGGGGTGAGGGGGTGGCCGCTACACGTGGGGGCTCGTCCGGGATATCGCGTGTCTTGGCGATGGAACTGAGAGCGTCTGTGTTTGAACTTTGCTGCCCGGAGGAGTTCCGAGCGGGTCGGCCATGTGATTGGCCAGAGTGCATCCCTGCTCGGAGTTGTGGACATGACCCTAAGTCGGGAAAGGCACACGCAGAGGAGCGTAGAAAGGGAAAGGTCCAGCCGTGTGAAGTACTACAGGTGGGGACTGTTAATGCACTGCGCCACGAGGCACCCCATGACTGTACAATTCGTGGGCAGAGGCTGGCGGAAGCCCGCGAAAACGTACAAGTTGTGGGAGGAGTCTGGCCACGTGTGGAGATACACGTGGAGACTCCGGCGCGTGGTCAGCGCGTGATGGAACAGCAAGTGGTCGGGATGGCCTCAAGCTCCCCGTGGATACCGGTACCTTACCCCACGAAGATGACTGCATTTGCTGCTCCCCTGACAGACACGGGGATAAGACTTAGGCCCCGAGGACAGTTGGCTCTGTATTCATGCAGAGACATGGAGGCTCTCGGTGTGATCTGTCCCGGATGCTCGGGACTGGTGGTCCAACTAAAGCCATTCGGGCGATGTGAGGCCTGCAAGGAATTCCTTTTTGAGGTTGAACCATACACGGAAAGGCCCCGGGCCCTACGCCTCAACTGCATCACAGGAACCGCCACTCCGGAGGGAGAGATCCAGGCCTCTGCGAAGGTCCCCGTACGCGCTGACCAGGGCAAAGTGACTGCCCAACCAGGGATTGAGAGAGAAAAATCCGAAGACACTGCTTCGGTCACCACAGACTCCCTGCTACCACCCCCGTAGAGGAAGATAGGCCTGGTGCAGGCCTCCTGTGGTCGTGGTCGAGCTTCACCCCGCCGCTTGCCTGGCCTGGATGGCGCCGGTAGAGAAGAGAGTCCCGGACATCCCAGTTCTTCAGTAGGTCCAGGTGAGCTAGGGGCTGGGACTGCGGTGTTGGTTGGAGGTGTCGGGAGTTCACAGCCGGTGGAGCCCGAAAGGGAGGGTAGCCTTCCGTCTACTAGAGACTACCTTCCCGCCGAGATGTATGACACCTCCGACTTAGAGTCGTTGTCAGACTGTGGGGATGACGGGGAAATAGACGAGCTGTTTCAACGGAAGGGCTGGGACAGACACCTGCTACCTGTGCTGAGTAAACCACAGGATTCCCCCATGTCCATAGAAGATAATACACTCCGGGCGCAGACCCCGGAGTTTCAGAGGAAATCTAACCCTTCGACCAACTTTCCTCACTCAACTACATCATCCGCTTTGATGGTGAGGACGCAGCGTGCTTTGTTGCGGGCACCAAAGACCAAGCAATCTGAGATGTTGAAGGTACCTCGGCACCCGGAGGCCATCGTACAGCCAGGAGAAGGTGAGCGAGATGTGATGCCGCCTCTAGCCAGATTGCAGAGACTTTTCTCCCAGAGAGTCGCCCGTGAATATGGGTGGGAGTACCCCTACTTGCCCCGGGACTTATTGTATGAAGTTGAGGTCCTGCGACCAAGGTGGTATGACGAGTTTGTATGGGAAAAGCTTAAAGTACCCCATGCCAGGCGATACCTGTCATGTTCGCCGCCTGTGTCTAAAAAGTTCAAGGACTGCAGAGCTGATTGGAGACTTGGGCGCCATATTCATGCTGATAAGGTGCTCATCTGTAGGAAAGAAGGAGAGGATGTCGAGTACTCAGTGGAAGTGTTTGACGGGCACCTGAAGCCTCTGTTTCTGCCGGATCCAAGGTTCTACTTATAGGAGGAGTGAGCTCCTATCTTGTTGCTGTTGAAACTTTCTGGATGAGACATTCCCAGACGCCTAGAACTGTGCCCTACTTTTGTTTTGATTTGGGCTTTTCTTTTACTCACTGGAGACTTGGGAGCTGTTGTGTTTTTTTTTTCTCCCTTTTCTTCATGTGCCAAAGGCAGAGACTTTTGGGGTAGAGTCAGAGTAGGAAAGCAGGAAGAATGAAGATCTCACCAAGTGTCATTACCGCGGCTCTGTCACCAGGTGGCAGTGTTGCGCAACGAATGTTTGAAAATTTTACATATGCATTACTTACTTATTGGAGTGAGCGGGTCTCTCGGCTGACGGACCCACTCATGCCAAGTTAACATAGAGTGTTAGGATGTGTTTCTTTTTGTTGTTTCCCTTCTGCAGGAGATTCATCGGTCAAGACTACTGAGACTGGGGTGGTTCTTAGACAGCGATGGGAGGGATTGTACATGTGCACAGAACAGATGTTTTAAACAAATGTTTATCGTTTTATATTTCCCCTTTTCCTTTTGAGCAGGTCTTGGCACATTTAGTATCCAGAATTTTGAGGGATAGCCTCTGGGGCCCACTTCATGTCACCACTTTTCGGGAGACATGGGTGTGCACCTGACGCTGGGGACCAGCGTCAAACCACAGGGGGGAATGTGTAGCGGGGTCCTCAATTTAGTGGGGTACACTTGGGGAGTAGTGTGACCCAAGTGTGTAATTATGTTAGGGTTCAGACCCCTTTTTCTTATTCGTGGAGGATTGGGTGGTGTAATATTCTCTTCGACCAGTGGGTGTCAGTGTACCTACTGGCTCGGGGTAGAATCACTACCGCAGTGCTACCCTTCTTTGTCTCTTCCGAGAGATGGTACGGGCGGGGCGGGGAACCCGCCGTGGTATCGACGGGAGGAGATAAAAAGGGGAGACGCCCTCGCCACGAGGTCGTCGTCGTCTTCTTCGGGGATCATCTCTTCACGCACCCAGGCACCTTCAGCCTGGGTGCGGGCGGTTCAAGGTTCCGGCCTAGACACCCTAGGCCTGGCCGGGATGAAGATGGAGTCCATCCCAGGCACCTTCAGCCTGGGATGAGGTACTATTGAGGAGGCCTGGGACCCGGTGACTCCGACTGGGTCCCGCGAGGGTGGAGTTGCTCCAGGGCGCCCCTCGCGAGGGGACCCGCATCTGAGGTGAGGAGGCTGGGGAGGTCACTCGTTCGAAGACCCGGTGTAGTGTCAACCCGGTGACGGATGGGCCTTCAGTAACTCCCTTGGAGGACATCTTCCCCTGATAGAGGCCCGCAGTGCAACGGAGGTATTCATGTCGAGACTCCTACAACCCTTGGTCATAGTATAGGGGGTGTAGGGACCCAGATCAGTATAGTGCCTCGACCTGCTCAGTTCACCGTATCATGCCATCACATTGCCTTGTAACTGAAGATACGAAATAAATCTAACCGTTGGACTGTGATTGGTGTATGGACTCTGTTAATGGGAGCAAAGGGAGGTTTCTGCACGACAGACTCGGTACATGTTCAGGACACCGGCCCGAGGAAACATTAGGTATTGGCCTTCACATCGCCTGCAAGTAGTGGGGAGGACATGGGCCGTAGCGCACCCTCACCCCTGTCGCGTGACATACCCCTAGGCTAAAGAGGACGGGGTGAGGGGGTGGCCGCTACACTAATAAACTACACTTAGAAGGTGGCACTTTCTCTCTCTTTTTTTCTTATGAATAGTACCTTTGATAAGAATTTTTTGTTTTGCCAGCTGTCTTTCTTTAGTGCTGATCCATTGGATGCATGGAACAGGTCATGTTTTATAAGTAATATCAAGATCAGTTTTATTCCAGTTATACAAAACTGCAACTCAGCTCTGAGCATTTATTTTTCCAGTGCAAACAACCAGCCTCTCTCCTAGCTTAAAGTGTTACTAAACCTAGGACCCTGCATTCCTTATCTCATCTCCCACAGTGCACAGAACATGGAAATTCAATTATTTTAGAAAAAAATACTTTTTAAATACTTTTTCTCATCAGCAGCATTTAGGAGTCACGTGACTTCTATCAGTGTATAGCCAAGGACTGGTTAATGCTTGTAGGAAGAGTTTTCTGACTGTAGATTGCAAGACCCCTGACCCTCTGTCTGGACACTGCTGATTGGCCCTGTACTGATCACATGCACTCTCCCAAGATAAAAAAAAAACCTCTCTAGCAATACACACCAAACTGAGCATGTGCAACCTGACTCCATAGGCTCTGTGTTATCAGAAAATGATCAGGGAACAGTGGAAGGAGGGGAGGATAAGAGAAGCCAGGATCAAAAAGCCTTTTTATACAATGCAGAGGATTAATCCCTTAGGTTCCACAGTGAGTATAACAAGCATGTTTTACTGCATAAACAGACACATTTTAGTGTTGTGGGTTTAGTAACACTTTAAAGAGCTCTTAATGGGAAGAAGGATGGGGATATTTAATGATAAATAATAATAACGGTTTGAATGAAGCCACCTCATTTAAATCCTTTCTGCCAATTTAGGGCATGATGACCATGCACTATTTATGTTAAGCTAATAAATATTTGCATAGAGGGATCGGTTAACAGGTGTCATGTATAATGCTGTCTTTTACTCTAGGTTCCTGATGGGGTTTGGATATCTATGTATAGACCTATATTTAGGTTTACATTAGGGAAGAAAACAACAAAAAAATCCCCCTCTTCTCTCTTTTTTTTTTCTTTCTGCCATACCTTCCATGTTTTCCCTTGCATTCATTTCAATCCCTCCTAGGTTATCCAGGCTGTGGGCTAGTGTTGGTGGGATTGCATGGACTGTTCCGTACAGCTGAGCTCTCCATCTGTCTCGACTTTGGAGACCTTTGGGATTAACGCCCTCTTATTTATTGCCCCCCCTAGCGATCTAGCTTTCCATATGCGGGCGATTTTTCATCAGGTGCACGCCGCCGCAGGCATTCACCTGCCTCTTTACTGTTACACACAGTTGGAGGTGGGTGTGTCTGGCTTCATCCACAGGCCTGCATGTCACTGAGCATGTGCCACTGGTGTATACCACGGTGCAAGGCGGCATGTAGATTGCGGACGGTTTCAGCGCTGTGATGTCATGCGCGTGCTGTGTCACATACCTGCCGTCCTGGGTGGCGTCGCCCGCATTGTGGGGTAGGATCGCCGAGCGCGCACACTCTCGCTTGCGCAGATGCATTGCACACCCTCTCTGACAGCTACGCTTAGTTGGGTGTGCATCATCAAGGGGGGGATTAGTATCAGCTGGCTGCCACACATGGGGATGAGCCAAAGCGGCTATCCCCTTTTTAATTGTATGTGAGCCGATTGGTGTTTTTACACCATGAGGATGCTGGATGAGCGGGGATTACACCATTGTCTGGTCTATTTAGCCTAGAGCATGGTGTGATTCCAGTGCAGCCTGGCAGGTACTGGCCACCGTTGTGTTTGTGTGTCTCCCTCACAGGGTAAGTCCTTTCATGTTCTAAGGGTTTTGATACCAGCTTGGCCCTCTGTTTAGGGGATCTATGCGATCTCCCATTGATATTTTATTTTATCGCACCTGATCCTATGGTTTGTAGGTTGGATTGTTTGGTTGGTCTGGGGGGGGGGGGGGTCTATACAGGACATTGACACTATTAGTGAATAGGGTCCTGTATATTTATATATATTTGTATATGGATATTGTCCACGACAATTAGTCACATAGTTTATATAAATATAGTCACATTTTATTTACACGTGCAAAGTTGATTCAAAATAACTATATATATGAGTGTCTAATGATATTACATTCTCACCGTATTTCATTAGTATTACACATACACATCGAGCACCTTTATTAATAATACACATATTTATTCAAGTCAAAAAAAATTTTTTTTTAGGATTATATATATTGTGAGGGGGTTAACTCGGTAGCGGGTGTGTGTGACCCCCTGGATGGGCTCCCCACACAAAAACAGGCCCAGTAGACGGAGGTTGTGGTTTTCAAGATCAAAAGGTGCGGTTTATTTCTCTATTTACAGTGACAAAAACACAGCAAAGCAAAAAGAAACATAAACAAAATAAATCCTGGTCAGCTTGACCTCTGACTAAACATGCAGGTTTCCCTAACTAACAACTGGGATCAGCCTGGTGCTGTCCTAGTCCCTAAGTCCCTGGTTTAGTAAATGTCCAAACAAATAGCCACACAGGCTTTGTCTCACCGCACAGGGGTTCACTCTCCCTAGACAGTCCACACAGGTCTGGTTCCAGGCATGAGCAAACACCTAATGAAGCTGGGAGTTTTTATAGAGGCCTTAAACGAGCTGACAAGCTTCAGCTGGTCTCATCAACTCCCTGCCTGCACGACGCCCAGCACTCTCCCTAGAGGTATGAATCATCCATGAGCCCACTAGCCTCAGCTGGGCTTCATCAACTCTCTCCCTAGTTGTATAAGTCGGCATAAAGCCTGAATCTGGGAGAAATATACCTACCCCCCTGGATGCAACCAGGTGACTTTACCTTCCTGCTGTCACATACCCCCCCCTCTTGTTTTAACCTTGGGGTTGGAACACCAGCAATCAGGCATTCATGTACTCGAGACAAAGCATCCACATTCCCCATTTGAACGCCAGGGCGATGCTTTACTGTGAAGTTGAATTCCTGTAGGGCCAGGAACCACCTATTTACTCTTCTATTTGTCTCCTTGTTTTGAGCCATCCACTTTAACGGAGCGTGATCCGTAACCATGTCAAAGTGCCTACCTAGCAGATAGTACCGAAGGGAATCTAGAGCCCACTTCACCGCTAAACACTCCTTTTCAACCGTGGCGTAATTTACCTCATGGGACTTCAACTTCCTGCTGAGGTAAATGACTGGGTGCTCTTCCCCGTTCCAGACCTGGGACAATACTGCTCCTAACCCCACATCTGACGCATCACTTTGTACGACAAAGTCTTTAGAGAAGTCGGGTGAGTACAACACTGGCTGGCTACATAAGGCTTGTTTCAAGAATTGGAACGCTGCCTCAGCCTCGGGGGTCCATTTAATCATGACCGACCCTTTCCCTTTCGTCAGGTTGGTTAGGGGCACAGCCTTAGAAGCAAAGTGGGGAATGAAGCGCCGATAATAACCCGCGATTCCCAGAAAGGCTCGTACCTGCTTCTTGCTGTTGGGACGTGGCCAACTCTGGGTGGCCTCGACTTTGTTGAGTTGGGGTTTTATTACTCCCCTGCCAATGGTGTACCCAAGATATTTGGCCTCCTCCTGCCCAATGGTACACTTCTTGGGGTTAGCCGTAAACCCCGCTTCCCGGATAGAGTCTAGGACTGCTTGCACTTTTGGCAGATGTGAGGCCCAATCTGTGCTATGGACAATTACGTCATCCAGGTAAGCCGCAGCATACTTCCGATGGGGCCTCAGTATCTGGTCCATTTTCCGCTGGAATGTGGCCGGCGCATTCTGTAACCCGAACGGCATTCTCTTATATTGGAACGCCCCGTCTGGGGTTACAAATGCGGTTTTCTCTTTGGCCGACTTGGCCAGGGGAATTTGCCAATACCCTTTTGTGAGGTCAAGAGTCGTCATGTATCGGGCTGTTCCCAGCCGGTCGATCAACTCATCTATACGTGGCATGGGGTAGGTGTCAAATTTTGTAACTTTGTTCAACTGACGAAAATCATTACAAAATCGCCAGCTCCCATCCGGTTTAGGCACCAACACAATGGGACTAGACCAATCACTTTGGGACTCCTCTATCACCCCTAAGTTCAGCATTTTCTGTACTTCCTCCCGTATTGCCTCCCGTCGGGCCTCTGGGATCCGATAGGGTTTTAACTTCACCCTTTCACCGGGCGGGGTAATAATATCATGCTCTACCCCAGATGTTTGTCCCGGCAGCTCAGAGAACACCTCCTTGTTGCGAAGCACAAACTCCTTAACCTCCTGTTGTTGGGGTTGTGACAAGGTGGCTGCTATTCCAACCTCCGGAATCACGCAACCAGTTTGAGCTGGTGACCAAGTTTCTGCGACTAGGGACTCTCTATCCCTCCAGGCTTTCAACAGATTAACGTGATAGATCTGTTCGGGCTTTCGCCTTCCTGGTTGTCTGACCTTGTAATT
This sequence comes from Rana muscosa, assembly GCA_029206835.1. Taxonomy (NCBI): domain Eukaryota; kingdom Metazoa; phylum Chordata; class Amphibia; order Anura; family Ranidae; genus Rana; species Rana muscosa. The sequence goes on from CM055118.1 coordinate 622,744,697, forward strand.
CACTTCGCTCACTTTTTCCATTATCTCGTAGGGGCCTTGCCATTTGGCAAGGAATATACTTTCAACCGTAGGGACAAGTACCAATATCCTATCCCCCGGGGAAAAGGTACGGGTCTTGGCTCCACGGTTGTACACTCTCTGCTGTGCCAACTGCGCTTGGGCCAAATGTTCCTTCACGATGGGCATTACCTGTGCAATTCGATCTTGCATCAGGGCGACATGCTCAATCACACTCCTGTGGGGAGAACTCTCACTTTCCCAAGTTTCCTTGGCAATATCCAACAGCCCTCTTGGGTGTCTCCCATACAGTAACTCAAAGGGGGAGAATCCCGTAGAGGATTGGGGCACCTCCCTAATAGCAAACATCAAATAAGGAAGTAGACAGTCCCAATCCTTTCCATCTCTATCCACCACTTTCTTCAACATTTGTTTTAGGGTTTTGTTGAATCTTTCAACCAGCCCATCGGTTTGGGGGTGATACACAGACGTACGCAATTGCGTCACTTTGAACAATTTACACAGCTCTTTCATAACCCGGGACATAAAGGGTGTACCTTGGTCCGTAAGCAGTTCTTTACAAATACCCACCCGGCTAAAAACAAGAGATAGCTCTTTGGCTATGGTTTTGGCCGAGGTATTTCGGAGAGGGATCGCTTCTGGATAACGGGTGGCATAGTCCATTATAACTAATATGTACTGGTGCCCCCTAGCGGACTTGATTATAGGACCTACCAAATCCATTGCGATCCTCTCAAACGGGACCTCAATGATGGGTAGAGGGACCAGCGGGCTACGGAAATGTGGCACCGGGGCCGACCTCTGACACACAGGGCAGGAGGAACAATAATTTTCTATGTCCTTCATCACCCCAGGCCAATAGAATCTCTGTAATACCCTCTCTCGGGTTTTCTCTGTCCCCAGATGACCTCCAAGAATGTGCCCATGGGCCAACTCCAACACCAACTTCCTGTAAGGTTTGGGCACCACAAGCTGCTCAACGGTTTCTTCTGCCCTTTTTGCCACCCGATACAGTAGGTCCTTCTCTACGCTGAAGTATGGGTAAGTGCAGGTATTATCTGGGTTCACTAACTCGCCATCTATTTCCACTACGTTTTCCCTTGCCTTTATTAGGGCGGGGTCCTTTAACTGTTCTGTGGCAAAATTTTCCCTGTGAACCTCAAGATCAGAAAACTCCACAGACGGTAGGTTTTCGTCTGAGGAGGTGGGCTCCTCTCCAGTTACTTGAGTCTCGCCTGCCAATACTGACAAGGGAAATTCTGGAGAGTCCTCACCACTCTCAGAGGAGTTCTGGCTATCACCTTCCTGGTACATAGGGGCACCAGTGGGGGGCTCAGGATCATCCCACAGTTCCCAGAACTTCGGAAAATCCCTTCCCACAATGGCATCATGCGGTAATTGAGATACTAACCCCACTGGATGAGAGAGGGTACCTTTGGGGGTCTTGAAACACACTGTAGTCACTGGATACTCTCGGGTGTCCCCATGCACACAAATAACAGCTACCTTGCTATTCCCAGAGACCTCTGTTTTAACTAATTCAGCCTTTATCAGGGTCACAAGGCTACCTGAATCCAGTAATACCACAACATTTCTACCATTAATACACATTTTGCATAAATGTTTCTCAGTTCCCCGAATGGCAGTGCATGCGACTGTCGCACACAGCGACTGACGTCTGTCCGTCAGAAAGTCACATTGCATGGGTTCCTCCACAACCGGGCAATTTGCTGCAATATGTCCCGTTTGCCGGCAGCGGTAGCAAACAATCCTTTTGGCTGCCTCTTGAGCCCCCGACTTCCCAGGCTGTTCTCGCCAAACCCTGGGCAGAGCTCCCACCCTCTCACTCTCTCCACCCTCACCCCTTGGAATCATCTTATCCGCCCCTGGGGATGGTCTGGTCTTAGGGTGGAAAGTCCGAGAGTCTCTGGAAGAGGCCGTCAGGTTCTCTGCAGCCAAGTATCTCTCTACACGATCCACAAGTTTACCGGCCGTTTCTGGGTCTCCATGGCTTACCCACTTTTGAATGGCGGTAGGAAGAGCTCTCAAGAAACGATCCATCACAACACGTTCCACAATCTCCGATGCGGACAAAGTCTCTGGCTGTAGCCACTTCCTGCTCAGGTGAATGAGATCATACATTTGAGACCTGGGGGGTTTTCCAAGCTGGAAAGTCCAGTTATGCACACGCTGAGCCCGGACAGCCAGGGTGACACCCAGCCTTGCCAATATTTCAGCTTTTAGCATCCCATAGTCTTTTGCTTGGTCAGGCTCTAGGTCATAGTAAGCTTTCTGCGATTCACCAGTTAACAGAGGAGCCACCAGTCCAGCCCACTGCTCCTCAGGCCACTTTTCTCTTTCAGCAGTCCTTTCAAATGTGGTCAAAAATACCTCTGGATCATCCTCTCCAGTCATTTTTGTCAATAAACGACTCACCCCAAAGGACGCGGTATTAGTGGGACGGCTTTCCTCACTGGTCTGCGGACATTGCTGCATTACTGCTTCCATCTGTTGTTGTAGTCTCTGCTCTTGCTTCTGCAACAGGTCTATGAAGCGGGCCTCAGATTGCTGCTGGGCTTGTTGCTGGGCTGCGAAGCTCTTTTGCAAACCTGCATTTGTCTGCTGTTGATTGGCATTTGCTATAGCCAGCTGTTTCAGTATCTCCTCCATGCTGGCTTAAAAAAAAACTGCCTGCATTCTCCACCAACTGTGAGGGGGTTAACTCGGTAGCGGGTGTGTGTGACCCCCTGGATGGGCTCCCCACACAAAAACAGGCCCAGCAGACGGAGGTTGTGGTTTTCAAGATCAAAAGGTGCGGTTTATTTCTCTATTTACAGTGACAAAAACACAGCAAAGCAAAAAGAAACATAAACAAAATAAATCCTGGTCAGCTTGACCTCTGACTAAACATGCAGGTTTCCCTAACTAACAACTGGGATCAGCCTGGTGCTGTCCTAGTCCCTAAGTCCCTGGTTTAGTATATGTCCAAACAAATAGCCACACAGGCTTTGTCTCACCGCACAGGGGTTCACTCTCCCTAGACAGTCCACACAGGTCTGGTTCCAGGCATGAGCAAACACCTAATGAAGCTGGGAGTTTTTATAGAGGCCTTAAACGAGCTGACAAGCTTCAGCTGGTCTCATCAACTCCCTGCCTGCACGACGCCCAGCACTCTCCCTAGAGGTATGAATCATCCATGAGCCCACTAGCCTCAGCTGGGCTTCATCAACTCTCTCCCTAGTTGTATAAGTCGGCATAAAGCCTGAATCTGGGAGAAATATACCTACCCCCCTGGATGCAACCAGGTGACTTTACCTTCCTGCTGTCACAATATCCATGAACTATTCATCACACAAGCCTGTGTATGTGAAAATACCGGCATTCATCACATAATTTTAGAGTGTTTTCCACTATTTGATTCGTTCAACTCTTGTTATGTCAGGTTTTCATTATGGTTCATTTTCTTGATTGGACAGGTGTGGGCATTCCCAGTTCGGGATTTACATCTTCCGCTCCATATCCAGGTCCTTGTGGCTTTCCACTGGTTTCCATCTCCCCGCCCTTCCACAGCTCCTGGGGGAGATAAGCTTTGTGGCATGGTTGGCAGTGTATGCATTTATCCATCTATTCTTATGGACATTCCACTTTTGAAATCTCTTTTATAAGTTTAGGGTAGTATACCCACCCATTTACATTCATACATTTTTTCATTATCAAAAAGAGTCATCTATACCAGCTAATAGGCCAGGAGTCCTCCATTAATCGGGAGTGATTATGTTGGATTTATATCTATTCGTTGGCGTATCTTCCCCTGTTTTTCCTTTCTCTCCTTTTTCCCCTTTCTCCCCTTTTTTCCTCCCTCTTTTTTTTTTTTTCTTCCCTTCTGGTTTTATATACATTTATTTATTGTTACTTTTGATCTCCAGGCATCTATTTGTACTTCTCTCGAAGAAGCGAGACTCCTCTCGCAAAACACGTCGAGACCCAGCACAGCTATCCTAGACTATTGACAGTCATCTGCATGACACATTCAGATCTCATGGAAAGGTCTATGACAAAAATGCAAAATTGATTTACATGCTGTTATTTAATGTTTTCTTCTCTTTTTTTCTGTATTGATTGTTGTTTTTAAATGTGTGTTAAATAAATCATTTATACATTTTACCCGAGGTGTGCTCCTTAAAAGTCCCATGGGCTATTTTGTTTTTTGTTGTGTGCAAATAATAATAAACTTTAATGATATTTAATATTAAAAGATATTTAATGTACCGTATATACTCGAGTATAAGCTGACCCGAATATAAGCCGAGGCACCTAATTTTACCACAAAAAACTGGGAAAACGTATTAACTTGAGTATAAGCCTAGGGTGTCCATCTGCATGCCTCCACTGTGCCTCACTGTGCCCATGCCTCACTGTGTCCATTAATAGACTGACGTTTAACATGGGAGTCTATGGAAGGGGTGCCCGGATTTGAAAAATCGGTGCTCCCCAGTCGTAGGTCCCCCAAACGAAAAACTTTGCACACTTATAAAGGAGAAATGGGGCTACATGTGTGCAAAGTTTTGGGTCCAGGAGACCTACAAGCGACCGGTACCGGGTCCCCAAATTTACAGAAGAAATGACCGTTTAACATGGGAGTCTATGGAAGGGGTGCCCGGCTTTGAAAAATCGGTGCTCCCCGGCCGTAGGTCCCCTGGACAAAAAACTTTGCACACTTGCAGATAAGGAGTGAGGCTACATGTGTGCCAAATTTGAGGTCCAGGGGACCTACGGCCGGCCAGTGCCGGTACCGGGTCCCCAAAGTCCGGGAGATCAGGCGCAAAAAGGTGACTCGAGTATAAGCCGAGGGGGGCATTTTCAGCACAAAAAAATGTGCTGAAAAACTCGGCTTATACTCGAGTATATACGGTAAGTAACTTGTTGTTTTTATTGCAACTATACATCACAGTGTTCTAACCACACCCCATTTCAGGCAACCTCCACTGAAAGCAAGCCACATCCATCACAGCTGGTAATTTTTTTTAATAGGTGCTAATCCACTGAGTATCGGCGGTGGGCTCTTTTTCTGTCTAGCATCAATTACATAGTCTCATTCTTACCCGTTACTAAGAATGTAAGGGCTGACGCATTGTCGCAACAGTTATTATCTCTCAGCCTCTGTAGCACATGGGAGACATCTGTGTGGTGGCTCTCTAGATATTTTGAAAATATGAGAATATCGTTGAGATAAAACACCTTGCATTGCTGCAACATATCTCGGAGAACATCGTTGATGAACTCCTGAAGAACTGCAGGAGGGTTGCAAAGACCAAACACCATTACGATGTATTCGTAATGTCCTGTCCTAGTGTGAAACACAATTTTCCATTTGTCGCCCTCCTTGATCCTCACAGGATTGTATGCCCCTCTCAGATCAAGCTTTGTGAAAACTGTTGCTCCCTTTGCAATCAACGGAATCGGGTAGGCATTCTTAATCGTGATACAATTGGGACCCCTATAATTGATACAAGGTCTCAGTTCACTACTCTTCTTTTTCACAAAGAAGAAGCCAGCACCAGCAGGAGACAAGGTTTTGCGGATGAACCCTCGAGAAAGTGTGTCAGCAACATAGGGCTCCATAGCTTTAGCCTCCGAGACAGATGAAGGGTAAACCCGGCCACGGGGAGGCATAGCACCAGATTGAAGGTCAATTGTGCATTTATATGACCGGTGTGGAGGCAAAATACCAGCTTGAACCTTGTCAAAGACATTGCAAAATTCGCAGTACAAGACCTTAGCCACTTCCCAAAAACATGTCTTACTGCATTGTGGCGACCAGCAAAGAACCTCAGCACGAAGCCATTCAAAAGAGGGGTTGTGCCTCTGTAACCAAAGAAAACCAATAACCACCGGATAATGAGACGAGGAAATGACTTGAAATTGGACTACCTCATGGTGAAGAGCCCCTTCGGCCATGGTCAATGGAGTAGTTTCATGAGTCACATGGGCAGGCTGTGGAGGTCTCCCATCAATAGCCTCAATGGCAAGTGGAGTGGAAAGAAGCTGCAGTGGAATCGAGTGCTTAGATACAAAGACACTGTCTATTAACAGGCCTGAAGCCCCAGATTTGATTAGAGTCTGTGTATCAATGGATGACTCAGACCAGGAAAGGGTAGCCAAAACTAGAGGCTTATCCTTCAAGGTAACTGGGGACATCACGTAAGGTTTGTCCCCTACAGGACATCAGGTGCAAGCGTTTCTCGGACAGGTAGGACAAGACTTCAAGAAGTGACCTGCCTGGCCACAATAAAGGCACAATCTCTCCCTCCACCTAAAGGCCCTTTCATCCGCAGAGGTATGTGTGAAGCCTAGGTTCTACTTCACAGGCAGACTCGGTACCAGGAGGCATGGGAGGTGAGGGAGGCAAGGGTGGGATTGCCAAGCTCAGAGCCAAACTTACAAGAGGTTTCCACAAGTGCTCCTTAAAGGAAGGTCTCTCTCAGAGTCTGGAGTCGATGAGAATGGCAAACGTGATCAACTTATCCAGATCTGTAGGTATGTCTTGGGCTGATATCTCATCTTTCATGTTATCTGAGAGATCATGAGAAAAAGCAGCCACGATGACCTCATTGTTCCAAGCGACCTTTGCTGCCAGTGTACAGAATTCAATTGCTTAATCGCCAACAGTTCTCGTACTCTGTTTGATAGACATGAGACTCTTGGCAGCAGAAATGGAGCGTGCTGGAACATCAAATACCCTTTTAATACCCTTTTAAAGAAAGCCACATACTCTGGGTAACTCAGGACAATGGGTTTTTGCATTTCCCATAGAGGGTTTGCCCAGAAAGCAAAGAAGGGATGGGGCCTACTTTGCTTCTGTCCGTGGGGAAAGCCTGGGGCAACATCTCAAAGTATATTCCAACCTGGTTGAGAAACCCTCTGCATTGAATTAGATTGCCCCCAAATCTCTGGGGAAGTGAACCAGACATACCTCTTACAGAGGTAATATTTAAAGCAGGTGCCTGCACAGAGTCTGGAGCAGCAGCAGGGAAGACCTGCAACACAGGTTGTACCGGAACAGCCACATTGGGAGGATCCAGGTGAGCAGTGCGAATCAGGAGTGTCTGTAACGCTATGGCAAACTGATCCATGAGGTGATCCTGCTCATTCAACCTGAAAAAAATATTACCACTAGCTGGATTGCCTGCATCTTCTGAATTCATGGCCCTCGTCTACTGTCAGGAACCATGAAACAGACGGAGAAAGAAAATGCAGTAAAAATCACAACTTTTAATAAAATAGTAAAAATTGTACAACTGGTAAACGTAGTCAAAACATAGCCAGGGTTCGGTAGCCAAATCGGGTAGTCAGAACAAGCCAGGAAATCAGGAAACCAGAGATCAGTGGAGTCAGAAGCAGCAGACAGGATCAGGAACCAGAAGGAACGTCAGCCAGGCAAGTTTTTAACAGGAACACAGCAGAAAGTCTGTAGATATGTTGATCAAGGGGAAGGCATAGAGAAAATGACACTCCCATACTTTGTGCAGAAGAGTTTAAGAGGCTCACACTGATCCAGTTTAATCTTATCACTGTACTCTATCATGATTACCAAAATATTCCCACACCTTACCACTAGGGATGAGCTTTGTGTTCGAGTCGAACCCATGTTCGACTCGAACATCGACTGTTCTCCGAATTGCGAACATTATGGGCCGTTCGTGCCAAATTCGAGTGGCGCGTCACAGCCCATAATTCACTGCGGCATCGCAGTGCATTGCTGGCTGATGATTGACCAAGCATGCACTATGACCCGCATGCTTTGGCCAATCACAGCGCAGAAAAAACGGAGAGCCCTAATTGGCCAAAGCTAGGGTGGCTTTGGCCAATTATGGCTCAGGGGGTTTAGTATATGCCCCACACGATATAAGGCCTCCGGCTCGGCGGCCTTGTGTAGTGTGTTGGAGTTGTTTAATGAGAGATTACAGAGACAGGCAGTGTCATTTATATTGAGTTAGAGCAGGCAGGCGAGTTAGTTAGCTGCAGTTACAGTGTGTAGAGCAGTGTTTCTCAACTCCAGTCCTCAAGGCGCACCAACAGGTCATGTTTTCAGGATTTCCCTTAGATAAAACAGCTGTGGTAATTACTAAGGCAGTAAAACAGATCAAATCACCTGTGCAAAATAATGGAAATCCTGAAAACATGACCTGTTGGTGCGCCTTGAGGACTGGAGTTGAGAAACACTGGTGTAGAGGATATATATGCATCCTAGGTGTTGTATATATATTTATACACTATTCAGTTTAGCTAGATCCTTTCCTGGTTTTCTCTATACTGTGACAGGCAGGCAGGGGATTGTGCAAGCTGCAGACAGTCAGTGTTTCACTTAGTGCACTGTGTGCTTTGCATAGCGTTCACCTAAAGCTTACCTGAATACAGTTAGTGACAAATAGTGGTGTTCTCATAATTAAACCACAGGCAGAGAGCTGCAAGTATTTTCAGTTAGTGTACTGTGTCCCTCTCTGCACAGTTTTCACCTAAAACTAACTGAAGACAATTGCTGCTTTTCCCATACTAATACCACAGGAGGCAGTTGATTCTGATAGCTGCATTATCAGTACAGATATATATATATATATATATATATATATATATAGATATATATATACATCCCACCTTTGTGCAGCTACATCTCACTGCAGGCGATTAGTATATCTGGAAGGCAAACAAGGAGAGACAGACAGTCATGAGGCAATAAAAGAGGGCAAGCAGCCTCTGTGTCTAGAGGCAACGGTGCTGCTGGTCATGGACATGGTGCATCCTCATCAGCACGTGGCCGTGGGACACGCTTGTCCTTCTTTTTGGCAGCTGGCCATGTTGAGCCGCAACATGCCCAAGACTTGGTAGAGTGGATGACCAAGCCATCCTCATCCTCCTCGTCCTCTCTCACCCAAGCTGCCAAAGCGGCCTCTTTCCTCGGCTCAATGGCATCAGTCACTCCTTCCCTAGCCCCACCATGTCCTCCTGAGGAGTCCCCTGAACTGTTTGACCACAGTGTTGAGTACATGCTCCAGGAGGATGCCCAGCGTTTTTAAAGGCTCCGATGATGGAACCCAGCTGGAGGAAGGCAGTAACATGAGCCCAGAGAGAGGGGGTAGTAACTGAGCCCAGAGAGAGGGGGTGCCCAACAAGGACAGCTATCTGGCAGTCATGTTCCCCCAGCTGCAGCATATTGCCAGATTTGCTCCAGTAATGACGAGGGAGGGGATGATGAGGTCACTGACTCCACATGGGTGCCTGATAGGAGAGAGGAGGAGGAGGAGGAGGCACATCTCCAACGAGGCAGGATGCCCTCCAGGGGCCAGCTTAAGGGCAGCACACCGACTGCATCACACCGCAGTGTTCCGCATGTTCAGGTGCGCGTTTTTCCAAAAGTTCTTTGGTGTGGGCCTTTTTTCAGACGTGTGCAGCAGATCGCACAGTTGCCATTTGCAACATATGTCTAAAGTGTATCTCGCGTGGCCAAAACATCAGCCACTTGGGCACCACATACTTGACCAGACATATGTTGACCTGCCATGCAGTCCGTTGGCAAGCATACCTAAAAGACCCACACCAAAGAACAAAGCGGACCTCTCCTTGCTCCTCAACAGCTAGGATCTCCAACCCCACTATACCTTCAGTCCTCTCTGAAACCTGCACTGACAGGAATGAAGGTGTAGAATTCGGTGTGTCACAGCCAAGTACTTGCGGACAATCTGCTATCGGTACACCGACGTCCGATTGTACCAGGCAAATTTCCCTGCCCCAGCTGCTGCACTGCTGAAAGAAGTTCGCTCCCAGCCATCCACATGCCCAGCGGTTGAATGCTAGCTTGGCTCAATTGCTAGCACTTCAACTGCTGCCTTTTCAGTTGGTAGACTCTGCCCCCTTCCGTGAGTTTGTGGAATGTGCGGTTCCTCAGTGGCAGGTTCCCAAACGCCACTTTTTCTCACGGAAGGCGATTCTGGCTCTCTGCCGGCATGTGGAAGGCAATGTCTTGGCCTCGCTGGACAGGGCGGTCAGCGGTAAGGTGCATATTACCGCTGACTCATGGTCCAGCAGGCATAGACAGGGACGTTACCTATCTTTCACGGTGCATTGGGTGACTCTGCTGTCAGCTGGGAAGGATGCAGGACAAGGTGCAGTAGTGTTGGAGGTTGTTCTGCCACTACGCCTCAAAAATGTTACTACTGGTGATTCTGACACACCTCTCTCCTCCACCCCCTCTTCTTCTTCTTCCTTCATGGCATCTACCTGTGATTTGTCCTCAGAATCAGCGGTGCTCCATAGGCGTTCAAGGGGCTACGCAAGTACGCAGGCAAAAAGATGCCATACGGTGCTTGAGCTGGTGTGCTTGGGGGACAGGAGCCACACTGGGACAGAGATTCTGTCAGCTCTGCAGGGGCATGCTCAGAGGTGGTTGATGCCACGCCAGCTTAAGCCAGGAATGGTGGTTTCCGACAATGGCACCAACCTCCTCTCTGCCCTCCGACAGGGACAACTGACCCATGTGCCCTGTTTGGCTCACGTCCTTAACTTGGTGGTGCAGCAGTTCTTGGGCAGGTACCGCGGCTTACAGGAGGTCCTGAAGCAGGCCAGGAAACTCTGTGTGCATTTCCGCCGGTCATATAATGCCAGTGCTTGGCTGGCTGACCTGCAAAAGGATTACAAGCTGCCCAAGAACCGCCTAATCTGTGACATGCCCACCAGGTGGAACTCTACTTTGGCCATGCTGCAACGGCTGCACACGCAGCAGAGGGCCATCAATGAGTATCTGTTGCAATATGGCACCAGGACAGTGTCAGGGGAGCTTGGATTTTTTTCCTGCGCCAGTGGGCCATGATCAGGGATGCATGCACTGTCCTGGCACCATTTGAGGAGGCCACGAGGATGGTGAGCAGTGACAGTGCATGCATCAGGGACACTGTCTCTCTTGTCCACCTGTTGGAGCACACGCTGAGTGACATAATGGACAGGGCACTTGAGACAGAACAGAGGCAGGAAGAGGAGGACTTCCTTACCTCTCAAGGCCCCCTTTATCCAGACAGTGTTCCTGCTGGCCCGGCTATTACACAGAAAGAGGAGGAGGAGTAGGAGGAGGAGGAGGATTATTGGGTCAGCATGGAGGTGGAGCTTAGCACTCAGCATCAGCAGCAGTCTTCAAGGGATCAATTACAGTCCCAAGACACCCATGGACTTGTACGTGGCTGGGAGGAGGTGGCTGCGGATCATGTCGTCCTCAGTGACCCAGAGGACTCCGCACCGAATGCCTCAGCAAACCTACGCTGCATGGCCTCCCTGATCCTGCAAAGCCTGCGGAAGGATCCTCGTATTGGTGCGATCAAGGAGAGGGATCATTACTGGGTGGCAACCCTCCTTGATCCACGTTACAAGGCTAAGGTTGCGGACCTTATCTTGCTGTCGCAAAGGGAGCAGAGGATGAAGCATCTTCGGGAGGCCTTGCAGAAAGGTCTGTGCAAAGCGTTCCCAGAGACTTGGAGGTTACAAACTCCTGGTCCTGGACAATGTGTTGCTGAGGGTCCGGTCAGTCAAAGAAGGAGCGGTGGAAAAGGTGGCCATCTGACCGATGCGTTCAGACAATTTTTTAGTATGCAGCCCCAAGGTATTATCGCTTCCAGCAACCATCGCCAGTGTCTGGTTTACATGGTGCAGGAATACCTAGGGGCAAGATCAGACTTGGACACCTTTCCCACTGAAAATCCTCTGGGTTACTGGGTCTTGAGGATGGATCACTGGCCAGAGCTGGGTTACTGGGTCTTGAGGATGGATCACTGTCCTGCATCCAGCATTCTTTCGGAACGCACATTCAGTGCTGCTAGAGGCTTTGTAACCGATCACAGGGTGCGCCTGTCCACCAACTCGGTCGATCGACTGACCTTCATAAAAATGAATCAGTCTTGGATCTGATGCTGATGTAACCGAATATTTTTTTTGGAAATGTCAGATCCCTTCAAGACTGCCTATGCTGATGCTGAGTAACTATCCTGGTATGCTGAGTGACTATCCTCTTCCTCCTCAATAATCATGCTGATAACTTGAAAGAACATTTTTGGTTCTGGGGACCAATTTTTCAGCCCCTGTTTAACAGGGGCGTGTATTTACAATTTTTTATGCAATGCTTTGCAGCAGGGCTCATTGCTGTGCTCCAACTACAGTATCTGTGAGGGGTTGCAGTGTTGTGGCACCAGCACCAGTGCCTAAGGCCCAATTTTTCAGCCCATGTTTAACAGGGGTGTGTAATTACAATTTTTGATGCAATGCTTTGCAACAGGGCTCATTGCTGCGCTCCAACTACGGTATCTGTGAGGGGTTGCAGTGTTGTGGTACCAGTGCCTAAGGCACAATTTTTCTGCCCCTGTTCAACAGGGGCATGTAATTGCAATTCTTGATCTAATAATTCACAGCAGGGCCCATTCCTGCGCCCACCAAGAGTAACTGTGAGGGCTTACAGTGTTGTGGCAACACCACCACGACCACCACCACCACCAAAGGCCTAATTTTTCTGCCCCTGTTCAACAGGGGCATGTGATTACAATTCTTGATCTAATATTTCACAGCTGGGCCCATTCCTGCGCCCACCAAGAGTAACTGTGAGGACTTACAGTGTTGTGGCACCAGTACCACCACCACTACCAAAGGCCCAATTTTTCTTACCACTGTTCAACAATGTCATGTAATTACAATTCTTGATCTAATATTTTGCACAGCTCGGCCCATTTCTGCGTCCACAAAGAATAACTGTGAGGACTTACAGTGTTGTGGCACCAGTACCACTACCAAAGGCCCAATTTTTCCTACCACTGTTCAACAATGGCATGTAATTACAATTCTTGATATAATAGTTGACAGCAGGGCATTCCAGCGCCCACCAAGAGTAACTGTGAGGGCTTACAGTGTTGTGGCAACACCAACACCTAAGGGCCAAATTTCTGCAGAGTATATACGGCAGGCCCCTACTTTCAAACATCAAACTTACAAATGACTCCTACTTGCAAACGGAAGGAGACAACAGGAAGTGAGAGGAAATCTACCCCTAGGAAGGGAAATTCTTTCCTGTAAGAGTTAATATGGGGAAAAGGTGTCTCCTCTCCACTGATGCTTTATCACCAATCCTTGTTTCAATAAAAAAAACAAATAAAAAAAAAAAAATTGTCATTGGGACGGAAAGTGAGGTGAAATGTTCTGAACAGGTGCACAGACAGCAAAACAAATGTTACAGGGGTGATAACCCTTCCCTATGTTTTCCAAAAAGCTTAAAAATAGATTTTTTGTCTGGAGCTACACTTAAACAATGTACCTGTTCCAAATTACAAACAGATTCTTCTTAAGAACAAACCTACAGTCCCTGTCTTGTTTGCACCCCCTGTATACTGCTGTTTAGAGTATATAGGGCCTTTTTTTTAATTTGGGTGCGGGGTTCCCCTTAATATCCATACAAGACCCAAAGGGGCTGGTAGTGGGCTGGGGGGTGGGGGGGGGGGGGTGGGGTACCCATGCCATTTTTCTCAATGATTTTCATCCATATTGCCGGGACCAGACATTACATTAAAGCCGCAAGCAGTTTTAAATCATTTTTTTTCCTTTAGAAATGTCATTTTGTGCAGGGACAGTTATAAACACGGGAAACACGTGCCACTTCACAGGCATAATTTAGACACCCCCCAGGTACGATATTTAAAGGAATATTTCACTTTTTTTTCACTTTATGCATCATTAAAATCACTGCTCCCCTGGGGGGAGGACCCGGGTCCCCAAAACCTTTTTAGGACAATAACTTGCATATTAGCTGTTATAAGTAGCACTTTTGGTTTCGAACGTTCGCGTCCATTGTATTTAATAGGGTTCTAAAGTTTGCGCAAACTTTCTGGTGCAAACCAAACCGGGGGGTGTTAGGCTCATCCCTACTTACCACCTTAAACTAGTTAGCTAACCTCAATATAACCCTGAAGAAAGATGACTGAGAACAATTTTGGAAATCAACAAAATCCCCCTCTGTAAGCATAGCCACACCAGACTGAATGAACTACAAAATACTCATAAATTCGCCCCTGACTATCTACCCTCTTCCTTCCTAGACTGTGCAGAATTTGACTCCCATGTACACATGTGGTTGTTCTGTCCAGTAGAGCAGGTCTTTTGAACCAAAATCTTTTATATCTAAATTATTTAGGCAAACCTGTTCCTATAGACTTTGCCCTGGCAATCCTTAAAAAAATAGCCGCCAGATATAATTTCAGCCCTGCATATTCACGGTGGCCAGAGAAACCATTACCAAGGCCTTATAAGTTGCCTATTCTGCAGCAGAGAACTGACATTAGGGTCTAAGGCAGCATTTCACATTCTTTAGCTATTAAGATCTTAATCTTCTCCGTAAAAATCTTCAAAACAAATATCATGAAAGAAGAAATGATCAGAGGCTCAGCGTTGAGGCTATCCATTATTGTGTAATTGATCACAGGAGTTAATACACCACAAGCCATTCAGTTGTGTAATACAATAAAGCAGAGCGTGATTATTTACTTATGCCTTTGAGAATAAATCTAAATATATACTGAGAAATGACTAATACAGTTATATATGTGTGTGATAATGGAATATGGCTCTAATCACAGTATAAACAATGTATTATATTGCTGGAATGGCAAATGCTTGGCTCAGTAATTGCTTACAACTTCATTCCTGTGAAATGACTTGGTACACAGATGGGGTCTTATGATGAAAACAAAGACGAATGCATTGGTTCTTTGCAATACGTATGTAAATATTTGTCCTTAATCAAAGTGTTCAGTTTAAATAATGATATTGAAGTATGCTTTCTGCAACTAAAATAGAATTATAAGAAACGCATGCAGATTTTACACGTGGATAAAAAAAAAAATATGTACCGGTATATGGCAGCACGAGTAAAAATATATCCATAAAAGACAGTTTATTGTGAATGAAACTTTGAACAAAAATGTTTTCTTTTACATTTTTATTAGGTTTTTAATAATAGCATACATTAACAGACTGGTGCTTTCAAATCTGTTTAAGGCTGTAGTAATGTGGCAATTATGAACGTGGAAGAATAAGAAAGATTGTAGTTATACTTGCATCCACAATGAAGTTGAGAAAAGTAAAATATGCAACAATAGCTTGTATTTCAACCTGGTTAAGGAGGATAAAGGTAGAGAAGGGGGTACAGAGAGGAGTAGAGTTTTCCCAGGGGGTTGGAGGCAGAGTCTGACTTAGCCCTATCTGGTTATAGGGCTACATTTTTGGCTTCAGCTAGACACAGGCTTGAATTATTTTTTCAGGGTTATCTTGAATTCCTTTTAAATGTCTGAGATGGTGCTTTATTCTTGATAAGACAGCACTAATTGTGTGTTACATGATTTGTCCAATTTACTGTACATTTGTGTTGTAGAACAGTTTGCTTTAAAATGGTTTAGTAATATTTCTTCGACTTTGCAAAATCCTCTGTTAACAGTGATTATAAACATGGTATAAAATACTGCAACAATTTGTAGACATTATATACATATGATAAAAAATGTGTGCTATTGCCAAATATGACAGTGCCACAGGACAATAATATTTCTAAGGATGGCATTGTCACAACATGTCAGTGTTAGGCTGGCCATAGATGGATAAAATCTCGGCCAGTTCAGCAGGAACCACCCAAAATTCAAACCATGTATGGGCAGGCTGAATATACCAAGTTGATCGATTGATCAACTTGGGCACAACCAGTCTGCCAGATTTTACATGCAATTTTCGCTAGTGGCTGGTATAGAATACAATGGTTTGGTGGTAGGGATTCCCCTGTCAACAACCCATGATTGCAGGAAATACATTTTCTTTGTCTATGGCCTGCCTTAATACAGATCTGATTATCATAAGGGTGGAGGTAATCACCTCTTTCAACAAAACTTTAGTTGGGAGGTGGAGATAGGGGCATTGGGTGTGCTAGCTGGTGGTGTGAGTTGCAGGTTGAGAAGGTCATCATGAGAAGGGCAAATACTAGACTTCCGATTTAAGACACCAGTCCATCCTATGTGTGTATGTGTGTTGATGTCACTACCATTTTCCATATCCCTGTACATTAAGTTCTCTAAGAAACATCTAAAAAAAAAAATTCAAATTAATTTACACTTCCGCTGACACCACCAACTGTGGAAGGAAGTTTCACATCTTTACCGCCCCTTATGCAGTTTAAGATTGAACTGCCTCTCATCCAACTTCATTGTGTTGCTGCGTGTCTCCTTTAGAGACCTTAGGTTACATATTCTCCACCCACTGCTAGAGTTACCATTTTAGGATTTCTGTCTTACAATCAAATCCCCTCTTAAGCGCCTCTGCTCCAGGGAGAAAAAAGAAAATTTTTGGAGTCATTCCTCATAACTAAGGTCCTCCAGTCCCCTTATTAGCGTTGTTGCCCTTCTCCAGACCCATTCCACTTCAAGGATATCCTTCCTGAGGATTGGTCACTGTGACAGACCCAACCAGGACAAGGGTTTTGAGGGGACTAGGGGCTAGCCTTCTACCCTGGAAACCAGGGATTTGTCTGTCTTCCGGTTTAGAGCATGGAAAAGAGCTCAGTTCAGCCTCTGATCCTATGAAGAGAGCAGATCATTCTCTAATGATGGACAACAATGGGAGGAAGGCTGAGAGCGAGGCTTGGATTAACTTTCTGTATAAAGACAATAAAGCTTCCCTTTTGGAGTGGATGAAAAGGTGTAATTTTAATTTTGTACAGGTTAATGGTCAGAGGAAATATGGTGGCCCTCCTGCAGACTGGGTTGGAGAAGCTCCTCCACGTGAGACAGAAATAATTATCAACAATCTTCCTCTATCTATGAAGATAAATTAATTCCACTTTTTCTTATAATGACTTTCTAGTGGACAGATTACACAAGTACCTGAAAGATAGCATGTGTAATGTACTTTGTGTATTCGGGGGTGGGCTTGTTACTGAACTGTCTGTGGTGGACTCCCTGATTAATCAAAACATTGTCTGGGTGCTTGGCTGTTAATTAGCTTACTGTTAATTAGATCACTGTTAAATGTTGGTTGCTAGCAGTTGATTAGCTTACTGTTTATGTTTATGTTCATTGTATGTAGTTATATGTACAGGTGATTTTACCGTTTACTGTTCAATGTAATCAAGCTCTTATCAGATTCAGATGGTATAAATTCCGGGTGAATTTACAATAAAGTTAGTGCCAGTTTGCTCTGAAGCTATGTCTAGTTCTTGGGTGCAATTATCAGCTATAATACCTGATTCCTGGTTCCAGACTAGAGAAAGCTGTATCTTGGTGAAGGCACCCAGGCTGGATGTTAGGCAGTCCATCACAGTGACCAAAGCATACATAAGATGTGGTCAATCCAGAGTTTTGTAAAGCGATATTTATAGTTAATCTCTTGAGTAAATGCCCTTTTTAATGCATGCTAATAGTCTGCTGGCCTTGCTTGCTGCAGACATGGAAAATGCATACTGCATTGCTACTCAAGCAACTTGGCATTTATAAAAATACAACCAAAGCTCTTAACCCAATTTTGCCTCCTCCTATTATTCTTCTGGTTCTCTTCCTCACTCCTCTAAACTTTCTCTCTTTTTTTTCTTTCTTACTTATTCTTGCAAGAATATCAGGCTAGATTACCTATATATCCATATTTTGACCCAGGAAAATTAGGAGTCCTGAATCATTTATCCTTACTTTCAAATACATTGAGCATCTGTTTTTCCATGCATCTGATTATATGATACCTTAGAATATTGTACTTAGCTTCAATGTTTCTCCATTTTCTCCATTTCTTCTAATCGTCAACATTTAATTGGACAAATAATCAGTGTAATCTACCTGTCTTATTATACAGTGGGGGAGATTTACGGTACTAAAACTGGTGCACACAGAATCTGGTGCAGCTGTGCATATTAACCAATCGGCTTCTAAATGCAGCATGTTCAATTAAGCTTTGACAATATAACCTAGAAGCTGATTGGTTAGTGCGATTTTCACTTTGTGTGGCACATCACACATCTCCTGCTTTTTCTGCGTGGGTGGTTGCGGCTGCGGGAACAGGTGTGAACTCGCAGTGACAATCAGATGTGAACCAGGCCTTAAGCTAAAAATAACTCCTGCACTCCCACAATACAACAAAACTAAAATTGTTAATGGTGCTACGCTACCACAATTTACATGTGACTAATACTGTGTCATTGTATTATAACAACCAATGTATTTGTGCCAACATAAAAAAATAGAAAAAAAATAAACAAAATGCAAGGGTATAAATAATAAATAAAGTCCTCATTAAACACATCATCATCTCTATCAGTGGCGGCAGGTGCTCAAAATTTTTGAGGGGCGCAAATTACTGAAAAAAAAACATCAATTGCAGCCACTGTGCCCATCAAACGCAGCCACTGTGCCCATCAAACGCAGCCACTGTGCCCATCAAGTGCAGCCACTGTGCCCATCAAATACAGCCACTGTGCCCATCATGAGCAGCCACTGTGCCCATCAAACGCAGCCACTGTGCCCATGAAGCGCAGCCACTGTGCCCATCAAACGCAGCCACTGTGCCCATAAAATGCAGCCGAGTGTTGCCAACCGTCAGTATTTTTACTGGCAGCAGGTAAAAAATGGGCCCTTTTCTCCTGCCAGTAAATGCCAGTACGAGGAAAAGGTTGCCAGTAAAAAATATGGCTGTGGCGCTCGGCTAGGAACTGATCATGCGCAGCTCGGTCTGGAGTCAGCCAAGACCATCCAAGTGCCTGCTACAGTGTGTTCGGGCAGTGCCAGCGAGGGGGACGGGTCTGGTGGAGGTGGTGCCTGAGCACGTCGTGTGATGTCATGGTGCAAGGGAGCCGAGTGGAGCAGCTGGAGCCTCGTGTGCGGGTCTGCAGGATGGGATTGGGCAAGCTAGGAGCAGGACTGTCAGTGCTGTTAGGACTGGAAGGGACAGAAGGGATCACCTGGCGTGGAGAGAGACTGTCACTGTGACTCAGGAAGGGACGTGTCATGTCAGTGATCACTGTGAGAGTCAATTTCATGTGTGTGAGCCGCCCATTCTAATCTATTGCCCTCCTAAGTCCTGTCCCTGAGCTACTTACTTACTATATCAAAAATAAAATAAGAATTATGCTTTTTGCCTTAAAATCTACCTTAAATCACATTGATAATTGCATATTGTACTTATTTGTAGCCTAAATACTGAAGTTTGCACTTAAAACTGTAATTTCTGAACTTTTGGAACTGGTAGTAAAAACTTGGCTGTGCCAGTAAATTTTGGGTGTTGTGTCAGTAAATTTCAATCTGGTAGGTTGGCAACACTGGCGCAGCCACTGTGCCCATTAAGCGCAGCCACTGTGCCCATCAAGCGCAGCCACTGTGCAATCAAAAACAGCCACTGTACCCATAAATTGCCACCACTGTGCCATCAAACGCAGCTACTGTACCACTGTGCCTCATCAATTGCTGCCACTGTGCCCATAAATTGGCACTACTGTGCCCCATCAATTTCTGCCACTGTGCACATCAATTGGCGCTACTGTGCCCCATCAATTGCCGCCAATGTGCCCCATCAATTGCTGCCACTGTGCCCCATCAATTGCTGCCAGTGTGCCCATCAATTGCCGCTACTTGCCCATCAACTGCCGCTACTTTGCCCCATCAATTGCCGCTACTGTGCCCCATCAATTGGCGTTACTGTGCCCCATCAATTGCTGCCAGTGTGCCCATCAATTGCCGCTACTGTGCTCAATCAAATGCTGCCAGTGTGCCCCCCGCCCGGCACTTACCTGTCTCGGGTCACGGCGCTGTCCTCCACGCTTCCTCTGAGTCCTCGATGTCTTCTCCCGTCCTCTTCCTATCCTCTGCTATGATTGGACACCTGATAGGCATCCAATCACAGCGCCTGTCGCTTCAGCCAATCAGGTGACAGGTAACCAGACCCAAGCATCCTGATTGGCTGAGAGGCGGGTCAGTGTTAGGAAAGCGATGTATTCGCTTCCCTAACACAACACTGTGTAAACAGCATTGCGCCCGCTGTTTACCAATTTGGAAGCCTTTTAGAGCCTATGGTTTTAATCAGGCACTTCCAAAAACACCCCCACCACTGTACCTCAGATGACAAAGGGCCGGACACCTGAATAAGGGGTGGCAGCTGCAACCATAGATAGATTCATGGAATGCATGAATCTATCTATGGTAATAGACAGGTGCAGGAGAGAGGGTGCCCTTTATTGATGCACCGCCACTGATCTCTGTGTTATCTCACATTAACTCCTTATTATTAGTATTTGTGCCAAGCATTAATGCTTATACAGTGCGTGCACATATTGTAAGTCCTTCATATCTTGCACTAAAAATACCAAAAACCAGTGAGACTCCAATACTGTGACAAATAGCATTCACATTTGCCACCTCAGTGCTCACATTGCTCTCACCTCACCTATATGACCCACATAAAATGTAAGGTAATATAACGTATGTTGTATATCCACCAGGACCTCCTATTTGCTTGGATACCCGCCTGTGCACTTGTGTTGTTTTCACCAGGACCTCCTATTTGTTTGGATACCCGCCTGTGAACTTGTGTTGTATTCACCAGGACCTCCTATTCACTTGGATGTCTGCTTGCGCACTTGTGCTGTTAGCTGGGGAAATTCAGTGTTGGTCCCTTTAGGCTGCTAAACACTCATGTGGCTCTGCTTTATCACTCATGTGGTGTTGTGCTTATTGAGGAAAGTTTTCCCGCACAGTATGTATTATTGAGTATTTTTTAACGAGGATATTTTTAAGATACAAAACGAATCTATATGACAGTCTATACATATGAAATTTATTCACGGAGACGTGTAATCATACAAAATAGTTACATCTATTGGTTAACGAAAACAAATGTTTACATGAAAATCAACATACCGATTGCGTTACATGAACGTCTTGAAAATCAATGGAAACACCCGCAAAATGGGAGTGTAGTACTATTTGACGTAATACCACCATGATAACTTATCAGTAGAATCAATAACCTTGTGCAATGACAATTAAACAGAACGTCTGTTTTTCACATGTCCAACCGTTACTATACTGCAGGTAAGTAATTGGTTAACAATGTGAAATAAATTAGACATTTGTTTTGTCAATAAGAATGGAAACTATGCAAAAAAAAATATAATGAAAAATGTAATCTTTAGAGAAAAATCTACAAGGCGGTTATTGATTCGGTAGAATAATTATCAATTGTAAAACATTCAATGATTCTATATTTTAGAGAACACAAATGAATACAAGATAAAATCAACATGACATAATTACCCATTCCAAAATGGCTACTGTTCCGAATGGCTGGTTACCAGAGTTAAAATGGCTGCCGTGGCTTTTTTAAGATGGATACTCTTAAAGAGGAATTAATTCTTGCGACCTCTGAGTTCCAAGTATCAGGGGTTCAGGAATCTTCATGAATGGCAAAATATGTATTCATGCATGGTGCATATGTATCTGAGTGTGTGAGTGTCAGTCTGTGTGGGAGTGTGTCTTCCAGTGTCCCCGCCCCGGTGTTCCTTGAGTCCCCGTTCATCACATTTTTCTTGTCCTAAATACTATCTCAGACAATGAGATCATAAAAATTATAATAAGCTCTGCCCAAAGGGTATGGCTTCTTTTCCATTGGTAAGCAAAACCTAATCATTAACTTTTCCCGGGAGTTCTGTGAGTTCCGGTAATATCACCTTCAACCACCAGGTGTCTCACATGTGTTTTGATTTTATCCCTTTAAGTAATATGCTCTATTTTTCACAATGTGTATACGTTTTTTTTTTGTATTTGTTCTTAGGAATATATATATATATTCGTGTATGCTGGTAACCGGCATCATATAAAATACGCTTTGTATAATTTTGATTAATTGACATCACATAAAATGGTTCTATATTTATATATAAGTGTATATCTTTTAAAACTGGTTTGTCTAGGGATGACACAGGTTATATATATCAATCAATATCACACAAAATAATTATCTATATGGATAAATGAATAATTCTGATATATCCAATGAGTATGTGTTAATCTAAACATAGGTTAATTTCTTATATGGTTATAATCATGATTGGGTGTCTTTCATAATGCTAATTAGCTTTTCAAAACATTTATACTTATAATCACTACTTTTATATATAATCTTTTTATAACAAAGTTCTTAGGTCATCAGATACTAAAATTAGAATCATCTTTGTGACCTACAATATCATACTGAATTTGAATGACTTATAATAACATGTAGGTATTTTTAAAATGTTTCTGACTTGCATAACTTCAAATCTTTTACACCATGTGTTAAGTTGAGCTTTGAACAGTTTCAATGGAGATTTAGAATACAGCTGTACACGTAAGTCCTATACTTTCAAACAATGGGGTTTGCTAGATAAGGGTTGTTTCTCTATGTTAGCAGTCTGTATAACTTTTTGTCTCGAAGGCTGTATTTGTCACTTTTGTTTATCCACTAAAGCCAAGTCAATATCTTCCTGTTTTGTGAAGAGAACCATCATTGTTCCAGCTAATCTCCGTCTCAACACAGGGCTTGTAAAAGTTAAAGATGGCTAATCCACTGAACATTTGGTATATTGTTAACTGGTATATTGTTAAAAAAACTGGTATATTGTTAAAAAACGCACTCACAGAGCTTAACAACCTGATTGCATATCATAAATAGAAATACTGCCAGTGCTTCAAAAAATAAATTTTCTGGTCCAAGTCGTCCAGGTTCCACCCTAAGCATTACGTCATGGGTCACGTGACTTCATCTATGTTATTGTATCTTTATTGGATGATGTTTTGTGCAAATTTTGCACAAATCTGTTTATCATTTCTTAAAACTCAATGAATTACTTCTAAATAATAAGCATTATTTACATAAACTAAAAAGAAGATTTTTAATTACAACTGCCATTTAAATCTTAACAAGATTAAGGCTCCATGTACACAGAAGCTCAAAAACGGTCGTTTTGAACGCCAGATTTCTGGCAGAAAAAGCTGCTTTAAAATATAGCTTTTATCAGCGTTTTTTACTAGCGTTTATTAGCATTTTTCAGTGTTAGCGTTTTATAGCTTTTGTTTTTTTCCATTGTTTAAAAAACGCAAAATAACCCTGGCGACCTGCGTTTTTGAGCGTTTCTTAGCGTTTTTCAGCGTTTTTGCGTTTTTTCCTGCCGAAAAACGGTAGTTTGAACGCAAATTTCTTGCGTTCAGAAAAAAGCCCATTAACTCCACTGCTCATTAACGCTAAAAAACGCTATGTGTACATGAACACATAGGCTAACATAGAGTGCATTTAATGGGCTTTTTTAAAAACACCAATAAACGGCAGTTTATCAGCTTCAGTGTACATGGAGCCTTAACAATATAGTGGTATGGCCAATTGCATTTTGCATGCTCATCTTTAGACTTAAACTGTGTTAATTACCATAATTGTTTTTTTTTGCCGGCAGCGCTGTTGTGTGGTCACATGATCTTTCACTGTGCTTTTGCAACTGCATAGGAAAAATCTTTGGGAAAGACTTCTTTTACTCTGCAGAGTTATGCTCTCTATAGTGTGAGTCTGTCTCTGGCCAGCCCTGATTGGTGCTGTCCCGGTCACATAACTAAAAAAAGACAGTTTCAGAAGAGTAATTAAAATTTGATTATAAATATCAAATACATTTTTTACAGTTCCCAATAAATCAAATGTGTATTAGGCAGAGTGAGCTCTTTTTTTTTTTTTTGCTTTACGGTTATTAGCAATTACATTACATATATGTAATACTGATTTATATTAAAACTAAACTTTTTGGTGAGTTTCAATCAATCAGCATACCATATCCCACCCCCATAGTGTTCAGCAATAGGAGGGCATGAAGGAGGGAGGGTAATTTACCACTGTGTATACGCCCACATGTGTGACTCTATGGTCATGTGGACTTCAGAAATAGGAAAAAGGAGGAAATAAAGAGTTTAGAAAGGAACTGCAATTGAGCATGCTCTGTAGAGGACATAGCTGGCCTACACAATCTCAGGCTGCAGTCGGGACACAAAAGAAGATGGGAAGAACAGTTGAAGGCAGGATCAACCAGGAATATTTCACTCTGCACAAAACAAATGCTTTAGTGGCTTTGTAAGTGTAGCATGGTTTCCAGTTTCTTCTATGTAGATACAGACTACAGTTGACAAACTAGAAGGAATTTAGCTCCCTCCGGTGTTCAATCTTTATATTGCATCTACCTATTGTTTTAATGATATCAAAGCAAGGCATGCTGGAACTCGTAGTACAGGGAGAAAGAGACTCCATTTGCCATGGATAGTAAATAGACTATAGTACCCACAGTGCAACTGTATTCTCAACGTGCATTGCCTCGTCGCTTGGCCTTCTGGGACTGATTACTTAAAGGAGGGGAGGAGCTGCGCAAATTCTCTCTGATCATCGCCCTGCTAGCAAGAGGAGCGTCTGAGAGGCCTGCTGTGTGTGTGTAGGCCGCATAATCTGGGCCTACTGTCTGCAGAGAGGCCTGCCTGCTGAAGGGAGAAGAATCCTCCTTTGAGAAACCCAGCTGATTCTCCCCAAGTGTCCAAACATCTTCCCCCTACCGACGTCTCGTGTGGTGGAGTGAGGGACGGAAGACCGGGACAGCGGAGAGATCGTGTACCCGAGCATCAGCAACAGGAAACCTGCCAGGCGGACTAGGCCTTTTTGGGTGAGCGGGCACCTGCCCAGGATTTATCAGTTACTTTATAGGCCTGTGACTGTTAAGGCCCACCATCACTAGAATAGTGCAACACACACACGCCAGAACATAGTGCATCATGTGGTAGTGCACAGTTTAAAGTTGGCGTTTGCACCGCCTGACAGTTTCACACTCCCAAAAGCATTGCAGGAGTTTTGTTTATTCTTCTACACCCTTTGGATTACAATTAACATGTGCACCAATGTTTGCTAGAGAAGACTCCATCCATTGAGGAATTTGTACACTAATATTGGTCAGTCCTGACTGGAACGTATAGTGACGGGACACGGGTGGTATTGCCCACTAGGGGGAACTCGCGAGCAATACAGTTCAGTCAAATATTAGACATTAACACTGCAAGTTAAGATATTTTGTTTGATACCAATTATTTATTTTATTATTGACTCTCGCAGGGCCCTGCAGAGTCAACTGTATGTATAACCTTGTTTTACCTTTATATCTTACCAAGTAAAGTTCACCCTTGGTTAAGTGGAAGGAGAAGTGGCCAATTCAAGGTAACAATCTATATTGCAATTTTACTGTGGTGGGGTTTTATTGTGTTCCCCAGCAACCACTGGGTTCCACAATATTTGTATATGCCAGTTGTGCCAAGGGAGGGGTTGAGCCAATTCCAAGGGGTTGATAGGCAGAACATAGACCCAAAACAAAACCAGCAGCTCCTACGGGGGTAGTGCTACATAAGAATTTGAGTTTTTCATAGTCTGGGTTTAATGACAGTTTAAATGGTTCAAGTACAGGATTGTCTACTTAGAAGGCATAGAAAATTATATCTCCTTTTATTTTATTATTTTGATCAACATACTACAAACAATGAGATACCATAGCAAAAAATAGATAGGCAAGAAAGTTGATATAATCAGCATTTTATGCCCAACTTTGTTGCTGAGACTTTTTTCAGCTTGTATACTTCCTCACATCTTTATGATGGATTTAAATGGGGAAAAACATGACCAGAGGTGCTTTCTTTATTTGTCTGTAAAAGGAATGAAGACCAACCATCAATCCAACAATATGACAAATTGCCATTTGCCAACATTGTATATTCCATTTCCCTCGCAACAAAAACATGATGATTGATGCAATGATTTACATTTCCTGACAAGGCATTTTGTGAAAGAAAAAAAAAAACTTGGTGAGGGCATTACATAAATGATAACACTTACTGTCAGGAGTAATAGATGTGAAAGGAGTTTATGGATTTGAAGATTTGTTAGCTAAATAGAAAAGTGAAGGCCCATTTTTTTAAATTAAGGCCTGTTCTTAATGTAAATCACTACCCTGCTCTTAGTGGCCCTGTCTTAAGCAAATGTCTCAAGAGTATTCTGCTGATGCCACTCTGGTTTCAATCCTTGTTTTAAACTCTTGCAAGCGCAGAATTTCAGTCTGGAATAGCAGTAAATGTGATGAATGCTATACTTTATGAGGGTTTCTTGTATAAATTTAAATGAGAATTAATTTGTAAAAGTCAAGGGAATGAAATCAGCAATCACTGTATGCTCCTAAGATGATTTTCAATCTTATTTCACCTCCCTTTTTTTCAAAATTTAGTTAATAATTTATATGAACTGTAAGTCTGCTTAATCTTTTTATCAGATGCATCAAGGGGACAGCAAATAGGCTGTTCACTCTGCAAGAGAATTTTCACTTTGCAAGGGAATTTTCCATTAGCTTAGTGAATGTGGTGAAGCTTCAGATAATGTACAGTAACAATAATTTTATTTTAAATTTTTTTTGTGATTACATGTCATGTGATTGGGTATTCTTTGCAAAATGAATTGGGAATTCTTTGAAAAATGAATTTCTCCACCAAAATTCCTCTAGTAAATAAACACCACTATCTACCCAAACTTTCTTACCCTCCACAATTGTCCTTTAGATATCTTATTGCATTCAACTGAGTTTCCCTCTTAAATATGTGACTAACAATTGCAGCAAATCGATTGAACTGAGGAATAGGTGTTGATTGAAAACCTTTATTAGGATGAAAACAGTTATGATGTAAAATCTGTTTATGATCAATAGGTCTGACATACAGGTCACTAGATAAAACGTTTTCAGAGTTTCATGAAAAATTGACAGAGAGGTCAGGTCTCCTCCACAAATTGTAAAAATAAAATAAAGCTATTCCAAAATGCTCATGTATATAAACAGATTGGTAGTAGGAGTAGGTGTCCAGAGACATTTTCCCTAAATACTGCATGCGGTCCTGAAACTGTCAATTCCCTATACTGTTTTGCACTACCGCAATAAACTCAATTCACAGAAGGATATAAATAATTAAATGCATGTGGTAATTAAGTAATAGTCGAGGCAGGTGGACACCTCCCCATCATGATGTCGCAAGGTGGCGGGGCAATTTGGTTTTGTCACGGGTGGCCCGGCCCCTTAGTTTATTTAGCAGCGGGAGGTGGTGGAGCTTTCATTCGGTGGGAGCCATCATCAGGAGCAGAGCTTTTTTTTTCGGGATGGTGGTGGCCGTGTGCATCGTGATTGGCGTTGGATCTACACTGGGGGACAATTTTTTTATTGTTGTTTTGCAATAAAGTGAAGCAGGTAATACCGCCACCCAGGTGTACGTCAGGTAAATGCAAGATCATTTTCAGTGAGAAATCAAAATGAGACACATGGAAAGAAAGTGTGTTCATTAGATCTCTGACCTTTATTGAATTAGAGTGGCTTATATGCAAAAGAAAGATAGGAGGGGCTGTGTATTAATGCATATGTCTCTAAAAATTATACAAACTCAGTATATTCTTATCATGATGTTAAACTAGATTCAGCAGTCTACAAGAGCTAAAAGATGACTTTGCTTATACAATCAGGCTGATCCATAAATCAGCTTAACCACAAATGAGTAGCAGGGTGTATCTCTATGCAAACTTTTAGTATGTCAAAACACATATTGAAAAGTTCATTTCTACTTAAAAATGGTGTCAATAATTTCATACATTCTATTACAATCCCCTCTTTTATCACGAACGTGATAATCACAAACCCCGAAGCCCCCGAAATTCACCTGGACTACTTTCTCATAAATGCATCATTATCCTAAGCATGTAAAAATAGAGAACAATAAACAGATAATCTCAGCTTCATAGCAATTGTCCATGAAATACAAAGGGGGGAGGGGCGTGACAGTCCTTAAAAGCAAGTGGGAGGGGCATGACAGCCTTTAGGCCAAAAAAAAAATTGTCCCAAAGAAAAGCACAAAAAAATCTCTTGTATGGCTTCTGAATGTCCAATAAATTCATGAAAATGGTTCGATTCTGTGTTTATCCATATTTTACAGAGATCCTCTACCCCAAAACCCTGCCTCTTTGTAAGGATAGAACTCGATATCCACAGACAGACGGGAACTGATGCATTGGGCTAGACTTGGGTCTTCGGGGCTGGCATATCTGCATCACTCCCTTGTGATGCTCACTGGAATTTCGTAGACCTTGAGCGTGCGTCATGGCTAACCCTCAAGGTGTCATTCCAGGAATATTTTCCAGCAGGTGTCCGCCTTTACTCATCTCAGCATCTCCCATGACATTTGAACAACAAAGATGAACAACGAAGATTTCTATGTAAAAGCTGTAGTCATCTCTTCATCCGGATAGGGTATAGGGCAGGGTATGCATGTGCAGGGGGCTATGGGGTGAATGCTGGCTGGCTGGGTCGGATATTCCTCATCCAACATGAATAATCACAGAATCTACCTTATCAATTAAGGCCTTAACCATTGGAGGTATTAAAAATAATATTCCTCATTAACTCAAACATAAGTAAAGCATGCAGAAATATAAAATGTTTCTCAGCAACAGTCTTCATTATGTAGATTCAATATGTTTAACTAAACATTTTTTCAAATCCAGTATTACAGCAGGACTTCAATAAAACTTAAACAACTTTAGTTTCTTCTGTCCTCGGGACCCAAGTGGACCCAAGGAACTCAGAACAGAACATTTTACCCAAACACATATTCTGACTCAGAAGTCAGCCTCCTAACTTTTCAAATATATCTGATCATCAGCAACAAACAAAATATTGATGGATAAACTTCATTACATCATTAACACTTCACGATTGAAACTCTGGGAATTCAAAAGGTAAATATATCCAGAATAGTCACTCTGACTGTTATTCAAACAAACTTTCCCATCATATTTTAGTACCTCATGGACTCAATATATGCAGCAATTTATTTCGTATATCCTGGTTACTCAACCCAAACTTTTAGGGAAATATATATTACCAGGAACATGGGCCTAATAACTTCTACTCCCTGAACAAAAAACACAATATGAGACAACTCTTTGTGTACATTTTAAACAAACACTTAAGATACTTTACTAATCAAATAATACCTTGTGCATTCATTAAACACAATACAACCACTTTCTCCTTTTATTCACATCCATTTGGCCACTCCATTCATTCTTCATTTAGAAATGTTTTCCATATTTGCCCTTTGAACAGCTTTTAAACACCTTTACCATTACTAATTTTTTTTTTTCAGATCTCTCATATTTTTCCTTAGTGCATAGGATTACACAAACCTTAAGTTACTTCCTTTTTCTTTACCAACCACAATTCCTCTGGCGTAGCACCTGGAATACATAACTTCCTTGGATGAGGCTGGCTGACACAACTGCGGTGCATTCGCACTCCGCACTGCCCAAAAAGGTGTGCGTTTTCTAGGCAGTGCGGTCCGGCTTACGTGCGAATTCAGGGCCATTGACTTCTATGGGAATGCTTCTGAATCGCACATGTCATTCAGTTGTGAACAGTATAAAATCCTGACCTGATATGCAATCCTGACTAGTGATGAGCCGAACACCCCCGGGTTCGGTTCGCACCAGAACCCACGAACGGACCGAAAGTTCGCACGAACGTTAGAACCCTATTAAATACAATGGATGCGAACATTCGAAATCTAAAGTGCTAATTATAACGACTATTATGCATGTTATTGTCCTAAAAAGGGTTTGGGAACCCGGGTTCTGCACCAGGGGACATGTATCAATGCAAAAAGAAGTTTTAAAAACAGCCGTTTTTCGTGAGCAGTCATTTTAATGATGCATAAAGTGAAAAAAAAAAAAGTCAAATATTCCTTTAAATATCGTACCTGGGGGGTGTCTAAAGTATGCCTGTGAAGTGGCACGTGTTTCCCGTGTTTAGAACTGTCCCTGCACAAAATGACATTTCTAAAGGAAAAAAAGCCATTTAAAACTGCTTGCGGCTTTAATGTAATGTCTGGTCCCGGTAATATGGATGAAAATCTTTAAGAAAAATGGCATAGCTACCCCATAACCCCCCCCCCCACCCCAGCCCATTACCAGCCCCTTTGGGTCTTGTATGGATATTAAGGGCAACCCCGCACACAAAATAAAAAAGGCCCTATATACTCTGAACAGCCGTATACAGACGGTGCATACAAGACAGGGACTGTAGGTTTGTTCTTATGTAGAATCTGTTTGTAATTTTGAACAGGTACATTGTTTAAGTGTAGCTCCAGCCAAAAAAATCTATTTTTAAGCTTTTTGGAAAACATAGGGAAGGGTTATCACCCCTGTAACATTTGTTTTGCTGTCTGTGCCCCTGTTCAGAACATTTCACCTCACTTTCCGTCCCAATGACAAATGTTTTTGAAAAGTGGGGTTTTTATTGAAACAAGGATTGGTGATAAAACATCAGTAGAGAGGAGACACCTTTTTCCCATATTAACTCTTACAGGAGATAATTTCCCTTCCTAGGGGTAGATTTCCTCTCACTTCCTGTTGTCTCCTTTCGTTTGCAAGTAGGAGTCGTTTGTAAGTTGGATGTTTGAAAGTAGGGGCCTGCCGTATATACTCTGCTGAAATTTGCCCCTTACATGTTGGTGTTGCCACAACACTGTAAGCCCTCACAGTTACCCTTGGTGGGTGCATGAATGGGCCCTACTGTGAATTATTAGATCAAGAATTGTAATTGCATGCCCCTGTTGAACAGGGGCTGAAAAATTGGGCCTTTGGTGGTGGTGGTGGTGGTGTTGACAAAACACTGTAAGCCCTCACAGTTACTCTTGGTGGGCACAGGAATGGGCCCTGCTGTGAATTATTAGATCAAGAATTGTAATTACATGCCCACAAGTACTTGGCTGTGACACACCTAATTCTACACCTTCATTCCTCTCAGTGCAGGTTTCAGAGAGGACTGAAGGTATAGTGGGGTTGGAGATCCCAGCTGATGCGGTGCAAGGAGAGGTCCGCTTTGTTCTTTGGTGTGGGTCTTTAAGGTAGGCTTGCCAACGAGCTGCATGGCAGGTCAACATATGTCTGGTCAAGCATGTGGTGCCCAAGCGGGGGATGTTTTGGCCACACGATATACGCTTGAGACATATGTTGCAAACAGCAGCTGTGCGATCTGATGCACTCGACTCAAAAAAGGCCCACACCAAAGAACTTTTTGAATAACGGGCAGAGGCAGCGCCCTGCACAGGCGGAGCTCTGCGGTGTGATTCCGTTGGTGTGCTGCCCTTACGCTGGCCCCCCGAGGGCATCCTGCCTCGCTGGAGATGTGCCTCCTCCTCATCCTCCTCCTCCTCTCTCCTATTAGGCACCCACGTGGACCTCATCATCCCCTCCCTCCTCATCACTGGAGCCAATCTGGCAGTATGCTGCAGCTGCTGGAACATGACTGCCAGATTGGTGTCCTTCTTGAGCATCCCCTCTCTCTGCTCTCACGCTACTGCCTTCTTCTAGCTGGGTATCATCATCAGACCCTTCAAAACGCTGGGCATCCTCCTGGAGCATGTACCCAACACTGTGCTCAAACAGTTCGGGGGACTCCTCAGGAGGACATGGTTGGTCTAGGGAAGGAGTGACTGATGATGACATTGATACCAGGGAAGAGGTCGCTTTGGCAGCTGCTTTGCCAGTACCCTGAGCCTGGGTGAGAGAGGATGAGGAGGATGAGGAGGGCTTGGTCATCCACTCTACCAAGTCTTCGGCATGATGCGGCTCAACACGTCCAGCTGCCGAAAAGAAAGACAAGCGTGTCCCATGGCCACGTGCTGATGGCGATGCACCACGACCAGCACTGTTGTCTCTAGACACAGAGCCTGCTTGCCCTCTTTTATTGGCTCCTGACTGTCTGCCTCTCCTTGTTTGCCTTCCAGACATTCTAATGGCCTGCAGGGAGATGGGAAAACCAGCAATAAGGCCTAGCTTCAGGAGTATATTTTGCAGGAATCACACTACGCCTGCTGTAAGTGCTGCAAATGCCTGTTGGTGTAACACACCAGGAAAACACAGCAATATAGGCTAACTTCAGGTGTATAATGTGCAGGAGGCACACTCTGCCCGCTGTAAGTGCTGCAAATGCCTGTTGGTGTAACACACAAGGAAAACACAGCAATACGGGCTAACTTCAGGTGTATAATGTGCAGGAGGCACACTCCGCCCACTGTAAGTGCTGCAAATGCCTGTTGGTGTAACACACTAGGAAAACACAGCAATAAGGCCTAGCTTCAGGAGTATATTTTGCAGGAATCACACTACACCTGCTGTAAGTGCTGCAAATGCCTGTTGGTGTAACACACCAGGAAAACACAGCAATACAGGCTAACTTCAGGTGTATAATGTGCAGGAGGCACACTCCGCCCGCTGTAAGTGCTGCAAATGCCTGTTGGTGTAACACACTAGGAAAACACAGCAATAAGGCCTAGCTTCAGGAGTATATTTTGCAGGAATCACACTACGCCTGCTGTGGGTGCTGCAAATGCCTGTTGGTGTAACACACCAGGAAAACACAGCAATATGGGCTAACTTCAGGTGTATAATGTGCAGGAGGCACACTCCGCCCGCTGTAAGTGCTGCAAATGCCTGTTGGTGTAACACACTAGGAAAACACAGCAATAAGGCCTAGCTTCAGGAGTATACTTTGCAGGAATCACACTACGCCTGCTGTAAGTGCTGCAAATGCCTGTTGGTGTAACACACCAGGAAAACACAGCAATACGGGCTAACTTCAGGTGTATAATGTGCAGGAGGCACACTCCGCCCGCTGTAAGTGCTGAAAATGCCTGTTGGTGTAACATACTAGGAAAACACAGCAATAAGGCCTAGCTTCAGGAGTATATTTTGCAGGAATCACACTACGCCTGCTGTAAGTGCTGGAAATGCCTGTTGGTGTAACACACCAGGAAAACACAGCAATACGGGCTAACTTCAGGTGTATAATGTGCAGGAGGCACACTCCGCCCGCTGTAAGTGCTGCAAATGCCTGTTGGTGTAACACACCAGGAAAACACAGCAATACGGGCTAACTTCAGGTGTATACTGTGCAGGAGGCTTAGCAACAATGACACTGACACTGTCCCCTGCCTATCCTTCTCTCTCCCTGCACACAAGGTTTATCAAAGTATATGACACTGACACTCTCCCTGCCTATCCTTCTCTCTCCCTGCACACAAGGTTTATCAAAGAATATGACACTGACACTCTCCCTGCCTATCCTTCTCTCTCCCTGCACACAAGGTTTAGCAAAGAATATGACACTGACACTGTCCCCTGCCTATCCTTCTCTCTCCCTGCACACAAGGTTTAGCAAAGAATATGACACTGACACTGTCCCCTGCCTATCCTTCTCTCTCCCTGCACACAAGGTTTAGCAAAGAATATGACACTGACACTCTCCCTGCCTATCCTTCTCTTTCCCTGCACACAAGAATAGCACAAAGAATATCAACACTGTCCCTGCCTATCCTTCTCTTTCCCTGCGCCGGAACACACTACACAAGGCCGATGCGCTGGCAGCCTTTTATAATGTGGGGCGTGTGCTAAACCCCCTGAGCTATAATTGGCCACAGGCAACGTGCCTGTGGCCAATTATGGCTCTCCTAGCTGCTGGCGCTGTGATTGGCCAAGCATGCGGGGTCACAGTGCATGCTTGGCCAATCACAGCACCGGGATTGCACTGCGATGTCGCAGTGTATTGTGGGCCGTTCGCGTCACTCGAATTTGGCACGAACGGCCCAAATCGTTTGATGTTCGCCGAACGGTCGA
This sequence comes from Rana muscosa, assembly GCA_029206835.1. Taxonomy (NCBI): domain Eukaryota; kingdom Metazoa; phylum Chordata; class Amphibia; order Anura; family Ranidae; genus Rana; species Rana muscosa. The sequence continues at coordinate 622,778,555 of CM055118.1, forward strand.
ACAGCCGATGTTCGAGTCGAACGTATGTTCGACTCGAACACCGAGCTCATCCCTTATCCTGACCTGATCCTGATCAAAAACTGACATAAAGCGCTGTACAACTACTTTGTCAATTAGCTGTGAAAAAGAGCTCAAACTCGCACTGCATATGTGTGAACCCAGCCCTAAACTTGTATTTAACCAAAAAAAAAGAAAATCAAACATTTTAAAATCCCCAATCATTGTTCATACAGCCTAAACAAAATTAAAACCATTTACACAAATAACCATTCCCTTGTAACAGGCAATGTCCTTATACAATGCAAAAGTTCCTTTTTTTTTTTTTCTCAACATCAACAAAACCATAATACCATTTACTGAACACCGCGGAGCCCAGGGCAATTATATCACATTTGTCGATACTGAAAAGAAAACAACACCTTTTAACTTCAATAACATAAGGATAGGCAATTACACAATTAAAACAGTCCCCAAAGTCAGACTCCAAGGCTCTAAGGCTCTGTTTCCACTACTGTGAGTTGCTGTGCGACTTGACACATGCGAAGTCGCATGACAAGTCAATAACCCATGTAATTCAATGGTCCTTGTTTTAATTTGTGCGACTCAAGTCGCAACGACGCAAAAAGGTTCTTGCACTATTTTGTTCCTACTTCGGTGCAACCTTTTTTCACACTTTTGCATGACATTGCATCAAAAATCGCATTGCAAAGTCGCACTGCAAATCTGGGGTTGCAATAGTGGAAACAGAACCTAACTGAAATAATCAAAATACCCCATGTATAAGTTGAAATGCTACTCTAAAAAAAATTGTATCTGATCAGATTCCTCAAAAAAAACCATTTGGTACCAGCGCATACATGTAATTTATCAGTGACGTCACATTCCCCTTTTAATGTTTCCAATTAACTATGCATTGGACATGGGAATATGTGCCCAACACATTTCATGAATAGACTGACAATAGTTGCAACATTTTTACAATAAACATGTATTTTTTTAATCTATATAGATAACTTTTCTTAATTAAATTCTTCTTTAAAATTCAATCTCCACCTCAGCAAGTCTCTCGGACTCGCTGCATATGGAATGCAAATATAGCACTATGCTTTGCGCAAAAAGCGTTGACGAAGGTGTGGTCGGTTGTTTGATCCCCTCTTTCACTTGAAGTGAAATATCAGATTTATGTAAGCGGACATATACAGTACCTCTGTGTATTGTGCTATGCAATACTTTGGATAGGAGGAATCACTCAAATAAAGCACCACACACAGATAAGTACCCTACTCTGTCCCTCTCACCTGCCCACTTTAGCAATGCTCTCCTACTTGGCAGGATCAAAGGACATATATCAATTACTCAACAATCCGTTTGCATTCAGAAGAAAAAACAACTTATACTTTAAATTGGAATTCCAAGACAACAACAAACAAACACATAAAATGTAAGCATTTTTCTCTGAGCAGATGAAAAAGAATTCCCTATACTAATAACAACTTTCCCTTCTTAAAACCTTGGCTTGTATAGCATAGCGAAAACCCCTTTGTCCCATCTGCACCACAGCGACAACATTTATAAACATACATACAAAAGTACTTACCACTCTCACGATATTTGGACTGTAGACCACTTTGACTGTCTCACCTTACAGTCAGTGTATCTACACAACAAATAATATTATTACTTCTATGCGACAGAAAGAAAAGCGAAAGTAGATTGGGTCACCGAAATATAATCCTCAGTAACCATTTCAGCTCCTTGCCAAAAGGACTGTCGTGTACACTTTTCGACAGCGTTCCCAAAACGCTTCTAATTAGGACCTTCTGAGAGGTACTTTACAGCGTTCCCAAAACGCTTCTAATTAATTAGGACCTTCTCAAAGGTACTTTACAGCGTTCCCAAAATGCTTCTAATTAATTAGGACCTTCTCAAAGGTACTTTCAAAGGCGGATTTTCCCCAAAAATTCACTATACACCAAGGCGTGGTTCGTATCCCTCTTCTACATAAATTTAGTTTGAGATGAAATTTAAATCAGAGCTAAGGTAAGAGAAAACAGTCTGTCTAAAAGACAAAAATATTCTTCTTACCAAAGGTTATTTTTTTCATCCCCACCGCTGCCACCATCTGAAGCAGGTAATACCGCCACCCTGGTGTACTTCAGGTAAATGCAAGATCATTTTCATTGACCCCCGGATCCGTGAGAAATCAAAATGAGACACATGGAAAGAAAGTGTGTTCATTAGATCTCTGAACTTTATTGAATTAGAGTGGCTTATATGCAAAAGAAAGATAGGAGGGGCTGTGTATTAATGCATATGTCTCTAAAAATTATACAAACTATATTCTTATCATGATGTTAAACTAGATTCAGCAGTCTACAAGAGCTAAAAGATGACTTTGCTTATACAATCAGGCTGATCCATGAATCAGCTTAACCACAAATGAGTAGCAGGTTGTGTCTCTATGCAAACTGTTAGTATGTCAAAACACATATTGAAAAGTTCATTTCTACTTAAAAATGGTGTCAATAATTTCATACATTCTATTACATAAAGGACTTGTCAAAACTGCCTCCTATGTTTATTTACACTACACAATTTTTTGGTGAATGAGTAGGCATACTCTGTACCCCATACTTATTCACATGGGGGAAAGGATCTGGGGGCCCCCTTATTAAAGGCCCTCTGCCCACAGACCCCCACAACCACCAGTCAGAGTTGTGGGGGAGAGGCCCTTGTCCCTATCAAAATCTCCCCCTGCCCCAAAGCACCCCCCATGTTGAGGGCATGTGGCCTGGTATGGTTCAGGAGGGGGGGGCGGTCGCTCATCATCCCCTTTCGTGACCTGCCAGGCTGCATGCTTGAATAAGGGTCTGGTATGGATTTTGGTGGGACTCCAAGCCATTAAAAAAAAAAATTGTCACAGGGTTTCCCTCAAAGTCCATACCAGACCCGAAGGGCCTGGTAAGCAATAGGGTGGGGGCACACTGTTTTTCCCCTGATTTTTTAATGCTGGGAATTATTTTCAAAACATTCAGCAGGAAACCCTGCTGACAGCTGATGACTCCTTAGTTGTTAAGGACGCTGCGAATGCCCGCTCCTTAACAACTATGACAGTTACTGGTTGGTAAGGACACCGGCGGCGGCCCACTCTTTAACAACGCGGTATTTACTACTGTTAGTAAACACGCCGGCTATCCCCAAGCATTGAATTGCCACGTTTTCACTACTAAAATACTGCATGACTTTAAAAAATAACTCATGCTACATTTTAGTAGAGTTATGTAGCGAATGCCACAAAAACTTTTTGAAAAACACTGAGATTTTTTTACCAAAAGTTTTAAAGAAGAAAATACTGCTTTGTGAAAGGAGCAAGGGGCTGATTTTGTATCTGAACATAAAAATCATGGTGTACAGTACCCTGTAAAGAGCAGGACAGGTAGTTGCTAAATCCACTTGTTTTTTTGTGGGGAAATAATCAGTGATTACCTTGCATATCTGAAAAAATATATTGTTATTATGATGTTGTGTACAGAAGAATGTGAGTGAACAGTGCTGTGTAATGGATAGGATGGCTGCTAAAACTAAAATGTTTCTGTGTATGTGGATATAAGGAAGGACTACCCCTGTTAGTTGTTTGCAGTTGTTGTACTATTGAGGAGATTTCCCTCCACAATCTGTCCCACTACAACAGGAAGTAAGAGGAAATCCCTCCAAAGTGAGGGAATCATTGGTTGTCACTAGGGTCATCAGAACTTGTGTCCTCATTGGAATTTTTCTCCTCTGTTCCAGTTCAGGTAACAATTCAAAATGTTGGATTTTCTGTCACTCTCAGCAATAACGATTTCCAGGACAAACAGGGACACAGACAGCAATAAAAACCTGCCAGGTGTTCTGATCCCCAGCCTATGAGCCGCCAGTGTTTTGCTCTGGGTAAAAATGTCCCAGATTGTGCAGAAATCCTAAGAGATGCATAGGCATTTGCACGAAGGGGAAAATATTTATTTATTATTCACAGTATCAGTCAGAGAGTTAACAGAATAGCATGCTATAGGAACAAATAAGATAGAACTATATTTATATTTTAAGTAGGGAAAATTCAACTCCCTACTTATTTTAAAGGGTTCGTCTTACACAATTAATAATGTGAAAGAGTGTACAGAGGAGCTGAATAGGCTATAAAGTGCCGAGGAAATCGGTGAATCTAGCTATACACATGCATACGTAAGCAATCAACTCTAAACTATCTATTTACCCTAGTTTAAGCATATACAAATAATATGCGCAATTAATTGAAACTTAGCTTTAAATCAGGGACTTTGATCAGTTCTGATGGTTATTGCGTGCAATGATCAAGAAGGATTTCTGTCTTGTTCAAGGAACACAGGCAGGGCTGTTCTCTCTTCCTTCCAATCTGAAGCTCTGTATGTTCTTCCTAAATGTATGTTCCTCCCAAATGCGGTGTGATCTTATTTCCTGTCTCCCTCTGTTTCCTGCAAAAATCACTTCCCATTTAACCAGCACTTTAGAAATAGCTAAGCAAGATTATTAGTGGAGCCTTCTTTTGGAGGGTTACGTGAAATGGCCATCCCCAAACAGAATATTACGCTAAACCTGTAAGTAAATAGGAGGACCATAAAGTGGGAGCAGAGGAATTACTGCAACCAGCATATACCATTAACGATACGTATATAGATGCAAACCATTATGGAAATTGTAAAAAGTTTATATAAGAAAAGATTAATAATAATAAAGCTTGTCAGGAAATTTACACAATTAATCCAGTCAGCAATATTGATTACAGGCAGTCCCCGACTTACGAACGCCCGACTTACGAACGACTCCCACTTACGAACGGCCTCAATCCATTCTGCTTGTGCTCCCTGCTGGTCCTGGATACCTCTGAGCATCTTGCCACATTTCACACTGCAGTACTTCATGTACTGCATGGCCAGAAGAGCCCCAGAAGCGCCCGGAACATCCCACATCCCTCCACAGGCGGACACCGGAACATCCCACATCCCTCTACAGGCGGAAGCTGGAACATCTCAAATCCCCGCACAGGCGGAAGTTGCACTTACAAGCAGTGTTCCGACTTACGAACATATTCCACTTACAAACAAACCCACAGTCCTTAATGTGTTCGGAACTCTGGGACTGCCTGTATTTAATTCATCAGTATATGACAGTGCCTCCAGCCTTCCGGCATGCTAATTATATAATATTTTATGAGATATATAAGATATAACACACACTGACTTGATTCATTATCTGAATCAGTTTAACTCTATGTACAGATTTTTAGCACAATAAAAATTTCAATGAAAGCATGGACTCCGTAAAAATAAAAAAAATAACAATTTATTCACTGACAAGTCACTAATAATCACATACAGTATATATACCGTAAGTCTGATTTTATCGCAAGACATAGAGAGAGTTAAATTAATATCATATCATCACTAGTCTAATACTTAGTATGACTAAAGATTAAGGACTAGGAATTTAGGATAAATTATATATATATTGACTGGAAGGTACCTCTATAGAGTAAAAAGAAACAAGTGCGCAATCACCATGAATTAAAACAACAATCCTGCAAACAGGAAAAAATAATTAAAACATCAAGTGAAAAATAAATATATATAGTGAAAAAAAGGGGTTAATGTAGAGAATCTTCTATTATAAGGAATCTCCAAACAATATTCATTTAACGAATGTGTATAAAAAGTGTCCCAAAAAAAGAGGTTGTATATTTAAATGTTTTTAAATATTAAATAATCAGCTCCACCAATCTTCATATGGGTAAGGAATTATCCGATGTAGATCTTATTCCATATACATTCGACATTAGGGAATAGTCTTAAAGCCGCTTACCAGATCGATGGGACCTCGGATTACAGAGGTCTCAAGAGCGTGTGCATCTGCCTGCCGGCCTCGAGGATATCCACCTGCTCCTTATCCCAAGGGATCTCTCCTTGCTCCACCAGCTGATCGGATGTCCAACACACAGGAATCAAGGTAAGCAGAGATAATGATTGCTCCAGGTGCACTCCTAGGAGTTAGTTCAACTCAGCAGGAAGGGATTGAATAAAAAAACTTCATGGTGCAGTATTTCAGAAAAAGGTTTCCAAATGATTTATTGAAAAAATCACAGCAAAGACCAAAGCAAGTTCACATCCAATCCACACTTCATAAAAAGATATATATAAAAACAGGAACACAAAAGGGGGGGAAAAGGGTAAAAAAGGAAAAAATATCCGAAAAATCAGTCAGAGAGCAAAAACTGACTGCTTCAATGACCAAATACGTGATAACGTTTTAGGGATGTATGCTCCACCCGACGCGTTTCCCCACAACTGGCATCAACTGGGAACGGAGGCTGATTCCCAACGTCATCACTTCACGTATATATACTCATGAGGCAGTCGTGACACCGGAAGCTAGATTTTTCAAATATAGCCTTGTAGTCACCAAATTGGTAGGCTGAATCCAACATGTTGTGGACTCAGAACATACCAAAAATATTCTCTTCAGCTCAAAAGGACAGATAATTAACATATTATAAACATTAAAAGAATATATATATAATAATGAATGTTGAAATTTAGAATTAGCCTCTAAATGCTGCATGACCAATTGTTATAATGAAGTAAAATATGCAAAAAGAATGCAGATATATGTACCCTTTGCATATTACAACAAATAAAAAATAACCATCTCTTAATGATAATGTAATATTAAGTTATCTTTTATATATATATAAAAAAAATTTAAAGGGATTTTTTTAATTAATTTTTTTAATATTTTAGAGATATGTTTTTTGTTGTAATATGCAAAGGGTATATATATCTGCATTCTTTTTGCATATTTTACTTCATTATAACAATTGGTCATGCAGCATTTAGAGGCTAATTCTAAATTTCAACATTCATTATTATATATATATTCTTTTAATGTTTATAATATGTTAATTATCTGTCCTTTTGAGCTGAAGAGAATATTTTTGGTATGTTCTGAGTCCACAACATGTTGGATTCAGCCTACCAATTTGGTGACTACAAGGCTATATTTGAAAAATCTAGCTTCCGGTGTCACAACTGCCTCATGAGTATATATACGTGAAGTGATGACGTTGGGAATCAGCCTCCGTTCCCAGTTGATGCCAGTTGTGGGGAAACGCGTCGGGTGGAGCATACATCCCTAAAACGTTATCACGTATTTGGTCATTGAAGCAGTCAGTGTTTGCTCTCTGACTGATTTTTCGGATATTTTTTCCTTTTTTACCCTTTTCCCCCCCTTTTGTGTTCCTGTTTTTATATATATCTTTTTATGAAGTGTGGATTGGATGTGAACTTGCTTTGGTCTTTGCTGTGATTTTTTCAATAAATCATTTGGAAACCTTTTTCTGAAATACTGCACCATGAAGTTTTTTTATTCAATCCCTTTCTGCTGAGTTGAACTAACTCCTAGGAGTGCACCTGGAGCAATCATTATCTCTGCTTACCTTGATTCCTGTGTGTTGGACATTCGATCAGCTGGTGGAGCAAGGAGAGATCCCTTGGGATAAGGAGCAGGTGGATATCCTCGGTGCCGGCAGGCAGATGCACACGCTCTTGAGACCTCTGTAATCCGAGGTCCCATCGATCTGGTAAGCGGCTTTAAGACTATTCCCTAATGTCGAATGTATATGGAATAAGATCTACATCGGATAATTCCTTACCCATATGAAGATTGGTGGAGCTGATTATTTAATATTTAAAAACATTTAAATATACAACCTCTTTTTTTGGGACACTTTTTATACACATTCGTTAAATGAATATTGTTTAGAGATTCCTTATAATAGAAGATTCTCTACATTAACCCCTTTTTTTCACTATATATATTTATTTTTCACTTGATGTTTTAATTATTTTTTCCTGTTTGCAGGATTGTTGTTTTAATTCATGGTGATTGCGCACTTGTTTCTTTTTGCATATGTTTGTTGAGCTTTAGTATTTTTTAGCTTTTTACTTGTAGCAGCATCACAGTTTTCTTTGATCAAGTATTTATTAATTTTTCTCAATATTATTTGGTTTAGCGCAGGTTTTTCCCAATATATATACCTCTATAGAGTAACCTAATATTTGTTTAGGCACTGACTGTACCTGTTCACCAGTTGTTGCTCTGGGAATTCCTATTTTAGGTCTTCTGGATTTAATCAATTCAACCTTATTTGAAACATAATATTTTTATCCCTGGGTTAAATTTAAATATGTTATGCTCATCATAATGTGGAAATGTACAGTCCCCAGTGTGACTAATGGTATTTGCGATATTAATCTTTAATGTCATATTAATATTGTGATTTGTGTTAAAGATGTGTGATTTTTCCCAGAAATCCAATTTTTTTTAGGTATTATTAATCCTCAAAGAATATTTTGATAAATATCACATCTTCAATTTCCATTCACTTCTTAATCCATGTATAGAAACACACATATTTAATAGTTTAACCTCCCTGGCGGGATGATTATGTCAGATTTTTGAATCTCAAAGCGGTACATTGTTTTGCATAGAAATTTAGCGTTTTATATTGTAGGCCTGTAATTCTTAGTAATAACGCACTTAAATCTGTCCAAACAAGAGTCTAGTAGACATCCCGGGTATGATAAAGTTTGAAACACAAAATCATAAATTATAATATAATAAATAATTATAAATAATAAAAAAAATAATAATAATATAATTCTAATAAAATGAATTTACCCCACGAATCACTATCGCTCAATTCTGCAAGTGTTCTAATTTACTATCACTGTTTTCTAGCTGATCTAAACCGCTTTTGACGTAAAGGGACCCTTTTTGGATGCCATGGACATTCTCAAATTTCCAGGCTGAAAGAACAGTATACAGTATATAATATAAAAGTGCATGCAGGGCACTGGACAAAGCACTAGGGACAAAAAAGAGGTGAAATGATTTGATACAGTATTGTAATCAGTAAGATTACAGTGTACTGTATGTGTTATGTTTTTTGTAGCTTTGAATTTACCGCTGGGCTCCGCCCCCATGCTTCGCGACACTCGCAGGGAACGGAGCCTGGAACACAGAGCATCGGGCGGATGATCCTGCGGAGGACACAGCGGGGGGACATCGCAGGATCCTTGTGAAAAGGTAAGTACGCTGTACCAGAATTCTGCAATGCAATCCCGAGTGCGGCTCGGGGTTACCGCTAATGGTACTGACATTTAAACCCGAGCCCCACTCGGGAATACTGCCAGGGAGGTTAAGTATTATAATACATATACAGTATGTGGTACATTATTTTGTGTCATCATTGATTCCTTTAGATAGTTGAATGTGCTATATATGCATTAATTGAAAGGTGGTTTAACATTTTATAGTTATTATTTTCCAATGGTGTCTCAAAGGTATCAACTGTTTTGTCTTATAAAGTATTGAATAGAATTCAGTTCACTTTCATTTGACCTCTTTCTATTTTTAAATCACTTGTAGAAAGATCCCACTGTAGGTTGTACTTTGGTAATGATTCCTTGTGTACCCTTCTCAGTTTATTAGCATTTCTCAGTGCCTGGTCAATGCATGTAGCTGACACCATGCACAAGTGTGGTTTCAGTCAACTGGGTAAACAGGCTCTATGTATTCCCAGTTATAAATGGTTTATTATCTGTTTAAGTATCCCATCTATACACTGTCCAGGGATTAAATGTCCTTAGGCCGCAAGTGAGTTTCACTGTATGACTTTGGAAACAATTCCTCAAAGATCTTTAGTTTTGACATATAACACCTCGACGTTGAGTTCATATGAAGTTCAGTGGTGCTCCCTTTAGGATTGCTTATTATTTATAATTTGATTCTTAAGAAAACCCTGACAATCTAATGTGAAAACACATATTATCAGCAAAGGGCCCAATAAGAGATCTAGTGGAATTGTGTACATATACCCAGGTATAAATAGTTATTAAAAGAGAGAGAGATACCTCCAGATGAATGTTGCAGCAAAGTCTAGTTGCAAGCGCTGCTGAGGATGATCACAATGTGGCAATTTTCTTGGTGTTGGAGACCTATAGACAAGATCTGCAAGTCATAGGGGAGACCCTCCACCCATTGTCCAACCAGCCTGGAATGAAGCTTCTTACATGCAGAAACTGTGGTGCGAGCCTGGAAGTCAGAGTCAGCCTATCTACTTTGTGCTTTAGTCCCTCCTTCCTAGTAGTTTCTAATCTGAGATGCAACCTGAACTCTGAAGCCCTGTACACACGATTGGTTTTACCGATGAAAACAGTCCATCGGTGAAAAAAAATAGAACATGTTTTACATTTTTCAGATGAAAAAAAAAACGCTAGGAAATTCCGATCGTCTGTGTGGAACTCCATCGGAGAAAAAACCCACACATGCTCAGACTGAATTAGGAGACGGGAGCATCTGCTGTACGAGATCCCGACAAATACACTGATCTTTTCCTCTTCCAGCTTTTGCTGGCATCACTCTGTAGGCTGCAAGAAGGCTCCTGCTCCCTCCGCTGATGCTTTGGGGTGGCAGGTGCGCAACTCAATGATCGTGATTTGGGCTTGCCGACCCACCATCCCAGAGCATACAGTAGACATGAGCTTCACTTGTTTCAAGTTGTGGGCCACATCAGAGGGCTCTGCAAGCCACGGGTTGAGCACCCCTGGCCTACAACAACAAAATGTAGATCAGAGCGTGAGATAGCTGAAAGGCAACTTTGTAAATTGGTCTTTGCAACACAGTCCTTTAAAAAAGCAGCAAAATGGAAAGCAAGGTGACCAAAGTCTAGTACACAATAATGTAGATTTACATTGCAAAGTGAACAGCCTATTTGCCTTTAGTAAATCAACCCCAGTGAGTACCACAATATTTACAGCAGGAGACTTGCTTTGCACAATTTACTTGAGGTTATTGTAGTTGTATTACTGACCTTTAAAACTACTCAGGAAAGGAAAACTTTTTAACTAAGAATTAGAGATGGGCTGAACACCCCCGGTTCGGTTCGCACCCGAACACCGAACCCCACTGAAGTCTATGGGACCCGAACTTGAAAAATCAAAATTCCCCATTTTGAAAGCTTATATGCAATTTATTGGCCATAAAATGGTATGGGGGCACAGGTACTGCCCTGGGGGACATGTATCAACTGCAAAAATTGCAGTGAATTTAATAAAGCTTAAGGTGAAACACTAAAAATGAAAAATTCCTTTAAATATAGTGCCTGGGGGTCTCCTTAGTCTGCCTGTAAAGTATTAACACGTATAGTACATGCTGCAGCAAAAATTACATTACTAAAAAAAAAAAGCATTTAATTGTACTTTGCGGCTGCAAGCTATTGTCGGTACCCGGCCATATAAAAACATTAACATTTTGGTATGGATTTTAAGGGGAACCCCATGCCAAAATTAAAAAAACAAAAAACGGCGTGGGGTCCCCCCAAAATCCATACCCTTATCTGAACATGCAGCCTGGCAAGCTAGGAAAGGGAGGGGGAGCAAGAGAGCCCCCCATCCTGAACCATACCAGGCCATATGCCCTCAACATGGGGTGGTGGGTGTTTTGGGGCGGGGGCTCTGCCTTCCCACGCCAAAGCACTTTGTCCCCATGTTGATGGGGACAAGGGCCTCTTCCCGACAACCCTGGGCTGTGGTTGTTGGGGTCTGCAGGCAGGGGGCTTATTGGAATCTGGAAGCCCCCTTTAAAAGGGGGCTCCCAGATTCCAGTCTCCCCCAATGTGAATGAGAATGGGGTACCCTTATCCATTCACCAAAAAAAGTTTCAAGAATAAATAAAACAGTAGACAGGTTTTTGACAATTCCTTTATTTAAAAAAAAAAAAAAAAAAAAATAATGTCCCCCTGATGTAGATTCACTGTCTGCCACCACCGCTGGACCTGAAAAAAGAAAGAAAAAAGAAAACGGTCTGCCATCAATGAAGGCTAACTGCCTATGGCAGGCTCCACCGTTTGACAGTTCTCATATAGGTAAGGGGCGGAGCCAACTGGGAACATAACCTGGTGGCACCACCTCCTTGTAATGTCACTGACCCAGCATGCTCATCATTTCAGTCTCCTACTAGGAACATGACAGGGAGCCCATTACTGTCCAGCAGCATAGAGGTTTATACGTGTAGCAAAACCATTTTGCTAACAGATTTAAAAAAATGGAAATGTATATATCGTTTGGGAACCTCTATGTTACGGATTTCAAAGCAATTGGTATACTGTATTAGTAGAGGAATTGCCTTTGAGAAATCGTTTTTTTTGCTATGGGATCCCATCACACATAGTTACAGCCTGGTCAGTGTACAGTGTTAATAAGATCTACCTTCAGAGGCTGATCAGTAGCCCATCTGAAATGTAATAGTCTGGTCAGATGAATACGAAACAAATTAATAATTTGTGAGTGGGCTTAATGTCCCATTTACTATATATATCTGCACAAAAGAATAAGAATATGAATATTTATTTGAGCAGCTTTGCAAAATAATAGATTACAAAATGGTAAAACTGAATCAGTTCCTATAAACGTGAGTGAGAATATTCCCATTAGTGCAAACACTGCATTTTTTTATATTGCAGCTTTCATTCTCTATATAGAGTATAAAATGCAGCATTTATGAGTTATTAGTTATTGTAACCAAGAACCAAGACATTTTCTTTACAGTGTAAAATGCTAAAGAATAAAAACATTGTCATTAAAAGAACACCTTTATGTTGATACATGGCAAGGTTAGGGCATCATAAATACACTTTAAAATTATCTGACAAAGGTCAATATGAAATTAAATATTGCAAGGACACAGTGATAATGTGTATTTCTACAGTGGCTTTTAAGATTTCATTTTTTATTACAGTTTAGTATTTCAGCTATGCATATTACTGCAGTGGAGAGTTTTATTCCCCTTTCCAGCCCCAGTTACTGTTCTAGTACACAGACAATGGGTTTGGATTTGCTAAACCCAAGCTTATAAAGCCAGTTAGAGCCACTGGCAAAAAATGCTAACTTGCTTATACATCCATAAGCATGTATTTGTACAGGTAAACATAGCTGTGTTCAGTGGAAGATCTCAGGGTTGCAGCTAATTAGATGTGATCAGTTAACTAAAAAATGTTAATGAAATATAGCATAAGTAATTTTAAATATATTCAAGAACAGAGCTTTTGTTAAAAACATAATTATTAGAATATGTCAAAGGAATTTGTATATAGTACTAAATAAAAATGGTAAAAATCACATATTTTAATTTATTCAAATACACTCCTCCATTTACCATATATTATAAAATAACTCTGATTCACTAAATGAAAAAGTTATATTTTGCATGCAAAACATTTTTCTGTATACAGGCAGTTCCCGAGTTACAAACATCTCACTCACATACAACTCATACTTAAAAAAGGAGGCAGTGTGACATCACGCTGCTCCTGGAAGCTGCTTGGTGGCCATCTTACTGCTTGCCTAATGCTGCCACTTACTGTCCAGCAAACCTGTCAGCAATTCCACATCACTGCATGGCCACTTAACCCTTCCCTATGCTATCCAAAACTTAAAAATACTTTTTTGGCTGGTGTTGCACTTAAAAAATTTACATATTCCAACTTACATACAAATTCAACTTAAGAACAAACCTACAGAACCTTCTTTACAAATCTTGTTTGTAACTCTGGACTGCCTGTAAACTGGACTGTGTGCACTCACTTTTGCAAGCTCAATGGTAGAAAGTGATAACCTGGAAGGGAGTGTCCCTGGAGGGACAAGACCATCAAAAGGAGCAATAGCACGCAGGAGTACATCAAAATGTAAAGTACAATAACATTTGGAATGCCAATAACCTTCTTTTAGGGACATGAATCGTATTTTTACATTAATGTTTGCACATAACCAATGTTGATCAATCCATTGCTCAAAGCAAAGTACCTGTATGTGGTCAGCTCATTTACACATTGTTGCTTAAGAAACTGTTATCTATTTAATTCATATAAGCTAAACCAACTCATTCGTTTTAAAGAAATCACATTATTCCAGTATGTTCATTAGACAAGCACAACCATAGATCAGTTATATTTAGGGATGAGCTCTGAGTTCGATCGGCTAAGATCGAACATTATGGGCCGTTCGCGCCAAATTCGAGCTGCGCTTCACGCCCCATAATTCACTGCGTCATCACAGTGAATTGCTGGCTGATGATTGTCCAAGCATGCACTATGACCCGTATGCTTTGGCCAATCCCAGCGCCGTCAGCACAGATAGCCATAATTGCCCAAAGGCAGGGTGCCTTTGGCCAATCATGGTTCAGGGGATTAAGTACACGCCCCACACTATATAAGGCCGCCTGCACGTCGGCCTTGTGTAGTGTGTTCCGGCGGAGAGAGAGATAGAGAGAGAGAGAGTGTGTCATTTAATTTCATTTAGATAGATTGAGCAGGCAGGCGATTCAGTTAGCTTCAGTATATTTAGTATATATATACACATTCCAGGCTTTATATATATATATATATATATATATATATATATATGTAGCACACAGATCCCTGCCCTTACCTCCTCAAGACAGGACACACCGTACCACAATGCCCAGGTTCCTTCTTGAATAAGAGGGTGAGCGGTGTTCAGAAATTGTTGGGTCCTGCAGCGAGTTACCTTCCCTCTGTTGGATCTCACCCCTAGAGTGTAAGGAAGAGTCTGTTGTAGGTGCACCAATAAGGCCAATGTCCAGACAAGGTTAAAGCTTGATGAAGGAAGGTTTATTTTCTTTATGCTGACAACTGGATAGGAAAGTTGGAGTTGAAGAACAAAAGAAACAGGGAGGCAGGTTCAGGCACTTGGTATCACCACTCAATCCCGAATGGACTCTGCTCACCCGGGTAGTCTCCTTTCACGGTACTAGCAGCCGGAGTGATGCACAAACTTTACTTCTCTTAATTTTCCCTTTGAGATACGATCGGGAGATTCTCTGCCACAGAATCTCTATGTAACTATATCTGTATGATTTCCCATTGTTTGCAATGGTATGAATTGTCGATTGTCACAAAACTATTTATTTATAAATGTGTACATGGTGAAAACTTCCTCCTCAATACTTTTGTAATAAAAATAAAAATAAAAAAACCTTTTATACTTATACCTTGAACTGTCTAGCAGTTTTTCATATGGTGCAGATATAGTCCATTTAAGCCTCCCTTTCTCTCCATACAATTGATGGGACGAAGGCACCGACTTATATTTCTTGATACTTATAGCATTTTTAATACATACTACAGGCAGGCAGTTGATTCAGTTAGCTGCAGTATATTCAGTATACTGTGTCCAGTTTATCTAGATCTCACTGCAGACCATTCCTGTTGTTCTGTTCCTAATATACTACAGGCAGGCACTTGATTCAGTTAGCTGCAGTATATTCAGTATACTGTATCGTGTGCAGCTAGATCTCACTGCAGACCGTTCCTGTTGTTCTGTTCCTAATATACTACAGACAGGCAGTTGATACAGTTAGCTGCAGTATATTCAGTATATATAAAGTGAGGTCCATAAATATTGGGACATCGACACAATTCTAATCTTTTTGGCTCTATACACCACCACAATGGATTTGAAATGAAACAAACAAGATGTTCTTTACCTGCAGACTTTCAGCTTTAATTTGAGGGTATTTACATCCAAATCAGGTGAACGGTGTAGGAATTACAACAGTTTGTATATGTGCCTCCCACTTTTTAAGGGACCAAAAGTAATGGGACAATTGGCTGCTTAGCTGTTCCATGGCCAGGTGTGTGTTATTCCCTTATTATCCCATTTACAAGGAGCAGATAAAAGGTCCAGAGTTCATTTCAAGTGTGCTATTTGCATTTGGAATCTGTTGTTGTCAACTCTCAATATGAGATCCAAAGAGCTGTCACTATCAGTGAAGCCAGCCATCATTAGGCTGAAAAAAACATACAAACCCATCAGAGAGATAGCAAAAACATTAGGTGTGGCCAAATCAACTGTTTGGAACTTTCTTAAAAAGAAAGAATGCACATTTTTTATGAATGTGAGATCCCTTCAAGACTGCCTATGCTGAGTGACTATACTGTTATACTGAGTGACTATCCTATTCCTCCTCAATGTTCATGTTGATAGTTTCTAAGAACATTTTTGCTTTTGGGCACCACCACCAGTGTCTAAGGCCCAATTTTTCTGCCCCTGTTCAACAGGGACGTGTAATTACAATTTTTGCTGTAATATTTTGCAGCAGGGCTTGTTCCTGCGCTCAACTAGAGTATCTGTGAGGGGTTGCAGTGTTGTGGCACCAGCACCAGTGCCTAAGGCCCAATTTTTCTGCCCCTGTTTAAGAAGGGCGTGTAATTACAATTTTTGCTGTAATATTTTGCAGCAGGGCTCGTTCCGGCACTCAACTAGAGTATCTGTGAAGGGTTACAGTGTTGTGGCACCACCATCACTGCCTAAGACCCAATTTTTCTGCCACTGTTTAACAGGGGCATGTAATTACAATTTTTGATCTAATATTTCACAGCACGGCCCCTTCCTGCGCCCACCAAGAGTAACTGTGAGGGCTTACAGTGTTGTGGCACCACCACAACCACCACCATAGGCCCAATTTTTCTACCCCTGTTCAACAGGGGCATGTAATTACAATTCTTGATATAATATTTCACAGCAGGGCCCGTTCCAGCGCCCACCAAGAGTAACTGTGGGGGCTTACAGTGTTCTGGTACCACCAACACCTAAGGCCCAATTTTCTGCTGAGTAATTCTTTCTGTATGGATAATCATGGATAATCATGCTTCACAGTCACATAACAATGTTAGAATTTATTACTCTAGGGTACAACTAAAATGCAACCTACTTGTCCTCTACTACTACCTCCTTTAGTAGCTCTCCCTTAAGGTATTTCTGCATAGTATCTATTTATAAGTTGAAGTAGGTTAAATGATATGTAAATATTCACAGGCTCTACAGCTTTCTAGTGATATCATGTCATGTCCGATGGTTTTTGCCAATTTAAATGAGAACAACTCTAATTTATTTAAGGTTATAGGAACGTGTCATTTGCATAATTCATTTTTATAATATTTCAGCTCTTTAAGGGCTAGAATTAGAAACCTGACATCTCAGGCTTATTCTGATGCCGGTGCCTGTCTCCACATAGATTCTGATGGGCCAGTCATTGTTCACATTCCTATTAATCTAGAGTTTTGCAAAGACTCATGTCTTTTGGGGTGCCGGTGTCAAAATTGTATAGTGGCAACTCAGTCAGAACGTTAATTCTACACGGTAGAACTTTCACTGCAAAATGTCTGAAAAAGGTGTTAATAGCAAGACCCAGCTGACAGCTTTAAATTTGGTCTCACTGATAAAATGCAGACACTAAACTAAATACAGCTAAAGACCAAGCACAAGCCGAGTATTTAGGTAAATATAATTTCTAATTAGTCTTGAAGGGGCAACTTTCCTGTGTGACTAATTTTCAGCAGCATCAGTTCTGTCACATATAACATTTCCAAGTATCTGGCTATTATCCTATTACCCTTAGTTGGCAAAACAGTACTCTATATTCAGAACTCTAAAAAAATTGTAAACAAGCAATGTGGATTGAAGTTAGAGCCAGATATACAATGGTGTCCTATAATGTCACACTCTTTTTCACTTGAATACCAACGACTATAGCGCTGCCCAATATATATAATTTATTGTATATTGTCCGTTTTTTGTTTGCCTGTCTGCTGACAGGATTAGGCAGCTGCTTCATCCGTCATTGGTAGCAGGAGGGGGGTGTTTTATAGTACCTCTGCTTGCATTGTTTATTATTCATTCAGTTTCAAATTTTTCCTCCATGAGCGCTTGTTTTGGGAAGGGCCACCACACAATTTTTGCTTAGTATAATACCAACGACTATTGAGATTGTAAGGAAACATCTGAAATAAGATAATACTCATGACAGACAAATAGATCCCAAGGATGTTCCTTGCTGGATGTTTGTCTACCGAAAATAGCACCTTAGCACCTGTAGTAAGCAACGTCTAAACACACCAATATTTTAGATAATTTTACCATAAAATCAACCCACAAATTTAAGTCAAAATCTCTTAATTAGCAAATAATGGCAGTACAAAATTATAACCTTACATTTCTTGCTTTCACTGATACAAATTGGTTTACGGTGTGATCAAAGTCAGTTTTTTCCATTTCCTCTCTTTTTGCTTAATGGTGCAGTGCCTCCTTCAAATGGCACAGAGAGCATGTGCCATATGTGCCATACCCTGGATACAACACTGACACCACCTATTTCAAGTACAAGGAGCACTTTTACTGACAAAAACATGGCTGTGCTATTGGATCACTAGTATCTTCCATTGTATCTAACCTGTAAATGAAAGAGTTGGCAAAGAGATCCTTGAAATCTTTCAGGGGAATGACTCCAAACCTTTTCTTCAGATATGTACATACAATACACAGTTCAAGATTATAACACTGGAAATACAGGCTTTTAGTGAACACATACAGTCACTGGAAAAAAAAAAAACCATAACATTTACACAAGACAGAAGCATAGAGCAATGTTTTTTCCAAAAAACTCAGAAGGATAATTAATAAACATTGCATTCCTGTATCTTATAAGCCCAGGAATACACTGAGTCAGAAGCTTGTACACCAAAAAGACACAAAACTCAAATACAAGCAAAATAAGTTTCAGTGTAGTGTAGTGTGGAATGAAAGATTTGTAAATTGAGGAGACAAAACAACCTCTCAACAAATTATTGGACCAACATAGGGCAAATTCTACAGGAAAAAAATGGTTTGGAGGGGACAAGGGGGTCCCCAGAAAGCAAAAAATGGTGGGTCAACAACGGCTTAAGGTACAAAAATATGAAACAGGCTATATTGGGGGTGGGGGTTACATATACTTTAAATATCAAGCATATGTGAGGAGAACAGTGTGTACGAATCAACACAGTGTATCTCACAATACCTAACTATTTAAGTAAAAAACATGCTGCAGCAAATAGAAATTAAAAAATGCAGAGCACTCTGACAGGCATCAAAAAGTTGCAAGCTCCATGGATCCAGAAAAAGAAAAGCACCGCAAAACAGTCTATGGTGTGCTGATGGGTGAATGTGGGCTCTGGTGATCTTAGTATTTGGAAACAGCACATATACACATTCAGAGTATTAAATGCAATATAGTGGTGATGATGAATTAAATCAACAGTAGGCACAGTTACTCATGTGGATAGTGAATGAAACCAGTCCAAAGTTCAGGCACACAGACCCCTAGAAATCTCTGAATCCTCAGCAACCTCCAAGCACTAGTATTATTATTTGAACCACCTCTATACTGAAAATGCAGGGCTGAGTGCATCTAAATCATAGGGCATTCACAACAGGTTTACAGACTCCTTATGTTGGATGGTTCATTCAAGTCCTTTAACCTGACCAGGATAAATGAATAAAGTCTCACACTGCACTGGGACTACAGGCGTCCGTTAAGTCTCCATAGAGGAGAGGGGAGCAGGCATGTAAGAGAGAGGATTAAAGGTAGAGGGTAGCGAACGGTCTCACCATATCAGTTGCTCGATGGTCCTCTTACCGGGAGCCGTTTAAGTTTCTGTCCCACCTCTACTCGGCCATGGGCAGCTGTATACCGGCTTCAGGCAGTCCTCAGAGCGGCAGCACTCTGCTAGAGTTTCCAGTGAGTGCTCCAGGGGGAAGTCCCTCGTGGTGTGCGATCACATGACCGGTCAGGTGTGCAAAAGGAAAGTCTGGAACACAGCGTTGAATCAGTATGGGCGGAAGTGGACTGTGGATAGCGGTGCCTTGAATGTGGTCAATTACAGCACGGAAGTCCTTTGCATTGCTGGATTGGAGGGCAAAGTTGAAGCCTGCCTGTTGGCTCTGCACAGGCTACGTTAACGTTTTGTGCATCTCCATGCACTTCTTCAGAATTAGTGTTGGCATGTATGTTACTTATATAAGGATAAATATACGATCATGTCAACCAACACCAAAGTGATTATTATGCCATCTTGTGGTCATATTTGGTAATGCAGTATTTAAAAAAAGAAAAGAAAAGGGTGCTAATAGAGTGCTACAGACAATCATTCTGCCAGGGAAGTTTACAAAGGGGGAAGGATAAAACAATATGTTTTCCAGAATCACTGCTCCCCTTAGCTCAGGTCGGAAGAAAAATAGCATTCATGTATGTAAATATAACTTCACTAGTTGGAATGGCCTGTTTCCCGCCCTAAGTAAATCCAATGCCAAGGGGGGAGAATGGAAGAGGGGGGGTGGAAAGGACGGAAGGGGATAGATGCTGAGGTGATGGACGCTCATATACGTGAAGGAAGAGAGAGGGCATACTATGGTTCAAGGAAGACACTCAGGCTGAGTTCATGGTTCAGGCCCTTCGGCTGAAGGGTCCTGAGCCTAAAAATCCAGCTCTTCTCTTTACATAAGAGCACCGTGTCAAAATCGCCTCTGCGATCGGTTAAAGAGAGGGAGAAAAAACCCTTCACTTTTAGGCCAGAGGTCTTACCCTGATGGAAATTCAAAAAGTGTTGGGCAACCGGGGTTCAGTCTGATACTTTTCAAGTGTTCCCTGAATCTAACCCGTAGCTGTCTTTTTGTTTTACCCACATATAATTTGTGGCACGGGCATTCGAGCATATAGAGTATCCTGGTGGTGGCACAGTTTATGAAGGACCTAATTTCAAATTCTTCACTCCGTCAGAGTTTCTAAACGTCTTACTTCGGTCCACAAATTTACATGTACCGCAGTGGCCACATGGGAACATGCCACTGACTCGCGGCATGTCCGTTAGCCAGCTTCTGTTAGGTAGCCGTACATATTCAGATTGTACCAACATGTCATTAAGGTTTTTTGCCCGTTTGGCCACCATCAAGGGTTTATCTCCAACAGCCTGTCCCGAATGAGTGGCACGTCTCAGTATGGGCCAGTGTTTGGACAAAATGGTGTTCACCTGGTGCCATTGAGCCCCATATGGGGTGATGAATCTTACTGGTCCTTCAGGTGTTTGTTGTGTCTCTGTCCAGGGCTGAAGAAGGTCAGACCTTGACCTCTGACCCGCAATGCTCTTAGCTATTTTAAGGACCCGGTGAGGATATCCTCTCTCCCTGAATCTCTGATATAGTTGTGAGGCTTCAAGTTGGTAATCTTCCTCTGTGGAGCAGTTGCTGCGAATTCTCAGGAAGTGTCCGACAGGTATGCCACGTATCAGGGATCTGGGGTGGTGGCTATCGGCCTGTAGTAGTGTATTTGCAGCTGTTTCCTTCCGGAGCATGTTGGTAACCAATTTACCCCCTTCAAGTCTAATAGACAGGTCCAGGAAGGAAATGCAATAGGGATCTACAGTGTAAGTCAGATGTATGTTTCTGGTGTTATTACCAAGCTCGGCCATAAATGCCGTCAGAATTGAAAGAAATTATGTTTAAGTGTGAGCTCTAAGAGCTCAATGATGAACTTGTTTTGTGTCCCCATTTCAGGGAAATGTTTGTCTAGAAAGTAGTAGACAGCCGAGATGCCCCACTCGTGGGGGATGGACGTATACAACGCCTCAACATCAATCACCATGAGGAGGGCATCTTCAGGAAATTGTAGAGCGCTGATCTTGTTCAAGATATCTCCCGTGTCACGTGCATATGATCTTAAGGTCAGGACCAAGGCTTTGATAAGAGTATCAATGTACTTCCCCACTCTTTCCAGAGGGCCATGGATGGCGGAGACAATTGGTCTCCCTGGGGGGCCCTTACAGTTCTTGTGAACTTTAGGGATTATGTAAAAAGTCGGTTTGTTAAAATCAACGACTTTCAAGAACATCTGCTCCTTTTTGGAACCTAGATCAGCTTCAAACGCCCACTGCAATTTTTCATTGATAAGTACCACTGGTGACATAAAGGGGTCATTCATCACAGAGGAGACGTCGTACCTCCCCCTCGTAGTAATCCACTGAGAGGAGGACGACGTTACCTCCTTTGTCGCTCTTTTTGATTATTATTTGATCTGCTTCAGTTAGTTCTTTTAGTGCTTTCCTTTCCTCGGATGTGATTGTCCCCCGCCATGGAGTCCCAATTTAATTTTTTCGAGATCTTCCTTGACGAGGTCGAGGAACACTCCTAGCCATTTATTTTTGCGGAACACAGGCATTTTAATGGACCGTATTTTTAGCTTCGGGTCTCTTCTCCATCCATGCGTTTCAGGGGAATTTTCATCATCCGAGGACTGGCAACCTCTAGTAGTGTGGTCAGTGATTCCAGGGCCTCAAGTTCCTTTTTATCTGTCACTGAGTCACTGTTGGGGGTCTTCACAGAATGGATCACCTTGTAGTATACCCTCCTCAAAAAGAGACAGAGGTCCTTGTATACCTCAAAGTGGTCCATGGTTGAAGTTGGGGAGAAAGATAGGCACCTACTAAGTAGATCCATATGTAATTTTTCCAGTTTGAAGTTAGATAGATTTATGACTTTTAGATCTTCTACTAGGGTACACAAATGGGTTTCAGTTAACAGGGGCGTCTCTGGCTTCTGGTGGTCGTCCTGTCTGACCTTACTGAGTCCCCTTGAGTCCGCTGATCTCCTCTTCCTCGACTCCTTCCTCCTCCTGTTGTCCCTTGTTTGCCTCCCTTCAGAATGCTCCTGGACTGGGCAGATTCCTGCAGATCCAGGAGGTCTTTGTCTAAAAAAGACATGACATGGCGGGCTTCGTCCTCACTGCCAGAGGACTATGCCCCTATGTCTGTATCTGATCGTGATGCAAATCTACGATTGCGTGATCTATTCCTTCCTCCTCTCACAGTGAGATAAAAAAAAATCCCCTTTGGCCCAATCGTCTAGGTCCCTCTTGAATTTATTGTGTTTCGTGGTTTTAAGATTTTTTTGGGATGTCGTTAAGTCTTTCAAAGTCAGGGTTTTCTTTTACAGGTTCAACTTTCTCACTACTTTCTCTTATCTGTATTTGTAAAGAGCTTAGCTGGTCTTTCTCCTCCTCCACGATCAGTCTCATCACCTCCAGACTGTGATCAACACACTGTTTCTTCCATTTAGTTAGAAACTTCTCTGTGTGGAGAAGTTCAGGTCAAAACTCTGTTTTTTTTCTACACATTAAAGAAACTAGATTGTTCTTCAAGGACATAGAGATGCACATTTTGGAAATAAAGGCCAACGCTTTCCTGTCCATGAGGCGTGAAAAAATCGATCCATATTAAACTGGAATCCCTGAACAGTCCCATCCTTCTTTCACATATAATATTGTTTTAACATACTGTATATACTCGAGTATAAGCCGACCTGAATATAAGCTGAGGCACCTAATTTTACCACAAAAAAATGGGAAAACTTATTGACTCGAGTATAAGCCTAGGGTGTCCATCTGCATGCCTCACTGTGCCTCACTTTGCCTCACTGTGTCCATGTGCATGCCTCACTGTGTCCATGCCTCACTGTGCCCATGCCTCACTGTCCCCATGCCTCACTGTGTCCATGCCTCACTGTGCCCATGCCTCACTGTGTCCATGACTAGACTGACGTTTAACATGGGAGTCTATAGAAGGGGTGCCCGGCTTTGAAAAATCGGTGCTCCCCAGCCATAGGTCCCCCAGACAACAAACTTGTAGAGAAAAACCTTGCACACTTATAGAGCAGAAATTAAGCTACATGTGTGCCAAGTTACGGGTCCAGGTGACCTACGACCGGCCGGTACTGGGTCCCCAAAATCAACAGAGAAATTACAGTTTAACATGAGAGTCTATGGAAGGGGTGCCCGGGTTTGAAAAATCGGTGCTCCCCGGCCGTAGGTCCCCCGGACAACAAACTTGTAGAAAAAGAGTGTGGCTACATGTGTGCCAAGTTTGGGGTCCAGGGGACCTACGTTCGGCCGGTACCGGGTCCCCAAAGTCCGGGAGATCAGGCGCAAAAAGGTGACTCGGGTATAAGCCGAGGGAGGCATTTTCAGCACAAAAAAATGTGCTGAAAAATTCAGCTTATACTCGAGTATATATGGTATATATCCAGAGTTTTGACAATTCACACCTTCAGTCACCTTCAGTGACCCGGTGGCATTCTGGTATGTAGACACTGCTGTAACATGTAACCTCTTTATACTTTATACTATAACACTTTTATGACTAAAAAGGGCTTCATAGCACTTAACCCCAACTGAAATCTTAACAACTAACCCTAACATAACCCTTAACACACTTAAGCTTAATACATACCCCACACTCTAATCCTTATGCCCCATACACACGATCATTTTTCATGCCGTTAAAAATGCCATTAAAAAAAATGGCCATTAAAAATGATCGTGTGTATGCTCCAGAGCATTTTTAACGACGTGAAAAACGGGCATTAAAAATTTCGAACATGCTCTCTTTTTTCACGTCGTTTTTCATGTCGTTTTTTTTGCACACTTATAGAGCAGAAATTAAGCTACATGTGTGCCAAGTTACGGGTCCAGGTGACCTACGACCGGCCGGTACTGGGTCCCCAAAATCAACAGAGAAATTACAGTTTAACATGAGAGTCTATGGAAGGGGTACCCGGGTTTGAAAAATCGGTGCTCCCCGGCCGTAGGTCCCCCGGACAACAAACTTGTAGAAAAAGAGTGTGGCTACATGTGTGCCAAGTTTGGGGTCCAGGGGACCTACGTTCGGCCGGTACCGGGTCCCCAAAGTCCGGGAGATCAGGCGCAAAAAGGTGACTCGGGTATAAGCCGAGGGAGGCATTTTCAGCACAAAAAAATGTGCTGAAAAATTCAGCTTATACTCGAGTATATATGGTATATATCCAGAGTTTTGACAATTCACACCTTCAGTCACCTTCAGTGACCCGGTGGCATTCTGGTATGTAGACACTGCTGTAACATGTAACCTCTTTATACTTTATACTATAACACTTTTATGACTAAAAAGGGCTTCATAGCACTTAACCCCAACTGAAATCTTAACAACTAACCCTAACATAACCCTTAACACACTTAAGCTTAATACATACCCCACACTCTAATCCTTATGCCCCATACACACGATCATTTTTCATGCCGTTAAAAATGCCATTAAAAAAAATGGCCATTAAAAATGATCGTGTGTATGCTCCAGAGCATTTTTAACGACGTGAAAAACGGGCATTAAAAATTTCGAACATGCTCTCTTTTTTCACGTCGTTTTTCATGTCGTTTTTTTTAACGACGTGAAAAACGATAGTGTGTATGCTTTAACGACGTGAAAAAAAAATGCGCATGCTCAGAATCAAGTATGAGACGGGAGCGCTCGTTCTGGTAAAACTAGCGTTCGTAATGGAGATAGCACATTCGTCATGCTGTAACGGACTGAAAAGCACTAGACTGAAAAGAGCGAATCGTCTCTCAACAAACTTTACTAACATGAAGGGTGGCGCCATTCGAACGGAACTTCCCCTTTATAGTGCCGTCGTACGTGGTGTACGTCACTGCGCTTTTCTTGAACATTTTTTAAAATGATGGTGTGTACGCAAGACAGGCTTGAGAGGAAACAAGAAAAAAAAATGACGAGAAAAACGTCAGTTTTAAAAATGACATTAAAAATTATCGTGTGTATGGGGCATAAGGATCATATCACATGTGCAGTTTTGCCACTGGCAACACACCTCTCCATGTCTCTGAAGAAGTCAATGGACAAAACACGACAAGCATACTAGAGCTGGCAATTGTATTGTTTTTTTTTACAGTGTTTTTTTCTTTTTCACTTTTACATTTTTTATTCAAAGTTTTTCAATTTTACAACACTTCAAGCATATAACAAACTTAACATTAGTGTATCAAAATGTATAATTATACATGCCTTTACATACAATCCCCAATAATATCAAAAATATAATAATAAAAAGAAAATACTTACAGACTAACACATTAAAACATAATAAAAAAAAGAAAAGAAAAGGGAAAACCCCCTCTCTCCTCTACCTAAAGACCTCCCCTCCTCCTCCCCTCCTCCCTCCATCATTCTATATTATTCTATCTGGAGTCAAAGAAAATACAGCCAATCCTGGGGTTATTAACCACGGGCCCCACAGCTTAATTAACCACTTCGGATCCGGGCCATTGACAAATGATGGCCACAAGGTTGCTCTAGAATTCCGGGAGGCCGTTAATTGACGGCCTCTGGCCTCCCGCCGCTGGGGGGCGCGCATGCCCACCGCGTCACTCAGGTGCCGATGGACGTGCCTGGCGGCCGCGATGTCCGCCATGTACACGTGATCAGCAGTTACAGAGCCAGGGATGTGGATCTCTGTATGTAAACACAGAGATCCAATTCATGTGAGGGAATGGAGACCGATGGTGTTGCACTTGTACATAGGGACAACCATCTGTCACCTCCCCCAGTCAGTCCCCTCCCCCGCACAGTAAGAATCACCTAGCAGGGCACACATTTAACCCCTTGATCGCCCCCTAGTGTTAACCCTTTCCCTGCCAGTCACATTTATACAGTAATCAGTGCATATTTATAGCACTGTTCGCTGTATAAATGTGAATGGTCCCAAAAATGTGTCAAAAGTGTCCGATGTGTCCGCCGTAATATCACAGTCATGACAAAAATCGCAGATCGCCGCCATTACTAGTAAAAAAATAAAAATAAAAACAAATGTCATAATTCTATCACCTATTTTGTAGGCGCTATAACTTTTGCGCAAACCAATCAGTAGACGCTTATTGCGTTTTTTTTTAACAAAAATATGTATAAGAATACATATCGGCCTAAACTGACAAAACATTTTTATTTATTTTTTTAAATGGGATATTATAGCAAAAATTTTAAAATATTGAGTTTTTTTCAAAATTTTCAGTCTTTTTTTGTTTATAGCACAAAAAATTAAAAACCGCAGAGATGATCAAATACAACCAAAAGAAAGCTCTATTTGTGTGGGAAAAAAAGGACATCAATTTTGTTTAGGAGTCACATCGCACGACTGCACAATTGTCATTCAAAGCGTGACAGCGCTGAAAGCTGAAATTTAGCCTGGGCAGTAGGGATGAGCCGAACACCCCCCCGTTCGGTTCGCACCAGAACCTTCGAATGGACCGAAAGTTCGCGCGAACATTAGAACCCTATTAAATACAATGGACGCGATCGTTCAAAATCTAAAGTGCTAATTATAACGACTAATATGCATGTTATTGTCCTAAAAAGGATTTGGGGACCCGGGTGCTGCCCCAGGGAACATGTATCAATGCAAAACAAAGTTTTAAAAACGTCCATTTTTCGGAAGCAGTCATTTTAATGATGCATAAAGTGAAAAAAAAAAGTGAAATATTCCTTTAAATATCGTACCTGGGGGGTGTCTAAAGTATGCCTGTGAAGTGGCATGTGTTTCCCGTGTTTAGAACTGTCCCTGCCCAAAATGACATTTCTAAAGGAAAAAAAGCCATTTAAAACTGCTTGCGGCTTTAATGTAATGTCTGGTCCCGGTAATATGGATGAAAATCTTTGAGAAAAATGGCATCGCTACCCCATCACCCCCCCCCCCCCCACCCCAGCCCATTACCAGCCCATTTGGGTCTTGTATGGATATTAAGGGGAACCCTGCACACAAAATAAAAAAGGCCCTATATACTCTGAACAGCATTATACAGGCGGTTCAAACAAGACAGGGACTGTAGGTTTGTTTTTAAGTAGAATCTGTTTTTTAATTTTGAACAGGTACATTGTTTAAGTGTAGCTCCAGTCAAAAAATATATTTTTAAGCTTTTTGGAAAACATAGGCAAGGGTTTTCACCCCTGTAACATTTGTTTTGCTGTTGAAAGTAGGGGCCTGCCGTATATACTCTGCTGAAATTTGCCCCTTACATGTTGGTGTTGCCACAACACTGTGAGCCCTCACAGTTACTCTTGGTGGGCGCTGGAATGCCCTGCTGTGAACTATTATATCAGAAATTGTAATTACATGCCATTGTTGAACAGTGGTAGGAAAAATTGGGCCTTTGGTGGTGGTGCTGCTGCTCCAACACTGTCAGCCCTCACAGTTACTCTTGGTGGGCGCATGAATGGGCCCTACTGTAAATTATTAGATCAAGAATTGTAATTGCATGCCCCTGTTGAAGAGGGGCAGAAAAATTGGGCCTTTGGTGGTGGTGGTGGTGTTGCCACAACACTGTAAGCCCTCACAGTTACTCTTGGTGGGCGCAGGAATGGGCCCTGCTGTGAATTATTAGATCAATAATTGTAATTACATGCCCCTGTAGAACAGGGGCTGAAAAATTGGGCCTTAGCCACTGGTGCCAGAACACTGCAATCCCTCACAGATACTGTACTTGTAGCACAGCAATGAGCCCTGTTGCAAAGTATTGCATAAAAAATTGTAATTACACGCCCCTGTTAAACAGGGGCAGAAAAATTGGGCCTTAGCCACTGGTGGCGGCACCCAGAAACAAAAATGTTCTTCCAAGCTATCATCATGAATCGGATCATTAAGGAGGAGGAGGATAGTCAGTCAACATAACAGGACAGTCACTCAGCATCAGCATCAG
Source organism: Rana muscosa (assembly GCA_029206835.1). Lineage (NCBI taxonomy): Eukaryota > Metazoa > Chordata > Amphibia > Anura > Ranidae > Rana > Rana muscosa. Next base: position 622,807,082 of record CM055118.1, read on the forward strand.
TCTTGAAGGGATGTGACATTTGAAAATAAATTATTCTGTTATATCAGCTTCAGGTGCTTGGTAGCTGGTGGTGATCCAAGACTGGTTCATCTTTATGAAGGTCAGTCGATCAACCGAGTCAGTGGACAGGCGCACCCTGTGATCCGTGTCAAAGCATCCAGCAGCACTGAATGTGCGTTCTGAAAGAACGCTGGATGCAGGACAGGCCAGTAGCTCAATTGCATACTGTGCAAGCTCTGGCCAGTGATCCATCCTCAAGACCCAGTAAGCCAGAGGATTTTCGGTGGGAAAGGTGTCCAAGTCTGACCTTGCCCCTAGGTATTATTGCAACCTTGTATATCAGACGCTGGCGATGGTTGCTGGAACCGATCATACCTTGGGGCTGCGGACTAAAGAATTGTCTGAACGCATCGGTCAGACAGCCACCTTTCCCACCGCTCCTTCTTTGACTGCCCGAAGCCTCAGCAACTCGTTGTCCAGGACCAGGAGTTTGTAACCTCCTAGTCTCTGGGAACGCGTTGCACAGACCTTTCTGCAAGGCCTCCCGGAGTTGTCTCATCCTCTGCTCCCTCTGTGACGGTAAGATAAGGTACCCTTGTACCGTGGATCAAGGAGAGTGGGCAGCCAGTAATGGTTCCTCTCCTTGATCCGAAGAGTACGAGGATCCTTCCGCAGACTTTGCAGGATCAGAGAGGCAATGCAGCGTAGGTTAGCTGAGGCATTCGGTCCGGAGTCCTCTGGGTCACTAAGGACGACATGATCCACAGCCACCTCCTCCCAGCCACGTACAAGTCCACGTGCTTCTTGGGACTGTAAATCATCCCTAAAAGACTGCTGCTGTTGATGCTGAGTGCCAGGCTCCACCTCCATGCTGACACAATCCTCCTCCTCCTCCTCTTCCTGTGGGATGGGTGGGACAGAAGGAACACTGTCTGGGTAAAGGGGGCCTTGAGAGGCAAGGAAGTGCTCCTCTTCCTGCCTCTGTTCTGCCTCAAGTGCCCTGTCCATTATTCCACGCAGCGTATGCTCCAACAGGTGGACAAGAGGTACAGTGTCACTGATGCATGCACTGTCACCGCTCACCATCCTCGTGGCCTCCTCAAATGGTGCCAGGACCGTGCATGCATCCCTGATCATGCCCCACTGGCATGGTGAAAAAAAAAACAAGCTCCCCTGACCCTGTCCTGGTGCCGTAGTCGCACAGGTACTCATTGATGGCCCTCTGCTGCGTGTGCAGCCGCTGCAGCATGGCCAACGTTGAGTTCCACCTGGTGGGCATGTCACATATAAGGCGGTTCTTGGGCAGGTTCAACTCCTTTTGCAGCTCAGCCAGCCGAGCACTGGCATTATATGATCTGCGGAAATGCACACAGACTTTCCTGGCCTTCCTCAGGACATCCTGTAAGCCTGGATACCTGCCCAAGAACCGCTGCACCACCAGGTTAAGGACGTGAGCCACACAGGGCACATAGGTCAGTTGTCCCTTTCGGAGGGCGGAGAGGAGGTTGGTGCCATTGTCGCAAACCACCATTCCTGCCTTAAGCTGGCGTGGCGTCAACCACCTCTTGGCCTGCCCCTGCAGAGCTGACATAACCTCTGCCCCAGCGAAGCATGGCATGGCATCTTTTTGCCTGTGTACTTGCGTAGCCCCTCGAACGCCTACGGAGCACCGCTGGTTCCGAGGACAAAGCACAGGAAGAGGCCATGGAGGAAGAAGAAGAGGAGGGGGTGGAGGAGAGAGGTGTGTCACAACCAGTAGTAGCATTTTGGAGGCGTGTCGGCGGAACAACCTCCAACACTACTGCACCTTTTCCTGCATCCTTCCCAGCTGCCAAAAGAGTGACCCAATGGGCCGTGAAAGAAAGGTAAAGTCCCTGCCAATGCCTGCTGGACCATGAGTCAGCGGTAATATGCACCTTACCACTGACCGCCCTGTCCAGCGAGGCATGGACATTGCCTTCCACATGCCGGTAGAGAGCCGGAATCGCCTTCCGTGAGAAAAAGTGGCGTTTGGGAACCTGCCACTGAGGAACTGCACATTGCACATACTCACGGAAGGGGGCCGAGTCTACCAACTGAAAAGGCAGCAGTTGAAGTGCTAGCAATTTAGCCAAGCTAGCATTCAACCGCTGGGCATGTGGATGGCCGGGAGTGAACTTCTTTTGACGGTCCAGCAGCTGGGGCCGGGAAATTTGCCTGCTAGAATCGGACGTCTGTGTACTGCTAGCAGAGTGCCCGCAAGTACTTGGCTGTGACACACCTAATTCTACACCTTCATTCCTCTCAGTGCAGGTTTCAGAGAGGACTGAAGGTATAGTGGGGTTGGAGATCCCAGCTGATGCGGAGCAAGGAAAGGTCCGCTTTGTTCTTTGGTGTGGGTCTTTAGGGTAGACTTGCCAACGAGCTGCATGGCAGGTCAACATATGTCTGGTCAAGCATGTGGTGCCCAAGCGGCTGATGTTTTGGCCACGCGAGATACGCTTGAGACATATGTTGCAAACAGCAGCGGTGCGATCTGATGCACTCGACTCAAAAAAGGCCCACACCAAAGAACTTTTGGAATAACGGGCAGAGGCAGCACCCTGCACAGGCGGAGCTCTGCGGTGTGATTCAGTCGCTGTGCTGCACTTACGCTGCCCCCCGGAGGGCATCCTGCCTCGTTGGAGATGTGCCTCCTCCTCATCCTCCTCCTCCTCTCTCCTATCAGGCACCCACGTGGAGTCAGTGACCTCATCATCCCCTCCCTCCTTCTCACTGGAACCAATCTGGCAGTATGCTGCAGCTGCTGGAACATGACTGCCAGATTGGTGTCCTTCTTGAGCATCCCCTCTCTCTGCTATCACGCTACTGCCTTCCAATAGCTGGGTATCATCATCAGACCCTTCGAAACGCTGGGCATCCTCCTGGAGCATGTACCCAACACTGTTCTCAAACAGTTCGGGGGACTCCTCAGGAGGACACGGTGGGTCTAGGGAAGGAGTGACTGATGATGACATTGAGGACGCTTTGGCAGCTGCTTTGCCAGTACCCTGAGCCTGGGTGAGAGAGGATGAGGAGGATGAGGAGGGCTTGGTCATCCACTCTACCAAGTCTTCGGCATGATGCGGCTCAACACGTCCAGCTGTCGAAAATAAGGACAAGCGTGTCCCATGGCCACGTGCTGATGACGATGCACCGCGTCCACGACCAGCACTGTTGTCTCTAGACACAGAGCCTGCTTGCCCTCTTTTATTGGCTCCTGACTGTCTGCCTCTCCTTGTTTGCCTTCCAGACATTCTAAAGGCCTGCAGGGAGATGGGAAAACCAGCAATAAGGGGTAGCTTCAGGTGTATATTTTGCAAGAAGCACACTACGATTGCTGTAAGTGCTGCAGATGCCTGCCTGTGTTACACAACAGGAAAACACAGCAATAAGGGCTAGCTTCTGGTGTATATTTTGCAAGAAGCACACTACGCCCACTGTAAGTGCTGCAGATGCCTGTTAGTGTAACACAAAAGAAAAAAAAACTACAAGCTATAAGGGGTAGCTTCAGGTGTATAATGTGCAGGAGGCACACTACGCCCGCTGTAAGTGCTGCAGATGCCTGCCTGTGTTACACAACAGGAAAACACAGCAATAAGGCCTAGCTTCAGGTGTATATTTTTCAGGAGGCACACTACGCCTCCTGTAAGTGCTGCAGATGCCTGCCTGTGTTACACAACAGGAAAACACAGCAATAAGGGCTAGCTTCTGGTGTATATTTTGCAAGATGCACACTATGCCTGCTGTAAGTGCTGCAGAGGCCTGCCTGTGTTACACAACAGGAAAACACAGCAATAAGGGCTAGCTTCTGGTGTATATTTTGCAAGATGCACACTATGCCTGCTGTAAGTGCTGCAGAGGCCTGCCTGTGTTACACAACAGGAAAACACAGCAATAAGGGCTAGCTTCAGGTGTATATTTTGCAAGAAGCACACTACGCCCGCTGTAAGTGCTGCAGATGCCTGTTAGTGTAACACAAAAGAAAAAAACTACAAGCAATAAGGGGTAGCGTCAGGTGTATAATGTGCAGGAGGCACACTACACCCGCTGTAAGTGCTGCAGATGCCTGCCTGTGTTACACAACAGGAAAACACAGCAATAAGGCCTAGCTTCAGGTGTATATTTTGCAGGAGGCACACTACGCCTGCTGTAAGTGCTGCAGATGCCTGCCTGTGTTACACAACAGGAAAACACAGCAATAAGGCCTAGCTTCAGGTGTATATTTTGCAGGAGGCACACTACGCCTGCTGTAAGTGCTGCAGATGCCTGCCTGTGTTACACAACAGGAAATACAGCAATAAGGGCTAGCTTCTGGTGTATATTTTGCAAGAAGCACACTACGCCCGCTGTAAGTGCTGCAGATGCCTGTTAGTGTAACACAAAAGAAAAAAAACTACGAGCAATAAGGGGTAGCTTCAGGTATATAATGTGCAGGAGGCACACTACACCCGCTGTAAGTGCTGCAGATGCCTGCCTGTGTTACACAACAGGAAAACACAGCAATAAGGCCTAGCTTCAGGTATATATTTTGCAGGAGGCACACTACGCCTGCTGTAAGTGCTGCAGGTGCCTGCCTGTGTTACACAACAGGAAAACACAGCAATAAGGCCTAGCTTCAGGTGTATATTTTGCAGGATGCACACTACGCCTGCTGTAAGTGCTGCAGATGCCTGTCTGTGTTACACAACAGGAAAAAACAGCAATAAGGGCTAGCTTCAGGTGTATATTTTGCAGGAAACACACTACGCCTTCTATAACTGCTGCAGATGCCTGCCTGTGTTACACAACAGGAAAACACAGCAATAAGGGCTAGCCTCTGGTGTATATTTTGCAAGAAGCACACTACACCCATGGAAGTGCTGCAAATGCCTGCCTGTGTTACACAACAGGAAAACACAGCAATAAGGGCTAGCTTTAGGTGTATATTTTGCAGGAAGCACACTACACCTGCTATAACTGCTGCAGATACCTGCCTGTGTTACACAACAGGAAAACACAGCAATAAGGGCTAGCTTCAGGTGTATACTGTGCAGGAGGCTTAGCAAAAAATATCACTGACACTGTCCCCTGCCTATCCTTCTCTCTCCCTGCACACAAGGTTTAGCAGAATATAACTGACTCTGTCCCTTCCTATCCTTCTCTCTCCCTGCACACAAGGTTTAGCAGAATATCACTGACACTGTCCCTGCCTACCCTTCTCTCTCCCTGCACACAAGGTTTAGCAGAATATCACTGACACTGTCCCTGCCTATCCTTCTCTTTCCCTACACACAAGGTAAATGAACAAATATCACTAACACTGTCCCTGCCTATCCTTCTCTCTCCCTGAACCGAAACACACTACACAAGGCTGCCGCACTGGCGGCCTTTTATAGTGTGGGGCGTGTACTAAACCCCCCTGAGCTATAATTGGCCACAGGCATCCTGCCTGTGGCCAATTATGGCTCTCCTCGCTGCTGGCGCTGGGATTGGCCAAGCATGCAGGGTCACAGTGCATGCTTGGCCAATCACAGCGCCGGGATTGCACTGCGATGGCGCAGTGTATTGTGGGGCGTTCGCGTCACTCGAATTTGGCGCAAATGGCCCAAAACGTTCGATCTTCGTCGAACGATCGAACAGCTGATGTTCGAGTCGAACGTATGTTCGACTCGAACACCGAGCTAATCCGTACTGGGCAGGAAGGGGGTATATGTGCCCAGTAAGCAAGTGGTTAGTATTAGACATGTGCATTTCGTTTAGTTCCGAATCGAAATTCGGACGAATTTTTCATTATTTGGACATTCGGATGCATCCGAATTACCGAATTACAATACTAACGAATTTAACCGAATCCGAATTTTTTTGAATCTAAAAATATTTTTGACCCGACTTTGGGTCCATGTATCTCGGGGTTACTTGGTGATAGAAACCCCAAATTTGGAGATGTTGTAGTGCTAGTTCTTCTGTGTTTGCATACCAAATATGGGGTTTCTATGACTAAGTGACCCCGAGATACGTGGACCCAAAGTCGGGTCGCAAAATGTCAAGCACTTTACTGGAGCAGAGAATGACATTTTGCGACCCGATTTTGGGGCCACATATCTCGGGGCCACTTGTAGCTAGAAACCCCAAATTTGGTATGCAAACAAAGTAGAACTAGCACTACAAAATCTCCAAATTTTGGGTTTCTATCACCAAGTAACCCCAAAATACATGGACCCAAAGTCGGGTCGCAAAATATTTTCGAATCCGGTTGAAATAGTATCAACATGATTCGAAATTATTTCAACTGCATTTGAAACTATTTCAACCGGATTCGAAAATATTTTGTGACCCGAATTTGGGTCCATATATCTCGGGGTTACTTGGTGATAGAAACCCCAAATTTGGGGTTATTGTTTTTCTAGTCTATTTTCTATTTTATTATAATCTTTTCTATCCAAAGTTAAAATTAATTAATTAATTAAAAAATTTGAATTCATACTATTCGAAATTCAAATTTATTCTATTCGAAATTCGAATTTCAGAAGATGGTTGTATATTCTTTCTATTTTATTCTTCTAAATTATATTTTTTTTCTATTCTGTTCTAATCTTTTCTATTTGAATTATAAATTTTGGAAGAAGGTTATTTACTTACTTATATACATCTGTCACATAAAAAAAAAGATGTGAAATGGCTGTCACGGATGTCGATCGCAAGGCAAGTACATATGCTGTATGTCATTGTCCACTTACCACAACACCTGCCACGAGTGCCACGACACCGGCCACGAGTGCCACAACACCGGCCACGAGTGCCACGTGACCGGCCACGAGTGCCACGTGAACGGCCACGAGTGCCACGTGACCTGCCACGTGACCTAGTTGTGGATTGTCTACTTGCCACGTCACCTGCCACAAGTTATGGGGCTCCTAGCACCAAGTGACCCCCAGATATGGGCGATATTTCAAGTACTTTTCTGCAGCAGAGAATGACATTTTGTGACCCGACTTTGGGGCCACGTATCTCGGGGCCACTTATAGCTAGAAACCCCAAATTTGGTATGCAAACACAGTAGAACTAGCATTACAACGGAGTTACTTGGTGATAGAAACCCCAAATTTGGGGTTATTGTAGTGCCAGTTGTAATGTGTTTACATACCAAATATTTTGGGATTTCTAGCTATAAGTGGCCCCGAGATACGTGGCCTCAAAGTCGGGTCACAAAATTTAATTCTCTGCTGCAGAAAAGCACTTGACAGATCGCCCCTATCTGGGGGTCACTTGGTGCTAGGAACCCCATAACTTGTGGCAGGTGACGTGGCAAGTGGACAATCCACAACTTGGTCACGTGGCCGGTCACGTGGCACTCGGACAATGACATACAGCATATGTACTTGCCTTGTGATCGACATCCATGACAGCCATTTCACATCTTTTTTTTTATGTGACAGATGTAAGTAACAACCATATTTCAAAATTTATAATTCAAATAGAAAAGATTAGAACAGAATAGAAAAAATATATAATTTAATAGAATAAAATAGAAAGAATATGCAACCATCTTATGAAATTCGAATTTCGAATAGAATAAATTTGAATTTCGAATAGTAGGAATTAAAAAAAATGTAATTAATTAATTTTAACTTTGGATAGAATAGATTAGAATAGAAATAGAGAATACACTAGAAAAACAATAGAATAGAATAGAATATAGATACTATCTATTTCATGTTTAATTTTTTTTTGCAGATTACTATTTTTTACATAAGATCTCCTGCAGACTATTAGCATTTATTATTTTTTTTTTGCAGATCTCCTGCAGACTATTATTATCTATTTAGTTTTCGCACCAGGTCTCCTGCAGACTATTAGCATCTATTTCTTTTTTTAGCAGATCTCCTGTAGACTATTAACAGCCATTTCACTTCTTTTTTTTTTGCAGATCTCCTGCAGACTGTTAGAATCAATTTCATTTTTTTTTCAAAGTCGGGTCGCAAAATATTTTCGAATCCGCTTTAAATAGTATCAACATGATTCGAAATTATTTCAACCGCATTTAAAACTATTTCAACCGCATTGAAACTATTTCAACCGGATTCAAAAATATTTTGCGACCCGAATTTGGGTCCACGTATCTCGGGGTTAGTTGGCGATAGAAACCCCAAATTTGGGGATGTTATAGTGCTAGTTCTTCTGTGTTTGCATACCAAATTTGGGGTTTCTATCACTAAGTGACCCCGAGATACGTGGACCCAAAATCGGGTCACAAAATGTCAAGCACTTTACTGGAGCAGAGAATGACATTTTGCGACCCGATTTTGGGGCCACATATCTCGGGGCCACTTGTAGCTAGAAACCCCTAGTTCTTCTGTGTTTGCATACCAAATTTTGGGTTTCTATCACCAAGTAACCCCAAAATACATGGACCCAAAGTCGGGTCGCAAAATATTTTCGAATCCGGTTGAAATAGTATCAACATGATTCGAAATTATTTCAACTGCATTTGAAACTATTTCAACCGGATTAGAAAATATTTTGTGACCCGAATTTGGGTCCATGTATCTCGGGGTTACTTGGTGATAGAAACCCCAAATTTGGGGTTATTGTTTTTCTAGTCTATTTTCTATTTTATTATAATCTTTTCTATCCAAAGTTAAAATTAATTAATTAAAAAATTTGAATTCATACAATTCGAAATTCAAATTTATTCTATTCGAAGTTCGAATTTCAGAAGATGGTTGTATATTCTTTCTATTTTATTCTTCTAAATTATATTCTTTTTCTATTCTGTTCTAATCTTTTCTATTTGAATTATAAATTTTGGAAGAAGGTTATTTACTTACTTATATACATCTGTCACATAAAAAAAAAGATGTGAAATGGCTGTCACGGATGTCGATCGCAAGGCAAGTACATATGCTGTATGTCATTGTCCACTTGCCACAACACCTGCCACGAGTGCCACGTGACCGGCCACGAGTGCCACGTGACCGGCCACGAGTGCCACGTGACCGGCCACGAGTGTCACGTGACCTGCCACGAGTGCCACGTGACCTGCCACGAGACCTGCCACGAGTGCCACGTGAACGGCCACGAGTGTCACGTGACCTGCCACGTGACCAAGTTGTGGATTGTCCACTTGCCACGTCACCTGCCACAAGTTATGGGGTTCCTAGCACCAAGTGACCCCCAGATATGGGCGATATGTCAAGTACTTTTCTGCAGCAGAGAATGACATTTTGTGACCCGACTTTGGGGCCACGTATCTCGGGGCCACTTATAGCTAGAAACCCCAAATTTGGTATGCAAACACAGTAGAACTAGCATTACAACGGGGTTACTTGGTGATAGAAACCCCAAATTTGGGGTTATTGTAGTGCCAGTTGTAATGTGTTTGCATACCAAATATTTTGGGATTTCTAGCTATAAGTGGCCCCGAGATACGTGGCCTCAAAGTCGGGTCACAAAATTTAATTCTCTGCTGCAGAAAAGCACTTGACAGATCGCCCCTATCTGGGGGTCACTTGGTGCTAGGAACCCCATAACTTGTGGCAGGTGACGTGGCAAGTGGACAATCCACAACTTGGTCACGTGGCACTCGTGGCCGGTCACGTGGCACTCGGACAATGACATACAGCATATGTACTTGCCTTGCGATCAACATCCATGACAGCCATTTCACATCTTTTTTTTATGTGACAGATGTATATAAGTAAGTAACTAACCATCTTTCAAAATTTATAATTCAAATAGAAAAGATTAGAACAGAATAGAAAAAATATATAATTTAATAGAATAAAATAGAAAGAATATGCAACCATCTTATGAAATTCGAATTTCGAATAGAATACATTTTAATTTCGAACAGTAGGAATTAAAAAAAATGTAATTAATTAATTTTAACTTTGGATAGAATAGATTAGAATAGAAATAGAGAATACACTAGAAAAACAATAGAATAGAATAGAATATAGATACTATCTATTTCATGTTTAATTTTTTTTGCAGATTACTATTTTTTACATAAGATCTCCTGCAGACTATTAGCATTTATTTTATTTTTTTTGCAGATCTCCTGCAGACTATTATTATCTATTTAGTTTTCTCACCAGGTCTCCTGCAGACTATTAGCATCTATTTCTTTTTTTAGCAGATCTCCTGTAGACTATTAACAGCCATTTCACTTCTTTTTTTTTTTGCAGATCTCCTGCAGACTGTTAGAATCAATTTCATTTTTTTTTCAAAGTCGGGTCGCAAAATATTTTCGAATCTGCTTTAAATAGTATCAACATGATTCGAAATTATTTCAACCGCATTTAAAACAGTTTGAACCGCATTTGAAACTATTTCAACCGGATTCAAAAATATTTTGCGATCCGACTTTGGGTCCACGTATCTCGGGGTTAGTTGGCGATAGAAACCCCAAATTTGGGGATGTTGTAGTGCTAGTTCTCCTGTGTTTGCATACCAATTTTGGGGTTTCTATCACTAAGTGACCCCGAGAAACGTGGACCCAAAATCGGGTCGCAAAATGTCAAACACTTTTCTGCAGCAGAGAATGACATTTTGCGACCCGAATTTTGGGCCACATATCTCGGGGCCACTTGTAGCTAGAAACCCCAAATTTAGTATGCAAACACAGTAGAACTAGCACTATAACATCTCCAAAGTTTCTATTACTAAGTGTCCCTGAGATACGTGGACCCAAAGTCGGGTCGCAAAATATTTTCGAATCCGGTTGAAATAGTTTCAAATGCGGTTGAAATAATTTCGAATCATGTTGAAATAATTTCGAATCCGGTAGAAATATTTTCGAATTCGGTTGAAATATTTTCGAATGCGACCGATTTTCGAATTCGGTCGAAAACAAAACGAAATCCGAAAACGAATTTAACAAATTTAACGAATCTAACTAAACGAAATTAATTAATTAACGAATTAAAACGAAACGAAACTAAACAAATTTTTTCCTTTTGCACATGTCTAGTTAGTATATCCGGTGTGCCCCTATTATGATAGGCCTGTATTTTCAATAGTATTGTCTCATTTACTTGGGAACGCCACTCCTCGAATATTGGTACACTGGGGGACATCCATTTTCTAGCTATTAGCTTACGGGCTATGAATAGCAATCTACCGATTGCGGTTAACACTTCCCTTGAATATAGCCCTTCTTTCAGATACCCTAGTAAACTGTTTTTTGGATCTAATTCTATCTGAGTATTATAAGCCCCATTAATTGTGGACAGCACCTCTCGCCAATATCTACTCAGTTTGGGGCATTTCCACAGCATATGGATCAAGTCTGCCTGAGATTGCCCACACCGAGGACACTCTGAAGTTACCCTCCGTCTCCACTTATGTATTTTTTACGGTGTCCTATATGTTCTATATATGATAAACAGTTGTGATAGGCATTGTGTAGATGATAGCGATACCAACGGGGCACTCTTCAGGATACTTTGCCTTTCCTCTTCCAATATAACCCCCAGATCTATCTCCCATCCCTTTCTACCTGGGTTATCCATAATGTCTTGATAATTCGCCATAAGTTGCTTATATACTAACAAGATTAAACCTTCCGCCGCCCCTCCCCGCTAATAGAGATACCAATAGCATTGGTCTTATATTCGGGCCACTTCCTTTAAACTGAGAGTAAACTGCATGTCGTATTTGCAAATATTCATAAAAATTATTATGCAGCAGTTTATATACCTCCTGTATCTCCTGAAAGGACCGTATAATATTTTGGGAAAATAACTGCAAAATATATTGTATTCCTTTAGAGCGACAATATTCAAACCCTTCTAGTTTACGTAATTCCTCATAGTGCCTATTCCCCCATATCAATGAGAACTCTGACACTCCTTCATATTGCATCCTTCGTCTCATTTCCTGCCACACTTTATTCATGAGTATAATTGTTGGGCTAGTTCCGATGTGGGCAAATAATCCTGATTCCAACTGGGCCATAAGATTATAGTGCGAGCATTGACTCAGTAGTACAGCTTGTATTGGGTGTTTCCAGTCTATAATCCCCCACCCCGCAAGATGCTGCAATTGGGAAGCTATATAATACATTCTTGGCTCTGGCACTGCTAGCCCCCCTCTTCTTTAACCCTCTGAAGAATAGACAATCTGATCCTCAAACTCTTACCTTTCCATATTAATTTGTGAAACAGGAATTCTATTTTTTTAAACCATTTTAACGGGATCCATACTGGTGAATTATGTAGAATGAAAAAGTAGCTGTGGGACCCATATCATTTTTATAAAATTTGCTCGGCCCACCACTAATAATGGCAATTTAGACCACGCTAAGCTCTTTTCTTAAAATGTATCCAGAATTGGGGTTAAATTATACTGCAGATACTCTTTCATCTTTGGATATATCCATATTCCTAGATATTTAAAAGACTTCATGACTTTGACTTGTTCAGCCTCTTCTGGTATATTCAAGATATCATCATCTAGTGGGAACAGGACCAACTTATCCCAGTTAATAATAAAGCCTGAAAATTAACCAATTTTTTTTATAAGGGTTGTTAATTAAATCAATGGTTTATCCATATCTCCAAGAAACAATAATGCGTCATCCGCGTACAGTGGCATTTTTTCATTTGTTTTCCCTCTGATAAACCCACCCATATCTTCTGACTGTCGGACCGCTTCTGCTAGTGGTTCCACCGCCAATGCAAACAACAAGGGGTACAGTGGGCAACCCTATCGTGTGCCTCTTTATAATGAAAAAAACTCTGTCATTAATCCGTTAATCTGCATACACACCCTTGGATTAGAATATAATAGCTTTACCCGTATGAATTTGTATCCCAGGCCAAACCTATCCAATACCTCCCACAGATATGTCCACACTTTACAGTGTTTTAAATAAATTGGAATGATAATTTTTTTTCAATCCATGACTGTGTATCAAGTTCGATCCTGCCTGATATACTAGAGAAGAGGAGGAAAGTCCCAGGCAATTCGAAGCTGCAGTCTTGCTTACCTGTGCTGCTGTGGAGTTGGAGAGTGACCAAAGAGCTAGGAGGAGGAGGAGGAACGGCATGAGGCGATTGCTGTTGCTATGGGCAATTACCTGGAGAATTAATGATCAGGAGGCTGTAACACAAGCATTTATAGACCTTAAGAAATGAGGGTCTGGCATTTACAGTGATTGATGAATCTGGTATTTGTATGTAATTGATAGCTTGCTATTGGAGTACTATTATTGTTATTTGGCATCCCAGGAGTGGGTGGATGAGCTGAGGCTGGATATCAGCATATACAAATGGTGTTGATATTTGTGAACACCTTGCTAGCAACCTAATTACTAAAGTTCAACTAACATTATCCTATGGCGTTGCTTCTTTTTCATCACAATGATATGTTGTTCCCTTGTATCAGCAGTATCTCAGGCATTAGTAGATTGACTACTAATAGCAATACAGGAAGTTAAATTTCAATGACTTTACTATTGGTGTGATGTTGTTTGTGACAGATACATGGACCTTAACATTTAACCTAGACTCTAAACTAAGCCATGAAGACTATTCTCTTAGCCTAAAACTAACTCTTATGCCGCGTACACACGACCTGCCCAAGCAGATCCATGATGTTTTGGAGCCTTTGCTCCACCCGCTTGGTATTTTGCCTGATCTGTAGCAAGTCTCCCTTTATTTTTTCAAGGTCACGACAGCAGATCATTAGGTATTGTATCAGGATCTGGGCACTGTGACTTGTGAAAGTTTCTTGCTCCACAGGCATAACAGCACCTATAATTAAAAAACACACCATGTATTATAAATATGCAGGCCTACATCTATTACCTGAATCTGTGGTGTATCTTGTAATAGGAATGTGTGTGACAGGTCCTCTTTATGGAGAGATGCGGGGTCAATAAGACCCCACATCTCTCCTCCAGGCTGGAAAGCATGAGATCGTGATTTTTTTTTCACTGATCTCATACTTACAGCCGCAATGGCGGCTTTGTTTACATTTGAGGACCCGGGCGTGATGTCATCACATTGCGCCCGGGCCTCCGACGATCATAGAGATGACTGGTGACCATCTGGTCACCAGTCATCTCTATGCTCGTCACGTGACCCACCACCGGCGCCGACGATTCTCTCCTTGTCCCCAATGGCACGGGTGAGCCCGGAGAAGCACCGGATGGCGGCGGGAGGGGGGTGTCCCCTCCCGCCGCCTATAAGAATGATCAAGCGGCAGAACCGCCGCTATGATCGTTCTTATGGTGCGCAGGATCGCCGGCTGAAATAAAGGATATCTGAATGATGCCTCTAGCTGCAGGCATCATTCAGATATCCCCCCTCAAACCCAGGACGTCATATGACATCCACCCAGAGGGAGAGAGGGTTCCTGCCGGCGTCATTTTCCAATGGCCCGGTATGGAAGGGGTTAAGATATTAAAAATTAATTACAAATTTATTATGGAGATCTGACTTTCCAAAACAAAAGATTATTCATGAGATCCCGAGAAATAAGAAATAAATAAGTTTTTCATAACTCTGTGTGAATATCAGCAGCAAAAGAAGTTCATTATTGTAGCATTATAAAGAAGAAAAGAATGCGCTGCAATAAACGATGCAATAATTTACAGCGTGACGAATGTGCTATCTCCATTACAAATGCTAGTTTTACCAGAACGAGCTCTTCCGTCTCATATTTGATTCTGAGCATGCACGATTTTTTTCCCCTTGGAAAAGCATACACACGACCGTTTTTCGCGACGAGAAAAAGACCGACGTGAAAAACGACGAGAACATTTTTTTTGCGCCCATTTTTCACGTTGTTAAAAATTCTACGGAGCATACACACGACCGCTTTTCACAACCACCATCTAAAAAATTGCATTTTTCTCATCTTGAAAAACGGTCGTGGGTACGCGGCATTAGCCTAAAACAATACGTTTTTAAGAAATGTTGTATTTGGAGTCATGAGTATCACCTTATCTGTCTTTACCCCTCCAATACAGTTAGAGTATAGCAGACTCTATTCATTTCATTTTCCTCATAATAGTGTTTAACAGAAAAAAAATACTTTTATTCAATACTGTAAATACACAAAGCACATTGTTTTCTTTCCCCTTTTTTTCTTTTTATTGAAAATTCACTACGAACAAGGTGACTTATTTTAAATCCTGTAAATGGCTGTGTTGACTGACTGTGTATTTCTGCAAAGTGTTTGTAAGTATTTAAAGGGTTTAGCTGTAATCTTCTGAACACTCTGAGGCAGGGGAGAGATGTATTCCATGTTCAATGTTAAGCAAAGCTTTCTTAAGACATGCTGCCAAGGTCTTCTGAATGATATGGCTATAAATGTGCTTTATAGAACTGAGAATTCCACAACCAAAGAGGAGGGTCATTTGGAAGACCTTGTTCACAACTGTACATAGCCAATTAATGAAGACTTTTACAACAGTTGTGTTCAGCATCTAAAAAACTGTTTTTGTTTTTTTTATTCATTGTGCTTTGGGAATGGGAACTGTGTTCACCCAATTTATATTATAGCAAACAGGTTACAGAAAATTTGGGAAATATTTTTAACTTTATTTTATCATTTTTCACAGTGGGTTAAAAGACTTTTGGTGGTTGATGGTTACAGTGAAAATTCACAATTAACCCTCTGCACACTCCTATACACCCTTACATATTTTTAGCAAACCTTTTCATAAAAACAGGGATTCTTGCTTCACATGTATGGTTAGGCTGGGTTCACACTAGTGCGATGTGAGAACCCTGCGAATCCACTGCGGATTCCCGCATTGCACCTGACTCGCACGGCAGTTCACACTGTCATATGTGAACTGCTGGGAAGTGTCATACAACATTAACGACACCCCCATTTTAGCTCGCATATCGCACTGCAAACTGACAGTTCAGACATGAATTGGATCGATTAGGTGTGAACACCCATGCGATCCGATTCTGGTGCGGACCAAAAAAAAGGGTCCTCTGCGTGTTTGGTCCGAATGTGGTTCATTATCAGCCATACTACCTGTATGGCTGAACTCGCATTGCACTGACATTGTATGTGATTTGCACTGCAGTGCGGTGCGAATCACATGCAATCTAGCACAGCGCACCAGTGTGAACCCAGCCTAATACATGTTCCAGCTGGACAACTGTGTCAAAGTGATCCCTCTCTGGTCAGTTCTTACTCTACAAATACGTACTTCCTTATAGCAGACTTTAATGGACTTATAATGTCAATATGGGGCAGACAGACACAGACTGTATTAATTTAGGATGTCCTTGGCTTATAGAAATAATATATTGTGATTCAAGAAAAGTGCTGGAGAATAGTGCCGTGTTAGCTCAAGCTCATTTAATTAGTATTTCTTCACTAACACAACTACTTTAGCTAAACTGTCTTTTTGGCCATACGCTTAACAATTTAGTTGCAATATCAGACACTATTACCCTTTAATCAGTTTCCTGCCAGCTTATAGTCAAGTGGCGGCTAAGTGGGACCTTCGTTGTTTCGTCGTGCTGCGGCGCCAATTGTCACCGGACACAGCTGATGACAGATCACTGTACAGTAGTACAGTAACAGTGCATATTTTTAGCACTGATCACTGTATTAGTGTCATTGGTCTCCAAAAAAGTGTGAAAAGTGTAAGTTAGGTGTCTGATTTATCCGTTGCAATGTTGCAGTCCCGCTAAAAATCGCTGATCACCACCATTATTAATAAAAAATAAAAATAAATAACAATTTCATAAAAATATCCCATCATTTGTAGACGCTATAACTTTTGTGCAAACCAATCAATATACACTTATTGGGATTTTTTTTTACCAAAAATATGCAGCTGAATACATATTGGCCTAAATCGATGAAGATTTTTTTTTAATGGATATGTATATTAGCAGAAAGTAAAAAATATTGTTTTTTTTTTTCAAAATTGATGCCCTTTTCTTGTTTATAGAGCAAAAAATTAAAAACCGCAGAGGTGATCAAATACCACCAAAAGAAAACTCTATTTGTGGGAAATTTGTTTGGGTAGAGCGTAGCATGACTGCGCAATTGTCAGCTAAAATAACGCAGTGCTGCATCGCAAAAAATGGCCTGGTCATTAAGGGGGTAAAACGTTCCGGGGCTGAAGTGGTTAAACATTTACGATATGGGACTACTATTTCTGACGTCTTTATGAAAACGCTACTGACTAAAAGTTTTAAGCCATTAGAGCAGTGTGACAGCCAGGCAACTAGCATTTTCAAAGTTTGACAGTCTCTATAATTCTCTTCATACAGATTTCCCTTAATGAGAGAAATATATGCCTATATTCTTTAGTAACCCTGGTACAAAATGAACACAATCCCATCTTTGTGAAGTCAGCCAGACCTAGTGAATGTGGTGGATGGGCTTCAGTGAGTTTTGCTGTTTCTTAAAATGGGACTGAATTAAGACTCATATTACTAGTACCGCTATTAGTAGAACCAGTAACGGGTAATAACGAACTTTGCAGATTAAGTAAACTGTATTGGAAATAATACAAGGAACATACATGACTAATGGGCAGCAGCTATACATTTTATTATCCAAGTGTAATAGGTCAAAAAGAGCACAAAATGAAAAATCTTTAGGAGTGTGAAGTCTTTATTGTTTAACCACTTCAGCCCTGGACCATTTTGCTGGCCAAAGACCAGGCCACTTTTTGCGATTCGGCACTAACTACGTTGATTTAACTGACAATTGCGCGGTCGTGCGACGTGGCACCCAAACAAAATTGACATTCCTTTTTTCACACAAATAGAGCTTTCTTTTGCTGGTATTTGATCACCTCTGCGGTTTTTATTTTTTGCGCTATAAACAAAAATAGAGCGACAATTTTGAAAAAAATTCTATATTTTTTACTTTTTGCTATAATAAATATCCCCCAAAAATATATAAAAAAACATTTTTTTTCCTCAGTTTAGGCCGATACGTATTCTTCTACATATTTTTGGTTAAAAAAATTGCAATATGCCTTTATTGATTGGTTTGCGCAAAAGTTATAGCGTCTACAAAATAGGGGGTCGTTTTATGGCATTTTTATTAATTTTTTTTTTTTACTAGTAATGGCGGCGATCAGCGATTTTTATCGTGACTGCGACATTATGGCAGACACATCGGACACTTTTGACACCATTTTGGGACCATTGTCGTTTTTACAGCGATCAGTGCTATAAAAATGCACTTATTACTGTAAAAATGACACTGGCAGTGAAGGGGTTAACCTGTAGGGGGCGCTGAAGGGGTTAAGTGTGACCTAGGGAGTGCTTCTAACTGTTAGGGGGCGTGGCTTGCCGTGACACATCACCGATCGCTGTTCCCGATGACAGGGAACACGATCAGTGACAGTGTCACTAGGCGGAACGGGGAGATATTGTGTTTACACTAATATCTCCCCGTTCTTCAGCTCTGTGACCCGACGGAGCTCGCGACCACACGGCTCGCATCTTAAAGGGGACGTATATACACCCATATGCGCAGCCGTGCCATTCTGTCGACGTAAAAAGTCATGTGGCGGTCGGGAAGCAATTAACTGGTAACAACAAGCAGGGTGAAAGACACCCAACACGATTTGGGGCAACAAACTTTTCCTTCATCAAGGCTGCAAGAAAGGTAACATGCATAAAAATGTAAGGCAAAATCGACTCTAGAAATACATGTGTATAAAAGACAAGATAAACAAATAATAATGACATGTCCATTGAAGAGAAAAAAAATTAATATGCATATCCTCAGAACCGGACAACTTGACTACATAAATAGTAATAAAAGGAAGCCACCTTTCAAACTACGGATTAGGCGGCATGTATACATATGTAATGGTAATTTAAAGGTGCTGCTGGCTTCCTTGAGAAAAAAATAAGTAATGCTATCAAAGAACAATCAGAAAGATCACTGTGTATCAAAAAATAACCTATTCAGATAGCAAAGATAACTTGCCACAAATTTCTGTCAGTGTTGAATTTTAAGTCTGTTAGCTTGCTGCACATTATCACTGTCAAGTTGTACACTTGCAGAGCACTTGAAGCACAAGTTCTAGTTTATGCTTTACCAATATGTAGTACATTTGCATGGCAAGTCTCTAGCAAGAGCAAAGTTGCAGTGGTGAGTCTACAGCAAGAGCTCTGCAAGTCTATAGCATGAAAATTCACCACAGTGACCCCTGTGGTGGAATGACTACTGCACAACATAACTGAACCAGAACTTGCAGCAGACTTGCAGAATGTTTGCAAATAAAGTTGATCTGGAGTCATGCAATGCAGATTTGGGCAACAAACCTGTGAAGCCTGGCAAGTCTAGCAATAGCTCAGCAAGTAATTTTCAAACTTGCAGCACAATTGATTGCTATCTGGGAAAGCTGTCTCAGCTGGTGTGGCTGGATGCAATCCGGCCAAAAGGACACAAATAGAGTTGAGCGGACACCTGGATGTTCGGGTTCGACGGGTTCGGCCGAACTTCGGTAAAAAGTTCGAGTTCCTGACAGAACTTGACCCGAACTTGACCCCGAACCCCATTGAAGTCAATGGGGACCCGAACTTCTGAGGACTATTCGCGCTTGTTTCCCATGCTTAGAACTGTCCCTGCACAAAGTGTAATTTCTGAAGGAAAAAAAGTCATTTAAAACTCACTCGCGGCTATAAGTAATTTTGTGGGCTCCCGGCAATACATAGAAAAGTCATTGATAAAAAAATAAAAAAAAGCGTGGGGGTTCCCCCAAATTCAATTACCAGGCCCTTCAGGTCTGGTATGGATATTAAGGGGAGCCCTGCCGCAAATTTAAAAAAAAATGCGTGCGGTTCCCCCAAATATCCATACCAGGCCCTTCAGGTCTGGTATGGATTTTAAGGGGAACTCCACCCCAAATAAAAAAAAAATGGCGTGGAGTACCCCCAAAAATCCAGACCAGACCCTTTATCCAAGCACGCAACCTGGCAGGCCGCAGGAAAAGAGGGGGGACGAGAGAGCGCCCCCCCTCCTGAACCGTACCAGGCCACATGCCCTCAACATGGGGAGGAAGTTCCCCATCAGGTCCGCCCCCTCGTATGTCAGACCTCACCTACATCATTGGATGAGCGGACCTGATGGGGAACTTCCTCGGCAGTATAATACATGAATAGACCCGCCCCTTCTCACGTTCCGCATCAGGTCCTCAGCCTTACACAACGTCATTGGCTGAGCGGACCTGATGGGGAACTTTAGAATGGGCGGGTCTATTCATTTAATACACTGCCGAGGAAGTTCCCCATCAGGTCCGCTCAGGCTCAGCCAATGACATTTCGTCTGGACAGCGCCGCTGGACATCAGGATCGCCGCGGGACACTGGATTTCATCGCTGGAATGATTTTTTTATTTTTTATTTCCCAATGGTGTCTGTGTATTTTTTTTACAATTTTTTACACTTTCTTTGTGAAATGGTAGGGGTGCAATGTACCCCATTACCAATTCACATAGAGGGGGGGTGGGCCGGGATCTGGGGGTCCCCTTTGTTAAAGGGGTCTTCCAGATTCCGATAAGCCCCCCGCCCGCAGACCCCCACAACCACCGGGCAAGGGTTGTGGGGATGAGGCCCTTGTCCCCATCAACATGGGGACATTCTCCCCATGTTGAGGGCATGTGGCCTGGTACGGTTCAGGAGGGGGGGCGCTCTCTCGGCCCCCCTCTTTTCCTGCAGCCTGCCAGGTTGCGTGCTCGGATAAAGGGTCTGGTCTGGATTTTTGGGGGTACTCCACGCCATTTTTTTTTACATTTGGGGTGGAGTTCCCCTTAAAATCCATACCAGACCTGAAGGGCCTGGTATGGATATTTGGGGGAACCGCACGCATTTTTTTTTAAATTTGCGGCAGGGTTCCCCTTAATATCCATACCAGACCTGAAGGGCCTGGTAATTGAATTTGGGGGAACCCCCACGCTTTTTTTTTTTTTATCAATGACTTTTCTATGTATTGCCGGGAGCCGACAATTCATTAATAGCCACGAGTGAGTTTTAAATTACTTTTTTTTCTTCAGAAATTACACTTTGCGCAGGGACAGTTCTAAGCACGGGAAACAAGCGCGACTTTACATGCATATTGCCGAACACCGGAGCCGAACCCGAACATACAGTCAATTGTTCGGGTTCGGGACCCCAAAATCCAAAAGTTCGGTATGGACCCGAACTGTAAAGTTCGGGTCCTCTCAACCCTAGACACAAATGTTACTACCACTAGAAATGCAGTTGGATGCAATAACTTTTGTATGTGTTTGCAAGATATTTTGTGAATGAACAAGGGGCACTGTGCCCAACTAAAGAACACTTTACATTCATTCAGAAAATGCAAAGCATTCGCTGAATGGTGCCCATGCCAAGTGGCCAACCTCCTTTGTTTAGAATGCAGGAGGGCAGCTGCTTGGCACGGGAACCGGAAGCAAATGAGGATCACTGGAGAAGCGCTGTCTGCTTAAGTGATTTCCAGCTTCCAGAAGCATCGGCCAAGTATGGTTTTTACATATACTATGGTACATTCAAGCAAGACCAATGTAAAATATATTAATGCCTGGAATTCTTCTTTAAATTCCATCCAGTTAGGTTTGCATCTGCCTTAATCTCTGTGGAATTGTTAAAGTTCAGTAAGGACAATTCTCCTGATAGTTGTGTTGTTATTATTTAATAGCTGTCAGATTCTCTAAGTCTTGCTTTGAATTTTATCACAATTATCTAAGGCAAACTGAGCAGGTCACTTGCTCACAGTAGTAAAAGAAATTGTAAAGGAAAAATAAATTAAAAGAAAGTTCCCAAAACAGCAGAAATATATATTTTTAAATGTTTCTATTCTGAAAACCCTTGTTTCCTGCCAATATTTTCATGCCAGACAGGCTATTCATCTTATTGTTTCTAAGTCAAGTGCAGCTTTAAGCAACTGAGTATTAACATTACTGTCGGGAAAGATATTAACGTCAGGGAGTTTTACCTTGTACTGTCTATTTTTTACTCCAAGACCATGACCCTTTCAGAATGGGAGACTGGCACGCTGATTGTGTGCTGCTTGTCACTCAGAAAGCTTTCTCTTTTTTATTGGAAGTCACACAGAGTCAGGCCATCATTTGCTATGGCCTCAAAATTATTATGTCAGATGGAAGCCATTACATTTTGCCAGGTAAACTACAGTCTTTGGCATCTAGAATCACAGACCAAGTGAAAGCGTTCCATGGAAAAATTGCTTTGTTTCTTTAGTCCAGTGAGCTGTTAAATAAGAACTGGTTAAGTAATTGTGGATTACAAGCAGTCTGTTTTAACTATATCATTCTGATTTTATATCATGGAATACATCAATGTAATTTAAAAGACAATGTCATTCACAATGCCGTAATTGCTTCTCTCTGCTGAGATTGTGCCTAATTTTTCTCAATGTTCCATATCTTAAGTAGGCTATTAACTCCTTACTGTACACTGAGGAGGCTGGAGTGTGACAGGAGCTAGTCCGGACCAGGGATTGGTCGCAGTGATGGAGGGACCCTGCTTGGGCCAGCAGTAAGGTAAGTATTTATTCCCTTTCTCTACACAATACAAGAATATACGACTGCAGTGTGTGCGAGGCAGGGTGGCAACACTAAAGCCCTGTACACACGATCGGATTTCCGATGGAATAAAATCCTATGGAATTTTCCGTCGGAATTCCGATGAAGCTGACTTCCATCAGTCTTGCATACACACTGTCAGACTAAATTCCGACCGTCAAAAACGCAGTGACGTAAAACACTACGAAGAGCCGAGAAAAATGAAGTTCAATGCTTCGGAGCATGCGTCGACTTGATTCTGAGCATGCGTGGATTTTTCCATCGGAAAATTTTTAAATATGTTCTATTTTTTTACTCCGATGGAAAAAAGTCAGATGGGGCCCACACACGATCGGAATTTCTGATGAAAAAAGTCCATCTGACTTTTTTCATCGGAAAATCCGATCGTGTGTACAGGGCATCAGAAAGAATTTCTAAACATTCCTGGAGTTGGACTTTAAATTAAACCCCTCATCCAATTGAAGAATATATACATTACATGGGAGCATTCCATTTCTTGTAAAGCCAAAAAGCTAGTAGAGGGAGATGCCTGCACATAGCTTTTTCAAAATGTCCTTCTGAAAATTCCTGAAGCCCATGGACCCATGACTCATAATATACCAATAGCAACATAAAGCAAAGCAATGTGCCTCTCTATCAATCAAGCATGTGTGGGGGAGAAGTTAAACTGGCAGAAGAGATCAACATAGTTAAAAATGGACCTTGAATAGTTCTGTCTATTTATTGTGAGTCCCGACTTTCTTGCTAAAATGCTGCATTAAACTTCAAAAATATCAAATTAAAATAAGTAAAATAAAATGTTTTAAAGCATGATCTGCTTTAAGATTATGTTTCTGGAGTTATCCCTGAAATAGTTTACTTTTTCTTCAAAACTTCAAGTAACCTTTAAATATCCTTCATTGCAGAGAATACCAAAAAAATTTAAAAATCTGACTACAATTTTTATTACCTTTTTCTAAGAGCTAAATTTCATGGAATGATATAAATATATATTATGGTTTTCTCATGAAATTTAAGTTATCTATGAGCAGCCTGACAAAATGATCCTTAATATAGATGTATTGTTTGCATTATATTCAAACTCATAATCTCTCCAATAATCAGTATGCTTGACATTTGTACTTCCGTTTTCCTTGAATTTGCCGACATTGTAATATCTAACAGGGCAAACAGTTAGGATATCTCGTTTTCAGATTTATTTATTTTTTTATGTGCCGCTACCTAGTTTTACAGGAGATTGATTTATGAATCCATGAACAGCTGTGTTTGCAGTTTATGATTTTTGTGCCTTTCTAGAAAATCAGTTTAAAAGAAATTTATAAAAATAATGCTATTGTACCCCATTGTCAAGAAAACGTTACCACAAATCCCTTCTCAAACACCTCCTTAATGCTGCATGGGCTTGCATTCTTCCTCTATGGAAGCAACAGTCTGCTCCAACAGTGGGCCAGTGAAGGACATAGAGCAAATGGAAGATCTGACCTCGGCTTTGCGGGATAAGTCAGAGGAACATAAATCCAGATGGTTTCACTGGGATCTTTTCCGCTTCTCTGATGAATTCCTCCAATATACCTAATTAAGATTCTCCCCTTTCTTTCTTTTTTTTTCTCCTCTTACCTCTCCCCTTCACTCTTTCTTTTTCTGCTTCCTTTCTAATTCTTTTAAAATAAATAGATGAAAATATGGTGTGTACAGGCTAGTGTTCTCTACCCCACTTTAGACTTCCCTCTATGACATGATAGAGTTCCCTGGCAATTTAGGGATATCCCCCCAAGCTTGCACTCGGTACAACCTGTTTGAAAGGTTTCATACATGTAGATACAAATGTTTTGTATTTCTTATTGCCTTTAATGCTTGCTTCGACCTTTTGCAATACAGCACAAATTATTGGTTGTACCCCATCAGCTTGACATTGATTGATCTGAGAAGTTGTCTTTTTATTGTACCTGTGACATATCTCTAAATAATTTTATTTTATTTTTTAAATAATGCTATTGTATGATTATATATATTCTTTCACAAAGGTGCTAATTATAGAATAATGTTTATTTATTTATTACAAACATTTATATAGCTCCAATTTAAGAAGTGCTCTATATTAGCCGACATGAAGCACACAGTGGGCTGCTTTGTTAGCATAATATTTGCATTAACTAATTCATACAAACATTTCAACCTGAAGATATCTGTCCCAGATAATTGCTAGCAGTTTAAACTGCTGTTAAAAAAATATTTTACATACCAAAGATCAAAGTATTTGCTATTTGTAAGTGACACGATTTTGTGTATTTTATGTAAGTAAATATATTTGACTATTCATAGAAAGGGTAGCATTCATAATACATAAAATATTTACAATCCTGCTTATTAAACATGTCATTTGGTATACATGATGATTTTAAAGCTGCACACATGCAAAATAAAACTGTAAAAAAAAGTGGTAGTAAATGCTGTACCATCACTTGTACCTACAGGTAAGCCTATAATAAAGCTTACCTGTAGGTACTGTGAATATCTCCTAAACTTGTTTAGAAGATATTCAGAGTGCATGCAGCCAATGACATCATTGGCGCATGCGCTCTTAATGTCCAGCTAACAGTGCCGGACCTTCAGAGCCCGTGCCAGAAACAAGGAGTGACGTCATTGCGGCTCCAGCCAATCACAAGACAGACAAAGGGTGGACATGTCAACCCTCTCAGCAGTGACTTTACAGCGCTGGAGGACTTTGTTCCATTGCCTTGCAGGTTTGCTCAATCTGTCATCTACTAGGACACCCAGATCTTTCTCCATCCTTGATTCCCCCAGCGGTTCTCCCCCTAGTGAGTAGTTTATGTTTTTTGTCCCTAAGTGCATTACTTTACATTTCTCCTCATTAAACCTCATTTGTCATGTATTTTCCCACTCTATTATTTTGTTCAGGTCTTTCTGTAATATTTCTATATCCTGATGTGAAGTTATTGCCCTGCTTAATTTTGCGTCTTCTGCAAAAACTGAGATTTAGCTAATTATCCCCTCCTCTATATCATTTATGAATAAATTGAATAGAATTGGTCCCAAGACAGAATCTTGGGGTACCCCACTTACTACTTGTCAGGGAAATGGCCGAGTTATTGGCATTCCTGCCAGTGTTCGTCATGGCCGCGCCAGACTCATTCCTATGCGCATGCGCGCACGCAGATGCGCCGCGGCACGCATAGGCGCACGCAGATGCGCCGCGGCGCGCACAGGCGCACGCAGACGGCGTGGGTGCGCTCCACGGCCTATTTAAACCTGTCGATGGCGCGCACAGGTTGCTGGATTATCATCAGCTTCCTGTATCTCCTGTGTCTCCTGTATCCTGCTTATCCTGAATCCCCGGCTTGACCCTTGGCTTGTATCTGGACCTGTGACCCTGTCTGTCTCCTCATATCTGACCCCGGCTTGGCTGACTACTCCATTATCTTCTGCTCCCGTGCTTGACCCGGCTTGTTCCTGTGATTACTCTCGGACTGATTCCTGTGTTTGACCCCTGGCCTGGCTCCAGACTCTGTTCGTGGTTTACCTACTGCTCCACACCAGAACCTTTCCTTGCACGGCTACTAAATCTGTTCTCCCAGCACACCCCAGCTACCCTCTGCCTGCATTGGCCCAGTCAGCAGCAGTACCGGCAATCTGTGTACAGTTGGGCCCCGCACTCCCTGTCTCATCTCCAGGGGTGCGGTGCACTTAGCCGCAAGGGGCGCCCTCTCAGCAAATCCGGCCTCACAACAGAGACTTGACAGTATAATCCAGCCATGTCTGAGGTCGGCAGAGGTGCGTCCCCGTTAGAGGCTCTGTGCCAACAAACTGCAACTTTGGCCCATGAAGTCCAGAAACTGCAGGAAGCACATCTTCAGCTTGAAGGATGTTTACAACACATGACAGTGTCACCTGCTCCTGTGGAACCAGGACCATCCGCTACCTGCTCCTCAGCAACCATCCAAGGGCAAACCACAGCAGCCCTGACGATGTTGGCTCCTCCTCCTGAACCCCGCGTTCCAATCCCTGAACGATTTTCTGGAGATCGGAAAAAGTTTAGGTCCTTCAAAAATGCCTGTTTATTACATCTGGCCTTGCAACCCCGGACTTTTGCTCTAGAGACTGTTAAGGTTGGGTTTCTCATTTCCCTGTTGTCTAATGAACCCCAGACCTGGGCCCACCACCTATGGGAACAGAAGAGCCCGGTTATCAGCACGGTGGACTCCTTCTTCTCTGCCATGGCACAGCTCTACGAAGACCCCCAGCGGACGGCCACTGCAGAGGCCAACCTGCACTCCCTGTGGCAAGGGAAGCGGCCAGTGGAGGACTATACCGTGGACTTCCGTCGATGGTCTGCAGACACAGACTGGAATCAAGCGGCCCTAAAACACCAGTTCCGCCTGGGTCTTTCCGAGTCCCTCAAGGATAAGTTAGCCAGAGTTGGTATCCCCACTACTCTTGAGGGCCTCATTAAATTGGTCATTCAGCTTGACCGACGCCTGCGGGAGCGACAGTCTGAACGGTCTCAGACCTCCGGACCCACCAGGTTGCCACCTGAAGTTCCCATTCCATCTGCACCGCCGCAAGTAGGACTGGTACGATCGGCACTGACACCTGATGAGAGACGTCGTTGTCGCCAAGCCAATCTTTGCCTCTATTGCGGAGGGAACGGACATTTCCTTTGCCGCTGCCCCATAAGGCCCAAGAAGCCACGGTTATACACCCCAGTGTACTTCCAGGTCTCCGGAACTTCTCCTTCCCATATTGTTCTTCCCATTACGTTGCAGTTAGGGAAAGAGGAAGTACAGCTCCGGGCCATAATCAATTCTGGGGCATGTAGCTGCTTTATGGACTTAAGCCTAGCAAAGAACCTTAGTTTATCCCTTCTCCACAAGGAACGGGGACTGGAAGTTCGCCTGGCAGATGATACAATGCCTAGTTCTGGCCCTGTTACCCTAGAGACTGCTCCTCTTCTTGTCACTACTCCTGATGGCCACCGGGAATTTCTACGCTTCGACGCTTTATGTTCACCTATGTTCCCAGTCATCTTGCGGATCCCCTGGCTCCAAGCACACAATCCTCAGGTCAATTGGAGCACCAAGGAAGTTTTGTTTACCTCATCCTATTGCCAGCAGCACTGCTTGGTCCCTGAATCTGGAGATACCACCAGCTGCCTGACAGTTCAACCCACATCTGCCAATAACCAGAATATACCACCAGCTTATCAAGAGTTCCTGGATGTCTTTGATAAGAGAAAAGCAGATACCCTACCCCCACATCGGTCATATGACTGTCCTATCGAATTACTCCCTGGGGCTGAAATCCCGTTCGGGCGTATCTTCCCACTCTCTGAGACGGAGTTAGAAACTCTAAGGCAATACATAGATGAAAATTTGGCAAAGGGTTTCATCCGCCCTTCCTCCTCTCCAGCCGGTGCCGGCATTTTCTTTGTAGAAAAAAAAGATAAGACTCTGAGACCATGTGTTGATTATAGGGAACTTAATAGGATTACCATAAAAAAATGCTACCCACTTCCACTGGTCCCTGAACTCTTTCAGAGATTCCGCACCGCCCAGATATTTACCAAACTGGATCTACGGGGGGCTTACAATCTTGTTCGCATCCGTGAGGGTGATGAATGGAAGACGGCCTTCAGAACACGGTTCGGACATTTCGAATATCTTGTAATGCCTTTCGGGCTCTGTAATGCTCCAGCAACGTTCCAGCACTTCGTTAATGATATTTTTCGGGAATACCTAGATTACTTTGTCATCATCTACTTGGACGACATCCTCATATTCTCAGCTACTCTGGAACTCCATCGGACACATGTGAAGACAGTATTACTCACACTAAGGAAACACGGACTTTACGCAAAAGCGGAAAAGTGTGAGTTCGAAAAGGACTCAATCCAGTTTCTTGGACTGATCATATCCACCGACGGGGTAGCTATGGATCCACAAAAGGTACAAGCAGTCCTGGATTGGCCAACTCCATCAGACAAAAAGGGGGTGCAGAGATTTGTAGGCTTCGCAAATTTCTATAGAAGGTTCATAAGGAACTTTTCTTCCATCATTTCACCTATCACCCAAGTCACCCGCCTACACACCCGGTTCCAGTGGTCCTCAGAAGCGCAATCCGCTTTTGAAGAACTAAAGTCTCTGTTCACCTCAGCTTCCATCCTAAAACATCCTGATCCTGCCCTGCCCTACATCTTGGAGGTCGATGCCTCAGAAGTAGCCACAGGGGCAGTACTTTCGCAACGCCAGGGACCTAAGTCGTTGCTTCACCCCGTGGCTTTCTCCTCTCGGAAAATGAGCCAGCCAGAGAGGAACTACGATGTAGGTGACCGTGAACTGTTGGCCATTAAAACAGCCTTAGAGGAGTGGAGATATCTTCTCGAAGGGGACTCTCACCCTGTTATGATATTCACAGATCACAGGAACTTGGAGTACCTTCGCACTGCCAAACGCCTGAGACCCAACAAGCTCGCTGGGCCTTGTTTTTCTCAAGATTCAATTTTCACATCACATACCGCCCTGGTTCCAAGAACGGAAAAGCTGACGCCCTGTCCCGGATGTTTCCCGATACCCCCGAGGAAACAGCTCCCAGTACAATCCTATCACCACAGAACTTCCTCATGATCCAACCTGAGCTAAGGGCCTCACTTGAACAGGCATCCATCCAATGCCCGGAACCAGAGGCATCCTCTTTAAGAAGTCAGGGGGGGTACCTTTGGTATCAGGATAAGGTCTTTGTTCCACAACCAGCCAGAATCCAGGTCCTAAAGACATTTCATGACCACCAAGTTGCTGGCCACTTCGGGGTACGGAAAACAATGAATCTCATCCAACGTTCTTTTTGGTTGCCTACTCTGAAATCAGACTGCCGGGAATATGTTAGTTCCTGCACCACCTGCCAACGAAACAAGGGGTCCAACGTTAGATCCTGGGGTCTGTTACGACCACTGCCGGTACCAGAACAACCATGGAAGAAAATATCAATGGACTTTATTGTAGAGTTGCCTCCTTCTGACGAGTTCACAACTATCTTAGTAGTAGTGGACCGTTTGTCCAAAATGGCCCACTTTTTGCCCATGATGGGCACACCATCTGCTGTAGACACGGCAAAAATTTTTATAAAAGAAATAGTCACACTCCATGGCCTTCCCGATAATATTGTGTCCGATTCTGGAGAGAACTCTGTAAGATGCTGTCAATCGAGCTGTGCCTATCTTCGGCCTATCATCCCCAGAGCAACGGTCAAACTGAAAGAACGAATCAGACTGTAGAACAATACTTACGCTGTTTTTGCTTGTTCTCCCAGGATGATTGGATTTCATTACTCCCGTGTGCAGAGTTCGCATACAATAATTCTGTACATACTTCCACCAATCAATCACCCTTTTGGGCTAATTACAAGGTCCACCCCTCATTTTTGCCTAATGTCATTCCGGAGGCCTCAGTCCCAGCGGTCCAAGACAGGATAAATTCTATCCAGACTAACTACCAAACCCTCCAGCTAACTATGCAAAGAGCCCAGGAAAATTATAAAAAACAGTATGATAAGAGAAGGAGAGAGAACCCTGCCTTTAAAGTTGGTGACGAAGTATGGCTTTCTTCAGCGAATCTCAAGCTTTCTTGTCCCTCCCGGAAGTTGGGACCCAGATTTATCGGTCCATTTAAGATCAGACGAGAAATTAATCCAGTAGCTTTTGAACTGGCGCTACCTAGCTCCTATAAAATCCACCCGGTTTTTCATGTCTCTCTACTTAAACCTGTTATCTCTAGTCCATTTCCAGGAAGAAGAGAAGTTCCTCCGCCTCCAGTCGCTGTGGGAGATGAAACTGAGTTTGAAGTAGAAGCCATTCTGGACTGTCGTAGGAGAGGTAGGACCATTCAATTTCTCATAAAATGGAAAGGTTACCCAGTAGAAGAGAATTCCTGGGAACCTGAAGGCAATATACATGCCCCTAGACTTTTGCAGATGTTTCAAGCCCGTTACCCTGAAAGATGGGCTCGGTTGGGCATCCGGAGGCTGCCCCTTGGGGGGGGCACTGTCAGGGAAATGGCCGAGTTATTGGCATTCCTGCCAGTGTTCGTCATGGCCGCGCCAGACTCATTCCTATGCGCATGCGCACACGCAGATGCGCCGCGGCGCGCATAGGCGCACGCAGATGCGCCGCGGCCCGCACAGGCGCAAGCAGACGGCGTTGGCGCGCTCCCCGGCCTATTTAAACCTGTCACTGGCGCACACAGGTTGCTGGATTATCATCAGCTTCCTGTATCTCCTGTGTCTCCTCTATCCTGCTTATCCTGAATCCCCGGCTTGACCCTTGGCTTGTATCTGGACCTGTGACCCTGCCTGTCTCCTCGTATCTGACCCCGGCTTGGCTGACTACTCCATTATCTTCTGCTCCCGTGCTTGACCCGGCTTGTTCCTGTGATTACTCTCGGACTGATTCCTGTGTTTGACCCCCGGCCTGGCTCCAGACTCTGTTCGTGGTTTACCTACTGCTCCACACCAGAACCTTTCCTTGCACGGCTACTAAATCTGTTCTCCCAGCACACCCCAGCTACCCTCTGCCTGCATCGGCCCAGTCAGCAGCAGTACCGGCAATCCGTGCACCTTTGGGCCCCGCACTCCCTGTCTCATCTCCAGGGGTGCGGTGCACTTAGCCACAAGGGGCGCCCTCTCAGCAATCCGGCCTCACACCAGAGACTTGACACTACTCTAGACCAGTCTGAGTACACATTATTTATCACCGCCCTTTGGACACGCCCTTGTAACCATTTTTTTACACAAGAACAAACCTTATGGTCCATGCCTGCAGACCTCAGCTTGTAAATTAAGCGTTTATGGGGGACTGTGTTGAATGCTTTTGCAAAATCCAGGTACACTAAATCCACAGGCCTTCCCCTCTCTAGATGGCAGCTCACTTCCTCGTAGAATGTTAACAGATTGGTCTGGCAAGAACGACTTTTCATAAACACATGTTGATAACTAGGGATGGGCCAAACAAGCCCGGTTTGGTACGGACCAGAACACCTCGAACAGGCAAAAAGTTCTAGCAAACATGCAAACCCTATTAAAGTCTATGGGACACGAACATGAAAAATCAAAAGTCCTAATTTTAAGGGCTTATATGCAAGTTATTAAAAAAAAGTGTATAAGGACCCTGGTACTGCCCTTGGGGACATGTATCAATGCACAAAAAAATGTTTTTAAAACAATAGTTTTTTCAGGAGCAGTGATTTTAATAATGCTTAAAGTAAAACAATAAAAATGAAATATTCCTTTAAATATCATGCATTGGGGGATCCCATTAGTCTGCCTGCAAAGTGGCGCATCTGTGCGATGTGAAACATCGCAGGACATCGCAGGACACTCTTTTTTTTTTTGAATAAAAGGAATTGTCAAAAACTGTCTGTTGTGGTTTTCACTTTTTGACACTTTTTTTGGTAAAGGGTTATGGGTACAATGTACCCAATACCCATTTACATAGGGGGGATCTTGGGGCCCCCTTCCCATAAGCCCCCCACCCACAGACCACAACAATAACCGAAAAAGGTGGTCGGGAAGAGGCCCTTGTCCCCATCAAGATGGGGACAAGATGCTTTGGGGTTCACCCAAAAGCACCCTCCCCATGTTGAGGGCAAGTGGTTTGGTAGGGTTCAGGAGGGGAGCCACTTGCTTGTCCCCTCCCTTTCCTGGCCTACCAGGCTGCATGCTCGGATAAGGGTCTGGTATGGATTTTGGGGGGACCCCACCTCATTTTATTTTAAAAAATTGGCGTGGAGTTCTCCTTAAAATCTATGACAGACCCAAAGGGCCTGGTATTGATTTTGGGGAGGACCCCACATTGTATTTTTATTTTTTATTTTGACGTGGAGTTCCCCTTAAAATCTATACCAGACCCAAAGGCACTATATACTCTCCACTGTATTATATATACTACACTGACTGCACTATATACTCTGAACTGTATTATATATACTACACTAATTGCACTATATACTCTGAACTATATTATATATGCTACACTGACTGCACTATATACTCTAAACTGTATTATTTATACTACACTGACTGACTGCACGCTACACTACCTGCCTAATCTCCATTCATTTACTATATACGGCCGCCGTGTAGGCAGCAGCCTTATATAGTGTGGGGCGTGGACACCCTGCCTTTTGCCAATCGTGGCTCTCACAGCACATCGCGCTGTGATTTGCCAAAGCATGCAGGTCAGGTGCATGCTTTGGCCAATCAGCAGCGGTCAATGCACTGCGTTCTCGCAGTGCTTTATGGGGTGCTCCACGGCGGGCGATTAATTTTAGGCTGACTGGCCTGTAGTTTTCAGGAATTTGTCTCTGCTCTTTTTTGAATACTGGTACCACATTGGCTTTTTTCCATACAGCTGTTACAATTCCACTGAGGACTCTCGGGGTACTCTCGGAGGACTCTCGGGTGTAAGCCACCTGGTCCTGGTGATTTATTTGTATTTATTTGTATTAAGTTTATTAAGTCTTTCCTTTACTCTGGCCTCTGTTAGCCACTAGACATGTGCAATCAGTTTCATACCGAATCCAAATTTGGCCGAATTTTGCATCTTTCAGACATTTTGATAACAAAGTTCATCTAATGCGAAAGAAATTATAGCGAAAATAACAAATTAATTTGACATGATTTGTTTATTCGTTAAAGGTCTAATGAAACAAAAGGTCAACTCAGAGTAAATCTCACAGTCCAATCAGCTGATTTATTTTGTGCTGGAGGTTGCATTACTGGCAAAGTGCATTCCTGAGAAATGAGTGAGAAGGGTTTGGTATTGTATTTGAGCAGAGGAGAAGAGATATTGTCATTGTGTGGGTTAATGGATTCAATAAACAAACGGCTTTCCAAACCATGAATCGTTATCACGAATATATACATATATAAATATTGAATAAAATCGATATACATACAAAACGAAATAACTAATTATCCGAAAACAAATTAATGTAACATAACAAATATAACAGAACAAAATTATGTATGTTACGAATGAAAACTAAATGAAACTTAACAACATTTTCCATTGTGCACAAGTCTATTAGCCACAGCGGTATGCCCTGTGATGTGTCACTAACAGTACTGTCACAGTCAGTATACCCCTCCTTTTCCTGTGTAAAAACTGAGAAGAATAAAGCATTTAGTACAAGTGCCTTCTCTGTTTCATCTGTAACCATCCTCGTCTTTTATGTGGGCAATGTGCTTTGATCTCGCCTTTTTACTGTTAATATATGTAAAAAAAATCTTTGGAGACACAAAGCGGAGGCGCTTTGTGTCCCTCGTAGTCTTTTATAGCCACCCTGATTGCATTCTTACACTTCTTATTGCATTCCTTGTAGTGTTGGAATGCTGATGGTGAACCATCTCCTTTATATTTTTTAAAGGCCATTACGGTTTGAACACAAACATTTCCTCAATGTATAGTGCTGGTGGATGTCAGTCTATGCAGCCAAAATGATATGCTGTTGAATAAGATTGCTGCTGCTTGTAGTCCCACAGGGATAAACAGATGACTCCAAGGGGATGTTGTCACCAGTTTATTTTAAATTGGTAATTAAAAACAATCATAAAAGCCAAACTGGTCCACACAACTGACAATATCGGGGGGGAGGGGGAGCAGATACCTGTCAAATCCAGGTATTTGCTCCCACCTCCAGTGAACGAGCGCCGCACATTGTACGGCAAACTACGCCATGTCCGGCCACTCCTCCCCCCTGCTGTCTTATGGGAGACACACATGTCCCAGAAGACAGCAGGGACCATTCGTAACGCGCAGCGTGACTCACGCAATGCGCAGTCAGAAACCAGGAGTGAAGCCAAAAGTCTTTACTGCCCGGTTCCTTTACCAGGAATGGCAGCAGCAGCACCGGTAAGTCGATCCGAAGATCGGCTTTGGGTGCCGACATCGCAGGCTCCCTGAACAGGTAAGTGTCCATATACTAAAAGTCAGCAGCTACACTATTTGTAGCTGCTGACTTTTATTTTTTTTTCCCAGGCGGAACTCCACTTTAAATGCTGGAGTCCTGGGAGTGGTTGCAGAATGGTGACCAGATTGTGCTGCTGGTGAGAAAGTAGTAATGGTACCTGGGGCATACAGGAAAACTTAGCAGAAGCAGAGGAAAGTGTTGTTACGGTTTAAAAATCTATATTTAAGATTTTATATCTCAAAGATATGATATGGGTTAAATAAGAGTTCTTTTGACCAGAAGTGAAAGCTTCAATATAATAAGCATTTATTTAGAGAATTGTTATTAGTCTATCTAATACACCGCAAACATTTACAGTCTTAAGCAAGGGAGTAAATATTAGTTTCAAATACAAAGTATGTACATCACACTACAAATATCAAACAGAAAAACATATGACAACGCAAGTATACTGTAAGTGCTGGGAGATGGTCTGATAATTACCTATAATAATGACTCCTGGGCCCAGGTCATCTCATCTCTGATCTCTACTGATTGGGCTCACCTTATATGGGCCCCTCTCCCATTGACTATACAGGGAGACTATGATTGGTTACTGTTAGCTCTCTCCTCCCTCCGGTTGTATCTCTTCCAAATATGGGCAATATATTAATTTCCCTCACTAGCCCCCTCCCTACTTGAGTTTAGTGATAATTAGATTTGAAGATAAATTAATTAAACCGAAGGTCGTTAGCTTCCCTTGAATGGGGCACTGAGCTATACATGGAACTAGCTGTGGCAAATTACCCCTTAAATGGATATTGGTTCATTAACATGGGAGAATACAAATGCCGTTATCTAGCTAATGGGAGCGGCGCTGCATAGACTACAAGTTTCAGATGTGATCTCTTCCTGGCTTGTTCGAATACTAAGTTAGGTATACAGACAGAACGGCCCCACAACACCTTGTCACCCAGCATTCATGCATATCAAAAGGGAACTGGTAAATAGATTTTCTCAGGCCCAGCCGGTCAGCCAAGTTAACCCTTACAGCAACAATATTTCATACTACACATTCCTTAACCTAAATTATATATACATCTATGTACAGATATTCCCAGTTGCTAATGGAGATTACTCATAAACTCCTCATAAGGCAACAGTGTCCAAGAGCTTGCCATGGGTAACAGAACTGCAGAGGGAGCCATCAATGTGTTACATGCAGGGGAAGTGTGGCTAATAAAAGCAGAGTACTGGTAAATAGGCAGTAAGGAGCACTTAGTAGCAGCTGTGGTTGCTAAGGATAAGGAAGGAAGAATCTTTGACCAGGCTTGGTACATTGGCTGAACAAAGTTACAGCTTGTCTGACTAGGTAAAGCACATCAGTAGCACAATCTTACAGGAGATATGTCAGGAAAAATAGATGGGGCAAAATACCATCAAATTCTTGTGGAAAATCTGCTGCCCTCTGCCAAAAAGTTGTCAATGGGAGGAAGGTTTACCTTCCAACATGACAATGACCCAAGTCACACAGCAAAAATGATCACACAGTGGTTGAAGGAGAAAAAGGTGAATGTCCTTGCAAGCCCAGACTTAAACCCAATTTCAAATCTTGAGCAGTTCTGCAAAGAAGATTGAGCAAATATTGCAAAGTCTAGATGTGCGAAGTTAGTAGAGACATATCCCAACAAACTAAATGCTGTAATTAAAGCAAAAGGTGTTTTGTCAAAATACTGACATAAGAGGTGATCCCTTTTCCAACTCAGTTATTCTGTTTTGTTTTTTTTTTCATTTTTTTCTGACATGTTGGTGTTATATATGTATCTTGGATGTTATAAGCTGCACTGAGTAAATACAGCTGGATAAAACAAAAACAGTCAATAGTTTCAGGCTGCAAAACAATACAAGCAATACCGTTTTGATCCCTTCTTACTTCAAGCCTGTGACTGGACAATGAAGGAGAAGTGGCAGAATGATGAGGTCATCATTTTGCTCACCCTGCTCTCATAATGTTCTTTTTCATTGCATATGCAATGTGGCACACCTGATTGGCTCACAAAGAGTCCTCTTCTTCTTCTAGTCTGAGTGTCACTGTCCAAAAGAGGAAATATCAAGACAGATTCAGCCACATGCATTAATTCTATTTAAAAATAAATTGCATTTTTTAAATGACAATGTTCTAATAATTGGTGTTTTTATATTTGTTTGGTGTTAAGGGTTTTCATCTTGGTTGCATGCTAGCTATAAAAGTTCCTTTAGCAACACACTTTGTGTAAATCAGTTATAGAAAAACTCACAGGTGTTAAGTTATGAGGTGTCCTTTTCTCTTTTGCCTTTACATTGTGACTTTCCCTATGTATACTATGTTGGGAGATAATGAGGCTCTTTCACAGTAAATATGACTTTTTTCAGGCTATGAACTTTGGTAATTTGTTTTGTGAAGGAAAGGCCTCAATGTATTAGGAAAAAGGCTGCATGGAACCGTAAGAATAATCAACGTAATTTTCTGTTTCTACATAGCAATGTGAATATTTTAATTATAACTAAGCAGTGAACTAGACTAGGTCTAAAAAAGCAAACTGGTTCAGGAGTTTAGGGTCCACATTTAGCTGTATACACAAGTAGATTAGGGGACAAAAATTATTTCCGATTTCCAAAATATGGCCCAGTAATACATCTAAAGCAGGACATGCATGAGAATACAAGTAAACACTCTTTACTATCTCCTGACCCCCCCCCCCCACGCTTATAAAAAATTGTAGGTAAAATAAAAAAATAGCAGTAAAGAAAAATATACCTATGAGAGAGCTGACTTTTGGGCCTGTTCACTGCATCCCCCTGGGAATATATGCATGTCTAGTCCTTTTCAGTATACTGATATTTTCATGCAAGATTTAAAAGAATACAACAAAGGTGTTAAAAGGAAATGCTATTTTCACTGTGGAAAAAGCAACCTTTTACCAGTCACCTGGATACACTACAAGGATTTTAGCATTGCCATTGCAGACTTCTAAAATGGAAATGGATGAACAGACTAATTGGATACCTTCAGTTACCAATTGGCTTTTAGGGATTCTGGTGTGTCCCTGTAACTTTAAGGAGAATCTGATTGTCTTCAGGGAGACCTGCCCTTAATTCATCTATGGCTATATATGCTCCAACATGGAGGCTTTCATAGACTAGAGTTAGGACCACACTATCAGATGGGCTTGACGAGGCGGTGAGGCTTCCATATTTTTTTCAAAATTGTTAGACAGTGTAGTTTTTTTTTCTGGCTAGCTGGAAAGTGTGCTGAGAAATAAATGTTGTATTGTTTGCTCTGTGTGAAGCCCTTCCGTGTGCACCTTAGTGTAAAGGCTAGTTATAAATTGGGGCAATTGACATTTTTTTGTTATATTAATTTGCACTTTAAAAAGCATCAATAAAGCTCAAGTTGCCTGCAGTGACTATGCTACAGAAGACAGCTCCTTTCATTATACATGATTATGTGAAGTTTATGGGAAAACTGAAACTTCCAGGAGCGTTGATCTCCTGGGTCCCCTATGGTTTCCCCTGGTGACCACTATGTCATTACTGTGCCCTGTAGTGCCATGTAGGTCAGACTCAGCAAAAGGAACCAGCAGGAGTTGCAGGGTACCTAGGAGTTAATTACTCATGGAAGTGTACATTTTTTAGCAGACTTTGGAGGGCCATTGCTACTGAGTGGTGTTTGGTGGCATGGCCACTGGAAAATGTGAGTATAGACTTCTTTTACATATGACCTCAGTTGTAATACTTATTTTTAATGACAGAGATGCTTTAAAACTTAAAATTGGATTCCACCCACTTTCTACAGCCATTTCCTACATCAGAGGTGCTGAGTGGGAGGCTACTATACTAACATCATATCCCAGGGTTGTGAAAATCAAAAATGCTGGAAACAACAATCATACAAGCCAGAATGACAATTGCTAATACTTTCTGTATACTTACAGTGTAGGAAATCATTGCATACAACAGGGGTGCCCAACCTGCGGCCCACAAGCCGCATGCTGCTCAAGACGACTATGAATACGGCCCAACACAAAATTGTAAATTAAAATAAAAATGCGTTTACACTTAGCAAACACAATTTTTTTTTTTACAGTTTCTCTTTATTAGACTTTTTATAAATTTTATCTTCCCAAAGAAAATTATCCCAGTCTTTACAATCATGCCTTATTCATGTCCTCATTTTTTAGCAGCACCTATATTTGTAAGCAACTATTTTCAAGGATGAAGCACATGAAGGGAAAAATTAGAACCAAAATATCTGATAAGCACCTTAAGAATTCATTGAGAATTGCTACTACATCCATCGAACCAGATATTGATGCGTTAGTAATCAAAAACAGTCTCAAATATTGCATTAGTTTTATGTTGCCCTTTTTTGCTGTTATAATAAAAAATAATAAATAAAAAATGTTATTACTCATATAGGTACATTATCTATATCAGTGAGCATTAACTTGTGATCTGCCCGACTTTTGCTGCTCATCAGCTATCCTTATTTTATGTGTGGCCCAAGACCCAATTCCTCTTCTTATAATGTGGCCCAGTAAGGTCAAAGGGTTGGACACATCTGGCATACAAGGACAATCTTACATAAAGTAAGAACAATGTAGTATAACTGTGACACTCTATCAATTACCGGTTATGGTTTAATCATAGCAAAAAAAAAAAATATTGATCCCCTGATGAAGTCACGTGACACGTGACGATACGCGTAGGGAGAGGAGATTTGCTGACACACCACGATTAGAACAGGCAGGCGAGTGAGGCACTCGTAGGATACTCTGCATCTGTTTCCACATATTATGTGAGTGTTTGATATTATGTTTTTTAAATAAAGTACATTTTGTATACTGGATTATGCGATGTCTGCCTTATCTTTTTTGTTGCATTAATTGCTGCAATCTACCGAGATCCCCTGCTGCCTGGAAAGTCACACAGAGCCACTGACACTTTGAGGGACGACGAGATCCGTGCTCGTGGAGACGGGTCCTTATTGTCTCTCTTCCAGTGAGTGTTTCTCTGGTGTGTGTCTTTACCTCGAGACAGTAGCGGAACTACACTATATGTTTTTTTCTTTCTTGCATCTATGTGTGACGTGTATGACGTGTATGACGTGAGAGGATTACAGCTATAGGAAGGAGATCAGCACTGCTTTAATCTTTGCTCATCAGCCTACAGCGCCCCAACACCCTGTGACCTGCCTATGCTAAGCTTTATTAGCAATGAGGTAAGCTGCTTGCAGGCACTGAGGTGGAGCACAGAAGAAAGTTCTCTATTTGGAATGTCACACGGATGTGTATGCCAGTCTGTTAGCGCATGTACTGGTTTACTTTGGTGATGGGAATCACTTTAAATTCACTTTAAAATTGTATGGTGCAAATTGGACTTTCATTGGACTTTTACACATATTTATATTTCTTTTTTGTTAATTGTATTGTGTACTTCATGTGGATCATTTCATTTATCAGTGCACTTGTTTAGATAATCAACTTCTGAACACACATATTTTCTCTTTTTCTCTTTATTTTGGAATATTCATAATTGGCTAACATGGATAGATGTTGATAGTAGAGGATTGGAGCTTTTTAGCTTACCTAGCCAATTTATTTGCATTAAGGTCACATCACAGATATGTTTTGATTAAGTGTGTTATCAGTCACACTATTCTCACTTCTCCCCTTTTCCTTTGTTTGTTTTAACACAGCGCTTAACACCACCACTGTTTTATATTTATCCCATATTACCACAAAACACAATAGAAGGGAAAACTAGGAACTTTTATGCCTCGTACACACGGCCGAGATTCTCGTCGAAAAAAACATGTCGTTTTTTTCGACGAGATTCTTGGACAAGAAACTTGTCCCGGCCGAGTGTACACACGCTCGTTTCAAAGAACCTGCGGTTCTTTGAATGGAGCGAACGCGGTGACGTCATCGAATACGACGAGCATGCGCTCGTCACATTCGATGCCGTCGCCGCCATCTTTGTTCACCCTACCTATGCCTAGGAAGCTACCGCGCATGCGTCAAAGTCATTTCGAGCATGCGCGGGCTTCCCGGCGAAAAGGTAAGTGTACACACACAATTTTCTCGTCGAGAAACAGGCTGACGAGAATCTCGACGAGAAAATAGAGAGCAGGTTCTCTATTTTCTCATCGAGATTCTTGTCGCTTTTCTTGACGAGAAACCATACACACGAACAAATTTCTCGGCAAGAAATCTCTGCCAGCAAGTTTCTTGCTGGTTTTTGCAGAGAAACTCGTTCGTGTGTACGAGGCTTCAGCCTCAGGGAAAAACATTACCAACTGGACTTTTTTGGGCTGGGGCACAACTGGACTTTTTTGGGCTGTGAACAAATAGAAAGTGCATGGCACAAAGTATGACACAGCAGTGCCATGATTCAGGGCACCAGCCCAGCATATCTGATGTGTACTGTCCTGGGGAGTAAATGTCCTCCTGCCTCCTAGAGTAGTCTTTTTCTGCCGCAATAACGTGTAAGCTACCTGTGCCATCTACTTATTAAATCATTTGTCCTCCATAGATAAGTGGTAAAATGTAAAGATTTTAAAATGTTCAAAGGGCTGCAAAGATACAGCAATGTCCTGTGATTTCAGTAGAGAAGCTGATTGCAGTGGTAGAGTGTTAAGCTAACAATTGGTTGATTTAATATTAATGTTTTATTATATTTGAAATTAAAAAAAATATTTATCACAGCTGTTTGCTATTTTATAACCATACTTAAGATAAATTTGAACAAAACTTCTTTCAATCAGCTTTATTCTGCATGCTTAAAAAAAATCGAATAGAAATTGTAAAGTATATTACAAAAAATGAAACCCATCCAACTGCCTCAAGAAAATTAAATAGGGGGTGTCACTTAGGGGTGCACTCACTTTTGTTACCAGCGGTTTAGACATTAATTTCTTATTTTGAGGGGACAGCAAGTTTACAATGTTATACAACCTGTACACTCACTACTTTACATTGTAGCAACGTGTCATTTCTTCAGTGTTGTCACATGAAAAGATATAATAAAATATTTACAAAAATGTGAGGGGTGTACTCGCTTTTGTGAGACACTGTATACATAAGAAGGTCAGTATGGTATGACCTGAAATTATGGGAGGAGCCCAGGGGGTATTTAAAGCACACCACTCACCTGTGGTCCTTGTCGGTTCAGGTTTGTGATACCCTCCCTTCCATTCCCCTTTTTTAGGGCACTTCTTAGCACATTTCTTCTACAATCATCTATTACTTATCTTGAGAATGCCCCCTTTTTAAGTATACCGTCCAGTCGAGCAGGGCACACTTGAGGTTCACATCTCTTCCGGTTATAGGGCTCCGACTATATATATATATATATATATATATATATATATATATATATATATATTGTGGCAGAGCGAGGCTCTGTCCCAATGAAAAAAGGGTTAAAGTGGACACATAGTCTGCATATCGGCTGAGTGCAGAGCTACAGAGCGTAGATTTAAAAACGGAGAAAACTGTGCTGGCAGTTTTCTTGGATCTTGCTATTTCTACATGGGGCTCTATGGCTTGGAGATCCTTCAGAGTCTTGGGTGGGATGGGATCTCCAACCCTGTGTCTGGGTCTTGTGGACAACCAGCATGGTGTGTGCTCGGGTGCACACAACCAAAATAATGAGGGGCTGGTGAGAGCAGAGTGGAGGATGGTGGAGAGTGAGCAGCTTGCTAACTGCAGTGGCTGCTAGTGAGTGTCTCTCCTGAATGGACATTTTGCTTTTGTTTTTCTTTTTAAATAAACGTGGGCTACCAGGCCCTTAACTAGAATGCCTGTCTGATATGGACTCACTGCATAAAAATGCATCTATCCACTTGAGCTAAAACACCCCAATATCACAGTGGTGGATTCAGCGGGCACAAGACAGTGGAATCCGTGTCCTTGCTCCACAGTGAGTTCAGGTCAGGAACTGTTGGCTGTGTGTGGCAGCCAGGCAAGCTGCATTGCACAGAAATTTGATGGACTGTGTTGCATGCGGGTTGTGTACCTGTAAAAGGAGAATCACATTTTCTTCCCTCTCTGCTGTGAACTGTGTTAACGGTTGCTGTGTGCAACACCGCAAGGATGGGGCGGTCAAAACAGAAAAAGGAGGCGATCCTTGCTGAAGCAAGAGAAAGGCTACTGTGGCTTGAGGGTATTTCACCACATGCCCCAGCCAAACCAGAGAATTTGACTGAGTGTGAAATCTCTGTGATCTGGGGTAAATTACTCATGTCACCCCCAGTTAAAAAGGAAGTGAAAGAGGTTGTCCCTGGCAACAGGAAGCCAGGTGGACAACAGCGTGTGGAAAAGAGAAGAATGGTCATCCGTGGAAGCAACGTCCAGGCCAGCAGGGATGTCGGGGATCCAAGGAGTCTGTCTGCTGAGGGTCATGACCAGTGGAGTCTCCTCAAGAGTGGTATCCCGTGGCAACAGAGAGCCAGGCATTGAGGAGATGCCAAGAAATTAAATTTCAGCATCCAGTACCATGCTTGGAATGTGGTCAAGTGGGGCATGGGATCTTTACTTGCCCAAGGTTCTGGAACACCGCTGAAGAGTCTGGAAAGGCTGCAGTGTCGCTATATGGCCCCAAAGAGACAGTAGCTGGTATGGATGTAGCCACTGAAAATGGTAAGACTGTTTCAGTTTATGGTACTGAACCCAGTGAAATGGGAGTATGTCCAGTGGGGAGATCTGCAGTGCCAATGGACATAGACTTGCGGCAGTGTGCTACCCAGAGCAGTGGGGAGGCACAGCGTAAAGCCCAACTAGCCGCAGGGCTAAAGATTGGAAAGGACATGGGGACTCTGCACGTGCCTGCTATAATCCAGCAGATGGCTGGGGAAATAGAGTTAGGGGTGACCAAAACAGTGCTTGTGCCATGTTCCCTAGTGACAGGTACTGCAGGTTTGCCCAGGGAAACTTCCAAGAAGCCCGCAGTGACGTAGCCGAGCGTTTCCCAGGTCAGCTTTGGAGCTGCCCATGTAGGAAAGGGTGATCCT
Source organism: Rana muscosa (assembly GCA_029206835.1). NCBI lineage: Eukaryota > Metazoa > Chordata > Amphibia > Anura > Ranidae > Rana > Rana muscosa. Next base: position 622,850,642 of record CM055118.1, read on the forward strand.
TTAAAGATGGAGGCGCTGTGAGGAGTCACTCAGAGGCTTTGGTGGATAATAGACAATCCACAAAAGTAGCAGCTATGTCTTCATGTAATGAAAATTCTGATGGTTATGCTGACAAAAGTGTTACTGTTGGCAAATGTGATGGTATTGGTGATAATGACATTGAAAAATGTGTTTCCTTTAATGTCATGTCTGAAAATGTTGGAAATGTGTTTACTACCAATGATGGGAGTAGAATATCTCCCATGACAACCAGAAGCGCAGGATTGTCCATGGAAGTCTCATGGGGCCTCCATGTGTTGGAGCCAGAGGTTTTCCAGGATTGCTGTGGTGCTACTCTGGTGAAACAAGGGAAGACTGTGTCACATAGTGAGTGTGTGTGGGCGCAGCCCCACAACCCTAAGTGTAACCCAGTTGTCAAGGGGTTAATTCAGCCTGCAAAAGCTGAAAGTGAAGAGCTGTATGTGTCTGTAGCGCCACCAGAGCAAGGTGTTCAAAATAAGGTATTGCACCTTGCCTTGGTTGAGGATGCAATCTCCCAGTGTGATGTGAGAAAAAAAATCTTGTCACAATGTGAGGTAGATAGAAGTGACAAGTGTGTTGTTTTGGCTAGTGAATCCCAGGTTCCTGTTGGGCCTTCTGGAGCAGGTAATGCAGTGCTGTGGAGCACCAGTGATGGAACCACAGGAGACTGGGATAATTGGTGCAAGGAAGCAGTTGCGGCTCTAGGCCAAGTGACAAGGAATTACGAAGCAATGATGTGTAACAAAGTTGTGGACAGAACACCTGCTATGCCCAATGGAGGGATCGCAGAATGGCCAGTCCTCAAGGTCACGCCAGCCCCTGCAAAGGCTGATGCCCTCCAGTCTGAAGGAACGGTTCTGGGCGCAGGTATGGCAGATGGGTTGTCCGCGGCCCAGCAACTAAGTAATGGCAAGTGTCAAGGTGACAATGTGACTAATGTTGACTCGCATAGGCTCATTGGTGTATCGTTAGAGGTGAAGAGGAGACATGTGTCTGACAGCGCTCCAGGGGAGCAACAGGCTGGGATGAGGGGTACCTCCAAGGAGATGGAGGTCTCTTCAAATGTCTCAACCTCACAAGCTGCAACTGATGAGCCCCTCCATGTCTCAGACAGGGGAAAGGTTCCCAAAAAGGTCACGCATTTAGACATCGGTTGCATAGAGTTGACAAAAACTTTATTAGAAATGCTGGAGTTGGTAAAAGTGCCCTCACTGTACACTTGGGTGTCTCCACCGCAGTTGGACCAGGTGGTGCTGCATGGTACCAATAGGCGGAGCCAGGTGGTACAGGCTGTGCTGGGAAGCTTGTTAACAGTGTGGCAAATAGTCCTGAGGTTCTCTAAGAGGGTGCTCCCAGTTACTGAGTGGCCTGGAAGGCGCTCAGAACTGTTGGAGACATCAAAGGTCTCTCCGGCTGGTGTAGTGACTGGAAACATCTCTGCTGGTGTGCTCCGAGATGCAGCTGAGCAGTGGTCAGTAGATGGCGCAGATACTGTCTCAGCAGCTAAATCTCATGAGAAGGAAGGGCCCAGAATAGATGCAGCACTAGCAGAGATGCTTTCTATCACTCAGAAAGAGGTACAACTTAAAGTACCCAGAGACACTGTGAGAAAAAGTGCTAATGTTGGTTGCTGCAACAATGTAATGTGTACAGCAGAAAGAAGTAGTTTGTACTTGGATCAGTGTCATTTGTTAGATCAGTTACCCATGGAGTGTTGGACAACAGGTGAGGTGGAACTTGGCTTTGGTCCTGTGGGATGTAGTCCCTCGCCTATGTGTGGTCCTTCCTCAGGTCTGGTACTAACAAGCACTGAGATGGACACAGCACTGATTGCGTTGGAAAGTGTGACATTAAAATATATGATTTAATGATTGACGCTGTTAAAAGTAATGTGGTTGCCCTGGGTAACCAGAGAGAGGTTTTTGAACCTGAAAGACCTGTGGTGAAAGATAAAACTTACTTCCGTAAGCTGAAAGGTAGGATCAGGGTAGGCAGAGTTCCCCCAAGCGAGGAGAGTATGCTCAGGAACCCTAAGAGAAGAGAGGGAAGGCAGAGTATACGAAATTATAGGACCCTGTTAAGATCCAAGCTGGGACGTACCTGGAAGCACACCCGATAAAAGGGTTGGGTCTACGTGGCTGATGGCCAGCACAGAGGTGTCCCAACTGCTATGGTGGGTGTAGGTGTTTCTCCCTCCGGATCAAAACAAGAGGGGGGGGTATGTGGCAGAGCGAGGCTCTGTCCCAATGAAAAAAGGGTTAAAGTGGACACAGAGTCTGCATATCGGCTGAGTGCAGAGCTACAGAGCGTAGATTTAAAAACTGAGAAAACTGTGCTGGCAGTTTTCTTGGATCTTGCTATTTCTACATGGGGCTCTATGGCTTGGAGATCCTTCAGAGTCTTGGGTGGGATGGGATCTCCAACCCTGTGTCCGGGTCTTGTGGACAGCCAGCATGGTGTGTGCTCAGGTGCACACAGCCAATATAATGAGGGGCTGGTGAGAGCAGAGAGGGGAGGATGGGGGAGAGTGAGCAGCTTGCCAACTGCAGTGGCTGCTAGTGAGTGTCTTTGTGTGAGGATAAACGCTGTGTGCGTCCAAGGAGCCAGAAGCTGTGTGCATTAAGGGACTTCAAGCTGTGTGCGTTTAAGAAGCCCAAAGCTGTGTGCATCCAAGACTGTGAGACTGGAAGATCTGGTGGTTTAAGGTACCAGTACCTAAAGCAAGAAGAGGAACTGCTGACAAGAGAGCCAGGTGGCTTGGTATGTTTTTCTTATTTTTGGACTGCTAAAGGAAGTTAAACCCCTGCGTGGGAATCCTGAATGGACATTTTGCTTTTGTTTTTCTGTTTAAATAAACGTGGGCTTCCAGGCCCTTAACTAGAATGCCTGTCTGATATGGACTCACTGCATAAAAATGCATCTATCCACTTGAGCTAAAACACCCCAATATCACAATATACACCTGTGTCAAAATGAGAAAAAAACTTTAGGATCAATTGATTTAGTATTTGACAATGAGGCTACCTACCCAAATGTAGATAGTTGGTATGTACAAAAGTAAACTTGTCTGATTTTAAATCTAGTTTAAAGGTGTAGGAGAATCTGGAATAATGGGATAAGTCAATGAGGTTTGGAAAGTCTGGGTAATGCATGGACTTTCTCAAACAGACCTTTAATACAGGGTGTTAATATTATAATATTTAGGAATGGGGTGTTTCCATAACAATTTGCAACACCATAAAAATAAGAAAGCCCAGCACCAACTTTTCATTTGTTAACTAACACCATATACGTCCATGTAAGTAAGTAGAAGGTAGGGAGGTGTCAAGAATATGTGTGTTAGAAATTGACTTGAATTGCAGGATTTCAAATTACAGAGGCTAGTGACAGCATGGTAGTACATAATTGCAGGATCTTCTCAGTAAGAAGCCTCTAGCATTCCACATCCTGCCTGTAACTGGTAAATACATTGTATGAAACATTTCCTATTACCTAAATCAAAAGAAATACAAAAAAATTGTTCTGAAAATAAATATATACAAACCATTATACATTCTCTTTATAGTGGGAAGGGGGCATGGGGGAGTCATCTGCCTGTGGCTTTGCACATTACAAATGTCCCCTCAGTAACAGCAGGGATCTTCTAATGTGAAGTATTCTACTGAATATCATCTGCTAACGTCAGATTTGACTTAGGAGTAAGCAGCCAAGATATGCAACCACATCTGTCATCTCATGAAAAGCAAGCTACGCTTATATTTGGAGTACTCAAATAAACATATAAAGAAAGAATAGAAAAAAATTGAAAAGTTAAACATAGAGAGATTGAAAAAAATAAATGATGGGGGAAACCCGAAGAAAACTGCTCTCAACCAAAGGCCTGCCATCAGGCGTGTACAGATCAGAGCATCAGAGGATGCTGCTGACTCACATAACTTGTATATTGATTGAATAACCTTTCCTGCTTCCTCTTTGCAGCTAGCAAATATTCTCCTCTGTGTTTAATGCAATGGTAATGTGACCACAGCAGTTACAGTTGACACTAATGCTAGGTTTATACAGACCCCGAGTGTAGAAGGGCCTCCAACGCACATGATTTTGGACAGTGATCCATGGGTGAACCGCTGTCTTACAGCTGCAGCTCTTCAAGGGGGCACTAAACAAATAAATAGAAATCCCCAGTCCAAATGCTGCACACAGATCCTAGGGCAGCGTGTTGCAAAGCATCAACTGCTTACAAGAGAATTGCATTTTTCTACAGTACAGTACATGCTATAAGCACCCTTTTTAAGTACCTTTCCTAAGTACAGGGAGTCCCCCACTTACGAATGCCCGACTTACAAACGACTCCTACTTACGAACGGGCCTCAATGCCGGCTGCTTATGCTCCACGATGTTCCTGGATACCTTTGGAGCAGCTATCTTGCCACATTCCACACATTCCACACTGCAGTACTTCATGTACTGCATGGCCAGAAGAGCCCCAGAAGCGCCCGAAACATGCCACATTCCTGCACAGGCGGAAGCCGGAACATCTCACATCCCTGCACAGGCGGAAGTTACACTTACACAAACATCCAACTTACAAACGACTCCTACTTGCAAACGGAAGGAGACAACAGGAAGTGAGAGGAAATCTACCCCTAGGAAGGCAAATTCTCTCCTGTAAGAGTTAATATGTGAAAAAGGTGTGTCCTCTCCACTGATGCTTTATCACCAATCCTTGTTTTAATAAAAAACCCAAATTTTCCAAAAACATTTGTCATTGGGATGAAAAATGAGGTGAAATGTTCTGAACAGGTGCACAGACAGCAAAACAAATGTTACAGGGGTGATAACCCTTCCCTATGTTCTCCAAAAAGCTTAAAAATTGTTTTTTTGGCTAGAGCTACACTTAAAAAATGTACCTGTTCCAAATTACAAACAGATTCTACTTAAGAACAAACCTACAGTCCGTGTCTTTTTTGCACCGCCTGGATACTGCTGTTCAGAGTATATAGGGCCTTTTTTTATTTTGGGTGCGGGGTTCCCGTTAATTTCCATACAAGACCCAAAGGGGCTGGTAGTGGGCTGGGGTAGGGTGGGGGTGGGGGGGTGATGGGGTAGCCATGCCATTTTTCTCAATGATTTTCATCCATATTGCCGGGACCAGACATTACATTAAGGCCTCATGCCCACGGGCGTTTTTTCAGCCGCGTTTTTGAGCGTTTTTTACAGCTTAAAAACGCCTGTCCATGTTAGTCTATAGCTTCATGCCCACCTAGGCGTTTTTGAGCTGTAAAGAGCATAGGCGTTTGTAAGCTGTAAAAAAAACCCAGGGCCAGTGCGTTCCTCAGCGTCAGAATTTGGCAGGAAAAAACGCGAGCGTCAAAAAACGCGCAAAAACGCGCACTAACGCGCAAAAAACGCGCACTAACGCGTGGTCGCGTTTTTAGCTCCGACGTTTTTTTTTTTTTCGTTTTTTTTTTCAAAAAAAAAAAAAAAAATATTTACAATAACATGGACAGGCGTTTTTAAGCTGCAAAAAACGCAGCTGTAAAAACGCCAGTGGGCATGAGGCCTAAAGCCGCAAGCAGTTTTAAATGGCTTTTTTTCCTTTAGAAATGTCATTTTGTGCAGGGACAGTTCTAAACACGGGAAACACGTGCCACTTCACAGCCATACTTTAGACACCCCCCAGGTACGATATTTAAAGGAATGTTTCACTTTTTTTTTTCACTTTATGCATCATTAAAATCACTGCTCGACCGTTTTAAAAGATTATTTTTACATTGATACATGTCCCCTCGGGCAGGACCCGGGTCCCCAAACCCTTTTTAGGACAATAACATGCATATTAGGCGTTATAATTAGCACTTTAGATTTCGAACGTTCGGGTCCATTGTATTTAATAGGGTTCTAAAGTTCGTGCGAACGTTCGGTCCGTTCGAAGGTTCTGGTGCGAACCGAACGGGGGGGGGTGTTCGGCTCATCCCTAATGTGGGTAGTGTCCCAGAGATAAATCTCTCAAAAGCCCTTTACCTACACACAGTATTGGAGCCAATGCAGCAGTGTTGTTTTGGTGAAGAAAAAAATCAATGTATGTACAGGTATGTGGAATGGAACAGAGAGAGATGAGGGGATAGGTGGAGTCCTGCAGTCCAACAGGCAGGGTTGACAACGTTGGCTGGAATTCTCACCTTCTGTGTGCAGAAGGGACACAGGGGTTGTGATTTACTAAAACTGGAGAGTGCACAATCTGGTGCAGCTATGTATGTTAGTAAATCAACTTCTAATTTCAGCTTGTTCAATTAAGCTTTGACTAAAAAAAAACGGAAGCTGATTGGTTTCTATGCAGAGTTGCACCAGATTTTGCACGCTCCGGATTTAGTAAATCAACCCCACAGTGTTGTCAGCTCAGACAGGATACTAGGAGCACACTAAATTTATAACATATTAGCAGATATTTTTCAGTATTTCCAGCTTCTTAGAGAATTAAAACATTTTGAAATATGCATGTATTGCAAATATATACACAATATGTTTTTGTTTAATTTTGCACTGACTTACAGTTTTAGTGAAGAGATTGATTTGCACTTTTTTATAACTCAGATTATTAAAATTGAACTTAGATTCTTTGGGATGCAAAAGCACTTTTAGTGCACTAAAGAGCCCCTAAAGCATGCTAAAATGAGTTGCACAAGCAAAAACACTTTTGGCAGCACAACGAAGGATGCTTTTTTTATTATAAAAACATGGAAATTCTACTTGATATGAAGAAAATGAAACTCTTTTGTTGGATAAAGTTTTATTGAGGTACTGTACTTTTATTTAGAACTCTGTTTTGTAGTAAGTATTCATCCCTAATTTGTATGTACAACTTTACATTCGTGTAAACGGTATAGCAATCATGACTTTGATAATACTGCAAGAGAGAGCGAGAATGTAAAAAGCTAAATCTGCTGTCATCATGCAGGAACATTTATCAAGTTTTAGGAAGGTAAATGCCATTCCTAATACAGCTTTATTATAGTCTTTTCAACTATGTAATGGCCCTATCATAAAATACCTCATATGCCAATCGTCACACATAGTGACAGTTTAATATCAACACCATGTTTCTTAACAGCTTATTTTACCATGAAATACAATTTTTTTCCTGCATATCTCAACAAAAAAGAAAGTGGTAAAGGTTATTAGGATGCAAGATTCACTAGTCAAGTTCTGTAATTCCCTTTATGCGCATATATACAGTATTTCATTTTGTAGAGGTTCCTCCAGGGCCAATGCTTCATCTACCAGTGTTCTGATGTTTACAGCTATAGGGGGAGCATTTTGGGGGGAGCAGTTCAAGTGAATAAGGACTGCACTATCATTGGCTACATTCACTGTAGTCTGCTTTTATTTTAGAATGGCAGAGCACTCCCCAAAGCAAATGCTTTGCCAAGCACATCTGGTTCCAAACAATTGTAGCGGGTGGTTACATTTAGGGGAGGCATCTGAGTGATAACAGGCTCCGATGCAGCAATTGTTAGGGTTCATGGACCAATTTATGCCAGTAGAGGATATCAATGGTGTCCAGTTCCCTGCGGCCTATAGGTGGCGCTGTCGCCATAGGCCGGGGTTGAACCACCATTGGAGGTCTGTGCCCTTTTTTGTCCTCTCGCGGCAGTGGTACAGTGGGGCAGGGAACCTGCTGTGCATGCTGGGAGAGGGGATAAAAGGGGCAGACATCTTCCGCTCGGGGTACACGCCCAGGCACCTTCAGCCTGGGTGTGCGTGCTGGTGGTCTCCGGGCGCCCTCAGCCCGGGGACGGAGCTGCGATTCCACCCCAGACACCTTTAGTCTGGGGTGAGGTACTCTCTGGAGGCCTGGGTCCCAGTACCTTCGACTGGGTCCCGCATGGGATGGAGGATTCCTAGGGTGTCCTCCGGTGTTGGACACCCTAGGGCGAGGGGGACCAGAGAGGTGACCTTCCCGGAGATCCAGCGCAGCATTGGCTGGTGACGGTGGAGGCCTCTGGTGACCGTCCGGATGGATGACTCCCCTGACAGGGGCCGCATTTCAAGAAGGTAGTCCACGTTCTCATGGTCGGTGGCAGCGACCCAACTGAAACCCAGGTCGGTGGCAGAGACCTCAAGTCCAATTCACCCGGTCGGTGGCAGCGACCACCCTCACGGTCGGTGGCAGCGACAGTGCTCCAAGCCTGTTTGCGCACACTGAAACAGGAGAGTAACAAGTTCATGCTTGTGCCTGGACCTTCCTCTTCACCTTGTCTGTTCATTGTCTAACCAGTCTGCTCTAAAAGGACTATTTATTGCTCTAAAATAATAAATAAGTGTTGGACTTTCAATGGTGTGGAACTTGGCTTTCTGGGAGTTAAAGGTCATTCTCAAGGGAAGTTTTGGCTCTGGACAGGGGCACAGGCCTGAAGGTAATTGGTTATAGCTCACACCTCTACACACTGGAGGATGTGAGCTGGTGGTGTGTCACACTCTCCTTCCTGGTCCCCTAGACGAGAGCCATTGACATTGACAGAGAAGGAGGGAGTGAGAGGTGAGGACGCTACACAATTATTCTGCAACAAGCTCTGGGGAGCACTCAGGGAGCAGCAGCAACCCACCCAAAAAGCTCTGGTGGTGCTTGTGTGTATGAAAATGTAATACTTCCTAATTTTGAAAGAATTGTGAAAGATCTGGAGCACCCCTTGACACTGAAATGATAAGAATGCTTGACATGATGTAGAGAAAAATGTAGAGAAAAATGTGTGCGGCCTTACTGAACTAACAGCAGGAGTAACGGTATACTTTAACAAAAAGCCTGAGCCTACTTTATGCACAGCAGACAAGTCCTTGTACTTACACAATATGCTTTAGTTATTGTGCTGCAACTGAGAGTCTCAGAGACACATATAAACCTCAGCACAATCATTTTTAAAGAATTAAAGTGGAGGTCCACACAAAAATGGAACCCTCTATTAATATTACACAGCTATTTATGTATGCACTTCTTGTTTCTGGGAGGCTGGATTAAAAAACCCCAGACGAAGGGCCAGAAGCAGCGACTATTAGGCACTTGTTCCTGTGTTACGTGTATACCTGTAGCTGCACATAACTTCTTGGTCTGAATTTTAATGACAGACGAGCTCTGCCCTATTGTTATTATTTCACATGCACAATGGTAGTGTCACGTACCTTGTGGCAAAGCCTGATGTGTAGAGGGAGACCTCTTGTACATCCCCGGCTCAAGGGCCACTGGAGTCGTGACAGTGGCTGCGAGAGCGAGGTGAGGTAAGAGTGTCTGCAAGATCTTCCATTGGTCGCAGAAGGTGTGTGGCAGGTTGGTCACCAGAGCTGGACTGAATAGCTGAAGCAGCGGATGGCAGCTGGAACAGTAGATGCAGACACACATAGTGGATGGAGGACCGGCGCCACCGGGCACCATTCAGAGCAGGACAGATGGACAACTGGATGCAGGGTCAGACAAGCCAGGTCAGCAACGAATGATCGAACACAAGCATAAACGGCAGGCAGAAAATTGTCAATCTGCAGGCAGAGGTTGACAACAGGATATCAGGCAGATCAATATATAACAAAGTCTTAAAGGCAAGCCGAGGTCAGGATAAGTGGAGAGCCAGTGTGGTCAGGATAAACCGGGTCAAACACAGGAATCAAGCAGAAATCACAGGAACGGTATTCAGGTAAAGCTGCAGATCAGACAGCAAAGCACTAGTGCAGCTGCTGCCATTGTATTGGCTATTTAGTAGACTTGTGCACAACGTAAAAATTTGTTTAGTTTCGGTTTGTTTCTTTTCGGTCCTGTTGATTTGTAATTGTTCGTAATTTTGCTAGATGGGATTTTTTGTGTTCGGACTAGATCGTATTTTCGCAAGCGACATTTTTTGTTGAATCGGAATGATTCGTATTAATTCAAGCCTTAATTTTTAGTTGATTTATAATTCGTACTTTCGGTAGAGTACATTGTTTTTCGTTGATTCTGGACACAACTCCTACTTTCGTAACTTTTTTGGGTTTGTTGATTCGTAATTTTCCGTGTCTCTCTCACAACGATGCTGCCTATTATGCCTAATGTGCTTCGAATGGATTTGTACTTTTCTAAATACATAGCGGTTATTTGTAACGATTTGAAATCTCGTATTTTACTTTCGTTTTTTACATGAGGCTATAGCCTTTTGAGGGGGAGTTCAGAACGGTGAGGGAGAAGCAGAGAGCAGAGTGTTATTGTGCTTCGAATGGATTCGTACCTTTGTATCTTTTTTCATAACAAATTATGCCGAAGACATTCGGGCAATCGCTATTTGCGATATAATTTATTTCGGATTCGGTTTTATTCGTAATTGCTTTGTTCGGAAATTCGAATGCTTCCGAATGTCCGAAAGTTGCTAAATTCGGACGAATTTCGATTAGTTACGAAACGAATTGCACAAGCCTACTATTTAGCACAAGCATGAATGGCTAACACGCACACACATGCGCATATGCGTTCGCCTGTGCATGCTACTATTTTCAGGCATGTGCATAGGCTCAGCAAGATGGGCACCTGTAGGAGCGCATCTGTGCATGCATATCCGCCTCTGCCTCGGAACTTTGGCTGTGCTATGGCCTGCACGTCCCTGACAGCTAGATAGCTAGGTCTGTGCTACTGTATGTATGTAGTGCATAGCTCCCAACTGTCCCTGATTTCAAGGGACTGTCCCTTATTTGGAACAAAGTTCCTCTGTCCCTCTTTCCTCCTCATTTGTCCCTCATTATGGTCTGATCTATATAGTTGTATACAAAATGAACTATTTATCTTTCAAAAATAGTTTCACAGGGGTAAACCTTTTATCCAAATTTTAAATGGTTGCATTTATAAATTTAAATTTAAAAGCCAGTATAAAGGAATAATAGTGGTAAAAAAGTATGCGTTTAGCTAATATTTTTTTTGCTATATTTCTCCTTTACAGGGGTGTGGCAGGGTGTGTGTCCTATGCCAACATACTTTTGCTAATAATTGTCCCTCGTTCCCATCTCCAAAATTTTGGAGGTATGGTAGTGGCCACCTTTCAGTATATAAGTAGGTGAACCTGTTTATTGGAATAAAGTTTATATGCAGCTCCTGTTATTTTAGTTAACCCTTGTCCCTTCTGGTCTAGGATTCTACCACTAGTTTTAGCTCAGGGCTCAAAAACCATTAAAGGCTAGAGCCAGGTTAGACATCTAACAGCCCAGTAGGTAGTTTGAAGGACCAGTTACATGGCAGATTATAAATTACTAGGGACTAAGAAGCAGAGTAGATAGGCTGACCCTGAGTTCCAGTATCATATGACAGTGAGAAGCTATGTTTCAGACTTTCAGACTTCCCATCATCACTGTCTCTGTTTTCAGATTATTGTCACCAAGATGGACAGCCCAGTAGTGTATTTAGGTTTTGTGCTACCCTAGGCCTGACTAAACTCGTGCACCCCCTAATTTAAATATGACCCACCTCTTCCTGTCACGGCCACACCCCTTTCTGTTTAAGACCCGCTCTGAAATTTCCGAGTGAGCCGGGGGCACTGGATTCCCTTTAACTTACATAGATTTCCTCTCACTTCCTGTTTGGCTGTGGGGCAGGAAGGGAAGGGAAATCTCTGCAATGGGACAGGGATGGTAAAAATTTGAAGCAGCGCCGCCCCCCCTCACAATTGCAGAATGACGGCCGCACGCATACCGGAAGCAGTGCGGCCGCTTTATGGGGGCGCTTGACTAATTTGCCTCTTAGCCCAGTCCACCCCATAAGACTTGCGCTACACTAACAGTGTAGCGCAAGCCGGCGGGGACTCTTTCCGTGCTGCCCCCCTGCAATGTTGGCCTAGGCCAGGATACAGCATTGGGACAGACCATATGTAATCGTCATCAGGAGTCCTTGCAACTGGACTTTGTTGCAACTATCAATTGAAGTTATCTCTATTACAAAACTATATATACCCAGGTATATGTCCATAATTCCACCAGGACTCTGCTTGGGCCCTTTGTTGAGATTACCTGTTTGTACATTGAATGTATGTACTATTATTAACCGTGTATTATATAAAGTAAAACAGAGACCATACCCCAGCTCAACTGCTTAATTCATAGATCAAAGCACTTAAGACTGGTGCTCAGGCTGGGATGTTCCGTCCCCAATGCAGTCAATCCATGAAAAGGCCAACCACTCTGTGTACTCTTCTTATTGATCTTTATTGGCTACATATGAAATGGCACAGTACACAAAATGCTAATGCTTTCAGCTAATACAGCCTTTCCCATAGCAGAGTACACTAAGTGACCAGCTTTTCTTAATATGGATTGACTTTTAATATATAAAGCTCATATTCTTCCCATACTCATAAGTATCTATATACTTATGACTAAAGTGATTCTAAAGGTTGTCATTTTTTATTTTCAAATATATATTTTTTTCAAATAAACATGTTATACTTACATTCTCAGTGCAATGGTTTTGCACAGAGCAGCCCCAATCCTCTTCTTTTTAGGTTCCCTGCCGGCAGTCCAGGCTTCTCCCCCCACCGAGTGCCCCCAATACCAAGCCTCTTGCTATGTGGGCACTCGAGCAGGCTCACTCCTGAGCCACACTTCTGTGAATGGACATTGTCAATTTACACACAGAGCATGGCTCGGCACTGCCCCACTCTCTCCTCATTGGCTTACTTGTTGTGACTGACAGCTGCAGGAGCCAATGGCTCCTGCTGTTGTGTGAGCCAATGAGGAGAGAGATACTTGCTGCTCTCATGAGCATCGCTGGATCGAGATGGGTCACAGTTTAGTATAAGGGGCGGCTGTGGGGGAAAACTGTACCCAGAAGGTTTTTTACCTTAATGCCATTGGAACCACTTTAACCTCCCTGGTGGTATGATTATGCCTGATTTTTGAATGTCAAAGCAGTACATTGTTTTGCATGGAAATTTGGCGTTTAATAGTGTAGACCTGTAATTCTTAGGAATAACTCACTTAAATCTGTCCAAACAAATGTCTAGTAGACACCCTGGGTATAATAAAGTTTGACACAGGAAATCATAAATTATAATATAATAAATAATTATTAAAAATAATAATATAATAATAATACATTTTATTCAATAATGTAATCAAATCAAAAACACTGAAATTTGCTCAGTCGAAGAATCGTCGCTGTTGTCACTTTCAGTGTTTGATGACGAATTTCCCCACGAATCACTATTGCTCAATACTGCAAGTGATTTTAATTTACTATCGCTTTTTTCTAGCTGGTCTAAAAACGCTTTTGACATAGAGGCACGATTTTTGGATGCCATGGACGTTCTCAAGTCTCAATGCAGGCAGGGCACTGGACAAAGCACTAGAGACAAAACTGATCTGAAATGATTTAATACAGTAATGTAATCTACAGATTACAGTGTATTACGTGTGTTATGTGTTTTGTACTTTTTTTAATTTGCTGCCCCATGCGTCGCAACGCTTGCAGGGAACGGAGCCCGGACAGTATTACATCGGGTGGAGGATCCGGGAGAGGACACAGCAGGAGGACATCACAGGATCCTGGGGACAAGGTAAGTAACCTGTACCAGGATACTGCGATGCAATTCTGAGTGTGACTCTGGGTTACCGCTTTTGGTAATGAAAATTAACCCCAAGCCACACTCGGGAATACCGCTAGGGAGGTTAATGTTTAATGATGGCTGCAGAAGTTCCTCAATTACGTTGTTTAGATTACTGCTCACAGAGGCCCTGTCCTGGGTGGAGGCACTGCCAACTTTGTCAAACCCATTCCTCCACTTTACAAAGGTTTTGCTTCTCTTATATGCCTACAGGTTTAGCACAGTATTCTGTTTGGGAAGGGCCCTGTCTCACAGCCCCAACTCCCCCAAAAAAAGGGCTAAACAAGGTTGTATGTTACATATACCTAGCCACTACACACTGTAAGCTGTGCCATATATTATGATATATTATGATCTTCTGACTGCTGAAGTCTGTATGCTGTGGTGTGCTTTGCACACACTTTACCACTCCACTCCCAGCATGCAGAGTTGTGAAGACTATGTAACATATAGCCCCGCGTACAGAGTGCAATAGTCAGAAGTAACATACATTTTAGTGTACTGAGCGTATTGGTCAAGAGTATGTATTGTGCATTACAGCATACAGAGTGCAGGGCTTAGAATTGTGGAACATATACCCCAACATGCCCTGTACAACAATCAGGAGAACAGTCCACCACTCATTGATTTGTAACATAAGATTGTAAGACGTATGTAAAATATAACATAGCATAAAGAATATAGCAGTATGTAATGTTTGGGGTACAGAATACTGACTGCTATACCCTTTATTCTTTGCCATACAATACATACCCTTGACCACTGAACTCTATATCATTTGCTGTCTTCCTTCTCCCTAAGCAAACCCCTCCTAGAAAAATCCTCCCTTCCTCAAGCAACAACCCCAAAAGTAACCAGCCATTTCTCACATCTGCACCCCCTTCCATTACTTACCTTTGTGCCCATCATCTACATCTCACCTCTGTGCCCCTGTCCACAGCTCACTTATGTTCCCTCCATTTACAGCTTACCTCTGCTCCCCTCCACATCTGACTTCTGGAACCCCTATCTATGGCTCTAACCTCTGCATCCCCATCCATCAACAGCTCTCAGCTCTGCATGCTCCCCTCCATTCACTGCTATCTACTGTTCTGACCTTTACACACAGTCCTCCTCATCCACAGCTGTCATCTCTGCACCCAAAACTCCCCTTCCATCCACTGCTTTAACTTCTGCACCTAGCATGCCCCCCCATAAACATTTCTTATCTCTGTACCCAGTGCTCCTGCATCCACAGCTCTTACTTCTGCACCCAGCCCTCCCCACCCATCCATAGCTCTCATTTTACACCCAGGTCCCCCAAAAATCGGATGGAAAAATTTGTATGACGAGCTGTCTGACAATTTTTGGGTCTTTATTACAGTGCTTTTGACAGCCGATTTCACTTTTTCGAGCCAGACTTTAACGTTTTTGTCGGATGTGAACTCAACGTCCGATTTTTGTTTCATTAGTACGGTTTTCCTAACGAAAAAAAATCGTAAGAGCAAGACTACACCAACCAGAAATGGGAACAAGACCTGTCGATCGATCTTACAGAAACGGAATGGGAGAATATCTACACACACATACATAAGGTAACGGTCAATGTGAAAGTGCAGGAGAACGCATTCAAAGTATTTTCCAGGTGGTACAGAACGCCTCTCCAACTGCATCACATTTACCCCTCCCTTCCCCAGCAGTGCTGGAGATGCAAAACTGAGACAGGCTCACTTTTACATATCTGGTGGACTTGCTCCAAACTTCAACCCTTCTGGATTGAGGTTCACAGGCTTATTGCTCAAATCTCCACGTACACGCTAGACTACAAGCCAGCACAATTCCTGCTACACCACTCTGCGACACTGTCCCGTTTCTACTTACGCTCCCTGGCCATGCACATGGTGAATGTGGCAAAAATGTGTATACCATTCAAATGGCGCTCCCCTGACCCACCATTGCTAGCAGATTGGTTTAAGCGTGTACAAAAAATGTCGGAAATGGAGGAATTAATATATCAAGCAAGTGACACACCAGCCAAATTCACCAAAACATGGTCGTGTTGGGTCCATTTTACTACCACGGACGAATACAAAAAGGTCCTGACCTAATTGATGCACGAGAGCTGTGGCAGGGATGTAGAAGCGGGCTGGATCCCCCCCCCTCTACGCCCCCCCAGAATCACCCCGTTACTGTAAGACACAACATACTTTGACTCCCAAATTTACTCTACTTCTTTTTAACGACTACTCCCTCTCTATCTCAATGTGAGGTCACACTACATTTTGTCCTGACTATGCATCTTACACCTGTTCTCAACATGACTACATTCAACCCCAAGTCAGACAAATGAATAGTCAAAAAACCTACTCTCCACTGTTTTATCGTATTCCAACTCAAGGATAAGTGTAATGTTTTAATAAATATTACAGTGAATACTGACACTCTTGCATGTTTTACTTTGCCTTCTTTGACTTGGTTATCACTTTGTGGAGTGGCTTACTGCCACATATTTGCTTTCATCAGCGGCTGCAACCGCACTTTTGTATCACCTGTTAAGTTTCTTGTGACTGTATGACTCTGTTTTTTTATATTCCAAATAAAATCTTTTACAAAAAAAAAAAGAGCAAGACTACGCATGATCATAAATAAAAGAATACATACAAAACTATTCAACACATTACATCACTTCTGACGTTGTATTCTGTCGTACGAAAATTTTCATATTGTGAGTAACCTCTTCACTTTCGACAAGAGACTAGCATGCCACAAAAAAAACAGACATTCGGTCGTCCGAAAATCTCATCGTGTGTACGAGGCTTTAGTCTTTAGCAATACAGCATTGTAGCACTGGGGTCTTGAGTTCACTATAATGGAAATATCATTATGACATAATCCACATTGCTTTTATTATGCCTACTCCCGGAGGGGCTGCTGAGAATATGCCCAGGTCTCCTTTGCTGGTACAGAGGCTTCCTGCTAGAGGCACAGTTCTTCGCACACCAACAAAATACAGGCTCAGACTAGGGGATGTCTTTTTGTGAATTTATTGCGAAAAAAAAACTTGAACAGGTGATGACTTAGCAGTTTAGGATATTCCAAAATGCTATCAAGAATCAACACAAGGACAAACTTAGAAATCCTGTAGCAGTAGCTTGGCTGGAGGTAATAGGAAATAGCCAGTAACTCTAGGTCACTATAGGAGCAGACCCAGTCCATGCAATATCCCCTGGCACTCACTTTCCTCTAGCAGCAGGCACACCTAAGAGTCCCAAAACCAGGTCTTACTCACAATGTCCTAGGAGCTGTCTGTCACCCAGCTTGCATGCGACACTGATCAGTGAGGGAGATAAAAGATCCTTCCCCAGATCAGGACTCCAGAATGATGCATAAACCATTTAGCATTTTTCTACAGGCCCTCAGCTAAAGAACCCTCCCTAAAGGAAGAAAGAACACTGGAAAGGCCTCCCAAATATTTACCCCTAGCTCAGTCACCTTCTGGATGCCCCCCTCAGGGATTGGGTGAGGTCTGATAAAAATTTAACAAATAACTGAGAGATTGACCCTCCCTGCTCTATTATCTGGTAGCTCCCTCCAGAGACAATCAATCAACAAGCTTAGGAAAACCTTGATTCGACAAAAAAAAAACAGATCCTTGCTCCCCTGACTATAGTAAAGCCAAAAATTCAGCCCAACAGAGGCAGGGCCCTACATCTTTGAAATTAATATAATTTTTTTTACAGTAAATGTAGTGTGAAGTGATCTCTAACGGCAGCACTGAAGCATTTACATTTCTCTAAAGCCCCCAGGAATATAATATTATTATCATTATTAGTAACGAGCTAGGATTAGTTGAAGGTATAACCCAGATATTTCACTTTAAGATAAAATACGAGAAACATACTAAACCTGATTACGTCTTATTCTGTGTCTGTTTTGGAGAATTAAGGCTTTAAATAAATATATAAAAATGTTCGCCCCACTTCTGCTTAGTTCTATTTTTATTAAATCCATGACACAAACACACCAATTAAAGATGCAAAAATAGGACATTCTTGAGAATGGATTGTTTGCAGTAAAGCACTTGCTGTAAAAAATAATTAATACGGTAGTTACATATAGATTTTTTTCTCTGTCCAAGGCTATAGTTCCTCTCTTGTTTAGCAAAGAAGGAATGAAATGTTGCTGTCGTTGCTTTATTAGTGGGGATTACCTTGTCAATATTTAAATGACCACTGTTTTATGCCCTCTGTGGGTTTTTGGCTAATCAGATGTCTGTTGGAAACTTGTGGTTAAGACGGGTGTTTTGACTATGTTGGGAGCTCACAGTTTATCTCTAAAGCCTCGCACACACGACTGGTTTTCCCAGCAGGAAAACTGCCAGGAGAGAATTTGGCCGGGAATCCCGGCCGTGTGTATGCTCCCTAGCAGTTTTCCCGTCAGGAAAACAGCCGGGAATTCCGACGGGAAAATAGAGAACCTGCCCTCTATTTTCCCGTCGGGATTCCCAGCAGAGTGTTTCCTGCCGAGAAAACCGGTCGTCTGTATGCTTACCTGAAGGGTAACGAAACCGCGCATGCTCGATAACACTTTGACGCATGCGTGGTAGCATAAAAAGTTAGTGTGGGGTGTAGCAAGATGGCGGCGACGGAATCGAATGTGACGAGACGCCGGCTCGTCGTAGTCGATGACGTCACTGCGTTCTTGCCATTCAAAAGAAAGGCGGTTCTTTTGAGTGGCCGTCTGTATACACGACTTTGCAAGGCAAGCTTGTCAGGAATCCCGTCAGGAAAACCAACGCTTTTTTTCCTGACGGGATTCCCAGCCGTGTGTACAGGGCTTAACTGGCACAAAGTTCCTATTAGCCCAGGTTCACACTGGGCTGCGAGAGTGAAGCCGTGTGAGTTCAGCTAAACTCGCACAATTTCACTCCCGCTGGTCAGTCCCGATTTCGGCCGCGATTACAGAGACATCTGTGCAGGTTTCAGATGTCAATGTAAATCGTGAGCCAAAATCGCAAAAAGTAGTACAGAAACGACTTTTTGAAATCGGTGCAGCGCCGCAGACAGTGCCATTGCCGGCAATTTGCGGCAAATACCGCCGTTTTGACATGCGATTTGACATGCCAAATCGCATGTCAAAACGCACCAGTGTGAACCAGGGCTTAAACAAAATTGTTATAAGGTTAGATTTTAAATCTGTTTATTCAAATAAAGATATAGCCTTGCTCTTTCAACATAAAATAGATTGGTGTAATTATTGGGGCAACAGCCTACCCTTGAGTTGGGATTTGGATATTAAAGCGGAGGTCCCGCGAAAAAAAATAATTAAAAGCCAGCAGCTACAAATACTGCAGCTGCTAAATTTTAATAAATGGACACATACCTGTTCTGGAGTCCAGCGATGTCGGCAGCCGAAGCCGAGCAATCGCTCGTCTCTCAGCTTTTCCTACCGCCATCCTCGATGAGGGAATCAGGAAGTGAAGCGTTGCGGCTTCACTACCCGGTTCCCTACTGCGCATGCGCGAGTAGTGCAACGCGTCCCCAGCGGTTCCTGCTGTCTCCTGGGACCTGTGTGTTTCCCAGAAGGCAGCGGGGGACGACGACGATGGGATGTGGAGTGACTCCCGTGGGAGTCATTCCCGGAAGTGGGTGCAAATACCTGTAATATACAGGTATCTGCACCCCCTCCCCCTGAAAGGTGTTAAAGGGGGGAGGGTTTCCGAAAAGCGGAAGTTCCATTTTTGGATGGAACTCCACTTTAAGTTTGATTCTATGTCTTTTATATGCCAAGGAGGGGAAATAAGACAAAGATGCCATCTGAATGGATGGATAATGGTGTTAATGGTAATTGATGGTAGTTCACTTAATCCAAGTGAATTAAAGCGGAAGTAAACCCAGCAAATTAATAGTTTAAAAAAACAGTTACATTCCCGGCATGCCGGAAATTCTAACTGTCACATAGGTTGTGCTCTCAACTAAACTGTCACACCATCCAATGGCTGGTGTCATAACTGATCACATGTGCAGCATCATGGCAGTTGAAGATTAAACACAGGCCAAGATGGCAGCTTCCTTGGCTGAAAATGATAGGAGGGTTTACTTCCACTTTAAGTGTATTTTATATATACTTTTGTATTTTCCTGTTTACACATGTAAGTGGCAGCTTTTTGACCATTAGGCCTCATGCCCACAGGCGTTTTTTCAGCCGCGTTTTTGAGCGTTTTTTACAGCTTAAAAACGCCTGTCCATGTTAGTCTATAGCTTCATGCCCACCTAGGCGTTTTTGAGCTGTAAAGAGCATAGGCGTTTGTAAGCTGTAAAAAAAAACCAGGACCAGTGCGTTCCTCAGCGTCAGAATTAGGCAGAAAAAAACGCGAGCGTCAAAAAACGCGCACTAACGCGCAAAAAACGCGCACTAACGCGCGGTCGCGTTTTTAGCTCCGACGTTTTTTTTTTTTTTTCAAAAAATAAAAAATAAATATTTACAATAACATGGACAGGCGTTTTTAAGCTGCAAAAAACGCAGCTGTAAAAACGCCAGTGGGCATGAGGCCTTATAGTTTGTCATAAGAGAAAAAGAGATAAAATGAAAGAGGACTAACGAAGCAGACTTGCAGTGGTATGCTAGGTATTACGGTCACGGCGGACCCAAGACAACCAGCAGATCTCACCCTCCACTTGCTCGCTCAATCCCCCTCGATCAGAGGCGCTTCACCCTCAGCAGTGACACAACGTTTAGGAATCACAGAAACTTGTCGTGCAGACCACGTCCAGATATGTTTCGTCACTAAAGACTTTTTCAATGGGAGTTTTGTCCGATGGACTTGTGTACACACGATCGGATAATACAACAACACACATTTGTTGGCAGACAATTTTAAAGCATGCTATCCCACATTTGTTGGCGGAAAATCTGACAACAATTGTCCGATGGAGCGTACAAACAGCCTGTCATCACACAATTCCCGTCGGATAATCCGATTGTGTGTATAGGCTATAGTGTTTCCTAAAGGAGTCAACAGGGAAAACTAATGGGTTAGGTTTTGAAATCTCTTCCAATAATCATGCCTGAAATGATTTGTATACTTCTTGTAGACTATAAGGGCTTATTTAAACTAGATGCAACTGATAAAACAAGCGGTATTGCATAAATTTATTATGTGTACACAAGTTTTTTTCAGATGGATTGTAATGTGATTTTGAATTCAGTTTGCCTTCTATGAACCCAGGTGAATTGTCTTATTGGAATATTGCCTATTTTTATATTAACCTGCGCATATGTTTGCAGATTTGTCCATTTTGAAAGCATTGTGTAAATTAACCAGTTAAGGACCAGCTGCCGCAGTTACACTGGGACAGGTTGACTCCCCTGGGCGAATCGCCGTAGCTGTACTTCGGCCGCTTTAAGACCACTAGGGCACGCACGGTGGCAGTGATGTCCGCCGGTACCCGCAGTCGCTCCTGAGAGAGACAGAATGGAGATCTGTCAATGTTAACAGACAGATCTCCATTCTGTCATACTGGTTAAGAACAGCGATCGGTCTCCTCCTCCAGGCAGTCCCATCCCACCACAGTTAGAAACACTTCATAGGACACACATTTAACCCCTTGATTGCCCCCTAGTGTTAACCCCTTCCCTGCCAATGACATGTATACGGTAATGAGTGTTTATTTTTAGCTCTGATTGCTTTATAAATGTCAATGGTCCCAAAAAAGTGTCAAAAATGTCTGATCTGTCTGCCGCAATGTTGCAGTCCCGCTTAAAATCGCAGATCGCCGCCATTACTAGTAAAATATAATAATAATAATAAAAATGCCATAAATCTATCCCCTATTTTGTAGACGCTATAACTTTTGCGCAAACCAATCTATATGTGCTTATTGTGATTTTTTTACCAAAATTATGTAGAAGCATACATATCTGCCTAAACTGAGGAAGACATTTTTTTTTCTTAACCTCCCTGGCGGTGATCCTGAGTCAGGCTGGGGGTGGATTTTTCATGTCCAAAGCGGTAACCCCGAGCCAGACTCGAGATCGCAGTGCAGGATACAGGGGAAGTTACTTACCTTGTCCCTCGATCCTGTGATGTGTCCCGCTGTGTGTGCGAGCTGTCTCCTCGCTCGATTCACACACTGGTGACTGCCAAGTGCCGCCGAGCTCCGTTCCCGAGCGGCGAAGCGCACGGGGCGGAGTTCGGCGGCAAATTCAAAAAAGTAAAAACACAATACACATACAGTATACTGTAGACTTACAGAGAACAGTACTGTATAAAAAAATTACACATCCCCTTTGTCCCTAGTGGTTTGTCCAGTGTCCTGCATGCAGTTTTATATTATAAAAACTGTTCTTTCTGCCTGCAAACTGGAGATTGTCCATAGCAACCAAAAAGTGTCAGTTTACATCAAAAGTGGTTTTAGAGCAGCTAGAAAACAGCAATAATAAATTAGAATCACTCGCCGAATTGAGCAATAGCGATTTGTGGAGAAATCCGTCATCAAACACTAAATCTAATGACAGCGACAATTCTGCAACTGAGCAAATTTCAGTGTTTTTGATTTGATTACATTAGTGAATAATTTTTATTATTATTATATTATTATTTGTTATAATTATTTATAGTTATTTATTATATTATAATTTATGATTTTGTGTTTCAAACTTTATCATACCCGGGATGTCTACTAGACTCTTGTTTGGACAGATTTAAGTAAGTAATTACTAAGAATCGCAGGCCTACAATACATAACACCAAATTTCCATGCAAAATAATTGTACCGCTTTTGGTACATAATTCCAGACAGAATCATACCACCAGGGAGGTTAAATTGTGATATTTAATATAGCAAAAAGTAAAAAATATTGCTTTTTTTCAAAAGTGTCAGTCTTTTTTTGTTTATAGCACAAAAATAAAAGCTGCAGAGGTGATCAAATACCACCAAAAGAAAGCTCTATTTGTGGGGGAAAAAAAGGACATAAATTTTGTTTGGGTACAGCGTCGCACGACTACACAATTGTCAGTTAAAGTATCGCAAAAATGGTCTGTCATTAATGAAGCATTGATCCTTGATTTGCTTTACTCTATGCACATCAGGCCAAAAGCATGTAAATATTCAGAAGAATCAAAAAACTGTTAGGGTCCTTTCACACGGGGCGGATCCGTGCAGATCCGCCCCGTGAAGCTCCGCTTGCTCAGCGGGGATCGCTCCGTTGATCCCCGCTGAGCCGACGGATGACTGGGCGGTCCCCGCACACTGTGCAGGGACCGCCCTGTCAGAGCGCCGCTCTCCCCTATGGGGAATCGGATGACGACGGACCGTAGAGTCCGTTGTCATCCGATCCGCTCCGCCGACGGAAGGAAAAATAGGGTTTTCCTCCGTCACACTTTGGCGGAGCGGAGCGGAGCGGATGTCAGCGGACATGTCTCCGCTGACATCCGTGCTTCCATAGGGCTACATGGAGGATCCGTTTCAGGTCCGCCTAAAAAACTGACAGGCGGACCTGAACGGACCTCCGTGTGAAAGGGGCCTATAATGAACAAATGTTATGTGTAAGCTTCTATTGCTGACCTCCTTTTGACAATATTAGCTGCTTGAGTCTCATATTGAAATGGCATCTCAGATCAGGATCTAATAGTCTGATTAAGAGTTCTTATTATCTTCAGGCTTTAAGTGGTTGTAAACCCTCTCATATAAAAGCAAATAGGGAAGCGCTGATCCAAAGGTATGGTAAATAAACAATAATAAAGTTCCATATATATCACATAGGTTCTTTATTGGCAAGAATAACAATAAAGTATGTATTGTGACTGCCAGAGGATGCAAACAGTTCCAAAGCAATGGGAAGTTGATCATGTTTGTAAAATAAGAATGAAAATAGCATACCTTGCATCCACAAAAACTCACATTTACTGCTACAACATTCAGGGGCCAGAGGAGATGAAACTGTTCTACCTCCAGTGATGGAATGCAAACACCAGATGTCTAGCACAGCCTATAAGTGCTTGAGAATGAGAGAATAGAACCAAAATGCCAGAGGTGAGGGACTGTCCACCAGCCCTAAGTCTCACAGCACAGACCACCTGGAGAGAGAGAGCGGATGGGGCCAGCTGTATGCTTTAATATACCCAGTGAAGTTAACAACCTCAGGTGATACACAGAGATTAAACACATCCTCTTACGTAGGTTCTATGTGTTTATCTGCTGACGCCTCTTTCCTACACCCCTTCAAAAGAGCAGAATCATGTTAAAGTGGTTGTAAACCTCAGTCACGGAATCTGAGCAAAGCACATATGTAACGTCACCCCAAATACGAAAGGGGGGTTAACGCCGTTTATGATGTTCCCCTCTCCTGGACACCCATCCACTCGCTACCAATCTTCCACAGCCAGGCGATCACTTCCCATAAGATTAATCCCTCCAGAAGAAACGAGACGTACTCTGTCTCTTCCAGGAACGAATGAATTTTATTGAGAAACATTGTAACTTTTATATACATCTAATACACAGTAGTTTAACATGAACAATGGCCCAGCTCCACCCACACATTACAAGACTCAACACATTACTTTGACGTCTGTTAGGAGACAACAGACTTTACACAATAGACGTAATGATCTTCAATACACATCTTCTCATGCAAGGGTTGGCAGACGCTCTGTCTGCAGAGTACAATACACACAGGCATAGTGTTAACTATCTCTATTCACACCAGCCCTTTATGTTTAAATAACTATGCATGACCTTTATTCGCCAGACTGTCTGGCACTTTACAATACACACAAGGACAGACTCAATTTCCCCAATCCACATCACCACAAACAATGAACAGGTCCCTTAGGAGCTGGGATTTACATCACACTGGCAGGTAACACCTCTCTCAATTAACCTGGTAAGTTTCAGAATAAAACAATATTGTGGACTAATATTCCTATTTCAATTTCCAGCCAGCCAAGCCATATTCATAATGTCCATGGTTTCTTGGCTCACCCTGTGTCCAACATGACCTTCCTGTCACACATCCCCCCTTTCGGCAGGATACTAACAGAGGAGGCGACCCCAGACGGGTTGACTCCGAAGTTAGTCCATAGGTCCATTCCTCTAATGCCGGTATCCACACAGTACCCCAAATAAATTTCTCCAAACAGAGCATTACTCACCCAGCCAACGTCTGCCTCTCTTGGAGAACATACCTGCCGTTGGGGAGAGGCCGTGACGGGCCCTTCTCCCTGGAGTCCTTTCAGCCGCTGGAGAGAAAACAGGGTGACCGGGCTCAGTCCGTCATGCTGTTGGGGATCTGGGCCAACTGCCCAGCACTCCTGGGGTATACAAGTGAAGACTGAATTCCCATCCACTTGTGGTAGGTGAAAATCCCCTAGTGCTTGCAAAGCAAGGTTGACATCCTCCTGTCTCAGTGTCACACCATTTTCTGGGGTTGTGTCAGTGAGGACCGAAGTCCCATCCAGTACCACAGGAACTCCCTCTTCTGTTAGTTGAGAGCAGAGGCCCGCGGCACTCTGCTCTGTTGCCAGCTCTTGTGCTGGGTTGCTGTGGGTGGAGACCGCAGTCCCATCCACCGATATCCGCTCAAGTTGCAGTTGTGTGCAGAGGCCAGTAGCATTCTGCCCTGCTGCCAGTGATTCAGCTGGGGGTAAAAGCTTTACCACCTCAGCTTGTTGCTGGAGAGAGGGGCCAACTGCCCTGGCTCCCTGAAACCCCACAGTTGTTTCCGGTGCTGGGCAGAGGTTGCTATCACTCTGCCCTGTTGCCAGCACTTCTGCTGGGGACTTCACACCATCTGCTCTGGCTAACTGTTGGGGAGGGAAAAGGGCTGCTTCTCCTCCCTGCATCTCTGAAATCCCCTGGGAAAGAGGAACCATCACCTTCTCACCTCGGGCCTCCAAAACTGCCACGGGTGTAGAGCAGGGGTCTGCAGTATGCTGTCCTGCTGCCAGTACTTGAGGGGGCGATGCATAATCCATAACATCCTCTGAACAGCCCATTAAATCCATACCTTCTGTAATCTGTGGCTGGGGGGATGAGCCAACTGCCCTAGCTCCCTGGAACTCCACCTCATCCACTTCGGCTTTAGTGATGGCAATCTCCAGATTTTCCACTGCCGATTCTTCAGCCAGGCTAGCTCCCTGGAACTCCATATCATCCACTTCGGCTTTAAGGGTGGCAATCTTCAGATTTTCCACTGCCGATTCTTCAGCCAGGCTAGCTCCCTGGAACTCCGTATCATTCACTTTGGCTTTAGGGATGGCAATCTTCAGATTTTCCACTGCTGATTCTTCAGCCAGGATTTCATAGTTGTCAACTGGTATTTCCTGATAGTCCCAGGCAAAGGTAGCACCACCCTGCTGCTGAGCAGATTCTAGCAGCTGTCTGTAGGCGATCTCCAGCTCCCATTCCTGAACGGCCAGAAATTCCAAATCTTCCTCTGCCCAGTGCCCTTCCGAGACATTCAGTTTTTGCTCTCTGTGCTCCATTATTTCCTCCAAACGCCACTCCCGATCACTCCCAAAGTCAGGGTCACTGGACAGCCCCCAATACAACAATCCCAGGCCATCATAGTCAAAGCCTTCTGTGGGGCTGTCATCCGCTGACCATGGGCACTCTTGGGCTACATACCACCGGAGGGCTCTGTAGCTCTCATCCAACCACATCTCTGCCCGGATCAGCCTGCTTAACTCAGCTGTCCACTCCTGCTTTGGTTGTTCCCCCAATAACGGCATTCGTACTTCATACTGTGACCAGTACCTTACATTGATGGAGGGGAGAATCTTTCCCTGGTGTTGCTGCTCGAGAGCTAGCACTTTCTTCCAGAGTTCGCAGCGGATCGAATCCGACCATCCCAGCAGGACCTCCTCTGATACTGGTCCTCTATGCTGTATCTGCATCTCTCGCAACCTCCTTCCGAATTCCTCTTCCAAAGCGGCTGGTTCTTTAGGCGTTGTCTCCGATTGCCGTATTTCCGCCATTCTCCGCTCATGTTGCCGCTCTAGTTCTCTCTTTTGTCGCTCTCGTTCTCTCTCTTGTCGCTCTAGTTCTCTCTTTTGTCGCGCATCCTGCAGCTAGATGCCTCTAATGGCTTCCTGTATGGCGGTCTCTGATGGGTTAGCACCATATAATGCCAAGCGCTGTTGAACTCATTGCTGAAACAAATCTTCAACTGACCGGGGTCCTGCATCACCCTTCTTTCTGGTCCATCTCGGCTCTCAAGTAGGTCTTTCAGCGTGGCTTTCCTGCAGGCTGCATAGCTGGTCATTCACTGTGGTGGTTTGGAGTGTCCCAGGAACTGGAGGGAAAATCCCACTGCTGCCACCAATGTAACGGCACCCCAAATACGAAATAGGGGTTAACGCCGATTACGATGTTCCCCTCTCCTGGACACCCATCCACTCGCTACCAATCTTCCACAGCCAGGCGATCACTTCCCATAAGATTAATCCCTCCAGAAGAAACGAGACGTACTCTGTCTCTTCCAGGAACGAATGAATTTTATTGAGAAACATTGTAACTTTTATATACATCTAATACACAGTAGTTTAACATGAACAATGGCCCAGCTCCACTTACACATTACAAGACTCAACACATTACTTTGACGTCTGTTAGGAGACAACAGACTTTACACAATAGACGTAACGATCTTCAATACACATCTTCTCATGCAAGGGTTGGCAGACGCTCCGTCTGCAGAGTACAATACACACAGGCATAGTGTTAACTATCTCTATTCACACCAGCCCTTTATGTTTAAATAACTATGCATGACCTTTATTCGCCAGACTGTCTGGCACTTTACAATACACACAAGGACAGACTCAATTTCCCCAATCCACATCACCACAAACAATGAACAGGTCCCTTAGAAGCTGGGATTTACATCACACTGGCAGGTAACACCTCTCTCAATTAACCTGGTAAGTTTCAGAATAAAACAATATTGTGGACTAATATTCCTATTTCAATTTCCAGCCAGCCAAGCCATATTCTTAATGTCCATGGTTTCTTGGCTCACCCTGTGTCCAACGTGACCTTCCTGTCACAACATATATCTGCAATGCTTAATTATCTCTCTCCAAAGCTCTAAAGCCTCGTACACACGGTCGGATTTCCATCGGACTTTTCCGTGGATTTTTGTCCGAACGGAGTTGGCCGGGCACACCCATAGCATACACTCCACAGGACTTTTCTGCAAACTTTCCCAAAACTTTTTCCAACATCACGTGGTTTTTCTGCTCTTTACCGCCACCCTTTGGTCAACTTCTGCTATTGTTGGTTGATTTTAACATTATTTGTTTTGTCCATCGGACAAAAGTCCGATGGTTTTCTGTACACACGGTCGGACTTTGCTCCATCTGACTTTTGTTGGCCAAAAGTTTGTCCGTTTGCAGACCGAACTTTTGCCGATGAAAACCAAAAAAGTTTGTCCGAGTGTACAGGGCTTAAGTGTTGTTTTTCTTTAGTGCTTTGTTCTTCTGTTATCAGCATGTGTCACTTCTGAGAAGTTTTTCGGACATATGAGATAAATTTGTGTCAGGAGGGAGGTGGGGAGCTCAGAACTGAGCTTGTCTATTCATAACACAGTTCTTCAACTGTGTTAGGGGGGTGTGTTCCTTTCCTCCAATTAGCTCTCACACAATGTAACTGCAGTCTCTTTGCTCTTGACAAAAAATAAATATTTTTAACACAATATGCCCTTGTGAAGGGATGTAGAGAGGACTACTGCAGATAAACAAGTAAAAACTACGTAGGAGGATTTGTTCCATCTCTGTGAATCATCTGAGGCTGTGCACTTCACTGGGTATATGTGAGGGTTAACATCCACTTTAACCACTTGACAACTGGGCACTAAATCCCCTTCGTGCCCAGACCAATTTTCAGCTTTCAGTGCTCTCACACTTTGAATGACAATTACTCAGTCATGTAATACTGTAACCTAATGATTTTTTTGTCCTTTTTTTCATACAAATAGAGCTTTCTTTTGGTGGTATTTGATCACCTCTGGGTTTTTTATTTTTTGCGCTATAAATGAAAAAACACGGAAAATTTTGAAAAAAAAACGCTTTTTTTTAGTTTATGTGATAAAATTTTGCAAATTATTAATTTTTCTTTATAAAATTTAGCCACAATTTATACTGCTACATATCTTTGGTAAAAATAACCCAAATTAGTGGATATTATTTGGTCTTTGTGAAAGTTATAGAGTCTACAAGCTGTGGTGCGGATCATAAACAATTGATCACACCTAATGTACTGGTGGCCTATCTCATTTCTTACGACCCGAACAAGCCAGCAAAGCACAAATACCCCCCAAATGACCCCTTTTTTAAATTAGACATTCCAAGGTATTTAGTAAGATGCATCGTGAGGTTTTTGATGTTGTAATTTTTTCCCACAATTCTTTGCAAAATGAAGATTTTTTTTTTTTTTTTTTTTTTTCCACAAAATTGTCATTATAATAGGTTATTTCTCTCACATGGCATGTGTATACCACAAATGACACCCCAAAATACATTCTGCTACTCCTCCTGAGTATGGCAATACCAAATGTGTGAGACTTTTATACAGCCTGCCCACATACAGAGGCCCAATATTGAAATAGCACCTTCAGGCATTCTAGGAGCATAAATTACACATCTCATTTCTCAACCACCTATTACATTTTTGAAGGCCCTGGAGCACCAGGACAATGGAAACGCCCACAAAGTGACCCCATTTTGGAAAGCTAACACCCCAACGTATAATCTATGAGGCATAATGAGTCTTTTGAACGGTTCATTTTTTTCCTGAAGTTTTTGGAAAATGCGGGAAAAAAATGAAAACGCAATTTTTTTTACGCAAAGTTGTCCATTTATAAGATATTGCCAACACATAGCATGTACATAGCAAAAATGATACCCCAAAATACATTCTGCTACTCCTCCTGAGTATGGCGATACCAAATGTGTGAGACTTTTATACAGCCTGCCCACATAGAGAGGCCCAATATTGAAATGGCACCTTCAGGCATTCTAGGAGCATAAATTACACATCTCATTTCTCAACCACCTATTACATTTTTGAAGGCCCTGGAGCACCAGGACAATGGAAACGCCCACAAAGTGACCCCATTTTGGAAAGCTAACACCCCAACGTATAATCTATGAGGCATAATGAGTCTGTTGAACGGTTCATTTTTTTTCTGAAGTTTTTGGAAATTGCGGGAAAAAAATGAAAACGCAATTTTTTTACGCAAAGTTGTCCATTTATAAGATATTGCCAACACATAGCATGTACATAGCAAAAATGACACCTCAAAATACATTCTGCTACTCCTCCTGAGTATGGCGATACCAAATGTGTGAGACTTTTATACAGCCTGCCCACATACAGAGGCCCAATATTGAAATGGCACCTTCAGGCATTCTAGGAGCATAAATTACACATCTCATTTCTCAACCACCTATTACACTTTTGAAGGCCCTGGAGCACCAGGACAATGGAAACGCCCACAAAGTGACACCATTTTGGAAAGCTAACACCCCAACGTATAATCTATGAGGCATAATGAGTCTGTTGAACGGTTCATTTTTTTCCTGAAGTTTTTGGAAATTGCGGGAAAAAAATGAAAACGCAATTGTTTTACGCAAAGTTGTCCATTTATAAGATATTGCCAACACATAGCATGTACATAGCAAAAATGACACCTCAAAATACATTCTGCTACTCCTCCTGAGTATGGCGATACCAAATGTGTGAGACTTTTATACCACATACAGAGGCCCAATATTGAAATGGCACCTTCAGGCATTCTAGGAGCATAAATTACACATCTCATTTCTCAACCACCTATTACACTTTTGAAGGCCCTGGAGCACCAGGACAATGGAAACGCCCACAAAGTGACCCCATTTTGGAAAGCTAACACCCCAACGTATAATCTATGTGGCATAATGAGTCTTTTGAACGGTTCATTTTTTTCCTGAAGTTTTTGGAAATTGCGGGAAAAAATGAAAACGCATTTTTTTTTACGCAAAGTTGTCCATTTATAAGATATTGCCAACACATAGCATGTACATAGCAAAAATGACACCCCAAAATACATTCTGCTACTCCTCCTGAGTATGGCGATACCAAATGTGTGAGACTTTTATACAACCTGGCCACATACAGAGGCCCAACATGCAAGGTACACCATCAGGTGTTCTAGGGACACATAGCATGAACATACCAAGAATTACACCCCAAAATACATTCTGCTGAGCAAATGGTAAACAAAAGATTACCTGTGGTTTTAGTAGCGCAGTTTTCCACAGGAGGACAGCACTGGTCCAGGCAAGAGGCAGGGACTTGGTCAGCAAAAGCGGTGTGGTCAGTTCATCTGACAGGCAGAGGCATGATGGCATAGGTCCTACAGGCAGTTGGCAGAAGTAGGGCCTCGTTCAGGACTGAATGGGGACAGGGGTAGAGGCTTCTCCCACCCAAATCTCTTTGAAGCCTCCGAGTCTCCAGACCCTAATCTGGGAATGAGAAAAACAAAAACAATTGTTTTCTTCATCCAGAAAAACAATTCTGGAGCCCCTCACATATGTGAGACCCCTGTGTTATGAATCCCACTAGTCCACTGGCAGGGTACAAGATCAGTCCAAGAGGCAGGCAAAAAGCATGGTCAAACAGTCCAGGGTCAGTTCCAGATCAGGCAGAGGTATGTACAGAATCGTTAGGCAGAAGCGTGGTCAAATAACAGTCCAGGGTCAGTTCCAGATCAGGCAGAGGTATAAACAGAATCGTTAGGCAGAAGCGTGGTCAAATAACAGTCCAGGGTCAGTTCCAGATCAGGCAGAGGTATAAACAGAATCGTTAGGCAGAAGCGTGATCAAATAACAGTCCAGGGTCAGTTACAGAGAAAGCAGAGGCATAAGGGGTGTGAACATAAATGGCAGGAAGTGGACTAATAATTTATTTTGGTATGGTAATGGCGGAAGCAGTTGCCTATGCAGAGGCCTGGTTCTGAAGGACATTGGGCACAATGATAAATGGTGTCTCTTCTCTCTCCTCTTTTGGAGCACACCCGGCATTTTTTCTGGCGTTTTTGGCCTGTTGGTCTGGGAGGGATTTTATCTGGGAAGTGGCGCTCGGAGAGACGGCTAACGACATCGGATCTTATGTTTACTGGTGGGCTGTTCGGGTATAAAAGGGCAGTGGTGATTTCCTCCTGGAAGAAAAGGAAGGATTTGGGTCTTCTAGTGGATTTTCGATATATTACATATGAGTTGTACATGGCCAAATTGAACAAATAAATTGAAACTTTCTTATACCACTGGTATGATCTTCTTGTGGAAAGGTAGGGTTCGAGCATCTGGTCGTTGAAGTCGACACCCCCCATGAACTTATTGTAATCGTAGATGCATTTGTCTTTTTGGATCCGGCCATTCCTCCTGGTGACTTCAACAAATTCATTGTTGTGGATGGAAGAAAGCAAGTACACGTCTCTTCTGTCCCTCCACTTCACAGCCAAAATCTCCTCATTACGCAAACTCGCCGTCTCCCATCTTCTCAATTTTTTGGTGACCAGGCTTTGAGGAAAGCCCTTCCAGTTCGTCCGTACGGTGCCGCATGCTGGAGTCTTCATTCTGTGCAAATTTCGGAACAGGGGCAAACTGGTATAAAAATTGTCCACATACAAGTGGTATCCTTTCTCTAGGAGTGGGTTTATGAGTTCCCAAACTACTTTCCCACTGGTTCCAATGTAGATTGGGCAATTAGGGGGGTTCAGTTCGGAGTCCTTCCCTTCATATATGATGAAGCCATACACATACCCAGTTTCTCTGTCGCACAATTTATACAGCTTCACCCCATAGCGGACCCTTTTGCTGGGTATAAATTGTTTTATGCCCAGCCTGCCAGAAAATTTGATAAGGGACTCATCTATGCATATGTGTTTGTCTGGGGTAAACAACTGGGGGAAGGTTTCAGAAAAATAATTTAGTAGCGGCCGAATTTTATAAAGTTTATCAAAATTTGGGTCATTTTGGGGAGGGCACTGGGTATTATCATTGAAGTGTAGGAATCTCATAATCATTAGATATCTGGACCTGGGCATTACTGAGGAAAAGATGGGCATATGATATATGGGGCGGGATGACCAATATGAACGTAATTGATTTTTTCCATTTAGTCCTATGCAGAATGTGAGGCCCAAAAAAATCCTAAACTCCTCCACTGTAAGGGCTTTCCACACGTAGGGACGGGCATAAGAGGACGTTGGGTTGCTGGTTATAAACTGTTGGGCATATAAGTTGCACTGGGCCACAATTGTTGCCAGCATGTCGTTAGTAAAAATTAAATAAAAAAAATCTATTGGGGAAAAGTTTTCTGTATCCACCTGGACTCCTGGCTGGGCAGTGAAAGGGGAAATGTTGGCTTCTCCTGAATTTGGAGGAAGCCACAAAGGGTACTGAAGGGAATAGGGAAGGCTGGCATGGGACCTAACCCTTTGGGGCTGAGGTGACACCCCACTGGTACGTGGCCTTGCTTCTCGAGGTACTGCGGTGCTGGTGGATGGCACTGCGGTGCTGGTGGATGGCACTGCCTCCTCAGCAGAACGCCTTCGTCTGGCGGGCGGGCCCTCCTCCTCTTCTTCTTCTTCCTCCTCCTCCTCTGCCGTCTCTGTCTCCTCCGTCACTGATCCACTGCTTATGACAGGCTCGTAGTCCACGTCAGACTCATCTTGGAAGTGCAGTCGCTGTAGATCCGAGGGGGACATGCAAGGAAAATAAAAAACATAATTTTTGATTGCACATGATTGGATGATAAAATCAGCAGAGCTTCCCCTAATTTCAGAGCTTCCCCTCAGATCTACAGCGATCTACAGCGACTGCACTTACAAGTGCACTTTCAAGTGCAGAGTGGATTTCCCTTTAGTAAATCAACCTCTATGTTTAGATACATTTTTACTCCAAAAGCATTTTGTTAAAATAAATTTAATAAAAATCAAAAAAATCAGATTTAAATCCAAAAAATCTGATTATTTTTTTTTGTTTTTAAATCATCGATATTTATCTACCCTGGTTTGCAGTTGTCCCATACTCTTTCCATTTTCGGATGATGGATTGAACAGTGCTCCGTGAGATGTTCAAAGCTTGGGATATTTTTTTATTACAT